>CP098274.1:1463128-2926256 GCA_023658475.1 Epichloe elymi
CGTCTTATTCTGCGTGTTTGCGCGCGAGCGAATGAACCAGCTTCGTAATCCGTACTTGATGCAGCCTCTTTTCCCACACAATGGTTCAGCAGGCCTCTTCTTCTTGTACAACCCAGAATCAGAACAGAACGCACGCGCGGGGAGCCATGGCCGCTTTTATATATGGCTGGCCCGACAAGTCTTGTGACAGCTGGGTGGGCATCGAGTCTGATCGTTTCCGACCGAGGCCCAGTCGGCTCGAATTGGAAATTGGAACCACTGCAGCTGCCAATGACAAGTACCGTACATATTGCAACACGGGCTCACACATCATCAGCCATGACATGTGCATTTGCTACAGGTCTGCCAGGTTTCACACAATATAATAAGGCTAACTTAGGCTTTGAATCATCTGCTTGTTGATGACGACACTTGCTCCTGCTATCCTCCATCACGTACAATGTGGTTGAACAAAGGTGTGGGGGTGGCTCAACCGCCTTCTAACACACGCGACAAGCTGTCGCGGTCAAGTCCTGCTTTTTCACATGCACTACTGCCGCGCTGCCCTCAATCTGTCCGTACAGAATGAGTCTGCGCCACGTCCCAAGCCCAGATCAGCAGCTCCCAACAGCAACGGCTTCTTTGCAAAGCAATACCCCGATACCCCTCCCCCCCCGCCGATCATATGATCAGATCCCAAATCACGAGGAAAGCACACAACCCACTGGCCGCAAAAAAGGTATATCGTGCGGCACTCGCTCGCTGCGTAGCCTTCTTCAGCTCCTTGTTACCTCCACCGACATTGTCTGTTGTTGACAAGGAATCCGAAACCAGTTGCTCAATGTGCGCGGATTGTGTCGCCAAGTTGTTGACAAGCAGGGATTGAAGTTCCGAGATTTCGACGAGCGACTTTTCTGCCGTTCTGTTTCAAAGTGAATTAGAGAAACTCGACGTCACACAGATCCTTCTATTCGGGAACATACCTCACTTTGTCGAGGGTGCTTTCATAGTGCTTCATCATGTCCCGGTTGCCTTCTTCGAACATTTGAACTTGTTCCTCTGTCAAGCCCTCTGTGAAGGACCGGACTTCGTCCGAAGCGTTTCCAGATGTTGAAGTCCTCCAAGCCTTTTCCGACGTAGGGGGGTAATCCGCGAAATCACCTGCGGGCGGAGCCAACATCCCGTGAGTCTTCTCCATCTCGCGAGTCAATCTGGATTCCATCATATCTTGCTGAGTGCGACAACATAGCTCCAGTCTCTGCCGCAAGAACCATAATATGCCGTCGCGATGAATTCCTGTTTGCTGGGTTTGGGCTTCTGCCGCCAAATGCTCTGCTGTTTTGCTCGTAGCGCTGCCACCAGATGCCCATGATCCCAAAACACTCAAACCACTGGCGTATTTCTTCCGTATAATGGCCGACTCTGTCTCTCGGCGAAGTTGCTCTGCGTCATCCAAGCCTCGAATGCTTGCATTGAGCTCACGAATCATTTGTTTCGCATTGACGTCAACATCTTCTCGTTCTCGGTCGGTTAGAACCTGCGGTTTCCCGAGTGCCATCTGACCAGGTACTCTTCGTGGCTGCGCCGTCGAGAGATATGCTTGCCTGACATCCTGGAGTTCCCTGTGCAGACTGGTGATGTGCGAGTTCTGTGAGGAGCAAGTAGATAAGCAATTGTCCCGATAATTATAGGGCCGCGGGATGCCAAGCTCACTATGCGATAAGCCTCCTTGACAAATCCGTCCAGTGTGTCGACATCGAGGGCAACCTTGCCCGATATTGTTGCGGCGCCTTTCTGACTGAGTAGAGCATTGAAGGTGCTCGTCAAATCCGTCGACGGGGGAAGGGAAGCTGCTGAGAATGACATGATAATAGCCACACATAAGATGCAAGCAATCACCGCGGTTAAGATGCGTAGAGGCGTAGCTCAGTGTGTAAATTTTGGTTGCCGTCGTCTGACATGCAAGCCAAAATAGCTACGTAACTTGAAAGCTCCTACACCAGTGCTTAGTCATTCTTTGCCCGCCGTGGCTGACGGGCTTCAAGCCCACCTTGGAGTTGCCCGCATATTAAGACCCTCAACAATTCTACCTCCCTCCATGCAGCAGCGAGAAACACACATGCATGGACCGACGCGGGAAGCCAGCCCTGAGAAGTGATGGCCTTAATCTGGCAGTGGCTTCGAATATCCACTTCACGACATTTTGGTACCATTGGCGCCGATTAGTTTCGCCTTGAATAAACGACCCAAATTCAATCTGCGTTACTATGCACCCTCCATCCATCGGAACCTGGCCGTGATAGACAGGCAAAGGCCTCCTCATCCGTCCGAACGCTGGGTGGTCACTGGAGGCTGAGATGACCGTGGCTGTGCCGCTGATTCTGCTTTCCATTATTGGCATGCTGGTTGACTTGAAGAATGAAGATGCAACAGCCACAGCTGCCGCTGCCGCTGCGAATAACTTGACTCGCTGCTAGTCCGCTGCAGCTGCAACAGCAGTAGTGGACCACATGTTTGAAGCCATGGGCATGGGGTGGACATTTACTCTTCTGGCCCTGCTCATGGTGGCATGCCTTCCTGGTCTTTGGGTCCTGGAGAAGCTTGGTCCTCGCTGGAGAGCAGAAAAGGCTGAGAAGAAAGCCGAGAAGAAGCAGGATCGGTGAAGAAAAGGACGAGACAAGGCACATTAGAGAAGGGGCCCTCATCAGGTACCCAGGTAGGTATATATCAAGACACATCATGGACGAGTAATGATAATGACACTGTTTGTACGGGATACATATAAAATCATCGCAAATATTCAGAATGCCCCAGCAGCACCATCATACGGAGTTTGCGGCGTATCCTTTTTAATGCCCTTGACCTCTGTCCCTTTTCGCCCCCTTTCAATTACGATAACGCACAAACCTTCACAGCGCTGTTATGGCCTTGTCCACAGATTCCCTGAGCGGCTCCCACATCAACCAGTCTGACCGTGTTGTTCTGCATGATGGAGTATCAGTAAGATCGATTGTCACAAGATAGGATTGGAACGGTCGTAGTTGTAAGAGATGCCTGCAAGCAAGACCAGGAACCAAGGAACACTGGAAACACTCACGGCAATAAACCCATTGAATTCACTTTCCAAATGCCCACCGCCAACGCGACTAGCTGCATCGCCACGTACACCAACTTGGTCTGTAGAAGTTGCGCAGCGTTCTTCTCCGACTGGAATTTTTCAAAGGCCTGGTTCGTAGCCATCAGGCCGGCAATTGGGTTCTTGAAGGCCATGAACACCATCATGATGCTAAAGATTTGGAGCGAATTACCAGACATGTACATCATGATGCCGGTCATGGGAAGAGCCTTAACAGGCGCGAGGGCAACCTCCCATGCTTTCTTGAGTTTAAGGGTTTCCATTTCGTCGGCAGAGGGGGGCTTTCGGGGTTGGATTCTGGAGTCTTTTCCTGGCTTCTGAACGAGGAGAGTTTGTTAGGACATGATGGACTTGCAATGCTTGAAACATGTTATTTCGCTACCGAGGCGGGACTCACCTTGGAGCCGGATTGGCTTGAGGGGGAGAAGCCGACGGGATCGGGTATGCCAGGAATCTTGGATTTGGCGGCTGGTGGAGAGCGCAGCTGCGCGACCCAGGTGGGCACGCTTGTTGTCGTTGTGGTTCTGGTTGTGGCCATGGTTGTGAATTGTGTTTGGGTGAAGCGCAGGGAGTGGTGACGATGGCCCGCGTTGACGAAGGTAGGTTGGCCGTTACTACAAGCTTGGTCCCGCTCAATTGTAAGCTTGCTTAGCTGGTGACTTGTGATTTGCTTGCGGAGGTTTGGGAGAGTTCTTTATCGATAAGCTGTTTGCGCGAGTTTATGTAGCACCTGGGGCGGGCATCTGGGAGACGGGCTGGCCGTTGTAACCGCGGCCCCTTTCCAGTAGTACTTGGATCATCAAAGGTTCCATCAGGCATGACGAGTCGACACGGCACCATCACGGGCCGACAACATCCTACGAAGCTTGGATATAGCGGGGGAAGCATCAAACTACTTAGAGGGAGGCAACCCAGTCCTCTTGACAATCTTCCCTGTCAAATCCGACTACAAGTGGTGTACCACCTCCGGCCTTGTCGCAAGTAAGTCTTGTGCCCCTTCAGAGACGCCATCCCTCAGTCCAGCAATCAGGCGTGAGGGGTCCGGCAGTGAGTCGTTTCCCAAGTCGTTTCCCAACCGCCAGCCCATCGACATCAGCTATCTGCGTCGCGTGACGAAGCACCAGCCCCCTTGCGTACCGACGGCCAAAAATTAGAATACCTCGCACCGCTGCAACCGGGCAAACCTGGGCCAGGCTGGGCCATATAACTCCCTCCTCAACGGGTTGAGGTACACCACCACCACCACCACCACCACCATGTCAACCAAAGATGGTGGAGGGGATTCTAAGCTGTTCGCTCGTGTAAGCTTTTGGCCCCCAGACACCTTGCTGTAATCCATCTGCACTTGCTCCTTTGTTTCTCTGCCTGCCCGCGGGTCTCGCTGAGCTTGATCCAAACAGGCAAAGCTGCTATCGCCTTTCCCGGCTTCCCTAGCACCCCCTTGCCTCCTCCCGCGAGCGCGGTCATTCATGACGTCGTTCCTCGAATCGAGAAACATGCTGCCCATGTCTCCTGTGAAGCACCAGAGTCTCCTGCCATCTCCGACATAATGGCCGTTTTCCCATTGTATATGCCTGTTTTGGCATTCGATAAGCTAAGAACTCCACAGGGCAAAGTAGCGGAATTGCGCCTCGAGCTGAACAGCGGTGGGAAGAAGGACAAGAATTATGGCGTCAAGAAAGTTGCGCTCAAAAGAATCGTCGCCAATATGACGATGAGCAATAACGACATGGTGGCGCTGTTTCCCGATATAATAGCATGCATGCACATCCCGAGTCTGGAAATCAAGAAGATGTACGGCGCATCATCATCCTGCATACGAATATGCAAGATTGGTAAGCTGATGAGGAATAGGTGTTTCTTGTATCTGGTCAACTACGCTCGCGTTAGACCAGAAATTGCTGTCAAGGCAATACCAGTCTTGGGAAATGTACGCGTCGTGCACCTTGTGCTAGAAATCTCAAACAGCCACGCTAACAACTTGTCACAGGACATGGAAGATCACAATCCACTAGTTCGAGCCCTGGCGCTGCGTACCATGTCCTATATTCACGTCAAAGAGTTCGTCGAGGCTACCGTTCCGATTGTGAAGCATATGCTACAGGATAACGACCCGTATGTACGGAAAACCGCCGCCTTTTGTGTAGCCAAACTTTACGACCATGATCGGCAAATGGTTGAGCCATCCGATCTCATCGATAGGCTCAATTCCTTGCTTCGCGACGATAATCCGACGGTGGTTGCCAGTGCACTGGCGGGCTTGATGGATATATGGGAAAGGAGTGATGCAATCAAACTCACCATTGACTACAGCAATGCCTCAAAAATGGTGGCGATTCTGCCCGATTGCTCCGAGTAAGACACACGTCTTCATATTCTATGAACATGGATCCCTTTCTTGGGGGTTTGGGTGCTAACAGAGAGAGGCAGATGGGGCCAAACCTACATACTAGAGGCTTTAATGTCCTACGTGCCACAAGAAACGGGCGAGGCAGCTCTGCTGGCAGAGCGCATCGCACCCCGTCTATCACACTCGAATTCCTCTGTTGTATTGACGTGCATCCGGGTGATTCTGTACCTGATGAACTACATCGCCGATCAGAAACAGGTTGCAGCGTTGTGCAAGAAACTTTCACCACCGCTCGTCACACTCCTTGCGAAGGGCCCTGAAGTGCAATACTTGGCTCTCAGAAACGCCTTGCTCATATTGCAACGACGACCTGATGTGTTGAAGAACGATATTCGAGTATTTTTCTGCAAATACAACGACCCAATTTACGTCAAGGTGACCAAGCTGGAGCTTATCTTCATGCTGGCCAACGAAAAGAACATTGAGGAAGTGCTGACTGAACTACGAGAATACGCCACGGAAATCGACGTGCACTTTGTTCGCAAGGCAGTTCGTGCCATAGGGAAGCTCGCCATTAAGATTGAGCCGGCGGCCAGGCGATGCATCGACCTTCTCCTGGAGCTCGTTTCTACCAAGATCACTTACATCGTTCAGGAGGCGACGGTCGTGATCCGGAACATTTTCAGAAAGTACCCCGACCAGTACGAGTCCATCATCGGCACGCTATGCGAGCACCTCGATTCCCTGGACGAACCCGAAGCCAAGGCCGCCATGGTATGGGTAATTGGACAATACGCAGACCGCATCGAGAACAGCGACGCTTTGTTGGAAGACTTTCTCTACTCGTTCCAAGAAGAGCCAGTTGAAGTTCAACTAGCCCTCCTGACAGCCACAGTAAAGCTTTTCATCCAACGGCCAACGAGAGGGCAGGAGCTGGTCCCCAAGGTTTTGAAGTGGGCCACAGAGGAGACGGACAACCCTGACCTACGGGATCGAGCCTACATGTACTGGCGACTCTTATCAACGGACATGAATGCGGCAAAGCAGATTGTCATGGGAGAGAAGCCACCGATCACCGCGGAGGCCGAGAAGTTGGAAGCATCGACTCTCGAAGAAATGTGTCTCAACGTTGGCACCCTCGCCACCATCTACCTCAAGCCCGTTCAGACTGTGTTCCGTTCTGCTCGTCCGCGAAAACTCCAAGATTCACCAGCATTGCAAAGGCAAGCATTGCCTGTGGATGGTGACAGCCAGAAGAGCATAAGCATGTTTGGTCGGGGAGGACAGCCAACGAGTATCGATTTGCGAAGTCGAAGCGCCGCTCCTCCGGGCTATGGAGAGGGCAATCTCTCACAGGCGGTCAATGACGCGGATGCCTTCTTTTCAAGCATCGGAACACAGCAGATGGCGGCGATGCGGTTGGACCACGGCGAAGATATGTTTGGTGGTGGCGGTGGCGGCGGTGGCGGCGGCGGCAACGCAACGAGCTATGTGGTGAGTGCACACGCTCCGCAGGCTGTGTTGCAACCTGCTCAGGGAGGAGGGAGCAATGGCGATTTGTTAGCTTTGTGAGAAGTAGCTGATATAACCTGCATGATGAAGCATGTTGACCGCCGTCAGGTATGAATGTCAACAAACTGCTAGTCACATTGTGTGAAAACACGTAACGAGCTTCTGTGCTCTGTGTGTCAATGTAAACCCTACGTTGTTCATACGCGAACTCGGCCGCCAAGATGGCCAAGAGTTGGAAGATGGCATTTTGCATGGACTATACATTCTTGTGTCCACGTGCATGAAGATACTGAGCGAACATCAGGTTTTTGGAGCATGGTTGATAAAATCAGTATCCTGGCATTGTTTACGGAGTAGATGAGGTCGAAAAAAAAAAAAAAAAACCACTGTTCCATCATCACTCGGCACATCCATGTTACAGTACACGTTGGGAGCGGCAGCTGTTCCCAGGTTAATTGTTGTACCCCGTTTTGTTGCGGCGTCGAAACACTCGTCTCCATGTCGTTTGTTTGGGATGCGGTCGGGTTGTTGGTGAACCAATGGACAAAATGCCTGCAAGTGGGTGGGTGAATAGCCAATCAGAATGCTTGCACGATTGGGGAAGCACTGGCAGATCGATCTGGAGTCCTCCGTAACTATGTACTAACTAACCTACCCTAGGTGCCTGTCTGTCTACCTGGGTGTGGACAGAACATGGTTGCTTGTGCCTACCCTTGCCCCTTCAGCTGCACACTTGCTGCATCAACAGACACCATCTCATTCATTCATTCATAGTAATCATTGGTTAGCGCTCGCCCTTCTTGAACATTGGAATCTTTCTCGGTGGTGTCGCATCTCGATACTGTCCGCGGCCGGTCTCCCGCCTCCCGCCTCCCCCACTCCCGTTGGTTGTGGCCGGGAGCATGGGGTCGTGGCTCACTCCGCCCAGTCTGCTTCTATCTTGGTCTCATCGACCTGACTGACGTCTACATTCATTATTTACCTGTCCGGTCATCTCCAGTCTACTCGCTGACTGGCCCGTCTTTCCCCCGAGCAACATCCGGCATCGTCCTGACCACCCTGGGGCGACTTTCGAAGACCTCACCATTTCACGGGCCACTGTCCACTTGTCCGGATTGATTGGCTTGCCCTCGCATCTGCGCTGCATCCTCAGTGCTCTCTCCCCTTTCACGGCCACCCAACAAGCGGACACCCCCTCCCCAAGCGGCGCCCTTCCGCCGCAGCTTGCGCATCCCCATGGACCCGACCTTGAGTGGTGGCAACGACGGCAAACGTGCACCTGTTCTTGGTGACAATCAACGCCTCCAGCAACCCACCGACGCCGTGCCCATGGAGAAGATGTCTCCAACGACTGCCTCGGCCACAGATGTCACCAAGGCTGCCGATGCCCTAGAAGAAGCCGAAGATTTCGACGTCGAGCCCTCATCCACTGTCATTGATGCCCCCGCCGATGCCGACCGCACCAACACCAAAGAACAAGCACTCACGGCCGATGCCGTTTCGAAGGGCAAGGAAAAGGAGGATCCCGCTCCTGCGCCGCCTACCAAGGAACGAAGCGATTCCATCTTGGCCATTGGCCCGGCACAGGACCATATCACCGCCGCTCCTGGCAATTCCGAGGGACCGGTGTGCAACATCACGCTTCTTTTGACGTCGGGCAGTCGCCATCCCTACAAAATTGATGCCCAATACTTGACAAGAAGAAACGTCGCCATGCCTGATGAAACCGAAGCCGGGCAACCGGATCCCTTCAGCATCAGCATCTACACGTTAAAGGAACTCATCCTGCGAGAGTGGCGAAGCGACTGGGAAGCAAAACCTGCCAGCCCCAGCAGCATACGGTTAATCCATTTTGGAAAGCTCTTGGACGATAAAGAACAACTGAAGAGTGAGTCCTGATGTCTCCCCCCCCCTTCCCACATTCTTCTTCCTCAGAATACGCAGAGTACGTGACTGAAGTCGTCTAACTCGCATCATAGAGTATCAGTTTAGCACAGAGAATCCCAATGTCGTCCACATGAGCATCCGCCCTCAGGATCTGGATGAGGAAGAGCCAAAGTCTGGAAGCAAGAGCCTTCCTGCTGGCAGTGGCGACGGACAGCGATCCAGATCTGGGGGAATGTGCTGTGTCATGTTATGAGCCTGTCGTCGGTCTGTGACGACTTCTACCGTCGCGACCACCACCGGTTGAACCACCTGTGGATATCAGTCCGTCTACGTTTAGATGGGCCAGTTTTTTGTTGTCCAATCTGTTTGCATTTTCTTCCACCTGTTCATTTGTTATTGTTTTCGTTGTTGGCTCAGCTCAAGGCGATACAGTTGCCAAGCTGACACAGCGAAATACACGTCACCATGCATACTTTTTTTCGACATTCGGGAGGCAGCCGACCCGAGCAGCACCTGCGTTGAATACGAAACACGGCAACCTGGATTGTTAGGGATATTCAAGCGGTCTAACCAATCCCCAGCACCACCTCCACTGGTGCGCACCCGCATTCAGGCACTGACAGACAGGCATTATTACATCGAGATTTACGCTCTTTTTCTGTTCATAATCCGCTCATGGTCTCTGGGTCTGACTTCCGGCAATTGGACAGCAGCGATTGATGGAACACACACTGTGGAAGAATGGAGGGAAGTATTGGAGTCACAAGGGCGCATCATGATGTACAAATGAATTTGTTATTTTAATCGTTCCCTCTCCCCTTTGCCTCGGGCCATTGTTTACTATTGCTACGGAATGATGGGGGTTTTCAAACCCAAAACAGCGCGGGCCGTTGGAAACGAGGCCCTCTTTGTTCAAAGCTGGTCAGAGGATTTAACCAAATAAACTGTCTTGTCTCTTTGTAGCAACACAATCGCAGCTACTCCCCGCGCCAAAACATATCAATGACAAGAAGAATGGGGGCAATTCGACTTCACAGACTTCACATCGGCAAAGACTTGACTTCAATTGAGTGTCATGGCAGGGGCAGTAACATGTACAGCGTTCTCTAGCCGATCATCTATCGCGCGAGGCACGCATCGCCCCCTTCTTCCATCACGCAAGCAATATACTCAGATAGGCTTTCTCTCACTGCATCTTGAGCTTCTTCTCCATCTCGTCGTGCACGCCAGCCACGCCTCTCGTCTCCTCCCCGGTGAAGACGTCCTCCCAAGTAATCATGTCCTCTCGCCCTCTTAGAATATCCTCATGCACGCTCGGCAAGTTATTGCCCAGGGCCAACGGCCTCCATTCGCCCCCTCTCACAATCTTGAGCTCCATGCCTCTGCGGATAGGCTCGGCGATGCCAAATGCGCGACGGAGCGTTTCCATGCGCACCGCTTCCTGCGTGGCCTCCCAGTTCTTCAGGCGAGCTTCGAGGGGATGAGCCGACGAGGGCTCGTTGGCCGCCGAATCGTAGGGGGATTGGCCCACGCCATGACGTAGGGTGTCGTGGATGCCGGGCGCCGAGGGCGCCGAGGACTTGTGCGACGTGTGGGTGAAGGAGTCGGCGTTGGAGCTGGCTGGGACGACGCGCATTGACTGGGAGGGGGGAGCGTTAGCTGTGAGTTTGAGGTTTTGGGGGCCCAGGATGGGAGTTGGTCTTGCCATCTTGGTGGGTTGCCTTGGTTTGTTTGTGGGGGGGGGTTTGCGATTATCTTTGTTGGCGATGGGGAAGGGGTGGCGGAGATGTGGTCTGGATGGATGATGGGTGGTTGGAGGTTTTTTTTTTTGCGAGATGAAAATTGATGAATGTTGGATGGGAGCTGCGTTGCGTTTGCCGTTCAATCAGGCTGCAAGTAGCAAGTCGCGTTCTGGTTGGAAGTTTTGCTGGGAGTTTGTGGTCCGTGAAGCTCCACATGTGTGGGGCACGCTTTGGCTCGACTCATGTATGTATGTATATGTTGGACCGCGAAGCTAGGGTTCAATGTGATCGCATCTATTAAGTTGTCTGACCCTATAAGAGGGTATAGACTATGGTCTAAATACCTAAGTACCTCTACTATTAGTAGGGTACTTATATAGTACTAAAATATACTATAAAGTTATAGAGGTCTTAGAAAATAACTAGCTAGGGGTAGACTCTTATCTTAGCTAGTTAAGTAGTAAGACTATTATATAGCTAGGATTAATTATATCCTTATAGGTATAACACACCCCCTTAGGGAACCTTATTAAAGGTTCCTTATAATAATTCTAAATTAATAAAATTAGTTAAATTAGTATTATAATATTTAAATTAATTCTATAGTATAGAAATATAGTTAATTAGTTATAATTCTATCTAAATTAAGGTTATTATATAATACTTACTCTTTAGGTTCTTTACTAAGTATACTAGAGGGTAGTTATATAAGCCCTAATACCTTATAAAAGCTTATAAAAGTATTTCCTATAAAAGGCTTTATAAGGCTATTAGTAATTATCTCTTTAGTAGTAATTTAGGTAATATTAAAGGTTTCTTTTATAACCTTTTAATAAAGCTAATAGTAATAAATATCTATATACTAAAGCTTTATTATAAGCTTAATAAACTCTTCTTTAAGGAGGTAAATAGTTTATATATTATTATATTTAATTTTAAGTATATTATTACCTAGGTATAGCCTAACCTTTTAATATAATTATCTAAAGACTATAAGCTCTTTACTATAGTAAGAAAGCGCTAGAAGCTTTACTTTAGTTAATAATATTATTATAGTAGCTTACCTTCCTACCTTAAAGAGTATAGGTTCTCTAAAGAGCTTTATAATATAGCTTTATAAGCTTTTTTATATTATAGGATTATTAGTAAAGAAAGTATTACTATATATCTCTAATTTAGGGTTATTATTACTATATTTAATTACTAGGTTTACCTATATATACCTATACTTAAGGGCTTTTTTAGCTACTTTTATATACTATAGCCCTAGGTTTTATAGGTATTATAAGAGTTATAAAGCTATAAAAGTAATATTAGGTCTTAAAACTATTATTAGATATAGTAAGGTTTTAATTAAAGATTAGTATTACTTAAGATCTTAAGCGCTAATCTCTCCCTTAAAAGGTTCTAGAGATATAGTAATTATTAGGGCTATTAGCCTTTATTAAGGGATCTTTATATTAAATTTAGTAGTAGCTTTATTCTAATAGGACTTCTAATTAAGCTATACCTTCCTATTAGTATAATCTTTAATAATTTTAATACCTAGGAACTATTAAAGCTCTTTAAGGTCCTTAATATTATACTTTATAAAGAGCCTTACTCTAAATTTATTATATAGATATAATTTCCCCTTAGTAAATAAGGTAATAAGGTTATCTATATAGAAGAAGATAATTAATCTATTCTTAATAAATATATAAATATCTTTAAAGATCTATATAAAGCCTTTACTAATTAGCTAGCTAATTAGCTCTTTTATCTATAGAAGAGGTACTCTCTATAGCTTATAGACTACTCTAAGAAGCTTTAGATAGGCTTATTTATCTTTATAGCCTAGAGATATCTTATAGTAGATCTCTTTATTAAGATCTAAATTTAGGAATACTATAATAAAGTTATACTAGTATATTTCTAGGTTAAAGTAGTATATAATAGCTATAAATAGCCTAAATATATTAGTAGCTAGAGTTACTACTTAAGTTAATAGATAACTCTTTAGTTAATAATTTCTAAGAATATAGAGATAAGCTTTATATTATAGGAGGTAGCCTTACTTATCTAATTTATAAGTAAAGACCTAAGTAAGACCTAGAGGCTTTATATATAAAGGAACTTTATCTCTAGATACCTTTATAGCTACTTTTCTATTAATAATCTTATTATACTCTTTATCTTATACTTTATAGAATTCTTTTTCCTTTAGATAACTAGCTAGATTATTATAATAAGCTAGAGAAGGGGGAAGCCTTAATATATAAGGCTTTTCTTTACTTTTAGGTCCTAGATTAAAGGCTATAGTAAATACTTTAAGATTATTATAATTTTATAGATTTATTAATATCTTATAACTATTACTACTATTAGGTAGGTTAAGTAAATTATTAATACTTAATAGTATATAATCTATTAAACCTAGAAATTATTTAGGTAAATTTAGAGGAGTTAGTAGATTTATTTCTTAACTCTCTTTCTCTTTTTCTTTATAGTCTAATTAATTATAACTATTAAGAGTTTTATCCTTGTTGGAATCACCAGGTGTGATAATGGCCAGTTATCAATTAGGCGCGCTCGTGATAGTATTAATTGAATAATCTATTATAAGCTATATGTTCTATAAAAGGAAGCTAGAAAAGAGAGGGCTCCTGTGAGAGGGAAAAAGGCAGCTGCAGCTATATAGGTCATGTGATGTGGGTGGGTTACGTGACCCGGGCCCTGCCCTATCGCAGGCCTGCCCGTGGGCAGGGAGGGAGGCACGCGTATATACGCAGTAACTAACCTTCTTCCGGTTAGGCTAACCTTTAGCTAAAGGGAATTACGGCTACTAAGCGCGATTAATATTATACTTATTCTAACACTAGGAACTCTCTTTTTAATATAATTATTAATATATAATATTAATTGCTAATAAAGTAATAGATAATAATAGGAGGGGTTATAATCCCCTAATAAAGGGGACTAATAAAGGAAAGGAAGGGGAAGCGGTATATTCCTATAGTAGGTAATAATAAAGGAAAAATAATAATCTATCTTTAACCTCCTACTAAAAAGGGTAAGTAGGCCCCTTCCTAAATCCCTTTTTCCTCCTTAATATTATTAATAATATCTATATAGTAATCCCCTTATCCCACTACCTCTTTTCCTCCCCTTTACCCCTCTTTTTAACCCTATTATCTCCTATATCTACCCTTCTATCCCTACTAAAGTAAAGTATAGGTATCTTATAAATCTAAAGGAGGACCTCTCTTATAGCTCTATACTCTATATAGATTATATAGAGTTATAGAATTACTAGAGGCCCTTCCTAGAGGTTAGAGGAGGAGCTATATAGCTTCTCTTCTCTCTCCTTCTCTTACTCCTCCCCTAGAGTATTACTTCTTCTTTAATTTCCTTTACTATCCCTAAGAGAGTAGGATCTATATCCTCCTATAGTATAGGGGTTAATAATCCCCTAATACTAGGGAAGATTACTTCTCCCTATAGTATAGGGGTTAATAGTCCCCTAATACTACTACCTATAGGGCTATCCTCCTTATAGGTTACCCTCCTACTACTATTTATAGGGGCTATTCTCTGCGTAGGTTACCTACCCTTCTATCTAGATTATTATCTAGTTACTAGAGATAAACTACTCTAGGGCCTTATTTAGTAATGCCTTTATAAAGGTATTAGCTAGGTTATCTGCTCTATTAATCTAATAGATCTTATAGAGCTTGCGGTGTTTATATAATTATTATAGGGCTATAATATTAATTATTAGGCATTTCTTCTTTATTATGCTAAGCTTAATAAGGCACTTATAGAGAGAGTATAAATCTATATATACTATAACTAGTGTAGCTAGAAAATTTAATTAGTTTATAAGTACACAAAGGGTAGTGGCTATTATATATGCTATATTAACGCTAGTGACTATGCTATAGACCTTAGAGGCGAGCATACTTTATATAACTCTCTTACTCTTTATTAAGCTAAAGTATATAATATTACCTTTAATTATAAACTTACTATCCTTATAGTCTTTATTAGTAAGGATTAGTATATAACTAAGCTATAAGGTAAGGTCCTAATTATTTATAAATAACCTATCTATAAATATATATAGCTTTACTTTAGCAAGGTTAATTAGAATAAATATTAGGCCTTAATTAGGGTAATCTATCTACTATTAGATCTAGTGATTAAGGTCTTTAATATTCTTAATTATTAGTTCTTAGTGTTAAGTAGTAATAGATAGATTATAGCAGGCTTCTAATTAGTAGATTAAGGTAATGTAGGTGCCTTAAGCCCTTTATTTAATATACTTCTGCTTTAAATCTATAAGTAGGATTAAATTAAGCTTACTACTTTAGCCTTTTTATTAAAGTAAAATAGCTACGCTAGCTACTAATTTAATAATTCCCCTATTAAAGGTTAGGGAATTATTCTTAAGGAGGAATTGCTTTAGCTTTACTATAAAAGCCACTATAGTTAATTCTCTCTCTTCTTTCTTAGAGAACTCCTTATTTAATAGCCTAAGAGTATTATTAGTCTATATACCTATATATATAAATTCTAGGCTATCTTCTATAGTTACTAATAGGTATAGATTATATATAGAAGTCTCTATCTAGAGCTTCTCTCTATAGTGCCTATAGTACATAACCCACTAGTGTGTTCTAGCCTTTATAATACTATAGAGTGGTTTAATTACCCTTATAATTATTCCCTTAGGGTATTAGTTATAGATTTAGGTTAGAAGCCATATAAGGATTACCCTATTTAATTATATAGTTAATTAGATATAGGCCTAGGTAATATCGCGAATCTATAGGATAAATCCCTTTATTAAGAGGGAAGGTGCTATTATAAGAATAAGGCGTTAACTAGCTTATTAGATTATTAGAGCCTATATTAAGATTACTTGCTTTGCCTTATCTCTAAAGCCTTATACTATAAGCCTTAATTTCTTATATAGCTAGCCTATTTTACCTTTTACCTTATTAATAATTTACAAATTAAAGATTCACACACTACTATACTCTCTCTTATTATAGGTAATAAATTTAAATATACCCTAATTAATTAGTGTATTAATCTTAGTCTTTATA
This sequence comes from Epichloe elymi, assembly GCA_023658475.1. Classification (NCBI taxonomy): domain Eukaryota; kingdom Fungi; phylum Ascomycota; class Sordariomycetes; order Hypocreales; family Clavicipitaceae; genus Epichloe; species Epichloe elymi. Next base: position 1,478,825 of record CP098274.1, read on the forward strand.
GAGAGCTTAAATAGTGCGCTAGGGGTTATAATAATACCTTCCTTATATAATTAAATTATAAGGTTAAGGTTAGCTTCCTCCTTAGCTAAGATAAATATATTAGTCTTATTAATAATTACTAGAGGGTTCTTTTAGGGTCTACCTAGGTATCTCTTTAGTAGGATCTCTAAGGTCTTACTAGGTAGCCTAGTTTAGGCCTCTCCCTCTTCTCTGCCCTCCTAAGGTAGGGGGGCTTCTATATTAGAATCCTTATAATAAGGCCTAATAGAAGTTAAGTAGAAGGCCTTTAGGCCTTATAGGAGGTTAAGGGTATAGGTCTCTTTATTAATAAAGAGGAGGTTATATAGGCCTTACTACCCTTTACCTTTACACTAAACTTAGACTAGTAATCTAAGTAGGAGGTTAAGGGTCTTACTTATATCTAGACTATTCCTTACTATAAGGGCTTTACTAACTTTCTAGATTATATAGAGGCGCTTAACTTCCTTTATTATATTTTATATAGTAATAATATATTATAAGATCTTTAGTAATAAAGAAGAGTTACTTAATATATAAGGGTAGGCACTAAAGATAAGGAGGGTTAGAATAAGGCTATTTAGACCTATAGTATTATTAAGGGCTTTTATAGCTATCTATAGGGTAATAGGTTCTAGGGTTATTAGGCATTCTCTTTAGATAATATTATAGGCCCTTTAGAGTGGCCTATAATATCTCTTAACTTTTCTAATACTATAATATACCTTAATTAGGACCTCTTTAATAGAGATTAATATTAATACTGTAAATTAGCGAAATTCTTCGCTATAAAAGTTTATACTAGTATTAGTAATAATCTAATTAGAAGGTCCTTAGTATATATTAATCTAGTATATTCTAAGGGCTTCCTAAGTTATTTTAGCTAAGATATTAGGAAGGAATCTTACTATATAGAATACTATAGCTATATCTACTATATAGAGTGTTAGGCAGTTGCTATTAAGGTATATAATATTAACTATTACTTTAAAGTTAAAGGCATACTTATCCTTAAGGGTGAATTTAAAGTAATAAGGGCTATTAGCATTTATCTAGCACTAGTGGCATACCTTTAATATTACCTTAATAGCTTTAAAGGTAATCTTATGCCCTATGTTACTTAGGAGATTATAGAGTTAGCGTACTGTTAAAATTATGCTATTTATAGCACTATTTTATAGGCCCACTAGTTGCCTAGTTGCGTTGTTGCAACGTTGGTTGCGAGGCGTTGCCTGCAGCGTTGTTGGCCGTGGCCAGCAGCTTTGGTTGTGACCTGCGTTCCTGCACACAACCAACCCACAGGCTTGTATGACTAAGCCGACTAGGCTACCCTATAGGGAAGCTAAAATCGACTGTAACTAGGGAACTAGTAGTCGTATAAAAGGCTGACTTATACTGTTCGAATCCTTGATTTTTTCTGGATTTAATGATGTATTTTATTTATAGGGTTGCTTATTAGATTGCTTAGTTAGTGCACGTGGGTGGCTAGATTATATGGTCGTGAGTCGATTTTTTACTTTTCACATACAAATGAATTTTGCGGAAAATAAAAAATAGCTCCTAAGGCCCGGCTAGCGACCCCCTTCCGTCGATACGGTCGGTAGGTCTATGAGGGGACTCAGAAAATCCTCTCATTGCTCGTCAGATCGTTTATCTAGCTGAAATCTACTATATTCAACTATCAAAGCTCTATATCTTGTGAAGAATCGTCGTATTATAGTGAATCTAGAAGCCGCCGCGTTGAATCTACTAGGGAGGTCTTCCTATCCCTCTAGTATAGATTCCCTTCCATTTTCAATACGTACTAAAGGATAACTAAAGTAGTAATATAAATACTGTAATTTAATCTTAGTTAAATAATTCTACACTACTACCTTCTTATCTTATATTAGTAGTATCTATATATAGCCCTATTTATATACTAGGGGCACCTTAATATTCCCTTACTAGAGGATATTCTTAGTGGTAATAAAGTTAATCCTTAATTAGCCTATATTATTAAGGTAAAGTAAGAAGGGAGTATTTATTAGTATTATATAAAAAGTAATATTACTAAAGGGTATAGGTATATTAATTATTCTAAGTAATGTAATTAGCTAGCCTCTACTAAATATAATAACTACTTTACCTACCCTTATAGTGTTAAGATAAATCTTTAGTATTATCTTCTATAGTGCTATAACTTAAGATTAGCCTACTATAGAGAACTATACCGCTCTAGTATTTAGCATAATACCTTAGAAGGCCTTAGATAAGTAATAGTCTTTAAGTAGGAATAGGTAAGGAGGCCTAGTGGTATTCCTATTATTAAATAGATTCTTCTTACTTAGTTTATATATTATAGCTTAATTTATAAGGACTTTAACTATTTTCTAACTATTAAGGGTTACACTATAGGTAAAGAAGCTTATAGGTACCCTTTCTTCTTTCTCTCCCTCTAGCTTAGTATTAAATCTAAGGCTTATTATATACTAGGTAACCTTATTAACTTTAGAGGGATAAGGAGTAGGATCTTTTATTAGGGTACCTTTATACTAGGTAAGAAAGGTATTATATAAAGCTAGTAAGGATAATAAGGTATTTACTAGGTAATAGTTCTTATATTACTAGTATGCCTTCTTATACTCTTCCTTAGGATACTTTATTAACTAGTATCCCTCCTTACTATATATATAATATTTCTTTATATAGGGAGGGCCTCTTCTACCTTTCTGCCTTTATAGAGGGTATTTTAACTCTTTACCCTTACTATTATACCTTCTATTAGTCTAGAAGGCATTAGGAGTCTAGGTATTAGTAGGGAATTAATATTAACTACTAGATTCCTCTATAATAAGCTAGATTATTATATATATATACTTATAGAATTATTAGAGGCTATCTAGAGGGTTAGTAAGGCACCCTCTACACTTAGGAATCCTATTATAAGTGGTTATAATCTAGTTCCTAAGGGCTCTTTCTAATTAACCTATATTAGGAATAGCTTACTATAAGGTTAATAGCCTCTTAATAAGCTTATTAAAGCATTTTATCTTTAATTTATTAGGGTTTTTATTAATAGTCTTCTAGAGTAAAGTGTTATATTATTTAAGGAGATACTTCTACCTTATATCTTTAGTTTTAAACCTCTTCTTTATTCTCCTTATAAGGGTAGTAAGGTCCTAAGGGTTACTAGGTTTAGAGAGGTAGTCTAAGTAGTACTAATAAGCTTTTCCTTTTAATATTACTTTAAATATATACCTAGCTTATTCTAGTTTAATATCTAGAAGCTTATATTTTTACCTAAAGATTTAGAGCTTTAGTTTAAGTATATTATAGTTATTAGCGTTATATTACTACTTAGATATATATATCTTAATAAGGTCTAAGATCTACTTTACTATTAGTTATAGAGGCTTAAAGGGAGGATTATTAGTAGGTTTATATATTATTCTTTAGTAAATAGGAAGGGCTTATTATTAGGGAGTAGGGGTTCTTTACTAGGTAAATATAGGTTCTTAGGGGTAATAAGGAAGGGCTTATAGGGCTTAAGGTATTTAAGGAAGGGGCTAAGGGTTCTATTCTTAGGGGAAGGTTACTAATATTGCTCTTTATAGAGGTTATAAAGGTTAGTAGGAGGAATAAGTAGTCCTTATACTCTATTAGTCCTAGAGGTTATTATCCTTATAGAGGTTATTAAGGAAGTTACTATTCTTAATTATATTCTTTTAGAAGTTATTATGCTTCTTCTAGGTATCCTTTACTTCTTCTTATAATTAGAAGTAGAATTCCTATTAGTTAAGGACTTCTAGGAGGTTTATTACTATATTTATATTCTAGTTAATTATTATATAGATTCTAGAGTTAATAAGGTAGTCCTATAAGTGCCTTAGGACTATAACTAGGGTCTTAAGAAAGTTACTATAGGTCTATAGGTTAAAATCTTAAGTAAATTCTATAAAGAGCAATCTTCTATATACCTTTTATATTATATAGTCCTTAACCTAAGAGAGGATATAGGCTACTTATATCTTAGGTATATTATTATCCTTAATATTAAATTTATCTACCCTAGTAAGTATTTCTTCTATAATATACTAATATAGTTATTATAGAATATAGAGAAAGGGGATAGTAAATTCTAGGGCTTCTAAGGGATTTGCTTAAGAGCTATTATAACTTATTAGGTTTTATAGTTATTCTTTCTTATTAACTATTATAACTTATAGCATTAGAGGAGATAGAATAAGGGAAGTAATAATAAAGGGATTAGGGAAAAAGAGATATAAAGGATTATAAGCTCTAGTAATTAGCTTTACGTGTAATAAAACGCACTAAGTTAAAGAATAATAGGATAGCTTAGCTACTAGAGTTAAACTCTTTTTCTTAGTTTAGGCTTTAGCTTCCTCTAGCTACTCTTATTACCTTAATAGGCTAGCTAGAGTTAGCTTCTTCCTTAGTATAATTAGGGATCTTAAATAATAAAGCTACTCTTATTACCTTAATAGGCTAGCTAAATTACACTACTTCTATAAAGGTCTCTTCTAGATAGAACCTAGCTAATCTATAGTATCTTTAAAAGATAGTAGGTATTTATAAATAAAAGTGGTTATAAAGTTAACCACTAATTAGTGTTAGAATCACTAGGTGTGATAATGGCTAGTTATTAATTAGGCGCGCTTGTGATAGTATTAATTAAATAATCTATTATAAGCTATATATTCTATAAAAGGAAGCTAGAAAAGAGAGGGCTCCCGTGAGAGGGAAAAAGGTAGCTATAGATGTGGGTCACGTGATGTGGGTGGGTCACGTGACCCGGGCCCTGCCCTATCGCAGGCCTGCCCGTGGGCAGGGAGGGAGGCACGCGCACACGCGCAGCAACTGACCTTCTTCCGGTCGGGCCGACCTTCAGCCGAAGGGAATTGCGGCTGCCAAGCGCGATTGATATCATGCTTGTTCCAACAATCCTATTAAAGCTAATTAAGTAGTTATTATAGTAATAGAGGGTATACTATCTATAGAAGCCCTATATTAGAGCTTTTATCCTTATTATTATTAACTAGCTCTTCTAGGAAGTGTTTTTTAACCTCTTTTATATATAGTAATAGGTCTCTTTCTTAAGTATAGAAAATAGACTTATTAAAGGTAATATAACTTAATAAGAACTAGTAGCTCCTCTTTATTATTAGCACCTAAATTAGGTATTATGTGGAGGAAACGTATCTAGCTAGGTATCTAATATAAGCTCTCTATATAAGCTTTAGACCTACCTTATAGAGCCTACTTTATATTATTATAAATACTTTATAACTAAAGGCTTATAGGTAGGTTATAGAGGCTTCTAGATTCTTTAGTAAGTAACTCTATTAAAGCTTATTCTCTCTTAACTACCTATTTAATGCTTATTAAGGTAATTACTAGTTAAGTAGCTTTTAAGGTATGTGGTTTAAGATATAAATAGCTACTTTAGTAGCTATAGGCTAGAGGTCTTCTAGGAAGCCTAATTATATTATAAGAGTTATTATAACCCTTATTATTACCCCCCTAGACTATTTAGCGTGCCTATTTTAATATAGGTAAGCTAGGCTGGATTTTCTAATAATAATACCTCTATTTATAACCTCTTTTTCTTGCTTTTTAGTCTAGAAGGTAGTCTTACTATTAGTTATTATAACTATAATATAGATGCTATATACTCTTATATATATAGCTTCTAACTAATTAAAGTAGAGCGTAATATCTATCTTTAATAGAATTATAAAGATATAGTATAATCCTATAGCTTTATAGGTAAAAAGAGTAATATATTAATCTTTATTATACCCTAATAATTAAGTAAAGAGGTTAAAAGAAACTACCTAAAGTAGTCCTAAAGGTAATAATCTAGCTTATAAGACTTATAATATCTACCTCTATGCCTTAGCTATTTAGTAGACCTTATATTTACCTATACTCCTTTCCTTTAAAGGGATTTAAAGCTTTTTAAGTACTTAATTTATTATATTCTTACCTAGATATACTAATCTAGAGTGCTATAGGTCTATAGGTATTACTATTATAGCCTTTAGGTCTTATAAATCTCCCTTAATAGTAAAGACCTCTAATAGGCTTAAGCCCTCTATATATAGCTATATACTAATAATCTAAGTTTAAAATATCTCCTAATTACCTCTTACTAGGTCTATTACCCTTCTAGTAAGGTTATCCTACCTTATTCCCTTCTATATAAGTAGCTAAAGAGATATAAGGTTTATAAAGAATATTAGTTAGTACTAGGCCTTTAATAAGGTAAGGGTCTAGCTATTTATTAAGATAATCTAAGCTATACTAATACTATAAGCCTTAGTAATACTATAACTAGCTTAAATTCTAGGTTATTAACTATAATTAAGGTCTATAAACCAGCGTTTATTATTAAAGATATAGATTAAAGTGCTGCTATTAAGTATAACCTATAATTTACCCTAGGTAAAAAAAGCTTCTAAAAACTCTTCTATAGCTAAAAATATAGTATTATCTTCTTTAGGTTCCTTTATACTATTATTCTTTAACTATATATTATATACCTTCTTTATATTATTAGGTTAATAATTTATTACTTTCTTTACCTTCTTTAATAGATTCTTATTAACTTTCTAGTCCTTTATTAAGTAGAGTGCCCTATAAACCTTCTATAAGTCTCTTAACTTCTTTACTTTATACTTCTTATAGTAAATATAGTCTTTATTTACTAACTTTTCTACTTTATTCTTTACTTTACTATTAAGAGTTAGCTTAGCTCTAAAGGTATTATTAGCCTTTACCTAAGATCTTCCTTAGGCTTTAATTAAGTACCTAATTCTACTTATAATACTATAGAAATCTAGGACCTTTCCCTTACTCTCTACTAAATAAATTAATAAGCTAATTTAAGCTAAGATAGTAGGGAATTATACCCTAATAGTATTATTAATTATTTCTATAGGTAAGTTACCTTTAGTAATAGGGTAGTTTACTTAAAAGTATCTCTTATAGCTAATTAAAGTATCTATAAGCTACTTATTAATATTAACCCTTATAAGGTTCTACTTAATAGTCTTATTAAAATTAGCTTTAGTATAATACTTAATAGTCCTACTTAAAGGTATTATATTCCTTATAAGCTTCTTAAGCTTATTATAAAGAGATATATACCTTAAGGTTATCTACTTATATTTAAAACTAAGTATTATTATAAACTAAGTATAATACTCTTATAGGGCCTTTATAAGGCTCTAGAATTAGCTATTAAATACCTAATAATAACTACTAAGGACTATAAACTAAGCGCTATCTTTAGTATTATTAGGTTATTAAGGGTACTAAAAATAACTTTCTTTAGGTATATTATAACCTTTAGAAGAGCTTTCCTATAGTTACCACACGCTACTAATTATAGCTCTGCTACTATATAAGCGCATTTAAACTCCTATAGTATCTAATATAGATAACTAACTTTATATAGCCTCTACTACCCTTCTCTTTACTAGAGTCCTATTTCCTATAAGGATTAGAGGCTTAGGAGGGTAATCTAGCTATATAATTAAATTAGGATTAATAAAGACCTAGATTCTATCTTTAATAGCTCTTACCTTAACTATCTTATACTATAGGTCCTAATAGTAGGGCTCCTGCAGCTTAATAGCTAGCTTATTACTCTTAGAAGACTCCTTAGACATTATAAGGATACCTATAGTGTTATTAAACTAATAGATAGTAGTGTTAATCCTAGCGTGCTAGGGTCGCCTAATTACAATATTAATAAATTAGGCCTCTCTTTTGCCATGTTTATACTAATTATTTAAAGATCAAATAATTAGTTAATTTAAAGAGAAGAGTACTAATTTAGAAGAAGGTAAGGTATAATTATTATAAACACCATGTAATTACTACTATATTAGACCGCGAAGCTAGGGTTTAATGTGATCGCATCTATTAAGTTATCTAACCCTATAAGAGGGTGTGGACTATAGTCTAAATACCTAAGTACCTCTACTATTAGTGGGGTACTTATATAGTGCTGAAATATACTATGAAGTTACAGAGGTCTTGGAAAATGACTAGCTAGGGGTGGACTCTTGTCTCAGCTAGTTGAGTAGCGAGACTATCGTGCGGCCGGGATCAATTATGCCCTTGTGGGTGCAACAGTATATATGTAGACAACCCCCGGTTTAATGCTTATGTAGCCAGTTCTTGCTCGTTCAAGCACAGCTTTCTTTTTCTTTTTTTTTTGAGTCGTCCGACGAGTTTTGTAGATTGGCGTTGGGAGAAAAAAAAAAACGCATTCGATGTGCATGAGCTGAGCTTCCGGTAGGGCGTTCCTGGCTCTCAGAATGCGTACTGGAATGCGTACTGTACCTTCAGGGCTCCCCATCATTCGCATCGCCAAAGGCACCTTCCATCGACATGATCCCAAATCACGGCCCTCACACGCCAACCCGTCTCTGCTGGATGATCTAACTTTTGAATTACCTTCGTCTCCTCTCGAGCCGCACAACTGGTGTGTCGTGGGACCGTCACTCTCTGGGAAGACGACGTTTCTACAGGTCCTCAGAGGCAGGCTGCTGTGTGAACCGCCCACGGCGCGGTCATACCCGTACTTGTCTGGGGAGCATGTCCCGGCGCGGCTGAGGAGTCCGCGACAGGCTATCCGCTATGTCGGCTTTGATGCGGAGGCTACGTGGGGTGGTTTGGGTGGCAGCGTGACTACGTCGGCCTTCATGTCGGCTCGGTATGAGTCGAGGAGGGAGATGACGGACTTTTCAGTGAGAAACTTCCTCCTCGGTGACACGGAGCTGAATCCTCTCCAGGCGCCGTTGGGAGGGGGTGATGATGGGACAGTCTCAGCCGAGTTGCTGGATCGGGTGGTGAAGGATTTGAGGCTGCATCATCTGCTAGATCTTCCCGTCACGTTTCTGAGCAATGGTCAGGGAAGACGGGCAAGGATAGCACGGGCACTGCTGACGGGACCCGAGGTGCTGCTTCTGGATGAGCCGTTCATGGGCCTGGATCCGCCTACGGTGTCGGGACTGAGTCCCTTGCTACAGTCGTTGGCTGACAAGGCGAGCCCGAGATTGGTGATGAGTGCGCGGCCGCAGGACCCGCTGCCCGAATGGATCACGCATTTGGTTTATCTGAGGAGCGATTGTCAGATTGGGTCAATGGGCCCCAAGGACGTGGTTCTAGACGGGCTGAGGAAGTATGTCCAGGGAGTGAGGCTCGGTGGGCTCACGGAAGAAGATGAGAAGCTCCCGGTTCGTACATTGACGGACATTGGGAGGGTTCTGGTTCCGAGGTCAAAGAAGCAAGACGCGGCAGCAGGCTTATCATCAGATGGTGGGCAGGAAGAAGATATGCATTCGCTGACCCCCATCAACCCTGATGCGGAGCCGCTTGTTGAGATGGACGGGTGTCGCGTGCAATACGGCGACAAGGTCGCGTTGGGAAACTGGTCCCATGAGACGACGACGCCTGATGGCCAAAAACAAGGTTTGATCTGGACGGTCCGACGCGGCGAACGATGGGGCGTTTTTGGTCCCAACGGATCTGGCAAGACTACCATTGTGTCTCTCCTCGCTTCGGATCACCCACAGGCGTATTCCATGCCCATTCGACTCTTTGGCCAAAGCCGTCTCCCCGAGCCGGGGTCGGGCTCGAAACCACTTACTTTCTGGGATATTCAATCCCGCATCGGCCATTCCAGCCCCGAGGTCCACCAGCACATGCCTCGAGGCCACACGATTCGCAACGTCATCGAAAGCGCATGGGCAGCTACCTTTGGCGCGCCCCCCAAGCTTGATGCCTCGGCCAAGCACAAAGTCGATGCCGCCCTGCGCTGGTTCACCCCTGAGCTGAAGCCCAACTCTGCGGCGAAGGTGCCGCAAGATGAAGATGATCTATCATGGGCAGACGACTACATGTTTGGCGAGATTTCGTTTTCTGCGCAACGCGTCGCCCTCTTCGTCCGATCGATGATCAAGGCCCCGGATGTGGTCGTTCTGGATGAGGCCTTCTCGGGCATGGACGACGCCGTGCGCGACAAATGCGCCTTGTTCTTGATGGACGGCGAGACTAAGACGTACCGGGGGGGCGAGATGGTCACGAGCGAGCAGAGCGAGGAGGGGCGCGTGGTGATTCGCGGTTTATCCGATCAGCAGGCTTTGATCTGCATCGCGCATATCAAGGAGGAAGTGCCAGACTGCGTGAGAGAATGGATGTGTTTGCCCGAGGCGAATGCGGGCAGACCGGCGAGGTTTGGGAGATTCGATGGGCCGCTGCGGGAGGATGAGAGGCGGTGGGAGGAGGTGTGGGGGGGGTTTTATTAGTCACGGATGAAAAAAAAACTAAAAAAAAAAACTGACATGATAGTAGATGCGTGCTTGACTCTGATTCAATCTTGAAATTGCCAACAAGCGAGGCCTCGTGAAAGCGGTCAATTGAAATCGCATCTGAGCCCACTACGTTTCACGCGGCGGCACATGACGCCATACTCATTTCAGTGCTTCACTCACTCACTCACTCACTCACTCACTCACCCACCTCATCTCACTCTCACGGTCCGGGGCCTCACCCAACCCAACCACACACACCCCTTGCATCCATCCCATCCATCCTTGGACCAACAATGCAACGCCGCCCCTCATACGCACCCCACATAGACGACGAAGACCTCACTCCGAAATGCTGCGTGCCCATATCCTCCCTCGCCGCGCCCGTTGAAGTCGGCAAGATAGGGTACGATTGCGCACCTCCCCATTCCCCGCTCACACCCATCTCATCTTCCAAGACGCCACGCGGCGTCAATCAACTTACTCACCATTCTTTCTTTCCCACAGATCAGGCGGCCGCGCCGGAACATCCACCTTCTTCGCGTGGCCACCCCTCGGACCGCTGCTGTTCGAGAACGAGACGTCTGATGCGCGGGACCATTGTGCCAACGAGCGAAGTATGTATGCTTTCCGCCAAATCCCCCTTTTTTCCCTTCTCAGAATGATGACTAGACGAAGAGTTGGGAAGGGGAAATGGGGGAAAAGGGGGGGTTTGAACAGAAAAAGCTGACTTGTCCACGCAAGCATTCCTTTCCTACATCCGCCTATCCGTCTTCATGGCCGTCCTGTCCGTCGCCATCACCCTCTCCTTCCATCTCAAGCACAAGCCGACCGACCTGGAGAGGCGCGTGTCGAAGCCGCTGGGGACAATTTTCTGGATCCTATCTGTGTTGATGCTTGCTTTGGGGCTGACGAATTACATAAGTGTGTTCCCCCCATCCTATTCGCTCTTTTACTCTTCTTCTTCTTCTTTTTTTTTGGCCCGTCATCTTATGTTCTCGCGGCATGGCGGCATGGCTGACGAGAACAGAAACGGTGAATGAATATAGTCGCAGGGCGGCAATTGTGCAGACGGGCTGGAGGACGCAGCTGGTACGTCGTATCCTCCTCGTTGGCAATGGAGACGAAACGCATGCTTACGTTGCCCGTTGTAGATATTGGGCATGCTGGCGTTTTGTATTGTTGGAACGTGTGTTGTGTTGTTGGCTATTACCAAGATGCGGCAGCAGGATGGGGGGGAATCTAGTTTTTAGAGTACATGATGACCGACGACGTATATGCTGTACCGTTGCCTTGCTACTATGTGAAATGAAATGATGCCGTGTCCCAGCCGAGATTTTAATCCTCGCTCTCCTGACAAAACAGGTCGTCCGCGGTATCCCCCTTCTCTCCGCGTATGCCCTGCATGTCCTCTTCGCCGCAACCACCGACCTCTTTGCGGAACAAGGCAGTGTACCTTTGTGCCTCTTTGGCAAAGCTCGCTGGTGCCGAGAGTTTGCCGTCCCACGAGAGGAGAGGAAGCCCGACGGGCGACTGCAGCTCTCCCCTCTCGGGCAATGTGTCGAGCATGTTGACGGGCGACGTCGGGTCGAAGGGCTCGCCGCTTTCGTCTTGGAGATTGGCGAGTGGCGAGCTTGGTGATGCGTCTTTCTGGTACTCCTCTGGCGGGTCGGGGATCTCGCTGTGTACGCCGAGGAAGGCATCGGCCGTTGGCTGGCTGGGGTAGAGGGTGTAGTACCCGCGTAGACGGGCGAGATGGAGGGCGTATTCGAGCCATGCGGGGTATTTCTTGCCCGCCGTCTTGTGGGTGATGAGGGCTGGCGGTGAAGACATGGTCTTCTTGTGGTAGAGCGTCTGCGATATGAAGTGGTGGAGCTCGACCCATTTGTCGCCCATGAACAGCATGGCCTCGCTGTTGGGACGTTGCCACAGGAAAGCTGTTTGTCCTCGGGATGTGCCTTTGGATGTGCCTTTGGATGTGCCTTTGGATGTGCCTCGTGGCGCGGGAGGGGAAAAGGCCGTGGTTCCGTCCACCAATGTGTGTGGCACTGAGAAAGCAAGACCCATCAGGTTTGCGTCGTAGTCTTCCATGAGCGCCATTCTGGAGTGCAGTCGGTGTAGCAGGGAGTATTTCACGTCTATAGTCATGGGAGACTCATTGGTCAGCATGGGTCAACATGAATGTGGTCAAAGACGACCGATGGCTTTTTGGGAGGCATTGATTGCACAGCACACGTACATTGAAAGAACTGAGGCGTCATTTCCGTGTGGGGAGCCAATACCAGCACATGGGTGCTGGAAGGGTCAGTAGGCCAGAAGGACTCGACGAAGCGCACGGAGCTGTCCTCCTCATCCAAGGGCTGCCGAGTGATTCGACGGCGGAGTGAAATCAACTGCGGTTGCTGGCCGCCATGGGGAGTCGGGCGAGGCCATTTGAAGTCCTTCAGGAACGACTCCAACAAAGGCTCGACGACGTTGGGCAGCTCAATGGTGATGTGGGGGGTGTGAATGCCGGCAAGGTCCGCCTTGGCAATCGACCGGAGAAGCCGCTTGAGGTTCGCAGTCTTGGTCGGGGTGGCGTGAATGAGAATGTCAAACCGCACCTTGTTCCAGGCTGCGGAAAGAGCATCGTCATCATCCATCAATCAGCATTGCTCCCGAGACGCAGGGGGGGATGATGGAGATGCGCCGTACCTGAAAGAGCCAAAGCGTCCAGCTTCGAAATCCACGAGAGGCTCTTTCCGGGACGCTCAGGAAGCTCGATGAGAGCAGCTTGTGTTGACAGGATCTGGTCGCGGGCTGGGCCAAGGAAATAATCTTCCTCGGCGGTTGTGGAATCTATAAACACTGCCAGTGGATGAATGTGAGCGTCGAAGTGATCTGGAGGCCGGCATTGATTCTAGTTAGCGTCAACTATTGCTTTCCAATCTTTGAATTTGATTCATGGCCCGTACAAAGTGCTCTTGTGATTGCTATCTGAGTGCGGTGCTCAGTTGAGGATTCATAGTGATCGGGTCGAGCATCTATAGTTTTTGTATTTTTTTTTTCAACTGATTTAGTAAACGTGGCTTTTTTCCCCTTTTAGTTTTTTTTTTCTTCTTCTTCTTTTTTTTTCCCACATGACTCAAGCTCAACATACCATGCGTCATGAGCTGACATTCCTTGTCTATGCCATTGATCTCGAGTAGCGCCTCGATAGTCACGTCAGCCACGCCCATGAAAGCAAAGTGAACAAAGTTTCGACGTTCCATGGACATTTCACAGGCCATGGGCAACAATGTCGAGGCGCTCCTGAGACTCGCCGCAGCGAAGAGCACGTTGCGATTCCTCTGCGACGCGCCACCCGTTGATGAGAAGCGGCGGAGCGTCGATGGCAGCGCGGGATACCGAATTGGCCCGTCGTACTTGGGCCGATTCTGTCTTACGGGGCCCTCGGGTGTTGTCGGTTCATGAAACGATGCCGCCGATGCCGCCGATGCCGCCGATGCCGCCGATGCCGCCGATGCCGATGCCGCCTTGGCAGCGTCGGGCGGAGGCTGCCCGGATCGAGAGAAAGGCTCCGGGGTTGGAAACGAGGACGAGTTGTTGCGACGGCTGACGAGGTAGAAGAGAACGGCGATGATGAGGCCACACGCCACGACGACGACGCGCCTTCTCCGATACCTCCGCGGCACCCGCCATCTTTTCCACTTGTTGGCGCCGTGTTTAGCGTGGCCCGGCAGGCTGAGATCGTCGTCCTTTTTGGCCATCTCTTCGGCGTCGTCGTCGTCGTCACGCCACAGCTGCCATGCCCGCGACGAGGTCATACTGACTTGGTGTGTCGACAGTGCAAAGGGTCGAGGTCTGAAGCAAGAAGCAAGAAGCAGAATGCAGCATAAGAGCATAGAGCATGCAGCGGCAAGCCGAACCCTCGTCGCCGGCGCGCCTTGAACAAGGGTAGGTTTCATCAATGGTTTGGCTACCCTGCAATCCGTACCCACCCTGTACAGATTTGACGAATCTGAGCAGGACTGCTTCATTCATGGACGAACGCCGAGATAGATCCACCCACAAACCCAGTGCAGGAGGAGCCACACCAGCAAGCCATGGAGGAGCAACTCCAAAAAAAAAAAAAAAAAAAAGGGTCGCCAGCAGTCAGTCAGTGGCCGCCCTGACCCCGACCCCAACGGCCTGAGCCGAATTCAGTCGTTGAATCATAGCGAAAAGGACGCGTCCCCTTTATTTATTGAGCATTGAGCATTGAGCCATGGGCAAGTCACGCCGCAACCGAGGCGGCGCCTCTCAACGACGAGATCCCATTTCAAAACCCGTCAAACCGCCCTCTGACCCAGAACTGGCCGCCCTTCGAGAAGCCAAGATCCTGCCCGTCATCAAACATCTCCGGAATGCGGACCCCAAGTCTCGCTCTTCGGCCGCCACCGCCATCACGAACCTCATCCAAGATACCCGATGCCGCAAGCTGCTCCTGCGCGAACAGATCGTCCACACCCTTCTCACACAGACTCTCACGGATGCCGCTTGGGAAAGCAGAGCTGCCGGCTGGGGCATACTGCAGGTGCTGGCTCAGGAAGAGGAGGCCGACTTTTGCGTGCACCTGTTCCGGTCCGACGTCCTGACGGCGATTGAGTACGCCGCCAGGACGGTTGGGGAGAAGCTGGTGTCGAGGGACCCCGGATTCGCCAAGCTGCCCAGGGGGGAGAGAACAGCCGTTGCCAGCATCACCGCCTCTCTTGTCGCTCTGCTCACGGCGCTGGCCGAGGCGGGAGATGAGCTCTCGGAGGCCATCTCGTCCAATGCCACCGTGACCGACTTGCTCTTCCTTCTCATCACATATGGTGGCCAAAGCCAAAGCCAAAGCCAAAGCCAAAGCCAAAGCCAAAGCCAAAGCCAAGGCCAAGGCCAAGGCCGAAGCAGCGGCGGCGATGACGACGCAGGGAACCTCGCCAACCTGCGCAGCGATGCCCTGGCATGCCTTATGATTCTGACCGAGGACAACGGCGACCTGGCCGAGAGGCTCGTGGCCAACACCGAGTGCTACCAGTCCCTGTCTGCCCTCAAGAACGAAGTATCCGGCCATGGTGTGCTGGCATGCGCCACCCTTCACAATGTCTTTGCTGCGCTGGAAACCCTCAAAAACGCGCCCCTTGTTCCCGAGGCCGGCGATGCACTGCTCATACCCACCCTTGCCAAAACGATTGCGGGAGTGCAGCCCGGCCAGAGTGCCACGAACGGAGGCGAGGGCTGGTCCAAACCAGTCGAGCAGCAGCAACTGGCTCTAGAAACGCTCGCCTCCATCGGCACCGCCTTGATCTCCGCCAACGCTGACGCCTCCTCTGCTCCCCCGGCGGCCAGCAAGGACCAAGGTGCGGCCGAGGCCAACGAAGGCGACGCGGACATGGACATGGGTGATGCCGAGGGCCAGAATTCGGGCGCAGCAGAGGAGGAGGAGGAGAAGGAGGAGGAGGATGACGACGACGACGACGACGACGTAGGAAGCGAAGACGGCGAGATGGATCAAGACGAAATGGAGGCCGACATGGAAATGGTCACGGGCGCAGGCGGCTCCGACGAACAGGACAACATGGACGACACGCCTGTGCTGAAAGCGCTCCTCGACGCCGCCATGCCCGAGCTCATCCGCATCGCCTCCTTCCAGCCCAGCGACGACGACACCCTCCGTCTCCAAGGCCACGCCCTCTCGGCCCTCAACAACATGGCCTGGTCCATCTCGCTAGTCGACTTCTCCGACGCCCGAAACGCGGGCATACAGAAAGCCTGGCTCCCCGTCGGCCGCACCCTCTGGCAGCAGGTCGTCACGCCCATCCTCGCCAGCGACACGGCCGACGTCGACCTCGCCACCCAAGTCACCGGCCTCGCGTGGGCCGTCGCCCGCAGCCTCGGCGGCCACACCCCGCTCCGGGGCGACGAGCACCGCAAATTCATCTCCCTCTACCAGGCCACAAAGACGATGATGATGATGAACCCGCAGCAGGACTCGCAGGATCCCTTCCAGCGCCTCGGCGTAAAGTGCGTGGGTGTCCTCGGCCAGCTCGCGCGGCATCCCTGCCCCTCACCCCTGAACCGCGAGATCGGCTCCTTCATGATGACCCTGCTGGCCGGCCCGCCGGACACGCCCGCCGCGGATGTCGTAGAGGCCCTCAGCCAGGTCTTTGAAATCTACGGCAACGAGGACTTCGCGTACGATGCGCAAGTCTTCTGGAAAGATGACTTCCTGGCGCACCTCGAGGCGGTGCTACCCAAGGCGAGAGCCATGGCCAAGAGCGTGGATAAGAAGACGCAGGCTGAGTTGAGGACCAGAGCGGACGAGGTGGTGTTGAATTTGACGCGGTTCTTGGCTTACAAGAAGAAGCATCAGCCTCGGGAGGTGGTGAATGCATCTTGATTTTTTTCTAAAAAAAAAAAAATCTTTTTTTTTTGGCCATAGTACGGGACGTTGAACTCGACAAAAAAAAATATTTGGCGGGGAATTTGGATACGCATGCATGAGACCTGGGTATATCAAAAAGTTTGGATAAAAGGGAGTAACGCGTTGATTTATCCCATTACATTGCATTGCATTACGATGGAATGACATTTTATGACAAGGCGAGATGTTTGATACTCATTCTATTGAAGCGTGGATTGTGAACCTTGCAGTTATGTTGTAGCAAACTTGCGCTGACCAGTGTGTATGTACGTACGTTTAAAAAAAGGAAAAAAAACAAAAAAACAAAAAAAAAAAAAAACCCACATTAATTGTCGTACACACGGCAGATTTGCACATGAATCAAGCTCCCAAAGCAATGCATCACATCCCAATCAGCACCGCTCAAATACACGGTACAAACCCTTGAGGCTCGCCACTTCCAAGATGCCCCCGTTCATGAGGGCCTCGGTAGCCACCAATTCCGTCTTGAACGCCGGGAAAAATATATTCTCCAGCGCCCACCTCACATGCTGCCTTCTCTTCCTCACCTCCGCCGGAACAGTTTCCTCGTCGTTGTGCCCGGGCACCGGCGGGACAGGCAATTGCTCCGGCACATGAAACGTCGCCAGCTCCCGCAAAAACGTTGCAAAACAGGCCTTCTCTTCAGTCCAGCGGACGTTGGGTCCGAGACGTAGCAGAAACCGCGGGAGCTTCGACAACGGAGGGGTGTACCCTTTTACCATGAGGGGGATCGAAATCAACTGTCCCGCCGGAGAAATCTCCAGCGAAAAGTACTCCTGAAGCATCTCTCTCCGTTCGACAAGCTGACCGGCCACTTTATCGACAATGGCGTCCAGGGGGAAGTCGTTGTCCGAGGCATCGAGGGCTTTCTTCTCGGCTTCGGCGGCTATTCGTAACAGTTGTCGCAGCTCCAGGGCGGGACTGAACCGGATGACGCCAAAATTCCCAAAGTCGTTCAAGCCCAACTGATAGAAATATTCAAAGCACGTGTGCCCATAATCAACTAGGAACAATTTGACGCCGCCTTGTATCGCTGCCAGTCTTCTACTATCGTCCACGATCCCAACAAATGTGTGTGTGGAGAAAATCTCGGTCAAATCATCATGAATACCCTCGCGTACCTCCTTGCGTAGCTCCTTGATGCTGTTCAGCCTGTAAACAGTCGCTCCTCGACCATCTATTGTCTCATACTTGATATTCTCGGGCACAGCCAGCGGCTCGTCTTCCATGGTGGCCGCCTCCGAAGAACTCTCGCCGGTTTCCGCACGCGGAAACATTGTAGTTATCTTGCGGGCGTACGTGTCGGTCCGAACCAGGTCGTTTGAATTCCTTCTCTTCTTCCCTGTCACCATGGATATGGATTTCGGAGCAGGCTCATCGTCCTCGCCCGTTGCGTCGGGTACTGGCTTGGCCCCCGGGAGCAGGGTTTGTGTCCTGAACGTTCGGCTTGCGTCGACACTCGCCAGCTGTGATTCAAGCTCCATGCAAACCGCCTGCACAATCTCATCTTCGTTGAGGAAATGAACCTCCCGCTTCGTTGGATGAACATTGACGTCGACGCGAGCTGGCTCGATCTGGAGACTTAGGTAGATGAAGGGGTGGCCCCCCTTGGGGAGGAAGTTGACATAGGTCTGTTCGAGCGCCTTTTTCAAATGAGAAGACTCCACGCTTCGGCTATTGATGAAAAGTAGGAACGTCGTTTTCTTAATGTGGTAATTTGCATTGGTGGCCAGGATATGCGCCCTGAAACCCCAACGATCATCTGCGGCTTCGAATTCGACCAGCTCGTTGGCTACACTACTTCCGTAAATCTGTCGAATCCGGTCAGACGTAGTAGACTGGCTCTGAATGGACAAGCTGCTGGAGGCTTCTCCGGCCTTTTTGCAAGTGAAGCCCACACCTTTGCAGTGGACAGAGTAACGCCCGACCATATCAAGGATCTTATTGAATTCGTCGGCATGGGATCGGAACGCTTTCCTACGAGTTGGAATGTTGAAGAACAAGTCCTCTACTGTGATCTGAGTCCCTGGCCGACCTGCCACCGCCTTTGGCTCTACAGGCTGGCCGGGCTTAGGAGCCGCCAGACTGCCATCCTGATAGTGAGCCCGCCATGCCAAGGTTGAATTTTTGGTCTTGGTCGTCACTGATAAATGGGCAATGTGACTGATGCTCGCGAGAGCCTCTCCTCGAAATCCATATGTCTCTATAGAAGACAGGTCCTCAAAGGCCTTAATTTTGCTCGTGGTATGCCGTTCACACAGGATGGCCAAATCGTCCTTCTTTAATTGAAAAATAAAATAAAAAAATTGTTGGCGGTGGTACTTTGGGAGAGAAGACAGCACGGAAGAAAGGAAGAGAGGAAGAAATCCCCATATTCAGGACACACACCTCAATCCCACAGCCATTATCTGTGATTTGAAGAAGCTTCAATCCACCGTCCTTGACGAGAATATCCAAAGCCGTGGAACCAGCATCAACGGCATTCTCTATCAGCTCCTTGAGAGCATGTACCGGGGCGACAATAATTTCACCTGCTGCAATCTTGTTGACTACATCTGGGTCCAAGGCCTGTTTTGACGAAGAAATGCGTGTTTAGCCAAAGCCTGGACTGAGGGCCAAGTCTACGCTCGGAGAGACATTGATGCAGTGCCCCCTCCCCCGTTGGCAGTTGTGGAAAAACTTACCTTGATACGACGAGCAGGTCGGGGCACATCGGGTATATCTTCTGCTTTCCGCTTGGTACCCGAAGGGCTGTCGACGTCCATGCGGTCCATTTGCTGGCCTGCAGGCTGTATCGGGGCTCAAAATTTGTTGCAATGGCATCCGCATCCCCACGGGCTGAAGCTGTGGCATCAAATATGTGGCATGAGGTCAGGTGGTAGAAGAGGGAGGGCATGCGCAAATACTTGATGCACCCACATTCACAGCCTCAAAACCGAGCAGAGGAGTAAAGTATTGTATGAATCGCCGGATCCTCGCAACCACGGGTTGCCAATACTCCAGTGGGGTCGAGGTCGAGGTCGAGGGCATGCAAGTCTTTGACTGGCCCCACGTCAAAACTTGGTGGTTTGGACGCGCGAAGTGCATCGCGAAGGCACGTGACTCGCTCTCGGGTTTTCCTCTCTTCCGCTCGGCCTGCTTCTGAACAGGAGCTGAGAGTTGATCCATCCCACCGGTCAATGAATGAATGAACTTGACATGGCTCCTTCGGCCCCGTCCGCCCAATCGGAACCCCGCTGAGTCAGCCCCCTCGTTGCTGCATGTTGTCTGGTGGAGCCTGTGCATTGTGTACAATTGTAGTCCGTACGGAGTAGTCGGTACATGCACATGTGCTTGTGCATGCCGGCAAGGGAAGTTCAACACGGCGACATCCGGCCAAGTTCCAACCCAGACAACCCAGCCAAGCCCGACGTTCTCCATCGCCCTGCTCGTCGTCATCGGAGGAGAGAAGAGAGCAGCCCCCAACTTGCAACCCCTCCCAGGATGCCAAGTTGCCAAGTTGCCAGGATGCCAGGTTGCCAAGTTGCCAAGTTGCCAGGTTGCCAGGTTGCCAGGTTGCCAAGTTGCTAGGTTGCCAGGTGGTGCCAGGTGCCAGGTGCCAGGTGCCAGGTGCCAGGTGCCAGACCAGGGCACCGGCGCAATCGATGCAGATCGCGCCAGATAACGCGTTACCCACGGCGGAACTCTCCAGGGAATCAAAAGGGCAGCCAGTCGCAATCTCGATGTAACTGCCGTGATCGGCCCCAGGAGACAAGGCCAAAGCAAGGATGGAGGATATGGATTAGGAAATTCGTGAAAAAAAAAAAAAATTCCCCGTCCTTCACCAGCCCAAACCAGGCGAATCAATCAATCAAACTCATCATCACCCTGGCCTCGCCTTCCTCATTCCGGCAAGCCAACAAGCGAAGACGTTGGAACGTCGCAACGGTTTCTCTTCAACGCCAAATCTTAGTCTGATCTGCAATGTACCCCCACACCCCCCTCCCTCCCTCCTTGGGACACAACAACAACCACACACACCACACACGCACACCACACACCCCTCGGTTGGTACATCTGGGAAACCCGACCGATAGCCGTAGAATTTGCGTGCGACTCCCATATTTTGGTGCGACGTGACATCGAAGCCAGGCCGGCAGCTAGGGAAAGAGATGATTGTTTCAGCTGCCGAGCTCAAAAGAGAGGAAACCTACTAGACCCAATCAATCCCAAGCACATAATGTACAAGTAGTTTGAACCAAGTTCCATTTGAGAAATCCTTGGCGACCGGTTCCATATTCGTATTGACAAGGACGGTGTCTGACCAAGAGAAGATTACGGGAGTTGGGTTTTGTCGTGTGTACAATCAAAAAAAAAAAAAAAGAACATCTCCGCGGGTTCCAAAGTGGCCTTTCTACTCCGTAGGCCAATCTCGCAAGCACGCGCGGACGACAAAGATTCCTCGGGTGCGGGTGCGACCCCTGAAGCTTCGTTGCTTCGTTTTCGTCCATGTACCCCCCTTCTCTTCAAGATGTATGCTTTTTGAATCAAGGCTTCATCAGCTTTTGATATTCCGGCACGCCGTATCATGGAGAATGATCTAGTTGTACGATGTAGATAAGACGTTGGGCATTATTCCTATGTGCAGACACGTGATTAATTCAAAGCAAGCGTTGGCACGTAAAGATAAAAAGTAAATTAAAAAAAAAAGGTAGATATGCTATTGATTCATCGAATACGAGAAAATGACCTCATTTGGTCCCTCAACTTCCTGGGTATCGCGTCCCTAATGACTGTGAATGTCCAAAGTCTCCTCCATGTCGCCACCGTCAACATTCAACTCTATTATATTCTATTCTACACGATGCCGACGGTTCTCGTAGCATATAGGGGCCTCTCTCTCCGGGAGCCTCGTCAGTTTGCCCCTATAACTACCACACCTTGCTAACCAGATTTCAAGCGGCGAAATTTTTGCAAGCGACGACGTTAAAAGAAGAAACAAGAAACGAGAGTAAATCATGTGTATGATTAGATTTGAAAATGACTTGAGAAACAAGGATTCTCGCTCGTCCCCTCCATTCTCTTTGCAAACGTCCACCGTCCATTCCATGTCCGCGAGCCAACGTCGAGCCAACGTCGAGCCAACGTTGAGCCAAAGTCGGTTTGAATCCTCGCACTTGGAAAAGATGTTGCAGCGAAGCGAGTTTGAAATTGGAAAAACTGGACGAAAATAAACATTACAATGACACACCCATCTGTCAACTCATCGTCGCCCATTGTCGCGAGGCCTATATGGCTCATCTGAGTTCCCCAATAGGCCATCAATGGCAAGACGTTTGCATCTTTCGCCATAGCCGCCGGTCGGTACTCCTGACGAAACTGTTCGAATGGGCTGTGGTCGTATGGGCGGAAGCTGAAAGCTCGATTGAGAATCGGAAGGCTTGGGCGCGTTTGATTCTTCCGCAATTCCACGATACGGTAGGCCTTCTGGCAGCTGCCTGTCGTGCGTGCACTGGAATGACTGGGGTCTTCCAGCTTGACCAAAGCCGTGTTCCATGAAAATCGAAGGTCGGGAAGACTGGCCGGGAGAGGGATTCTCACGCTGAAGGTTTGTCGTATGAACGTGCTCACCGCCCAGGCGAGCTTTGGCCGGATCGAAAGGTATGCGCTGAGCGAACATAGTCTCAGGGCTCATTTGCTGATGAGATAATCCTGCCCGACTCCCTTGCGCATTCATGACAGACGGAGCGTGTTGTGCGTGCTGCGGTGGAGGAGGCCTCGTGGGTAATGCCAGTAACAGCACGATGAAGTAGAACGACCCCTCCTTGGCAAGCCCTGCACGGATGGCCAAGGGTCTTGCAAATCTGCCGGCACCGACAAATGCCAGATGGTCTTGAAAACTGAGCGGGAACCGCCCAAAGTCCTCTATGGCGAAGCCCAGCCCTTGTATACTCTGAGAGCCACGTCCCAGAATTGGAGGAAGATAGTTTGGTTCTCTCCTCCTCTGCTCGTTGTTGAAATATGAATGAATAGCCGAGATTTTTTCAAGTTCGGCTGGCAAAACAATGTCACCCAGACTCCTTCCCGCCATGTTTGGCAAACCAAGGGTATCCCAAAACGGCATGGATCCTTTGATGAAGTCAAGACTCATGTTCAGGTAGGCGACGGGTTCTTGTGAGCTACTGGTGGCAGACAGAGGAGTATTGTAGCTGTTCGCATCAGAAGACGGCGCCGACTCGCCTGATCTAGCTGAGAACCCGCGGCCTGCTGCAATGCCGGAGGCACGGGATGACGTGTGCCGTTGATAATGCTCGTCGAAAGGACCGGGACCACTGGAAGGATGAATGTCTACAGGGCGTCGGGGAGACATATCGCGAGAATGTGCATGTGTCTGACGAATATTTTCAAACCTCGTGTCTCTGTCGTCTCGAAGTCGAGGTCTTCCTCGTTTCTTGTGCTGTACGTCCACGCAAGCATCCTCCTTGCCGTTACTTATACATCTTGAACATGGCCGCTGTGCTATGCAATTTGTTAGCGCTTTCGTCTCCTCTCCATGAGGCCAATTCGACCCCCTTTCCACCAGCCATCAAATGAATCAACTTACCATCACACCTAGAAAGAAAAGACATTGTTAACACCAGTGAACCACACATTTCAAGACTGAATGCAGGGAGAGTAGTAAATAGAAAGGGCTTACCTGAGATGAGCTCTCTTGCAAGGCACACACGCAGACGCAACATGGCCCTTGGTTTTCCTTTGAGCTTTTGGTGATCTGACGGCTTGGCTGTCTGCACGAGTAGACGCACCAGACTGACCCAGTTCAGCGCCCGATCTTGAGCCAGCAGCAGCTGCTACTGCTGCTGCAGAGTGCTGAGGGCTCTGACCCTGATTCATCCCATGCTGCGGTTCATGAAGCAAATATTTATTTGGGTGGGCGACTTGTCCCCGATAACTGTAAGGGCGCTCCATTGCTGGTCTTTGAGGATATGAGCTAGGGAAAATCGCGGGTGGCATTGGTGCCTGTGGAGGCGGCAACTGCAGTCGAACATCGAATGGTCGCTTTCGCGAATAGACATCTTCGACGCTCTCTGCCGAGTAAGTACTGGAACCTCGACTCGGATTGTAGAGCTCTCGAGGGTCATTTGTCGGCACGGTCGGCGCGGTCGGCGCCCCGTCCATGGGAGGAGATGGATATGCCCGCGTACGAGCAGATATATCTGCTCTTGCACCTTGGGTCTCCCAAGCCAAGTTTCGATCCGAGTTGTGATCTGGAAACAGAAGGCTAGGGCAAGGGCTCAGTAGCGATGAAGATGTATCTAATGGCCTGGTTCTTGACAACATGGATGGAGTATCCATGTCTGGCTCCCCAAGACGGGCTATTTGATCGTAGATGTTCAGCGGCGACCTTGAAAACCCAACAATCTCTCTGAATTTGTTTGCTAGAGATGGCGAGAGAAGAACAAAGAGGAGGAGTTTGGCGTCAGCGTTGCGAAAATGTCCAAGATGGTGATAGACGGCCTTTTAGCTATATGACAGCTTTTGTCGTGAGGCAGGGAGTTGGTGGGTAGGTATTGTGTTGCAATAGATTCCCTTCGCGCGCGCGCGCGCTTCGTCGGGATGCTCTGGAGAAGTATGGCCCAGTTGATTCGAACACACTTCAAAAAGTGGAGGATCCAAAAGATGGGAGATTTGGAGAAAATGATCAACTTGTCTGGTCCGAAAAGATGAGACGGGATTGATAGACACGAAGAGACCAAAGAGGGAATCTGGGCAGCGACACCGAAGCGGATATACATCCGTTTGATGCCGGAGCAGCTGGCTGGTGTGAAACAAGGCGCAGCACAGTGACACTCTCTGACGGGGTGAAATCAATATGCTTCGTAATACAACCCTGGGGAATCTATGTATCTGTGAGCAATGGATAGCGCGACAAACATCCGGGAGATATTGGATGGGGAAAGAGTTCCAAGGTTTCCTGTTCCCGGCTACATTGTATGTATGTACTTGCTGGCTGCTTGACGCCTCCCCCGAGACTAGGCACAAAATGGACCAGGAAATGAATGGTCCGGGGCGTAGCTTTCAAAAGCATGTACGATACAATGAAGGTTGATCGGCGACTCAGGGTCGGGTTTTGTGTGACTGGCAGACGGGGGGACTGGAGCAAGGGAGCTCTGCCAGTAAAGACCAGTGGGATCAAACAGGGGATTGCTGCAGGAAGGCTGGTGAGCAAGCAGGGTTTTGGTTCTGTCTGGTTCTGGTTCTGGTTCTGGCTTCACCGTTTAGATGTACTCCTGGCACAGCTAAAACAGAGTCTGGTACTCCGCACTCCGCACTGCCCAGAGGAGATGTCTGCACATTGCAGCTTATCAGGCCGACTTTAAACCTGGCCTATCTTATTAGCTTGACGGAGCTGGCTCCGCATCCAGGTGTATGTAATGGTGCCAAGCAAGACACCGCAGTTGTTGGCAGCATCTCATCACCAATTTAAGAAATGCACTGAAATTGCATCCCGGAACGATGCCGGAGATCAAGAGCCCGAAGACTTGCAGGATTCCGAGGCCAGTACGGACCCGTATCCCAAGAGATTTGAGAGGATATCCATACAGCCGCCAAGGGGGGCCAGGGAGGGCGTGTGCCAGCGCGTGTGAGGTTCTGCGGTGGGGGAGTGTCATGTCTCGCTTGTAACCGGTAGGTGCCAGATACTGCTCCGTATGTATGGCCATTTACGGAGTACATGAGAGGGCAATGAGCGGATCGACAGAACACAATGGTCGAGTTCAGGAACGCCGCCCCTCGAAATGAAGGTGAGAAGTGAGGGAGTCACACGATGAAGCGACTCATGGCCTCGCTTTCCAAGATGCGGAACTGTGATGTGAATGAAGATACATGTACATGTAGACTAATCCGTAACTGGAGAGGGATAACGGTCATGACAAGACCACGGCACTCCACTGTTGGGGCTGTTCCGGATTGAAGACGAAGCTCGGGGTGGACTCGTTCGTGCACATGGGAAGCAGGGATTCAAAGAGAGACACATGAACAAGTAGGGTAGGGATTGTACATGAGACCCTGTACGGACTAGAATGCTGGATGCCCGAGAGTCGAGCGAGTACCGGGGCTTCCACTCATTGTACTGTTTACTTTGTTGATATCGAGCATAAGTCGTGATAGGCGCTTTAAGTTCCTTGGAGATTCCTGCACAAGAGCGGAGTGTCCGTTGATTTCCCTGGATCCTCTAGGGACCAAGCGCCATACATGGAGTAACCCTGAACCGCAGGAGGTTGACAAGCGCGAATTGGAGAATGCCGATGATGTCCTGTGGGGGCATTCACGGAGTTTTGAATCGTGGACTACTTATGTACGTCCATCAATGAGGCAGAAGGGGAGTCGGGGGGAGTCGGGGGGGGGGTGGACGTGGCAGCGGTGTAATCCGTGAGGCTGGCAAGAAAAGAATCCATATGGCATAGTCCGTATGTACTATGAGGTTCGCTTCAAGCCTCCGGTACTATGCAAGTAGCTGACTCCATGGGAGCTGCACATGGCGACGACGAGAAGCGGTATTAGGGACGTGCTATCAAATTTCGGATCAAAATCCGGGTGCGACAAGGCAAATAGGTAATACATACGGACTGCTCCATGGGTTGCTTTTGACACCCGATGTGGATCCAAGTGGCGCCACCTCTCATGACGATAGCCAGAGTTTGGGGCATGGAGGGTCGTGACGCCTGACTCTTTTAAGCCTATGCAGTTTGCAAGTTGCTGCTTGTATCGCCGTTTTGACAGCGGATGATGTTTTGGATCCTCACTTGCCGTGCTGCCGTGTTGCGGTGCTTCCGAGCTTCCGAGCTTCCGGACTTGCGTACGGATTATTGTTCTTGGGCTGTTGACATGTCCTCTGGAGGGTGTCCGTCCATGAAGCTACATCAGGAAAGCGGCACAGGTCTCGATACAGATGACTTCAAGTGCTCACTTCGTCTGCGTCGTAATAAAACACGCCGATGGATTGGCGAGCGCCATTAAGACTTCATGATTCACCCAACTCAGCAAACGCAACTGGAACCTGGCGGAGACGTACGTCGGAAGTCGAAGCTTTAGGCGAGGCCACCATTGACGCAGATGTAATATCCGTGCACACGTGGCGACGCTGGGAAACTCGCTTCTCGCTGGTAGAACGCTCGAGAGATCAGGGAGCAAAGCCATCTACATGTACTCCGTACTCCGTAGAATCCGTATTCTTGGACGTTCCGAGTCTTCGAGACTTGCCAACTTGTTGACGTTCCATCAGCTGTGGCTTTACGCCCGAGTCAGCCATGTGACCAATTAGCCAATCTTCAGGGGGGTCAACCTGCTGTAATGGGAAGAGACTGGGGCAGTCGACCAACTAGCCAGTAGGGAAAATTTGTTTTTTTTTGGGCCATATGTATGTAGACCTGTCGCTTAAATTTCCGGCAAACACCTTTCACGCCAACGGCCCCCCCTCGAGGCGGGCCGGGTTCCCTAGCTGTATTATTATCCACCTACTCCGTAATAAACTCCATGAATTTTACCACGGTGTCGTCTCCATGAAGAAATCTCAACGGCTTAGGCGACCACAGCATGCGGGGCTTCGGGTAGACCTAGAACCGCCGAGCTACATACTTGGAACCGGAGATCGGCTTGATTCAGTCCCATGACCCCCGGACGGAGATGGTACATTTACCATCAATATCGCACTTCCGATCCGAAGTAACCCAATACTCATGGGCAAATTGAACAAGCATTGCAGTCAAAGTGTCTGATACAGTTGGACAGCAACGATATGCGCCATGTTGAGGCTCACAGTTCTATCGAAAGATGGCGCTCAAACGGCGCCGAGTTCCATTGCATCCACGGGTCGAGAATGAAACGTTGTTGAGTTGGGTGGAGAGTGGAGAGTGGAGAGTGTCCTATTTCCAGTGCTTTCTTTCACCACCCATTGTGGCATCCAAGTTGTACGTAGTGGTTGTGTCAGAAGCCTTATAGGGACAACCAGGGGACGTGTCTCGTATTGGCCCGCTTGTCTGATCGATTCATCCGATGGGCGTCCGTGGAAAGTGCGAGGGTGCGGCCCTTCGAGGGAGCAACGCTGAGCCAAGTCGCCAGCCAATTTCCAGACCAAAGCCGAAATCGCAATACGCGGCGCCGCAGAATCCGTCAATGGTCAAATCTGCGGCAATGGATCGCCTGTGGTTTTGGGGGATGAAAAGAAAAATCATAATATGACGGCAGATCTGGCATCATGCCTTTGCGTGCGAATTGGAGAGGCTTGGCGTTGTTGAGCACGGAGTTACTCAACTGTACGAAAGAGTTGCCAAGTGCCGGGCGGACCCCATTGAATCTTGCACAGATCTGGCAGCTTGTCGAGAAAGTAAAGTACACACGTACGGCCAAGCTCCACCGTCACACCACCTGTTTTGTGCCCGATGAGATGAACAGGCAGGGCAGGGCACGGGGCCGCGGCCGTCCTCCGACACCACCGATCATATTTGACTCGACTTGATGAGGAGGGACTCGGGGGCGGAATGTTGTAGACACGCGCGCATTTCTTGCTGACTAGGCTCGCAACTTAAGCGCCGGAAAGGAAAAGAGCATCGTCAAGTTGCAGAGTGGCTTTTGGTTTTGGAGGCTGCGAGGCTTTCGAGGTTTGAGTGAGGTCTGAGGCTCGAGGCTGAGGAAGGTCTGAGGCTGGGTTGTGGCTCCTTCCTAAGAAATAAGAATACCGTGCCACAGTGCACCTTCCTCCAACAACATGGCTTGGCAACCGATCTGGCGGAATGCCTGATGGTACGTACCCACACAGCTTCGTGCATTTTATGAAATTGGGTGTCTCGCAAACTCCTGGCAATTTCTTACGCCCTACCTCCGTACTGCATTGTACATCTCCAAAGTCACGTCAGCCTCTCAGCCAGCCACCGACCGCGCCGATGATTGGAAGTGGTCACTGTTCTAGTTTCCAAGGGGCTAGGAGCTTGAACAGAACGTGCCCTCGGCGCAGTTTTTCAATTCCAGCGTATTAGGTCATAGTTGATTGTGAGGAGGGACGGACGTTCAGCAGGAGCTTCTGATAGACGGACTGAAACTACAATATGATTGTGTTGACTAATTTTGATATTCCACAGATTCACAGCAACAAAGAACTTCTGGCTCAAAGGCGTGTGTGTGCAGCGACAGATCTCGAGCGTCTATGAATTGATGCTGGTCTTTCCTTTGTCAAGGAGACTGAGATGTACAACCAACTCTCTTAAACCCTCCTCTTCATTTCACAGGTGTCATCATCAGGCACATTGACACCTACGCGGGAATTATAAAATGGTCGGTCGCATCACCTGCCCCGTATACTCGGTATCTTTGGATGAATGGAAGGTCCATTTCCGGGCGCCCCCCAGTACGGACTATTGGCTGTGGATATAATTAAACCTTCCTTTGGGGCAAGGGTTGACACAGGACAGCGTATGGGTGGGTGACTGTCTTGAAGTTGAGTGCCAGGGTCAGGACAGCAACGCTCATGTGTTGGGCAAGGAGTTGGGGGCGGAGACTCGACCGAAGTCGTCCGGAAGAGCCGGATGCGGTTGTTGATAGATGCAAATTTGAACGCCAGTTTTAGTGAGAAGGAGAAGAGCGGCAACAGCAATCATTGAGCCCTTCTCACCGCATCTCAAGACGGAAGAGATGGGTTCAAAGGTAGTGCAAGAGTACAGTTACTCGGTGCTTGGTGCTTGGTGCTTGGTGCTCGATGCTCGATGCTCGATGCTCGATGCTCGATGCCTCGTACTCCCTCCCATACACGATTCAGATGGACTCGCACATCGTGTGGCACTGGCAGTGACCCAATCGTTGGTTCAGATCTGACTTCAACCGACACGACACGACACAACGCACGCAGCCGCCTGCGTTGCACAACATGAACATGTACCTCAGGTTACACTTGGGATCACGGACGGATGGGGAACAAAGACAAGTGGTCCGCTGACTACGTATTACGGGGACTACTCCATGCACCATGCGACATATGGAAACCGTTCTGTGCTCGGCCCGTACAAGTGCAATCTAACAAAAACCACACTCGAAGAATAAAGGAATCGGTATGTTTCGGACGGAGCACATGTGCATGCACCCAAGCACGTCGCATGGAGCAAGGATGGACCAGCAGCATAATATCCGCATCAATCACATCCAAGGCGTCTCCCTGTTCGGACTGGCGTGCAAAGCGCCGAGGACTGCTTCTGCAAAGCAGTGGCAGCATGAGCATACATAATGGTAATCAGTCGTGTGCAACTTCTCCCAGGTAGGCATTCTTTGCCCTACGCATTTTCGGGGCGTCGAAAACAATCAACAGACTGCATGGCTCTCCGACGAATTAGTGCATCTGTGGGCAAACTCTAAAATCGAGAAGAGAAAATGGCTTCGTTTGGTGAGTTACGGAAGTACGGAGTAGTCCGTAGTGAGATGTGAGAATGACGAACCAAGGCCCTTCCCCCCCTTGGGGACACCCTCATCTCGCTACACCGGCGCCCCCCCCCTCCTACTACATACAGTGAGAAATGATGTCGTACGATGCGGGATAATATGACCAGGGAACGACGGAGTAGAGGTGTCGAGACTTGCCTCTACGTCACCGAAAAAATCCCGAAGATGCTTTCTTTGGAACGAGGCCGCAGACAGGCAGACAAGGAAAGAACAAGGCAAAAACGGAGCTGCGGCCAGACAGAAAAGAACGAACGAAAACTCCATGTACATAGTCCGTACTGGCCGCCATCTCCGCCAACCATGTGACAGGAGGACGTTGGATAAAATGATATCGGTTTTTTTTTTCGACAGAAATGACAAGAAGCTGCATGCTTTTTATTTTCCCGACCCGACCCAAGCTGGATGATCTGCGCCATGGTACGGGCGAAGGGAGAAGGGTATGTTGTATGCACGATGAGTGAGTTATATGCCGTACTGAATCTGCCCACGTCTCCCCCCTCCTCCTTCACCCCGGTTCCCGTGATTGGAATTCATCCCGGGGATACAAAAGTCCGGAAGTGACCCCCAAAAAACAACGAACGAAACAGAACCGGCCAATCCCGGGGATAACAAAAGTCCCGAGGGTGACCCCCAAAAACAACGAACGAAACAGAACCGGCCAATCGATAACACCAGGGTGGTCTAGTTTTTAGGTTACTTTTTTTTTTGGTCGCAGTCCATTGGAAAGAAGACAAGGTAGGGTGTTTATCTGGCAATTGAACGACATGTTTTTGCCAGTTACAGGTGTTCATTTCCCCCCCCGTCTCTGTTGTATCTTTTTTTTTTTCTAATAGATAAACCGGTCGCCCCTTTTCTCCCGTCTCTCCGCTCCTCCTCCATCTTGTGTGGTCCAGGGGTCAAAAAGTAGCGCGTTCTAGACTTGCGCTACTCCGTGCGGGACGGAGTAATAAACGCCTTGGCTGGCATGTGGCCCACTGCACCCCGGCAGCCGGGTCCAGCAGCGACCGCCGACCGTTGGATTTTCCCCTCTCTGCTAGTCCGAGTGCGTCTACTCGCATGGAATATTATTAGTGCATGCGTGCAGCACAGAACGATGGAAGCTTCCACCGGAGGGATTCAGAACCTTGGCAATACTGGGAAATATCGTAAAATCAATTACGTAGTAGAGGGAAGGGCAAGATAGATTTGAAAAAAAATAAAAAAAAATATACTCCGTCAAGTCCGAATCATTTCAGCGCTAACCCCCAAGACTCATTTCGCCCTGACAAGCCCTGCTTACAAACGACTTTCTATCCCGGCATAATGACTATCCGCCGCCCAATGCGAGTCAGGCCACACGAGACGAATCGCTTCCCAGATGTGCCTGTCGTTGCGAAACGTTAGCTAGTTGTCGTCGGGGCCAACGGCAGATGGTTCTGTCCAAAGCAGAAGATACCGAATTTGATTAAATGAAACCCCGTCCGTTCACGGAGAGATACCGAAAGGGCAGGCAGGGGGTGGGAGAGACTGATAATGTGTACTCGGTGCACTAAGAAGCCCTCTCTCATATCCGATGGAGTGCTTCTCCAATGCATGGGCTTTCGGGTTTTTTTCTTCTCCTCGGGTTTTCGGGCTGACTGTTGGAAGCATTCTTCTTTGAAAAAAGACCCCCCTCCACCCCTTCCTATACCCCACCTCTCCCATCTCGTATAATTATACCGTTGATGGACTGGCCTGCAGGAAAGATGCAAGGAACTCGCAAGGAAAAAAAAAAAACAAAAAAAAATGGAAAACAAGTCCCTCTTACCTGACATGGAAGATTTGCAGCCCGTCCTTGACTTCTTGCGGAAGATCCTTGACATCCTTGCGGTTCTGAGCTGGCAACAAGACTGTCTTGACTCCTGCACGGAGAGCACCAATGAGTTTCTCCTTGATACCGCCTA
This sequence comes from Epichloe elymi, assembly GCA_023658475.1. NCBI lineage: Eukaryota > Fungi > Ascomycota > Sordariomycetes > Hypocreales > Clavicipitaceae > Epichloe > Epichloe elymi. The sequence goes on from CP098274.1 coordinate 1,511,002, forward strand.
CGGCAGTGACACGTCCGCGTAGAGAGATTTCACCCTATAGGAATAGGAGAGGCATCCGTTAGCATGTGGTTCAGGGTATGTGTATATGACACATCCAAGACATGATGTCATACACGGCCAACACATAGCGGTATACTAGCGGTATACTGCACAGTGATACAAAGTTGCCAAAAGAGAGGAATGAATGACCACGTACCGTCATGGCCATAGTAGGTGGCACAGGCTTGCCGGAGAACAAGGAAATGAGAGCAATGGCCTGACCGATGCCACTGCTTGGTCCATCCTTGGGAATGGCGCCCGAGGGGCAGTGAACATGAATGCTTCGGTCCTTCATGATATCCGTAGTAGGTTCCGGGGTGAGACCTAGCTCGTACGCATGGGCCTTGACCCAAGTCAAGGCGACTTCGACGCTCTCCTTGAGCACATCGCCCAGCTTGCCCGTGAGCTGGACTCTGCCATTGCCCGGCATATCAGCGACTTCGATGAAGAGGATGCTGCCGTTGCCTCCCGTGCTGTAGGCCACGAGACCCGTCACGATGCCGGGACGACTCGTCTTCTCGGCAATTTCCTCCTCAAACTTCTCGATACCAAGAATGTTTTCGATATCGTCGACCGTCAAGCGCGGTCTGTAGACCTCTGCGCGACCAGCGTCTCTTGCTTCCGCGAATTCAACAGCCTTGGCACGGCAAACAGAGCCGATCTCTCGTTCCAGGTTGCGAACCCCTGATTCACGAGTGTACGACTCTATAATCTTGGACACGACATCCTGGTCAAAGATGACCTGGTGCTCGGCTAATCCATTGGCTCGGATCTGCTTGGGCACGAGGTGCTGCATGGCGATATGGCGCTTCTCGAGCGTTGTATAGCCCGGCAGGTAAATCATTTCCATGCGGTCCAACAACGGCGCGGAAATCGTGTCCAAGTTGTTGGCGGTGGCGATGAAGAGAATCTTGGACAGATCAATGGGCATGCCGACATAGTGATCCTGAAACGTGTGATTTTGCTCCGGATCTAGCACCTCGAGCATAGCTGCTGATGGGTCGCCGTGGACGCTGGCCGTGCCGATCTTGTCGATCTCGTCCAACAAGAAGACTGGATTCGCGACACCGACTTTTCGCAGACCCTGCACTATCGCGCCTGGCATGGCCGCGACATATGTCCTGCGGTGACCGCGGATCTCGGCCTCGTCCCTGACGCCTCCGAGAGAGATGCGATGAAACTTCCTGCCGAGAGCCGTGGCCACCGACTTGGCCAGGCTGGTCTTGCCCACTCCTGGTGGTCCGATGAGCAGCATAATGGGAGACCTGTCCACCATTTTCTTGGACTTGAGGATCTGGAGCTTGGCGTTGTGTTCCGGGGCAGGTGGTGCGGTGTTGTTGCTCTTGTTCTGTTCAATGCTCTGCTGCTTGTCGTTGTCGTTGTCGCTGAAGCCTGTCTCTGCTTCTGCTTTGCGAATCTGATCTTCCACGTCGTCATTGAGAGACTGCCTGAGGCGCAGGACCGCGAGATACTCGATTAATCTCTTCTTCACCTTGTCGAGACCGTAGTGATCATCATCAAGTTGCTTCCGTGCTCTTGTCAAGGTCTCTGGACCTAGTCTGTCATCTGTCCTAGCCGTCCAAGGAATCTCAGACAAGGTCTCTAGCCAGTTCCGGGTAACCTGATATTCCTGATTCATGGGCATCATCTTCTGCAGCCTTCGCAGCTCCCTATCCGCCGATTTGGCGACCTCGGGGGGCATTTGAGCGTTTTGAAGCTTCTTCTTCAGCTCGTCCAACTCGTTGGCTTCCTGTTCATCACCCTGGTCGTTGCCGGGTGGCACCTGGCCATTCGATGGAAGGAAATTTAAGCCCGGAACCGGCAGGCCTGCGTTGTTGCGCTTGTTTGGATTATCGTTGAGCCTGTCCAGGATTTGAACAGGGACTGACGTGAATGTTGTAATTTTGAAATTGTTCTTGATGCCTCCCACCTGACGCTCCAACAGTTCGAGAACTTTTGTGATTCTGACCTTGACATCGAGCGCGGCCAGTACACCGAGCTTCTCTTCATGAGATGCCTCGACAAGGTTTGACATGAAGTCAGCTAGCAGGCCAGCCTCCTTGATTTCTCTCCTCATGATGAGCATCTCCAGTCGTTTGGTGAGCCCCGGAGATAGAGCGGGGCCACCTTTTGTGCGAGGCAGTAGCGATGAGATTCGTAAAATTGTGACGAGCTCGCGAGATTGTGCTTTCAGTAAAGCAAATAGGTCTTGGAGTTGTTTGTCGGCAATATCGACTACAAAGCAATAGGCAAACGTTAGTATCCTGACAGAGGGCCGTTCCGTGGGATTGGTTGATAGACGACGCCCTGGGGTTCATCACTCACTCTCGTCGCCAAAGTAGGTGACCTTTGCCTGGAAGAATGGCCGCTCGCGCGCAATATTGTCCACCCTCACGCGCGAGGCCCCTTCCACGCGGAGTGCAAATTCACCGGCGCCACGGCCGTCGATACCAACAATCTTGGCGGCTACACCGAAGCCGAAGATGTCGGCTTTGCTGGCGCTCCCCGGGTTCACCTCCTCGAGCTGCGAGGTATCCACCTCTTCGCCATTATTGATAAGAAGCTGGCCGGTCGGGCCCACGAAAGGAGACGAAAGCGGAACACAGGCGATGGGAATGCTGTCTATGCGGGCATCGGGTCCCCTGGCCGCTGCTTGTTCGTACACGTGCGCGAGGAGCGCTGGGATATCGGGTCGGCTCGAGGTGACGGAGATGCGCTGGACCAGGCCGGGGAGGAGGACGAACCCCCTAGCGAGTGGGATGATGGGAAGGGCCGCAGTCTGTGATCTGCCCATGACGCTGGGAGAGGGGAATTTCGAGGGCGCACACACGAGACAGCTCGAGCTATATTGTGTAGATGGTGGAATGGCCGAGTTTGGTCCGGAACGGCACGGGAGCGACTGGCGGTCGTGTTCGCAGGGAAGAAGTCGCTCACAAGTCGGGGCTTAAAAAGGAGAAAAAAAAAAGGAGGTATACAGTATCAAAGCGTGAATGAGTAGTTGTACAGAGTATAGAATCGATGGAGCGATGGGTTGTTGAGAGGAAATTGGTCGATAGTTTGGGTCAAGTGGTTTGCCAGATTGTCGAAAAGCTGGGTTGTGGTTGTGGTTGTGGTTGTGGTTGTGGGTTGACGTTGCTTTGGGCTTTGTCTGGACGGTTCCACGGATGCCGAGGCAAAGACGAGGCAAGGCTTCTCCACCCGCCATCAGTCCTCGTGGCCCAATGGGAATTTGATGCAAATCACCCCACCCACCACGGTGCAAAAGGACCAACAAAAAAAAATCAATTTACACCAGCTGAACCCACTGACGCGCCTCAAACGCGTCTCCCAGGCCTCCAAGTCCCTCTCACCCATCATCATCTCCAATCCGTGAATCTCTTCATCTCTCCCTCCCCCCCCCCCTTCCCCGCCACAATCAACCATGTGTACGTCCAAGCCCGCTCTCCGAATCCCTTTTTGTAAATATATATATATATAAGAAAGAAGAAGAAAAACCCCCCTCTGACACTCCGCACAGCAGCCTACGCAGGATACAGCACGACCAGCTACGGCGCCCAAGGCGGCGACGACTCAGGCGGCTTCCTGGCCGGCGGCTCACAGCAAGGCAGCCAAGGCGGCGGCAAGGCCTACCAAGATGAATCCCTCCGCCCCGTCACCATCAAGCAGATCCTCGAAGCAGAAGAGGCCTACGCGGGCGCCGACTTCAAAATCGACAACGCGACCGTCACGCAAATCACGTTCGTGGGACAGATCCGTAACATCAACCCGCAGCCCACCAACATCACGTTCAAGATCGACGACGGCACCGGCCAGATCGAAGTCAAGAAGTGGATCGACGTGGACAAGCAGGACGACTCCAACGCCGAGTTCGAGCTGGACTCGCATGTGCGCGTGTGGGGACGCCTGAAGAGCTTCTCCAACAAGCGTCATGTCGGTGCGCACGTCATCCGGCCTGTGGCGGATTTCAACGAGGTCAACTATCATTTGCTGGAGGCGACGTACGTGCACTTGTTCTTCTCAAAGGGTCCTTTGGGCCAGCAGGGCGGTGGCGCGAATGGGGATAGCATGTTTGTCGACGGCGGCGGGTACGGCAATGAGAACGGTGCTGGTGCGGGCCAGGCCTCAAATAAGCTTTCGGGCTGTGGTCCGCTGGCCAGAAAGATGTTCACCTTCATTAGTGGTGCGCCGGGCGGTAACGAGGGCATCCACTTGAATGTCATTAGTAGCTCGACGGGCATGTCCGTGAGGGATGTCTTGTCGGCCTCGGATGAATTATTGGGACAGGGCTTGATTTATCCGACTGTTGATGATGAGACATGGGCGATTTTAGAGTATTAGATTGGGCCGAAAGCAGAACAAGGCGGCGGCAATATGACGACTTAAATTTTTTTTTTTGGGGGGGGGGACAACGGACTTGATGCATAAACGGACGAACATGGTCCCTGTAACCGTAACCATTTTGAAGTGCAAAAATACATGTTTCTCTTTGTCATGATAGGAAACGTCAAATCACCGCAGGATTTAATCTGAACTTCGAAGCATAGTAGAACTCATTCGACGTGCAAATGAGTGTGGAGGTAGATTGTCACAAGAAAATGAGTACTTCACAGGGGCCAAAGAGAAAATCACAACACCAACGCACACCACGTCGTCCTCGGACCACTCCTTCACTCCTTCTCTGGCTCCAAATCGACAGAGCTGCTAGCCTCGTCGTTTTGGGGCTCACGAACCATGCAGTACAGTCGAACAGGAACGGGTCCACGGCAAAAGACGATTTCCTTTCGGAGCTCGAATCCAAATTTGGCGTAGAACCGGTTATTGACCTCATTGGAAGACTCCAAATACATGGCTCGGTTCTCCCTGTCAGCCTAGAAGAACAAGAAGATCAGATCCTTGAGCAGACTCAAACGCCTTTTTGGCTGACTATCACCCGAATTGGTGCTACACCCATCAGCTGCTTACCTTGCACATCATGTGTCTCAACAACTTGCTTGCGTACCCTCTACCCTGGGCACTCGCCTTCGTGCCAATATAGCCAAGGTAGTAGCAGTCGTCGTTACGATGACCCATAATCTCAGCTTTGGTGTCATGAAGCGCGGGAAACAGCTCATTGAATAACCGTTTCCGGCTCTCTCGTGAGAGCTGATAGAACAAACGCCATATCCCGCTGCAGATGATGGCGAGCCAGTCGTCGTTTGTGGTTCCCGGAGGCATCCTACACGAATGCCAAGGGAAATCTCCATGTTAGCATTCTTGCTGCTGCCGGAAACCAAAGGGGAGGGCTCATCATGTGCGCCTTGTTCAACGTCAACTTATGCCCCAAGGCCCAGTACATACCACAAAGCAACAGCATCAAAGTCTGTTCCAATAGCGGTTGCAATGCCTCGAAACTTATACGAAGCATACGAATACGTCATGAGCCGAACATGAAGCTTCCAAAGCTTCCCCGGCGACCAACAATCCGCGTCGTCGACGCCCATTAGATACAAGGACAAAGGGTCAGCAGCAAAGATGTGTGCAAGAGCCAAGCCGGCCTCCCGGCGATCACTCATCTTAAGCTCGCGAACCTCGGTCGCCCATGTAGATGGAATCAAGGACAGCGTTGGCTTGGATTCAACTTGTTTTTCGACATGATTGACCTGCGCCATGTTGGGGGACGTTTATGTTTACTTCTACCTGAACTGTTAGAGCAATAAGAAATGATAGAATGTCTAGGAGATAGCGAATGAAAAACAGCAATGATGCTCTATCCTGCTCTCGGGATCAAAGCGGGCTAGGGAAGGCATATGGAAATAAATACTCAAAAAGGTTGGCACCCAGTCACCAAAAATGAAGAAATAACGGAGCACTGTGAGCGGTTCACACGGAATGGTCCATCTTTTTGGCGGCCACTTGCCCTCCTTCTGATAATTCCCTGGGGGGTTTTTTTTTCATAAAAAAAAAAAAGGTTGTGAGGGTTCGTGGGTTTTACATTTTGCACACTGTTGCCCAGTCACTAGTTATGATGCCTGCAGAATATCGTTCGCGACGAGTCATGCCCAAAGACTGACAATGACGAGGAGCGCGGATTAAGATTCGTGGACGCAAAGAGGTGATTGTATTATCAAGTCTGTATTTCGCACCCGGAGATGGAGTCCAGCCGCACAGCGTGTGTAAGGTGAGTACACACAACACGAGAGGAGGATTTCCCGAACGAGAGAGGAAGGGAGAGTGTAAGCGCGGCGTCGAACGAAGGTGGCAGCAAGTATGCGTCGATGAACGAAGAGAAGAAGAAATGGCAAGAAGATGGTTTGGGGCCAACTAATATTCAGACACATCAGCGCTCTCTCACAAGAGGACGAATGAAATGCAACGCAATCACCGCCGGGTCACCAAAGCGACTTGCCCCAGCAGACGCATAAAGACGAGAGGCATCGCAGCCTCGTTCATTCAGCTGTGTCAGGAGACCAGCCTTTTTCGGGTTTCGTAGGGTGATCTCGTGATGATGCGGCTGACGCCTTGGCTCACATCAGTCTGGGGCGGGAAGCTCCAGTCGGAAGAAGGCGTTATCGTGGATCCGGGCGCTGATCGCCGCGTGAGGCGACAACTTGGTCTCATTGGGGCGACAACTCTGAAATGATACTGCGTCGGCGCCTCCGCCTCCGTGGCTTCATCACGTCCACCCGTTGGTCACCCGGCAATGCAAGCCTGCACCCATCCAGCCAGTGTGAGTCTTTGCATTGTGCCCTGCTGCACCCGCCGGTGCGCTGCCGTCGAACCAGTGACATTGCATTCTGTGAGATGGTGTGGAAAGGGAAGGTATCGCGGAGGGAGGGATGCCTAAGATGTGAGGCTGCAATATCCAACACATTCCATGGTGCGTGTACTTGCTGCCCGATGGCGGATAATCGTCTATGACGAATAACATGCGCATGTGGCCGTATTAGGGAAGCTGAAGATGCACGTAGCTAAACGCGATAGCGCAAACGAATGAGCATATAACTCTTACTTAGACTGCTCTCTCTGTAAAAGAGGAGCTTTTATCCTTCTATTTATATAATAGAAGATAGTTATATAATGGAATATATAATAGAATATATAATAGAATATATAATAGAATATATAATAGAATATATAATAGAATATATAATAGAATATATAATAGAATATAGTTATATAATAGAAGATAGCTTTAATCCAACCTTTTCTCTTTAATCATCATCTTGCCAGGGGACATCTTTTCCCAAAGTCACGTGCTCCACGTCCAACAGTACTCACTCGGTGCAAGACTGGGTCGGTCTACGTGGCTCACTAAACGGGTCGCCTTCACCTTTGCTTTGCACTACCCCTTGTGCGAGCTCGCTTGGCCCGGGGAGACTCTTGATGCTTATCCAGCCAGTGAGGACGAGCAGACGTGCCTTGTCGACTGGGACAATGGTTCAAGTGCATCATAGCCATGAACAGAGATGTAACTAGGCAGGCTTGGCACTCAAGCATTTCGTCGATCGGCACTGCCCATCATCAATGTGCTGCTCTATCAGTCTGTGTCGAGCAAGTGCTGGGGTACATGTGTCGTGTACATTGTGGCAAAGACGGCATCTGTCACTGATAAGAGTCTTCTTACATGTACTTGGACTATTCTGGATGTCAACTACGCTGGTCGCCCTGCTGCCGTCACTATGCAGTGAGGCACCATGCCTGTTCCTGTACTATTTCGAATGCAACACTCCTGAAAATGCCGCAGCATCTCGGAGCATGCCTCCGTGCTTGCCGCGAGTGAGTATCATCCATCCATCCCTTATTGGTTGGGTCATCGCCATGCCAAGTCATCCATCGCACGACTGCTTTTAGGTATCTCTTGTCATCTTCCTCTCATGTGCAATGCTTCTGCCTGACGTGTGAGTGTGTATCACGGGCAATTCACAACATGCGGCGAATCTGCTGCTCATTCGTATACTTCTCCAGGCCAGAGTCAAGGCTCTGCCACCACTCAAACAGCATTGAGTTGCAGATGAGCTTGAACCAGGGTGTGAATTTCAAATCAGGCTGCTCGAATAGTTGCTTGAGCTTCTCGGCGCTGGCGTACTGCGTCGCCTGAACTTCGTTGGGGTTAATGTCGAGATCGACGTGAGTCTTGATAAACAGGATGTAGTCAACTAAGTTTGCGTAGGTCAGCTTTGCCCTTGTTCCTCCGGGGGGGAAAGGCATAGATGATCGGTATGGCAAACGTACTCTCGTGTTCTCCCCATTTGCCATCGCTGGGGGCCTTGTAATGGATTCGAGTGAGGAAGTGGAATTTCTCCATGGGGACCTGCTCTTTCCGAATGCCCAGCTCGTGCTCCAACTTGCGCTGGGCCGCGCGCTTGACACCTTCGATGGCATCAGGCAGGTTTGATCCGGTCTCGCCAGACACAGCCAGAGGGTGTGAGCAGCATGTATTGGTCCACATGTCGGGGAAGGTGATTTTTTCCGAGGCACGCTGCTGCAGAAGCAGCTCGTTCTTGTCGTTGAACAAAAAGACGGAAAAGGCTCGGTGCAACAATCCCTTGTCAATATTGGACATCAAATGGCCTGCCCAGATCTTGTTAGTCAACACCCCCGAAGGTGAGGCCCAAGATGGTCATTGTTGGTGTTTTCTCACAAAGCTTTTTACTGGCCTTGCCAACGGGCATGTCATTGTCATCGAGAACAATGCATACCTCGTCCATTAACCGAATCTGCTCCTCGTCGTGGCCAGAAAGTGCCTCCGAATTGGTGTCGATGTCGGGGAACAGGCGGAGGATGGTGTCGGCCGTCATGGGCTGAGGCTGGGCTTCTGTAGCGGTAACGATTGTTTCCGACATGCTGCTGGCGTTGGAACTTTTCTCGTCGGTCGGTTTTCGGTTCTTTTGTACGGATTATACTCGCCGATCTGCGTGTCAGGTTGGATAACGAGGTCTGAGGGGACAAACTGCAGATGGCAAGGGTCCAAGTTCCTATTTATCTTGATTGCCCCTCCTTTTCCCGCTCAGGCCAAAAAAAAATTGGGGCTGCTCTCGAGTCGCGTTCTGATGAGAGGCGTTGAGATGTCCTTCCTGCAGGTGGAAGAAACGAGCAGGAGCGGCGCACAGTCTTGGAGTTATTGTCCTCCCTTTGGTTTCATTTGATCTGGATCTCTGCAGAATCCAGACCAAATCTCTTCATGCAGAGACCCATACAGCACATGCTCGATAACAGTGTTGATCAAACATGAACACTTTGACAACTCCCATGCGGTCAACGCGTTACTTAGTTCCAGACTCAGAAGTCATGTGCCTCCGTTTTGTTAGCTTTCTCGTTTTGTTTCTGAGGAAAATGGCGGCTTCTTTTCGCCCAATGCTGCGATTGGTCTTTCTAAGAATGGTTAGACACAACTCTTAGCTTCGAGTACGGATTACAAATGAAACAATTGCAAGCTTGAAAAATGATGGTGCGAGTCGGTGCGGCAGGCAGAGACGACAACAGGGGCTGTTCCGGGGCTAAGCGCAACATGGAAATTTGGGGGGCCTTTTAGCTTTCGTGAATCGTCACCTCGCATCGACAACTGCATCATCCCCTTTGCGTGCTTCTCGCGGTCCTTGATTTCTCCTCGTAGCGAGCGCCCAGGCAGACGCTTCGGCTTACACAGTTTCGCTTCCCAATTCCAGACTGCTGATTGTGTTGGCACGAATCGGCCGGCTCTAGTTCCAACCTGTAGCCTGTAGCTCCCCGAGCTTCCCCTCTGCGACCATGGCGCCCCCTCCCAAAATCGAGGCCAAGGAGATCGAAACATACTGGAACATCTTCTCTGGCAGAACCGGTGGCGGCCAGTTTCTTACCGGCGAACAGGCAGGCCCCGTATTGAAGAACAGTGGCCTCCGCGATGATCAGCTGGAACGTGTTTGGGACTTGGCCGACGTGGACAATGACGGCAACCTGGACTTTGAGGAGTTTTGCGTCGCTATGCGACTCATCTTCGATGTGCTGAACGGAGTAGGTTTATGATCTCTCTGGGGGTTAAAGAACTTGTGTGTGAAAATGCAAGTTCCTTCCTTGATGCTGACTTGCCTTGATGACGTAGGAATACTCGGATGTCCCCAAAACACTGCCAGACTGGCTGGTGCCAGAGTCAAAGGCGCATTTGGTCCAAGCGACTCGCGCCATCTCGGGCAAGCAACCACAATTCGAGCAGGTAGAAGATGATTCGGATGATTTGGGTCTCAAAGATGGCTTCGAATGGTACATGAAGCCCCAAGACAAGAGCAAATACGAGCACATATACCAGGAGAACCGAGATATGCGAGGGGAAGTATCATGTTAGTAATCCCCCTTTTCCTTTCTTGTTCTATTTGGGAGAAACTGTTTTCCTGTCCTCTACGGTCTACAAATTAGCGAAAATCATGCTGATTGATTAATCCAGTCGGCGCCTTGGAAGAACTCTACGAATCCCTCGATGTGCCCGATACCGACGTCCGATCTGCCTGGAACCTCGTCAACCCTTCTGCAGCGTCTACCATCAACAAAGACGCGTGTCTCGCCTTCCTACACATGCTCAACTACCGCCACGAGGGCTTTCGCATCCCCCGCAGTGTGCCAGCCTCTCTGCGATGGACTTTCGAACGCAACCAAATAGACTACCAGCTCGACCGTCAACGGACAGGTGCAGGATCGCGATGGGCTTCCAAGGCCGACGATTCCACGTCCACGGGGCGCAAGACCAAGTTCGGCGAGCAGTACCTCACGCGCCTCGGCAGAAGCGGCTTCAAAACCGCTGGAACTGACTTCTCCACCGAAAAGACAGAAGACTGGGAGGAAGTCAGGCTGAAGCGTCAGCTCGCGGACCTGGATGCCAAGATCCAAAACGTCGAGGACCTGGCGGAGCAGCGAAAGGGCGGCAAGCGGGACTCGAAGCCCGCTCTCGTACGGCGCGAACTCGACCAGCTGCTAGACTATAAGCGCCGAGAGCTCAGGGACTTGGAAGAGGGACGGGGCAAGAGCGCAGTGGGCTCGGGTCTGAAGAGCGTGTCGGAGGATCTGCAGACTGTGAGGGAGCAGGTGGAAGGTCTGGAGGCGCATTTGAGCTCAAGGCAAGCCATTCTGGATGACCTGCGTAGACAAATTGATGCGGAGAAGGTGTAATTGGAAAGATGGTAGACGGGAGTTTTGTCTGCAAGCGGGCATGGTGTCTTTGCGCTCGTAATTAGACTATGGAGTGTGATTGATCATGTTGGGTGCCGACAACAACCCGGATGAGTTTGTCGAGGGCATGTGCAAATTCCGCCAAATTCCGCGAGCCTAAAGGATTGTTGGCTTTTTTTTTTTTTTTCCAGCGATGTAAGGATTCTCGGGTCTGTATCTCATCACATGCCGAGTTGAACGATTCATCCAGGGAGACGCTTCTCATATATCTATTTTAACTCCATCCCGCTGCCTCCGAGGTTTTAGCTCGTGGGCGTGGCCGCCAAGTTGCCAGGTGGCAGGCAGGTGGGGCAGGACATAGAGCGGGCGGGTGAGAGCATGTGTCTGCTTTTTTCTTCTCCCCCCCCCCCATCAACCCCGCATCACCAAGTTCAGGGAGAGAGAGAGAAGCCGTCTTGTTCACTTCCCCTCCTTAAACCACAACCCGCTGCTTCCAAGTTGTAACTTTTCTCGATTTCAAGTCCACGTCAACCGCAACCGCCATCATGCCCGAGGCAAACACTAACAACCAAGCATTCAACCAAGCTGCCAATGAGAGAGCAAGAAAATTGACGGGTCTCCAGAACAAAGACTTGCTTCAATTATACGGTATGGCCGGGTTATTCCAGGGTTTTTTTTTTTTTCAACGCCGAGATCGAGCCATCGCTGACCAGGGTCTTGTTCTTCCCAGGCCTCTTCAAAGTTGCTACTGGCGAGGACTTCTCTAAAGAATCGCAGCCTGGCTTCATGTCCGGCATCTCGGTGAGCACGAGCTTTCCAATTCCCATCAACCCATCATTCAATTCCTGTTGCGCTCTCTGTCTGGGTGGACGTTTGTTTGAGTCGCAGTATCTGACAACCATGGCATGGTTAGGCGAGGCCCAAGTACGATGCCTGGAAAGCAGTAGTCGACAGAGGTCTGTCCCCCGAAGAGGCCCAGGCCGAGTATATTGCGCTTGTCGAAAAGTTTGAAAAAGAACAGTCCGGGAAATAGGTCACATGGAACATACAACCCGAATATTTGTTGTCAGGGGATCAGTGTATCTGGTTTGGCTCATCAAGTTCTTGCTTCACGGGATCTGAACGGTTCGATCGAACCCGAGAACCGTAACTCATTAATACACAACTTTGAGTCTTGGGAGCTTATTACCATGTCATGCTTTGTGCTCATCCCATGAAAACCGTCATATATTCAATGCTAGCCCATCCGGCCAATGCCGGTCTAGTAGGACGGCCGCCAGCCGTGTTGGATTGGATGAAAATCAGTTTGATCCTCAGTGATCCTTCGGGTTCCCTCTGGAGAGTAGACCTACAGTATTCTCAAGAATCGCAGTCCCTTGCTGCGAAGCCAGTGCAAACAAACAAGGCGATACTCGATTGGCAGCCACAAGAGTTTCTTGCCCTTCCACGTAATCCAGGTTGTCATCAGGACTTATACCATATCCAGAATAAACCGGTTCGTCGTTCCCAGTAGCTGTCGACGAAATATCCAGTTCCTCTACATTTTGAAATTTCCAACATTAGTATTTAAATACTGGTTTCTGGGACGCAGTGATAGTCTTGAGCTGTAGGCACCAATACCGATCGATGCGTTTGATGCAGCAACCAGCAATGGGCTCCTTGCCGCGTCTGGGTTCCACGAGCCGACACATTCAATTCTCTCTAGTCCCAGCTCCATTTCCACAAGTTCCCCAGGGTTCGAGACGCGCTCGCATCATTCATCATGTCAGAGAAGCTCAGCCAACGTAAAGGAAAACTCTCATCAAAACGGCCACGCACATTCCTGTCGGTCCCGAACAATGCCCGACCTTGTCTCGGCCCGGGAATCTCAAACGCGCTCACATTCCAGTACGCGAGGCAAGTCCCACATCCTGATGACCAACACAGGCACAGGTAAAACGAGCAGACAAGGAAACTGGACGGACAAGCGGTGATCAGCAGAGCAAAAGCTCTCGAGCAACTACAACATTCACCGTGAAGAAGAAGACCGCACAAAGAGTGGTGTGCCAAATGCTGAGTCGCTGCTGGGCCAACTTAGATCAAATACGTACATTCGCAGCAGGCCCGCCATCCAGATGGCTCCCGACGACAGGCCACCGCTTCCTGAATCAAAAAGCAAGTAGATAGTACGGTGGATGTAAATGTACGAGGTTGCCACTTTGAAAGAAGAACCCAGATCCTAGCGGCGGGGTCCCCATTTCAAAGAAAGAAAAGGAGAAGAAAAAAAACACCAAGCCAGGCTCAACTCTATACAAGAGCAGCCTATCGAAGGGGAATCATTGCAAAAAGAAGAAAAAAAGAAGAAAAAATTCTCAGATCAACCAGCTCAAGATGATTTATATATATATAAAAGACACAAAAAGTAAGCAGGCCCAATTCTGCACGCAACTCAGAAAGGTCACACCATATGGACGGGTTATTGTCGTTTGTTCATGAATGAGATTAAGACCCAAAAAAAAACCTCGTAGACTCGTGGTTGCGATTAGTAGGTTTGTGTTGTCGTTGTATAGACCCCGGTATTAATTGTAGTTATGGTACCCAAACGCCTCCACTCGACAAGGAGCTTTCTTTTGTTTTCCATTTCGCTGCCTCACCTTCCCTTGGTCGTTCGCCCATCCAGTCCCTCTCAACGCTCCATGTGCTGCATGTGCTGCATGTGCTGCAAGACATTTTACAGGAGAGCGATGAAGCCGGCGGCAAGGAGCAGGAGAGCGCTGACGCCAGAAGCGGCAGCGGCATTGACAATGGACGGGGCGGGAGAGGGAACGACAGTGACGGAGGGAACGGACTGTGAGGGCTGCGTGGGAGCCAGGCTGGCGATGGTGCTGTTCAGGGCAGTCCAGGCAGTCATCTTGCCGGCCGAGGCGGTGCAAATGGTGGTATTCTTGACAATGGCAACCGTGGTGGTGGTGTTGGCGCTGCTCGTGGTGCATGGGGCAGAGGTCGTAGTGGGAGCTCGCGAGATGGTAGACGACTTGGTGCTGATGATGGTGCTGGTAGTGCTGGTGGTGCTGGTGGTGCTGGTGGTGCTGGTGGTGCTGGTGCTGGTGGTGCTGGGAGCAGGCGGCTTGCCCGTGGCAGCCACGAGACCAGTGACGGTGTAGGCGGCGGCGCAAGAAGCCAGGTCCATGTCGTGAGGGCAGCACCAGGTCTGCTGCTTGTTGTCGTGGGTGCAGTAGTAGCCGGCCGCGCAGGAGTCTACATTCACAGAAAACGGTTATTAGCGTCACAGAAATGGATGCCGAGCCGCGGGAAACAAACATACTGCCAGAGTTGTCGGTGCAGCAGGACTCGCCAGCAGCAGGGTTGAAGCAGTGGGCGACGCCGGGCTTTCCACCGGCGCATTGCTGGAAGCTGGCACCGCAGGCCTCGGCACAGCTGTTGCCAGCCTTGCACTTCGTCTGGTCGGGCTGGTAGCCGTTGGTGTCGCGGCGCATCAGAGACTGCCCGGGCATGGCCATGACAGCCAGGCGGTAGGGCTGTCGCTTGACCTCGGCGGAGGCGGCGTTGGCAGCGGTGGCCAAGAGGACCACGGAGGCAAAGGTCTGGTAAAGCATCTTGGTCTTGTGTTTGATCGAATCCTGCCTCGATGCAAAGAAGATTGGGCTCGGAATTGGTGTCGGTTTTGTTGTTGTTGTTGTTGTTGGTTTCTTTTTTTCTTTTTTTTTTTGGGCAAAAATTGATGATTGGTGGGTTAATGAGCGGCACAGAGTGAGGGATACTCTGGAATCCTACGTGTGTATTGAAAAGGAAGGAAACAAAGGCCGGCGCGCAAAAAAGGCCTCGAGACCGACGGCGAAGGATGCTTGGAACTGGAAGATGCGATTCACGATGATGGAGGAGGAAGGGGAGGAAGAAGAAATCGCCGGGCTGAGGGGAATTGGTGGTGGGATGGGCTGAGTAGAAGAGCGGCGGGCGACTTGCTGGGCCTGAACTCCTTTTTCATTTCCCACTTCCCCACGATACTACTGCGGAATAATAAAACAATAAAAGGGCATCATCTCAATCTCACATTGCGGTGGGCGCGCCCGTGGCAGAGGGGCACGCGCCAACCAATAGGTTGTCCTGGTTTTGCCTCTACTTGTCGCACAAGAGAGAGGTCCCCCCTTTGACCCCCTGGCACTTGGCGCCACCAGGGAGCAGAGCCCAGCGGGGAGCCCAGCGAAGTAGTCCGCACGGAACGGTAACAATGTAATAATAATAATAATACAAACCCACCCGTTTGAAATTCCCTTCACCATCCATACATCCATCACCCACCCGCCAAAACAGCAATCAGCTGCAGACTTTTCCCGTCTCTCTCATCATGAAGCTGGCTCGTGAGATTCATTCCCGCACTCGTCGTCGATTGCAAAAATCTTCATCCCATCGTCTCTCTCCATTCCCGCGCGCGCCAAACAAAGACTCGGAGGAAACTCATATGGCCAACCAAAATACGCGCCCGTGGCCCAGCGCTAACATGATGTCGTGGATGGGATCCATCCAACCTGCTTTAGAGCCCGTTCTGCCGTCCCCGTGACACAATATAATCCCGTACATCCAAAACACGGGTGGATTGGAGCCTGCGAACGAGCAAGATTGGCAACATGTAAAAAGCCTCCCCCCCCCCCTTCCCCTTTTGCCAATTGGTTCGCCGGCCTGGTACACGAAACCCGCCCTTGTGAGGCATGTCCGTGTTGTCCGACCATGCTCACATACAAGACCATTCGTCCGATCGTCCAGTCCCGTTGTTTGTGCAGGCAGTGTCGGTGCGCTTCCACGGCACACCATCGTGCTCGGACCACAGAATCACCTCTTGCAACATCAATTTATTGCATGCCATGTTTAGCAATCTTCGCATGTCCAGAGTACAGGACAACAGCCGGGGGGTGTGCCGTCCGCGGTCTTGCTCGCTCGCTCGCTCGCACGTCGTCAGGCCGTTCGACAAACCGGCCCCGGATCACGCATCGCCGTCCCAGCCCCAATGTCTGTGTCTCACCATCAAGAGGGCCAACGAACACAATGATCTGGGTAAACTGGGAGGCTCCTATTTATGACTGCTCCCTGCAAAAGGAGGATGGATGCAAGTGTCCGCCCCCTTCCTTGTCCCGCGGGAGAAAAGACCTTGTCGCCAAGGGCAAGAAGACGACGATGGAATGTCCGGAACATATGATTTGCAGTTTCTCGCCGTCTACGGAGTGATCCGCAGGTGCCCGTTGTGTTGTTGCCCATTGTATTATCTATCTATCGGCTGCCCGCCTCGATACGAGACTTTGTCTCGTAACATGTGCACGTCATGTTTGAACCTCGGTGATGCATCAATCGCCCTGCATTTCATCTCTCGCCCTCCCCAATCCATGCCATGTTGAGGATTGTGCACCCGGTGTTTGTGATGAGATCCCGCCCAATTCATTTCAGTCATTTCATTCATTCTGTAAGAACCCCAAAGAGTTTATTGAAACTGCCGCCACTCCGGTCACATGAGAAGTGCTTTCTATGCTTTCCTAGACTGCTGATCAATATTTTGCTGTCCCAGACAAGCTTTCTCTCTTTTTCCTTTTCGAACCCATAGTCAGGCTTCGCATGCTCGAGATAGAAAATGACCAGAAAGAAAGAAAAGAAAAAAAAAAAAAAACCCCCAGCCACTCCTCAGAGGCCAGATGATGGCACCGACTTGTCATTGTACGCATCAGAAAGCCAACAAAATGTCGGCTGGAAATCGACCACCACAGACTTGCCATTACCTTCCATTCAGCATACATCCCCATCGTCAGCCTTGAACGCCTCCAAACATGCGATCCCGCTGTGGTAAGCGCACAGTTTTCGCTCCGCCAACGGCTCCTACATACTTGTACAGTCTCTCTCGCCTTCCCCGGCGCAGAGTCAGAGTTCCTAGTCGGAAAGGGAAGAAGAAACGGGGAAAAGCCAAATTTCTCATAAAGGGAATTCAAGACACGGAAGCTGAATGAACAGGGTCCTAATCGGCCTCTTCGCCGGCCATCTTGGTGATCCATTTGTTCATATGCGAGTACTTGTCTTCAAAAGTCTTTTGTAGTTTCTCGCCCGCCTGGAACATGGGGTCCCCTTTCTTCCAGTAAGTGAAGCAGTTGTCGAATATCTGGCGCATGTCGTTAAGGAACTCGTCGTCGGTGGTGTATTCGTGTCTGTCCATTTTGCTCTTCATGGTGGTGAGGTCCATTGGGTTCTTGACTTTATCAAAGTAGTCGGGCACACCGTCCTCTGACGGCTCGACTGGGTCTCTGAATGGTCCGACGAGTCTTGTCCAAAAGCCTGATTCGGTTGGAACAGCACAAAAAAAAAAAAGAAAAAAAAAGTTAGCCATCATGGAGATGGAGGAGGTCTGAGAATTAGACTCGTTTCACGTGTTCCTTTGCTTGTAGCAGGTGTACTGACCTGGTCCTGAGAGCATTCTTGTGAGTAAGTCGGCGCAGAATTCTAGCCTTTGTGATGTGGTGAAATGGCGAGCATCGACGTGGACGGCGCTAGATCTTCGTTTCTGTGGCTTGGGGAGAGGCGTTCTTTGAGGTGCCTTACGCCCCGACGCCTGCTCCTGGGCTCTAGCTACGATGGTGGTGGGCTGGCCACCCAGTCGACGGTTCTTCTTGATGGTGTTTAGCATGTCTTCATCGCTGTTGTGGTCTAGGTAGTGCACGTTCTTCCTCGGTGGCCCGGCCGAGCGATTGACGAGGGGAGGTGACTCGGAGTCGAGTTGGGCTCGTTGAGCAGTCTCGAATGAGCTCATGGCCACCACTAGCTCGCTCAACACTTCTTGGGGCAGCGACTTTGCGAATTCCGTACGAGCATCCGACGATCTCATGTACTCGGCCGCCCATGATAGAAGCAGCATGCGAATAGACGACCCTTCTGGCGTATCGCTCCACACTTGAACAAGTAAAGGCGTCGATGGAATTCGCTCCGTGAGTCTTCGGCACTCGGCCATGGCTTCCAGAGTCTTGTCGCAAAGACCGTCGATGCCAAGCTTATGCCCCAAGTTCCAGAGGCCGACCAGTGACTCGTACGACGGTACACCCTCGTCATCGGGAATGACCTTGCCCGTAAACAAGAAGCTTTGTGCGAGTCCGAACGTCTCTGGTGTGATGTCTGGGAGTTTGACCGTGTGCTCCACAGCCTCGTCTGTCTGCTTCTCTCGGAAGTACCTTCTGTAATATTCAGAGCGGTGGCATAGGAAGTCTTTTTGAATGCCAAAGGGATGTTCGTCTGGCCCGACAAATATGATGACAAAGATGGGGTGTGGTCGTCTTGGAACAAGCCGTCCGCTTCGTCAGTTTGATGCCATTTATTTATCAAAATGTGTAATCCCGGGTGGGACTGCGCGAGTTGAAAAACTTACAGCCAAGAGAACCTGGGCTTCTCAATCTTTTCTGCCGCGACAGCAGTGCTGCCTGACCCTGTCTCGATGGACATCTTTTGGTGTCCTTTTCGGGTAGGTGTGTCAGTGCTTGTCGCTTTGATGAAAAGGATGTGTGTGAAGTCCTTTGAAAGACGCCGATGCAGACAGATGATGAAAAAGCGTGAGCCGAGCACCGCGTTTGCGGTTATAAAGCGACTGGATGTGCAACGGCAATGAATCTGAGCGCTGTTCATTTCAAGTGGCCAACAACAGCTTCCACGCCTCAATCCCCAAGACGTCCGCCTGAAGCTCGGCCGTGTCAGAAGTCGTGGCAGCGAGGTTGGTCACTTGCTGGTACCGGCAGTGTCACCAACGACGGACGGCTCTTTCGAATCGTGCGTGTGCGTGGCACGAGCAAATCACCACTGCGAGTGAGGGCGAAGTTGTTCGCCTTTCACTCTTTGCACCACGCAAGGCATCTACAAACAGGGAGATTGAAAGTGAGCGGTTCACTTCTCCTGATGCCCAACACACCATGCACATCCGTTTCACGATGAACAACAATAGGATGGTTTTCCGAAGCTTTCTTTGCGAAGGGGTTGGTTGGACGTGATTGGCCAGCTGTTGATTACGTGATGAGCCGTATGCGGAAGATTGTGGGTATCGCCTGCCAAACGGAGGTTGTTGCAAAATGATGAAGATGCGCGTCTATTGCGTTTTATTTGGGACCTACATGGAGGAACCAAGCTCCTGGACTCATTTTTCCAACTGAGCTGTCAGTCAAGAACCATGTGGGTGTGGGAGTGAAACTGCGAAAAGATCATTCAGAAGGCAAAGAGAATGTTCCGTCAGGCCAAAAACAGGGTGCAGTTCTCTATTTATCTTTGTTCTTTGTTAATAGATCTTCAAGCTTATATATAGCTTTCTTTTCTTTCTAACAGATTTCCTAGCTAGTTAATCATTATTGTCTCCTCTTTCCATAACGGAAATCATTTAACGAATCTACAAAATGAAAATATGGAATACGTTTGCATGTTAGGGAGCCGTTAACATTCTCGACAACATCATCTATTACCGCAGAAGTGGCTCTTTAGATTAGCCTAGGGGTCACGTAGTTGTTTGTATTTTGCGCGAGAGACTAACCAAGAGGTATGGAGAGTTCCATGTCCCATTTTGAGCGGCATCTGGATCTATACAGCGACTCTTCAAGACGGAATTTGCGACAATGTGCAGAAAAATCACCCCTTGAAATAGAATTAGTAATATAAAAGTATATGGCAGGGCGCCCCTTTTTACGAATATATTAAATTGATTATTTAGGGGGGGGGAGGCTTACGCTTTTTCAAGTTTTAACTCCTCGTCCTCAAAGGCAAGGCAGTCATTAAGATCAAGGAATGTCTCAATCTTTGTGTGATTGTGATCCGGACAGCGGGCCCAGATGATTGGATAGTTCTTCTTCACAGTGATTTGTTGGCATGTCTTGGTGACGCTTTCCGAAGGCGGTGGTGAGAGGTCTTGGCGAGCCTGGACTTCGGAGGCCTCTAAACCTATGTTTAGAATAGCCAGTGGTAGAAAAAGCAAAGCAGCGCTTAATAGCATGATGAAATGGTTCTTGGTAATTAACTTGGTGCTATCCATGTGTGAGGAACTGCCGTCGATTTATGTAGACTCATGTCACATAGCTTATTAAAAAAAATTTCTTGCATTGACATAT
The DNA here is from genome assembly GCA_023658475.1 of Epichloe elymi. Classification (NCBI taxonomy): domain Eukaryota; kingdom Fungi; phylum Ascomycota; class Sordariomycetes; order Hypocreales; family Clavicipitaceae; genus Epichloe; species Epichloe elymi. Next base: position 1,531,260 of record CP098274.1, read on the forward strand.
GCCAGTAGCTTCTAGTCCGTATCATGGGGTTCCTTGACGGGACCCTTGACTGGTACATGGTCTAGTTCTTGCTCCTCGGCCCAATAGAATGAGGTTCTCTTTGGTTGTCCATCTATATTAGTGGAAGAAGATGTTGGACTGGATGTTGATGTTGCCCGGGGTAGCGTGCCGTGTCATGACTCTCTATAACTCATACAAGCGCGCGTTGGAATGCAGGGAGAAATGATCTACATCGCGTAGGTCAAGCACCTCAAGAGATAGTCTAGTTATCCCTCTATAAAAGGGACGCTTTTATCCTCTCTTTTGTATGCTAGTAGACACAGAACTCAATCCTTCTTTCAATCACATCTTAGGGGGTCATCTCACTGTCAATCAAGTGAGAAGTCCTATTTGTTACGTCACGTGAGCCGTGCGACAAGTTGATTGAATGGTCACTAGAAGCGCATACCGCGTTAGTCCCAACTTGGAAAGACGGCCCATGTTTAGTCCTAATTCAGAAGGACAAGCCCCCACACCGAACCGCTAGATATGTAAATCCCTCGCTTACTTGCTAGGTATTAATAGTGTTAATTGTAATGTGTGAACATCTATCTACAGGGTCCATCTTATACCCCATGGATTAAATTTGCATTTCAGGGAGCCGTCAACTTTTCGAACGACTTGGTCTGTTATTGCAGAAGTGGCTCTCTAGATTAGCCTGGGGGTCACGTCACGCAGTTGTTTGTTTTTGCGCGAGAGACTTACGAAGATTAATGGAGGTGTCCTTCTCCAAGCCTGACAAATCTCTGCATTTGCAAGAATACCGCGCGTCAAGTGTGAGATTGCAACGGCGCCAATCACACCTTTCATGATAATTACCCCTTGAAATAGAATTAGCAAGAACAAAAAGTTTTATGGCAGGGCGCCCCTTTTTTACAAAGATATTAAATTGATTATTCAGGGAGGGAGGCTTACCCTGGTCTAGGTGTTAACTTGCCGTCGTCAGTGACACCAAGGCAGTTATAGAGGTTCAAGTTTTTCTCGATCATTCGGTGATGGGGATCCGGACAGTAGCCCCGGATAGCTGGAGCGTCCTTTTCTAGATCGAATAGGCATTTATTCATGCTTTTAAAATCTCCCGGTGGTGGGAGGCTTCGGCGAATCGGAGACCGGACTTCGGAGGCCTCTGAACCTATGTTCAGAATAGCCAGTGGTAGAAAAAGCAATTTGAAAGCAGCGCTTGATAGCATGATGAAACGGTTCTTAGTAATCAACTTAATGCCATATATGTGTGAGGGAACTGCCGTCGATTTAGACTCATGTCACAGCTTATATATACTTTTTTTTCTTGCATTCTTCTAGTCCGTATCATGGGGATTATTTGTCCCGTGACCGCTACATGGTCCAGTTTTTGCTCCTAGGCCCAATGGAATAAGGTTCAAGATGTGGACTGGAGGATGTTGATTGAATGTGTTGTGAAGCCGCGTGCTACGATAAGTCGATCAGGGAAAACATTCATCCACGCGAGCTTGTCATTGCGACTACAGCAGTATGGAGGGAGTATGGAGTATACATACATGTACACACCTCTGCCGCCTTTTGCGTGTCCTTCTATGTACAACCATCTGGCATCATCTAAATAAGCAAACCAGATCAACAGATAATTATCCTCCCGCTGGTCCGGCTGGTCCGGCCCCTCCCCAGGGCCCCCACCGTGGGAAACCATCCGAGGCTTCAATTGAGGACATGAACCTTGGGGCTTTTGGGGGCTGTTTGCGCTCGCATTGCATACTTCTACATGCATACTGTTTTTTGTGGATGCGCACGGAATACGAAACAGGTGTGACGAGAGGAATTTAGCATGTGATGATGACGATCATAGAACACTTTGATCGTGATGGACGGTACACGAGCTGAACTGGAGATGTGAGAAGAACTACGATAGGGGAACAAATTAGGAGGCCAAACTCAACACATGCATCGCATCTTAATGTAGCAGCGTATCATGATCTCGGCAACGCCCTCCTTGAAGGTCCGAGGCAGCAATCATGGCCCCGTGGGCTCTGGAAAGAGTAGTGTCGCTGGATATTCCAACATGACTGAACAAACATACTTACTACCTGGCAATCTTTCTATAATCCGTACACGGCACGATTCATCACGCGTTACTGGAACGGCCTGACGCATTTGCTGCCGGTCGACAGTTTGTGTGACTGCTGGACTTCGTTGCACAACGACACTTCGGACGTTTCATGCGCTTCGAGCAATCCAAGGACTTATCGCGCAACATCTCTGGAGTGGTTGACCGAGTTTGGAGCAAAAAGGACCGAGTGCGACTGTACATGTATGTAAACATCAGTCGATACCCTCACCCGGCTGAAATCGATCCCCGCCCGATCTGTCAGTGTGATAGGCGATGATCACACTGATGACCCCCTTGGATCCCCTTCGATCCTCACCAAGACCCGCGACGTTCCAGGCGAGGCGCGCGTAAAGCCTCATGCTGAACAGCAATTGGATGAACCACGGCATGTTGACAGTGGGACGGCGACTCAACCCACGCATTGCTGTGGCTGCCAAAGTGATTATGCGCGCTGCGCTGCACAACACCCACCCAACCCACCCAACCCACCCACCACATCTTCTTGGCTCGTGTCGGCATTCATCAGCATCACGGTCAGGCCATGTTCCTTGCAGTAACTCCGTTGTCCCTCAACTACCGTCTTTCTGTGGAGCTGGAGCTGGAGCTGGAGCTGCAGCTGCAGCGAGAGCCGTGGAGGTCTCACCACGCGTCTTGCAAACTCCAACCGACAAGAAGTCGTGGTTTTATGACCAGAATTGTCGATTCTGCCCGACCCCGAGGTCGGAGGTAAGTAGATTGATCAAATTTCGGAGACGGGGCGAACGGCCCCTTCGGTAATTGATCCGACTTTCACTGTCACTTTCACGGTCCATGGGGCCGGCTTTGTCCTGGATCCGAATTTATCCCTTCCCCGTCCCCGGTTCATATGTCCAGGCTGGGCTGGACTTGGACTGAGGAAGGTGGTGTGTCGCTAGGAAAACGTGGAGCAGAGCAAAGCAGCAGCCCGAGGGCGGAGAAAACAACAACATCTTTTGAAAAAAAAAAAAAATCTGCGCAGTTAATGTACCTTCTCCCCACAGGTACAAGCCCTGGGGCGGCCGCTCGAGCCAAGCGTCACTGCACTGTGTCAAACACCCCCAAACACCCCCAGCAGTTCCCTTGTGGGGCTTATGGGGCTCCGCCGTACCAAAGTGTCAATGATGCCGTTGGGGAGAATTTTCAAGTCTTCCAGAAGCATTGGCAACATTGGCAGGCCGGGGGGGGCAGTCAGGGCACCTCTCCACCACAACTGGGATTGGCCCATCGTTAGCCAGGTCCACCACCTAAGAAATCATACCGACGAGACGCCGGGCGGGAGGAGAGGGATCTTGAATCATGACTCTCTTTGTTGGTGAAGATTTGTGCCCCTGGCCCTGTGCGTTGTCGGCAGACAGCAAGTCGCATGGGCTTTAATTTGAAGCCCCAACCCAGCCCCAACGAGTGAATTCGGTGCTTTCCTCTCCATCTTCTGCACCCTGATGGATATATGGAGTGCTATAAGATGAGGCTCCGTGGAGCCGTCCCAGTGTAATGCTACTATTTTGGCCCCAGTCTTCCTCGGTGCTTCACACCGACTCATCAATGCAAGGCTTCCGACAAAATTGAACGTACACTCTCACAGTCATCCTCCCTCTCGTCATCGCTCCGACCAAGCTCCTGTCCCAGCAGTATGTCTTCGCTGCCCTGCCACTGTGGTGGTTGTGGAAGTGTACTTTCGTCTTCTTCAGCCCAGCCATAGTCTTCATCGTCTTCACTGTCAGGGACTTCAAGATCGGTTTCATCCACCTTTCTCTTGTGTTGAATCGCGATAGCCGGCTCTGCGGGGACGCTCGTAGTATTGTATTCCACGCTTGTGACGCCGGTCTAGTGTTTGTCAACGTTAGCCTAATACTGGGCTACATCCTATTATGCACGCATTCGAGCTCAATCAATCACGGTGGAGTCATGAATCAAGAAAGAAACATGCATGACGTACCGAGTCAATGCGAAATGCTGCAACACGTGCCATGGCATCGTCATCCGGTTTCCCATCTACTTTTTGCAGACCAGCCAGGAACACGCTCACCAGATTGCCGTCTTGCCATGCCCAGTCTCTGAACATGACTAGACGAGTCGATATGCCTTGGTTCCACGCCGATGCATTGACTGCTGGAACCAGGGCTGCTCCGTGCTCCGATTGCATTTTGGTTGCGCACTGCGACACTACAACAACGGCGCAATTCTTTGTTGCTGCCAATTTTTGCAGTGCGTTGATGATGAACTGCAGACCTTGCCGTCGCTTGATTGATGCCGATTGCCCTAACCATCTGATGTCAACATGATGCAGAAATTCTCGGGGGCGATGCCACAGTCAACCTGTACCTTTGTTTGGCTTCAAAGTGGTGATTTCCTCCACGGCCTTTGGGAGTGATGAATTTATCAAGGCAGAAAGGTTGCTAATAATGACAAGAGCAACCCGTTCTGGAATGGCCTTGGCCTTGGGCCGCGATATCAGAGCCATGAGGTGTGGCAGTGTCAAACATGAGAAGTGGATGAATTTGCCACGGGAGTTGGATGCTTGTTCGTCATTTTCCGCCTCATTCACAGCTGAAGAGCCACGTGTACGTAGTGCGTCTTCTAGTCGAGAGATCTGTAACTCTTGGAAACAGTCTATTACATGGTAGCCTGTCAGCCACAACCATATGACGTGCATTTCCAGAGTACAAAACTTACCAATCCAAACAACATTGTCTGCATTACGAATGGAATTGCTAGCTAGCTGGATACTAGAAAACACGTCAGTAATGTCTTGGCTCAGAAGAAAAGAGGTAAAAATGGTGCAAATCTTACGCAATCGCTGTTCTACCTGTACCTGGAGGACCCCATAGTTCAGTTACCTGGCCTCTTTTGACGCCACCATGATGCGAAGCATTCTGGGACTCTGTCGCAAAGCGGGAAAGCAAAGCTTTGTCTAGGTCCTCCAAGCCTGTAGATATGTACAAATTTGTGCTATCTTGAAGGTCGTTCAAGGCTTGTGATGCTTGCACAGTCGGCAGTCGATCTGCTCAATCAATTAGCACAGCGTCCGGGAAGTCAAGGATGGTTGTGATAAAATTACGAGTGCCTGGTACATCGAAACTGGATAGATCATATCCATGGATGGAATGGTAATCCATTTCCCGAATCCATGGATGGATTGATCGTGCCACATAATGCTCTGTCACCTCATCTTCGCGGCCACGACGACGCGAGGTGAGAGGACCACCATTGCCACGGCGCGCGGCCACGTGACTAGACTGGAAATTCCTCCCAGCCGGAGGCCCCCAACGTGGGTCAGCTTCATCATGATGAACGAAGAGTGCCGGTGAGTGGTGAATGCTCGACTTAACCAGACGATCATACTCCCTCAGGCAGGACAATAATTCAGAATGCTCCTTGAGGGAAACTTTGCCATCGCGAGAAGGAAGCTTCCCAGTCGGCCCGGCGGATTGACAATACCAGACTTATTCATGCTGGCGCTGGGTGCTTCAGCCACTTCGAGCAAGCCCGCAAGTCTACAGTCAGCCTCGCTCTGCGCCGCATTCTTCTCCACAGAGAGCATCTGGAGCATCTGGAGCATCTGGAGAATCTTGCAGACTGATGATGATGCCTTGGGAGTCCTTGGCTGAGACGCAGTCTGGACTGCCAGGACAATCATGTTCTTCAACTCACGAATCTTATGCCCAAATTTTCCTCCGGTCTAGCGCGATAAGGTCTCGACCCGATATCTATATCAATTCACCCTCAACTCCCGATGTGAGAACCGGGAGAAGGCGAACCAGGTAGGACCGAAAGTCCGGGGTGAAACGGAGCGCCACTGGATGGGGAGCATGGGAGCATGGGAGCAGGGGAGCACGCTAGGAATACTTCGTGGCAATGTCGTTATCAAGCACACCATGTTACGTGCGCTCAAATATCCCGTTCATCTAGATGTGTCTGCAGCGGATTCATCGTGGGCAGGACATGCGATATCCCCAATGACTCGCTCCGTACATACACGCTCGAGCGTCGATGTAACATGGCATAATCCATTGCATCACAGGATGAGAAGGAAACGGGATCATCCCCCACAATTCTCAAACTACCATCCGCAGGCCTGTGACAGCAGCGCCCGGTGTCCTGTCCAGAAGGTCCTATCCAGCGCATGAGACTTTTTGAAAGGGGTCAGAAGTTGAGCAGGTAATAAAGACCAAGCTGGAGAGAGCTACGGTTTGTCCAGTGGAGAGAGCCTGTGACACTAGCTCGAAAAGGCGACAAGAGCACATACGAAGGTAGGGGTTTGCTGGTTCCCGGGAAGTTTCAAGAGAGAGCGCACTGCAACAAAGCAAACGGCGGGTTTCAGACAACTAAGTCGTACACGTTTGTTCGTGTCCGTTCGTTCTCCAGCTTTCTTCTCTCGCCGAAAACATGTGAATGAACGGACAAGGCCCCAGGCACCGTCTGAGATTATTCTAGACTGACATCTCCAGTCCAAGCTGTGCTATATCGCGGGGGAGGGGATCTAGTGCCACCAAGGATAACGCAATGGTACTGAACGATGGACGGAGACGGCGATACCGAGGCGTGATCTCGGTTATTGGAGGCGCGGCAAAGAGGCACTATCAGGGGGTCTGGGTCGCCCCGAGCGAAGCCCTGTATTCATGGCACGTTCCCTACATGTACACCCCACTGCACATATGTACAGTCTATCCCCTGAATGCTTTTACAACGACTACAAGCCCCACGCGGGCGGCCACTATTCGCTCTCAGTGGCTATAGTGAGTGGAGCTATTAGGGATGCTATGGGGGGTTTATGCTTCCAGGAGATACTATAGTCCTCGTAAATTGCATATATTATACATAAGGTACTTCCCACCCCACTTTAAGCCACGGAAAGATCTGTCATTGGCCTGCTGCCCCCAGCTCTATACCTTGTCGTAAAAACAAACGGGGATTAGACTGTACCTCTCTTGTGAAAAGAGCATTGGCGAAACAAGCAAAACAAGCAAAACAAGTAAAACAAGCAAAACAAGCAAACACGCAAAGCTATTGTGGGGACGCGAACCACCGAAACAGGCTGATGAGAAAGTTTGTCGAGAGATGTTTCGGTTCCCCTTTAACGATAGGGACGAAATGATTCGCTTCTGAAAGACCAATGTGTTATTCGCCTGCTTGAATGTGCCGTGCCGGGCTGACCAGCCGCGCAACTTACCAGACAGGCAGGAGACGTACACTCTACCCCCTGAATTATTTTACAAATCTACATGCCCCACGTTTTCGTTCCTCTCTAACAGCTGCCATCAGCTGCAAGCCTGGGTCATTTTAGAGAGCTATAAGGAAAATATGCAGGGTATTAAACGCCACCAAAAGATACATTATTTCCCATATGGAGTGTTAGGAAATTGAAGTACCTGTGGACCCTAGCCCCTGTTACCTTCATTTCCCGTCCAATATCTGATTGGCTCAATTACCCCTGTCATGTAGATTTGTAAAATAATTCAGGCGGTGTACTGTAGTCCCGTCGGCTGCCTCACAGGTACATTGTGCGGAACAAGACTGGGCTCAAGGTTGACTACGGCGCACAGATGAACCGCATTTGATATTTTGGCAGTGCATCTCGGGAATCCATCATCCAGATTTGGAAGCGGAAATGGATGGCGCGTGCTACGGCCCTGCTTGAGGCTGATCCTGCTGCTGCTTTGAGAAGAACCGCTCGCCCCTGCATGCATGCATGCAGTTTTCCATGTCAGGGCTTATTACTAATACTATGCGTCCGGATACTCCGTACTCGTGCCGGAATGTTGAACGTGATCCTCAATGCGGTGCGCGGAATGCGGAATGCTTCCATGAGAAAAAGTCCGGGACGCGGAGGCAGCGGGCGAGGACAGAAACTGCCGAGATAATTGTTTTATTGCGCTGTCTAATCTCCCCATGTTTTCTTTCGTGAACGACAGGCTTGATTGCTGGGGCCTCGCTCACAATGCCTTGGTCAACGGGGATGGGTGGTGCCAGTACTGCTATCATTTGCCCTTCTCGGTACAGTATCATGGTGTGCCGTGAGCCACGTTGATGGAAAAGGAGATAGGACACAAGACAGGAATGGCGGCCGCATCGCAACACGGGCCTTATCCATGGCGCCTCAAAGAGAATGCCAACGACACGGAACAGCTGACACGCCGAGCTTTTCCAAAGAAGGCTTCACAAGAGACCACATGCAGCGTCAAACCATTGAATGAATGAAACACCGACCATTGAATGAGGACTGAGGTTCGGGCGGCATCCTTGCCGTAACGAAACAGGGCATTGATTGTCTCGAAGCCTCCAATTGCCCACTTCGCCATGCCAGTGGCTTGTCGCCTTGAACCAGGGTGACCCCTAGCTGGCGCCTTGTGAGATATGGCACACAGCCTCTTCCGGGGAACGAAAGTCTGGGGTGAGGGGGGAACTTGGGGGGAATTCCCCCCGGGATGAGACAACGATACCCTGCATCTATCTACGATGGGGTGAAGGGCAGATTTGTTGGCATGGCACCTCTGAATTTTAGGCCACAGAGGCTGGGCTGGGCTGGGCTGGTGAACGCCACGAAGCCAAACCAAGCAAGCATATCTTCAAACACGATTCGTCCCGTGTGGCTTGTCCCGGGAGCCAGGGCTCGTAGCCGCCAGCCTAGACATGATGACAGGGCAAAATGAGAGGAAATGAGAGGAAGAAGAAGAAAAAAAGGGGAGGGGGGGAGAGGCGCCAGCTTTGAAGTCCATTGGGGCCACAAACCGAGACGTGATGAATAACGACTTCCTATTTGTCGCAATTAAGGAGGCTTAAGGCAGAGTGGCTGTTGTTAAAATAGCCATTGAGCTTGCCCTTTATGCCATATTCCTCCTTGGTTTGGGCCAGGACGGGCACCCCCTTGCACAGGAGGATGTCTTGCGCGGTTTGGGATACACCGTGTCCGGGACTGGCGTAGGCAAGACCCAGTCCCACGGTGTCTCAAAAGCCCGATGGCGAGATTGATGCCTTTGCCTAGATTTATTTTGAAATGGCTAGAGAAAAAAAAACCCCTGATGGTGTCACAAGACAGTGAACCACAACACCCGACTCGAGACCTTGCAAGAAATAGGCGCCTGCAAACGAGGGGGGGTGCAGGGGACGGGGGCGGAGAGGCAAGATTTTCCGTACGGAGTACAATGAATGGGTTTTTTCTTCAATGGGGCTAAGCGTGACCAAGAACAAAAAAGGGGGATCAGAATTGACTACCTACACGTCAAGTACGTTGTCTCATGAAGAACTTTGGCTCAGCACAACGCGGGCTAGGCTAGCGGTATCATGAGCATATTTTCCGACAGATGAGGCTTGATCTTCAGGGAACGGCGCTTTGATAAGCGGGCTACGGATTATTTATTGTCTTATCCGTGGCGGGAGTGAGTACATGGCGGACAGGGCCAGAGACAACAAGGATCCAAGCAAACATGGGGCAAGCTCTGGGGAAGACGGCTTAATTACGACTTCCGTCATCACATGTGCCGTCCCCACAAAGCACTTGGTTATTAACAGACGGCAATGGACTGGGGAACGTGGTTATTACATACATACTTCGATCAAAGGGAGAGGCATGATTTTCTCTCAGCGCTAAATTGGCTCAGGTGGGCGTCGGACTCTTCGGAGCCACGACTGTGAATTGTTGCAGCCATTGATTGATTGAGCGCCGTTCCCAGATCCAGATTACGTTACGTGTTCGATCGAGATAAGAGGAAGAAGGGCTCCAGCTCGAGGGTACTTATCAGCTCGAGTCGAGCAATCTTAGTCGCAAGACAAGAGCAGCATGGCATGACATGGCGTGACATGGCGTGACATGACATGATGGCATGCAATGAGGTAATGCCGGCATTGCCCCAGCCGCCGAGTTGCGTGGGTAGGGATAATAATCCGTACGTGCAGTAATAATACACAGAAGTACGGACGTAGAAGCGAAGCTCGTGCAATCGACCAAAACAAGTCGTGCCCAAGCCACCGTTACCCGTCCTCCTCCGCACGGGATGAAACGGCGTCGTGGCAGGTGCTACATGCGGGCTACGGCTGCCGACGGCGTTACCTTGAACCCCCGGATGTGAACCTGGGGAGCTCTTAATATTGTGTCGTTTGTTTTTCTCCTTCCTTCTTCTTTTTTTTTTTTTTTTTTCGCGTGCCCAGTGTGGGAGATTTAACTTGATTCACTGATCCGCGTCAGGTTGGTGTCTGACCCCTTTTCGGCATCTTCCCTTGTCCCGCGGAAGGTCCCAGACTGCCCTGGACATCTGTTCACTTCGTTACCTTTTGACGAGTAAAACCCCGTCACCACAGAACCAATCAATCTGTAAAGTCTGTTGACATGACGAATGCTGCGCCCCAAGGTACGGAGTGAGCAGTAGGGATGCAAGGGCAGCAGCCTTATCTGATGAGTAATGCGGAGGGAAGGAGGAAAAAAACCACAAAAAGCTGGCAAAATACGGAGTAAACGAGCCCCGACCCGCCCCACCCCGCCCCGCCCCGCCCCGCCAGTGGCTGGGGACCCCAGGTCAGAGGCAAGACTTTATGTAACCTCTTATAGCGCTTAGTTTGTATGGAAGTACTGTAACTCTTTGTAGTTCCTAGGACTACTTCTATAGTATACGGATTCGAATCCCGTTTATTTATTGGATAATTGTCCCTGTCGGCACGCAATCGTAGCCTTACAATGTACGGAGTACGGCCTTCAAACAGATGTGCGCACAGCGACTCCACTCACCACTCACCACTCACCACTCACCACTCACCACTCACCACTCACCACTCACCACTCACCACTCTCCACTCTCCACTCTCCACTCTCCATAACTCCATACTCCATACATACTCCATACGGAGTACTCGATAGCTCGATACTACGTACGGAGTATTCCGTACTGGGCGGGCCCATACTTGCTCACCCTCACCATCTCCCCCTACTCGGTACGGAGTAGGCAGCGCCTTAATGTAGGTGCCCAGGGCGAGAAGCAGGGCAAGTCGTCTTGTTATCATTTGAGTGGGAGTGGCAGGGGTGGACGGCTGCATCTTGCGACCATGCGGCGTGTCGGCAGACTTGGCCCTGGTCGCCGCCCCAGCCGGGTCCCAGTCAAGCCACTGACTTTCCCCAGCCAGCGAGCCAAAACCGCCAGTTCAAGTGGGTGAGAAATTTGCACAGGTACCTTGGTTTGCTGTGTACTTCCATCTCCAGCTAGCCACAAAGTATTGTGGCTCCCGAAGCAACTTGGGGGGGTGGTGGCAGCAAAATTGGGGGGCGTCTCCTCCCCGCCAACTGTCTGACGTGTGTCCGAGGCAGGTACAATGGCTTGCGAAATGCCAAGTCCCTCTTGCACCTGGCATCTAGCATCTGGCACCTGGCATCTAGTACCTGGCACCTGGCACTTTACACTGCTTAAGTGGACGATGGTGCTGCCTACCTGCCTATTATCTGCCTGCAACCAGACACTGACGCGGCGGCCCAGCGACCCGCTTGACAGGCGGCCACAGTGCTTCACCCCCCCTCCCCCCAAACATCTTCTGGTGGTTTTACCGCCCTGTGCGGCTTCCTAGCGCACGATCCCGCCTTGTGGTTGCTTTGGTTTTCACGCTCAATCAGGGAGTGAGGGAGGAGGGTACTTGCGTGCTTGTACACCCTCGATAAGCCCACACCTTTTTTTCGTTCCGGCCAAACCCGCCCTTTATAACTCTCTTCCCCTCGTTCGCTCGTCCAAAAAAGATTCTCCCGCTCCTTTCCACTCCAGACCCAGCATCTACTACACCACAACCTTTTTACATCCGACCAGCTCGACCCGGAACCCAAATTTCCGCACGTGGAAGCAATTTATCAACCACACTTGGTCATAACTCTCGCAGACTACATTCCCAACAAGGCATTCGACTCAGCAGTTTCCAATTTTCTGCCGTCCTGCCCCGAATCACATGCAACGGTCATCGTCGGCAGTGGACTTCACCAACCTGTTGAATCCCTTAGCTCAAACTGACCTTAACGATTCGAACCCCCAACAGGGTGACGCTGCAATGGCAAGCGCATCAGTCACCATAATCAAGCCTAACGGGCCTCTTCCTGGCGCCCAGGCCTCAGAGACGACAAATGAGCTTCCTCGCCCTTACAAATGTCCTCTCTGTGACAAGGCATTCCACCGCCTCGAACACCAGACACGACATATCCGCACTCACACGGGTGAGAAGCCTCACGCCTGCCAGTTCCCTGGTTGCAGCAAAAAGTTTTCTCGCTCCGATGAACTGACCCGGCACTCGAGAATCCACAACAACCCCAACTCGCGTCGTGGCAACAAGGGTCAGCATCATCAGCAACAACAGCACCATCACCATCACCACCACCACCATCAAGGCCTGCCTCCTCACATGCACCCCGACGGTATGATGGCTCCTCCTCCAGCGCCCAAGACGATTCGCTCTGCTCCGACGTCAACTTTGGGCTCGCCCGATGTGTCTCCTCCCCATTCGTTCGCCTCGTTCGCGCAACATCCTCACCACAGCAACATGCACCCTTACAGCCGTGGTGGTGACATTTCGATGCTAGCCAAGGCAGCAACTCAGATTGAGCGTGAGACCCACGCGGCTCCTACCAGTCACGGCTCTCGCCACTACTACGGTCATGGCTTGCATGGCTCCCGTGGCCACCCCAATGGACTGTCCTCGTACCACATGGCCAGATCTCACTCTAACGACGACCACGACGATCATTACAATGGCGCCATGCGCCATGCTAAGCGATCAAGACCCAACTCTCCCCAATCAACCGCGCCTTCATCGCCCACCTTCTCCCACGACTCTCTGTCCCCAACTCCGGATCATACCCCGATTGCAACACCTGCCCATTCCCCTCGCTTACGTCCATTCTCGGGATATGAGCTGCCCAGCATCAGAAATCTTTCTCTGGCGCACAACACGACACCTGCCTTGGCCCCGATGGAGCCGCATCTCGACGCTCCTCAGTTCCCCCCTCAGCTGAAGGCGCCCCGCAGCAATGGCATGTCATTGACAGACATCATCAGCCGACCTGATGGTGCTCAGCGTAAGCTTCCTGTTCCGCAAGTGCCCAAGGTTGCCCTACATGAACTCTTGGTGGACAACAGTTACAGCAACAGCGGTAGAAGTTCAGCTGCCGGAAGCCTCGCTGGAGGCGACCTTATGGATCGAGCTTAGGATGTTCCCTCCAATGGTAATGTGTACGACATAATGACTATGGGTTATAGAGGTATAGACAGAGTTGGCGTTCACGGGTTACACATGCCGGGGCTTTGAGTGCCCTGGCACTATTTGAGAAGATTTGGCTTTTGTACATTTCTCAAGTTTTATTTCTATTTTATCTTGCCATGGACAGCAAAAGGGCGGACTGAATGATATAGACATCACCGCTTTTTTTTTTCTAAAACTCGGACAGATTCTCATTTGTCGACAAATGATTGGATTGTAATGGAAACTTCACTGGCAGTTCCCCGGATGACGCGACGCGAATCGGAGGGTCAAGGGCAGTCAGGGAATAAACCCCGAAGCCTGAGAAAAGCTGGCGAACTTGTTATGAGATGCCATACTATACAGAGAATTGCCTTTCGCAATCCATGTGCTTGTCCCATCTTTTGTGCTGGATAAACTTCTTCCTAACAGGTGCTTGCTCCTGAAATAGGAAAGGAAGCAATCGCCTGATATATCTGCCAATATGACTGACTAGATTAGACTGGACTTGCCTGCTGTTCTTTCTCTGCAGTGAACCGAGATCGCCCACACAAAGTGAAGACCGAGCTGGGAGAAAACCTTGTCACTGGAATGAATGTAGCGCGAACAAAAGATGGCGCCCTTCATTCTTTAATTTCACGCAACCACCCCGCAAGGCCTTTTCGTCTCCCACCACGCACAACGGGGCGGAGCTTGGTCCTCGCTGCGTTTGATTGGCTGATACGAATCCCGGTTTCTTCGAGCTCGATGGATCTGTGAAATCTGTGAATGATCCGTCACGTCCGCACACAACATTCCATAACAAGCCCTCCAAGCGGAGGGGACGCAAATTCCCCACCAAGCGGATGTGAGGAGGGCCGGTCGGCATGTTGTCTCTCGCTTCACAGGCTAATCGAGGATGGCACCAGTCACCAATGGGCTCAGAATACGAGGTAGGCATTGGAAGAGGATTGCTACGCTCAAAGAGTCCTTGCCGTCGTTCGGACGACAACTCGAGACTCACGATTTATTACCCAATGATGGGCGGCTGAAACACACCTTGTTCACACAGCGAGATGAGCTTTGCGGGCAAAGTCTCTTCTTCCCTTCTGCTTCGTTCTCTTTTCTCCTCTATCAGTTTCTTTAAAGAGCTCAACGGGTGACTGCAATGTCCAGCACACACTCAATCGCGCGTTAACTCTACGAGACAAGTCTGATTCACCGCTCGAGACAAGACTACTACTACGCTGCGTGTGGCAGGGCCGGAGTGTGCACCAGCGGACCATCCAAGTGGCGTATGCAGGCAGGCTTCAATAGAAAAATCTGAGCATCTCAAGACGTTGGACGACTTGACTCTTCCGCAACAAATCCAACGTGGGGATGACCGGTGATGGAAGAAGGTGGGGGGGGAAGGGAATAACCGAGATTGACTACGGACTACTGCTGCATGAATTCGCTAGCGTCAGATCTGGCCCATGGCGCATGCTGCTCTGAGACTAGGCACCCGAGCAAAAGGAAAAAAAAAAAAGCACGGTATTAATTTAAGCCAACGGATTTTTTTTCCCCGAGTGCATGCGCCATTCATTTGTCTTGGCGTCGGCTGGCCAGGAATCAGGCAGAGTTGGCAGCACGACATTGGCTTTCAGGCATAGGATTGTGCAGCTTTATGTGATGACTGCGTGCGTCGCAGCATGATACGCATTATTTTGCGGTGCACACGACGTTGGGTTTAGTCACACGGCTCTGACTAGGTGGGCGGCTTGCGGGCAGGGAGGCTGTCGAACTTGAGAGGGGTCACTTGTCGTTGCCGTGTCGGGCAGTCAGACGTTGGATGTTGATGATAAATGAGAAGCGGTTTATTCGTTGAGCCAACTTCTCTGTGGGGGTGGGGTTAAGGTCTAGAGTATTACTAAGGCTATAGCCCTCTAAGTAGTAAACCACGCCTTAGCACGCCAATTTTATACGCCTTCTTTATATAATACAGGCTAGGGACTTTAAGAAGGGTTATGTTTTGGAAAAAGCCTTAAAGGCCTGATTATCTTATTATTTTCTTTCCTTTTTCCTTATTCTAGCTAGATATGCTACTAGGGGCGGTGTTAAGGATATTCACAGCCTCACATCGCAGCCTCAGGCATCAGCCTCGTCATCCTCTCTTTGTTTAGCAATGCAGCCTCCTGCATCGCGTTTGTTATTAGATTTAGTATAGGCTCTGTTCAGAGGCTCTGTTCAGAGGCTCTGTTTAGAGACATTTATCGGATCAGTAGATTTAAAGCTTATAAGCTTCTCTTTCCTCTGCTAGATTCCGAATTCCTAGATAGCAATTCAGCATCCTCTTCTCTTCTCATCGCTCTTTGCCACATTCCCTCCACATCTTGAGACTGGCACATTACAATGCGATCCGATGTCGTTATTAACACACGCATTTAACATGACCTTTATCTACGTGCTCGTCTGGGCAAGACGTATCTACTATCCAGTTCCTACGCCTGAAGCAGGTATGGCCGGCCGTCAATGACATCCGATACCCGGTTTCACATCCATCACGGACGGATGATATGACTCGGCGCTCATCAAAGACGAAACAAACAGAGCCCCGTTGACCTACAACGCCGGGTACTTTATTTACAACGCCGGGTAATTTATTTCATGACGTGGAACAGCGTCTCATCGCCCATCAAGGTTTTGAGCATCCTACGTGGTCTATCCCGCGAAGACGGCACTGGACGGTTCGGTCTGTGGCTGGCCACGGGGAAGACAGAAGAACGGATAAAAAACAGTGGCACAGCTCATTACACATGTCGCTTAAGTTGATTCTTGTAAGCGAATGAACCATTGGCCTCGCCACGTTGCACTTGCCAAGCTCCGCGAAACACGGCTCGGCCACCAACTGGCCGCGAGGCACTCGCAAGGCACCGTACGGAGTATGGCGCGGCTGTTTGATGCGGAACCCACCGTGTCATTCATTGACCGACTGTCCGACTCGAAACACGGATGATTGATAAGTTGTCCGTTATGCACAAGATATCACGGTTCGGACGGCGCAGGGCTGTGATGCTGGGGTTCCGGTTCGTCCGATATAGTCCTAAAACAGAAAAGTTCTCCTTCAAAAGTCTCGACTTCAATGACGATGGCTTGCCAGGGATTCCCGATGAACTGTAGCCCCATCCTGTGGCGACGCTTGTCAGACACGCTGCGGAGAAGTGCCGCTCTCGGCTGGCTATGTACGGGGCACTGGCACGCGGGTGCACATTTTGAGTATTCTCTTGGATTGATCGATCGCTGGGGGAGTGAGCATGTGTTGCTGCAAAGGGTCGTGGATCGGCATCTTCGCCCTGTTAGTCTGTGGTTGCCCATGGTGCTGAATGTAGGGAGGACGAGTCCATGTTAGAGATTCACGTTTCGTCGTCTCTTGGATATGAGATGACGAAATATAGTGAACTACCCACGGTCAACTTCCGAGGTTCCGCATCTTACTATGCATACACTTCCCTTTACTTTAGTATGTGGTGTGGCTCCTACAGTATCTCGATCACGGCGAGCTACAGTAAATTCCTCTGGCTCAACATCGAGCACCCGTTACTATACTCAAGTTCCCAAGCCACCATATTAACAATACACGAGACGCGGGAACTATTTTCTTGTGATATCCATTCTCACCACTTGACTCCGAAAAAGCTAAGCTGCCGCTTGACCGAGCTGCCTGACGAGTCCGCGTTCTCGAGATATATTCGATCGTGGCCTTTCACGTCGAGAAAAAGGTACCTGTACTCGTAGTCAGATTGGCCGCGTCGTTTGACCATGTGTAACTGAGCGATGCCGTCTCGTAAGGGACCGTCGACCTGGACAAAACATTAACCAACATGTCAAGAGAGTTGCAGAATTCTCCAAGGGGAACGCACGTGGAAATGCATCACCAGGTGCTCATTGCCTTGCTGATCGGTTCGTTCTGTTGATCTACGCGCGGTGGATTAGGAATTTTTTTTTTCCCCCAAGTCTTATTATCATGTCTTACGCAACAGGCCGCGCTCTCCGCCACTTGTTCGCAGTCTCTTCTCCGTGTGCAATGATCTTTTTCGACTCGCCTAGGACCTCAATGCATCGGGGATCCTTCTTGATCTTATCGACGGCCCGGTTGAAATGGTTGATTTTGCTGTCGGGGGCGAAAACATCCGTCCATAAGAAATACCCAACGGCTCCCTAGCATGGTCAGTGCACAACGCCTGGCGTAGGTCACCTTGGAGACAATCGCAATCCTTTCCAAGACCTTACAGTGAGTGCTATTCCGACCATGACAAAGCCAAAGTTAAAAGTTTGTTGCGTTGCGCGAGCTGTCTTCTCTCCCGCCGAAAGCTCATTCCACGGAACGTATCCATCGTCGTTGAAGGGGGTGACACTTTTGCGTTTAGGACTCAAGGCTTCGCTCGACCTTGGGCCGTTCTGCGTGGCGTATGGTTGATGTCGCGCGGCGCATCGCAGCGAGGTTGGGGCTACGAGGGCGGCGAGGCTTCTCGTGGGCCGAATGGCCAACATTGCTGAGGTGGTGAGCTTCATTGTCGGCTATGGCCCGCTGCCATTGTTGAATGCCCTGTGAGGCAGATATCACGCAGACATACGTTTCTGAAAACGGCGAAGCTTGTAACTATACATGTAAGTTGCTGGCAGCTTCGCTTCGCTTGGAAAGAATAAGCGTCTGTTTTGAAGCTGGGTGGGTTGCCGTCGAGGGTTGCCGTCGAGCAGGCAGAAAGTGAGATGTGGGGTCCGGCAATCTAACCCAAATCAAGGCTAGTGCCCTGGACATGCCACTTTTACCAAATCACCACCCCTCGCGATCGGGTTGTTCTCCTGAACGACGTATCCCTTATTATCTACAGAAGTAATCTGGCCCATCGCCCTCGTCCCAGAACTGCATCAGCCACTACAATCGGGCGGTCTCGAGTACCCTGAATAGGCCTTCTACATTCATATCGCCATCGCGGCCGTCTTCGTCCTTATTTCGCCCAAAATGAGCGGCGTCGCCACCAAGCAGCAATCGCTCAAGATCTTCGAGAAGCTCAAGTCTAAGCCAGCGAATAAGGTATACATGTCCAAGTAACTTTGCGTGACGCGAGACTTGGCTGACACCCTGGCCCTAGATTTGCTTCGACTGCAGTCAAAAGAATCCAACATGGACGTCGGTGCCGTTCGGAATATACCTTTGCTTGGACTGCTCTTCCAACCACCGGAACCTCGGTGTCCATATCTCTTTTGTGCGATCTACCAACTTGGACCGTGCGTATATACTCGCGGCGCCTCGCTCTCCATCTCAAACTTCTCTTTCCCTATGGATATTCCCTCTGACATGCGGCTGTAGAATGGCAGTGGGACCAGCTGCGTGTGATGAAGGTTGGTGGCAACGAATCTGCCACCAAGTTCTTCCAACAGAATGGCGGAACCGCAGCGTTGAACAGCAAAGATCCAAAGACCAAATACCAGTCCAATACGGCGACAAAGTACAAAGACGAGCTGAAGCGTCGAGCTGCTCGGGACGCCAAGGAGTTTGTCGCCACCGCAGTACCCGGTCCCTCTTGTGAGCCGCGCTAATCGTGTCTGTGCAGATGTCCCAACGAGGTTGTCATTGATGACGGGGCCGACGATGGCTCTGCGACGCCTGCTGGAGAGCCGGATGATGATTTTTTCTCTTCGTGGGATAAGCCCGCCATCAAACGACCGACACCCCCTATTTCGCGTACTGGGACACCTCCGGTCGTTGGTCGCACCCCGTCTCCTTTTCTGAATGCAGGCAACGGCAAGGAAGCTACTCGATCAGCCTCGCCCCTTGCCAGGTCCGACTCCACCGGAGAGTCCAAGCCAGCTGCCAGCCGAATCACCACCTCAGCCGCCCTCCGCAAGACCACCACGACCGGCGGACCGAAGAAAGTCAATGTTCTCGGCGCAAAGAAGACGCATAAGCTTGGCGCGAAAAAGGTCACTGGCGACGTGATCGATTTCGATGAGGCCGAGAAGAAAGCTAGAGAGGAAGCCGAGAGAATTGCAAAGCTTGGCTACGATCCCGAGGCCGAGGAACAGTCTGCCAAGGATGCACCCGGAGCTGCCGCCATCCTATCACCCACGCCTATCAGCCCTTCACGAGCCACCTCCGGCTCTCACGCGCGGCAAAAGTCCAATGCTGAAGTGGAGAGACTGGGCATGGGTGTGACACGTCTTGGATTTGGACAGGTTGGAGGCGTCAAGGCTGCAGCTCAAGCCGCCCCCAAGAAGAATCCAGGTGGATTTGGCTCCGTAGGACCAGTGAAGGCTGCCCAAGGTTAGGAATTATCCATTCCATGAAGGATTTTCCATGTTCTAAACACGTTTTCTTCCATGCTAACTCTGCTAACTTTGGCAAAAGACGAGTCAGACAACTACGCACGAAGCAAGTTTGGTGCCCAGAAGGGTATTTCGTCCGATGAATACTTCGGCAAGGGCGCTTTCGACCCCAACTCTCAGGCTGAAGCCAAGACGCGCCTGCAGGGATTCGAAGGTGCCACCTCCATTTCGTCAAACGCCTACTTTGGTCGACCCGAGGAAGATATCGAAGAGGAGTACGGTGACCTCGAATCTGCCGCCAAAGACTTTGTACGCAAGTTTGGCATCACCGCCAGCGACGACCTGGAGAATCTTAGCAATGTTCTCGGCGAGGGAGCCACTCGGCTACAGGGTGCTATTCGCGCGTACCTCAGCAGCTGAGTGGATGGAAAAACTCGACAACTCAGAAAGACATATCCCGGCTATGCGCATACGCCTAATCGTAGGTCATTTTGTTCTTGTCCACGGTCTTTCGCCATTCTCTTTCCAGAAGTCGAGTTGAGGGCAGTGGTGGACAGAGAAGATTGAAAAGGACCATTCTGCTGGGGAAGAAACCGAGATGACATGCGCTAGGCATGGGGAGTAAAAACGGATGAAGATGATTCACGATAGAGTTGGGCCATGATGTGGAATGCGGGCTTTGCTAATGATGGCGTACTTGAAGTTCAATTGGCTGAAAGTTGATTAGCATGAGAAATAGACGTGTTTTTCTTGTCTTGTTTACCCATGTCACCACGATTCCAGTTCATGACTCCCCGTCCCTCTATTTTCCTCCTTGGGACGAAGGCGAGAGACAATCTGTGCAGAGATGTGGGCTACATCACACGGCTTTGACTGGTGTACAAGTAAGCGTTTTGAGACACAGCAAGACGGCGGGTGTAGATTTTGAATAGTGGAATTTCTTCATGTTTTTATGAAATCACTCGTGGGTGTCGAAATGCTTTTATATTCTACATGACTATAATAAAAAAGAGAACCCTGAACATTAAAACATACTGCCCGCTTGTCTGTCCGCAAAAAAAAAAAAAAAAATTCACAACTTGGCAATCATCTGGTTACCCTTCTTGATCCAAAAAACGGCGTCGTTGACAAACTCGTCGATGACGGCCTTGGCTGGCTTTTGTTCGTTGACGACAGCAGCGCACTTGCCCATGAGGTAAGGGCGGAACTGCTCAAGAGGGTCATCGCCCTCATCGTCATCATTCTCGGCGCTGTCGTCGGCGCTGGCAGCACCGCTGCTGTAGCTTTCGACTCCGCTGTGCTCACTGCCAGCTTCGCCACCCATGTACTTCTCGAGGTCGACCTCGTAGGGAATGGTGCCCTTGGCAACAAGCTCCTGCATCTCCTGGCGACGGTTGGTCTCCCAGTCTTCAATGTAAGGGTTGTTGCGGACACGCATGGGGCGACCGGTAAAGATGATGGTACGGACGTTGTCGTCGTGGCCGGCAGTGCGGACGGCATCCTTGTGAGCCTTGGGGGCGCTGGCCTCATCAGTCAAGATGAAGCGGGTACCGACCCAGACACCGCTGGCGCCCATCATGAGAGCGGAAGCGAGGAGCTGACCGTTGTGAATACCACCGGCGGCGACGACCTGTACGGGGCCCCCGGAAACAGGGGACTTGTGACCCTTGACGGCGTCGACGACGGCGGGAATCAGCACACTGGTGGGAATGTCACCAGTGTGACCACCACCCTCACCACCCTGAGCGCAGATGATGTCGACGCCGAGCTCGAGGCACTTCTTGACGTGCTTGACGTGGCCGATCATGTTCATGTACAGGATACCGGCCTTCTGCAGCTTCTCGACGACATGTCTGGGGGGGACACCGACGGCGGAGACGAACAGCTTGGCGCCGGACTCGATGACAATGTCGACGAGCTCATCGAGCTTGCCCTTGGTGTAGTCGTAGCTGTAGAGAAGAAAGAAGAAGAAAAACACACTTGTCAGCAATGTCATCGTCATGGCCGAAACAGGTCCGGGGGTGGACTTTGCAGTACGCGGCGTTCGGCGGTTCGGCGGTTCGGCGGTTCGGCGGGTCGCAGAACGGAAAGCACGTGAAAGCAGCCAGGAGTGGAAAGAGACATTGACATACTTGGTCTTTCGGGCGTTGCCACCAACCTGGGGCAGAAGCAAGTCGACACCGAAGGGAGCCTTCTTGTCGGTCAGGGACTCCTTGAGCTCGGCAATCTGCTCACGCAGCATGTCGGGGGTGTAACCGACACCACCGATGACGCCCAAACCGCCGGCATTGGTAACGGCTGCAGCCAGCTTGGGACCAGCAGCCACGTTCATACCAGCCAGCAGGATGGGGTGCTGGATCTTGAACAGCTCGGTAATGGGGGTGCGAATCTGCTCTAGACGAGGGAAGAAACAAGGGAGGAACGGGTCAGTCTTGTTGTCGTGCTTGCGCTGGGCATGTGGGTGTGTTGGAGGACTTTTGCGAATGACGTGTGCATGTTTGTACTTACGAGGAGAAGCCATCTTGTCTGGTTTTGTGGAGCGGGTATCTATGAGGAAGGATGAGAAGAGTTGTTGTGGACGAGAGCGAAACAGAACCGACGACGACGAGGACGGGACAAGTTCAAATAGGAGGATAACGGATAACCGGGGAAATGGAACAAAGCTGGGCCACGGTCCGGATATTATGGCGGGCGGCGCGAGGAAGACATTCTGGCCAGTTGGCTCGAGGGGCTCGCCTGGGCTTTGCCGAGGCTCGACGCGTGCCAGTGGTTACTAACTTAGTTAAGTGGTCGAGAGGGCGGGGTTGGTTAGTTTGGTTAGCGCCGATGGACTCTGGGGATGGGAAAAGAAGCCGAGGTGTAATCCGTAAAGTGGCATCGGGTTCCTCATTCCTTTTGGTCGTCATCCACGTGGTGCATTTCAGTCCCCAACAACAACTGCGGTTATTAGCCGAGCAGCCCAGCACCGACAGAACCACACCCGTCGACATCTCTGCCGGCGCCGTGGACCCGACGCCGTCGACTCGGCGGCCTGTAGGCTGCCAGGGAGCAAGTGCGCTGGGTAACGGGGTAACGGGGTAACGGGGTAACGGGGTAACGGGGTAACGGGGTAACGGGGTAACGGACGGGCGCCGGTACATCACTCTACAGGTAGGATTGGACGGAGCCGGCAATTCTTAACCCCGTGAATCCGCCCCAGAACTCACTTTCGACCAGACTTTTTGTCTGTTCGCACGCATTGCACGTCTGGTGTATGTATGGGTGGTAGCCCTCCAGCCAACAGCCGTTCATTCACCGAGATTGCCTTCTGGCCCTGTCTGGTCTGGTCTGCTGGCTGCTGGCCTGCTGGCCTTGACGGGCACATCGCATCACTCGTGCTTGCCTGCCACTGCCACTGCCACTGCCACTGCCATGGCTACGTCTGCGCCTTCCCTCTTGCAGATTGTGCGCAACGGGGCGGGTATCCGTCACATACAGCTGGCACCACTTGCTGACTGTCGTTCCCAAATCACCACACGATGCTCCCGTCATTCTTTACCTCTCAGCCCTTCTCGCAGAACTTCACACCAGTTTGGGCCATCATGGACAGCCCCACAAATATCGGCACGCACTCATTCGGGTTGTGCATGTCATGGCGGGAGTCGCAAGAAGAAGGCCTATATCGCCCTTGGAAGCAATCTGGGTGATCGAGTGGCTGAGATTGAAAAGGCATGCAACGAAATGGACCGTCGAGGCATTCGCGTGAAGCGCACGAGTAGTTTGTGGGAGACGGAGCCAATGTATGTCCTTGACCAAGACCATTTCCTGAACGGAGCTTGCGAGGTGAGTCACCTTGCCAATGAACTCTGCTCCGCACAAGATTCTCAACATGTCAGTGCTGACTTGTTTTTCCATCCCTAGGTGGAAACTGATCTGGAACCGCTCGCCTTGTTGGATGAGCTTCAGTCTATAGAGAACCACCTAGGACGTCACAAGTTGATTGACAAAGGCCCCCGCAACATTGACTTGGATATCCTACTCTACGGAGATGAAGTGGTACACCACGACCGCCTGAAGGTTCCTCATATTGCCATTCCAGAGCGAGAATTCGTTCTTAGACCTTTATCGCAGTAAGCCCAATCTTGTCCAAACTAAAGGACTTGTTGCTGTTGACCACCGTCTCATTGCTGACTGCCATTTCACCTCACTGCAGATTGGTGCCATCCAAGTCGCTGGATCCATTAAAACCTGGCAAATTGATACAGCATTATTTGAACGATCTCCCCGTTGGAGAACCGCTCTCGTCGATCACACCAATGGGTGGCTTGGCCGACAATCTCACACCACTTGTTCACAACAAGAGGACACAAATCATGGCCATTCTGAACTTGACCCCCGACTCCTTTTCGGACGGCGGGAAGCACAACTTGGGAAATCTCCGTGACACTATCTTGAATCATATTCGTGGTGGCGCAACCATCATCGACGTAGGTGGCCAGTCGACAGCCCCCGGCCGACCTGAAGTTTCTGCCGAAGAGGAAGCCTCTCGTGTCATTCCCGCCGTTGAATTCATTCGATCTCTCCCTGAAGCACGCAGTATCGCCATCAGCGTGGATACCTACAGATCTTCCATTGCGGCGAGGGCTATCGCAAGTGGAGCCGACATCATCAATGACGTCTCGGCTGGATTGCTCGACTCTGAAATGTTCTCAACGGTAGCGCGTCTCGGTAGAACCATGTGCCTGATGCATATGCGCGGCACGCCTCGAACCATGATGGACTTGACCAATTATGAAGGCGGCTTGATTCCCACAATAGCTTCAGAGCTCCTGCAACGAGTTGCTGCTGCGGAAGAAGCCGGCCTTCGTCGTTGGCGCATCATTCTCGACCCGGGCATCGGCTTTGCCAAAACGACTGATCAGAATTTGGAGCTCCTCAGGCGCCTTGAAGAGCTCAAATTTTGGCCTGGCCTGGCTGGACTGCCATGGCTTGTTGGGTCCAGCCGTAAAGGCTTTATCGGAGAGATTACCGCTGCAGAAGAGCCATCGGCCAGAATCTTCGGCACCGCCGCCGCAGTGGCGGCGGCTGTACAGGGAGGAGCAGATGTGGTTCGCGTTCATGATGCAGCAGAGATGGCCAAAGTTGCCATGATGGCCGATGCCATCTGGCGGCCCTCATGAGAACGCGTGCGAGCCCTGCGGACTGTTGCCCGTATTTAGTCTCACTGGCCGCGGAACCCGGAAATTTGGGATCAGGAAGACACGGGACAAGGGCTATTCGTAAGTCCCTCGAAGTACCACGACTTTGGCGCTTTTATTTTAGTTTCCCATTTCGCCAAGAAAATGAAATCCAATAGACGGCCCTTGCAACCACACAATCAGGATGCAGACGAAAATAATGACCGACCGCAACAACACCACACCTAAACTGAACTTCACACAACAAGCCTTTTTGCTCTTCGGCTGTGCATCGATTTTCTCCCTTGTCCTCAATCTTTGTGGATATCAAGCCTTCGGCCATTTATTGGCTACGCTTTCTGTCCGGTCCAGCTGGTTGTTTACTTCCTTGCCTTGCTTACCATGGCTTTTGCCCATTACCATCCCGTTTAGGCTGCAATGTGGCACCAGAGGACCGGGATGAGCGGACATTATAGGAACCCTGGAGTATCTATCTCATACTCGGCTGCATCGACCATGCACAAGCGATCACCGGCCGGTGTACATCTGCATGCACGAGCCTCTTCCCGTCCATGTGACAAGTCATATCTACCCGCCCTGTTTCTGTGTTTTTCCCTGGTAAACCAGGATTCACTCTTGTCACGAGTCTTTCTCGCCGAAAATGTGGTTTCATATCATGTACTCCGTCCGTATGTGTATCTATCAATATACCATTACAAGGTAATTAAGGGAAATTATCTCACATAGTTGACATGGCTGCATGGAACCTGAGGGTTTTTTTTACTCGCTGATCCATCTCAGCTGAATCATGGTCAAAAGAGGTCTCATGATGGGCAAATTGTCGCATATTGTCGACACGCGGTGGTTATTTCCAAGGTCAAAGTGTGATGTAATGTGACGCTTACCCGAGGGCACCGCGTCTGGGGTGCTTTGCACTCCCTTGTCACGCAGCCAAAAAAAAAAAAAAAAATTCTCCATGCAACTCACCAGCTTTGGTTTTGCGCTTGGATGCTGAAATCTCAGGAAGATCACCGACATTAGGCACAAGATTGAGAGCTGTCGTCAGAGTCAACAATTCGGTCTGCTTGTTCCATCGGCTCGGCAACGGCGTCAACGGGTATCATGCAGTGAGACTCAAGATGAGGCACTATACGTATCGAACATACCCGGTAGGGCTGAGACTTCGGATTTGTGTCTCCTACTCCAGAAGACGGATGCAATGTCAAGAAATGGAGCCGATCTCCCGTGCGAGGTGATCATCTTCATTGAGGCCCGGAGAGAGCATCTCCTTGCGTGGGACAAGATCGTGCTTGCGCGAGGACGAACGTTGCCCACAAACGGGGTAGTTGAGCAACCCCCTGGAGCACATCAAGTGGAGGAGAAGGAGGAACCCGATACAATACGGATTATCCTCGTCCTTTTTTATTTCGAAATTAACCATTTACCCAGTCAATGACCCTGACATGGAGATCTCGGCATGGCACCATGGCTTGTTCAACTTTGACAGCAGGTGTCAGTAGAATTCAATGGCCGAAACATGGCGTTGCAGGGAACTTTTCGGTCTGAAATGATATCCCTGCGCGAACCGGGTTGTCTCGCTCTGCTTACTGCGACAGCCTCGTCTTTGTGGATTCGTATCATCAAGCACAAGTCAACTACGCTGACAAATGTCGCGAGAAAAGAGGACAAGCATCACGCCATCAGATATAATCCTCAGGCGTTGTGTGTGAATGAGAAAACCAAACACAACCATTATCCCGAAATCGTCGGAAGATGACGACCAGTCCAAGGTTGAGCTATATTGGGGCAAAAGATCGAGATCATCTTGCCGGCCGTCACGACAGGGCCGACCCATGTCCGAGACCCTTCGGTCTTACGTGCCTACGCAGTAATTTTGGGTTCAATCTTTTTCCCCCGGGCGTGGTGTCCTTCTCACACGTCAGTGCAAGCCACTTTCACATAGTATGTACCCCCGAGTAAGATGTGAAGTGGGAATCAGGTGCGCTCCGTGACAAACCATCACACAAGATTGATTGGTCAACATAGCGCTCGGTCAAGAAGTGCCTCAAACACATTCCTACCTCTCTTCAGAGACGAACAAGTCCTCGCCGCTACCCATTTGCCCGGTCAGGCAATTACGGGATGAAGTGGCATGGGCAGCCCTCAGCTCGCTGAACGGGGTACGGAGGTACATGTGGCTATTTTGATGCACGTTACTTTTGGGACGACGTGCATAAACTAGGGCAGGCCCATTCCTAGCATTTCATGAATACTTTCGAGCCAGGTGCCAGGTTCCCCCCTCCCTTTCTCACCGGTACAATACCAGTACATGCGAACAAGGACTCCCTCCCCTCCAAGTTCTCGCAGCTTGCACATACGAGGCATTGCGCATATCTTGATCTAAGGGATCCCTTCAGGTACTTCGTACGCCTTTTACCATGTGCAAGCGGCTATAATAGCCCTTCTTGTGGAAAGCGCCATCTTGTCACACCCACGATGCCGTGTGTCGTGGGCACAACAGCATCGTACCCCAGGCACAGGTCTACTCTCCGCGAAACCTCTGAACGAAGAAGGCACTTTCTCCGCAGTCGGCCGAGTCAACGTTCAGGCATCGGATCACGCTTCGGGCCCACGTTTGCCAGCTCTTGTGACGTTCTCTTGTGACGTGGTCACGGCCAAAGGTCCCTTGTTCCTTTCAATTTGAGGCTCTCTGCGTTTTCTTCCGATTCCACATCATCTCGGTTGTTTGTATGTTTGATTGGACTGCGCTCGAGGCCGGCCAGGGTGGTCTGAGCCTCAGTGGCCCGCATTGTCCATTTCGGTGTGCCTTTTTTTTGTTTATCTCTTCTCTCACTTCAATAATAATGGCCCAAGCTTTTCCTTTCCGCGTCAAAGGAAGCTCCATGGCATGGATTAATGCATGAGTGACACCAATAAGGTCGAGCCCAAAAGAAGAAGAAACGAAGGAGCAAAATCGAAGTGTACGCCACGGCACTGCACCTTTGGTCCCGATACTCCGCAACAACATTGGAAGAACAACAAGGCTGCGGATAAAAGGCTCTTCAGTGAGCTGTTGAACTGGGGGCCGAGACGGACCCTGACAGCCTAGCCACCAACACGATCTGGCCCAACCCAGCCGTCCATCCACATCACCGAAAAGCCCCTGCTGACGGTTGGCACTGGGCAAGTAGCTGGTAGGCGCCACTGTCCCCCCTCTGCCATTCTCATCTGCTCGCTACTGGAATGAAAATACCACGTAACACCGAACTAGCAATCTACGGAGTATACGCTCTCTGCCATTAGATACGACACTCCTCCTTGGCGAAGCAGCCATACGGTAGTCAAATTACACCATGACGGACAAAAAAACCCCATCGATTAAAGGTGCACCATTCAAATCAAGCTGCTCTTGCTCTTGCCCCACCAGCCCTGCAGCCCAATGTGCAAGTACAAGTGTCTGCTCTCTTGTTGTTCCGCCAGTCCAGGTCTCGCACAGGGCTCAAGGTTCTTTTGGCAGGGTCACTTGCATCAGGAGTCCATACTGGAGCTATGATACCGATAGCAAAGAATCAACGCCTTCGCGGCGAACACTATGGCTCATTGCGCAGTTGGCACACACACCCCCCCTCCTCTCTCCTTCCCTGCCAAAGTAACCCACATGGAGTTCGTAATATGATTTCAAATCTTACTGCGTTATGCTTAACAAATAGTAGTAGTGGAAGGAAGGAAAAGTAAAAGCATAAAAAAAAAATTAGATGGTAATCAAAAATATAAGCAGATGAAAAGAAAACAAGAAAAAAAAGACCTGGGTATCCTGAGTACAGAAAATGCTCTTCCCAAGATTCGCAACACTGGCTATCTATTTCCTGGTCCTGGTCCTCTCCTCTGTAATCCACGCTGTGCTCTCTGTACGCACCGCTACAGAAAAGTGCATACGGAGGTGGACTGGCCTCGTTCTGCCTGCCCGCCCGCCTGCCTGCCCGCCTGCCTGCCCGCCAACTTCCCTCCCCATGTCGTCCCCCTGCTCTCTCTCTTGCTGACCTCACAGGGATGAGTGCCACTCAAACAAACAAGTCTGGCTCGAATACTCTCCCACACCGCCATACCCTGTGCTTGGCTGGAGCATCCATTCTCTTCCCTTGTACTGCAAGTACTCCGTGCTCCCAACACACAGGCCCTTTTTTCTTCTTCTCTTTCCCTCGGATTCAAGTTGTCCGTGTCTCGATGATATCCAAGCCATGGCGAACCAGCCGACCAACCAGACTGCCACACCGTCATACATCCCTTGCAGAAAGACGATGCGAAGAACAATCCTCTTCTCCACTCTTGCTGCAAGTGATCATGTAGCGTGCCAGGTGTGGATGTTTCAAGCCGCTCTCGACATACCCCGTAGATTAAGTCTCTGATCCCCAGAGTGCCCAATCAAAATCAAACGTCAAATTTGTTCAGCGCCAATCAAACTGCCTTATCTGAAACTGCTGATGAAAAAGTATCCGATCTGTGGCCCTGCGCCCAGTGATAGTTGGCCGAGGAGCCCTTTTTAGATTCTTTCCTCTTTCCCGTGTGGTGTAAGTTTCTTTCCGTCTCCCAATAGATTTTCGAGCCCTGGCCGCGCCCTCTAAGCTGTTGAGCGAGATGCTGTTGGTCTTTTGGCTCGACAGGTAATCGTACATGCTCAGGCGAAGCCTAAACCGGTAAAAAGCAATAAACAAGCAACCAGGCACTTGCTCTCATCCACAATAGCTAGCGCCGTACGAATTAGATGAATGGCTTACGGGGTCATGTCATCACAATGCGCCCAGCCCAGTTGGCGACACAATAGATGGGTAGAAGCCTCCGGAGCTAGGGCGCCCGTCGAATCGTTCCCGGTGATGATGGTCCTCAGCGCGCGCCCCTCCGCTGAAAGGACTGGGGAGCATGTTGAAATCGAACTCGGGTTTGACCTTGCGGCCGTTGGAGAGGGTTGAGTGCAACGGATCTGCCCCGTTTCTGTTCCCAAACAAGTCGACCCGGTCGTTGTGATTCTCATATGCGACCGACCCAGTATAGTACTGGTAGGCTTTGCCGGGAGGCTTTCCGTCGTTCGAGGACGAGAAGATGCTGTCCGGTGACATCTCTTGGTGCCTGACGTTGTTGTAACCAGTGCCACGACTGTCATAACCCGAGTTGTAACCAAGACCAGTTCCTCCCATGCCAGGGCCGTTGCCGAAATCACCCATTGGTCCCATTGGCCGGTATCCCCCGCTACCAGCGGCGCCGCTGGTGCCATTTCCGTGGCTGTTGCGTCTCTCGTTTTGATAATGTCCCGGTGATCGGCCGCGAACAATCATCTTGGCCGATTTCCGATAAGCTACCTTGACAAATTGATCGGCGGCCTGGGTGCCCACGTCTGCCCAGAGTTCCACCACCAAATGATAGTACTGCTGTGCTGCTCTTCGTTTGCCATTATTTTGAGTCGCTTGCTTAAATTGAATGCGCTCGAACGTATGCTCTGTGGGCATCTGTTGGGCAACCCCCTGCTGACTGCCAAATCCGTCAGAGTAAAGAGAGCGTGTAGTGCTTCCCATGCCAGGGCCTTCCCCGTACATATTGATGGCACCGTGCGTTGTGGAGTTCGTTTTCGGGGCCAGAGGCGTCTTGTTTGGCTTGGATATCGGCCCCTTGTCTCTTTTAGGCGTATGCTGAACAAGCTCAATGTTGTGCTGCTCATTGTCTGCCACGACTGCCGAGATGCACATGGCGAAGCCATAGACTTGAAAGGTCTGTGACGCGTTGTTTCCAGAGAGAGATGCCGGTGTGAACTGGATCGGTACGGATGGGTAATTCGGGCTCAGCGAGTAGGAACAGATGCAAGCCAGGTAGTTCCTTCTGTAGCAGGTCCATTCTCTTTCCGAGGACAGAAACGGACCCTTGTCGATGGTTCCATTGATGTCTACTTTGATGGATGTCATACTAGGATCCATGTACTGCAAGCTTCCCAGCATTTCGATTGGTAAAAGAGGAGGAGCCTCATTTGGGCTGGTCCTGTGAGCGTACTGGTGTGAGTCCATCCTCGTGGCCGGAGGTGTGTAACCTGCCAGCGGCTGTCTTCTGGAGATGGGAAACGATGGTGCTCGAGAGAAATGGTCCGAAACTCGTCTCTGAAATGGCGCGACTGGATTGTGACCAAACTGATCTCGAGAGCTGGTGTGAGGGCCCAGATGCGGCAGGGTCGTAGTACGGTGATTATGAAGATGCTGTTGGACATGTGCCATGCCCGTAGAGGGATTAGGGCTATTGGAGTGGTCAGCGTTGCCAAAACCGGCGCTTGACGCTCTTCCAGGACTCATTGATGTTGGTCGGCAAAGGTATGGTGGTCAAGGCGACGACGTACTTGGAACTCAGACGCAACCTGCCATCTGGAGTGAAGATTGACCCACTGGGGGGATAGAAGCCGGCTGAGTCGTGCGTATAGTTTGGGCCCGGTGGCAAATCGTTGCTAGATTGGAAGAGGCTCAAAAGGGGCGAGGCCTCAGGAGCATCTATCGTGAGCGATGAGTTGCCGCCTTCCTGGTTGTATCTATCCATTGGTTAGTCTGCCGGCGGACGATGCAACAAGTTGAAGAAGACCTCAGGATTCAGGACGCGGCATGGAGTTGACTACCACAAGAGACGCTGTCCTGCCTTTCCATGCGATACGATGTGTTCAAGTACCACCAAATCTATGGGTGATACCGCCAACGCCTAGGTTGCACGAGACAAGCAGATGGATGCGGGAGGGCACGACGCCGTCCCGGTGCCTTGATATTTGCAAAGACACACAAGAAATACAAACGTGGACAAGGGGAGGACGGAGTCAACAAGAGCAGACGGTTGATGTGGTAATCTCTGGAACCAGACACGGCATGCAAAACAGGATAGAAATCTAAAATCGGAAGGGGGCTAGCTCTGGTCTAAACACCTAACAGCTGTTGTTTCTTGTTTCTTGCTGACTGTTGCCTGGTGTTGTTGTTGTTGTTGTTGTTGCTGATGCTGGCGGCGAGCTTACAGGACTTAGACACAGCTGGGGGCAGCAGGGTGGTGGCAGAACGGCCCCAAGAGGGTGGCTTTGACTTGACCCAAACAGGCCATAATACTGAGGAAAATAAAGAGAGCATTAAGAGAATGGTGACACTCATAGCACTGGCAATGAATGCAACGAGAACCATCTGCCAATGGGATAGTGTACCCACCTCAATTCTCCCGTTGGGGGCTGTATATCGAGGTAGTCAAGCTCCGCACATGGCGGCGGCGAGGAGCTGTAATCGTTCTGCAAGCAAGACAGACGTCAGTTCGTCTTCTACTTCGCATGGCTGCCCGCTCCAGGATCGGTGATTGGAACTACGGCCTTGACTGGCTGGCTTGACATGAACCAACCACACCAGCCATGGCATGAGCAACTGATTCAGACGCCGTCACCGATATGCCCGTGAAGAAGGCCACCTGCTTTCCGATTTGTTAGCAAGACAAGATCCAACTACTGAGAGGCAAGACATAAATGACACGGTGACCGGGGGGCTCCTCTTTGGGATGCCCGTGCATGTTGGGTGGGTGTGCATAGGCACGGGCAGGGTAATGCAACTGGGCCCAGACACCAAGTGGTACAGTACATCTGAATACTCGGAGCTTCAGGCACAGTAACCAGGCGTGCAGAACTTGGCAAGGATTCTGCAGACTTGTCGGAACCAGGACGCCACGCAACACTGGGGGTCAAAGGTTACACAAACCCTCCCAGGGTCTGTCGGGATGGGGATGATTTTCCTTGTCGCAATTCGGATCAGGTGTGCTCCAGAGAACGCTCAATATCTTTCTTGCTTTTTTGCCTCCCCACAGATCTCGCATGGAGAGATTGTTTGATGCTTTTTCTTCCGCATCTCGAAAATAATGGCGCCTCCAGCATAATGAAAAGGGGCCAAAAGAGAAGGACGAGACACGATAAATATTGGGCGGTAGCACAATCGAAGCTGTGTTTGCAGGGATGAGAAATGAGGTTTACCTCGGTGAACATACCTTTTAGTAAAGCGCATGGAATCCCGTCAATGACCATTTTATAACCACTGGCCGTTGACGCATGCTTGAAGCCTCCCCAGGCGTACAAAGCCTGTCATTGCCTCAAGTTCCTCCAACAGATTTCCTCACCGGAAACCCTAGGCGACCTGGCCGAAATGCTTTCTAGTTCAAGAGAGTTTGCGTACCTTTGAAGACTGAGGATGCATTGGAGAGGATAATTCGACCCAATGTTGAGACCCTGATAATGCCAAGCAACGCCGGAAACGATCTTGTATAACCGTAAGCCTAAGTATTGATCAACAAAAAGGCTGCAACAAACGCGTAAAAGGCCATTTGAGATTGTTCACAAGACCTTGGGCCGCTAAGAGGACCCCTTTGAGGTCAAACACCACGTATACCCTCGATAACTGGCCCAAAAACACAAGTTGCTATTTGGGACTAGTGTGACACGTAGGTAAACACTGATATGTGTGTCGGATGTGAAGGTTTTTTTTTCATTTTAGAAGAGGAGAAAGAAGGCTCAAACAGAATACTTACTCAGGATAAAATTAGGCCAAGAAGTAGTGTTTCTGTGACAGTGTGTAGCTGTTTTTTTCAGACTCGCGAGTAGATTTCCACTGTAGTAGTGAATATTCCTCTGTCACCCAGTCACTACTCAGCCAGGTTTGAATGATGAGTCAAATATTAAGTTTTCACAGAAGATAGGGTTTCTTTCTTTTTCCTTTGGGCCAAGTCACGGACTTCTAGTTGAAAAGTGAAACATTAGTCAACGTTCAACTGCGACTAACATTCGGGCCACAGACACGTTGAAGCTTTTCCTCGAAGGGTGAGCAGATGATCACTTACCACCTTGAAAGAAACAATAAGGTGCCTCCAAGAAAGGTCTTCTTCGGATGAAACAAAAGAGTTGTATGAACTCTGATCGACGTTTGAAGACTGACCAAAGATGACAAAATTCCCTATTTCGCACGAGCAGCAATTAGATCCCCTTGTGGTTGGATACGTGAAAACCATGTAGGATCAAGGTACCAAGTAACAATAAACCCTAGACTGGTACAAGGGTATGTTGTTCAAAGGCGAATGTGCTCAGTTCCTCGCACCATCGCCGACGTGGCTGGCGTGTATCGTGTGGTAAGAAGGACTCGTGTTCGTGATTCACACCGATAAAGGTATAGAGAGAGTAAATGTAGTACGACGTCGAGAAGATGGTTAATATAAAAAAGGTTGAAAGGGCTGCTCTGCGGCGAGAAATAAGGACAGAAAGGAGTTCAAAGAAGAAGAAGAACAGCCATGGATGGGATCATCAACGGAATTTGAGCAAGAGGAAAGACACGCAGCGAGACGGGACAGTGACGTTTGAAGAAACAAACATTTCAGAAGGGTTGCGAGAGTTGGTCCCCTTTTGAGAAGAGGGCCGACCAAATGATGAATACGGAGGTCAAAGACAGGAGCTGACCAAACAGGAACCCCGGCTACCATATCCAGCACATGTTTTGTTTTGTCAGATCTTGAGCCGAATGAAGTGAGGGAGCTGAGGGCTGAGAGCTGGCACCTGGGATCTGGCACCTGGCACCTGGCACCTGGCACCTGGCACCTGGCACCTGGGAACTGGAGCAAAGACCAAGGGATTGTCTTCCGCCTCCCGCTCTCAAGCGAAACGGAAGGAGCCATGGAGAATGCGGGACCCGACACGGCTTGACGTGGCTTGGCCTGTCTGTTAGGCCAAATCAGTCATCACTTCGCCCCGAAGAACTTTTGCGATATAATCGACTGACTAGACTACACATGCGCACAATGGCTACACTTTGCTTCACCCGTGCCCTCTCTTCAAAGTGCGCAGTGGCATTCAGTGAGTGACAGCCAAAAAATGCTCGCGGGCGGACGGGGAGTGCGTCTTGTGGCCGAAGATCGGCTGCTTTCTGCAGATGCTATCCCACGAGCCGTTTCAGGAAGTCTGCGAGAAGCAGGCGCCTGGCCAGCCTATTGACCTAGGCCGATGATCTGACCTAGGCCGATGATCTAGCCAGGGCGACGAAGAGAAAGTCTACCGACTTTTCGGTCCGGTTGCCTGTTTGCCTGTCACTCTAATCCAATAGCAGGGCAATGCCGCCAGCCGAACATCAAACACGCTTTGAACTCGGGGTTCCAGGAGCCTGGCCTCCTGTGATGAGGTTTAGGCTCGAATCAAGAGGCGTCGCCGAGACGGGTACTTGCAGGTCTCAGAAATGCCACCACCAGTGTGGCGATGTCGTGGCAGCTATCCAGCACGGCGCGATTTCACTTCAGATCCAGCCATGAAACGTGGTATGCTGGTACCACATATCCGTTTAGTCATGATTGAATAGGAAGCTAGCTAACCGTCACTATAGAAGAGGCCAGACAAGTCTTGTGTTTTCAACGGCATGCATGCGTCGTCCATCCGCGGACGATGAAGTTCTCTTGCGGACAAGAGAAGATGGTGCAGCGATGGCAAGCCATTTCTGGGCCAAGTAATCCTTCTATCAAACTCCGCCGCGATCCTCCCGTCGCCAAGCAATGGCCCAAAATGTCATGGTTTCGGGCCTTCCGTATGGCTACGCGAGTGCAAAAGAGGGTCGAGAGATCACCCTCGTCTCCGTCAGGGTGACACGATGATTAGTCTCACAGCAGGGCTGCTTGAAGATGGGAGGATTTTATCCCAACAGAGTATACCAGATCAAATTTGGCAAAGTTTCGGAGGTGGAATTCTGGTGGCGAGATTTGAAGGGCCGTTGAAGGAACGGCTACGGACTGCCTCGAACCGAAAAAAAACAAACCCCTTCTCATCCGTCAAAAATTGCAGTCATTGGCAGCACCAGAAGAGGCTAGTCGACCGAATTCGCCAACTGAGGAAAGAAACCAATTCTGTTCACATCAAGCTGTTTGAAAGAGACCGCATGAGCCTTGAGTGGTCTAGCACCAATATCGACCCGAAAAAGTCTGAATTGATGGCCGCTTTGACGGCGTGTCGCAGCTCAGCTTCATCTTCTCTGCTTTCTTTAGAAAAAATATGTCCGAAAAAGCCGCCACCTAACTAATTCTCGTTGGTGTAACCCATGGCTGCCAATAGTGGCCAATATCAGGTCGGTGTAGTCGTCAATTGGCTGATTCGCGTGTAGGATCTTGATAGGTAATATTCGATGCGGCACTCGGACTCGAAAAAGCAACATTAAGTTTTCAATTGAGAAAATGGCCGGCTGAACAGTTTTCTGCATTTCATCAGCCCAAGTTGATCGTGTCGTTGCTGACGAAGCCAAGTTGCTAATATCAACGGCAGTCGCGAGAAGAGAAGCTGCGTCGTGCACTAAACAAGACGTGGAATGATATTACATCCAAGGCACCACATCACAGTTTCTCCAAGGCTCGTCAGCCTATCGTGGGTGGAACATCTGAACGAAAGCCTTTGAGCATTCCTGCCAGAACGATCATTTCTCTCCAGTCTGCCTCGGCACAGGCTCCTCATCGGTCAATGCGCCCTAATGGAAACTTGCTCCATGCCAAACTGTTTCCCTCATTGGAAAATTAGCGCTGGAATCACTCCACATCTCCCAGATGCCTTGGCTGAATGTTCTGGATCTTCTGAAGTATACAAGGCCGCTTTTTGAAGCATGAAGAGTTGAACTTCGGCCAAATATCACTCCATTCTTGGATTAGCCGAACAAAAAGTTGTCTTGGACATAAATCGTGCCCAAAGGCTGTAAAACGAAGCCAATGAAAGGCATATCAACCTGGATTGTATTTTGCGTTTGATTGTGGCCCAAACCCTCCAGGGCTATGACCACTTGGGGTCCAATTTGTGGATTTATGGGCAAAATTTACGATGATCGGAACGAAGAACATCAAACCGAAGTCTAGAACTAGATGGATTCTCTAGATTCAGTACGTATTAGGGGGCTTAGTGTGTTGCTTCTCGTGAGCGTGGGGTTCAAAAACCAAGGATGTGAATAATGGGAACTGGGAGCCCGAAGATTGAAGCCATGCTTCGATACGGGTATCTTTTCTTTCCCCTGTTGGATCGCTGACCCATGCACGTACCGAGCCAAGAGCAGGCGAGGGTTTCTGTGGAGATGTCGAAAGCCCTTTTTGGGAAAAGATGTAATGGGGCACGTTGAGAGAGCTCGTGTTTCAGGTTGCAGCTTGCATCTCGGCCGCAGAGCGCGACAGGGCTAACACGACGTAGCAGGGATAGTCACATGCTGTCAGAGCTGTTGGCTTGGTTATCAGATGCTGGACAGTTCTCCAGAGAGTCCTCATCTATGGAGGGCTCAGTTTGGGAACACACAACTTGGTTCCAAAGGGAATCCCCTGCAATGACGTTCATGAGAGGGAACGGCAAAAGAGGGGATTGGAGGCATGGCATAGCCTGCGTCGCCATCCTTTTCAAATTAAAGGTGAAGGATGTCCCTGGACCAACTTGAACAAATGAGCTTCACGCCGTCTTCACGAACAATTGTTTCGATGGCGCCTTGAAGCGGCATACTTGGCGAGTGGCCTAGTATTTTGTTGTGCAACAAGCGGTTTCAAGTTATGCACCAGCACTGCAACACCCAATATGCTAGCCTAAATTTCTTTCCGTCCGAATCATATACGAGGCAGTTGTGCGGTTCCAGATGTGAGGTCTTGCGGGAACATTACATCTTGCCGGAAGCCAATTGGTTCTATGATGTATTAGCTTCGTCTTTCCCGGAAAATCATGACTTTACGACTAACAGATGTGGCTACGGTGGCAAGATCCTACCATTTTGACGACCTGACCATCGATGCCGTGCACATGGCACGGGTTGCATTTTCGGACAAATAGTTTGAGGCGGGATCTAGAACTTAGGCAAACCATCCAGGCTGCCATACCATCGTTGGGGGCAAGCCGGTCCAATTCATTTCTTCCTATTTGCTGGACTTCTGCGTGAGCACATGGAGTAGGTCATGCAGGGAACAATCCGACGGGCGCCCATCATTTCTTGCCTCATGCTGGCCCCGTTTGCCTGACTTCCTTTATTCCTTGAAGGACCAGGCTTGCCTCCCGATGCCTGGGCAACACGACAACTGTATTTGCTTCATGGTGACACTGGAGGTCATACCCGGTGACTCAAAAGCCTGCGTCGTCTGTGTGAATGTTGTTTGAGGGGAAGCAAAATGGCCTGACTTTGGTGAAGGCCCGATGCCTATCTCGGCCATGATTTCCTTCCCCCCAAAGGCTTAATTTGGGGGTTTTTTTTAAAAAAAAAAAGAAAGAAAGAAAGAAAGAAAGAAAAAAGAGAGAGAGAAACATGATACTCTTATGGCCGGCTATTCTCGCCTCTGGGAAGGCATTCCTTCCCGGCCCTGCAAGCTCAGTGTAGCAGATGAAGATTTGGCCCGTGCGGCAACGGTTTCCAGGTCACGGATGTCAGCATGGTTTCGATTCTCGGTGTCGATGAGCAAGGCGAAGCGAAGCGGATTGAATGCCTTGATGATGAACAAGCCGTTGAAGAGGAATTGATGTACGTGGTCAGGTCGCAGGTGGGTCTCTCCACTACATAGGTACGTAGGTAGGTACGTACCTAGGTATTTTCTATCTCAGGCTGTCAGGACATGAGTGAAGTCGATGTCGACATCGTCGAGTCTTCCGTCTTCCGCCATCCGCCATCCGCGAGCAGCCGAGTCTTGCGTCTGCGTCTGCGTCTGCGTCTGCGTCTACGTCTACGTCTACGTCTGCATCTGCATCTGCATCTGCATCTACACGTGCTTATGCTTCTGCTTTTGTATATGCACATATATCTGTGACCTGGGCTTGCCATCTCCGTCATTACACAACAGCGAACAACTCGCCCGGGCATGCCTAAGAAGCGAAACCACGTCAAGACGTTCAAGCCTTCTCTTCCGGCGACCTCGCTCAATTCGTCGTCGTCTACTTCTGCCAGTCCGTTCTGCTCTGCTCCATCCCTCTGCAACGTTGGACTGGAAAAGGCACCGTTTCTGCGCTGACACCATCTCATTTTCCCAAATTAGCTCAATCACCAAAGAGCGTCAACGAATTGCTCGCAAATCTCCGCCATTCTGCCGCAGGCCCATCATCTTCACGATCATTACCAACAACCTCGCCAAGCGTCCCTCCTGCCATCAGAGAGATTCTTCAAATTCCAGAGACTCCATCTCCAGTATCCCGTCGGCCAGTCCGACAGAGATTTGACATCAATGGCCGCCGACTTCCCGCCGGACCAGCACCTCCTCGAAGCTGGCTGTTGAAGCAATGTGCCCAAGAGAACGTCGAGAACTCGCTCTCGCGCTTCTCACGCATAACTTACTCTAGCTTGGATGGGACTTGCCTGCCTGGTTCTCCACTACCGCATCCAGGAAGTCTGATTGACATAACTCTCAAGAGTCTAGCTGTAGACTGGGACGTTCATCGCGTATACAATCAGTACCATTTGTACTTTATCCCGAGCCATCTCAAGTCCGCCCTCATTCGATATGTTGGCCTCGCTTCCGAGGGCGGCATCTCGCTCAGTGACTTGAGGACCATCCTCGTCCCTCCCGAAGGTATTTACGGCGATGATGAACTCGACACCCAAGCCAGTTCCAATTCTGAAATCACTTTCCTTGACCTATCTGCGTCTATGGGCAGGTCCCTCAGACTGAAAGACGTACTTGATCTACTCTTCAACAATGCCAAGGTCACTGATGTCGGGGTGGTGGAAGAGGTTCAAGAGTCATGGGAAGCAGCAAATGCAAGTCCCAGTCCTCCACGCCTGCTGCTCCCAAACCTAACTCATCTTTCGCTCGCTCTGGATCCGCAGAAGAATCGAGACGTGTCATGGAAGCAGCTCCTGACGCTCTCATCTAAGCTGCCGACCTTGACACACCTGAGTCTAGCATACTGGCCGGAGCCGTGTCTCACTCCGCGAGCCAAATACTTGACCATCTCTGCCCCATACGGTCAAAGTATACCGTATGGCGGCACGACAATATATTCACATTCTCTTGACCATGATTGGAGCGAGGCTCTTCTCGTGCTGAGAATGCTCAGTAACAGTCTTTATGAACTGGAGTTTTTGGATCTAACAGGTTGTGCGCCCTGGTTCCAGGCCTTGCAGCGCAGAGATGGCCATGACTATGTCGATTGGTCTGGTCCTTGGGGGAAAGTCACCGGGTTGAGACTTTTTGCAGGATGGACACTGGGCGCGGAGGCTATGGTGTCGGACCAGGTGGCTTATACAAGTGCTGTCGACACAGCCAAGAAGGTGGAGAGGCACATAAGAAGTATGAGAGCCGGAAAGGGGAGGCTTATTACTGTAGAACGGGATGCATCGGTGACATAGAGAGAAGCGTCTCTTGTTACAGTGCGTAGACAGCGAACATGCACAGTCAAGAACAGTATTCGGTCGATGCTCGATGCACGGTTTGCCATGGCCGTAGGGTCTAATAAACTGGGAATCGTGAGTGACGGACGTTTGAGAGAGACAAGCCAACCCAGAGGCAGAATTTGTCCATGATGACGACGGGGCTGCCCTAGGCAAGGGGGGCAAGTCAAGTCCAAAGAACGGGCGTGAGTCACGCCGGCAAGACGAGACGAGACGCCAGGCAGACTCGGAGTAGCCATCCATCCACTTCTTAACCATCTTGGTCTGCCATGGTTTTCAATTCCAATTCCAATTCCAATTCCAATTCCAATTTGTTTCCCAAGCAAGCGTTTGCATTCCCCCTCATCCCCATTGGCGTCCCATGTCATCCGAGTCAGCGGCCACCATTCTGTGCACTGCAAAGCAGACTCGGTTCCACGTCGATGCGCCCAATTATCGAGAGGTGAGATAACAACCACGGGACTGAACCTTGATGCCTCTGCGTATTCGCTAACTCGGGCCCATCTCTGAGGTGCACCAGCTCGATGTCGCGGGCCTGCAGATCCTCGTCACACCAGGCGACAAGGGCTCCTCTTCTTCTGCAAAGAGCAAGTCAAAATCTCGCTCCGAGGGTCTTGAGATATTGTCCAATGCCAAGCTGCTCTTGAAGGAAGGGCAACGATACGCACTCGTGGGTCGCAACGGTGCTGGAAAGTCTAGTATGTCGTTTCTTTTTTTCTTTCTTTTTTTTTTTCATATCTCACTAGATATACTGTCATTTACTAAAACCGGTTGCGAAAAGCTTTACTAAGGGCCGTTGCGGACAAGCTCATTCCTGGCATCCCCGAAGGTACCAGGATCGCTCTTCTCCAGCAAAGCAGGTTGGTTGATGAGAATGACCATGGGGAATCGGCCGAAAAGAATGGACAGCAACAAAGCGTGCTTCAAGAAGTCATTGACCGAGCGACTGCCAGAGACACCATCGAACAGGAGATACAGTGTAAGTTGGCATGCGTAAAGTCTCATGCCTGACTTCCTAGGAATATTGCTAAACCCGCGGCCGCCTGCCCAAGTCTTGTCCGATGGCGTTGATGCGTCGGATCCATACAGCCCTGTCAGAGCGTTGCGATTACTCAAGCATGAGCGTTTACAGAAGCGTCTATTCAGGCTCGACAAAGACGCCCGGCTGCGAAGCGGTGCCCGAGGCATGCAAGCGCGCAAAGCTCTCGTGGCATTCGAGAAGGTGGTCGCAGAGTCTGATGCCGTGTAAGCCAAGTCCCGACTCATAACTACCTACTACCCCTTCTTCTTCTTCTTCTGCTTCTCAGTCAGACGAACGGCCTAACGGGCAGTGGAAAGGATCAATCAGCCAGGCAATGAAATCACCCCGGAAATCCTGCAAGCAGAGACGCAAGAAGCTGCAGACACGCTTGCAGTCCTACAGATCCAAGTTGAGCCGTCTCGCCTGGCACAGATCGAAAGCAAAGCCAAGGCTATCCTCACGGGTCTCGGATTCAGCCACGAAGGCATGGCGAAGCCCATTAGCAGCATGTCCGGAGGCTGGCATATGCGCGCTGCTCTCGCTGCGGCTCTGCTGCAGGACGCAGATATTCTGATCCTCGACGAGCCCACCAACTTCCTCGACTTGCTGGGCATAGTCTGGCTGCAGCGATACCTGCAGCATCTTGCCAAAGGAGACAAACCGCCCACCGTCGTGATTGTATCGCACGACCGAGACTTCATTTCGGTGTGCACTCACCTGATGATCCTCAAAGACAAGCAGCTCGCCTACTTCCACGGCGACCTCCCAACGTATGAGGCGTCGCAGGCCGAGCGCAAGCTCTGGCTCAGGAAGATGAAGGCGGCCCAGGACAAACAGCGAGCACACATGGAAAAGTCGATTGTGCAGAACATGAAAGCTGGCAAGGCGAACGACGACACCAACAAGATTCGCCAGGCAAAGTCTCGCCAGAAGAAGCTCGATGATCGAATGGGCATGCAAGTGAATGCCAAAGGGCACCGGTTCAAGCTCAATGGTGATCTCGTCGGATGGCACCTCACCTCTCGGGAGGAGATCGGCATCCCCCCCGAGGAGAGACCCGTCGTCATCACGCTCCCTGAGCCTCCAGACCTGCGCTTCCCCGGTTCCTTGCTCTCTCTCGAAGATGCTTCGTTCCGCTACAAGCCAGACCTACCCCTGGTGGTCGACGGCATCAACCTCACCGTCGGGATGGGCGACCGGATCGGCATCCTCGGCCTCAACGGCGCCGGCAAATCCACACTGATCAAGATGCTCGTTGAGGAATCCCGCCCTACCTCGGGTTCCGTCACCACCCATCCGCGTCTCAGGCTAGGATACTACTCCCAGCACGCCGTCGAGGCCATCAAATCCATTGGCAGGGAGGAGCCCGCGCTCACAGCTCTCGGCCTCCTCGCCCGCGAGGTCGATGGCGAGATGAAGGAAGGCGGAATTCGCGGCCTGCTGGGCGAGCTCGGTCTTCCCGGGCGGATCGCCTCCGACGTCCCCGTCCGCAAGCTCTCCGGGGGGCAGCTAGTCCGTTGCGAACTCGCCCGCCTGCTTTGGCGCCGCCCTCACTGTCTGATTCTCGATGAGGTCACCACCCATCTCGATTACGAGACGGCCACGGCGCTCAGAGTAGCCCTGAACGGCTGGGAAGGGGCGGTGTTGCTGGTGAGCCACGATCGATGGTTCATGCGCGGCGCCGTGGAGGGCAATAATCTGGACGACGACGATGATGGCGAGGAGAGTGGGGAGGACGCGGCGCCGAGAAGAAGAGTCGTGTATCGGCTGAAGGGGGCTCAGATGGTCGAGTTGGAGAATGGCGTGGAGGATTTCGAGAATCTGATGCAGAAGAGGGTGAGCAAGTTATTGGAGGACTGAGGTTTGTTTTTTTTTTTTGTGAAGAAAGATGGCTCGGCTCAGTCATGATACGGGCACGCACGATAACTGGAGATTTGAACGAAGAGTGGGAGTCGGGAAACTTGGTCTCTTTTTTTCTACAAACGATTCGTTTTTTTTTTGTTTTCCCTTGTCCTGTATGCCCTGAATTCACGCATCATTCTTCTCTTTCTGATCAACGGGTTGTAGCCAGCGCAACGGGGATTTTTCCAGCAACGTTTCGCAACTTCACTACCGCCCTATCCATGCAACAACACCCTCTCATCAACCAGAAGCCTAAACGCCGCGTCCTCGACAGCCTCGACAACCATCCCCCCGCCCCTCTCAACATGCACAATCGTCCCATCCACACAGAACTTCCTCCACCTCCCATCCTCTTCCTGCGTCACGACCCTCACCCTTTCCACCTCCTCATACCGCACCTTCTCGCCGTCCTCCCACTCCAGCAGCGTATGTTTCCCGCCGTCGTACGCGCCCATCATCGCCTCCACCGTCTTCTTTTCGCCCACGGGCCCAAACTGCACCAGACGCAGCTTGCCGTCCAACGGCCTCGTCCCCGGCGAGATCGTAAACGTCTTTTCTAGATTGCTGACCATGGACACGAGGACGTAGCCGTGCGTGTCGCGCCCAACACGCCGGTATTCCGGCTCGGAAGAGGTCATGACCTCGACGCTCGCTTGGTAAGGGTGCGATTCCCGGAGGAGTTGCTGCGCGGCCATGCCGAAGCGCTTGCTTCCGTGGACGCGGTACTCTGGCGTGTCGCTCTCGCAGACGATGCTCGCGTGGAGGGCGTAGCTGGCTACTACGGCGCCGTAGAGGTGCGAAACTGCCGTGTCTTTTCGTGGCCCGAGGAGGGATGTCTCGGGATTACTGCCGTCGTCGGCAGTCGAGGTGTGCGACACAATGTGCGAGCCTGGCGTGAATGACGCCTTGAAAAGGGGTAGTCTTGCAGGTGTTCCGGTGAATAATGTGCGCAGGGAGAGGACGAGCGGTGTTGGGCCGGGGCTCCTCGATCCAACAGGTTTGTGGAGGGAGTGGAAGAGAGCATT
Source organism: Epichloe elymi (assembly GCA_023658475.1). NCBI lineage: Eukaryota > Fungi > Ascomycota > Sordariomycetes > Hypocreales > Clavicipitaceae > Epichloe > Epichloe elymi. The sequence goes on from CP098274.1 coordinate 1,575,371, forward strand.
TGCCGTGCCGAGGGGCAGGAGGGCTAGGAGAGGTAGATTCGCCGCCTTCGCCGCCTTCGCCGCCTCTTCGTCCGTGTTGCTTTCGCGGCCGTTGAGGAGATCGACGACTCCGCCGTCGCCGCTTATCAGGATGATGGTTTTGGACGGCCCAGATGGGTGTAGGGACCTGGCGTATCTTCGTACGCTCTGCGCGTCTTGCGTGATGATGGTGTTCCATGGCTGTTGCCCCGTCGCCGTGTGGCCGGGCTGCAGGATGACTTGGAGGAGGGGGCGAACAACGTCTTGCCAGAAAGGCCGGGCACGTCCTACGCCCGACTTGGTGGACACGACTACGTCGACTTCGTTGTGCGGCGTCTTTTGCAAGTGCGGCGGGGGGTGAGAGAGCAGAGGTGCGTTGAGGAGCTCATCGGGGATGGCGTGGGTGGTGAGAAGAAGGAGTGAGGTTGGCTGGGCTGGGTTGTCTGGGTTGTCTGGGTTGTCTGGGTTGTCTGGGTTGTCTGGGTTGTCTGGGTTGTCTGGGTTGTCTGCGGCGTCTTCTCTCAGGCAGCAGATGATGTACTTGTCTGCTTGTGTCGCTGAACGAGTCGGGTGTATGGTGAAGAGAACCTGGTCAATGGTGGTTTGTCCGCTTGAGTTATCATTGACATGTGTCCATGTGAGGTTGCCGTCTTGAAGCTGGACGTTCTCAGCTTGTAAAGTTGCGCTGGGGGGCCCGGCGCTGAGCGCGTCATCTTGGGATTCTGGCGGTGCTGGTGCGGGGGGGTCGGAGCTGTTGACAAACATGATGCGGGATAAGAAAGAGATGCGAGAGTGGCAACAAGATGATTCCAATGTTCCTGTGCGAAGTGCTCATTGATCTCTACCATACCATGCCGGTACGTACCTAGCGAGGTAGATGAAGCAACGTCAGCTTCCATCAGCTCCAGTGGGGCTGGGAACCTCGTTAAACTGTGGACTACCTCGGACTACCTCGGACTACCTCGGACTACCTGGGAACCTAGAACCTACAGACCGAGGTAGTAAGTACAAAGGTAGGTACGGAGTAGGCAGGTGGTTATCCGTATCTACCAAGTGCATGTTTCTACATCCCGCTGGGTCCCGTCTCCCATGTTCTTGTGCGCGTTGATTCGAGACCATCTAGATCAACCCTTGGCTCTTGTCATGGGTCCCCAGTACTTGTGCGGGTTGACCTGATATCTCATGTACCGAGTGCCTCTCTGTCTGCCAAGCTGCACGAGTGCATCGTTGAAGACAAGAGTCTTTCGCAACTCTTCTTCGCCAAGAGGCTTGTCCTCGGTTTCGCCCTTTCTTGTCAGCTCGTCTCGTGCTGGGGCGGATTCCTCTCCAGGTTGCTTCTCCTCGGTCTCCTCGGCCTCGGCTATATTCACATCTGTGCTGCTGCTGGTCTTTGTGACACCATCATTTGTATTTACATCATCGCTCGGCGTCTCCTCTTGTCCGACGATGCCCGCGCGATAGAGGATCTTCCAAGCTGCCATGGACTTCGTAAACTTGGAGACCTTGACCGGCGACTTCTGCTTGATCCATTCCGTGAGAATCCACCAGATCGTCGACCAAGGCGCATCGGTCTTGATGCTGCCGGGACGGCAGTGACTCCTGCTAACCTGGTAGCCCAGATGCATGAGAGCACCACGAAACATATCGTCTGTGGGCGTGGCACAGGAGAGAACGCTAGACACCTTGCCAGGGATGAAGAAAAAGGGCGTGTTGTCTACCACAGCTGCCTCGGCGTCCTTGGGATCAACGTCGGTTGGTAATTCTGCACCTGGTATGTATTCTTCAAGGGCGGTCCGCAGCATGCCCTCCAGTCTTGGTAATGTCTTGTAAACCTCTGGTGATGACTTGGGGATTTCATCTAGGAGACGGTGGATGAAGTCCTGTGAGTGAATTCGACCGCCATACATAGGTCCGCTCACATGCATTTTAAACCCACAGTGCTGACAAAAACGGTCTGCGCTGGGTCCTTGTGCCATGGAGTGCTTGTAGAAAGATCCATTGCCCTTTTTATTAGGGAACGGTCGACTCTTCAAGATTGGCTGCGTTTCCCATGCACCACAGCCTGCACCACAGCTGTAGACCAACATGGTTTTAGCTCCCAAAAATTTCACGGCCGAAGGCGATCGCGTAACTTTTATGAAGACCTTGGTGTAGAAATCAATCGAAAGCGACAGTAAAGGCTCGATTGCCAGACCGTATCTTGCTCCAGACGTAGCAACACCGCTCAGGATTAGGCGCAAAGCGACTTCGTGGGAGTGCATTCCCTTGACAGGAACTCCGCCGTACAAGGCGAATGTCTTTTCGCAATAACTATGCCCGGCCCAAACAGCACTGTCTGTGCAAGTGATGACGAGCAGACCACCATCATCTCTCACAGATTGGACGGCGGCGTCAAAGAATGGGGCTGCCGTACCGTATGGATCCAGATCAATGACATCGAACTTGTGCGATTTGCTGGGATTCCCGCGTTTATCCCGTTTAGACAAATCGGCAGCAATCGATCGGTACATGAGAGCCAGTGCATCATCATTGGTAGCTGTGATCTTATCGGTAACGCCGTTGTGATCCGCATTCTGCTTGATCGATTCTGTGGCCGAAGGCGATAAATCATTGGCAGTGACCGAGGTGACGAATGGAATTTCCAAGGCATACCTCAACGCCCGCAAACCAGACGCAGATAGAGCATCGAGGATCTTGAATGCGGGTTTGTATACAGGGCCGTTCTCGCTCTGTTCCTGAACGGGCTGTTGCTCGGGCGTTGGCTTTTCTGTCAAGTCGTTGTTGTTGTTGTTGTTGTTGTTGTTGTTGTTGTTGCTGCTGCTGTTTTCTTGTTCAACCTCATCCCGCTTTCGCTTCTTTCCTTGTCTAGTATTTTTCATTTTAAAATTCTCTGTTCTTTTATTCAACAGCATCTCTCCGTATACCTTTACGGCTAGGGTTGATAGATCCCGGTTGTATTGCTGAATGGGGTTGTAGAAAACTTGTTGCTCATCCGAGGTGTCCTCCCCAACCTTTGCATCTTGAGGGACAAGAATTGTGGCCTTGCCTTCCGTGATAGTGCGAAATAGCTTGCCGTCACGCTCTATTGTTTGAGCGGAAAGGTATTGGTCCGCCATTCCCGCTCGACTTGTCAGGGCTCGAATGGACGAGGTGAGCCGAAAGGTGTGTCGCAATTCGGTCGCGAGCCTGGTGCTACGTATTGATGGAGAAGGGTTGGAAATAAAAGTCCAGAGATATTCCAGTACCTGGCGTCGCATACGAGCAATAACGGCTTGTGTTACATGCTCTGGAGAACAGAAGAGGCACCCAAAACGTGGGAGTGGATTTCAAATGAAGCCATCACCAAACCAACCCTTTTCTCTTTTTTTTTTTCTTTTGGTTTCTGCCACCACAGCATTGCAGGCGGTGGGCGCACGGGTTCCAGCGTGGCAATGACGGAGTCAACGGGCCCCTCACTGACAGCAGCCCCACGTCGCTACTGAACCGAAGTCTGTACATGTAAATGTATTCACTCATTGTCAGACCTCTTGTCACACGATAGTCTAACACTTATCACGAAAGCGCCAGCTCTCGCCAAGCACGCAGTTCACACACCAGGAAGTGTACATTGTGGGTATTATATGTGGTGGTCAAGCCACTTGGAGCTGGGAGAGTATTCAAACTCGATACAGAGTTGTCGCTGTGCGATAGTGTTCTTTCCCTCTTCTCTGAGGCCCCTCTTCTCTGAGGCCCCTCGAGCCATTGACCCGTTGAGGAAAGAACGTCCTCTCCCCCTGCAAACAAATTTGACAACTTCAGAACCCGTCGGGCATTCCGATCAAGCCTCTGCTACAATACTTCCTAGTTTCGCCATCAATCTCTCTACATATATACTCCTTAACCCTCATCGCCGCCATTCTTCGAACTTCTATTACAATCTCCACTCCAACTTCCTACCCTGCCCAGCCCTCCTTCTGTACCTCACGCCGCCGGGAAATTGCGGTGGACGGCCATCATGTCCAAGAGGTCCAGCGGTGTCGCATCAGGAGAAGCTCCCCTCTTGTCGCCAGGTTCTCTCTTCTCTGCTGGCCAAAGCAGTGGCACAGAGGGATCGGCTAATAAGGGCAAAATGCCTGAAAACGATGTGCCAACCTCAGATCCTGGGCTTCCAACCAGTCACGAAACGCACGGCCATCACAAAGTCATTCGTCATAGATTTCTTTCATCCGCTGAATGGGCCAGTATTGCACATGGAATCGGTGGAGTTAAAGATGGCGAAAGCCATATACCTCACCATCCAAGTCACTAGTTGTGGCCACCAATTGGCATGCCTCGAGGACTCTATCGCGACGTCGTTTCTCATAAATACCGGTTCTGCTACCTGTTTCATCTGACTAGCCTTGTTCGGTGGTTGCTCATAGTACTACAAATCTTGATCGGAGCTGCCCTCACAGCTCTTGGTTCTATGTCTTTGAAAGGCGGGAAGCCCATCACCATTTTAGGGGCCGTGAACACGGTTATTGCCGGACTCCTTGCGTTGTTACACAACAGTGGTCTGCCAGATCGATATTGGAACGACATGGCCGAGTTTGAGGAGATTGAGGATCACATCAAAGAAATCCTAGATTCCAGCATTGCACCAGCGGGCCAGCCCGCTGAACAAGTACTTGCCGAGTGCTTTGACCTCTATCGGGATGCAAAAGCGACCGTCGCCGTGAATCTGCCGGCAAATTACGCTTCCAAGCAGATGCTTCAGCCAACGAAACCAAAAAATCTGGCAACACATTCACCAGGAGGACCGGGGTCCGCAGCTCCGAATGCTGAAAGTAAAGCATAGAGATGCAGTGTCAATTTTTTGTCCAGCCCCTGGTTGATGATGAAGTTTGTCGGGGTGGAGTGCTAACAACACTGGTAATACGGAGTACGTTGATGTGAGTCCAGCACGCTACCTGATAACCCTGCGTGGTAGGAGACTGACAGCTCCCTGCAAAAATTCAGCTTGCTTTTCAAACTTGACGTGCCCAACCGCGAAGAACGAATTGAATCCCCCAATTATCACCAGGATTGAATTTACCCCACATAAGGGATCTCGTGTTGGTGGATTTTCTCCTGTCTGGGTACGTACCCATGCCAAGGAGGTCCCACCTGGTCAGTTTCACATGTTTGGGTTGCTAGCATCATTTTGTCCTACGGAGTAGGTCAGCTGTAGATCGCGAGCATTGGGTGGAGGATCCTTGCCTTATCTTCCTCGAGGGTATCGGGCCCTGTCAGTTCTCTTTGGTTCTTTATTAGTTACCTAGGTGGTCCAAACAGCGTTGAACTCTGTCTAAAATCTACAGCACAGCATCTGATACCTTGTTCGGGACGAAGGACGAAGATGTATTGTGACCTCCGCCGCCAGAGACCATGAGTCTCCCCGAAACCTAAACCTAAGCCCACCTTTTTTTTTCTTCTCTCCCATCATCTCGTTCCGCAGCCTGGTGCCGCACTTGGCTGGGACCATGCTACTATCCAAAGGCTTGTTGTTGAGCCGTTTGTTGCTCACGGCTTGCATTGCTGGGCTTCTTTTTCGGGCAACAAGATCGTATCGTCAAAATACGAACGTCGCCTTTGATATTGAAGACACGACGCCCGTGGGAGATGGCTCACCCGAGGAGGAATACCTGGAGCGGCTAGTTGACATTTGTGGGCTTACCAACTACACAAAATGGCAAGCTTGGAGAATATTGTCCTCGGAGCAGTCATTGGATGTCGAGCCAATTACCGACATTCACGCAAATTTCCAGCCTCACTCGGATATGCCAAAGGTTATTGACGTGAACAACCCAAGGGCTTCGGATCTTCGCGCTTCTAGAAGAATGGAGCTGCCGACTCATTCCAGTCCTGCGCAGAACAAGATGCACGGATCCGGGTTCTTATTTGGAGTGTCCACCTCGTACGGACGGATTGCAGAAAGGGATTGGGCCATCTTACGAGCATGGAAACGATGGTTGACCAACGGCAACGGATCAAGCAATGGTGCAGGCCTGGTCCTGATGTTGGACAATGCCAGCTCGGAGCAGCTTGACGAGATTGCCGAGGTTCTTCGCGATGCTGGCATCCTTGCACACGTCACGTCAACAGCCAAGCCCACGTCAAAGGTGCGGAGGTACTACGACATGATTCGGGTGCTAAAGACGTATGGTGCGGCCCTGGCAGCAAGCGGCCAGGCGAAGCAATGGTTCGGTGTTGTGGACGACACCATTTTCTTCCCAAGCTTGACGTATCTACGCGAGCGACTATCCGCATACAACGCCAACGATCAGTTATACATTGGGATTCCGAGCGAACGATGCGACTGGCAGCAAGACGGCGAATCCGTCACAACATATGGCGGGGGAGCCATCATCCTCAGCCAGCGGGTCGTGTCTCTGATGCCCAAACTTCCTTGCCTGAAACTCGATAATCCTGGGCCATCATTTGGGGCTAAAAAGTGGGATGTCGTGCTAAAGAAGTGTGTCAAGAAAGAGGCTGGCATCGACATGCATGTCATACCAGCCTTTTACTCACCGCATGATGCCAACTACAGGCCGCACTTGGAGAGCCACGAGACGGGAATGCGGCCTCTTCTATTGCACGACTATCAGAATCGACACAGAATAGATGTTGGCATGGCGCACCTGGTAACGGAAATCTGTGGCGAGGCTTGCTTCATGCATCAGTATTTGTTCCTTGATAACTGGGCGGTTATCAATGGCATGTCCATCAGCCATCATCCCGATGGTCTCTCCCATCATCATCATCGTAATCCTCTCCTTCTTCTTCTTCATCATCATGGCCGCCGGGACAAGGATGAGCGGGATGATTTTGGAATGGCAGCGAAAACGCCTGTTTCAGGCCAAATCGTCATCAACGAAGATAAAGTCGATCAAAAACCACTGAAGTGGACAGGACGAAGGGAAGTGTGGAAGCTGGTGGACTCGGCCAGGGTTGCCAATGGTTCGGTCTGGCAAGCATACTTGAAGAGAGGGGTCAGGACAACCACGAGGCCCGAGAACCGAGACGGTCAGTCGAAACCGTCGGAAGAGGAAATGGACTCAGTTATTGTTTTGATTTGGGGGAAGAAGAAGGAACATCAATGACAGACAGAGGCTCGTCATTGTCCGGCTGGCGTTTGGGGGGTTCGGGATTCCTCTTCTTCTTCTCATGTCTTTGCCCCCTATAACAGAAAAAAGGTTGTTTTGAGTCCATGTTTCTTTTCTTTATATATATCATCACTGTTTTCTTTCCTTTTCTTCTATCTTTCTTCTCCTGCTTCAAAAGGAAATAGAGATAGACCCTGTAGATACTGGAACTATGATGATGACCTTGGCCTCCATCTCTAAACATGGATGCATCAAACATGATGTTGGACCACTACTCGGCAGGCGTCAACTCACTGTGACTCGGACGATGGGTGCTACAATGTGCGCTTGTTGGCTGTAGATGGCTTCGCTAGCGTGAGTTCACTGAGATGGGGACAAGCTGGATATATATTGTGAAGGGAATGTGGCAAAGAGCGATGAGAGAAGAGGAGGATGCTGAATTACTATCTAGAAATTCGGAATCTAGCAGAGGGAAAAGAGAAGCTTATAAGCTTTAAATCTACTAATATAATAAACAGAGCCTCTAAATAGATCCTACACTGAATGTAATAAATAAACGCGATGCGGGAAGCTGCATCGCCAAACGAAGAGATGATGACAGGCTGATATCAGCCTGAGGCTGCGATGTGAGGCTGTGAATATCCTCAAACATATATTGCTCATGCCGCCATGTATTGTGATGGATATACAAGAACAAGTCATGGTCCCGTCGTCACGGCCACGAGTAAACAGCCACGTAATCCACCTCCATGGCCGCACCGTCCCCCCCGCGAGTCGCGTTTGTCGGCGTGTCGAAGCCGGCGATGGCGTTGGGAAGCGCTCCCCCGACGGCGACATTCAGCAGCACCATCTTGCTGTTGGCGACGACGGCATGCCACGCCTCCTCCTCACCGTGCAGGTCGGCCTCGCGCAAGGTCCAGCGCCTCTTGCCGTCGACGAGCCAGCTCACCGACTCGGAGCCCAAGCCAAAGGGCCGCCTCCTGCGGTCCACCTCCCAGGCAAACGTGTGCCACGATGCCCTCTCCACGGCCCCCTCGGTCACGTGCCCTATGCCGGTGGGCTCGTTGCAGGCCCCGCCGGGGTACGTGCCGCAGTGGAGAGTCTGCCAGACCTTGGCCTCGCCGTTGACCGACTCGAGGATGTCAATCTCGCCCACGGCGGGCCAGGCCGAGTAATTGGTGCGGTAGCCGGAGCCCAGCACCCAGAACGCGGGCCAGATGCCCATCGAGACGGGGGCGGGGTTGCCGCCGAGCTTGATCCTGGCCTCGACGCGCGTGCGGTGGCCGCGCGGGCACGCAAAGTCCCAGTCGGCCGTCGTCTCGATGCGCGACGACGTCCACGTCCACGTCGTGTTGTTGTTGTCGTCGTCGTTGTTGTTGTTGTTGTTGTTGTCCTTGCCGCGGACGGGCGTAATCTTCAGCGTCCCCTCGCGCGTGACGTGCATGTTGGCCGCGTCGCTCGTGTACGTCTGTATCTCGCCCGTGCCCCAGTGCTTCGGTCCGCCGCCGGGGTACGCCGTGCCGAGGTCGATGTGCCATTTCGAGGCATCGGGCAGGTGGCCGCTCGGTTCGGAGAAGTCGTCGTAGAAGAGGCAGCGGGAGAAGCCCGAGGGCAGAACGGAGACGGAGACGGAGACGGACGCGGAGGCGGAGCCCCTGACGAGGTCGTCGGCGTGGTCGGCGTGGTCGATTTGGGCGAGGCGCTTTGCGGCATCGCCGAGCCCTGCTGATGCGAACAACAGCGCTAATAGCATGGTTGCGGATGGAAACATGATTTGTCTTTGCAAGTTGGTACGGGATGCGAGTTGAAAAAAAAAAAAAACCCCCCTTTTCCTTTTCATCTCTTTTTTTTCTCGCTTTGAAATATAAAAAGGGGGGGGGGGAGGCATCATGTCGGATTCTATTCCCTGCTCTTCCTGATTTCCTGATGATTAGCCTCAAAAGGACAACCTTGCTTCCACATTGCCCAGGCGCGGTGGGTAAAATTAGAAGTGAGACATTCTGGTGAGTCAATACGGACTAAACCTCGTGCCCTATGTATGCATTTTCCCTAAAATAGTACTATGACATTATAGCTGCTAGAGAGGAACGAAAAACTAGAGCATGAACGGATTAGATTTCCAAGATGATTTAGGCGACGGCTCTTAGTCATCCGAGTGATCCGAGGGATCCGAGGTTCCACCATGTAATCACCCCTGTCTCTGACCTCTCTGGCTCCATGCTCCTGACATTTACATATCGTAACAGGGGGCGCATTGTTATGGTGTAATCCCTATTTGTTTGTGCACGGGGTATAGAACTAGGGGCAGAAGGCTATTATATTAGTACATCTTTTTCGTGGCTCAACACCCCCAAAGATTAACAACAACAACAACAACAACAACAACTAGCAAAGGCTAAAATGTCAGGGTTGAGTTCATCTAGGGACAGATCTCATCTAAGAATCACGTAAAAAGAGGTTTGTTGTTGAAAAAAAAATCTGGCGCACACTTTGAATTGCCAAGTCTTCATCAAGTGTCCAAGTAGTCTGGCGCAGCATATTCTCACATTGACTCATCTATATCGGCAAAAAGTGCACGAGAAAACCGCCCATCAATCAACTGGCCGTTTCCGGCTCTTGTGAACTTGGTGAAGACCTGTTTCCTGCGCTCCGCAACACTCTCCCACTGCCTTCGGGAGCGGCAACATCGTCCGTTTTGATCGTGGCCTCTTTCGTGAGTGGCGACGGCGCTTCCGGCGTGACAGATCTTGATTCGGTGCCTGCTCGTCTTGGCTTGGACATGGACATGGACGATGGCTTCCTTCGGCGCTTGTCGGATGGGGAACTCGGGCGACGGGTGATTTGACCGTCGTCCATCTCCAAGGCCGGCGTCTGACTTCGAGAAGAGCTCACAGACAAGCGACGCGCGCTACTGCTACCATGTCTTCTCACCTTCTCGCTACCAGTGTGGCGGTGATGGATGATGGCCTTGTGTGCATGGGCTTTGCGCGGAGGCGTCCGTCTCCAAGGAAGCCACCAGAACCAACCAAACGCCTGCTTGGCCAGTCTTCGATCATGTTCCCGCACCTTGCGGCGTAGCAACGCTCGTCGCTCATTCTCTCTTTCCCAGTATTCCGTTCTGTACAGTTCCCAATTCTCTCGAAAAGTGGGCGAGAACGGCTTGGGCAGCAGCAGTAGCTTGACATGGTCCCCTCCGGGTGCCAAATCCTCTTCGTGGCCTCCCTTCTCCTCGTCGTCGTGTGGTAGCACCAGCGTAGGGTGGCCGTCGCCATACAGTTGAAGCTCCTTCTCCATCTCCCGCAGCAGGGAAGGCTCGATATGGCGATAGGAGGAGCTCGCGGTATGCGAGAACAGGCCGTAGGTCAGGAAGAAACCAATTGTCGACAGCGCTTCGGCCCACCACGGCCGCCGTATGATGACTAGCTTGCAATTGAAGCCGCGCAGGCCGCGATTGGAGATGGCGAACCACCGACGAGGCCATCGAATCCCGCGATCCCAAATGCCGGTTCCCCAAACCAGAATAGCGGTGGTGATGCCGCCCATGAAGCACACCCTCTGCGCACCTTCCAATGCCCAGTAGATGGAACCGCCCACCCCACGGCCATCTTCACGCGGGGCGAAGTACAACTTGTAGCCGAAAAAGGCAACCCACGAGGTCAACAGCGTGAGAAAGAAGGTGTGGTGGCGCTTTCGGGCGCGGAGCTCGAGGAACTGTGCTCGCAGAGATGCTTCGAGGATAAGGAGGTTCAGATACACCATGGCGGGTGAGCTTGGGGCATGGTTGAGAGGGTCGCCCTGCTTGACTGAGGTGGGGAGAATGGGTGACGGGCCGGACGTGATTCTGACATTTTCGGCGGCGGCGGCGGCAACGGGTGCACCCTTGACGATGGAGTCGATGTCCTCGGTCATCATGGCAGTCGATGGTCGGGACGTTCGGGACGAAGAGAATCTAGTCGAAGTGAGGAGAGCTCCTATCGAGGCTGGAGATGCAGCCCGTCAGCTGGGACCATGTGCCATGCAGTCGCGGAACGGCGGGCTTCGAGGGGGCCGCGAATGGGCAGATGAGAAGAAGAGGACTACGGAGTAGTACTAATAAATAACGGCGAAACTTTAAAAGTGGATTGGCGATGGATTGGCGATGGATTGGCGATGGATGGGTCAAAGCAAAAAGGCTCTTGTTGTTGGCGGAGGAGAGACGAGGGAAAAGGTCAAGCGACTGCCCCATTGCCATTTGCCATTTGCCATTTGCCATTTGCCATTTGCCATTTGCCCATTTGCGTCATGCCGGTTGGCTATGGCTGGCAGGGGTGCAGGGGTTGCAGGGGTTGCAGGGGTTGGAGACGGCAACTGCTGTCTCCGCAGGAAAACTGTTGCACCCACAAGGGCATAATTGATCCCGGCCGCACGATAGTCTCGCTACTCAACTAGCTGAGACAAGAGTCCACCCCTAGCTAGTTATTTTCCAAAACCTCTGTAACTTCATAGTATATTTCAGCACTGTATAAGTACCCCACTAATAGTAGAGATACTTAGGTATTTAGACTATAGTCCGTACCCTCTTATAGGATTAGATAACTTAATAGATATAATTATATTAAACCCTAGCTTCGCGGTCTAATATAGTAGTAATTATATAGTGTTTATAATAATTATACCTTTCTTCTAAATTAGTACTCTTCTCTTTAAATTAACTAATTATTTAATCTTTAAATAATTAGTATAAACACAGCAAAAGAGAGGCCTAATTTATTAACATCGTAATTAGGTAACCCTAGCACGCTAGGATTAGTACTATCTATTAGTTTAATAATAATAATACCATAGGTATCCTTATAATATCTAAGGAGTCTTCTAAGAGTAATAAGCTAGCTATTAAGCTATAGGAGCCCTATTACTAGGACCTATAGTATAAGATAGTTAAGGTAAGAGCAGTTAAAGATAGAATTTAGGTCTTTATTAATCCTAACTTAATTATATAGCTAGATTACCCTCCTAAGCCTCTAATCCTTATAGGAAATAGGACTCTAGTGAAGAGAAGGGTAGCAGAGGCTACATAGAGTTAATTATCTATATTAGATACTATAGGAGTTTAAACACGCTTACATAGCAGCGGAGCTATAATTAGTAGCGCGTAGTAACTATAGGAAAGCTCTTCTAAAGGTTATAATATACTAAAAGAGAGTTATTTTTAGTACCCTTAATAGCCTAATAATACTAAAGATAGCGTATAGTTTGCGGTCCTTAGTGGTTATTATTAGGTATTTAATAGCTAATTCTAGAGCCTTATAAAGGCCCTATAAGAGTATTATACTTAGTTTATAGCAACGCTTAGACCTAAGTATAAGTAGATAACCTTAAGGTATATATCCCTTTATAATAAGATTAAGGAGCTTATAAGGAATATAATACCTTTAAGCGGAACTATTAAGCATTATACTAAAGTTAATTTTAATAAGACTATTAAGCAGAACCTTATAAAGGTAAACATTAATAAGTAGCTTATAGATGCTTTAATTAGCTACAAGAGATACTTCTAAGCAGACTACCCTATTACTAAAGGTAACTTACCTATAGAAATAATTAATAACGCTATTAGGGCATGATTCCCTGCTATCTTGGCTTAAATTAGCTTATTAATTTATATAGCAGAGAGCAAGGGAAAGGTCCTAGATTTCTATAGTATTATAAGTAGAATCAGGCACCTAATTAAAGCCTAAGGGAGATCTTAGGTAAAGGCTAATGTTAAAATTATGCTATTTATAGCACTATTTTATAGGCCCACTAGTTGCCTAGTTGCGTTGTTGCAACGTTGGTTACGAGGCGTTGCCTGCAGCGTTGCCTGCAGCGTTGTTGGCTGCGGCCAGCTTTGGCTGTGACCTGCGCTCCTGCACACAACCAACCCACAGGCTTGTATGACTAAGCCGACTAGGCTACCCTATAGGGAAGCTAAAATCGACTGTAACTAGGGAACTAGTAGTCGTATAAAAGGCTGACTTATACTGTTTGAATCCTTAATTTTTTCTGGATTTAATGATGTATTTTATTTATAGGGTTGCTTATTAGATTGCTTAGTTAGTGCACGTGGGTGGCTAGATTGTATGGCCGTGAGTTGATTTTTTACTTTTCCTATATAAATGAATTTTGCGGAAAATAAAAAATAGCTCCTAAGACCTAGCTAGCGACCCCCTTCTGTTAATATGGTCGGTAGGTCTATAAGGGGACTCAGAAAATCCTCTCATTGCTCGTTAGATCGTTTGTCTAGCTGAAATCTACTATATTTAACTATTAAAGCTCTATATCTTGAAGAATCGTCGTATTATAGTGAATCTAGAAGCCGCCGCGTTAGAATCTACTAGGGAGGTCTTCCTATCCCTCTAGTACAGATTCCCTTCCATTTTTAATAGAAGCTATTACACAAAGCTTACCCTATAGAAGATCGTGGGCCAGCCGAATTTTTCCTAGGCGTTCAAATCACTAGAAATCGAAAGAAAGGGACCCTAACTATTCACCAGTCCCAGTACATTTCTGAAGCCCTAGAGAGATTCAACATGAAAGATGCTAGGCCTGCTAAAATTCCCCTATAACCCGGAATTATAAAGCAGGCAGCCTACCTAACTAAACCTCTTTCCCCCTCCGATCACAAGCTTTATCAAAGTATTATAGGGACTATTATGTACTTAATGCTCCTTATAAGACCTGATATTGCCTTTCCGGTTCAGTGGCTTTCAACAGCGTTAGCTAAGCCTTATATAGAGCACTTAAATGCTGCTAAACATCTGCTTAGATACCTTCTAGGCTCTATAAGTTACTCTATAACTTATAGAAGGTCTAAGAACGCTAAAGCTTCTGCAACCCTTATTGGCTTCTGTGATAGCGACTTCGCGGGTAATAAGTCCTCTAAATCAACCTATGCTTATCTCTATAAGCTAGCTAAAGGACCTATTAGCTAGAAATCAAAGAAAGCAACTATAATAGCTTTATCGACATTAGAGGCTGAATTAGATGCTCTATGTGAAGCTATTAGGGAGCTAGAGTGGCTTTATGGCCTTTTTAAGGAAATTAAGCTACCTATAGCACCTCCTGTTCTGATTTTTAGTGATAACTAAGGCGCTATAATAACCGCTAATAACCCTGCTCTTCACAGCAGAACAAAGCATACCCTGCTAAAATTTAACTATACTAGAGAAAAGGTACAGAAGGGTATAGCTAAGGTTATCTATATTAATACTAAAGAGATACCTGCGGATGGCTTAACTAAGCCCCTGCCTAACGATAAATTTCAACAATTTATTCAACTATTAGGTCTTACGAACACAAAGGCCTAGTTTTAAAGAAAAACAACTAAAAAGTCGAAAAACCTAAAATCAACAAAAACACTGGAATTCCGTTGAAAAGTTATTAATATTAGTTAAAAAGTTATTGGATTATTATTGGATTTATTATTGAATTTTATTATTAACTTAGATATCTATTAAAGAGCTAAGTTTAGGTATTAAATTAGTTAACTCATACTTTTCTAGAGGGAGTGTTAAAATTATGCTATTTATAGCACTATTTTATAGGCCCACTAGTTGCCTAGTTGCGTTGTTGCAACGTTGGTTACGAGGCGTTGCCTGCAGCGTTGCCTGCAGCGTTGTTGGCTGCGGCCAGCTTTGGCTGTGACCTGCGCTCCTGCACACAACCAACCCACAGGCTTGTATGACTAAGCCGACTAGGCTACCCTATAGGGAAGCTAAAATTAACTATAACTAGGGAACTAGTAGTCATATAAAAGGCTAACTTATACTGTTCGAATCCTTGATTTTTTCTGGATTTAATAATGTATTTTATTTATAGGGTTGCTTATTAGATTACTTAGTTAGTGCACGTGGGTGGCTAGATTATATGGCCGTGAGTCGATTTTTTACTTTTCCTATATAAATAAATTTTGCGGAAAATAAAAAATAGCTCCTAAGACCTGGCTAGCGACCCCCTTCTATTAATATAGTTAGTAGGTCTATAAGGGGACTCAGAAAATCCTCTCATTGCTTGTTAGATTGTTCGTCTAGCTGAAATCTACTATATTCAACTATCAAAGCTCTATATCTTGAAGAATCGTCGTATTATAGTGAATCTAGAAGCCGCCGCGTTAGAATCTACTAGGGAGGTCTTCCTATCCCTCTAGTACAGATTCCCTTCCATTTTCAATAGCTAATAATGCCTTTAGAGCCGAGCTAACTCTTAATAGAGAAATAAAAGATAAAGCAGAGAAGTTAGCAAAGAAAGACTATATTTACTACAAGAAGCATAAGGTAAAGAAGTTAAGAGACTTATAGAAGGTCTATAGGGCACTCTGCCTAATAAAGGACTAGAAAGTTAATAAGGAGCTATTAAAGAAAGCAAAGGAAGTGATGAATTATTAGCCTAATAATATAAAGAAGGCATATAATATATAGTTAAAGGATAATAGCGTAAAGGAGCCTAAAGAAGTTAATATAGCGTTTTTAGCTATAGAGGAGTTAGAGTCTTTAGAGGCTTTCCTTGCCTAGGGTAAATCGCGAGTTATACTTAATAGCGGCACTTTAATCTATATCTTTAATAATAAACGCTAGTTTATAGACCTTAATTATAGTTAATAACCTGGAATTTAAGCTGGTTATAGTGTCACTAAGGCTTATAGCGTTAGTATAGCTTGGATTGTCTTAATAGATAGCTAGACCCTTACCTTATTAAAGGCCTAGTACTAACTATTATTCTTTATAAACCTTATATCTCTTTAGCTACTTATAAAGAAGGGAATAAGGTAAGATAACCTCACTAGAAGGGTTATAGACCTAGTAAGAGGTAATTAGGAGATATTTTAAACTTAGATTATTAGTACGTAGCTATATATAGAGGGCTTAAGCCTATTAGATGTTTTCGCTATTAAGGGAGATTTAAGAGACCCAAAGGCTATAATAATAACGCCTACGGACCTATAGCATACTAGATTAGCGTATCTAGGCAAGGATGTAATAGATTAAGTCCTTAAGAAGCTTTAAATCCCTTTAAAGGAAAGGAGCATAGGAAAATATAAGGTCTATTAGATAGCTAAGGCGTAGAGGTAGATATTATAAGTATTACAGGTAGGGTTATTACCTTTAGGGCCACTTTAGGTGGTTTCTTTTAACCTCTTTACTTAATTATTAGGGTATAATAAGGACTAATACATCGCTCTTTTTACCTATAGAGCTATAGGATTATGCTATATCTTCACGATCCTATTAAAAACAGATATTATACTCTACTTTAATTAGTTAGAAGCTATATATATAAGGGTGTACGGCATCTATATCGCGGTTATAATAACTAATAGTAAGACTACCTTCTAGACTAAAAAGCAAGAAGAAGAGGTCGTAAATAGAGGCATTATTATTAGAAAGTCTAGCCTGGCTTACCTATATTAAAATAGGCATGCTAAACGGTCTAGGGGGGTAATAATAAGGGTTATAATAACTCTTATAACACAATTAGGCTTCCTAGAAGATCTCTAGCCTATAGCTACTAAAGCAGCTATTTATATCCTAAACCATATACCTTAAAAGCTACTTAACTAGCAATTACCTTAATAAGCGTTAAATAGGTGGTTAAGAGAAAATAAGCTTTAATAGAGTTACTTACCAGAGAATCCAGAAGCCTTAATAACTTATCTATAAGCCTTTAGTTATAAAGTATTTATAATAACACGAAGTAGGCTTTATAAGGCAGGTCTAAAGCTTGCCTAGAGAGCTTATATCGGATACCTAGCTAGATATGTTTCCTCCACGTAATACCTAATTTAGGTGCTAATAATAAAGAGGAGCTACTAGTTCTTATTAAGTTATATTACCTTTAATAAGTTAATCTTCTATGCTTAAGAAAGAGGCCTATTACTAAGTGTAAAAGAGGTTAAAAAACGCTTTCTTAAAGAGCTAGTTAATAATAACAAGAATAAAAGCTCTAATATAGGGCTTCTATAGATAGCGTACCCTCTATTACCGTAATAACCACTTAATTAGCCTTAATAGGATAAAACTCTTAATGGTTGTGATTAATTAGACTATAAAGAAAAAGAGAAAGAAAGTTAAGAAATAAATCTACTAACTCCTCTGAATTCACCTAAACAATTTCTAGGTTTAATAGATTACACGCTATTAAGTATTAATAATTTGCTTAACCTACCTAATAGTAGCGATAGTTATAATATATTAACAAATCCATAAGATTATAATAATCTTAAAGCATTTACTATAGCCTTTAATCTAGGACCTAAAAGTAAAGAAAAGCCTTATATATTAAGGCTTCCCCCTCCTCTAGCTTATTATAATAACTTAGCTAGTTATCTAAAGGAAAAGGAATTCTATAAAGTATAAGATAAAGAGTATAATAAGATTATTAATAGAAAGGTAGCTATAAAGGTATCTAGAGAAGAAGTTCCTTTATATATAAAGCCTCTAGGCCTTACTTAGGTCTTTACTTATAAATTAGATAAGTAAGGCTACCTCCTACAATATAAAGCTCATCTCTGTGTTCTTAGGAATTATTAACTAAAGAGTTATCTATTAACTTAAGCAGTAACTCTAGCTACTAACATATTTAGGCTATTTATAGCTATTATATGCTACTTTAACCTAGAAGCACACTAGTATAACTTTATTATAGCTTTCCTAAATTTAGACCTTAATAAAGAGGTCTACTATAAGATACCTCTAGGCTATAAAGATAAATAAGCCTATCTAAAGCTTCTTAGAGTAGTCTATAGGCTACAGAGAGCGCCTCTTCTATAGATAAAAGAGCTAATTAGCTAGCTAATTAGTAAAGGCTTTATATAGATCTTTAAAGATATTTATATATTTATTAAGGATAGATTAATTATCTTCTTCTATATAGATAACCTTATTACCTTATTTACTAAGGGGAAATTATATCTATATAATAAATTTAGAGTAAGGCTCTTTATAAAGTATAATATTAAGGACCTTAGAGAGCTTTAATAGTTCCTAGGCATTAAAATTATTAGAGATTATGCTAATAGGAAGGTATAGCTTAATTAGAAATCCTATTAGGATAAAGCTACCACTAAATTCAATATAAAGATCCCTTAATAAAGGCCTATAGCCCTAATAACCACTATACTACTAGAACCCTTTAAGGGAGAGGTTAGCGCTTAAGATCTTAAGTAATATTAATCCTTAATCAGAACCCTACTATATCTAATAATAGTCTTAAGACCTAACATCGCTTTTATAGCTTTATAACTCTTATAATACTGTTATGGACTCGAGCTATGAGCTCGGGTCATGAGCGGAGCAGGGAAGCCTCCGGAGAGTCTCCGGAAAGAGGGCGGGTTGTACGCGGGTTGCACGCGGTTGAACGCTGGTTAGTGCGCAGGTCGCGCACTAACTAAGCATAGCCCCTTATTAAGGGGGATACTATAAGACCCTAAGCTTAGTCTTCTTCTTCTTCTATAAGAATATTAATCACACTTTAAACGCTTATATATAGCAGCTATAAGGCTAGTTTATAACATTTAATATTCTTCACTATAGGACTAAAAGATCTAGAGCAGATGCTATTACCTTTAGAAATAGAAATAGATAAAGTAACTAGACTATAGGAAGTAATTAAAAAGCAAACTAAGTAATTAGAATTCTTACAAGAATAGTTAAATATAGCCACTAACCTAACTTAACTAAAACACAAACCCTTGCCTATAGGCCCCCTATTTAATAGGGATAAAGGACTATTTATATTATAGAAGGGCCTAATAGCTTATAAGTTAGTAGCTAACTATAACTTTATTAGAAATAAGTAGGACTAGTGGTTCTTTATCTACTAGAACCTATCTCCTAAGGTCTAGGCTTATATTACCCCCTTCTTTAAATAAGGCTATATAATATATTATTAGCCTAAGCGGTTCCTTTAATACCTTAGGGAGATATTTAATAATCCTTATTAATAGGAAATAGTAATTATAGAACTTAACTAGCTTATATAATAATAAAATAAGTATTTTAGTGACTTCTATATTTAATTTAAATAAAAATTAGCGCTTACTAGGGGGCTAGGATAGGATAACGCTATAAAGCTAGCTAAATTACATATAGCACTTAATAAGTAAATAAGGGATTATAGTGTAGGGCAGAATATGCCCTATGCTAACTACCTATTAGCTATAGCTTACTACTATAATATTACTTTAGATATTAAGTTATACTAATTAGAGGAGAAATATTAGTTATAAAGGAATACCCTACTAGTAGCTAGGTAATAGTAGGATAAGGATACACTAATAATAGATATCTAATCTATAGGTATATCTTATACCTAAAAGAGCTCTAGGAAGCCATAGGGCTAGTTAAAGTTAGCTAGTAGGAGTAGCGTAAAATAGGCTAAGTAGGTCTCTTAGGAAGTGATTAATATATAAAGAGATAAAGGTAAGTGCCTATAGTGTAGCTCCGCTAAGCATTTTATCTTAGGATATACGCTATATACTGCTATCCCTCCTTAGGGGAGGTTATTAATTAATACTTATAACTTAGCGGAGGTTAAGCCTAATAATTCGGGTAGCGAGGCTAATAAATAGTTAGGAAAAGAATAACCCCTTTATTAAGTTATTTAAATAGGGTTAAGAGTAGGGAGCCTAGGGAGGCATTATAGCATATAGTTATTACTAATAAGGATTTTAAATAGATCTAGAATAATATAGATTTAATACCCTTTTTATTTCTAGTATTAATTAATAAAACTACCTTTACAGATGCCTAGGTTAATATAGGTTGTAACTACTACGCTGCTATAAGTAAATGCCTTATCTAGAAGCTTTAATTAGAACACATCCCCTTACTAGCTAAGAGGCTGGTTTATATAGCGGTTAGTGTGAAATAAGGGGGGACTAAGAGTTATAAAAAATATTTATATATAACGCATATTATTTGTTTTTAGGTTAATATAGACAGATAGGAAATACTAATTATAGCATATATAATCCTAGGTTTAACTAGAGAGTTAATCCTTAGGACGCTATAGATAGGATATTATAATATAAAGCTAGAAATAAAGTGTCGCTAGTTAACTATAGGTTTAGTAAATAACTTAAAAGTACAGGCTATACTATATAGGAAGGTTAACTAACCTATAGTAGTAATCCTAGGATTAACCTTTATAGGGATAGTATATAGGGCAAAAAGGCAGAAGCAGTATATTTAGCTTCTAGCTATAAGTCTATAGGAAATCATATCTATCTTATAGATTAACGCCACACTAGAAGCATTAGAAGAAAAGCTATTAAAATCCTTACTAGAGGCACTATAGGATTTTAAGGATCTCTTCTAGGAGAGTAAGGCAAACGCCCTACCTCTATATTAAGGGAAGTTAGATTACTATATTTACCTTAAGAAAGATATAGAAGGGAATGTGCTAGACCTGCTATAGGCGCTATTATATAGCATGCCTTATTAATATTTGCTTAAGATTAGGAAGTAAGTTATAGATCTTATAGATAAAGGTTAGATTTAGGCTAGCTTATTAGCGGCTATAGCACTAGTGCTATTAGTAAAGAAGCTAGGAGGAGGATAGAGGTTTTATATAGACTATTACGCATTAAATAAGATTATAGAATAGGACTAGTACCCCTTACCTTTAGTTAAGGAAACGCTATAGTCCTTATTAGAAGTAAAGTGGTTTATAAAGCTAGATATATAAGTAGCGTTTTATTAGTTATAAATTACTAAAGGTAAGGAATATTAGACTACATTCTAAACGTAATTTAGGTTATTTAAATAGTTAGTTTGCCTATTTAGGTTAGTAGGCGCTCCTATAACCTTCTAGAGATATATTAATAGTACACTTAGTAGTATTCTTAGGGACTATATTACTATATATCTTAATAATATCCTTATCTATTTAGGGGGATTACAAAAGGACTACATAGAGAAGGTTTAGGGGGTGCTAGCTAGGCTACAATAGGCTAGCTTACACTTAGATATTAAGAAGTGCATATTTATAATAAAGGAGGTTAAATATCTAGGGTTTATTATCTATATAGGGAAAGAGATTTGCCTAGACCTAGAGAAAATTACAGTAATTAGGGATTAGGAGGCACTTACTAGGATCTAGGGAGTTTGTGGGTTCCTAGGTTTTGCTAACTTCTATTATAACTTTATACTATAGTTTTTAGAAGTTATAGGACCTCTACTAGATTTAATAAAGAAAGGCGTCCTATTCTATTAGATAGAGGAGTGTAATAAGGCATTTAAAGCGTTAAAGCTTGCTTTTATTTTATACCCTATTTTAATACAATAGGATCCTAATAAGGATATAGTAGTGGAGGCAGACTACTTAGGAATAGTATTAGAAGGTTATCTCTCCTAGGCTAATAATAAGGGTATTCTATATCTAGTGGCTTATTATTTAGCTTACCTATAGCTAGCGGAAAGGAACTATATAATTTATAATAAGGAGTTACTTATAATTATTACTTACCTTAAGGCATGGTTAGCAGAGCTATAGGGTGTTAGTAAACTGTTTATAATACTAATAGATTATAAGAACCTAGAATACTTTATAGTACTAAGGGAGATATTAGAATAGTAGGTAAGATAGGCTAAAACTCTAGTACTTTTTAATTTCTACTTATAATATAGACTAGGGGCATAGGCAGGATAGCTAGATATATTATTAAGATATTATTAGGAAGACCTATAAGTAGGGAGACTAAAGATACCTATAGTACACTTAGTATTAACCCTAATATACTATATCTTTACTAAGGGGAAGTTATATGTAAATATATAGCCTATAGCGGCGATAGAAAGCGCAGAGACTAGGGATAGTTTAGGGTCTAATATACATGTTCTAAAGGGTATAGTAATATTTGTAGATAATTACCTTTAATTATTATAGGAGTAGGCTATTACCTATAATAAGACCTATAGATTATGGTTATAGGTAGTGAAGGTAGGGGCTTAGAAGTTTCTAGATATAGCTAGTATAAGAGAATAAATAGTAGATTACTAGCTTAGCGTAGGCAGAGCGCTTTAGTTTTAGGGCTAGATATAGGTGCTAAAGTAGGAGCCTTTAACTATAACTTTAATCCAGCGTGCGTATAATTCCCCCTTATTAGGATATTTAGGGTAGAATACTACCTTTAAGGCACTCTAGAGAGACTTCTATTAGGATAGTATATTATAAGACGTGGCTTGCGTTATATGTAACTGCTACTATTATAGAGGGCGGAAGAGTTAATAGTTAAGGTAAGGCTTATTAAAGCTAATACTACTACCTAATAGATACTAGTCGCAAATTTTAATTAACTTTATAACTAACCTCCTAGCTAAAACACAGGATACTCTATGTTTCCTAATGGTTATTATAGATAGGCTTTCTAAATACATATAGCTTAAGGCTATGATATTAATAGGGGCCAAAGCGTGCGTAGAGCGATTTAAACACTATTAGTAGCGTTTTCATAGCTTTCTAGCCTAAATTATCACAGATTAAGGCTTAGATTAGCTAAGTAACTTTTAGATAGAGCTTTATAAGAAGGTTAGCATATAATAACTTCTATTAATATTACATTACCCACAGACTAATAGTAGTACAGAATGTGCTAATTAGGAGGTATTAGCGGTCTTATAGGTATTATTATCCTTCTCCTAGTTTAACTAGCTAGACTATTTACTAGCTTACTAATTAGCCTTAAATAACAGGGACTTATCTATAATAGGGGTGAGTGTAAACATAGCGCTATATAGATTTAATATACCTATAATTTAGGAAGTACCCTCTATATAGACTTTAATAATATTAGCAAAGGGGAGGGCTTAGGCATTCTTAAAGTATTTAAAAGATAGTATAGACTTAATATAAGCTACTATAGCTTTTATCTAGTAATAACAATAGGAGAACATAAATAGCGGCTATAGACTAGCAGAACGTTTCTAAGTAGGTAACTATATTTAGCTAAATCTTTAAAATATTAAGATAAATTAGCTATATAAGAAGCTAGACTAGGTAATAGTAAAATATAAAGTACTAGAAGTCCTAATACTATTAATAGTTAGGTTAGATATACTAAGGGGCCTATACCCTATATTCTATATTAATTTAGTATAGAGGGCAGTGGATAATCTATTACTAAGCCAGATATTAGCTAATAAATGGCTACCTCTGGAGTTAGTTATAACTAACACTAATACTAATCTTACTAAGTACTATATTAAGGAGATTCTTATAGCTAAAAACACATAAGGTTAAGGATTAAATTATAATATTTTAGTAAAATAGAAAGGATATATATAGCTAATATAGGAGCTATTAGAAAGCATGCTAGAAATAGAAGTATTAGATAGGTTTAAATTATAATAGGGGGATATATAGATAAATAATAGCCCTAAAAGGGTGTAATTTAATTTAGCTATAGAAAACTAATACTATAACCATCCTCTAGTGTGTAAGTGGCATAGTGCGATTTTTCCTACTATATTAAATAGTAATTAGTTAGGGGGGGGGGGCTAATTATAGTAATAGTCCTCTGTAATAGCGCGAGCTAACTTAGCAACGGATGTAGCTAGGCTACGGGTATTAGCTATAGCCTATTACATAGCAGCGGTGGTTTGCTCCTAGGCTTAGACAGACCACATAAGGTTCTTGCCTATATTAGTTATCCCTTAGAGGAATTTGGCGGTAAGGGGGTTATAGCTATAGTGGCTAGGCGTTATCTAAGCGAGGATAAGGGCTTAGGCATTAGTTATGCCCTAGGCGTAGGCTATACCTATAGGGGAGGAGGCTAGAGGCTTAGCCTTAGTGGGATTAATATAGGTAGCTATAAGCATACTATTAAACCACTTATAGCGGTGGATAAAGGTTTTAGTAAGGATAGTATAATACCCTTTCTTAGTCTTAGTCTTCTTTAAGGTAGGAGTCTAGATAGCTTAATTTATATCTAAGAGGGTAATAAGGTGCTTTAGGCTATATTAAAGTTTTAGGTCTATGTAGTATAGGTATATCTCCTAAATATATATATAGTAGGCATTATAATAGGGACTATAGGTAGCATTTAGGCCTAGTGTATAGGCTTATATACCCTTAGTGTAAAGATTATTAATATATAGTAAGTATAGAAGACTATACTCTTTATTATTAGAGAGTTTATTATTATTAGAGTTGCCCTTAAGGATATACTTACCTAGATATATCCCCTTGCCTAGCTAGCTAGGGGGCGGGGGTAGAGGCGGAGATAGGGCAGAGGTAGAATTAATAGGGATAAGATTAAAGTAGGACTTAGTATTAGATATAATATTAATAAGATAGGATTAAATAGGATAAATAAAGACTTAGGGATAGTATAATATAGAAGAGATAAGGGGATAGGATAAGGTTATAAAGAAGTAGGAATAGAAGTTAGGGAAAAAGAAAGGGAGTATTTATATTCCTTTAGAGCTTAAGTTTAGAAATTAAATCTAGCTCTAACCAGAGCTAGGCTAAGCGCGTAGCTAGAGGAGGGCTAGGTCTAGATAGGGGTATAATATTATAAGAATAGGGATAAGGTAGTTAGAATTATAGGATAGCTAGAGTAAAGTTAGGATTTAGTAGGTAATAAGCAAAAGGTAAAAGGTAAGTAGCGGCGTAAGGCATAGAAAATAGCTAGTAGTAGGATAGAAAAGGAGTAGGCTAGTGTTTTTTAAGAGCGGAGTTAGAATATATAGGGATATAGTATAATAGAGATAGTTAGGGGCAGGGTAGACCTATAATAAAAAATTTTTACATGCTACCTATAGGTAGCATAGGTAAGGACCACGCTTACTTTTAACTTAGGAAGGCAAGGAGGGGATAAGTAAGGGGGTATATTATAGACTTAAGCTATAAGCTTAGGTTATAAGCGGAGCAGGGAAGCCTCTAGAGAGTCTCTAGAAAGAGGGTAGGTTATACGCGGGTTGCACGTGGTTAAACGCTAGTTAGTGCGTAGGTCGCGCACTAACTAAGCACAGCCCCTTATTAAGGGGGATGCTACAAGACCCTAAGCTTAGTCTTCTTCTTCTTCTGTAAGAATATTAATCACACTTTGAACGCTTATGTGCAGCAGCCATAAGGCCAGTTCATAACAAATACCTATAAAACCTAGGGCTATAGTATATAGAAGTAGCTAAAAGAGCCCTTAAGTATAGGTATATGTAGGTAGACCTAGCAATTAAATACAGCGGTAATAACCCTAAATTAGAGGCATATAGCGATACCTCCTTTACTAATAATCCTATAATATAAAAGAGCTTATAAGGCTATGTTATAAAGCTCTTTAGAGGGCCTATGCTCTTTAAGGTAGGAAGGTAAGCTACTATAATAATATTATTAACTAAAGCAGAGCTCCTAGCACTTTCTTATTATAGTAAAGAGCTTATAGCCTTTAGATAATTATATTAAGAGGTTAGACTATACCTAGGTAATAATACGCTTAAAATTAAATATAATAATATATAGATAATTTGCCTCCTTAAAGAAGAGTTTATTAAGCTTATAATAAAGCTTTAGCATATAGATATTCATCACTACTAGCTTTATTAAGAGGTTATAAAAGGAACCTTTAATATTACCTAGATTACCACTAGAGAGATAATTACTAATAGCCTTATAAAGCCTCTTATAGGGGATGCTTTTATAAGCTTTTATAAGGTATTAGGGCTTATATAACTACCCTCTAGTATACTTAGTAAAGAACCTAAAGAGTAAGTATTATATAATAACCTTAATTTAGATAAGATTATAACTAATTAACTATATTTCTATACTATAGAATTAATTTAAATATTAGAGTATTATTTTAACTATTTTTATTAATTTAGAATTATTATAGGGAACCTTAAATAAGGTCCCCTAGGGGGGTGTGTTATATCTATAAGGGTATAATTAATCCTAGCTATATAATAGTCTTACTACTTAACTAGCTAAGATAAGAGTCTACCCCTAGCTAGTTATTTTCTAAAACCTCTATAACTTTATAGTATGTTTTAGCACTATATAAGTACCTTACTAATAGTAGAGGTACTTAGGTATTTAGACCGTAGTCCGCACCCTCTTATAGGATCAGATAACTCAATAGATGCGATCACATTGAACCCTAGCTTCGCGGTCTAACAAAAACAAACTACATACGGATTACATGTGCGGATTAGTAAACGCAAGCGGACTTTTACAAGACGACGTCAAAGTCCGCGCCGCGCGTGGCGCAAAGTGCCCGTCACGTCGTCATACACGACCGAACCTGCAGAATAGAGAGCATCGGCGTCAGCATCGGCGTCATAAAAACAACCAAAGCCCACCTGCCCCAACGATCCGGCAACTCTCTCGCATCGGGCTGGTACGGAGGCTCCTCCGCGCTCGCTGCGTCGATCGATCCCCCCCGCCAACATCACCACCACCATCACCACCACCAGCCTTCGAAATGTCCTCCAACGCAGACACCCCGGACCAGGTGAAGCAGCAGAAGCCCACGCGGCAGGGACCAGCAATGTACTTTCCGCTGGGCTATAAAGACGCCGCTTACCAATGGGTAAGGCTCACCTTGTCCGTGCCAATGAACAAACACACTGCGCCATCGTGGAAGCTGACGATTCCACCCAGTGGACCGCCGTGACGCCCCAGATGGCAGAGCGCAACGTCCTCTCCATGATCCCCTACCTGAAAGAAACCGTCGATAGTCCCGAAAGTCTCGACAGCCTCGCCATCACACCTTCTGCAGCAGCGGCGGCAGCAGCGGCGGCAGCAGCAATTCCCCGAGCCACCGACCAGCCGCCCGATCCCCACGGGACCAGAACATGGCGCCGCTCACTGGTCGAGCTGTCCGGGAAGAACAGGGCCCTCAACGAGATCTGTGTCGAGCGGCATGGCGAGCAGGTAGAGGAGACGCTCGTCATGGTCCACGGCTACGGTGCAGGCCTGGGCTTCTTTTTCAAGAACTTGGAGCCCATCACTCGTATCCCTGGCCTGAGGCTATACGCCCTCGACATGCTCGGCATGGGCAACTCCTCCCGGCCGCCCTTCAGGATCCACGCCCGCGGCACCGAGGAGAAGATTGAGGAAGCCGAGAACTGGTTCATCGACGCGCTGGAGGAATGGCGCAGGGCCAGGAAAATCGAGCGCTTCACCCTCCTAGGTCACTCGCTGGGCGGCTATCTCGCCGTGTCCTACGCCATCAAATACCCGGGCCACCTCAAGAAGCTGATCCTCGCCTCGCCCGTCGGGATACCAGAGGACCCCTACGCCGTCAACTCGTCCCTCCCCGAGCCTGGCGAGTCCACCGTCCAGAACGAGTTCGTGCAAGACCAGCAAGCCACCACCCGAGGCCACACGCACGACGACAAGACACAAGCAGGCGCCCCCGTCAAGGACGGCGGCAGCCAAGCCAGCGCCCCGAAGCGGCCCCTCCCCAACTGGCTCGTCTGGCTCTGGGACGCCAACGTCTCCCCCTTCAGCATCGTCCGCTTCGCCGGCCCCCTCGGCCCCCGCTTCGTCTCCGGCTGGAGCTCCCGCCGCTTCAACCACCTCCCTCCCGACGAGGCCCAGGCCCTCCACGACTACTCCTTCTCCATCTTCAGGCAGAAAGGCAGCGGCGAGTACGCACTAGCCTACATCCTCGCCCCCGGCGCCTACGCCCGCCGCCCCGTCATCAACCGCATCCACCAAGTCGGCCGACAGCCCATTCCCCAAGCCAACGGCGCCAAGGAGACGGGCATCCCCATCGTCTTCATGTACGGCGAGAACGACTGGATGGACGTGGCAGGCGGGTTGGCAGCAGAGGAGAAACTCAAACAAGCCAAGACTCGCGCTCTTCTCCACGGAACAGGCGAGGAGAAGCGCAATGAGAACGGGAGCGTGCGCGTCGTCGTCATCCCCAAGGCCGGCCACCACCTGTATCTCGATAACCCAGATGACTTCAATGAGGTGCTGCGGAAGGAAATGGAGGAGACCAAGGCGGAGGGGAGACAGACATCTATAGCCGTGGGACATGGCACGAGAAATAATAAACGGGCATAATGAGGCATTGAATTTTTTAATTTTTTTATCTTCTGGATAGGACGGATGGTAGAGATGGGGGAGTTTGTAAGATTTTGGAACAGGCAACGTATAACAGCCTTGGTAATTTTTTTGTTTTTCTTTTTTTCAACCGAACCGGCGTTTTTAGGAGCACACACAGAGCTTTAGAGATACATTTCATCATCATTAGCTTTCTTCACTCTTCACTCGAGTAGTACCATTTTGCACTCGGGAGATTCTCCTCGGCCCTTTGCACCACGCATGCTTACTTTCCTTTCCTTTGAAACGATTTCTTACTCGTGGATGTATTTCAATCTAACCATGTTTGATCCGCCTCTACAGGGCAAAACAAGACGAAATGATGCACGCTATGCAGTGTGGATATGTTATGCTCCGACAGACAGACAGACAGACAGACAGGCAACCGCCTGTGCTGCCTTTCCGCTCCTCGAGCAGACTCTACTCCCATCTGCGACACTCGTTGTGAAGACTTCTACCTTTCATTCTTCTTCCCATCTAGGAGCTGCTATTCTTCTCAAGGATTGAGTGAAATCCGCCAACTGTGGCCCCAACTACTGCTTCTTTTTTCTTTTCTTTTCTTTTTCTTTTTTTCCTTTTTACAAGTTAATAATGTCCACCTCTGAAAAGTCGGGAGGATTCTTGCCGTAGACAACCCTGGCTTTGCTATCCAAAGCAGTACCCTCGTTGCTTATCCAGATATACTCGCTAAATAAATGCGTCCGGCGGATTTCGTCGTCGCTAATGCCCAAATCATCTCGCGGAATCCAAACCGTGGGTCGGCGAGCTCGCAGGGCCTTGTGTAAGAAGGCATGCTGGGTCAGGGCATCCCTCTCGTCAGGGGTCAGGTCCTCGATGTCGTCATGCATACCGCCGTACAGGGCGGCCCCAATCGCTTTTTGGGACTCCAGGTCCTTTTTTCGCTGCTGCCGACGGTATTGCGCGGCCTGAGAATCTTCCGTCAGGTGTTTGAGTTTGCGGAATTGGTTCCCTCCTTCCTTGGCCCATGTGCCTACTTGCTTGCCCCCCATTCTGGCCCACGTTCCGACCTGTTTGACCGGGTTGCAGGGTTGATGTGTGCCATCTGAACGGCCGGGCTCGAGATTCTGCAGCTCGACATCTTCACCGTTCTGGGACAGGCGTGGCGGCTTGTTGCTGTGTTTGGTGGTGCCAGCGTCCTCTTCAGTGTCCTCCTCCCAGACCAAACCAAAGCGCGCGTCTTGCGCTCGCTGGAACGCCTCATCGCGGAGCACAGCTTCATCCTCAAACGTGATGGGCAGGAATCTGAACAGAGGTGAAAATGCCTTGTTGAGCGTTACTTGATACCCTATGGTCAGGATACACATAATAATCATGATGATGCCATGGGTACGGCAAGGGTTCAGTCCGTCACTGTCCTCTACAATAAAGAACAGGCCCGCCAGGCATAGTTCCATAAAGTAAAGTCCGGTAAATGTTTGATTGATGGCTCGAGGATACAGCACTCCGCCGGTGTCTGTCTCGAATCGGTTCACATAAAGCATGGCATACCTTTGAGCGAGCCACAGCAAGCTAAAAGTGATGACCGCAAAGATGGAAATCAACGGCGCCACAACACAGTAGATGATACCAATGCAGGCAAAGTTGGTGTACACTGGGAACATGGTACCCCAGTTCACTTGGTTCAAGGACGTGTTCCGTGTCCATTTGTTTCTGGCCGTGCTGTCGAACATTGGAGCCAGGATGTACCACATGCACAAAGTACCAATCTGCAGCAGGGTACCAGAGCTTGTAGAAAGAGCTTGTAGAATCATGTATGAGAAGAAGTAAATGGCAGCCGAGGGTAAGTTGTCCGCCAGAAGGTTCAGCACGTCACTGACGTTGTTTAGCTTCCCGACGTACCCGCGGAATACGTCGAGTGACTTGAATACGAAAGATGCGATGGATACGAGCAAGAATACTTGCACAAACAAGAATGCGAAATAATACTTCTGGACAAACTCCGTCTTCTGCGAACCAGTTTTGGCGCCTTTGAACCCGGCCAAAAAGCCAAAGATGATCGGGACGAGAACAAACAGGATCGCCAAGAGGACGGCTGGCAAGACACCCGATATAGCCTTGACAATGTTTCTCAAGGCCTTGTTATTGAACAGTGCATGTAACCAGCCGTTCTTTTGTATGAGGGTGTCGGCTTGGCCAAAGGCGGCCGACCAAGAAACAGGAATACCCCACAAGATAATCATGGCGACGACGACTGTAACCACAATGAAAGTGCGAAGCAATTGCTGCCACCAGTTAATCGCCATGTTTCCCCACTCGACATCGCGCGGCGAGATTTCGTTCAACCGTGGCGCCATTTGTTTCGGTAAATGATGCACAACACTCTGACACGCCATGTGTGCAGCAATCTGATTGTTGAATTGAATGAAGGCGGAAGTCATCAGTGGGAATCTTTCGGGGTGTTTCTGGTCTTCCTCAATCTCCAAGTTCAAACGCGCAAGTTCTTGTCGACACCAGTAAATTGCATCAACCTTCTTGGTGACAAAAGGCAGCCCAAACAGCCACGTCACGCCGAAAAGGGGGAGACGAAACGTCGGCCGATCCTTTCTCTTCACATACTTGGCCCATTCAGCGTCCGTCTCCATGTCCATCTTGTACTCTGTGTCGTAGGCATCATCATATTTGATAGCTTCTTCCTTGGGACCCATGAAAGGGATGGCCTTTTTCACTGATTGCCAGGCCGATTTCTCATCAGACGAATCAGATGGATTTGTGCCTTGGGGGACGGGAGACGTGTAAGCACCCGGAGGTGGCTTCCAAAACTGCCAGAACATGGTTTTCTCATGCACATACATGTCGTTGATATTGTCCAATTTGCGGACCTTATTATCCACAGCGCGTCCATGGTTCTGCGGCTTCCTTATGGCCTTTGTCGAGCTAGATGTAAGCATGGAGCCGACGGGAGAATTGGTTCGCGGTGCGTCCAATGACTCTCCTGGAGGAGGCGACGATGTGACCCAATTGGCAGGCTCCGGAGTCGATTCCATTGCCATGAAGCCATTGCTTGTGCCAATGGCATTGCTGACACCACGACCAGCTTTGCCCGCTACGCCGGCAACGCCTCTTAGTCCGACTTCAACTTGGTGAAGCGGGTTGAAAAGCGGGTTCGCACGATCTTCAGATCTTTTGGCGTCGTCTCGCGAGTGCTCCCGGCTATGGGCTCTACCCCGGCCGTCGTGCTGAGACTCGCGGATAGCGGCGTCCACCGTGTGAGGGACATCTTGTCCTTGCCCTGCATCTGTCCCTTCGTCGACATGGGCCAAGCGATTAGCTTCGGCATCGTGTTCAGCGTCGCGAGCAGCTCTTTCTTCCTTGGTTATTGCCTTGAGATTGAGCTTCCTACGACTCTTTTTCTCTTCGGCATTGCGTTGCTTCAATTGGGCTTTCTTGGCTGTTCTAATGAGATCTGTCTCGGCAGACTCCAGTTGCTTGTGTATTTTATCGCGCAGTGAAATCTTATCCAACAGTGTTGTAAGATCTCTATTCAGCCAGATATTTCTGACCCCGCCGGGGAAAACGTCAAAAAGTCCCATGAGTGCCTCCTCCGTGAGCCACTTCTTGGGGACCGAGTTGACGAGAATCGTAGTTGCGGAAGCACGGAGGCGATGCTCGGCACTTGTGAGGTAGTCTTGCCGAATTTTGATGTAAACTCGAAGCTCGAAGAAAAGCACGGTGCATACCCAAATGACAACCAAGATAGCCATGATGAGATGAGCAGTATAACGACTGGCGTTGCGTGGGCTCACATTGGCCCATGCCAAGGTGTCAAGGCCTGTTGGGACCCCTGCATTGTTGCCAGTATTGTTTGCGGCCCTCTCGTTGTCGTTGATGTCAATCTTACTGCCTTGGCCTCCCACATAGTTGATGGGAACCAGGATGGGCAACACAACTAAGCATATCGGAATGAAAATGACTAGAAGTGTTTTGAGATATCGAAGGAAGAAGTAAGCGTCTAATCCACATTTGTTGATCACATCACGGTCGTGATATAGAATCAAGGTTCGAATCATCGCAACAAGGTTTCTCGGTGGTGGATCAGTACGTTCGCGCTCGGGAACGAGATATGTTTTAGGTTTGCTATAAGATGGGTTCAAGTTAGTAAAATGAGAAGCAAAATGACGTGATCACATACAAGATTCTTGCCAGCCTGTTTCGTAGGAGCGTAAATAAGGTGAACTGTGCCGCAAAGATTGCTACGGCCACACCAATGGCCGTCAAGAAACTGATGATACCCATGCCTGATTTGTCTTGAGGATTTTGTGTTGAACCATTGGCTCGTGTAACGCCGGCCAGATGTCGAGAAGCAGAGGCAGCCGAATGGGAAAT
This sequence comes from Epichloe elymi, assembly GCA_023658475.1. NCBI lineage: Eukaryota > Fungi > Ascomycota > Sordariomycetes > Hypocreales > Clavicipitaceae > Epichloe > Epichloe elymi. The sequence continues at coordinate 1,607,902 of CP098274.1, forward strand.
GGCTACGGGCATGTGCCAGGCCTGGGGCCCAACACTTTCAGGTAGTGGCGACGCCATGGTCGACGTGAAGTGTTTCGCCGATTCGAGAGCGTTCTAAAGAAGAGCAGATGCTTCGCCGGAGAGATGTGTTTCCTGCCCTTGAGGGCAACGAGGGTGTAGGTTCACCAGCTCGGGCGATGCGATGAGGGGATGTCGATGAATATAGCTGCAGGAATTAGACAAACAATTAAACGCAGAAATGATGGAAAGCAATGCCTGTGCAGAAACAAAGCAGCGGAAACAGCCAGTTGTCTCACGTAGACGGACATGTGGAAAGAAACCAAGGGTTATTTATTACAGGCGCGTCATGGATTAATCGGTCTCAAGAATTGGCGCCGGACAGGGAGTGACTTGTTGGTGACATCAGAGGCTGTGAATGGGCGGCCTCGGTTGACGGCTGCAGCTCTTGCAAGTTGTTGAGGTACCGCAGTTGAGGGCTCGGGCCACTGAGAACCTGGACATGGGGTCCTGGGTTCCTTGGTCCTGGGTTCCTCATGGTTGGATCACGACCCGCCCAGCTTTGCTCCGTGCTGAATTTAGCCAGCGAACCGCAGTCCGTTCAGGCCGCTCACAAGCGCGGAGCTCCATCTCGCATGTACGAAAGTTTTTTGAGTTTTTTTTTTTTTTGGCCTGAGTAACGGAGTATTACAATGGCGGCAAAAAAACGCCCAACCCGACCCGTGACCAAGCGTGCTTCAAACGGACGAATAGAAGATGCCACTCCGCTCACTTCCTCTTGACTCAACATCAAACGTCACGGCATGCCAACCATTACGTGTGTCCCGTAGTATTCGCGATTATGCGTCGATTGTGGGTAGCTGGTGTGTTACCAGTGACGCTATTTACGTTTCCGTTTGTTGACATTGGAAGGTTGTCCTACCCAAGCACTGTTCCTTGCTGAGGTGATTCTTTATCCTTTTTATTTGCCCCACTAGACTGACACAAATTGCACGGGCTACATTCCTATAGGTTCCATCAACAAAGTCAGTCAATCACGGTGAAAGAATTTTCAATAACTAATCATTCAAGCTAACACTAAAAGCACAAACAACGCATCAAAAAGACGCGCAAGCATGACCATTTGAATCACTCCAACGCCAAAACAAAGAACCAGTTTGTAACATGCAACCCAACAGTGTATGTGTCAGGGTACTACTCCCCATGGAAGAGTTCCGAGCCTTCGATCATATAAAACAATACTCGCGACCGTCGGCACAGAGAAAATTTTATTGTATGTTTGCCCGCCTCAAAAAAATGACGCGAAAGTCGGAAAGAAGGTGGACATGTACGAAGTAGTCTTTTCTCTCTGTCAAAAGATAAAAACCCGAAGCTTGCGATGCCAAGCAACCGCAAGGAAATCAAGTTCTCTTCGCAAAACTTACGTCTCCCTTAAAAAAGGCAGTCCAGGCAGCAGCAGCATGCCAAACCAGCCATCAAACCAGTCATGATACCGCCCTTGTTGTCGCGTCGCTCCTGGGGAACGTAACCCGGGCCGTATTGTCCCTGGGGCGGACCATACTGTCCTTGAGGGGGGCCATACTGTCCTTGAGGGGGGCCATACTGTCCTTGAGGGGGGCCATATTGTCCTTGAGGAGGGCCATATTGTCCCTGAGGAGGATAAGGATCCTGGCCGGCAGGATAGGGACCCTGTTGCTGGTTGTATCCCATTTGCGGTCCCGGCTGGTAGTAGTTCTGTTGTTGCTGAGGCTGATAGTAAGGCTGCTGCTGGCCATGTTGGTCTCGTTGTGGATCTCCTGGGAACGGCGATGGTGAGCCGCCGTATGCGGGCTTAGGTGCCAACGGTGGCGGAGAGCCAGCGCCGCCATAGGGAGGAGGCTCGTCTCCCTTGTTGTTCATCGTGAAAGACGGTGTGGTGTATTGATGCAAATCCAAAGATATTATTCGCTGGTGATTGTTTTTTAGAGAACTTGTCGGTATGAAATCGCCGTCGAGGTGCGAGGGAAGGGAAGTGAGGGGGGGGGGATATGGAGATGGAGAGAGATGAGAAAATGAGAAATGGTGTCGCCAAGATGTTTGACCCTTCGAATCATCAGAAGTGGCCCAAACGCTCCGCGTGTCACAGCGCGCGACCAACGCCACAGACGGGGCTCTCGGAAGCAATCTGCTGCGCCACCCTTGGCCTTTTGTGTGTGGCGACGAACTCTTGTAATGCAACCGAACTTGATCGTTTAAACTGTTGTTGGTGTTGAATCATTCGCTAAATAAAAAACTCGTACGGTGACGCGGGGCGTATAGCTATTATTCGCAGTATCGTTCACGAGTGTATAGATGTGTGGGAAATGTTATTCATTGCTACCATCCATGTAATGCAAAGGACGTCCGTCATACTCGGCATTTTCACTACACATCCACACCAAGTCACAGTATGGATTTGACAGTAACTCATGCATTCAATAACTCAAAATCCCCTCTCGTAGACTAGCAATACGGCATTTTATACCCAAGCCGCCAAGTTGACCGAGCAGACACAAAATTTCATCCGTGTCTCCAGGGTAGGTGGCCGCCGTACCCAGCACGTGACCGTTCGCGAAAGCCACCTCTAACTGTGGCTTGACGAGCTCTTTGCGCCACGACAGAATGTACCTCGCACGAAAAAAAGTGAAATTAGTCGATCGAAGGAGAAACCCCACGATTGCAACAACTGATCCTGTGGCCGGAAACAACGGCGCCAAGTGACCGAACTCACGGCCAAAGCTTGAGAAAGAAGTCTTGAAAAACAAGAATAGACGCAATCATGGCCACCACAACGCCACCCAAGCCCAAGTGAGTAAAAATTGCCAGCCTCAAGTGACAATATTGACCCCACCATCAAAATAGGCACGACTGGGCCGACGACGACGATAATGAAGAGCCGTCTACCGACCTGCCGCCTCCCCAGACAATTTCCAACAAGGATGGAACCAAAACTATCATCGCATTCCGATACAACGACCAAGGACAGAAAGTAAAGACTACTCGACGTGTCCGATATGTCACACACAAGGAGACGGTCAACCCCCGAGTTGCTGACCGAAAAACCTGGGCCAAGTTTGGCCTCAGCGCAAAGGACGGTCCTGGTCCTGCCCCCGATACCACCTCCGTTGGCGAGAACATCATCTTCCGACCCAGCATCAACTGGCGCAAGGACGCCAAGGACGAGAGCCAGGACCCCAACGCCCAGTCGATGAAGGACAAGCTCAAGGACAAGAAGGTCAAGTGTCGTATTTGCAACGGCGAACATTTTACGGCCAGATGTCCATACAAGGACACCATGGCCCCCATTGGAGAGACTGCTGGCTCAGATGCCGGTGGTGCCACTGGTGCACTGGAAGATGCTGGTGCTGCCGGTGGTGTCGGCGCCAAAAAGGGCTCCTATGTACCTCCTGCTTTGCGTGGAGACCGTGCCGGGGGAGCTGCTGGAGAGCGGATGGGAGGATCCAAGTATGGCGAGAGAGACGATCTTGCCACTCTGCGTGTCACCAACGTATGTATTGATATCGAGCGAGTTGCTTCAAGTGCCCGTGAGCGAAATGCCACTAACTACGATGTCAGGTTTCAGAAATGGCCGAGGAGGCAGAGCTACGGGAAATGTTCGAGCGTTTCGGACGCGTCACCAGAGTTTTCCTTGCCAAGGACAGGGAAACGGGTATGGCCAAGGGATTCGCTTTCATCAGTTATGCAGACCGTGGGGACGCCGTCAAGGCTTGTAACAAGATGGACGGATATGGTTTCAAGCATCTTATTCTGCGAGTCGAGTTTGCCAAGAAGGCCCAGTAGGTTCTTTCTCTGTTGTCATATGGTATTAGGAATTTGGGGTTAATGCATGTTCATGACGGGCTTATGGGAGACGCTCTTGGAAGCTATTCAAACTTTGGGATCAAATCATGGTGCAGCGTCGTTTTGTGTATTGTTGTTCTCAACTGCCGGAGTGATGCTGCCCGGAATTATTTCCGTTGGCCCTTGCTTTGTGAACCTCTAGTTTCCCAGCTGCGTTCGATTCACAGCATCGGAAAGCCATGAATTGATCAACGTTTCGTTAGGTAGCAAATGAGACACTCGGATGAGTACCACATGCGCCCACCCTATTGGAGTCTGCAACAGCGATGAACAAGAACAAGAAGCTCTAGTCATATCTCTTGTGCATAGTGCTGGTGGTCCCCCTCATGGAAAGGGGCCCCGCACAAGGCGACGGTTGTAGTGGGGGGTGCCCTCGTGAAAGTGAAGGTGGTATTCCATATTGACAGGTGGCTTTAGAGTGCATGCTGCACTTTTGGCTTGTGATTGTGGATTTGGAACCGGATTACTGCAGTGCTCCTGCCAAATCTTCTACCGGTGCTAGCCCTGGTGCCTTGATCATGGCTGGCGCGGACTTGTGCCAGTTCGCACCCCACCACCCCCGCCACTGAGACTTCTCGTTAGACCTTGACTTGCCGGGCATGCATGTCGCAGCCGGCCAGCCAAACCATTGATTGAACCCAGCACTCGCGAAGCACTCGCGAGGCACCAGACGATCAATCGATCCATCCAACAAGGACCAAGCTGACGCTGGCAGGCACTGCACGCGATCAGCTTCCCCAGTTCTCTAACTTGTACCTACAGGGGTCTTGAGTGCGCCAGCTTTTAAACGACTGCGCCGACTTGGATCAGACCCTTGGCAATTGTTCCCCTCGTCTCTTGTTGGTGCCAGCTTCCCATCTCTTCTTTCCTTCTGGCCATATCTCGTTTGATACCTTGTTTGAGAACCATGAGTAAAATTAGCGGTCTCGAGGCAGAAGCCTCCGAGCTTCGCCAGAGGCAGACTCAACCTTCTTCGAAAGCTGACAAGCACCAAGGTGTTACGGTGGAAGAAGGCCTGGTGGTCCCGGGAAATGGCCCCGATGACCTCAGCACCAAGTCCCCGTCCAAGACGTACGGACGCACTCCGGATGGCACAGGTGAGCCAATGATGGGCATTTGGCATGACTTGCAGTCGTCAGCCGTATGAGGAACATCAATTGCGAATCGGACTAACGATACGTCTGTTTTCATAGTCTTCGTCGTGCCCACCACCCACGACATGGTCTCCCAACTTCTGGACCCACGGCAGCCTAAGAACTTGTCAGATGCCGTTGTGCTTGCCATACTAGCTTCCATGATTTTCGCTGCTTGCGTGTTGCCAGCAGGATGGAAGCGGCCGGTTTTCGCCCTCACCTTCTTGTTCTGGAGAGGTTGCTACAACATTGGCATCGGCGTGTTACTTCACGTTCAATCTCACCACCGACGCATCGTCACCTGGGCTAAGCGATGGAAGCTGTTCGAGGACCCTAGAACAGGCCGCAACCCTCGACCATGGCTTTACAAACTTCTCAAACGAGAGCTCGAAGCTAAAATACCAGACGACTACGAATTCGAAAAAGCACCCCTGGAATACAACACATGGCTGGTCTTCAGACGCGTAGTCGACCTCATCTTGATGTGTGATTTTGTGTCGTATTGCCTCTTTGCCATCGTCTGTGGCCACACTCCTCAAGGGGAGAACATTCTCGTCGGAATCTCTCGCTGGGCAGTGGGAATTGCGCTTGTTGGATTCAACCTGTGGGTAAAGCTGGACGCTCACAGAGTCGTCAAGGACTTTGCATGGTACTGGGGTGACTTTTTCTATCTCATTGACCAAGACCTGACTTTTGACGGTGTGTTCGAGATGGCGCCTCACCCCATGTACTCGATCGGGTATGCTGGCTACTACGGCATCTCCATGATGGCCGCCAGCTATGAGGTTCTCTTCATCTCCATAGTCGCTCATGCCGCTCAATTCGCCTTCCTTGTGACTGTTGAGAATCCTCACATCGAAAAGACGTACAACCCTCCTCCACCACGGAAAAGGGACCTGTCCCGGATGCAGAGTGATTCTACCATGAGCCTCGGAATGTCCTCCGATCACACCTCCGTCGACCGCCCGGCTAGTATTCCGCCCAAGTCTCCGCAAGAACCGCTGGTCCCTGTTCACAACATGGTTGGGTTCGGGAACATGGATCTGTTCCGAGTACCAGACTCCATGGTTGTGCTTTTGCCTTTGTACGTAGCCATTCTTGCCTTGGCCACCCCCAAAACGCCTATTTGGCAGGCCTTCTTCGTAGCTCACGCGCTACTCTGGCGTGTTTGGTACCATCTTGGACTTGGCATCATTCTTGACAGGCAATCCAAGACCAAGATGTGGACTCGCCACTTTCTCAAATACGGCGAGAGCGCCGGGGAAGCCTGGCGTCAGTGGAAGGGCATGCATCACATCAGTATGATTATGTGCAATGCGTCCTTCGCGGCTGCCTGCTACAAGATGTACTCCCTCCCCGCGGACTGGGCATATGGCCTGGTGCTCCTAAAACATGTCCTCGGTGGTGGTTTGATCGCGTTGCAGTTTTGGACCGCCGTGAGCGTGTATGAGTCTCTGGGCGAATTTGGCTGGTTCTGCGGTGATTTCTTCTGGGACCAAGAGGCCAAGCTCACGTACACGTCTATTTATCGATTCCTCAACAACCCGGAGAGAATATTCGGGACAGCTGGTGTCTGGGGCGCAGCTCTGATAACGTGGAGCAGAGCCATCTTCATCATGGCCATTGTCTCGCAGCTCCTCACCCTGTTCTACGTCTCGTACATTGAAAGACCGCACATGCAGAAGATCTATGGCAGAAGCATGCGCGGCGAGGCGGGCCTCACAAAGTTTATCAGACGGTCGCTGCCTGATCCCATCAAAGGCTGGCAAGAAAGCGTGGACAAGGTCATGGACGACACGACTCACTTTGTGGAAGACTTCATCGACACAGCACGCCCCAGGTTTGCCTCTGGCGTCAAGACTATTGTGCGAGACACGTCTGCGCTCTTCAATATTGCACCAACCCGTCTCACCTTGACCAAGATCTCTCCCCATCTCGCTGGCCTGGACCCTAAGCAGTACTCTCTTTCCATTCATGGCACTCAGTCCCAGCAATCATCAGTTCATGACCATGCCACCGGCAAGGAAAGCTTCACCGGACGATTCCCCAAGCCTGTCAAGACCATGGTTTACGAATACGGCGCCCCTCTAAGAGTCAAGTGGAGGGCGCCCATGGACCACAGTAAAAAGGACTGGATCGGTCTGTATATGGTGACGGACAATCGATCCCGCGACAACACCGAGGTGCCATCTTCAGGACGCTGGGCTCCTACAAACGAGGGCACCTATGACTCCCTGACAGCCGATAGCAGCATTGTCGTCTCCGAGCATGCTTGTCCCAAGAGCGACCCATCTGAGCCTGACATGGTTGAGGGCGAAGTCTTGTTCCAGGGGGATAAATTATGGTGGACGCAGGGTGTATTTGAATTCCGGCACCACCATAACGGCACGCACAACGTCATGGCCATCTCGGAGCCCTTTGAGATCCGCATTGCACAATTTGCCGAGGATGACGTGACCTTTGATGCCAAAGGCATGTACACTCAGGCAGTCGAAACTGCCGTGCTACCTGTCGTACAAAATTGCCTGGACAGGGACCCTGATATTGCCCCAAGCGATGCGGAAGAATCATTCGGCAGTCTTGTGGAACGTGACGGAAAGTATGCCAAGCGAATCGTGTATGCCATTCGCGAAATGTTTGGCATCGAGTTCGCCCCGGCCGTAGTACTGGCGGACGGCAACGTGCGAAAGCTGGCTTGGAGAATTTCTAACGCCAAGGAGGTTCTAGTATGTGCGATTCATCAATTTACCTTGCCACAGAAACATGACTGACAAGATCCAAATGCAGGCTCCGTACAGCATGTCGCATTCCAAGGGCACTACAACGCCAGCGGCTGAAGATGTCCGGAGTACCAAGGATTGAAAATCAGGGCGGGGGCAGACAGGACGCAGGAGACGGGAACGATGGATGAATGGGACGGTTGCAACGGCTAAAATGTCACTCCTCAGATAAAGGAAACATGGTAGAACTATGAGGAGATGGATGATGTTGGGAATCGGTGTGGCGTTGGCGGTTTATCTAAGGGCCAAGTGCATCTCAGGTATTGAGTGCAAGGAGATAGCATTTCGTAGTAACTTACAAATCAACAATGCACTTATGCGAAGAGAGGAAGTCCCTATTAGTGGTTTCTTGGACAAGAAGATTAAAAAGGTTGGCGAACCACCCATCGACTTGACCCTGGATTTCAATGGGCCGGGCGGAACGCGCGCGGGGACGATGGCCAAGGCACCACCACGTTGCAGGACGGGGAGAACATTCCGCCTAAAACGAACGGCATGGAAACGTTGTCCCGCAATAGTAGGCCTGGCGAGGGCCGCGAGGCATACAAGAGTACACCCAAACCTACACTGTAATCCCTGTTTGAATTTACACAAGTACTATACGGATCCGTAAGCACTGAACCTTTTATTTATATAATAGAATTCAGGGTTTATAATATCTTCACTTTATATCTACTAATTAGGGGGACTTCTTTTCACTGCATCACGTGCAAGAGACCCGCCTGCCCACCGAGTCCATCAGGCTAAATTCTGCTTCGAAGAACCACAACGGACCTGGTCACTTTATTTTCATTTCCCGCAGCCTGGTCGGCCAAGTTTCAACCCCCAACAATCGCAACACTAATTACTAGACGGACCAGTCGGGCAGGATGGGCATCCATCGCGGACCACGCGGACCACGCGGACCAAGTCAAAGTTGTCTCGCTTGAACTCTATGTGATTAACCTGAAGATCCTTGCCAATGGCCACATGCTCGCATTAGTCTCTCTTAATTCTGAGGGGGGGAAATAAAAAATTAGCATTTTTTTCAAAAACAAAAAAAAAACGACACCGTTCTTTTCAAAATCGTGGGTTTACACCTCTATTGACTTCGGTTACGGAAACAAGTCCAACGACAATGATCACGGCACTTGCTTCGCTCTTCCTCGCGGCAACCGCGCAGGCTTCCTTTCTGTACGTCTCCTCGTATGACGGAACCGTGACTACGCTCGATCTGAAGGGCACTTCCTCTGGTCGCGGCGCTGCAAGAGTTCCATTGCTGAGGAGCGTGTCGTCGACGCATGGTTGCGGGGCGAGCCCGTCGTGGCTGACGCTGGATGAGGCTGGTTCGACGCTGTTTTGTGCCGACGAGGGCCTCACGACGAGGGATGGCTCGATTTGGTCGTTTGCGACGACTGGTGATGGGTTGAGGAAGTTGGACCAGGTGATGACGCTGAGGGGACCTGTGAGTGGTGCTCTTTATGGCAAGGGGCGCCGCGGTCTTGCTGTCGCTCACTAGTAAGTTGGCCTTTCCACTCATCTCATGGGAAGAGGAAGAGAAACGAACGTGACTGACTAATTGTCAACACCGTGGCCAGTTGGACCGGAACCTTCACCACCTGGGACGTCTCCGACCCATCCCACCTCGCGCTCGTCCATACCGAGCAGTACAAGCTCGCCAAGCCCGGCCCCATTGCGGACAGACAGGACGCTTCACACCCTCACGAGACCGTTCTCGATCTCACCGGAAAATTCATGCTCGTTCCGGACCTCGGCGCCGACAAGATTAACGTCTTCGCCGTCTCCAACTCCGCCGACCTCAAACTCAAGGCCCTGCCTTCCGTCTATGTCAAGCCCGGCAGCGGTCCCCGCCACGTCAGTTTTGCTGCCCGTAGTGGCAAGACGTTCATGTACGTGGTGACCCAGCTGGCCAACACCATCATCGGCTACGAGGTGACGTATCCCGGCACATCTATCAAGTTTAAGCAACTCTTCACCATCAGCACCCATGGTGTGGGCGGGCATGTCCCCAACCAAGTTGCAGCCGCTGAAATCGCCGTCTCCGTGAGTTCACCTGTTTCTCCTCCCAAGGCCTCGCGTTCTTCTAGCCTCCAACCATAGCCCTTTCTTAACTCTCCATCTCCGAAGCAATTGGTGACTTCCCTTGCTAATATACCCGTCCTTTTTTTCTTGTTTGTTTTGCATTTAGCCTGATTCCAGATATCTCATCGTTTCTTCCCGAAGAGAAAACACTTTTAGCATCCCCAACTTTGACCCCAAGAACAGCACCAAGATCATCTCGGATCCCCTCATCAACTTCTCCATCGACGCCGAGACGGGAAGTCTCACCAAAATTCAGGAAGTCCCCTGTGGCGGCCGCGTGCCTCGTCACTTTTCCTTCAACAAGGCCGGGACGTTGGTCGCCGTGGGTCAACAGAACGATGGGCGAGTCGTGCTGATCAACCGAGATCCACACACCGGTAAACTTGGAAGCTTTGCGGGATATGCCAACGTTGCGGGCCCGGTTACATCGGTGGTTTTCAACGAAAAGTTGAGCAGCTGATCGTCCTGTTTTCTTCTTCTGTTTTGACACCCACTGACGGTGTATGGATATGTAGATAGATGAAATGTACGTAGATGGATAGCATGCGCCCCGGATTGTATATACCATCCCATGTGGTCGTTATGGAGGAGATTGCATCCGCACCACTGCAACTTCCCCCATATTTGTGTCTCCAATTGATTAGCCACTTAGTGGCTGGTCGCAGCATCGATTGACTTTGCAGTGACTGGTCTCTGGCTGCCTCGCGTGCGTCATGTTGAAAGTGGACTTGGTAAGCCTCGAAAATGCTCGACGACCTATTTGGAAAGAACGGCAACATCTTGCTGGTGCCGCTGGCAGAAAACCAAGGCCTCCCGTCTGCTGCACGCGTCATATGTCAGTTCTCCCGATTCCCTAAAGTATCCTTATTACATACTACCAAGTACTAACACGTTACTATAGTACTCCCTATCTAGTGGTATTCTCACCCAGATTTATATACCTCCTGTATTATCAGAGGCCTTAATTGGCCTTTATCCTAGCCCATGACATCCCTGAGGGCACGCAAATTTCGCCCAGGAGCTTTCAAATAACGAGCAGCAGCTAGTATCTCACCCATCTCGCTAACAATTCCTGACTTACTTGCTGACTGATTAATTTTAACTTGTTTAGTGGGGGAATCAGACCGGTCAAAAAATAGCCAAGGCTTCTTGCTGCTCGTTATCTGAGAGCTCCTGAGCGAAATTTTGCGTGCCCTTGGGAGTCAAAACCGAGCTGTCGTAGTATGTGAGAAAAGCAAAGGAGCCGGAAGCTATGATGGCCAGCATAATATCGAATACAGGCTGTCACGGAGCATGATGCACGATGTTGCATTCGGACACCTGGAGGATTGTGATAAATGAGCACAAAGTATAGATTGATCAGGCTGTTACGGACTACCACATTGAGCGTTGTTGTTCCGAGCGAACACTCTGTGTGGAACTTGGCCGTTGAAGGTAAGAATGAAGAAGAAATCTTGGATCTGACACGGCTTGCATACCTCGGGGGCCATTTGCCGAGCAGTTCAAGGCCTGGAAATCTGACGTGCCGTTTGAAGCATTATTGACCTTTGCCTTGGTCACAAGAAACCTTCAATTTGATTGCAGTACTATTACAGGACCGCGGCATTTGAATGTTCGATTAGACTGAATGTGCCATGATTACTCCGTACTTATTTATGTACACTGCGATATTGTGGTTGGCCAGGCGCGACCAGGGCTATTTAGGATAAAATTCCCAACGTGCATCAGTCTCACCGCTCTAATATTGCGATACTTGAGGTTAATTCTTGTACGGAGTATGTAGTCCGTACTGGCAATCGATTTGTAGATTATGCTAGATTATGGAGAACTCGGGACCTGACGGATCAGCATGATGCCAAATCGATGATTCAATGGAGAGGCTAAGGCTTAGTCTTGGCTTGCTCTGCAAACCGGCAACCTTTCTGATGGCCGTTGGTAATAAATGCATGCATGAATATCTTGTTAGACAAAGTCCAGCGAGTTGCCCCTGTCATTTTCTAGGAAGTAAGCAAGCTTGGACTGTTAGTGGAAGTCTCTTCTGGAGAAGAGTGGATGGAGCGTACCCTGATAGCATTGTGCTCAAGCTCTGAGTTGTTGCATGGCTGCTTGCTGGCTAACAGGGGGCATCTTGGCTGGCATGCGGCCCATGGTGACTGACTCCACGTGGGCTACCTCGGCTGAGCGCTTGTAGCAGGTTTCGGCGGCGAAAGAGGTGCTGTCACCAGCCCGAGATTGCATTCGGTGTCATCGAGAGTCCCGAGGTGCTGGGAATCAGCGCCGTGGCCGATTCCGAGATGAAACAGACGTTGCCATGCAGCCAGAAGCAAGGCACAAAGAGTAAAGAGTCAACAGGTGCTGCCTCGGCTGGCTTGCTGCAGGACCAGGAGAGATCCGAGAGTGCAGGGGAGAGTGCAATGCTCCTTCCCTAATAAATTTCAACTCAAGTTCTGGTGCATGCATCACCCTGCAGCCTCATCCTGCCGCCAACGCCAACGCCAACGCCAACGCCAACGCCAACGCCAACGCCAACAACAAGCCGATTGACCTCTCGAGAGCCTCCAATCACGACGTCGACTTGGCCGGTGGCAACAACTCTGGAACGCTCTCGAGTCTTGTCGCTCCAGATCTGGGCATGAGATGCACATGCTCTTGGTGTCTGCCTCGACAAGACGAGAGAGACCGACAGCCAAACTCGTCCAGTCAAGTAAACGGTGTCTTCATTACGGGCAAAGCGGAGGACCACCCCAGCCGGCGGCTTGACTTGCCTATTATTATAACGTGCTTAGCGTGGCGCTTGACATGACGCCGAACTGCATGAATTGGCCGCGAGTGGCCTCAACGCGTGCTTGCTCGACCTGGTCGCTCTTGCCATCAACCAGGCGTGCCAAGGCGACATGGAACAATCAGAATTGACCCAGACGTCCCAAAAGAAAAAAGAAGAAAGGCAAAAGGAAAAAGGAAAAAAAAAGCCCGGATGCCATGCCCAAGGGGAGGGAACCTGTCTGCCGTTGACGTTGACAGTCATATTGTCCGATAATCCGATACACCATCCAGCTCCAACGTTTGAAAGCAGAATCAATAGACAGTACGGACTACAGACGGCCCCGAATACGATAGTCATCTCATTCCGGACCCGTTCACGCATTGCATCGTTGCTCCTCCAGCCCGCTCATCAATCCGAGTCCTCGAGTTATATGACCTCGACAGTTGGCCACCCCCCCGCTAGCCCTGTCCAACAAATTTGCCTTGCCATTCCTCTTCAATTATCATTTGCATGACGTGAAGAGGCAAATAACGGAGACCAAACGCAAAGGCGCAAAGGCGCAAAAGCTCTTCTACCGAATAACGCCGCAACCTGCCTACTGCGCCTTGTCTCGGCGAGAGGTTGTTCGGCGACTCGGTTCATATGGGGACGTTTGTCATCAGCATGGGCTCATCGCCCTCGCCGGCTCATTCAGACTATTCGCGGACTTCCCTTGGCCGCTTGTTCTGTTTGCGAGTTCCAGCCATTTCGAAGTTCGTTGTCATTAAATTTTTATAAATCTCAACTCTCAGATTTACAGATCATTCGCTTGTGCTTTCCCGCCTCCCTTGTTCTCATCCCATTGCTCTCGAGAACCGTCACATGGAATAATCTTGGCTTGGAGTCACACTTCTCACATCTTTGTGCTCTACTATTGTAAATGTAGCCAAAGCTTCACAGAGGAGACCCTGCATACTTTCTTCACCGCAACTTGGGATACGAAATGAAGTCTTCTGCAGGGTTCAAGGCGAAACGCACAATGAGCGTTAGCCGCAACACCAAGGCACACCACTCGACGGGCCGATCACGCTTGCTACCACGGTCCTCAGACACGAATCCACATGCAGCGCTATCCTTATCGAATGATGACTCGTTTACGGCCTCTTTGAAGAGGAATATCAGCGATTCAGCTGTCGACTATCCGCGCAGGAGGGCCACCATAGCTGTGAGTTTCTTCTCTGCTGTAATCTGCTATTTCGAAAATGACCGGAGGGCTCACATGGCACATTGCAAATTTTATCTCCTTCTCTTTAGTGCGAAGTCTGCCGCTCCAGAAAGTCTCGTTGCGATGGCAGCAAACCAAAATGCAAGCTCTGCACTGAACTGGGCGCCGACTGCGCTTACAGAGAGCCGGGCGTGAAACTTGATGCTGGGGACAAGTTAATTCTGGAGCATCTCAACCGTATCGAGAACCTTCTGCAGATGAGTTTTGCTGCCAATCAGACCAACGGAGTACACGTGTTGCAGAGTTCTCCATCCTTGAGCAACGGCACGGCAATTAGCGGCGACCATGCTTTATTGACTGGCTCGTCCAACATGAATTCTGTCATTCACAGCGGTGGTTTCGACACATGGGGGTATGTGCCTGTTGGAACCAACATCTCGACCATGCCCAAATGTCACACGAATGCAACAATGCACCTGTTACAATGGCCGCTGATTCGTCATCTTGTGCCGCGGCCTTGCGATCCCCAGATCCTGCTTCAACTAGAGATGGCCCGGGAACCACTTTGTACCTTGACCAAGACACCTTGTGTCGATCTTTCCGAGACACAGGCGTATGTTCAAGCCTTTTTCGATCGAGTCAACATATGGTATGCCTGCGTAAACCCTTATACGTGGCGAAGCCAGTACAGAACAGCCTTGTCCAACGGGTTTCGAGAAGGCCCCGAGAGCTGTATTGTGCTGTTAGTCCTAGCCCTGGGTGAGGCAAGCCTGCGAGGGAGCATATCGCGAATTGTGCCGATTGAAGAGCCGCCAGGTCTGCAGTATTTTGCGGCGGCATGGTCACTTCTTCCGGGAATGATCACAACCAACAATGTCTTGGCAGCCCAATGTCATTTTCTTGCTGCCGCCTATCTGTTTTACCTGGTTCGGCCACTCGAGGCTTGGAACTTGCTTTGCACCACCAGTACAAAGCTACAGCTCCTCTTGATGGCCCCTGACAAGATACCTGCGCCACAACGCGAGCTTGTGGAACGAATCTATTGGAACGTGCTCTTATTTGAGAGTGACCTCCTGGCAGAACTCGACCTCCCATACTCTGGTGTAGTACAATTTGAAGAGAATGTGGGTCTTCCAGGAGGATTTGAGGGCGATACTGAAGACCAAGACCAAGTCGGCAGGGATGAGCTCTGGTATTTTCTCGCAGACATTGCTTTGCGAAGATTACTGAACCGTGTGAACCAGCTCATTTACTCAAAGGATTCGATGGCGTCAACCACCACTAGTCTTGAGCCTGTGGTGGTAGAGCTTGACTACCAACTCACCCAATGGTATGAGAGCTTACCACTGGCCCTTCAATTCCCCTTCACCCGTACTATGCTGCAAGATCCTATCCAAGCCGTCCTTCGTCTACGCTTCTATGCATGCAAAACCATCATCTATCGCCCCTATATTTTTGCTGTAGTCGACAATGAGCAGGCAGTCCTCGATATGGTCGTTCGCGAGTGCTGCCACAAATGCCTTGAAGCGTCTGTCCGCCAGTTGGAACATATCATGGAACAGTGAGTCGATCACTTCTCTCGCTTCTTTAACCTATACATTCATGACAAACTAATTAGTCTACGCAGTCAAGCAGGACATGTGCCTTACCTATGGCAAGGAGCCTTGTCTATAATCTCTCAACTCCTCCTGCTCATGGGCTCTTCGATGTGCCCATCCCTCTTGAGTATATTGCTCACAATTCTTCCACATCAACAGGCATTGGACGACCTTATCAATGAGGCCATTACGGAGGTGGACCACTACGCAGCTTTGGCACCGAGCTTGAGCTTGGCAATTGATATCGTCAAAGAGGCTGAAACACGACGGCAAGCATTTTTCCGCAGTTGAGTCGGGCGTACGTGCTCTGCTCTCGACAAAGGTGGCGCACATTTTGGTCGTCAGGGATTGTCCTAGTCGTGCCGCTACATTCAGATGGAAACTACAATGCCCCCCCTGAATTATTTTACAAATGTACATGCCCTAGTTATTCGTTCCTCTCTAACAGCTATAATTAGCTATAAGTAATACTAACATTAGAAAGCCATAAGGACAATACGCAGGGTATATAGTGCTATAAAAAAGTATATCTATTTCTATATAAAGCTACTGGTGCTTAAATATACTAGCCTGCCCTTCTTTGCCCTCTCTGCCCTTGCCATTTGGATTGACAAGTCGCAAGACGCACGATTGGGACGCGGTCCCGATTCTGAACGCCGAGCTGTGGTCAGGGTCCTCAGTGGTTTGTATTTCTCGCCCACCGAAACTTGTTCACCATTATTTACACATTATAAGTACAAAAAAATGGCTAACACATCCACCGCCGCGCCTTGTGATAAAAACACTACTCAAAACTTCATGCACCCTGTTTAAATTCGAGTCGTCAACCTCACTAATTTCCAGTTCCTCTTTGAGAGAACCGGACTTGGCGAGATCCACGTGTTCCGGACCTCTATGATGGTAAGGATATTCAATTCCAAGCCACAACTTGAGATCAACCAACTTGGCAGTTTAGGCGACAGAGAAAGCGCCGACCTCGGCGCCCATCCGGGTTGGCAGACTCGGGCACCAGGACTGAATCTCAACAAAGTGGCCGGAGCGTGGACCCACTTCCAAAGCCAAAGGCCCGGGCCGCGCCCCTAACGGGGCCCCATTCAAGTCTGGTCTGGCCTGTCAATGTGTTGCACCCACAAGGGCATAATTGATCCCGGTCGCACGATAGTCTCGCTACTTAACTAGCTAAGACAGGAGTCTACCCCTAGCTAGTTATTTTCTAAAACCTCTATAACTTTATAGTATATTTTAGCACTATATAAGTACCTTACTAATAGTAAAGGTACTTAGGTATTTAAGACTATAGTCTATACCCTCTTATAGGGTTAGATAACTTAATAGATATAATAATATTAAACCCTAGCTTTATAGTCTAATATAGTAGTAATTATATAGTATTTATAATAATTATACCTTTTTCTAAATTAGTACTCTTCTCTTTAAATTAACTAATTATTTAATCTTTAAATAATTAGTATAAATATAGTAAAAGAAAGGCCTAATTTATTAATATTATAATTAGGTAATCCTAGTATACTAGGATTAATACTACTATTTATTAGTTTAATAATAATAATACTATAGGTATCCTTATAATATCTAAGGAGTTTTCTAAGAGTAATAAGCTAGCTATTAAGCTATAGAAGCCTTACTACTAGGACCTATAGTATAAGATAGTTAAGGTAAGAGCTATTAAAGATAAAATCTAGGTCTTTATTAATCCTAATTTAATTATATAGCTAGATTACCCTTCTAAGCCTCTAATCCTTATAGGAAATAAGACTTTAGTAAAGAGAAAGGTAGTAGAGGCTATATAGAGTTAATTATTTATATTAGATACTATAGGAGTTTAAATATACTTATAGAGTAGTAAAGCTATAATTAGTAGTATATAGTAACCCTAGAAAAGCTTTTCTAAAGGTTATAATATAGCTAAAGAGAGTTATTTTTAGTACCCTTAATAACCTAATAATACTAAAGATAGTACTTAGTTTATAGTCCTTAGTAGTTATTATTAGGTATTTAATAGCTAATTCTAGAGCCTTATAAAGGCCCTATAAGAGTATTATACTTAGTTTATAATAATACTTAGTCCTAAATATAAGTAAATAACCTTAAGGTATATATCTCTTTATAATAAGATTAAAAAGCTTATAAGAAATATAATACCTTTAAATAGGATTATTAAGTATTATACTAAAGTTAATTTTAATAAGACTATTAAATAAAACCTTATAAAGGTAAATATTAATAAGTAGCTTATAGATACTTTAATTAGCTATAAGAGATACTTTTAAGTAAACTACCTTATTACTAAAGGTAACTTACCTATAGAAATAATTAATAATACTATTAGGGTATAATTCCCTACTATCTTAGCTTAAATTAGCTTATTAATTTATTAAGTAGAGAGTAAAGGAAAGGTCCTAGATTTCTATAGTATTATAAGTAGGATTAGGTACCTAATTAAAGCCTAAGGAAGATCTTAGGTAAAGGCTAATAATACCTTTAGAGCTAAGCTAACTCTTAATAGTAAAATAAAGAATAAAGTAAAGAAGTTAGTAAAGAAAGATAATATTTACTATAAGAAGTATAAGATAAAGAAGTTAAAAGACTTATAGAAGGTTTATAGGGTACTCTACCTAATAAAAGACTAGAGAGTTAATAAAGAGTTATTAAAGAAAGTAAAGAAAGTAATAAATTATTAACCTAATAATATAAAGAAGGTATATAATATATAGTTAAAGTTAATACGGAAGAGCCCCGCGATAGGTGCGTCTTCGTGGGGGACTTTAACCAAAAACACCCGCTTTGGGACGAACTTGACAGGACTAGCAATAGAGTAGAAGAACTACTAGAGTTCGTGGGCTAGTGGAGGCTTAGGCTAGTAACGCCCTAAGGGGAACCCACTAGGTAGTATAATAGAGATAGGGATAGCACTATAGATCTAGCTTAGGTAACTCTAGATATTAGAGTCTACTATAATAGAGCGGTAGACCTAATAGGGTCTAACTATATCCTATAACTAATTAGTATCTTTACTAACCCTTAAGAGACTACCCCCCTAGTCCTTAGGCACTACTAGGTAGTAATAAATAAATTCTATATAAAAATAGAGGTAAGTAACTAGCTTCTACTAGATAATACCCTAGAACTATATAATAAGGAAGGGATTAATATATATACTACCTAGCTTATTATAAACCTATAGTAGATAGCTAACTTAGTAGCCCCTTAGAAACCTAGAGGCTTACCTAGGCTAGAGGCTTAGTAGTCTAGATAGGCTAAAGAGATAGTTACTAGGGTAAGATAGGCTAAGAGATAGTAAAGGTATAGAAGAACTAAAGTAAACTAGTAGGTATATACTAATATTAATAAGGAGCAGGAGTAAGTTATTAAAGAGAAGAGAAGGAATACCTAGAGAGATATACTAAGATAGGCTAATACTTAGAGTAAGGATAGAGGAGTCTAGAGGCTAGAGAGATAGGTAAGGCTCTAGAGCTAGGCACCCCTGGAGCTCCCTAGGCTCCTAGAACTAGAGAGATCTAAAGATAACCCTAATCTAGCTACTACATATAAGGATAAGGTAAGCTTACTTATATAGAGGTTCTTCCCTAAGCTAGTAGCTAACCTTTCCTATATCCTAGATCTAATATTCCTAGAACTTAATAATGCTCTAATCTAAGATATAGACTAGTTTAACTCTAAGGAGATTATAAATATCCTCTTAGATATAGTAAACTAGAAGGCCCTAGGGGATAATAAGCTCCTTACTAGATTTATTAAAGCCTATAGCCTAGTAGCCTATTATATAATAACTAGGCTACTTAATATAGTACTTAAAGTTAGCTACTTCCTAGCCTACTTCTACACTACTAGGGTTATAGTAATTAGAAAGAATAGAAAGATAGTTAAAGAGATAAGGAGGGCTAATACCTAGAGACCTATATTACTGCTTAATATAGTAGGAAAAGTACTAGAAGTAGTAATAGTAAGATAACTTATAGCTATTACTAAGGTAGGGGGCCTCCTCCTAGAACTATAGATAGGAAATAGGGTAAATAGATTAATAGAAACTATAATATATACCCTACTAGAATATATTAGAGCGGCCTAGGGGAGGGGCGGGATAGCCTCACTAGTATAGATAGATATATTAGCTATATTTAATAGAGTTAGCTACCTATATCTTATTACCCTCCTTATTAAGATAGGCGTCCCTCTATAGCTAGTTATAGTAATCTATAGCTTCCTTACAGAGAGAACAAGCTAACTTAGCTTTAATAGCAGACTCTTAGAACCCTTTAAAATTAAGGCTAGTACCCTATAGGGCTTATCCCTTTCCCCTATCCTCTTCCTTCTATATTCTATAGAGCTATATATCTACCTCTAGGTTATCCTAGGTATAGTTACTGTTAAAATTATGCTATTTATAGCACTATTTTATAGGCCCACTAGTTGCCTAGTTGCGTTGTTGCAACGTTGGTTGCGAGGCGTTGCCTGCAGCGTTGTTGGCCGTGGCCAGCAGCTTTGGCTGTGACCTGCGTTCCTGCACACAACCAACCCACAGGCTTGTATGACTAAGCCAACTAGGCTACCCTATAGGGAAGCTAAAATCGACTGTAACTAGGGAACTAGTAGTTGTATAAAAGGCTGACTTATACTGTTTAAATCCTTGATTTTTCTGGATTTAATAATGTATTTTATTTATAGGGTTGCTTATTAGATTACTTAGTTAGTGCGCGTAGGTAGCTAGATTATATAGTTATGAGTTAATTTTTTACTTTTTATATATAAATAAATTTTGCGGAAAGTAAAAAATAGCTCCTAAGGCCTAGCTAGCGACCCCCTTCTGTTAATATAGTTAGTAGGTCTATAAGGGGACTTAGAAAATCCTCTTATTGCTTGTTAGATCGTTTGTCTAGCTAAAATCTACTATATTTAACTATTAAAGCTCTATATCTTAAAGAATTATTGTATTATAGTAAATCTAGAAGCCGCCGTATTAAATCTACTAGGGAGGTCTTCCTATCCCTCTAGTACAGATTCCCTTCTATTTTTAATAGATTATAAGCCTAGAAGGCCTATAAGATTACTACATTACTACGTTATTCTACTACGATTAGTGCTTAATTTTAGGTACTAGTTACTCCCTACTAGACCTATGGGCTCTTAGATTACAAAGGAAACCGCTAGCTTTTAAAGCTTTTTATCCGCTAGCATCACGTATCGTAACATCAGACCCTTGGTGTTGAATTTAACTATAGCCGTACCTACAACTACTAGTTGCAACTATAACCACTTTTTTTTTAGTAATTCTATTCACTGCCGCGACTATTATATATTAATATTATCTACTCTGTAGATACGCTACATTCCTTAAATCATTAAATATCTAGTATATCTATACTAGGCTTTTTAACCTATTACACTACGTTGCATACACTATACATTACGTTACGTTGCGTTACACGTTCTATAATAGCTATTATTCCTATCTATTATTTTTAGTATTAAGAAAATTTTTATAGAGAATCTTCTCTAGTCTATTTCTGCCCGCGCATACCGCAGACCTACTTTTAGACCTTAAGGGGCACCCTTTTAAACAGCCCCACCGCATAATTTACGTGCGCAGCCCGGTTACACCATAACCTAGCTTCTAGTGCGTATTATTTATAATAGGAAGAAATTTAGAGATCTTATATAGGATATCTTTTAAGATCCTAGGGAATTTTAAGAGATAGCACTACTAAATTATAAGGATAAGGGACCTACTACAGGCCCTTCTAGCCCTCCTAGGGACCCTAATAGGATAGAAATAGAAGGTCTAGCTATTTAAGCCAGTGCTTTATAACTATAATAATAGATATAGAGCTAAATTAAACAACAAGGTAAGACCTTAACTAATTTTATTAAGCATACTAAGTTAAATTATCTAAAAAACAAGGCTAGCATTAAAGATCTATTAGATAAATTAACACAAACTATAACTACTATATAAGGTCTTTAGGATTCTACTAAGCTAAGGGAAGAAAATACCAAGGCTCCAGTAGAAAACCTACCTACTATAACTACTTCTATAAGTTTACCTTCTAGTAACTTATAAGCTACCTTTAACATAGGGGCTATTAAGGAACTAAATAAGAAGGTTTACTCTATTCCTAAGGGAGCTAAGTTAAAAGGCCCTAAAAACTATAATCAGTGGAAGCAAGCCCTAAGCATATAATTTAGAGCCCTAGGATTACCTAAGTTTATAGATAATCCTAGCTTAGCAGGCTATCTAGCTAACTATAATTAAGCTATTCTTTTAATAATATTAAGAAATAGCTATTAACCAGGACCACAGGCAGCTATATATTAGCAAAAATCCCCTAAAGAAGCCTATAAAGTCCTTATTAGGTAATATTCGTAGAGTACTAAAATCCAGCGAGGTACGCTATACACTAGCTACCACTCCCTAAATTTTTTAAATTATAAGGGATCTTTAGAGGCTTTTAATGCTAATTTTAATAACTTACTAGCTAGACTATAGCTTTATAGTGTAGAGATCGCTCCTATAGATTAAGTAAACTATTATATTAACACATTAAAGCAGACCTTTCCTAGCTAGGCTAAGAGATAAAGATTTACTATTAGAGCTACTAGGGCATAAGGGCTACCTATAAATACCTTAAATTTATAGTTTCTTATAGCGGATTTATTAGAAGAATAAAGGGATAAAACCTCTTCTATAGCTAAAGCTCTTAGCTATAAGGCTTCTAATAATAAGGGAAATTCTAAGGATAAGGAGAAGAAATCTTCTAATCCTAATACTAAGAAGGACTCTACTAACGCCACTAAAGAGCAGCATAAGAAGGATTTAAACCCTTCTAAAGCCTCTAAGAAAAAAAAGCAGAAGAAGAAGAGTAGTAATAGGGATAAAGGAAAAGAAGCTACTTTTGCGTTAGGCTATAGCCTAGCCACGGGATATGTTAAAGAACTAGATTCTAGCGAGTCTAGTAGCGAGAATAGTAGTGATTCTAAATCTAATTTAGATACCTCTAGTACTACTACTACTAGTAACACTACTAGTAAGCCTACTTTTAGCTACTCTAATAATATAGTTAAAAACTCCCTTCTATATAATATAGGTTCTTCTTATTATATTTGTAATAATAAGGCTTTCTTTAGGGACTTTAAGCCTCTTAAGAAAGGTTAAACTAGCCCTATAATTATAGTAGGAGGACCTATCTATCCTAAAGGAAGAGGCACCGCTGTTTTTAACGTTCTGGTCAAGAAAAACCCACCAGAATATAGGCCTTTAGCTCTACTAGATGCCCTATATTTCCCTAGTATAGATACTAACCTAGTTAGCGGTTTATCCCACTATCTTAAGGGAGGTTATCTAGCTAAAGATTAGCTTTTCCTAGCTAATAAAAGTCCCTGTGGGTTACTAGAACCTACTAAACATAGCTTCTTTTTGCAGATTAAGGGGCAAGCTACTCCTAAGATCTACAAGCATTTAACCCACCTCTCCTTTATAGGCTCTTAATTTTGCAACTAACAATAAAACCAACAGCAAAGAGCCTATAAGACTAAATTAGGGTTTGCCTACCCTATAGAGGTTCAAATTCCACAGCCAGCATTTAATCCCAAGGAATATCAACAAATCGAAGAATTAGATTCTAAAGACGAAGATTCAGCCCTATGTCCCACTGAAGCTCCTCCTAGTTAGGCATCTTCTATAGGGGGTTTAGAAGGTCTATACCCTAATAACTTAGGTGACAATAGTGGCTGTCTATTGCCCCTAGAGGCCTGTGATTCTTAAGAGGCCTGGCAACAGAGGGAGCTAGGGGATGATAGCCCTAAAAAGCTAGATTCTAGTTATAAGAAGTTACTAGATTTAGCCCTTCTTTAGCATATTTAATTAGGCCATATTAGCCTCCCTTTACTTAAGAAATCTTCAAAATTAGCTAAAGGGATCCCTGATTTTTCCGCCATTAAAGACAAGGATTTTAACTACATAGCCTATATGCAATTAAAGGCTATTAGAAGACTAACTAAAAGACCTATTTAGGACCCCCCTAGGGTTTTAGATATTCTAGAGGGAGATATAGTTAAAATTAAGCCTATACCACATAATAAGAAGGCCCTAGTCCTTATCCTTATTAATTAAAAATCCTGGTATAAGTGGTGCTTTTTATTAGCTAATAAAGAAGGTTAGACCCTTTATACTGCTATTAAGGGCTTCTTTAAGGCCCTAAAAAACCGATATAATGCGTATCCTAGGCACCTTCACTTCGACGGAGGTACTAAAATTAACAACGAACTTTAGCACTAGTTATCTTCTAAGGGAATTTGCTTTAGCACCTCTTGCCCTTATATTTACAAATAGAATGGGTTAGTTAAGAGGGCTATTAGGGTTATCCTAGACTAGCTTAGAGCTACACTTTAGTGGTCTAAGCTGCCTTTATATCTATGGTCTTATATCCTTCTAGCTATAGTGGACTTAGTTAATATTACCGCTAATATAACTAAGCCCCTAACCCCTAAGTAGCTATTTCTAGCTAACTTAGAGCCTAAGACCTCTTATAAGCCTGATTTTTTAAAGATTAGGGCTATAGGGTCTTATTACAAGGTTCTAATACCTCCGGAGCAGAGATTAAAGCTTTAGAAGCTAGCCCCTAGGACTATCCCTGGCTAGCTGCTTACTACTCTAGGTTCTAGCGTTTATCTTGTTTATATACCCTCTAAAAGGTTAGTTATTAAGACTAGCTTTATTAAGATTATAGAGGATATAGGCTCTATAGGGTCCCCTAAGCCTTTAGGGAGCTATCCTTTAGAGAGAGAAGCCAATATCTCACGAGATAATCTAGAGGTTCAGGATAGCTATCCAAAGCCTCTAGCGCCCGCAGCGCCCGCCGCGCCTACAACATTACCCGGGACAACCGCTGTAATGCCTCCTACGCTACCCCTAGAGAGCCTAAGCTCTAGTGCCCCTAATAAGGGTGCTATCGAAAAACCGTTTTTAGATTCGGATTCTTTAATTAACCCTAATTCTATAGATATTAATGATTTTAACCTATCTTCTTTTGTTAAGGAGATATGCTTTAAGGCGCAATAAAAGGCTAAATCGTTAGCTAATAACAATAACAATTCGGATACGCCTAAGACCTAGAAGCAGGCATTAAAAAGTAAGGATAGCTAAAAATAGGTTAATGTAACCTTTAGCGAATTCAAGTAGCTATTAGCTACTAGAACTTTTAAATTTATAGGGATAGACTAAATTCCTAAGGGCTGAAAAGTTCTTAAAAATAGGCTTATCTATAAGCTTAAAAAGGATAAAGAAAATAATCCTATAAAACATAAGGCCTAACTCGTTATAAAAGGCTTTATGTAGATAGAAGGTCAGGATTATATTAAGACCTATACTATAACTAGTATCCCCCCTAGTTAGCGGATTTTACTAGCCCTAGTGGCTTGTAATAACTGGGAAGTTAAATAGGTTAATTTTATAGGGGCCTTTCTAAATAGTCTACTAAAGGAAGCTATTTATATGCAGATTCCTGATAGATTCGTTGAGTTCGCCGAAGATGCTACGCCT
Source organism: Epichloe elymi (assembly GCA_023658475.1). Taxonomy (NCBI): domain Eukaryota; kingdom Fungi; phylum Ascomycota; class Sordariomycetes; order Hypocreales; family Clavicipitaceae; genus Epichloe; species Epichloe elymi. The sequence continues at coordinate 1,632,916 of CP098274.1, forward strand.
GAAATAGCTAAATTACTTAAGAAATATAGCTATAATCCCTCTTAAAAGCAGGTTATTTTCCTATAGAAAGCTTTATATAGATTAAAACAGAGCTCTAGAGAGTGGCAGTAGGCTTTAAAAGAGCTTCTTTAAAAATTAGGCTTCCACCCCCTTATATCTAACCTGGCTATCTTCTTTAACCTAACTACATCTACATATATAGCGACTTATGTGGATAACTGTCTTCTAATAGGACTGGATCTAGCTTATATTAATAAGCTAAAGAAGCTATTATATAAAGCTTACCCTATAGAAGATCGTGGGCTAGCTAAATTTTTCCTAGGCGTTTAAATCACTAGAAATTAAAAGAAAGGGACCCTAACTATCCACTAGTCCTAGTACATTTCTAAAGCCCTAGAGAGATTTAATATAAAAGATACTAGGCCTACTAAAATTCCCCTATAACCCGGAATTATTAAACAGGCAGCCCACCTTACTAAACCTCTTTCCCCCTCCGATTATAAGCTATATCAGAGTATTATAGGGACTATTATGTACTTAATGCTCCTTACAAGGCCTAATATTGCTTTTCCGGTTTAGTGGCTTTTAATAGCATTAGCTAAGCCTTATATAGAGCACTTAAATGCTGCTAAATATCTACTTAGGTACCTTCTAGGCTCTATAAGTTATTCTATAGCTTATAGAAGGTCTAAAAACACTATTAAAGCTTCTATAACCCTTATTAGCTTCTATAATAGCGACTTCGCGGGAGATAAGTCCTCTAAATTAACCTATGCTTATCTCTATAAGCTAGCTAAAGGACCTATTAGCTAGAAATCAAAGAAAGTAACTACAATAGCTTTATTAACATTAGAGGCCGAATTAGATGCTCTATATAAAGCTATTAGGGAGCTAGAGTGGCTCTATGGCCTTTTTAAGGAAATTAAGCTGCCTATAGCACCTCTTATTCTAATTTTTAGCGATAACTAAGGCGCTATAATAACCGCTAATAACCCTACTCTTTATAGTAGAATAAAGCATACCCTACTAAAATTTAACTATACTAGAGAAAAGGTATAGAAGGGTATAGCTAAGGTTATCTATATTAATACTAAAGAGATACCTGCAGATAGCTTAACTAAGCCCCTGCCTAATAATAAATTTCAACAATTTATTCAACTATTAGGCCTTACGAATACAAAGGCCTAGCTTTAAAAAACCACTAAAAAGTTAAAAAATTGAAAATCAACAAAAACACTGGAATTCCGTTGAAAAGTTATTAATTTTAGTTAAAAAGTTATTGGATTACTATTAGATTTATTATTGAATTTATTGTTAACTTAGATATCTATTAAAGAGCTAAGTTTAGGTATTGAATTAGTTACCTTATACTTTTCTAGAGGGAGTGTTAAAATTATGCTATTTATAGCACTATTTTATAGGCCCACTAGTTGCCTAGTTGCGTTGTTGCAACGTTGGTTGCGAGGCGTTGCCTGCAGCGTTGTTAGCCGTGGCTAGCAGCTTTAGCTATGACCTGCGTTCCTGCACATAACTAACCTATAGGCTTATATAACTAAGCTAACTAGGCTACCCTATAGGGAAGCTAAAATCAACTGTAACTAGGGAACTAGTAGTTATATAAAAGGCTGACTTATACTGTTCAAATCCTTGATTTTTTCTAGATTTAATGATGTATTTTATTTATAGGGTTGCTTATTAGATTACTTAGTTAGTGCACGTGGGTGGCTAGATTATATAGTCATGAGTTGATTTTTTACTTTTTATATATAAATGAATTTTACGGAAAATAAAAAAATAGCTCCTAAGGCCTGGCTAGCGACCCCCTTCTGTTAATATAGTTAGTAAGTCTATAAGGGGACTTAGAAAATCCTCTTATTGCTTATTAGATCATTTGTCTAGCTAAAATCTACTATATTTAACTATTAAAGCTCTATATCTTGAAGAATTGTTGTATTATAGTGAATCTAGAAGCCGCCGCGTTGGAATCTACTAGGGAGGTCTTCCTATCCCTCTAGCTAGATTCCCCTTCCATTTTCAATACTAGCTTCTTATATAGCTAATTTATCTTAATGTTTTAAAGATTTAGCTAAACATAGTCACCTACTTAGAAACGTTCCGCCGGTCTATAGCCACTATTCATGTTCTTCTATTGTTATTACTAGACAAAAGCTATAGTAGCTTACGTTAAGTCTATGCTATCTTTTAAATGCTTTAAGAACACCTAAGCCCTCCCCTTTGCTAATATTATTAAAGTCTATATAGAGGGTGCTTCTTAAATTATAGGCATATTAAATCCATATAGCGCCATATTCACACTTACCCCTATTATAGATAAGTCCCTGTTATTTAAGGCTAATTAGTAAGCTAGCAAATAGTCTAGCTAGTTAAACTAGGAGAAGGATAATAACACCTATAAGACCACTAGTATCTCCTAATTAGTATATTCTATACTACTATTAGTCTATAGGTAATGTAATATTAATAGAAGTTATTATATGCTAACCTTCTTATAAAGCTCTGTCTAAAAGTTACTTAGCTAATCTAAGCCTTAATCTGTAATAATTTAGGCTAGAAAGCCATAAAAACGCCACTAATAGTGTTTAAATTGTTCCGCGCACGCTTTAGCCCCTATTAATATTATAGCCTTAAGCTATATATATTTAGAAAGCCTATCTATAATAACTATTAGGAAACATAGAGTATTCTATATTTTAGCTAGAAGGTTAGTTATAAAGTTAATTAAAATTTATAACCAGTATCTATTAGGTAGTGGTATTAGCTTTAATAAGCCTTACCTTAACTATTAACTCTTCTGCCCTTTATAATAGTAGTAGTTATATATAATATAAGCTACGTCCTATAATATACTATCCTAATAGAAGTCTCTCTAGAGTGCCTTAAAGGTAGTATTCTACCCTAGATATCCTAATAAGGGGGAATTATATATATACTAGATTAAAGTTATAGTTAAAGGCTCCTACTTTAGAACCTATATCTAGCCCTAAAACTAAAGCGCTCCGCCTATACTAAGCTAGTAATTCGCTATCTATTCTCTTATACTAGCTATATCTAGAAACTTCTAAGCTCCTACCTTCACTACTTATAACTATAATCTATAGGTCTTATTATAGGTAATAGCCTAATCCTATAATAACTAAAGGTAATTATCTATAAACATTGCTATACCCTTTAGAATATATATATTAGACCCTAAATTATCCCCAGTCTCCGCGCTTTCTATTGCTACTATAGGCTATATATTTATGTGTGACTTCCCCTTAGTAAAAATATAGTATATTAGGGTTAATACTAAGTGTACTATAGGTATCTTTAGTCTCCCTACTTATAGGTCTTCCTAATAATATCTTAATAACGTATCTAGCTATCCTACCTATGTACCTAGTCTATATTATAAGTGGAAATTAAAAAGTACTAGAGTTTTAGCCTATCTTACCTGCTATTCTAATATCTCCCTTAGTGCTATAAAGTATTCTTATTGAAAATGGAAGGGAATCTGTACTAGAGGGATAGGAAGACCTCCCTAGTAGATTCAATGCGGCGGCTTCTAGATTCACTATAATATGACGATTCTTCAAGATATAGAGCTTTAATAGTTAAATATAGTAGATTTCAGCTAGACAAACGATCTAATAAGCAATAAGAGGATTTTCTAAGTCCCCTTATAGACCTACTAACTATATTAATAGAAGGGGGTCGCTAGCTAGGCCTTAGGAGCTATTTTTTATTTTCTATAAAATTCATTTGTATGTGAAAAGTAAAAAATTAACTCACGACCATACAATCTAGCCACCCACGTGCACTAACTAAGCAATCTAATAAGCAACCCTATAAATAAAATACATTATTAAATCCGGAAAAAATTAAGGATTTGAACAGTATAAGTCAGCCTTTTATATAACTACTAGTTCCCTAGTTACAGTCGATTTTAGCTTCCCTATAGGGTAGCCTAGTTAGCTTAGTCATACAAGCCTGTGGGTTGGTTGTGTGCAGGAGCGCAGGTCATAGCCAGATCTGGCCACAGCCAACAACGCTGCAGGCAACGCCTCGTAACCAACGTTGCAACAACGCAACTAGGTAACTAGTGGGCCTATAAAATAGTGCTATAAATAGCATAATTTTAACACTCCCTCTAGAAAAGTATGAGTTAACTAATTTAATACCTAAACTTAGCTCTTTAATAGATATCTAAGTTAATAATAAATTTAATAATAAATCTAATAACTTTTTAACTAAAATTAATAACTTTTCAACGGAATTCCAGTGTTTTTATTGATTTTCGATTTTTTGACTTTTTTAGTTATTTTAAAGCTAGGCCTTTGTATTTGTAAGGCCTAATAGTTGAATAAATTGTTGAAATTTATTATTAGGCAGGGGCTTAGTTAAGCTATCTACAGGCATCTCTTTAGTATTAATATAGATAACCTTAGCTATACCCTTCTATACCTTTTCTCTAGTATAGTTAAATTTTAGTAGGGTATGCTTTATTCTACTATAAAGAGTAGGGTTATTAGTGGTTATTATAGCGCCTTAGTTATCGCTATTATAGTTAAAATTAGAATAGGTGCTTTAGCTAAAATTAAAAGGCTATAGAGCTACTCTAGCTCCCTAATAGCTTCACATAGAGTATCTAATTCGGCCTCTAATGTTAATAAAGCTATTATAGTTGCTTTCTTTGATTTCTAGCTAATAGGTCCTTTAGCTAGCTTATAGAGATAAGCATAGGTTAATTTAGAGGACTTATCTCCCGCGAAGTCGCTATTATAGAAGCTAATAAGGGTTGCAGAAGCTTTAGCGTTCTTAGACCTTCTATAGGTTATAGAATAACTTATAGAGCCTAGAAGGTATCTAAGCAGATGTTTAGCAGCATTTAAGTGCTCTATATAGGGCTTAGCTAACGCTATTAAAAGCCACTAAACCGGAAAAGCAATATCAGGCCTTGTAAGGAGCATTAAGTACATAATAGTCCCTATAATACTCTAATAAAGCTTGTGATCAGAGGAGGAAAGAGGTTTAGTTAGGTGGGCTGCCTATTTTATAATTCCGGGTTATAGGGGAATTTTAGCAGGCCTAGCATCTTTTATATTAAATCTCTCTAGGGCCTTAGAAATATACTAGGATTAGTGAATAGTTAGGGTCCCTTTCTTTCGATTTCTAGTGATTTAAACGCCTAGGAAAAATTCGGCTGGCCCACGATCTTCTATAGGGTAAGCTTTATATAATAGCTTCTTTAGCTTATTAATATAAGCTAGATCCGGTCCTATTAGAAGACAGTTATCCACATAAGTCGCTATATATGTAGATATAGTTAGGTTAAAGAAGATAGCCAGGTTAGATATAAGGGGGTGGAAGCCTAATTTTTAAAGAAGTTCCTTTAGAGCCTACTGCCACTCTCTAGAGCTCTGTTTTAATCTATATAAAGCTTTTTAAAGGAAAATAACCTGCTTTTAAGAGGGATTATAGCTATATTTCTTAAGTAATTTAGCTATTTCAGGCGAAGCAGCTTTAGCAAATTCAACGAATCTATTAGGGATCTGTATATAAATAGCTTCTTTTAATAAGCTGTTTAAGAATGCCCCTATAAAATCAACCTATTTAACTTCCTAGTTATTACAAGCCGCTAGGGCTAGTAATATCCGCTAACTAGGGGGGATGCTAGTTGTAGCATAGGTTTTGATATAATCTTAACCTTCTATTTACATAAAGCCTTTTGTAACGAGTCGGGCCTTGTGTTTTATAGGATTATTTTCTTTATCCTTTTTAAGCTTATAAATAAGCCTATTTTTAAGAACTTTTTAGCCCTTAGGAATTTAGTCTATCCCTATAAATTTAAAAGTTCTAGTAGCTAGTAGCTGCTTAAATTCGCTAAAAGTTGCATTAACCTATTTTTAGCTATCTGTGAGGCCCCTCACAACATGACCCACACGCATGCGTGCACCGCAGCGCCAGAGCACCGCGGCGCCTGACACTAGAAGGAAGGGCTAGGTCCACGTGACATTAGCAAGCCACTAGCTATAAACCAGCAACTTATATATATATTACACTTAGACCTAGTAAGCTTTAGTTAATATATAAGTACACCCTATATCCTTTTACCTAGCTACCTTTATCCTTATAATTCTAAAGCTTTTACTACTAGCTACCTAAGAGTAATATAGGGCTAAGAACTACCTAATTAACCTAAGTAATATTAAATAATAACTAGAGTTAATTAAATAAGGGTAGTATTACTACTAAAGATATACTATATTCTATAGGAACTAGGACTAAACCTAGACTCTCTAATATTAGAGCTAATACTATAGTAATAAATAAGTAAATTACTTAGCTTAAGAAACTTAAAGAACTATAGGAATAAGAGTAAGAGCTTATTAATCTTCTATAGCTAGGTAGAGGGAAAGAGAAGATAAAAAGGCAGTAAAGATCTAGTTCCTCCTCTAGTAATAGCTACTAAGAGGTTAAAGTTAGGAATATTACTAACCTCTAATACCTTATAAACCTATAGAAGTATAAAATATAGATAAATAATCTAAACTATACCTTTAATAGGGTAAAGCAAAAGTATTAGTATAATTACTAAAAAATCCTCTTCACACTTAACTATATATATAGTAATTATAGGGTAAGATAGGACTAATACCTTAATAAATAAATAGCTAATAATAGAAGTAATCTTAAAGATAACTAGGATATATTTAAGACCTAGACTCTTATACTACTCTAAGATACTACTAACTATAATGCCTAAATAGCTATATAGCTAGAGAACGCGAAGTAATATAAGGGCTAGAGTCCTATTAAATTTAGTATCTACCTAGATTTACTAGAGAAATACCTAGAAAGAGCTACTAAAAAGTTATAAGCTCTTATATTCTTTATAAAACTACTCCCTAACCTATAAAACTAGATTAACCTATATGCCTCTATTATAGGAAAGGCATAAGAGGAGGTTATATAACTTACTTAGTAACTCTAGGAGGCTATGCTAAAGAGTAAGCAAAAGTCTAAGTATTTAGAAGATAAGGGCCTAAATAAGGCTCCCTAATATTATAGATATAACTTTCTATAAGGCAGAAGGTCTAATAAAGATTAGAAGGATAAGGACTAAGAGAAGTCTCCTACTACCTATCTAAATAACCGTAAACCTAGGTATAAAAGGTAGTATTTTAACTATAATAGCATAGAGCACCTTATAAATAGATATAATAAGCTAAAAAAGGAGTAATAAGACCTAGAAAACTCCTTAAGGTAGAAGTAGATACCCTTATCTCTACCTTAAATACTAAGGTACTAATAGGGTATTAATTTCACACACTAGTTACTATTTATAGGTATATAGATATTAAAATAGTGGCGGATCTTAATAGTTACGCTAAGATTAATATTATTAGCGCTAAATTTATATAAGCCTATAAACTTAACTAAGCTAAGGCTATAGCACCTATTATTAAGGCAGTAGGGGCCCTTATAGTTCCCTAATATAGTGTCTATAAGGTCCCTATTATAATTAAAGACTTAAGAGAAGAAGAAAAGGATCTTAAGCTACTATATATAGCTATTAATAAGGACCTAAGAACTAAGGGAAGCCCTATATTAATTAGGATATATATACTTACTAAGGAATATATCTACCTTTGCCTACACTTATAAGAGTAGTGGTTTAAGAAAAGAAGAAAGGCTTTTTTACTTATAACTCCCTATAAATTCGCAAAGGTTATATATAATAAGACTATTATATATGCTATTAATAGGGTTATAGAAGATAAGTTTATTACCCTTAGAGATAAAGAAGAGGCGAAGGCATATAGAACTATTAAAGATATCCCCTAGGAACTATATAAGTTTAAAGATATATTTATATTAGATAAGGCAGGAAGCTTGCCTTTAAGAAAGACTACTAATTACATAATTAATCTAATACCAGGGGCTACACCCCTATATAGACTAATTTACCCCCTTTCCTAAGGTAAATTAAAGGAACTTTGTAAATATATTAATAAGAACCTATAGAAGGGCTAGATAAGACTATTAAAGAGCCCTATAGGCGTGCCTATCCTATTTATACTAAAGAAAGATAGTACACTCTGATTATATGTGGATTACCAGGGTCTTAATAGGGTAATGTAGAAGAATTGCTATGCTCTCCCCCTGATTTTAGAGATCCTAGACTAGTACTAAGGAGCTTGCTTCTTCTTAAAAATTAATATTAAGGATACTTATTATAGAATCTAGATTAAAGGGGGTAATAAGTAGAAGACTACATTCTATATATATTATAGGCACTATAAATATCTTATAATGCCTTTTAGGTTAATAAATACCCTAGCTATATTCTAGAACTATATCTATAAAGCGCTTTATAGGCTAGTTAATACTATTTATATAGTATATCTAGATAATATCCTTATCTTTTTAAAAATATAAGAGGAGCATACTATATATATTAAAGAAGTCCTAGGGCGTATAAGAGAGGTGGAATTATATATAAAACCCTCTAAATATAAGTTCTACTAGGAGTTAGTAGAGTTCCTAGGGTTTATCCTCTTTATTAATAGGATCTTAATAGATACCTACTAAGTTACTACTATCTAGGATTAGAAGGAACCTATAAGCTTTAAGAATATATAATCCTTCCTAGGGTTCTATAACTTTTACTAATAGTTTATCTATAGATACTCTAGGATTATAGCACTACTATACGTGTTAATAAAGGGTAGTTAGAATAGTATCTAGACTAGGAGGTTTATATTTAGGGTAAGAGAATAGGTAGTGTTTCGCTAGCTAAAAGACACCTTTTAGCGGGCTCCTCTTCTCTATTATTATAACCTGAGTTAACTAGTGCATATTAAGATAGATGCCTTAATCTTTATAATAGTAGGAATTTTATTATAATAAGATAATAAGGGCCGCTAGCACCCTATGGCCTTTTAGTTAAGGAAGTTTACTAACACTAAATATAACTATAGTATACCTAACTAAGAGTTACTTACTATAGTTAAGTTATTTAAATACTAGCAATATTATATTAAAGGCGTGGAGACCCTAGTGGAAGTCCTATTAGACTACTATAACCTATAGACCTTTATAAAGTAATAGAAGCTAAATAGAAGATAGGCTAGATAGTATATATTCCTATGCCTACTAAACTTTATAATTAAGTATAGACTAGGGAAAAGTAACCCTATAGATATACTATTAAGAAGGTCTAATTATAAAAGTAAACCCCTAATAAATAGGGCACTTCTACTAGAACTTAAGAAAAAGTTAGTAGCTACTAAAGAAGTAGTAGAAAAAGAGATACTAATATATTAAAGAAGATATAGTAAGATACCTTTAGGGGAGGAAAATGCCCTAGTCTTTATAAAGAGGTATAGTAAGATACCTTTAGGGGAGGAAAATGCCCTAGCCCCTATAGTAAAGGCTAGAGTGGCTATGTTAAGAGGCTAGTTAGCCACTATAGATCTAGTGAAAGGTTAGCTAAATAAAGGTGATTTCTAGGAGAAGGTAGTGTGTGTCTAGGACGCTAGTATAGCATAAGAGATCTAGGGGGCTATTATATCACTGGATCCCTACTAATCTAGCCTAAATAAACCACTAGTGTAGCTACTATAGAAGGCCTAAAGCTAAGATCTAGACCTATAGAGGTAGAGTAAAGAGATTAATTCCCTAGAGAGAGGGAAAGCTAGTCTATAGTTATATAGTATAAGAGGTTTTCTAATATATAAAGACTAGGTAGTTATTCCCTAAGAGCCTACCTTATAATAGGAGCTTCTATAGCTATACTATAATAATCCGCTAGTAGGTTACTTTAGGACTAAGCAAATGCTTAAGCTATTAAAGCGTTACTTTTAGTGGCTAGCTATAAATAAGTCTATATTAGACTATATTATAAGCTATAGGATATATTAGTAAATAGTTACTAGAAGGTATTGCCTATATAGGAGTCTTAAATTACTACTAATACTAGAGTAACTATAGGCAGAAATCTTAATAGACTTTGTTATAGGATTACCTATTATATAAGTAGGCAAATAAGAAACTAATATAATCCTAGTAATTATAGACTAATACACTAAGTACTCTATCTTCCTATCTATAATAACTATAATTAATATAGCTAAGTTAGCGGAACTTTTCTATAAGGAGATTAAGCTATAATTTAGGCTACTAAAGGGCATTATATCTAATAGAGAATCCGTTTTTATAAGCTAATTCTGGTTAGACCTATATTACCTATTATGCGTAAAACGTAGGCTTTCTATAGCATTTTACCCCTAAACTAATAGGTAGACTAAGAGGACTAACCAGGTACTAGAGCACTACCTATAATACTTTATTTCTAAAAACCAGTAGATATAGCCTAAGCTGCTCCTAGTTACGTAATTTGCCTGTAATAACGTAGTAAATAGAACTATAGGCCACTTGCCTAACTATATACTTATAGGGTACTTGCTAGAGTTTTAGCTAGCCCTTAGGGATAAGGTTATAGAAGGGGAGGTGCTAGAGGCTTATGCTTATATTATAAAGTTATATAAAGTTAGGGAGCGGCTAAAGTAAAACTAGGTAAAAGCCACTAAATCCTAGGCAAAGTACTATAATAAACATCACTAACCACTTACTCTTAAAAGAGGTAATCTAGTACTACTATTAGCAAAGAACATATAGCTTAAGGAAGCAAAATAGAAGCTAACCCCTAGGTTTATTAGACTATTTTAGGTACTTAACACTATTAGTAAGTAAGTATACTAGCTTACACTACTGGAAAAATATAGTAGGTTATGTTAAAATTATGCTATTTATAGCACTATTTTATAGGCCCACTAGTTGCCTAGTTGCGTTGTTGCAACGTTGGTTACAAGGCGTTGCCCGCAGCGTTGTTAGCTGTGACCTGCGTTCCTGCACACAACCAACCCACAGGCTTGTATGACTAAGCCGACTAGGCTACCCTATAGGGAAGCTAAAATCGACTGTAACTAGGGAACTAGTAGTCGTATAAAAGGCTGATGTATACTGTTCGAATCCTTGATTTTTTCCGGATTTTATGGTATATTTTATTTATAGGGTTGCTTATTAGATTGCTTAGTTAGTGCACGTGGGTGGCTAGATTGTATGGTCGTGAGTTGATTTTTTACTTTTTACATATAAATGAATTTTGCGGAAAATAAAAAATAGCTCCTAAGGCCTGGCTAGCGACCCCCTTCCGTCGATATGGTTAGTAGGTCTATGAGGGGACTTAGAAAATCCTCTCATTGCTCGTCAGATCGTTTGTCTAGCTGAAATCTACTATATTCAACTATTAAAGCTCTATATCTTGTGAAGAATTGTCGTATTATAGTGAATCTAGAAGCCGCCGCGTTGAATCTACTAGGGAGGTCTTCCTATCCCTCTAGTATAGATTCCCTTCTATTTTCAAAAGGTTATAAGCCCGGAAGGCCTATAAGATTACTACATTACTGCGTTATTCTACTGCGATTAGTGCTTGATTTTAGGTACTAGTTACTCTCTACTAGACCTGTGGGCTCTTAAGATTATAAAGGAAATTCGCTAGAATTTGAAGCTTTCATCCACTAGCATCACGCATTGCAACATCAGACCCTTGGTGTTGAAATTCATTTATAGCCGCACCTGTAACTATCTAGTTACAACTATAACCTCTTTTAGTGATTCTATTCACTACCGCGACCGTTATATTTGATATTATCTACTCTGTAGATATGCTGCATCCTTTTATAAATCATCGAATATCTAGTATCTTGATACTAGGCTTTTTGACCTATTGCACTACGTTGCACGCACTATACATCACGTTACGTTGCGTTGTGGCTGCTGCAATAGCTATTATTCCTATCCGTTATTTTTAGTGTTGAGAAAATTTTCGTAGAGAATCTTCTCTGGTCTGTTTCTGCCCGCGTATACCGCAGACCCACTTTTAGACCTCGAGGGGCACCCTTTTAAACAGTCCCACCGCACAATTTGCGTGCGCAGCCCGGTTGCACCACAACCTAGCTTCTAGCGCGCGTTATTTGCAATAGGAAGAAATTTAGAGATCTTACATAGGATATCTTTTGAGATCCTAGGAAATAGCACCACTGAGTTATAAGGGTAAGGGACCTGCTGCAGGCCCTTCTAGCCCTCCTAGGGACCCTAATAGGATGGAAATAGAAGGTCCGGCTGTTCAAGCTAGTGCTTTATAACTATAATAACAGATGCAGAGCTAAATTAAACAATAAGGCAAGACCTTAACTAATTTTATTAAGCATACTAAGTTAAATTGTCTAAAAAACGAGGCTAGTATTAAAGATCTATTAGATAAATTAACGCAAACTATAACTGCTATATAAGGTCTTTAGGATTCTACTAAGCTAAGGGAAGAAAATACTAAGGCTCCAGTAGAAGACCTGCCTGCTATAACTACTTCTGCGAGTTTACCTTCTAGTAACTTATAAGCTACCTTTAACATAGGGGCTATTAAGGAACTAAATAAGAAGGTTTACTCTATTCCTAAGGGAGCTAAGCTAAAAGGCCCTGAAAACTATAATTAGTGGAAGCAAGCCCTAAGCATATAATTTAGAGCCCTAGGATTACCTAAATTTATAGATAATCCTAGCTTAGCAGGCTATCTAGCTAACTGTGATTAAGCTATTCTTTTAATGATATTAAGAGATAGTTGCCAACCTAGGCCACAGGCAGCTATATATTAGCAAAAATCCCCTAAAGAAGCCTATAAAGTCCTTATTAGGTAGTATTCACAGAGTGCTAAAATCCAGCGAGGTACGCTATACGCTAGCTACCACTCCCTAAATTTTTCAAATTATAAGGGATCTTTAGAGGCTTTTAATGCTGATTTTAATAACTTACTAGCTAGACTACAGCTTTATAGTATAGAGATCGCTCCTATAGATCAGGTAAACCATTATATTAACGCATTAAAGCAGACCTTTCCTAGCTAGGCTAAGAGACAAAGATTTACTATCAGAGCTGCTAGGGCATAAGGGCTGCCTGTAAATACCCTAAATTTACAGTTCCTTATGGCGGATTTATTAGAAGAACAGAGGGATAAAACCTCTCCTGTGGCTAAAGCTCTTAGCTATAAGGCTTCTAATAATAAGGGAAATTCTAAGGACAAGGAGAAGAAATCTAATCCTAATACTAAGAAGGACTCTACTAATGCCACTAAAGAGCAGGATAAGAAGGATTTAAACCCTTCTAAAGCCTCTAGGAAGAAAAAGCAGAAGAAGAAGAGTGGCAACGGGGATAATAAAGGAAAAGAAGCTGCTTTTGCGTTAGGCTATAGCCTAGCCACGGGATACGTTGAAGAACTAGATTCTAGCGAGTCTAGCAGCGAGGATAGTAGTGATTCTGAATCTGATTTAGATACTTCTAGTGCTACTAGTGACACTACTACCAAGCCTACTTTTAGCTACTCTAACGATGTGGTTAAAAACTCCCTTTTATACGATATAGGTTCTTCTTGTCACATTTGTAATAATAGGGCTTTCTTTAGGGACTTTAAGCCTCTTAAGAAAGGTTAAACCGGCCCTATAATTACAGCAGGAGGACCTATCTATCCTAAAGGAAGAGGTACCGCTGTTTTTAACGTTCTGGTCAAGAAAAATCCACCAGAATATAGGCCTTTAGCTCTGCTAGATGCTCTATATTTCCCCGGTATAGATACCAACCTAGTTAGCGGGTTATCCCACTATCTTAAGGGAGGTTATCTAGCTAAAGATCAGCTTTTCCTAGCCGATAAAAGCCCCTGTGGGTTACTAGAACCTACTAAACACGGCTTCTTTTTGCAGATTAAGGGGCAAGCTACTCCTAAGATCTGCAAGCATTCAACCCACCTCTCCTTTATGGGCCAACAGCAAAGAGCCTATAAGACCGAATTAGGGTTCTCCTACCCTATAGAGGTTCAAATTCCGCAGCCAGCATTTAATCCCGAGGAATATCAACGAATCGAAGAATTAGACTCCAAAGACGAAGATTCAGCCCTATGTCCCACCGAAGCTCCTCCTAGTCAGGCATCTTCTATAGGGGGTTTAGAAGGTCCATACCCTAATAACTTGGGTGACGATAGTGGCCGTCTACTGCCCCCAGAGGCCTGTGATTCTCAAGAGGCCTGGCAACAGAGGGAGCTAGGGGATAATAGCCCTGATAGATCTTCCAAGTTAGATCCTAGTTACAAGAAGTTACTAGATTTAGCCCTTCTTTAGCACATTCGATTAGGCCACATTGGCCTCCCTTTACTTAAGAAATCTTCGAAATTAGCTAAAGGGATCCCTGATTTTTCCGCCATTAAAGACAAGGATTTTAACTACATAGCCTGTATGCAATCGAAGGCTGTTAGAAGACCTACTAAAAGACCTATTTAGGACCCCCCTAGGGTTTTAGATATTCTAGAGGGAGATACGGTTAAAATCGAACCTATACCGCATAATAAGAAGGCCCTAGTCCTTATACTTATTGATCGAAAATCCCGGTATAAGTGGTGCTTTTTATTAGCTAATAAAGAAGGTCAGACTCTTTATACTGCTATTAAGGGCTTCTTTAAGGCCCTGAAAAACCGATATAACGCGTATCCTAGGCACCTTCACTTCGACGGAGGTACTGAAATCAACAACGAACTTCAGTCTTGGTTATCTTCTAAGGGAATTTGCTTTAGCACCTCTTGCCCCTATATTTACGAACAGAATAGGCTAGTTAAGAGGGCTATTAGGGTTATCCTAGACCGGCTTAGGGCTAAACTTCAGTGGTCTAAGCTGCCTTTATATCTATAGTCTTATATCCTTCCAGCCATAGTGGACTTAGTTAACATCACCGCTAATATAACTAAGCCCCTAACCCCTAAGCAGCTATTTCTAGCTAACTTAGAGCCTAAGACTATCTATAACTATCGAAAATTATAAGGGTCTTAAGCCTGACTAGGCTAGGGCTAGGGGACTACCCTGGCCGGCTGCTTGCTACTCTAGGTTCCAGCGTTTATCTTGTTTATATACCCTCTAAAAGGTCAGTCGTAAAGACTAGCTTTATTAAGATTATAGAGGATATAAGCTCTGTAGGGTCCCCTAAGCCTTTAGGGAGCTATCCTTCAGAGGGAGAAGCCGATATCTCACGAGATCTAGAGGTTCAGGATAGCTATCTAAAGCCTCTAGCGCCCCTAGCGCCCACAGCGCCTGCAGCGCCCGCCGCGCCTACAACACCGCCCGGGACGACCGCTGCAACGCCTGTGGCGCCTCCAGCGCTACCCCTAGAGAGCCCAAGCTCTAGCGCCCCTAATAGGGGTGCTATTAAAAAACCGTTTTTAGATTCGGATTCTCTAATCGACCCTGATTCCATGGATATTAATGATTTTAACCTATCTTCTTTCGTTAAGGAGATATGCTTTAAGGCACAACAAAAGGCTAAATCGTTAGCTAACAACAATAACGATTCGGATATACCTAAGATATAGAAGCAAGCTTTAAAAAGCAAGGATAGTCAAAAATAGATTAATGCAACCTTTAGCGAATTTAAGCAGCTACTAGCTGCTAGAACTTTTAAATTTATAGGGATAGACTAAATTCCTAAGGGCTGAAAAGTTCTAAAGAATAGGCTTGTTTATAAGCTTAAAAAGGATAAAGAAAATAATCCTATAAAACACAAGGCCCGACTCATTGCAAAAGGCTTTATGCAGATAGAAGGTCAAGATTATATCGAAACCTATGCTGCAACTAGTATCCCCCCTAGTTGGCGGATATTACTAGCCCTAGCGGCTTGTAATGACTGGGAAGTTAAACAGGTTGATTTTATAGGGGCATTCTTAAATAGCTTATTAAAAGAAGCTATTTATATGCAGATCCCTAATGGATTCGTTAAATTTGCCGAAGCTGCTTCGCCTGAAATAGCTAAATTACTTAAGAAATACGGCTATAATCCCTCTCAAAAGCAGGTTATTTTCCTTTAAAAAGCTTTATATGGATTAAAACAGAGCTCTAGAGAGTGGCAGCAGGCCCTAAAGGAACTTCTTTGAAAATTAGGCTTCCACCCCCTTATATCTAACCCGGCTGTCTTCTTCAACCTAACTATATCTATATATATAGCGACTTATGTGGATGACTGTCTTCTAATAGGACCGGATCTAGCTTATATTAACAAGCTAAAGAAGCTATTACATAAAGCTTATCCTATAGAAGATCGTGGGCCAGCCGAATTTTTCCTAGGCGTTTAAATCACTAGAAATCAAAAGAAAGGGACCCTAACTATCCACCAGTCCCAGTACATTTCTGAAGCCCTAGAGAGATTCAACATAAAAGATGCTAGGCCTGTTAAAATTCCTCTTTAACCCGGAATTATAAAGCAGGCAGCTAACCACCTAACTAAACCTCTTTCCTCCTCCGATCACAAGCTTTATCAGAGTATTATAGGGACTATTATGTACTTAATGCTCCTTACAAGGCCCGATATTGCTTTTCCGGTTCAGTGGCTTTCAACAGCGTTAGCTAAGCCTTATATAGAGCACTTAAATACTGCTAAACATCTGCTTAGATACCTTCTAGGCTCTATAGGTTATTCTATAACTTATAGAAGGTCTAAAAACGCTATTAAGGCTTCTGTAACCCTTATTGGCTTCTGTGATAGCGACTTCGCGGGAGATAAGTCCTCTAAATCAACCTATGCTTATCTCTATAAGCTAGCTGAAGGACCTATTAGCTGGTATTGAAAATGGAAGGGAATCTGTACTAGAGGGATAGGAAGACCTCCCTAGTAGATTCAACGCGGCGGCTTCTAGATTCACTATAATACGACGATTCTTCATAAGATATAGAGCTTTAATAGTTGAATATAGTAGATTTCAGCTAGACGAACAATCTGACGAGCAATGAGAGGATTTTCTGAGTTCCCCTTATAGACCTACCGACCGTATCGACGGAAGGGGGTCGCTAGCCGGGCCTTAGGAGCTATTTTTTATTTTCCGCAAAATTTATTTATATATGAAAAGTAAAAAATCGACTCACGACCATACAATCTAGCCACCCACGTGCACTAACTAAGCAATCTAATAAGCAACCCTATAAATAAAATACATCATTAAATCCAGAAAAAATCAAGGATTCGAATAGTATAAGTCAGCCTTTTATACGACTACTAGTTCCCTAGTTATAGTCGATTTTAGCTTCCCTATAGGGTAGCCTAGTTAGCTTAGTCATACAAGCCTGTGGGTTGGTTGTGAACGCAGGTCACAGCCAAAGCTGGCCGCAGCCAACAACGCTACAGGCAACGCCTTGTAACCAACGTTGCAACAACGCAACTAGGCAACTAGTAGGCCTATAAAATAGTGCTATAAATAGCATAATTTTAACACTCCCTCTAGAAAAGTATAAGGTAACTAATTCGATACCTGAACTTAGCTCTTTAATAGATATCTAAGTTAACCATAAATTCAATAATAAATCTAATAACTTTTTAACAAAAATCAATACCAATAACTTTTCAGCGGAATTCCAGTGTTTTTGTTGATTTTAAGGTTTTTCGACTTTTTAGTTGTTTTTTAAAGCTAGGCCTTTGTATTCGTAAGGCCTAATAGTTAAATAAATTATTGAAATTTATCGTTAGGCAGGGGCTTAGTTAAGCCATCTGCAGGCATCTCTTTAGTGTTAATGTAGATAACCTTAGCTATACCCTTCTATACCTTTTCTCTAGTATAGTTAAATTTTAGCAGGGTATGCTTTGTTCTACTGTGAAGAGCAGGGTTATTAGCGGTTGTAATAGCGCCTTAGTTATCACTAAAAATCGGAACAGGAGGTGCTATAGGTAGCTTTATCTCTCTAAAGAGACCATAAAGCCACTCTAGCTCCCTAATAGCTTCACATAAGGCATCTAATTCAGCCTCTAATGTAGATAAAGCTATTATAGTTGCTTTCTTTAATTTCCAGCTAATAGGTCCTTTAGCTAGCTTATAGAGATAAGCATAGGTTAATTTAGAGGACTTATCTCCCGCGAAGTCGCTATCACAGAAGCTAATAAGGGTTGTAGAAGCTTTAGCGTTCTTAGACCTTCTATAGGTTATAGAATAACTCATAGAGCCTAGAAGGTATCTAAGCAGATGTTTAGCAGTATTTAAGTGCTCTATATAAGGCTTAGCTAACGCTGTTAAAAGCCACTGAACCGGAAAAGCAATATCGGGCCTTGTAAGGAGCATTAAGTACATAATAGTCCCTATAATACTCTGATAAAGCTTGTGATCGGAGGGGGAAAGAGGTTTAGTTAGGTGGGCTGCCTGTTTAATAATTCCGGGTTGTAGGGGAATTTTGGCAGGCCTAGTATCTTTTATGTTAAATCTCTCTAGGGCTTTAGAAATGTACTAGGATTAGTGAATAGTTAGGGTCCCTTTCTTTTGATTTCTAGTGATTTAAACGCCTAGGAAAAATTCGGCTGGCCCACGATCTTCTATAGGATAAGCTTTGTATAATAGCTTCTTTAGCCTGTTAATATAAGCTAGATCCAGTCCTATTAGAAGATAGTTATCTATATAAGTCGCTATATATGTAGATGTAGTTGGGTTAAAGAAGACAGCAGGGTTAGATATAAGGGGGTGGAAGCCTAATTTTCGAAGAAGTTCCTTTAGGGCCTGCTGCCACTCTCTAGAGCTCTGTTTTAATCTATATAAAGCTTTCTATAGGAAAATAACCTGCTTTTAAGAGGGATTATAGCTGTATTTCTTGAGTAATTTAGCTATCTCAGGCGTAGCAGCTTCGGCAAATTCAATGAATCCATCAGGGATCTGCATGTAGATAGCTTCTTTTAGTAAGCTATTTAGGAAGGCCCCTATAAAGTCAACCTGTTCAACTTCCCAGTTATTACAAGCCGCTAGGGCTAGTAATATCCGCTAACTAGGGGGGATGCTAGTTGTAGCATAGGTTTTGATATAATCTTAACCTTCTATCTGCATAAAGCCTTTTGCAACGAGTTAGGCCTTGTGTTTTATAGGATTATTTTCTTTATCCTTTTTAAGCTTATAAACAAGCCTATTCTTTAGAACTTTTCGGCCCTTAGGAATTTAGTCTATCCCTATAAATTTAAAAGTTCCAGCAGCTAGTAGCTGCTTAAATTCGCTAAAAGTAGCATTAACCCATTTTTGGCTATCCTTGCTTTTTAATGCTTGTTTCCAGGTCTTGGGGGTATCCGGATCGTTATTATTAGACGATTTAGCCTTTTGTTGTGCCTTGAAGCATATCTCCTTAACGAAAGAAGATAAATTGAAATCATCGATATCTATAGAATCAGGGTTGATTAAAGAATCCAAATCTAAAAACGGTTTTTCGATAGCACCCTTATTAGGGGCGCTAGAGCTTGGGCTCTCTAGGGGTAGCGCTGGAGGCGTTATAGCGGCCGTCCCGGGCGTTGTAGGCGCGGCGGGCGCTGTAGGCGCTGTGGGCGCTGGGGGCGCTAGAGGCTTTGGATAGCTATCCTGAACCTCTAGATCTCGTGAGATATCGGCTTCTCCCTCTAAAGGATAGCTCCCTAAAGGCTTAGGGGACCCTACAGAGCTTATATCCTCTATAATCTTAACAAAGCTAGTCTTAACGACTGACTTTTTAGAGGGTATATAAACAAGATAGACGCTGGAACCTAGAGTAGCAAGCAGCCGGCTAGGGATAGTCCTAGGGGCTAGCTTCTGAAGCTTTGATCTCTGCTCCGGAGGTATTAGAACCTCGCAATAAGACCCTATAGCCCTTATCTTAGAAAAATCAGGCTTATAGATAGTCTTAGGCTCTAAGTCAGCTAGAAATAGCTGCTTAGGGGTTAGGGGCTTAGTTGTATTGGCGGTAATGTTAACTAAGTCTACTATGGCTGGAAGGATATAAGACCATAGATATAAAGGCAGCTTAGACCACTGAAGTGTAGCTCTAAGCCAGTCTAGGATAACCCTAATAGCCCTCTTAACTAGCCTATTCTGTTCGTGAATATAAGGGTAAGAGGTGCTAAAGCAAATTCCTTTAGAAGATAACCAGTGCTAAAGTTCGTTGTTGATCTCAGTACCTCCGTCGAAGTGAAGGTGCCTAGGATACGCGTTATATCGGTTTTTTAGAGCCTTAAAGAAGCCCTTAATAGTAGTATAAAGGGTCTGACCTTCTTTATTAGCTAATGAAAAGCACCACTTATACCGGGATTTTCGATCAATAAGTATAAGGACTAGGGCCTTCTTATTGTGTGGTATAGGTTCGATTTTAACCGTATCTCCCTCTAGAATATCTAAAACCCTAGGGGGGTCCTGAATAGGTCTTTTGGTAGGTCTTCTAATAGCCTTCGATTGCATACAGGCTATGCAGTTGAAATCCTTGTCTTTGATGGCGGAAAAATCAGGGATCCCTTTAGCTAATTTCGAAGATTTCTTAAGTAAAGGGAGGCCAATATGGCCTAATCGAATGTGCCAAAGAAGGGCTAAATCTAGCAATTTCTTATAACTAGAATCTAGCTTTTTAGAGCTATTATCCCCTAGCTCCCTCTGTTGCCAGGCCTCTTAAGAATCACAGGCCTCTGGGGGCAGTAGACGGCCACTATCGTCACCCAAGTCATTAGGGTATGGACCTTCTAAACCCCCTATAGAAGATGCCTGACTAGGAGGAGCTTCGGTGGGATATAGGGCTGAATCTTCGTCTTCGGAGTCTAATTCTTCGATTTGTTGATATTCCTCGGGATTAAATGCTGGCTGCGGAATTTGAACCTCTATAGGGTAGGAGAACCCTAATTCGGTCTTATAGGCTCTTTGTTGGCTTTGTTGGTTGCAAAATTAAGAGCCCATAAAGGAGAGGTGGGTTGAATGCTTGCAGATCTTAGGAGTAGCTTGCCCCTTAATCTGCAAAAAGAAGCCGTGTTTAGTAGGTTCTAGTAACCCACAGGGGCTTTTATCGGCTAGGAAAAGCTGATCTTTAGCTAGATAACCTCCCTTAAGATAGTGGGATAACCCGCTAACTAGGTTGGTATCTATACCGGGGAAATATAGGGCATCTAATAGAGCTAGAGGCCTATATTCTAGTGGATTTTTCTTGACCAGAACGTTAAAAACAGCGGTGCCTCTTCCTTTAGGATAAATAGGTCCTCCTGCTGTAATTATAGGGCTGGTTTAACCTTTCTTAAGAGGCTTAAAGTCCCTAAAGAAAGCCCTATTATTACAAATGTGACAAGAAGAACCTGTATCGTATAGAAGGGAGTTTTTAACCACATCATTAGAGTAGCTAAAAGTAGGCTTGCTAGTAGTGTCACTAGTAGTAGTGGTACTAGAGGTATCCAAATTAGATTCGGAATCACTACTATCCTCGCTGCTAGATTCGCCAGAATCTAGTTCTTCAACGTATCCCGTGGCTAGGCTATAGCCTAACGCAAAAGCAGCTTCTTTTCCTTTATCCCTGTTGCCACTCTTCTTCTTCTGCTTTTTCTTCCTAGAGGCTTTAGAAGGGTTTGAATCCTTCTTATCCTGCTCTTTAGTGGCGTTGGTAGAGTCCTTCTTAGTATTAGGATTAGATTTCTTCTCCTCTTCCTTAGAATTTCCCTTATTATTAGAAGCCTTATAGCTAAGAGCTTTAGCTACAGGGGAGGTTTTATCCCTCTGTTCTTCTAATAAATCAGCCATTAGGAACTGTAAATTTAAGGTATTTACAGGCAGCCCTTGTGCCCTAGTAGCTCTGATAGTAAATCTTTGTCTCTCAGCCCAACTAGGAAAGGTCTGCTTTAATACATTGATATAATGGTTTACTTGATCAATAGGAGCGATCTCTACACTACAAAGCTGTAGTCTAGCTAGTAAGTTATTAAAATTAGCATTAAAAGCCTCTAAAGATCCCTTATAATTTGAAAAATTTAGGGAGTGGTAGCTAGCGTATAGCATACCTCGCTGGATTTCAGCACTCTACAAATACTACCTAATAAGGACTTTATAGGCTTCTTTGGGGGATTTTTACTAATATATAGCTGCCTATAGCCTAGGTTAGCAACTATCTCTTAATATTATTAAAAGAATAGCTTAATCATAGTTAGCTAGATGGCCTGCTAAGCTAGGATTATCTATAAATTCAGGCAATCCTAGGGCTCTAAATTGTATGCTTAGGGCTTGCTTCCACTAATTATAGTTTTTAGGGCCTTTTAGCTTAGCTCCCTCAGGAATAGAGTGAACCTTCTTATTTAGTTCCTTAATAGCCCCTGTGTTAAAGGCAGCTTGTAAGTTACTAGAAGGCAAACTCGCAGAATTAGCGGCAGGTAGGTCTTCTACCAGAGCTTTAGTATTTTCTTCCCTTAGCTTAGTAGAATCCTAAAGACCTTACATAGCAGTTATAGTTTGCGTTAATTTATCTAATAGATCTTTAATACTAGCCTTGTTTTTTAGATAATTTGACTCAGTATGCTTGATAAAATCAGTTAAGGTCTTGCCTTGTTATTCAATTTGGCTCTGCATCTGTTATTGCAGTTGTAAAGCACTGGCTTAAACAGCCGGACCTTCTATATCCATCCTATCAGGGTCCCTAGGAGGGCTAGAAGGGCCTGTAGCAGGTCCCTTACCCTTATTATAACTCGGTGGTGCTATCTCTTAAAATTCCCTAGGATCTTAAAAGATATCCTATATAAGATCTCTAAATTTCTTCCTATTACAAATATTACGCGCTAGAAGCTGGTTGTGGTGTAACCGGGCTGCGCACGCAAATTATGTGGCGGGGCTGTTTGAAAGGGTGCCCCTCGAGGTCTAAAAGTGGGTCTGCGGTATGCGCGGGCAGAAACGGACCGGAGAAGATTCTCTGCGAAAATTTTCTTAACACTAAAAATAACGGATAGGAATCGTAGGATATAGGTATTGCAGCAGCCACAACGCAACGCAACGTGATGTATAGTGCGTGCAACGTATTGTAATAGGTTAAAAAGCCTAGTATTAAGATACTAGATGTTCGATGATTTAAAGGATGCAGCGTATCTACTGTTGTAGATAATATCAAATATAACGGTCGCGGCAGTGAATAGAATCACTAAAAAAGAGGTTGTGGTTGTAACTAGATAGTTACGGGTGCGGCTGTAAATGAATTTCAACACCAAGGGTCTGGCGTTGCGATGCGTGATACTAGCGGATGAAAAGCTTTAAAAGCTAGCGGTTTCCTTCGTAATCTTAAGAGCCCACAGGTCTAGTAGAGAGTAACTAGTACCCAAAATCAAGCACTAATCGCAGTAGAATAACGTAGTAATGTAGTAATCTTTAGGCCTTCCGGGCTCATAACCTATTGAAAATAGAAGGGAATCTGTACTAGAGGGATAGGAAGACCTCCCTAGTAGATTCAACGCGGCGGCTTCTAGATTTACTATAATACGACGATTCTTCATAAGATATAGAGCTTTAATAGTTAAATATAGTAGATTTTAGCTAGACGAACGATCTAACGAGCAATGAGAGGATTTTCTAAGTTCCCCTCATAGACCTACCGACTGTATCGACGGAAGGGGGTCGCTAGCCGGGCCTTAGGAGCTATTTTTTATTTTCCGTAAAATTCATTTATATATGAAAAGTAAAAAATTGACTCATGACCATACAATCTAGCCACCCACGTGCACCAACTAAGCAATCTAATAAGCAACCCTATAAATAAAATACATCATTAAATCCAGAAAAAATCAAGGATTCGAATAGTATAAGTCAGCCTTTTATACGACTACTAGTTCCCTAGTTACAGTTAATTTTAGCTTCCCTATAGGGTAGCCTAGTCGGCTTAGTCATACAAGCCTGTGGGTTGGTTGTGAACGCAGGTCACAGCCAAAGCTGGCCGCAGCCAACAACGCTGCAGGCAACGCCTTGTAACCAACGTTGCAACAACGCAACTAGGCAACTAGTGGGCCTATAAAATAGTGCTATAAATAGCATAATTTTAACAGCTGGAAATCAAAGAAAGCAACTACAATAGCTTTATCGACATTAGAGGCCGAATCAGATGCTCTATGTGAAGCTATTAGGGAGCTAGAGTGGCTCTATGGCCTTTTTAAGGAAATTAAGCTACCTATAGCACCTCCTGTTCCGATTTTTAGCGATAACTAAGGCGCTATAACAACCGCTAATAACCCTGCTCTTCACAGCAGAACTAAGCATACCCTGCTAAAATTCAACTATACTAGAGAAAAGGTACAGAAGGGTATAGCTAAGGTTATCTACATTAACACTAAAGAGATGCCTGCAGATGGCTTAACTAAGCCCCTGCCTAACGATAAATTTCAACAATTTATTCAACTATTAGGCCTTACGAATACAAAGGCCTAGCTTTAAAAACAACTAAAAAGTCGAAAAATCGAAAATCAACAAAAACACTGGAATTCCGTTGAAAAGTTATTGATTTTAGTTGAAAAGTTATTGGATTTATTATTGAATTTATTGTTAACTTAGATATCTATTAAAGAGCTAAGTTTAGGTATCGAATTAGTTACCTCATACTTTTCTAGAGGGAGTGTTAAAATTATGCTATTTATAGCACTATTTTATAGGCCCACTAGTTGCCTAGTTGCGTTGTTGCAACGTTGGTTACAAGGCGTTGCCCGCAGCGTTGTTGGCTGTGACCTGCGTTCCTGCACACAACCAACCCACAGGCTTGTATGACTAAGCCGACTAGGCTACCCTATAGGGAAGCTAAAATCGACTGTAACTAGGGAACTAGTAGTCGTATAAAAGGCTAATATAAACTGTTCGAATCCTTGATTTTTTCCGGATTTTATGGTATATTTTATTTATAGGGTTGCTTATTAGATTGCTTAGTTAGTGCACGTGGGTGGCTAGATTGTATGGTCGTGAGTCGATTTTTTACTTTTCATATACAAATAAATTTTGCGGAAAATAAAAAATAGCTCCTAAGGCCTGGCTAGCGACCCCCTTCCGTCAATATGGTTAGTAGGTCTATAAGGGGACTTAGAAAATCCTCTCATTGCTCGTCAGATCGTTCGTCTAGCTGAAATCTACTATATTCAACTATTAAAGCTCTATATCTTGTGAAGAATCGTCGTATTATAGTGAATCTAGAAGCCGCCGCGTTGAATCTACTAGGGAGGTCTTCCTATCCCTCTAGTACAGATTCCCTTCCATTTTCAAAAGGTTATATAACGTATTCTATATTAGCCTGCTAGAGCCTTAGACCTATTATAAGAACGTAGACAAAGAAAAAATGCTAATACCTAACCTTAAGGATAAAGATAATAAATATAAAGTTAAGGAGGTTAAGGAATATAGAAAGACCTATAAAGGCAATAAATACCTAGTGAAGTAGAAGGGTTAGCTAAGCAAATATAACTAGTAGGTTCCTATTAAAGATATAGAAGGAGCTTAGCGCGTAATTTAGGCGTTCTACTAGAATAAATTAAGGGAAAAGGATAGCGACATGTAAGTAAGTTATAGGCAAAAGAGTATAGAGTTCCTATAAGAAAGGCATAGCCTTACTGGCCGCTATAATACGCCTAATAAAAGAAAATAACTAAACTATATATAAAAACAAAAGAAAAAAAAAATTTAAAGGAACAAAATAAAGGAAACTATCTATAGCTTTAGGAGAGTTAATAGAAATCCCTCTATAGTCGCCCCCTTATAGCCAAAGACTTGGCCCCTACGGACCATGTACTTAGCGTTGTTCTTGTCTGCCGCGACCGCCTCCCTTATTCTATAATAAAAATAATATAATACTATTCCCTAGGTAATAAATCCTGGATTACTTAGCTATAGCTATAAAACCATTACTATATTCTATATAGTAAGGAGTTATGGATAGTTAGCCTACTAAAATGTTAGCAAATAGATAGCGAAACCAGGCTAAGATATAACCTACTATCCCTAGGACTAGAGCTAGGTTTATAGTGACTATAAGGGTTTGATAGGAGACTATGTACTACTAGTATGTAATTAAAGTATCCTGCCTAGATATATTAGCAAAGAACCGGCAAAAAGGGAAGAAATATATAGACCTAGCGGACCTTAGCGGCCCCTATTAACCTAAACGCGATGTAATGTGTTATATTAGCATAGTTAAAGCCCTATATAAGCTAAAGATAATAGGTGGCGAAACGCTACTGAGTTGCCTCTAAGAATATAAGGTCTTTAGGATTATCCTTATTCTTATTACTAAGTGCCTCTATTAGGATATCTACCTAATCTAGTACCTTTAATAAGTTAAGGAAGTTACTATATATAGTGGCTATAGACTATAAAATTATTAGTAAATAGAAACTAAAGAGTAAAGGAAAAGCAAGCTACTTATAGCCTTATAACTATCCCCGCGCGTATAACACTAAATGCAGCGCTTTAACTGCTTTATCTTTAACTAACCTATGTATAGGTTAGCAGCAAATTAATAATTAATCTAGGGGAGTTTAGGGGCGGATAGGGGGCTCTTTTTGTGTTTAGCGCATCTGGTATGTAAGTAGTGTATATACGAATAATTATAAAGAAGAATTGTAGGAGCACTTATAGTGATATACTGGCGATTGATAATAGATAGATAATAGTGTTATGGAAGAAGTGATAATTTAGCTAATAATATGGAAATAAAAATAGAACAACATAGTAGAGAGTTAGAGGTGAATTTATACTAAAGCGCTAACTATTATTTGTTATTATAGATTATTATTTATTATTGTTTTAATGTGACTACTAGTTAGCGAATAGTTATAAAATGTGGGGCGAAAGCTATTTGGGAGCCTGGCAATAAGGGGGGGGATAATTATGAGGCCCCTCACAACATAACCTACACGCATGCGTGTACCGTAGCGCCAGAGCACCGCGGCGCCTGACACTAGAAGGAAGGGCTAGGTCCACGTAATATTAGCGAGCCGCTAGCTATAAACCAGCGACTCGCACACACATTACACTTAGACCTAGTAAGCTTTAGTTAATATATAAGTGCACCCTATATCCTTTTGCCTAGCTACCTTTATCCTTACACTATCCTTGCTTTTTAATGCCTACTTCTAGGTCTTAGGCATATCTAAATCGTTATTATTGTTATTAGATAACAATTTAGCCTTTTGTTGCGCCTTAAAGCATATCTCCTTAACGAAAGAAGATAGGTTAAAATCATCGATATCCATAGAATTAGGGTTAATTAAAGAATCCGAATCTAAAAACGGTTTTTTAATAGCACCCTTATTAGGGGCGCTAGAGCTTAGGCTCTCTAGGGGTAGCGCTAGAGGCATTACAGCGGTTGTCCCGGGCGATGTTGTAGGCGCGGCGGGCGCTGTAGGCGCTATGGGCGCTAGAGGCTTTAGATAGCTATCCTAAACCTCTAGATTATCTCGTGAGATATTAGCTTCTCCCTCTAAAGGATAGCTCCCTAAAGGCTTAGGGGACCCTATAGAGCTTATATCCTCTATAATCTTAATAAAGCTAGTCTTAATAACTAACCTTTTAGAGGGTATATAAACAAGATAAACACTAGAACCTAGAGTAGCAAGTAGCTAGCCAGGGATAGTCCTAGGGGCTAGCTTCTAAAGCTTTAATCTCTGCTCCGGAGGTATTAGAACCTCATAATAAGACCCTATAGCCCTAATCTTTAAAAAATCAGGCTTATAAGAGGTCTTAGGCTCTAAGTTAGCTAGAAATAGCTACTGAGGGGTTAGGGGCTTAGTTATATTAGCGGTAATATTAACTAAGTCCACTATAGCTAGAAGGATATAAGACTATAGATATAAAGGCAGCTTAGACCACTGAAGTGTAGCTCTAAGCCGGTCTAGGATAACCCTAATAGCCCTCTTAACTAGCCTATTCTATTTGTGAATATAAGGGCAAGAGGTGCTAAAGCAAATTCCTTTAGAAGATAACTAAGACTAAAGTTCGTTGTTGATTTCAGTACCTCCGTTAAAGTGAAGGTGCCTAGGATACACATTATATTGGTTTTTTAGGGCCTTAAAGAAGCCCTTAATAGTAGTATAAAGGGTCTAACCTTCTTTATTAGCTAATAAAAAGCACCACTTATACCGGGATTTTCGATTAATAAGGATAAGGACTAGGGCCTTCTTATTATACGGTATAGGTTTAATTTTAACTATATCTCCCTCTAGAATATCTAAAACCCTAGGGGGGTCCTGAATAGGTCTTTTAGTAGGTCTTCTAACAGCCTTTAATTGCATATAGGCTATATAGTTAAAATCCTTGTCTTTAATGGCGGAAAAATCAGGGATCCCTTTAGCTAATTTCGAAGATTTCTTAAGTAAAGGGAGGCTAATGTAGCCTAATTAAATGTGCTAAAGAAGGGCTAAATCTAGTAATTTCTTATAACTAGAATCTAGCTTTTTAGAGCTATTATCCCCTAGCTCCCTCTGTTGCTAGGCCTCTTAAGAATCACAGGCCTCTGGGGGCAATAGACGGCCACTATTGTCACCTAAGTCATTAGGGTATGGACCTTCTAAACCCCCTATAGAAGATACCTAACTAGGAGGAGCTTCGGTGGGACATAGGGCTGAATCTTCATCTTCTTCGTCAGAATCTAATTCTTCGATTCGTTAATATTCCTCGGGATTAAATGCTAGCTGCGGAATTTAAACCTCTATAGGGTAGGAAAACCCTAATTCAGTCTTATAGGCTCGTTGTTGGTTGCAATATTAAGAGCCTATAAAGGAGAGGTGGGTTAAATGCTTGCAGATCTTAGGAGTAGCTTGCCCCTTAATCTACAAAAAGAAGCCGTGTTTAGTAGGTTCTAATAACCCACAGGGACTTTTATCGGCTAGGAAAAGCTAATCTTTAGCTAGATAACCTCCCTTAAGATAGTGGGATAACCCGCTAACTAGGTTGGTATCTATACCAGGGAAATATAGGGCATCTAATAGAGCTAGAGTGTAATGGACTTGAGCTCGAGGCTCGGGTCCTTCTTAGGTCCGGGAGGGCTCTGGAAAGGGCGCGGAGAGTGCATAAGGCAGCGTGCGGAGGTTATGCGGACTTAGGGCTTACTACACGCACCACGCACATAGACTACGCATAGGAGGATATATAGTTATATACTATATAATCTCTTACTTAGCTTTTTCTTTCCTCTCTAAGAATAGTAATTACACTTTAGATACTTATTTATAGTTACCCTAAGGCTAGTCTATAATATTTACTATTCTTTACTTTCTTTATATCCTTCCCCTTTTAGCTATATCTTAATAATAGTATAACCTTTATTAAGTAGGATAGAAATAGGTAAGCTAGCTATATTATAGGCGCTTATTAGGGAGTAGTTAGTATAGATCTAAGTGCTTTATAAGAACTAACACTAAGTAAGGCAAAAGCTATTACCTATAGGGGCACTATTTAATAGTAATAGGACGCTCTTTATAGCCTAGAAGAGTCTTATAGGCTATAAGCTAGTTATAAACTAGGGGTTTATTAGGGGCACTAAGGACTAATAGTACTTTATTTACTAGAACCTTTTAGTAAAGGTTTAGGCCTAGGTTATACCCTACTTTAAGAAGGGAAACTTAGTAAACTTTAATATAAGGCACTTCCTTAATTACTTAGGGGAAATATTTAATAACCCCTATTAATAGGAATTAGCTATTACTAAGCTTAACTAGTTATAATAATAATAATATAAGCAGTTTAGTAACTTCTATATATAGTTTAAATAGAAACTCACGCTTATAGGTAGGCTAGGTTAGGTAGATAAGGTAAAGCTTTTAAAGCTATGCACTACCCTTAATAAGTAGATAAGGGATTATAGTATAGGATATAATATTCCCTAGGCTAACTACTCTATAGCATTAGCTTAGTTTAGGAATATTATATTAGATATTAAGTCCTATTATTTAGAGAAAAAGCATTACTTATATTACTAGGTATAACTAGCTCCCTAGGTAGACTAGTCTTTAGGGTAAGATAAGGATATACTAATAATAGATATCTAGTTAGTAGGTATAGTAGGGGCCTAGAAAGGCTCTAGGAAAGCTATAGATTACTAGTAGTAGGGGGTAAAAAGGGCTAAATAGGTTTCCTAGGAGGTACTTAATATATAATATAAGGAGGGTAAGTATATATAATATAGCTCTAATAAGCACTAAGTTATAAAGTATTCCTTATATTACACTATCTATCTAAAGGAGATACTAGTGGTTAATGCTTATAAGGTAGAAGATATTAACTCTAAGGATTTAAGTAATAAGTTAGAAAAAGAGAATCCCCTTTATTAAGTTATTTAAATAAGGAGGAGGAATAGGAGCTTAGAGAGGCTTTATAGTATATAATTAAGGTTAAGGATAACTTTAAATATATCTAGAGTAATATAGATATATTACCCTTCTTAGTCCCTATATTAATAAATAAGATAACCTTTTTAGATATATAAGTTAATATAGGATATAACTACTATACTACTATTAGTAAATACCTAGTCTAGAAGCTATAACTAGAACACATCCCCTTACTAACTAAGAGGTTAGTTTATATAGTAATTAGTATAAAAAGAGGGGGAAGGGAGAATTATAAGGTAAGCTTATTAATTATATATATTATCTATTTTTAGATAGATATAGATAGATAGGAGACGCTAATTATAGTGTATATAATCCTAGGATTAATAAGATAACTTATCCTAGGGACTTTATAGATAGCGCGCTATAATATTAACTTAAATATATAACTCTAATAACTAACTATAGGAGTGGCTAATAACCTATAGATTTAGGCTATAACTAATAGAGGGGTAGAGAAGCCTACTATATATATTATAGGATCTTTATTTATAGGAATAGTGTATTAGGTAAGGAAGTAAAAGGAGTATATATAGCTTTATACTATAAGCTTATAGGAAATTATATCTATCCTATAGATTAATACTACACTAAAACCTATAGAGTAGGAGCTCTTAGTGTCCTTACTAGAGGAGTTATAGGACTATAAGGACCTTTTCTAGGAGAGTAAGGTAAATACCCTACTACTACACTAGGGTAAGTCTAATTACTATATTTACCTAAAGTAGGATATAGAGGGTAATAAACTAGACCTACTATAGGCTTTACTATATAATATACTATATTAATATCTCCTAGAGATATATAAATAGGTAATAGACTTAATAGATAAGGGCTAGATTAGGGTAAGCTTATTATTAGTAGTAGCACTAGTTCTACTAGTAAAGAAACCTAGGGGTAGTTAGAGGTTCTATATAGACTATTACACGCTAAATAAGATTATAGAATAGGACTATTATCCCTTACCTTTAGTAAAAGAGACACTATACTCCTTAGCTAAGGTAAAATAGTTTATAAAGCTAGATATATAAGCAGCGTTCTATTATATTTATATTACTAAGGGCTAGGAACACTAGACTGCTTTCTAGATATAATTTAGATTATTTAAGTAGTTAGTATACCCCTTTAGTTTAGCGGGTATACCTATAACCTTTTAGAGGTATATTAATAGTATACTTAGTAGTATCCTTAGGGACTATATTACTACTTATCTTAATAATATCTTAATCTATATAGGGGGGTTATAGAAAGACTATATATAGAAGGTTTATAGGGTATTAGCTAGACTATAGTAGGCTAGGTTAAACCTAGATATTAAGAAGTGTGTTTTTATAATAAAGGAGGTTAAGTACCTTAGGTTTATTATCTATATAGGGAAATAGATTTGCCTAGATAATAAGAAGATTACTATAATTAGGGATTAGGAGGCCCTAATATAGGTCTAAGGAGTATATAGGTTCCTAGGGTTTACTAACTTTTATTATAACTTTATACTATAGTTTTTAGAAGTTATAGGTCCCCTAATTAACCTAATAAAGAAGGGTATAGTATTTTACTAGATAAAGGTATATAAGAAGGCTTTTAAAACGCTAAAGCTAGCTTTTATATTATACCCTATTCTTATATAATAGGACCCTAATAAGGATATAGTAGTAGAGGTAGACTACTTAGGAATAGTATTAGGAGGCTACCTTTCCTAGATAAATAATAAGGGGGTCTTATATCTAGTAGCATACTACTTAGCTTACTTATAGCTAGCTTAATAGAATTATATAATATATAATAAGGAGCTTCTAGTAATTATCTTATACCTTAGGGCATAGTTAGTAAAGCTATAAAGTATTAATAAGCTATTTATAATACTTATAGATTATAAGAACTTAGAGTACTTTATAGCCCTAAGAGAGATATTAGAATAGTAAGTATAATAGGCAGAGACTCTAGCGCTCTTTAACTTCTACTTATATTATAGACTAGGGACTTAGGTAAGTAAACTAGATATATTATTAAGATACTATTAGGAGGAGGTATAGTCCGCTAAGCTAAAGGTACCTATTATATAGTTAATAATAATACCTATATAGTTTAGCTTTAGTTAGGGATAACTATATATAAATATAAGACCTATAGTAGCCCTAGAAAGCACTACTTTAGAGAATAGTTTAGCTTTAGCTCTAGATATTCTAGCTAGAGACTCCTTATTTATAGATAAGTACCTTTAGTCCCTATAGGATTAGGCTATAGCCTATAATAAGACTTATAGGTTATAGCTTAAGGTAGTAAAGGCTAGGGCTTAGAAGTTTCCTAATATAGTAGGTATAAGGGAGTAGATTATAGATTATTAGATTAGTATAAAAGGAGCACTTTAATTCTAGGGCTAGACTTAGGTACTAAAGTAGGAACCCTTAACTATAACCTTAATCTAATAAACACATAACTTACCCTTACTAGGTTACCTAGGGTAGAATACTACCTTTAAAGCGCTCTAGAGGGACTTCTATTAGGATAGTATATTATAGGATATAGTATAGTTTATATAAAACTATTACTACTATAGGGGGTAGAAGAGCTAGTAGCTATAATAGGGCTTACTAAAGCTAATTCCTCTGCTAGATAGATATTAGTTATAGATCTCTATTAACTTTATAATAAAGCTCCCTGCTTAAGATTAGGCTAACCTATAGTTCCTTATAGTAATTATAGATAGACTCTCTAAGTTTATATAGCTTAAGGCTATAATATTAATAAAGGCTAAGATATATATAGAGCGGTTTAAATACTATTAGTAGTGGTTCTATAGGTTCCCTACCTAGATTATTATAGATTATAGTTTAGATTAGTTAAGTAGTTTTTAGATAGTACTCTATAAGAAGGTAGGTATAAAGTAACTACTATTAACCTTATATTACCTATAGATAGATAAAGGTATAGAGAGAGCTAACTAGGAGGTTTAGGTAGTGTTATAGGTAATATTATCCTTCTTATAATTTAAGTAGGCTAATTACCTACTAGCCTACTAGCTAGCGTTAAATAATAGGGATTCTTTAGTAATAGGAGTAAGTGTAAATATATGTCAGGGTCACAGAGGCAATAGAGCGACAGAGGCTATGAAGGCGATGGCATCATGTACAGTAGGGCCTAGTCGTGGCTCGCAGCGCCCTAGCTGCGAGGTCGCCGCGAGCTAGTCACGTGCACGCAGAGGGGGTATTTAGGCGAAGGTCGCACACATGGAATGTGGGAGGCCGGAGATGGAAACCTTCAAGCACACACACCTACCTTCTAGTCCCATAGCTGCTACCTTGATCATACCATCACCCTGTTCATCATATTCGGCCCAGAGCCTTGACAATATAGCGCTCTATAGCTTTAATATACCTATAATCTAGGAGGCACTGCTATTAGAGGTATTAAAAACTTTACTAAAAGGATAGGTATAAGCATTCCTATAGCACTTAAAAGAGGGTACTAACCTAATATAGGCTATAATAGCCTTTATCTAATAATAATAATAGGAAAGTATAAATAGTAGTTAGAGACTAGTGGAATAGTTCTAGGTTAGGGACTATATATAGTTAAGCCTTTAGAATATTAAGATAAACTAACTATATAAGAAGTTAGATTAGGTTATAGTAAAGTATAAGGTACTAGAGGTACTAATACTATTAACTATAAAGTTAGATATTCCTAGGGGGCTATATCTAATCTTTTATATAGATTTGGTTTAGAGGGTAGTAGAGGATCTATTACTAAGCTAGAAGCTAGCTAATAAATAACCTCTACTAGAGCTAATATTAATAGATATAGATAGTAACCTTATAGAGTACTAGGTAGAGGAAATCCTTATAGCTAAAAACACCCCTAGTTAGGGAGCAAATTATAATATAATAGTTAAGTAGAAAGGTTATATTTAGCTAATATAGGAGCCCCTAAAGAACATATAGGATACTAAGGCACTAGATAGATTTAAGGTAGAATAGGGGGATATATAGATAAGTAATAGTCTAAAGTAAGTGTAGAAATAGGTATAGTTTAATTTACCCCTAGAGGAGTAAAACCTCTAGGATATATATAGAGGGGGGAGGTAGGGATAAGGAGGAGGTAGGGTTTAAAATTTTTTCTTATATAGTAAAGGGAGGGAAGGGGTATAAAGGGGGGTATATAATAGACTTAAGCTTAGGGCTTAGGTCCTTCTTAGGTCTAGGAGGGCTCTAGAAAGGGCGTGGAGATTGTATAAGGTAGTGTGCGGAGGTTATATAGACTTAGGGCTTACTACACATACCACGCGTATAGACTATATATAGGAGGATATATAGCCGCACGCTATGCGATCTCTTGCTTAGCTCTTTCTTTCCTCTCTAAGAATAGTAATCGCACTTTAGACGCTTGTTTACAGTTGCCCTAAGGCCAGTCTATAACATAGAGGCCTATATTCTAGTGGATTTTTCTTAACCAGAACGTTAAAAACAGTGGTGCCTCTTCCTTTAGGATAAATAGGTCCTCCTGCTGTAATTATAGGGCTAGTTTAACCTTTCTTAAGAGGCTTAAAGTCCCTAAAGAAAGCCCTATTATTATAAATATAATAAGAAGAACCTATATTATATAGAAGGGAGTTTTTAACCACATTATTAGAGTAGCTAAAGGTAGGCTTGCTAGTAGTATCACTAGTAGTAGTAGTACTAGAGGTATCTAAATTAGATTTAGAATCACTACTATCCTCGCTACTAGATTCGCTAGAATCTAGTTCTTTAACGTATCCCGTGGCTAGGCTATAGCCTAACGCAAAAGCAGCTTCTTTTCCTTTATCCCCGTTACCACTCTTCTTCTTCTGCTTTTTCTTCCTAGAGGCTTTAGAAGGGTTTAAATCCTTCTTATCCTGCTCTTTAGTGGCATTAGTAGAGTCCTTCTTAGTATTAGGATTAGATAATTTCTTTTCCTTATCCTTAGAATTTCCC
Organism: Epichloe elymi; assembly: GCA_023658475.1. Classification (NCBI taxonomy): domain Eukaryota; kingdom Fungi; phylum Ascomycota; class Sordariomycetes; order Hypocreales; family Clavicipitaceae; genus Epichloe; species Epichloe elymi. The sequence goes on from CP098274.1 coordinate 1,668,090, forward strand.
TTATTATTAGAAGCCTTATAGCTAAGAGCTTTAGCTATAGGAGAGGTTTTATCCCTCTATTCTTCTAATAAATCCGCTATAAGGAACTGTAAATTTAGGGTATTTATAGGCAGCCCTTATGCCCTAGTAGCTCTAATAGTAAATCTTTGTCTCTCAGCCTAGCTAGGAAAGGTTTGCTTTAATATATTAATATAATAGTTTACTTAATTAATAGGAGCAATCTCTACACTATAAAGTTATAGTCTAGCTAGTAGGTTATTAAAATCAGCATTAAAAGCCTCTAAAGATCCCTTATAATTTGAAAAATTTAGGGAGTGGTAGCTAGCGTATAGCGTACCTCGCTGGATTTCAGCACTCTGCAAATACTGCCTAATAAGGACTTTATAGGCTTCTTTAGGGGATTTTTGCTAATATATAGCTGCCTGTGGTCCTGGTTAATAGCTATCTCTTAATATTATTAAAAGAATAGCTTAATTATAGTCAGCTAGATAGCCTGCTAAGCTAGGATTATCTATAAATTTAGGTAATCCTAGGGCTCTAAATTAAATACTTAGGGCTTGCTTCTACTAATTATAGTTTTTAGGGCCTTTTAACTTAGCTCCCTTAGGAATAGAGTGAACCTTCTTATTTAGTTCCTTAATAGCCCCTATATTAAAGGTAGCTTATAAGTTACTAGAAGGTAAACTCGTAGAATTAGCGGTAGCAGGCAGGTCTTCTACTAGAGCCTTAGTATTTTCTTCCCTTAGCTTAGTAGAATCCTAAAGACCTTATATAATAGTTATAGTTTGCGTTAATTTATCTAATAGATCTTTAATACTAGCCTTGTTTTTTAGATAATTTAACTTAGTATGCTTAATAAAATCAGTTAAGGTCTTGCCTTATTGTTTAATTTAGCTTTGTATCTATTATTAAAAAGCACTAGCTTAAACAGCCAGACCTTCTATTTCCATCCTATTAGGGTCGCTAGGAGGGCTAGAAGGGCCTATAGCAGGTCCCTTACCCTTATAATTCAGTGGTGCCATCTCTTAAAATTCCCTAGGATCTTAAAAGATATCCTATATAAGATCTCTAAATTTCTTCCTATTACAAATAACGCGCGCTAGAATCTAGTTGTGGTGCAACCTGATCGCGTACGCAAATTATGTGGCGGGGCTGTTTAAAAGGGTGCCCCTTAAGGTCTAAAAGTGGGTCTGCGGTATGCGCGGGCAGAAACAGACCGGAGAAGATTCTCTGCGAAAATTTTCTTAACACTAAAAATAACGGATAGGAATAATAGGTATTACAGAACGTGCAAACGCAACGCAACGAATGTATAGTGCGTGCAACGTAGTGCAATAGGTCAAAAAGCCTAGTATAGATATACTAGATGTTCAATGATTTTAAAAGAGAATGCAGCGTATCTACTATTGTAGATAATATTAAGTATAACGGTCGCGGCAGTGAATAGAATCACTAAAAAGGTGGTTGTAACTAGTAGTTACGGGTGCAATATGGTGGTTGCAGGTGCGGCTATAGTTGAATTCAACACTAAGGGTCTGATGTTACAATGCGTAGAGCTAGTAGATGAAAGCTTTAACTAGTGGTTTCCTTTGTAATCTAAGAGCCTATAGTTCTAGTAGAGAGTAACTAGTACCTAAAATCAAGCACTAATCGCAGTAGAATAACGCAGTAATATAGTAATCTTATAGGCCTTCCAGGCTTATAACCTATTAAAAATAGAAGGGAATCTGTACTAGAGGGATAGGAAGACCTCCCTAGTAGATTCAATGCGGCGGCTTCTAGATTCACTATAATACGACAATTCTTCAAGATATAGAGCTTTAATAGTTAAATATAGTAGATTTCAGCTAGACAAATAATCTAATAAGCAATAAGAGGATTTTCTAAGTCCCCTTATAGACCTACTAACTATATCAACAGAAGGGGGTCGCTAGCCAGGCCTTAGGAGCTATTTTTTATTTTCCGTAAAATTTATTTATATATAAAAAGTAAAAAATCGACTCACGACCATATAATCTAGCCACCCACGTGCACTAACTAAGCAATCTAATAAGCAACCCTATAAATAAAATACATCATTAAATCCGGAAAAAATCAAGGATTCAAACAGTATAAGTCAGCCTTTTATATAACTACTAGTTCCCTAGTTACAGTCGATTTTAGCTTCCCTATAGGGTAGCCTAGTTAGCTTAGTCATACAAGCCTGTGGGTTGGTTGTGTGCAGGAGCGCAGGTCACAGCCAGATCTGGCCACAGCCAACAACGCTGCAGGCAACGCCTCGTAACCAACGTTGCAACAACGCAACTAGGCAACTAGTGGGCCTATAAAATAGTGCTATAAATAGCATAATTTTAACAATTCTAGGTTCTTATAATCTATTAGTATTATAAACAGTTTGCTAACACCCTATAGCTCTACTAATCACACCTTAAGGTAAGTAATAATTATAAGTAACTCCTTATTATAAATTATATAGTTCCTTTCCACTAGCTATAGGCAAGCTAAATAATAAGCCACTAGATGTAGAATGCCCCTATTATTAGCCTAGGAGAGATAACCTCCTAATGCTATTCCTAAGCAGTCTACCTCTACTATAGTGTCCTTATTAGGATCCTATTATATTAAAATAGGATATAAAATAAAAGTAAGCTTTAACGCTTTAAATACCTTATTACACTTCTCTATCTAATAGAATAGGATGCCCTTCTTTATTAAATCTAGTAGAGGTCCTGTAACTTCTAAAAACTATAGTATAAAGTCATAATAAAAGTTAGCAAAACCTAGGAACCCGCGAACTCCCTAGATCCTAGTAGGCGCCTCCTAATCCCTAATTACTATAATTTTCTCCAGGTCTAGGCAAATCTCTTTCCCTATATAGATAATAAACCCTAGATATTTAACCTCCTTTGTCATAAATATATACTTCTTAATATCTAAGTGCAAGCTAGCCTATTATAGCCTAGCTAGCACCCCCTGAACCTTCTCTATGTGGTCCTTTTATAATCCCCCTAAATAGATAAGGATATTATTAAGGTATATAGTAATATAGTCCCTAAGAATACTACTAAGTATACTATTAATATATCTCTAGAAGGTTATAGGAGCGCCTGCTAACCTAAATAGGCAAACTAACTATTTAAATAACCTAAATTACATTTAGAATATAGTCTAATATTCCTTGCCTTTAGTAATTCATAACTAATAAAACACTACTTATATATCTAGCTTTATAAACCACTTTGCTTCTAATAAGGACTATAGCGTTTCCTTAACTAAAGGTAAGGGGTACTAGTCCTATTCTATAATCTTATTTAATACGCAATAGTCTATATAAAACCTCTATTCTCCTCCTAGCTTCTTTACTAATAGTACTAGTGCTATAGCTGCTAATAAGCTAGCCTAAATCTAACCTTTATTTATAAGATCTGTAACTTACTTCCTAATCTTAAGCAAATATTAATAAGGTATACTATATAATAGTGCCTATAGTAGGTCTAGTTGTTAAAATTATGCTATTTATAGCACTATTTTATAGGCCCACTAGTTGCCTAGTTGCGTTGTTGCAACGTTGGTTACAAGGCGTTGCCCGCAGCGTTGTTGGCTGTGACCTGCGTTCCTGCACACAACCAACCCACAGGCTTGTATGACTAAGCCGACTAGGCTACCCTATAGGGAAGCTAAAATCGACTGTAACTAGGGAACTAGTAGTCGTATAAAAGGCTGATGTATACTGTTCGAATCCTTGATTTTTTCCGGATTTTATGGTATATTTTATTTATAGGGTTGCTTATTAGATTGCTTAGTTAGTGCACGTGGGTGGCTAGATTGTATGGTCGTGAGTTGATTTTTTACTTTTCACATACAAATAAATTTTGCGGAAAATAAAAAATAGCTCCTAAGGCCCGGCTAGCGACCCCCTTCCGTCAATATGGTCGGTAGGTCTATAAGGGGACTCAGAAAATCCTCTCATTGCTTGTCAGATCGTTTGTCTAGCTAAAATCTACTATATTCAACTATCAAAGCTCTATATCTTGTGAAGAATCGTCGTATTATAGTGAATCTAGAAGCCGCCGCGTTGAATCTACTAGGGAGGTCTTCCTATCCCTCTAGTACAGATTCCCTTCCATTCTCAAAACTAGTATATTCCCTTCTATATCTTTCTTAAGGCAAATATAGTAATCTAACTTCCCTTAATATAGAGGTAGGGCATTTGCCTTACTCTTCTAGAAGAGATCCTTAAAATCCTATAGTGCCTCTAGTAAGGATTTTAATAGCTTTTCTTCTAACGCTTCTAGTATAGCGTTAATCTATAAGATAGATATAATTTCCTATAGACTTATAGCTAAAAGCTAGATATACTACTTCTGCCTTTTTACCCTATACACTATCCCTATAAAGGTTAATCCTAGGATTACCACTGTAGGTTATTTAACCTTCCTATATAGCATAGCCTGCACTTTTAAGTTATTTACTAACCCTATAGTTAACTAGTAATACTTTATTTCTAGCTTTATATTATAACATCCTATCCACAGCGTCCTAAGGATTAACTCTCTGGTTAAACCTAGGATTACATATGCTATAATTAGCGTTTCCTATCCGTCTATATCTACCTAAAAACAAATAATATATATTATATATAAATGTTTTTTATAACTCTTAGTTCCCCCTTATTTCACACTAACCACTATATAAACTAGCCTCTTAGCTAGCAAGGGGATGTATTCTAATTAAAGCTTCTAGATAAGGCATTTACTTATAGTAGCATAGTAATTATAACCTATATTAACCTAGGTATCTATAAAGGTAGTTTTATTAATTAATACTAGAAGCAAAAAGGGTAATAAATCTATATTATTCTAGATCTATTTAAAATCCTTATTAGTAATAACTATATACTATAACGCCTCCCTAGGCTCCCTACTCTTAACCCTATTTAAATAACTTAATAAAGGGGTTATTCTTTTCCTAACTATTTATTAGCCTTACTACCTAAATTATTAGGCTTAACCTCCGCTAAGTTATAAGTGTTAATTAATAACCTCCCCTAAGAAGGGATAGCAGCATATAGTGTATATCCTAAGATAAAATGCTTAGCAGAGCCACACTATAGGCACTTATCCTTATCTTTTTGTGTGTTAATTACTTCCTAAGAGACCTACTTAGCCTATTTTATACCACTCCTACTAGCTAACTTTAACTAGCCTTATAGCTTCCTAGAGCTCTTTTAGGTATAAGATATGCCTATAGATTAGATATCTATTATTAGTGTGTCCTTATCTTACTATTACTGTAAGGGCTTAGGCTTTGCCCAAGCATTCTCCAGAGTGCACACGTGTCACGTATGCGTAGGGATAGATAGTCCTAAGCATCTACTAAAGTGCATATATATCACATATATACAGGGGCAAATCCTAAGGGCCCTAAGTCTAGAATATATATATACTATATATATAAAGGCATAGGGAAGAGGATAAGTATAAGGTAGTTAGGGGGTTATAAGAGCCCTAGTAAGGATAGGTTTCCTACCTTCCTCTTCTCTTTCCCTAAGTTTCTTAATACTATACTAATACCCTATTATAGTTACCTAGGGGCTAGTCTATAATAATTAAGAAACTTCCTTTAGTCTTATAATAGCTACTAAAAGATAATAAAATAGATTTTAATATACTAATAGATATACTAATAGGTATATAAAATATACTTTAACCTTAGGATTATCCTAACTAGGGGACTATTACCCTAGGATCTAATACTATAGTGCCTCTAGTAGCTTAGTAAGTATAATTTAAAATACTTTACTATATACTAAATAAGTAAATAGTAGAAATAATATAACTCTAGGAGTAAGTTAATATAAATTATATAGGACCCTTAGTGGATTATATAGGACCCTTAGCCTAACTAACTTAACTAAACCCTAGGGTCTAGCGCTAAGCTCTAACCCCTACTATATTTACTGCCCTATAGGTAGCTATAGTAGCTAAATTAAAGCAAAAACTAATCCCTATAGGTAACCTATATAATAGTAATAAGGCTATATTTACTATATAGAGGCTCCTAATAGAGTATAAGCTACTAGTAGATAAGGACTTTATTAGTACTAATAAGGATAGGTAGATATTTATTTACTAGAACCTCTTCTCTAAGGTATAGTCCTAGGTAGCTAACTTCTTTAAGTTAGGTAAAAATATTAACTTTAATCCCTTTAAGTTCCTAGAGTATCTTAAGACTATATTTACTAACCTATATAGATAAGAGATAGCCCTTATAAAGCTTAACTAAATAGAATAAGGACCTAGGGAGGTATTCTCTATATTTTTTATTTACTTTATAAATAAGCTCTTATTAGCTAGGGGGGATCTTTAGGTAGATAATATAAAGCTAGTAAAGCTTTAATATATACTTAATAAGTATCTTTAAGAGATTAGTATAGGGTAGGGTATAAGCTATTATAATTAGTATATAGTGGTTATATAGTATTATAAGATAGTGGTTAATATTAAGGCCCTTACCTTAGAGAATAAGTATTAGACCTAATATAAGGTCCTATACCCTAAACCCTTAAACCTAACTAACTATAATAGTAACACTCTAATAATAGGGGTTTATATAGTAGGAACCTAGCTAGGGAAATAGGCTAAGAAGAAGGGTAAGGAAGTAAAGGCTACCCTAAATATAGAATAGGTAAAATAGGTATTAGAGATAGTACTAGCTAGACACTACTAAGAAAGATACTACCTTTAATATAGGTCTAAGGACTACTTTATTTAAGAATATACCCTTCTCCTATCTTAGCGCTAGTAGGTTAGTGTTAATATATCTAGGGCGGATAAGGAAAGCATAGATAAGGAGGTAAATATCCCTCTTATAGAAAATAAGTAGCCCCTAAGTAGAGTCTTATATAGGGGCTAATAGGCTAGTTAACTTCTATATTATAGGATAATTTTAACCGCTATATAGAAATAAAATAGAATATAGTAAAATATATAAACTAACTACTATTCCTTATTTCTATACTTTTTAATATATATTATTTTATTAATATCTAAATTAATTATAGTTATAATTACTATAGTGCTATAAGCAAATTAGTAGTATAATAGCTTAGCCTAGAGCTTATATAGTTACTAAAATAGAGGTATATTTATACTATAGTGGAAATAGAATAGAAAGGAAAGTAGGTTAAGGAAGATACCTTTTCTATAACCTATATAGTGTGCACTAGAATTAATATAGATAGCTAGGAGTTATTTATATACCTATATATTATCCCTAGCCTAACCTAGGATATAATATTTAGAATACCTTAGTTAGAGTAGCATAGAGTAGTGATTTATATAGTATAATAATAACTAGTTATTAGAGCTATAGAGGGCCTTTGCGTTTCTAAGTCCTCTACTTAGGTAATAGAGGTCCTAATATAGGGAATTATTAGATCCCTATATATTACTAAGGCTTATAGGGCACACTAGAATAAGGACACTACTATAAGGTTTATTACTATAAGCTTAAAGGAGATAATAATAGTACTATAGATTATAGCACCTAAGATAGAGCTAGCTGCTCCTAATATATTAGCGCTGCCTAAGGAGTTAGCGGACTTTATAGACCTCTTTAATAAGTCTAAGGCTAATAGCTTACCCCCTTATAGAGGGTCTCTTAACTACTATATATATATATATAAGAACCTAGATAGGTCTAAACTAGCACTCCTATAGGGACCCTTATATAATATACTATAGGATTAGCTTTTAGAGGTTTAGCGCTAGATTATAGATCTAATAGATAAGGAATAGATCTATACTAGCTCCTTAGTAGCTATAGCCCCTATCTTTCTTATTAAAAAGGCAAATAGTAGCTAGTGTTTCTATATAGACTACTATACTCTTAATAAGATAATAGTATAAAACTATTACCCTCTCCTACTAATTAAAGAGATACTATATTCCCTATCCTAAGTATATTAGTTTATAAAGGTAGATATCTATATAGTATTTTATAAACTATAGATAGCTAAGGGCTAAGAGCACCTTATAGTATTCTATATAAGGTTTAGTTTATTTAAATAGCTAGTCTACCCCTTTAGCTTAGCTAGTATACCTATAACCTTCTAGTATTATATTAATAAATCCTTAGGGGATATACTAGGGAACTTTATTATAGCCTACCTTAATAATATTCTAGTTTATTTAGGGGGGTTAAGGAAGGATTATATAAAGAAGGTCTAGTTAGTCCTTAGTTACTTAAGGGCTATAGGTCTATACCTTAACCTTAATAAGTCTATATTTACTATAAAAGAGGTTTAGTACCTAGAATATATTATTATAGTAGGCTACTTAATCCACCTAGATCCTATAAAGGTTATAGCTATAAGGGAATAGGTAATACCTATAAAACTATATAGGGTTTATAGCTTCCTAGGATTTATAAATTTTTACTATGATTTTATTAGTAACTTCTTAGAGATAGTAGCTCTGCTAATATAACTTACTAAGAGGAATATCCCTTTCTAATAGGGACCTAAGGAAAAGAGGGCCTTTAAGAGGTTAAAAGATATCTTTATTATATATCTAGTACTAGTATAATAGGACCTAGACTAGCTAATAGTAGTAGAAGCTAATTATTTAGGTAAAGCTATTAGTAGGTATCTCTTATAATAAGGTCCTAATAGTGTTCTATACCTAGTTACTTACTTTTCTACTAGCCTTATATTCTTATAGAAGAATTATATAATCTATAATAAGGAGTTACTTACTATTATCTCTTACCTTAAGGTATAGTTAGTAAAACTTTAAGGTATACCCTATCTATTTACTATCTATATAGATTATAAGAACCTAGAGTACTTTACTACTCCTTAGTTAATATTAGAGAGATAGGCTTAGTAGGTAAATATACTTATACTATTTAACTTTTACCTATAATATAGACTTAGTATATAAGCCTAATACCTAGATACCCTTTCCTAAAGAGAGTAAAACTAGACTAAATTACCTCTAAGGATAAGGTATATCTTATTGTTAAAATTATGCTATTTATAGCACTATTTTATAGGCCCACTAGTTGCCTAGTTGCGTTGTTGCAACGTTGGTTATGAGGCGTTGCCTGCAGCGTTGTTGGCTGTGGCCAGCTTTGGCTGTGACCTGCGCTCCTGCACACAACCAACTCACAGGCTTGTATGACTAAGCCGACTAGGCTACCCTATAGGGAAGCTAAAATCGACTATAACTAGGGAACTAGTAGTCGTATAAAAGGCTGACTTATACTGTTCGAATCCTTGATTTTTTCTGGATTTAATGATGTATTTTATTTATAGGGTTGCTTATTAGATTGCTTAGTTGGTGCACGTGGGTGGCTAGATTGTATGGTCGTGAGTTGATTTTTTACTTTTTACATACAAATGAATTTTGCGGAAAATAAAAAATAGCTCCTAAGGCCTGGCTAGCAACCCCCTTCCGTCGATACGGTTAGTAGGTCTATAAGGGGACTTAGAAAATCCTCTCATTACTTATTAGATCGTTCGTCTAGCTGAAATCTACTATATTTAACTATTAAAGCTTTATATCTTGAAGAATCGTCGTATTATAGTGAATCTAGAAGCCGCCGCGTTGAATCTACTAGGGAGGTCTTCCTATCCTTCTAGTACAGATTCCCTTCTATTTTCAATAGGTTATGAGCCTGGAAGGCCTATAAGATTACTACATTACTGCGTTATTCTACTGCGATTAGTGCTTGATTTTAGGTACTAGTTACTCTCTACTAGACCTGTGGGCTCTTAGATTACAAAGGAAACCGCTAGCTTTTGAAGCTTTTCATCCGCTAGCATCACGTATCGCAACGCCAGACCCTTAGTGTTAAAGTTTAACTACAGCCGCACCTGCAACCACCACATTGCAACCGTAACTATCTAGTTACAACCATAACCTCTTTTTAGTGATCCTATTCACTGCTGCGACCGTTATATTTGATATTATCTATAATAGTAGATATGCTGCATCCTTTTATATATTATCGAATATCTAGTATATCTATACTAGGCTTTTTGACCTATTGCACTACGTTGCACGCACTATACATTACGTTGCGTTGCGTTACACGTTCTGTAATATCTATAACCTACGATTTCTATCCGCTATTTTTAGTGTTGAGAAAATTTTCGCAGAGAATCTTCTCTGGTCCGTTTCTGCCCGCGCATACCGCAGACCCACTTTTAGACCTCGAGGGGCACCCTTTTAAACAGCCCCGCCGCACAATTTGCGTGCGCAGCCCGGTTGCACCACAACCTAGCTTCTAGCGCGCGATATTTGCAATAGGAAGAAATTTGGAGATCTTGCATAGGAACTTTTAGAGATGGCACCACCGAGTTATAAGGGTAAGGGACCTGCTGCAGGCCCTTCTTCTAGCCCTCCTAGGGACCCTGATAGGATGGAAATAGAAGGTCCGGCTGTTCAAGCCAGTGCTTTTTAACAACAGATATAAAGCTAAATTGAACAATAAGGCAAGACCTTAACTGATTTTATTAAGCATACTAAGTCAAATTATCTAAAAAACGAGGCTAGCATTAAAGATCTATTAGATAAATTAACATAAACCATGACTATTATGCAAGGTCTTTAGGACTCTTCTACTAAGCTAAGGGAAGAAAATACCAAAGCTCCAGTAGAAGACCTGCCTGCCGCTAATTCTGCGAGTTTACCTTCTAGTAACTTACAAGCTGCCTTTAACACAGGGGCTATTAAGGAACTAAATAAGAAGGTTCACTCTATTCCTAAGGGAGCTAAGCTAAAAGGCCCTGAAAATTATGATTAGTGGAAGCAAGCCCTGAGCATTTAATTTAGAGCCCTAGGATTGCCTGAATTTATAGATAATCCTAGCTTAGCAGGCCATCTAGCTAACTGTGATTAAGCTATTCTTTTGATAATATTAAGAGATAGCTGTTAACCAGGACCGCAGGCAGCTATATGTTAGCAAAAATCCCCCGAAGAAGCCTATAAAGTCCTTATTAGGCAGTATTCGCAGAGTGCTAAAATCCAGCGAGGTATGCTATACGCTAGCTACCACTCCCTAAATTTTTTAAATTATAAGGGATCTTTAGAGGCTTTTAATGCTAATTTTAATAACTTACTAGCTAGACTATAGCTTTGTAGTGTAGAGATCGCTCCTATTAATCAAGTAAACCATTATATCAATGCATTAAAGCAGACCTTTCCTAGCTGGGCTAAGAGACAAAGATTTACTATCAGAGCTGCTAGGGCATAAGGACTGCCTGTAAATACCCTAAATTTACAGTTCCTTATGGCAGATTTATTAGAAGAACAGAGGGATAAAACCTCTCCTGTGGCTAAAGCTCTTAGCTATAAGGCTTCTAATAATAAGGGAAATTCTAAGGACGAGGAAAAGAAATCTTCTAATCCTAATACTAAGAAGGACTCTACTAACGCCACTAAAGAGCAGGATAAGAAGGATTCAAACCCTTCTAAAGCCTCTAGGAAGAAAAAGCAGAAGAAGAAGAGTGGTAATAGGGATAATAAAGGAAAAGAAGCTGCTTTTGCGTTAGGCTATAGCCTAGCCACGGGATACGTTGAAGAACTAGATTCTAGCGAATCTAGTAGCGAGGATAGTAGTGATTCTGAATCTGATTTAGATACCTCTAGTACTACTACTAGTGACACTACTAGCAAGCCTACTTTTAGCTACTCTAACGATGTGGTTAAAAACTCCCTTCTATACGATACAGGTTCTTCTTGTCATATTTGTAATAATAGGGCTTTCTTTAGGGACTTTAAGCCTCTTAAGAAAGGTCAAACCAGCCCTATAATTACAGCAGGAGGACCTATCTATCCTAAAGGAAGAGGCACCGCTGTTTTTAACGTTCTGGTCAAGAAAAATCCACTAGAATATAGGCCTCTAGCTCTGTTAGATGCCCTATATTTCCCAGGTATAGATACTAACCTAGTTAGCGGGTTATCCCACTATCTTAAGGGAGGTTATCTAGCTAAAGATTAGCTTTTCCTAGCCGATAAAAGCCCCTGTGGGTTATTAGAACCTACTAAACACGGCTTCTTTTTGCAGATTAAGGGGCAAGCTACTCCTAAGATCTGCAAGCATTTAACCCACCTCTCCTTTATGGGCTCTCAATTTTGCAACCAACAATAAAATCAACAACAAAGAGCCTATAAGACCGAATTAGGGTTTTCCTACCCTATAGAGGTTCAAATTCCGCAGCCAGCATTTAATCCCGAGGAATATCAACGAATCGAAGAATTAGACTCTGAAGAAGACGAAGATTTAGCCCTATGTCCCACCGAAGCTCCTCCTAGTTAGGTATCTTCTATAGGGGGTTTAGAAGGTCTATACCCTAATAGCTTGGGTGACGATAGTGGCCGTCTATTGCCCCCAGAGGCCTGTGATTCTTAAGAGGCCTGGCAACAGAGGGAGCTAGGGGATAATAGCTCTGAAAAGCTAGATTCTAGTTATAAGAAATTACTAGATTTAGCCCTTCTTTAGCACATTCGATTAGGCCATATCGGCCTCCCTTTACTTAAGAAATCTTTAAAATTAGCTAAAGGGATCCCTGATTTTTCCGCCATTAAAGACAAGGATTTCAACTGCATAGCCTGTATGCAATTAAAGGCTGTTAGAAGACCTACTAAAAGACCTATTCAGGACCCCCCTAGGGTTTTAGATATTCTAGAGGGAGATATGGTTAAAATCGAACCTATACCACACAATAAGAAGGCCCTAGTCCTTATACTTATTGATCGAAAATCCCGGTATAAGTGGTGCTTTTTATTAGCTAATAAAGAAGGTCAGACCCTTTATACTGCTATTAAGGGCTTCTTTAAGGCCCTGAAAAATCGATATAACGCGTATCCTAGGCACCTTCACTTCGACGGAGGTACTGAGATCAACAACGAACTTCAGCACTGGTTATCTTCTAAAGGAATTTGCTTTAGCACCTCTTGCCCCTATATTCACGAACAGAATGGGCTAGTTGAGAGGGCTATTAGGGTTATCCTAGACCGGCTTAGGGCTACACTTCAGTGGTCTAAGCTACCTTTATATCTATGGTCTTATATCCTTCCAGCTATAGTGGACTTAGTTAACATCACCGCCAATACAACTAAGCCCCTAACCCCTAAGCAGCTATTCCTAGCTGACTTAGAGCCTAAGACCTCTTATAAGCCTGATTTTTCGAAAATTAGGGCTATAGGGTCTTATTGTGAGGTTCTAATACCTCCGGAGCAGAGATCAAAGCTTCAGAAGCTAGCCCCTAGGACTATCCCTGGCCGGCTGCTTGCTACTCTAGGTTCTAGCGTCTATCTTATTTATATACCCTCTAAAAGGTCAGTCGTTAAGACTAGCTTTGTTAAGATTATAGAGGATATAGGCTCTGTAGGGTCCCCTAAGCCTTTAGGGAGCTATCCTTCAGAGGGAGAAGCCGATATCTCACGAGATCTAGAGGTTCAGGATAGCTATCCAAAGCCTCTAGCGCCCCTAGCGCCCACAGCGCCCGCAGCGCCCGCCGCGCCTACAACAACGCCCGGGACGACCGCTGTAACGCCTCTAGCGCTACCCCTAGAGAGCCCAAGCTCTAGCGCCCCTAATAAGGGTGCTATCGAAAAACCGTTTTCAGATTCAGATTCTTCAATCGACCCTGATTCCATGGATATCGATGATTTTAATTTATCTTCCTTCGTTAAGGAGATATGCTTCAAGGCACAACAAAAGGCTAAATCGTCATCTAATAACAACGATCCGGATACCCCCAAGACCTAGAAACAAGCTTTAAAAAGCAAGGATAGCCAAAAATGGGTTAATGCTACCTTTAGCGAATTTAAGCAGCTATTAGCTGCCGGAACTTTTAAATTTATAGGGATAGACCAAATTCCTAAGGGCCGAAAAGTTCTAAAGAATAGGCTTGTTTATAAGCTTAAAAAGGATAAAGAAAATGTTAAAATTATGCTATTTATAGCACTATTTTATAGGCCCACTAGTTGCCTAGTTGCGTTGTTGCAACGTTGGTTACAAGGCGTTGCTTGCAGCGTTGCCTGCAGCTTTGGCTGTGATCTACGTTCCCGCACACAACCAACCCACAGGCTTGTATGACTAAGCCGACTAGGCTACCCTATAGGGAAGCTAAAATCAACTGTAACTAGGGAACTAGTAGTCGTATAAAAGGCTGACTTATACTGTTCGAATCCTTGATTTTTTCCGGATTTAATGATGTATTTTATTTATAGGGTTGCTTATTAGATTGCTTAGTTGGTGCACGTGGGTGGCTAGATTATATGGTCGTGAGTCGATTTTTTACTTTTCACATACAAATGAATTTTGCGGAAAATAAAAAATAGCTCCTAAGGCCCGGCTAGCGACCCCCTTCCGTCGATACGGTCGGTAGGTCTATGAGGGGACTCAGAAAATCCTCTCATTGCTCGTCAGATTGTTCGTCTAGCTAGAAATCTACTATATTTAACTATTAACGCCCTATATCTTGAAGAATCGTCGTATTATAGTGAATCTAGAAGCCGCCGCGTTGGAATCTACTAGGGAGGTCTTCCTATCCCTCTAGCTAGATTCCCCTTCCATTTTCAATAGAAAATAATCCTATAAAACACAAGGCCTGACTCGTTGCAAAAGGCTTTATGCAGATAGAAGGTCAAGATTATATCGAAACCTACGCTGCTACTAGCATTCCCCCTAGTTGGCGGATATTACTAGCCCTAGCGGCTTGTAATGACTGGGAAGTTGAACAGGTTGATTTTATAGGGGCCTTTCTAAATAGTCTACTAAAGGAAGCTATTTACATGCAGATCCCTGATGGATTTGTTGAGTTTGCCGAAGCTGCTACGCCCGAAATAGCTAAATTACTTAAGAAATATAGCTATAATCCCTCTCAAAAGCAGGTTATTTTCCTATAGAAAGCTTTATATGGATTAAAACAGAGCTCTAGAGAGTGGCAGCAAGCTTTAAAAGAGCTTCTTTGAAAATTAGGCTTCCACCCCCTTATATCTAACCCGGCTGTCTTCTTTAACCTAACTACATCTACATATATAGCGACTTATGTGGATGACTGTCTTCTAATAGGACCGGATCTAGCTTATATCAACAAGCTAAAGAAGCTATTACACAAAGCTTATCCTATAGAAGATTGTGGGCCAGCTGAATTTTTCCTAGGCGTTTAAATCACTAGAAATCGAAAGAAAGGGACCCTAACTATCCACCAGTCCTAGTATATTTCTAAGGCCCTAGAGAGATTTAACATAAAAGATGCTAGGCCTGTTAAAATTCCTCTTCAACCCGGAATTATAAAGCAGGCAGCCAACCACCTAACTAAACCTCTTTCCTCCTCCGATTATAAGCTTTATCAGAGTATTATAGGGACTATTATGTACTTAATGCTCCTTACAAGGCCTGATATTGCTTTTCCGGTTTAGTGGCTTTTAACAGCGTTAGCTAAGCCTTATATAGAGCACTTAAATGCTGCTAAACATCTGCTTAGATACCTTCTAGGCTCTATGGGTTATTCTATAACTTATAGAAGGTCTAAAAACGCTATTAAGGCTTCTGCAACCCTTATTAGCTTCTGTGATAGCGACTTCGCGGGAGATAAGTCCTCTAAATTAACCTATGCTTATCTCTATAAGCTAGCTAAAGGACCTATTAGCTGGAAATTAAAGAAAGCAACTACAATAGCTTTATTGACATTAGAGGCTGAATCAGATGCTCTATATGAAGCTATTAGGGAGCTAGAGTGGCTCTATAGCCTTTTTAAGGAAATTAAGCTACCTATAGTACCTCCTGTTCCGATTTTTAGCGATAACTAAGGCGCTATAATAACCGCTAATAACCCTGCTCTTCACAGCAGAACTAAGCATACCCTGCTAAAATTTAACTATACCAGAGAAAAGGTACAGAAGGGTATAGCTAAGGTTATCTACATTAACACTAAAGAGATGCCTATAGATGGCTTAACTAAGCCCCTGCCTAACGATAAATTTTAACAATTTATTCAACTATTAGGCCTTACGAATACAAAGGCCTAGCTTTAAAAACAACTAAAAAAGTCGAAAAATCGAAAATTAACAAAAACACTGGAATTCCGTTGAAAAGTTATTGATTTTAGTTGAAAAGTTATTGGATTTATTATTGAATTTATTGTTGACTTAGATATCTATTAAAGAGCTAAGTTTAGGTATCGAATTAGTTAACTCATACTTTTCTAGAGGGAGTGTTAAAATTATGCTATTTATAGCACTATTTTATAGGCCCACTAGTTGCCTAGTTGCGTTGTTGCAACGTTGGTTATGAGGCGTTGCCTGCAGCGTTGTTAGCTGTGGCCAGCTTTGGCTGTGACCTGCGCTCCTGCACACAACCAACCCACAGGCTTGTATGACTAAGCCAACTAGGCTACCCTATAGGGAAGCTAAAATTGACTGTAACTAGGGAACTAGTAGTCGTATAAAAGGCTGACTTATACTGTTCGAATCCTTAATTTTTTCTGGATTTAATAATGTATTTTATTTATAGGGTTGCTTATTAGATTACTTAGTTAGTGCACGTGGGTAGCTAGATTATATGGTCGTGAGTCGATTTTTTACTTTTCATATACAAATGAATTTTGCGGAAAATAAAAAATAGCTCCTAAGGCCCGGCTAGCGACCCCCTTCCGTCGATATGGTCAGTAGGTCTATGAGGGGACTCAGAAAATCCTCTTATTACTCGTCAGATCGTTCGTCTAGCTAGAAATCTACTATATTCAACTATCAACGCCCTATATCTTGAAGAATCGTCGTATTATAGTGAATCTAGAAGCCGCCGCGTTGGAATCTACTAGGGAGGTCTTCCTATCCCTCTAGCTAGATTCCCCTTCTATTTTTAATAGGTTATGAGCCCGGAAGGCCTATAAGATTACTACATCACTACGTTATTCTACTGCGATTAGTGCTTGATTTTAGGTACTAGTTACTCTCTACTAGACCTGTGGGCTCTTAGATTACGAAGGAAACCGCTAGCTTTTGAAGCTTTTCATCCGCTAGCATCACGCATCGCAACATCAGACCCTTAGTGTTGAATTCAACTACAGCCGCACCCGTAACTATCTAGTTACAACCACAACCTTTTTTTAGTGATTCTATTCACTGCTGCGACCGTTATATTTAATATTATCTACTCTGTAGATACGCTGCATCCTTTTATAAATCATCGAACATCTAGTATATCTATACTAGGCTTTTTGACCTATTACACTACGTTACACGCACTATACACTACGTTACGTTGCGTTGTAGCTGCTACAATACCTATTACCTATGATCCTATTTTTAGTGTTAAGAAAATTTTCGCAGAGAATCTTCTCCGGTCCGTTTCTGCCCGCGCATACCGCAGACCCACTTTTAGACCTCGAGGGGCACCCTTTCAAACAGCCCCGCCGCACAATTTGCGTGCGCAGCCCGGTTGCACCATAACTAGCTTCTAGCGCGCGTTATTTGCAACAGGAAGAAATTTAGAGATCTTACATAGGATATCTTTTGAGATCCTAGGGAATTTTAAGAGATGGCACCACCGAATTATAAGGGTAAGGGTCCTACTGCAGGCCCTTCTTCTAGCTCTCCTAGGGACCCTGATAGGATAGAAATAGAAGGTCTAGCTATTTAAGCTAGTGCTTTTTAACAATAGATGTAAAGCTAAATTAAATAATAAGGCAAGACCTTAACTAATTTTATTAAGTATACTAAGTTAAATTGTCTAAAAAATAAGGCTAGCATTAAAGATCTATTAGATAAATTAACGCAAACCATAACTGCTATGTAAGGTCTTTAGGATTCTACTAAGCTAAGGGAAGAAAATACCAAAGCTCCGGTAGAAGACCTGCCTGCTATAACTACTTCTGCGAGTTTACCTTCTAGTAACTTATAAGCTACCTTTAATATAGGGGCTATTAAGGAACTAAATAAGAAGGTTTACTCTATTCCTAAGGGAGCTAAGCTAAAAGGCCCTAAAAACTATAATTAGTGGAAGCAAGCCCTAAGCATTTAATTTAGAGCCCTAGGATTACCTGAATTTATAGATAATCCTAGCTTAGCAGGCTATCTAGCTAACTGTAATTAAGCTATTCTTTTAATGATATTAAGAGATAGCTGTTAACCAGGACCGCAGGCAGCTATATGTTAGCAAAAATCCCCTGAAGAAGCCTATAAAGTCCTTATTAGGCAATATTCGTAGAGTGCTGAAATCCAGCGAGGTACGCTATACGCTAGCTACTACTCCCTAAATTTTTCAAATTATAAGGGATCTTTAGAGGCTTTTAATGCTAATTTTAATAATTTACTAGCTAGACTATAGCTTTGTAGTGTAGAGATCGCTCCTATAGATTAAGTAAATCATTATATTAACGCATTAAAGTAGACCTTTCCTAGCTAGGCTAAGAGGTAAAGATTTACTATTAGAGCTGCTAGGGCATAAGGACTGCCTGTAAATACCTTAAATTTACAGTTCCTTATAGCGGATTTATTAGAAGAACAGAGGGATAAAACCTCTCCTATGGCTAAAGCTCTTAGCTATAAGGCTTCTAATAATAAGGGAAATTCTAAGGATAAGGAAAAGAAGTCACCTTCTAATCCTAATACTAAGAAGGACTCTACTAACGCCACTAAAGAGCAGGATAAGAAGGATTTAAACCCTTCTAAAGCCTCTAGGAAGAAAAAGCAAAAGAAGAAGAGTGGCAATGGGGATAATAAAGGAAAAGAAGCTGCTTTTGCGTTAGGCTATAGCCTAGCCACGGGATACGTTAAAGAACTAGATTCTAGCGAGTCTAGCAGCGAGGATAGTAGTGATTCCGAATCTGATTTAGATACTTCTAGTACCACTACTACTAGTAACACTACTACTAAGCCTACTTTTAGCTACTCTAATAATGTGGTTAAAAACTCCCTTCTATATAATATAGGTTCTTCTTGTTACATTTGTAATAATAGGGCTTTCTTTAGGGACTTTAAGCCTCTTAAGAAAGGTCAAACCGGCCCTATAATTACAGCAGGAGGACCTATTTATCCTAAAGGAAGAGGCACCGCTGTTTTTAACGTTCTGGTTAAGAAAAATCCACCAGAATATAGGCCTCTAGCTCTGTTAGATGCCCTATATTTCCCCAGTATAGATACCAACCTAGTTAGCGGGTTATCCCACTATCTTAAGGGAGGTTATCTAGCTAAAGATTAGCTTTTCCTAGCTAATAAAAGCCCCTGTGGGTTATTAGAACCTGCTAAACACGGCTTCTTTTTGCAGATTAAGGGGCAAGCTACTCCTAAGATCTGTAAGCATTCAACCCACCTCTCCTTTATGGGCTCTTAATATTGCAACCAACAACAAAGAAACCAACAGTAAAGAGCCTATAAGACCGAATTAGGGTTTTCCTACCCTATAGAGGTTCAAATTCCGCAGCCAGCATTTAATCCCGAGGAATATCAACGAATCAAAGAATTAGACTCCAAAGACAAAGATTCAGCCCTATGTCCCACCGAAGCTCCTCCTAGTTAGGCATCTTCTATAGGGGGTTTAGAAGGTCTATACCCTAATAACTTAGGTGACGATAGTGGCCGTCTATTGCCCCCAGAGGCCTGTGATTCTTAAGAGGCCTGGCAACAGAGGGAGCTAGGGGATAATAGCTCTGAAAAGCTAGATTCTAGTTATAAGAAATTACTAGATTTAGCCCTTCTTTAGCACATTTGATTAGGCTATATTGGCCTCCATTTACTTAAGAAATCTTCGAAATTAGCTAAAGGGATCCCTGATTTTTCCGCTATTAAAGACAAGGATTTTAACTGTATAGCCTGTATGCAATTGAAGGCTATTAGAAGACCAACCAAAAGACCTATTCAGGACCCCCCTAGGGTTTTAGATATCCTAGAGGGAGATACGGTTAAAATCGAACCTATACCACACAATAAGAAGGCCCTAGTCCTTATACTTATTAATCAAAAATCCCGGTATAAATAGTGCTTTTTATTAGCTAATAAAGAAGGTTAGACCCTTTATACTACTTTTAAGGGTTTCTTTAAGGCCCTGAAAAACCGATATAATACGTATCCTAGGCACCTCCACTTCGACGGAGGCACTGAAATTAATAACGAACTTCAGTCCTGGTTATCTTCTAAGGGAATTTGCTTTAGCACCTCTTGCCCCTATATTCACGAACAGAATGGGCTAGTTAGGAGGGCTATTAGGGTTATCCTAGACTGGCTTAGAGCTACACTTCAGTGGTCTAAGCTGCCTTTATATCTATAGTCTTATATCCTTCCAGCCATAGTGGACTTAGTTAACATCACCGCCAATACAACTAAGCCCCTAACCCCTAAGCAGCTATTTCTAGCTAACTTAGAGCCTAAGACCTCTTATAAGCCTGATTTTTTAAAGATTAGGGCTATAGGGTCTTATTGCGAGGTTCTAATACCTCCGGAGCAGAGATTAAAGCTTCAGAAGCTAGCCCCTAGGACTATCCCTGGCCGGCTGCTTGCTACTCTAGGTTCCAGCGTTTATCTTGTTTATATACCCTCTAAAAGGTTAGTCGTTAAGACTAGCTTTATTAAGATTATAGAGGATATAAGCTCTGTAGGGTCCCCTAAGCCTTTAGGGAGCTATCCTTCAGAGGGAGAAGCCGATATCTCACGAGATCTAGAGGTTCAGGATAGCTATCCAAAGCCTCTAGCGCCCACAGCGCCCGCAGCGCCCGCCGCGCCTATAACAACACCGCCCGGGACAACCGCTGTAACGCCTCCAGCGCTACCCCTAGAGAGCCCAAGCTCTAGCGCCCCTAATAAGGGTGCTATCGAAAAACCGTTTTCAGATTCGGATTCTTTAATCAACCCTGATTCTATGGACATCTATTGAAAATGGAAGGGAATCTGTACTAGAGGGATAGGAAGACCTCCCTAGTAGATTCAACGCGGCGGCTTCTAGATTCACTATAATACGACGATTCTTCAAGATATAGGGCGTTGATAGTTGAATATAGTAGATTTCTAGCTAGACGAACGATCTAACGAGCAATGAGAGGATTTTCTGAGTCCCCTCATAGACCTACCGACCATATCAACGGAAGGGGGTCGCTAGCCGGGCCTTAGGAGCTATTTTTTATTTTCCGCAAAATTTATTTATATAAAAAAAATTAAAAATCAACTCACGACCATACAATCTAGCCACCCACGTGCACTAACTAAGCAATCTAATAAGCAACCCTATAAATAAAATACATCATTAAATCCAGAAAAAATCAAGGATTCGAACAGTATAAGTCAGCCTTTTATACGACTACTAGTTCCCTAGTTACAGTCGATTTTAGCTTCCCTATAGGGTAGCCTAGTCGGCTTAGTTATACAAGCCTGTGGGTTGGTTATGTGCAGGAACGCAGGTCACAGCCAAAGCTACTGGCCACGGCCAACAACGCTGCAGGCAACGCCTCGCAACCAACGTTGCAACAACGCAACTAGGCAACTAGTGGGCCTATAAAATAGTGCTATAAATAGCATAATTTTAACACTCCCTCTAGAAAAGTATAAGGTAACTAATTCAATACCTAAACTTAGCTCTTTAATAGATATCTAAGTTAACTATAAATTCAATAATAAATCTAATAACTTTTTAACTAAAATTAATAACTTTTCAACGGAATTCCAGTGTTTTTGTTGATTTTAAGATTTTTCGACTTTTTAGTTGTTTTTTCTTTAAAACTAGGCCTTTGTGTTCGTAAGACCTAATAGTTGAATAAATTGTTGAAATTTATCGTTAGGTAGGGGCTTAGTTAAGCCATCTGCAGGCATCTCTTTAGTATTAATGTAGATAACCTTAGCTATACCCTTCTGTACCTTCTCTCTGGTATAGTTGAATTTTAGCAGGGTATGCTTTGTTCTGCTGTGAAGAGCAGGGTTATTAGCGGTCGTTATAGCGCCTTAGTTATCACTAAAAATCGGAACGGGAGGTGCTATAGGTAGCTTAATTTCCTTAAAAAGGCCATAGAGCCACTCTAGCTCCCTAATAGCTTCACATAGAGCATCTAATTCGGCCTCTAATGTCAATAAAGCTATCGTAGTTGCTTTCTTTGATTTCCAGCTAATAGGTCCTTTAGCTAGCTTATAGAGATAAGCATAGGTTAATTTAGAGGACTTATCTCCCGCGAAGTCGCTATCATAGAAGCTAATAAGGGTTACAGAAGCTTTAGCGTTCTTAGACCTTCTATAAGTTATAGAGTAACTCATAGAGCCTAGAAGGTATCTAAGCAGATGTTTAGCAGCATTTAAGTGCTCTATATAAGGCTTAGCTAACGCTATTAAAAGCCACTGAACCGGAAAGGCAATATCAGGTCTTATAAGGAGCATTAAGTATATAATAGTCCCTATAATACTTTGATAAAGCTTGTGATTAGAGGGGGAAAGAGGTTTAGTTAGGTGGGCTGCCTGCTTTATAATTCCGGGTTGTAGGGGAATTTTAGCAGGCCTAGCATCTTTCATGTTGAATCTTTCTAGGGCTTCAGAAATGTACTAGGACTGGTGGATAGTTAGGGTCCCTTTCTTTCAATTTCTAGTGATTTAAACGCCTAGGAAAAATTCAGCTAGCCCACGATCTTCTATAGGATAAGCTTTATGTAATAGCTTCTTTAGCTTATTAATATAAGCTAGATCCGGTCCTATTAGAAGACAGTCATCTACATAAGTCACTATATATATAGATGTAGTTAGGTTAAAGAAGACAGCCAGGTTAGATATAAGGGGGTAGAAGCCTAATTTTCAAAGAAGTTCCTTTAGGGCCTGCTGCCACTCTCTAGAGCTCTGTTTTAATCCATATAAAGCTTTCTGTAGGAAAATAACCTGCTTTTAAGAGGGATTATAGCCGTATTTTTTGAGTAATTTAGCTATCTCAGGTGTAGCAGCTTCGGCAAATTCAACGAATCCATCAGGGATCTGCATATAAATAGCTTCTTTTAATAAGCTATTTAAGAAGGCCCCTATAAAATCAACCTGTTCAACTTCCTAGTCATTACAAGCCGCTAGGGCTAGTAATATCCGCTAACTAGGGGAAATGCTAGTAGCAGCGTAGGTCTCGATATAATCCTGACCTTCTATCTGCATAAAGCCTTTTATAACAAGTCAGGCCTTGTGTTTTATAGGATTATTTTCTTTATCCTTTTTAAGCTTATAGACAAGCCTATTTTTAAGAACTTTTTAGCCCTTAGGAATCTAGTCTATCCCTATAAATTTAAAAGTTCCGGCAGCTAGTAGCTGCTTAAATTCGCTAAAGGTAGCATTAACCCATTTTTGGCTATCCTTGCTTTTTAATGCTTGTTTCCAGGTCTTAGGGGTATCCGGATCGTTGTTATTAGATAACGATTTAGCCTTTTGTTGCGCCTTGAAGCATATCTCCTTAACGAAGGAAGATAGGTTGAAATCATCAATATCCATAGAATCAGGGTCGATTAGAGAATCCGAATCTGAAAACGGTTTTTCAATAGCACCCTTATTAGGGGCGCTAGAGCTTGGGCTCTCTAGGGGTAGCGCTGGAGGCGTTACAGCGGTCATCCCGGGCGTTGTTGTAGGCGCGGCGGGCGCTGCGGGCGCTGTGGGCGCTAGGGGCGCTAGAGGCTTTGGATAGCTATCCTGAACCTCTAGATCTCGTGAGATATCGGCTTCTCCCTCTGAAGGATAGCTCCCTAAAGGCTTAGGGGACCCTACAGAGCTTATATCCTCTATAATCTTAATAAAGCTAGTCTTAATGACTAACCTTTTAGAGGGTATATAAACAAGATAAACGCTGGAATCTAGAGTAGCAAGCAGCTGGCTAGGGATAGTCCTAGGGGCTAGCTTCTAAAGCTTTGATCTCTGCTCCGGAGGTATTAGAACCTCGCAATAAGACCCTATAGCCCTAATTTTCGAGAAGTCAGGCTTATAGATAGTCTTAGGCTCTAAGTTAGCTAGAAATAGCTACTTAGGGGTTAGGGGCTTAGTTGTATTGGCGGTAATGTTAACTAAGTCCACTATGGCTAGAAGGATATAAGACCATAGATATAAAGGCAGCTTAGACCACTGAAGTGTAGCTCTAAGCCGGTCTAGGATAACCCTAATAGCCCTCTTAACTAGCCTATTCTGTTCGTGAATATAGGGGCAAGAGGTGCTAAAGCAAATTCCCTTAGAAGATAACCAGGACTGAAGTTCGTTATTAATTTCAGTGCCTCCGTCGAAGTGGAGGTGCCTAGGATACGTATTATATCGGTTTTTCAGGGCCTTAAAGAAGCCCTTAATAGCAGTATAAAGGGTCTGACCTTCTTTATTAGCTAATGAAAAGCACCATTTATACCGGGATTTTCGATCAATAAGTATAAGGACTAGGGCCTTCTTATTATGTGGTATAGGTTCGATTTTAACTGTATCTCCCTCTAGGATATCTAAAACCCTAGGGGGTATAAGGGCTTGGGCTTTGCCCAAGCATTCTCCAGGGTGCACACGTGTCGCGTATACGTAGGGATGGATAGTCCTAAGCATCTGCTAAAGTGCACATGTGTTACATATGTGCAGGGGCAAATCCCAAGGGCCCTAAGTCTAGAATGTATATATACTACATATATAAAGGCATAGGGAAGAGGATAAGTATAAGGTAGTTAGGGGGTTATAAGAGCCCTAGTAAGAATAGGTTTCCTACCTTTCTCTTCTCTTTCCCTAAGTTTCTTAATACTATACTAATGCCCTATTATAGTTACCTAGGGGCTAGTTTATAATAATTAAGAAACTTCCTTTAGTTTTATAATAGCTACTAAAAGACAATAAAATGGATTTTAATATACTAATAGATGCACTAATAGGTGTATAAAACACACTTTAACCTTAGGATTATCCTAACTAGGGAACTATTACCCTAGGATCTAATGCTATAGCGCCCCTAGTAGCTTAGTAAGTATAATTTAAAACACTTCACTATATACTAAATAAGCAGATAGTAGAAATAACATAACTCTAGGAGTAAGTTAATATAAATTATATAGGACCCTTAATAGATTATATAGGACCCTTAGCCTAACTAACTTAACTAAACCCTAGGGTCTAGCGCTAAGCCCTAACCCCTACTGTATTTACTGCCCTATAGGTAGCTATAGTAGCTAAATTAAAGCAAAAACTAATCCCTATAGGCAACCTATATAATAGTAATAAGGCTGTGTTTACTATATAGAGGCTCCTAATAAAGTATAAGCTACTAGTAGATAAGGACTTTATTAGCACTAATAAGGATAGGTAGATGTTTATTTACTAGAACCTCTCCTCTAAGGTGTAGTCCTAAGTAGCTAACTTCTTTAAGTTAGGTAAAAGTGTTAACTTTAATCCCTTTAAGTTCCTAGAGTATCTTAAGACTATATTTACTAACCTATATAGATAGGAGATAGCCCTTATAGAGCTTAACTAAATAGAATAAGGACCTAGGGAGGCGTTCTTTATATTCTTTATTTACTTTATAGATAAGCTCTTATTAGCTAGGGGGGATCTTTAGGTAGATAATATAAAGCTAGTAAAGCTTTAACATGCGCTTAATAAGCGCCTTTAAGAAATTAGCATAGGGCAGGGCATAAGCTATTGTAATTAGCATACAGCGGTTATATAATATCGCAAGATAGCGGTTAATATTAAGGCCCTTGCCTTAGAGGATAAGTATTAGACCTAACGCAGGGCCCTATACCCTAAACCCTTAAACCTAACTAACTATAAGGGTAATACTCTAATAATAGGAGTTTGTGTAGTAAGGACCTAGCTAGGGAAATAGGCTAAGAAGAAGGGTAAGGAAGCAAAGGCTACCCTAAACATAGAATAGGTAAAATAGGTATTAGAGGTAGTACTAGCTAGATGCCACTAAGAAAGATACTACCTCTAATATAGGTCTAAGGACCACTTTATTTAAGAATACACCCTTCTCCTGCCCTAGCGCTAGTAGGTTAGCGTTAACATATCTAGGGCGGATAAGGAAAGCGTGGATAAGGAGGTAAATATCCCTCCTATAGAAAATAAGTAGCCCCTAAGCAGAGTCTTGCATAGGGGCTAATAGGCTAGTTAACTTCTATATTATAGGATGATTTTAACTATTATATAGAAATAGAACAGGACATAGTAAAATATATAAACTAACCACTATTCCTTATTTCTATACTTTTTAATATATATTATTTTATTAATATCTAAATTAATTATAGTTATAATTACTATAGTGCTATAAGTAAATTAGCGGTAAGATAGCTTAGCCTAGAGCTTATATAGTTACTAAAATAGAGGCGTGTTTATACTATGGTGGAAATAGAATAGAAAGGAAAGTAGGTTAAGGAAGACACCTCTTCTATAACCTATATAGTGCGCACTAGAATTAATATAGATAGCTAGGAGTTATTTATATACCTATATGTTATCCCTAGCCTAACCTAGGATATAATATTTAGAATGCCTTAGTTAGAGTAGCGTGGAGTGGTAATTTATGCGGTATAATAATAACTAGTTATTAGAGCTATAGAGGGCCTTTGCGTTTCTAAGTCCTCTACTTAGGCAACGGAGGTCCTAATATAGGGAATTATTAGATCCCTATACGCTGCTAAGGCTTATAGGGCACACTAGAATAAGGACACTACTATAAGGTTTATTACTATAAGCTTAAAGGAGATAATAATAGTACTATAGATCATGGCGCCTAAGACAGAGCTAGCTACCCCTAATATATTAGCACTACCTAAGGAGTTAGCGGACTTTATAGACCTCTTTAATAAGTCTAAGGCTAATAGCTTACCCCCTTATAGAGGGTCTCTTAATTACTATATATGTATATATAAGAACCTAGATAGGTCTAAACCAGCACTCCTATAGGGACCCTTATATAATATACCATAGGATTAGCTTTTAGAGGTTTAGCGCTAGATTATAGATCTAATAGATAAGGGATAGATCTATGCTAGCTCCTTAGTAGCTATAGCCCCTATCCTTCTTATTAAAAAGGCAAATAGTAGCTGGCGTTTCTACGTAGACTACCGCGCTCTTAATAAGATAATAGTATAAGACTATTACCCTCTCCTACTAATTAAAAAGATACTATATTCCCTATCCTAAGCGTGTTAGTTTATAAAGGTAGATATCCGCATAGCGTTTTATAAACTATAGATAGCTAAGGGCTAAGAGCACCTTATAGCGTTCTATATAAGGTTTAGTTTATTTAAATAGCTAGTCTACCCCTTTAGCTTAGCTAGCGTACCTATAACCTTCTAGTATTATATTAATAAATCCTTAGGGGATATACTAGGAGACTTTATTATAGCCTACCTTAATAATATCCTGGTTTATTTAGGGGGGTTAAGGAAGGATTATATAAAGAAGGTCTAGTTAGTCCTTAGTTACTTAAGGGCTATAGGTCTATACCTTAACCTTAATAAGTCTATGTTTACTATAAAAGAGGTTTAGTACCTAGGATATATTATTACAGCAGGCCACTTAATCTGCCTAGATCCTGTAAAGGTTATAGCTATAAGGGAATAGGCAGCACCTATAAAACTATATAGGGTTTATAGCTTCCTAGGATTTACAAATTTTTACCGCGATTTTATTAGTAACTTCTTAGAGATAGCGGCTCCGCTAATATAACTTACTAAGAGGAATATCCCTTTCTAATAGGGACCTAAGGAAGAGAGGGCCTTTAAGAGGTTAAAAGATACCTTTATTATATATCTAGTACTAGCGTAATAGGACCTAGACTAGCTAATAGTAGTGGAAGCTAATTATTTAGGTAAAGCTATTAGTAGGTGCCTCTTATAATAAGGTCCTAATAGTATTCTATACCTAGTTACTTACTTTTCTACTAGCTTTATATCCTTATAGAAGAATTATATAATCTATAATAAGGAGTTACTTGCTATTATCTCTTACCTTAAGGCATAGTTAGTAGAACTTTAAGGCATGCCCTATCTATTTACTATCTATATAGATTATAAGAACCTAGAGTACTTTACTACTCCTTAGTTAATATTAGAGAGATAGGCTTAGTAGGTAAATATACTTATGCTATTTAACTTTTACCTATAATATAGACCTAGTATATAAGCCTAATACCTAGATACCCTTTCCTAGAGGGAGCAGGACTAGACTAGATTACCTCTAAGGATAGGGTATATCCTATAACCTATTATAATTATATAACTCTTACTATTACCTAAGGAGTAGAGGGATAATGCTAACCTAGCCCTATACTATATATAAGTGTTACTACTACTAGTAGGGGAGGTCCTTTTTACTACTAAGTACCTTTAGTCCCTATAGGATTAGGCTATTATATTAGACCTAATATATAGTATTTAATTAAGGACTATCTAGGAAGGGGGTTAAAGGTTTCCCCTAGAGGTGCTAATAAGGGAATAGGTTATAGATTATTCTATAAGTATATATAGAGCGCTTTAGTTTAGGGGCTATATATAGATTCTAGCTTAGGAGCTGCTTATAATAACCCTTATATAATAATGCTATAATTCGCTAGTGGCAGGGCACCTAGGTTATAATACTATGTTTTAATTATTATAATAGTAATTCTATTAGGATAGGATATTATAGGATATTACTTAGTTTATTTATAACTATTATTATTTTAGTAGTTATAAGAGTTAGTAATAGCGCTAGGGTTTACTAAAGCCTTTGCCTATCCCTAATTAGTTCTAGTCTTAGATCTCTATTAACTTTATAATAAACTTACTAGCGGCGTCCCTAGAGAGGCTATAGTACCTTATAGTTATTATAGATAGACTCTTAAAGTTTATATAGTTAGAAGCTATAACCTCTATTAGGGCTAAGGAGTGTGTGGAGCGGTTTAAAATAGTCTAGTGGAGGTTTTAGGGTTTTCCCTAGTTTATTATTATAGATTAAGGGTTAGACTAGTTAGGAAAATTTTAGATAATATTATACTCCCTTATAGGGATAGACTAGTTACTCTCTATATCTTACTACCTATAGACTAATAGTAGTATAGAGCGGGTAAACTAAGAAGTTTAGGTAATATTATGCGTTATAGTTTCCTTTTTATAGTTTAATTAGCTAGAGCACTTAGCTGCTTATTAGCTTGTGATTAATAATAGGCCCTCTACTATAATAGGAGTTAGTCTAAATAAGTTGCTTTATAGCTATGATTTAGAACCTATTTAGATATAACTAGACTAGTTAGCATCTATAATAATACCTAAGGGATAAGCTATATAGTTCCTTAAGCACCTATAAGAGGGTACTTAACTAGCATAGGCTATAATAGCCTATACTTAATAAAGATAGTAGGACGCTATATTAGCTTCCTAATAGCTAGTGGAATAGTTCTAGGTAGGGGATAAAGTGTGGCTTTTACTAAAGAATATTAAGATAAATCACCCCTTATAGAAACTTAATTAGGTTATAGCAAAATATATAGTCTTAGAAGTACTAATGCTACTAATAGTATAGTTAGATATCCCTAGGGGCATCTATCTAGTCTTCTACATAGACCTTATTAAATAAGCTGCGGAGGACCCTCTTCCTAGCTAGAGGCTTTAGGACTCTTACCTAGGGCTAGAATAGGTCCTAATAAAGGATAATAATAAACTTATTAAGGAGTACTAGGTGGAATAGATTCTAGTAGCATAGAATGCCCTAGGTTAGGGGAGGAGATATAATATACTAGTGAAATAGGTAGGATATATTTAGCTAATATAGGAGCTATTAGAAAGTATAGTATAGATATAAGCCCTTAATAAGTTTAAGGTAAGGTAAGGAGATATATAATATAATAATAGACTAAATTAATTATAAACTACTTATACTTCTATAGAGACTTCTAATAATATATAAGGCATATCTAGTCTATGTCCTATTAACTTGCAATAATCACTAGAGTAAACTTAGTACTCTCTACCTATTATAATAGATATATTACTTAAGCCCCTAACTAAATTATTATTATAGTTAAGGGGGATAGTAGCTAGTATTACTATAGGTGTAATAGGGGTATAGGTAGTATTATAATAGGGGGGATAGATATTTCTATAGTTCTAGATAGTATAGGTAGAATAATAATTAGTAAGTATAAAGGTTAACCTATCTCTAGGTTAGCCTCTAGTAAGGGATAAGCAAAGAATAGGGTCTAGTGCTAGGGGGCGCCTACTAGTTAGGGTGTATTAGACATAATAGTTAATAGGCCCTAGGTTAGGGCTAAGTTAGGAGCATTTATAGTAATAATAAGAAGGCAAGTTATCTTTATACTTAATATATTATTAACCACTATAGTAATAGGGTAAAAGAGCTTTAAGGAGGAGAGCGGATTAATCATAATATTCCTAATATATAGTATTTAGACTGCCTATAATCTGCTAGTTCTACTAGAGTAGAATGCCTATAACTTACTGCATAGACCCTGCTATGCTATAGCTACTTACAGGGCTACTATAGCTAAAAGGAATAATCTTAAGTTTATTTAGAGCTATAGTAGGGGAGGTAGAAGAAGGGGGTGCCCTAAGGGTAGAATAAATAGGAGCTAGGTTAAACTAGGCCTAGTCTAGAAGGGCTTTCTATTAACTTATAAGGGCATAGAAGCCCTAGGATAGCACTAGTATCTATTACTTAGTCTCTACTATCTTTAGGATACTAAGCTAGATAATATAGTTACCTGCCTTAATTATAGCCTTAAGATCCTTTAAGTAATATTAAAGTTAAGGGTCTATAGATAAATACCTTATTATCTAAACATAGGTTATATAGTTTTGCTAATATAGGAGATAGGAGGTACTACTAAGGGGAGGACTATAGTTTAGGATGCCTATAGTAAGGGATTTCTTAATATATAGCCCGCAGGGCTACCACACTACTTATAGAGTAGTATGCTCCTTATTATCTAAGTTTCCTTCTATAAGGAACTTACTAATAAACTAATTTATAGGTATAGAGGGAATAGCTAGGATATAAGGAGGATAGTGACCGGAGTTGCCATAATAGTTACTACTATAGTTAGCTATATTTAATAAGGGTGTAATATAGGGATAATAGGTAAATAAAGTGTTATTTAGAGGGGTGTAATAGGAAGGTATAATAGGGTTTGTAATATCTTAGAGAATTTTCTATATAGGGGAAAGTAAAAGTTATAATAAAATAAATAGTAGATAGAAAGTAGGGGCAGGGCTAGGGTTAACATAACAATAATGCGGGGCTTAATAACCGCGTTATACGCCCGGCCTATACCTAGGACTAAAACAAAACAATAGGATAGAAGGTTTAAGATAGGGCTAGGGTTAACATAACAATAACATAAGGCTTAATAACCGCGTCACGCGCCTGGTCTAGTCCTAGGATTAAAATAATAGGCTTACACAACGCGTTAAAGAGGAGGAGTAAGGGCATATATAAGGGCTTAGGCTTTGCCTAAGTATTCTCTAGGGTACACATGTGTCATATATACGTAGGGATAGATAGTCCTAAGCATCTACTGAAGTACACACGTGTTGCATATGTATAGGGGCAAATCCCAAGGGCCCTAAGTCTAGAATATATATATGCTATATATATGAAGGTATAGGGAAGAGGATAAGTGTAAGGTAGTTAGGGGGTTATAAGAGCCCTAGTGAGGATAGGTTTCCTACCTTCCTCTTCTCTTTCCCTAAGTTTCTTAATACTATACCGACGCCCTATCGCAGTCGCCTAGGGGCCAGTCCATAACAGGGGGGTCCTGAATAGGTCTTTTAGTTGGTCTTCTAACAGCCTTTGATTGCATATAGGCTATGCAGTTAAAATCCTTGTCTTTAATGGCGGAAAAATCAGGAATCCCTTTAGCTAATTTCGAAGATTTCTTAAGTAAAGGGAGGCTAATGTGGCCTAATCGAATGTGCTAAAGAAGGGCTAAATCTAGTAACTTCTTATAACTAGGATCTAGCTTAGAAGATCTATTAGAGCTATTATCCCCTAGCTCCCTCTGTTGCCAGGCCTCTTGAGAATCACAGGCCTCTGGGGGCAATAGACGGCCACTATCGTCACCCAAGTCATTAGGGTATGGACCTTCTAAACCCCCTATAGAAGATGCCTGACTAGGAGGAGCTTCGGTGGGACATAGGGCTGAATCTTTGTCTTCTTCAGAGTCTAATTCTTTGATTCGTTGATATTCCTTGGGATTAAATGCTGGCTGCGGAATTTGAACCTCTATAGGGTAGGAAAACCCTAATTCGGTCTTATAGGCTCGTTGTTGTTGGCCCATAAAGGAGAGGTGGGTTGAATGCTTGTAGATCTTAGGAGTAGCTTGCCCCTTAATCTGCAAAAAGAAGCCGTGTTTAGTAGGTTCTAATAACCCACAGGGGCTTTTATCGGCTAGGAAAAGCTAATCTTTAGCTAGATAACCTCCCTTAAGATAGTAGGATAAACCGCTAACTAGGTTGGTATCTATACCAGGGAAATATAGGGCATCTAGCAGAGCTAAAGGCCTATATTCTGGTGGATTTTTCTTGACCAGAACGTTAAAAACAGCGGTGCCTCTTCCTTTAGGATAAATAGGTCCTCCTGCTGTAATTATAGGGCTGGTTTGACCTTTCTTAAGAGGCTTAAAGTCCCTAAAGAAAGCCCTATTATTACAAATATAACAAGAAGAACCTGTATCGTATAGAAGGGAGTTTTTAACCACATTGTTAGAGTAGCTAAAAGTAGGCTTGCTAGTAGTGTCACTAGTAGTAGTGGTACTAGAGGTATCTAAATCAGATTCGGAATCACTACTATCCTCGCTGCTAGACTCGCTAGAATCT
Organism: Epichloe elymi; assembly: GCA_023658475.1. Lineage (NCBI taxonomy): Eukaryota > Fungi > Ascomycota > Sordariomycetes > Hypocreales > Clavicipitaceae > Epichloe > Epichloe elymi. The sequence continues at coordinate 1,700,881 of CP098274.1, forward strand.
AGTTCTTTAACGTATCCCGTGGCTAGGCTATAGCCTAACGCAAAAGCAGCTTCTTTTCCTTTATCTTTATCCCTATTACCACTCTTCTTCTTCTGCTTTTTCTTCCTAGAGGCTTTAGAAGGGTTTAAATCCTTCTTATCCTGCTCTTTAGTGGCGTTAGTAGAGTCCTTCTTAGTATTAGGATTAGAAAGTAACTTCTTTTCCTTATCCTTAGAATTTCCCTTATTATTAGAAGCCTTATAGCTAAGAGCTTTAGCTATAGGGGAGGTTTTATCCCTCTGCTCTTCTAATAAATCCGCTATAAGGAACTGTAAATTTAAGGTATTTACAGGCAGCCCTTGTGCCCTAGTAGCTCTAATAGTAAATCTTTGTCTCTTAGCCTAACTAGGAAAGGTCTGCTTTAATGCGTTGATATAATGGTTTACTTGATCTATAGGAGCGATCTCTACACTACAAAGCTGTAGTCTAGCTAGTAAGTTATTAAAATCAGCATTAAAAGCCTCTAAAGATCCCTTATAATTTAAAAAATTTAGGGAGTGGTAGCTAGCGTATAGCGTACCTCGCTGGATTTTAGCACTCTATGAATATTGCCTAATAAGGACTTTATAGGCTTCTTTAGGGGATTTTTACTAACATATAGCTGCCTGCGGTCCTGGTTAACAGCTATCTCTTAATATTATTAAAAGAATAGCTTGATCACAGTTAGCTAGATAGCCTGCTAAGCTAGGATTATCTATAAATTTAGGTAATCCTAGGGCTCTAAATTGAATGCTCAGGGCTTGCTTCCACTAATTATAATTTTCAGGGCCTTTTAACTTAGCTCCCTCAGGAATAGAGTGAACCTTCTTATTTAGTTCCTTAATAGCCCCTGTATTAAAGGCAGCTTGTAAGTTACTAGAAGGTAAACTCGCAGAATTAGCGGCAGGCAGGTCTTCTACCGGAGCTTTGGTATTTTCTTCCCTTAGCTTAGTAGAATCCTAAAGACCTTGCATAGCAGTTATGGTTTGCGTTAATTTATCTAATAGATCTTTAATACTAGCCTTGTTTTTTAGATAATTTAACTCAGTATGCTTAATAAAATCAGTTAAGGTCTTGCCTTGTTATTCAATTTAGCTTTGTATCTGTTATTAAAAAGCACTGGCTTAAATAGCCAGACCTTCTATTTCTATCCTATCAGGGTCCCTAGGAGGGCTAGAAGAAGGGCCTGCAGCAGGACCCTTACCCTTATAATTCAGTGGTGCTATCTCTTAAAATTCCCTAGGATCTCAAAAGATATCCTATGTAAGATCTCTAAATTTCTTCCTATTACAAATATCACGCGCTAGAAGCTGGTTGTGGTGCAACCGGGCTGCGCACGCAAATTATATAGCGGGGCTGTTTAAAAGGGTGCCCCTCGAGGTCTAAAAGTGGGTCTGCGGTATGCGCGGGCAGAAACGGACCGGAGAAGATTCTCTGCGAAAATTTTCTTAACACCAAAAATAGGATTGTAGGTAATAGGTATTGCAGAAGCTACAACGTAACGTAACGTAGTGTATAGTGCGTGCAACGTAGTGTAATAGGTCAAAAAGCCTAGTATAGATATACTAGATGTTCGATGATTTAAAGGATGCAGCGTATCTACTGTTATAGATAATATCAAATATAACGGTCGCGGCAGTGAATAGAATCACTAAAAAAGAGGTTGTGGTTGTAACTAGATAGTTACAGTTGCAATGTGGTGGTTGCAGGTGCGGCTGTAAATAAATTCAACACCAAGGGTCTGATGTTGCGATGCGTAGAGCTAGTAGATAAAAGCTTCAAATTCTAGCGGATTTCCTTCGTAATCTAAGAGCCCACAGGTCTAGTAGAGAGTAACTAGTACCCAAAATCAAGCACTAATCGCAGTAGAATAACGCAGTAATGTAGTAATCTTATAGGCCTTCCGGGCTCATAACCTATTGAAAATAGAAGGGAATCTGTACTAGAGGGATAGGAAGACCTCCCTAGTAGATTCAACGCGGCGGCTTCTAGATTCACTATAATACAACGATTCTTCAAGATATAGGGCGTTAATAGTTAAATATAGTAGATTTCTAGCTAGATGAACGATCTGACGAGCAATAAGAGGATTTTCTAAGTCCCCTTATAGACCTACCAACCATATCGACGGAAGGGGGTCGCTAGCCAGGCCTTAGGAGCTATTTTTTATTTTCCGCAAAATTCATTTATATATGAAAAATAAAAAATCAACTCACGACCATACAATCTAGCCACCCACGTGCACTAACTAAGCAATCTAATAAGCAACCCTATAAATAAAATACATCATTAAATCCAGAAAAAATCAAGGATTCGAACAGTATAAGTCAGCCTTTTATACAACTACTAGTTCCCTAGTTATAGTCGATTTTAGCTTCCCTATAGGGTAGCCTAGTCGGCTTAGTCATATAAGCCTGTGGGTTGGTTGTGTGCAGGAACGCAGGTCACAGCCAAAGCTGCTGGCCACGGCCAACAACGCTGCAGGCAACGCCTCGCAACCAACGTTGCAACAACGCAACTAGGCAACTAGTGGGCCTATAAAATAGTGCTATAAATAGCATAATTTTAACAACATCGATAATTTTAATTTATCTTCCTTCGTTAAGGAGATATGCTTTAAGGCATAACAAAAGGCTAAATCATTAGCTAACAACAACAACGATTCGGATACGCCTAAGACCTGGAAACAAGCTTTAAAAAGCAAGGATAGCCAAAAATGGGTTAATGCTACCTTTAGCGAATTTAAGCAGCTATTAGCTGCTAGAACTTTTAAATTTATAGGGATAGACTAGATTCCTAAGGGCCGAAAAGTTCTTAAAAATAGGCTTATTTATAAGCTTAAAAAGGATAAAGAAAATAATCCTATAAAACATAAGGCCCGACTTGTTGCAAAAGGCTTTATGCAGATAGAAGGTTAGGATTATATCGAGACCTACGCTGCTACTAGCATTCCCCCTAGTTAGCGGATATTACTAGCCCTAGCGGCTTGTAATAACTGGGAAGTTAAACAGGTTGATTTTATAGGGGCCTTCTTAAACAGCTTATTAAAAGAAGCTATTTATATGCAGATCCCTAATGGATTCGTTGAATTTGCCGAAGCTACTACGCCTAAAATAGCTAAATTACTTAAGAAATATAGCTATAATCCCTCTCAAAAGCAGGTTATTTTCCTACAGAAAGCTTTATATAGATTAAAACAGAGCTCTAGAGAGTGGCAGCAAGCTTTAAAAGAGCTTCTTTAAAAATTAGGCTTCCACCCCCTTATATCTAACCTAGCTGTCTTCTTCAATCCAACTACATCTACATATATAGCGACTTATATAGATAACTGTCTTCTAATAGGACCAGATCTAGCTTATATTAACAGGCTAAAGAAGCTATTACATAAATCTTATCCTATAGAAGATCATAGGCCAGCTAAATTCTTCCTAGGCGTTTAAATCACTAGAAATCGAAAGAAAGGGACCCTAACTATCCACTAGTCCTAGTACATTTCTAAGGCCCTAGAGAGATTTAATATAAAAGATGCTAGGCCTGCTAAAATTCCCCTACAACCCGGAATTATAAAGCAGGCAGCCCACCTAACTAAACCTCTTTCCCCCTCCGATCACAAGCTTTATTAAAGTATTATAGGGACTATTATATACTTAATGCTCCTTACAAGACCTGATATTGCCTTTCCGGTTCAGTGGCTTTCAACAGCGTTAGCTAAGCCTTATATAGAGCACTTAAATGCTACTAAACATCTACTTAGATACCTTCTAGGCTCTATAAGTTACTCTATAACTTATAGAAGGTCTAAGAACACTAAAGCTTCTACAACCCTTATTAGCTTCTGTAATAGTGACTTCGCGGGAGATAAGTCCTCTAAATTAACCTATGCTTATCTCTATAAGCTAGCTAAAGGACCTATTAGCTAGAAATCAAAGAAAGCAACTACAATAGCTTTATTAACATTAGAGGCCGAATCAGATGCTCTATATAAAGCTATTAGGGAGCTAGAGTGGCTTTATAGCCTTTTTAAGGAAATTAAGCTACCTATAGCACCTCCTGTTCTGATTTTTAGTGATAACTAAGGCGCTATAACGACCGCTAATAACCCTGCTCTTCACAGCAGAACTAAGCATACCCTGCTAAAATTTAACTATACTAGAGAAAAGGTACAGAAGGGTATAGCTAAGGTTATCTATATTAATACTAAAGAGATGCCTGCGGATGGCTTAACTAAGCCCCTGCCTAATGATAAATTTCAATAATTTATTTAACTATTAGGCCTTATAAATACAAAGGCCTAGCTTCAAAAACAACTAAAAAGTCGAAAAACCTTTAAATCAATAAAAACACTGGAATTCCGTTAAAAAGTTATTAATTTTAGTTGAAAAGTTATTAGATTTATTATTAAATTTATAGTTAACTTAGATATCTATTAAAGAGCTAAGTTTAGGTATTGAATTAGTTACCTCATACTTTTCTAGAGGGAGTGTTAAAATTATGCTATTTATAGCACTATTTTATAGGCCCACTAGTTACCTAGTTGCGTTATTATAACGTTGGTTGCGAGGCGTTGCCTGCAGCGTTGTTGGCCGTGGCCAGCAGCTTTGGCTGTGACCTGCGTTCCTGCACACAACCAACCCACAGGCTTATATGACTAAGCCGACTAGGCTAACCTATAGGGAAGCTAAAATTAACTATAACTAGGGAACTAGTAGTTATATAAAAGGCTGACTTATACTATTCGAATCCTTGATTTTTTCTGGATTTAATGATATATTTTATTTATAGGGTTGCTTATTAGATTGCTTAGTTAGTGCACGTGGGTGGCTAGATTATATAGTCGTGAGTCGATTTTTTACTTTTCACATACAAATAAATTTTGCGGAAAATAAAAAATAGCTCCTAAGGCCTAGCTAGCGACCCCCTTCCGTCGATATAGTTAGTAGGTCTATAAGGGGACTCAGAAAATCCTCTCATTGCTCGTTAGATCGTTTGTCTAGCTAGAAATCTACTATATTTAACTATCAACGCCCTATATCTTGAAGAATCGTCGTATTATAGTGAATCTAGAAGCCGCCGCGTTGGAATCTACTAGGGAGGTCTTCCTATCCCTCTAGCTAGATTCCCCTTCCATTTTCAATAGTTTTATTTAGCGTTAGTAAACTTCCTTAACTAAAAGGCTATAGGGTACTAGCGGCCCTTATTATCTTATTATAATAAGATTCCTACTATTATAAAAATTAAGGTATCTATCTTAATATACACTGGTTAACTTAGGTTATAATTGTTAAAATTATGCTATTTATAGCACTATTTTATAGGCCCACTAGTTGCCTAGTTGCGTTGTTGCAACGTTGGTTACAAGGCGTTGCCTGCAGCGTTGTTGGCTGTGGCCAGCTTTGGCTGTGACCTGCGCTCCGTGCACAACCAACCCACAGGCTTGTATGACTAAGCCGACTAGGCTACCCTATAGGGAAGCTAAAATCGACTGTAACTAGGGAACTAGTAGTCGTATAAAAGGCTGACTTATACTGTTCGAATCCTTAATTTTTTCCGGATTTAATAATGTATTTTATTTATAGGGTTGCTTATTAGATTGCTTAGTTAGTGCACGTGGGTGGCTAGATTGTATAGTCGTGAGTCGATTTTTTACTTTTCACATATAAATGAATTTTGCGGAAAATAAAAAATAGCTCCTAAGGCCTGGCTAGCGACCCCCTTCCGTCGATACGGTCAGTAGGTCTATAAGGGGACTCAGAAAATCCTCTCATTGCTCGTTAGATCGTTCGTCTAGCTGAAATCTACTATATTCAACTATTAAAGCTCTATATCTTGAAGAATCGTCGTATTATAGTGAATCTAGAAGCCGCCGCGTTGGAATCTACTAGGGAGGTCTTCCTATCCCTCTAGCTAGATTCCCCTTCCATTTTCAATAATAATAATAGAGTAGAGAAGCCCACTAAAAGGTATCTTTTAGCTAGCGAAACACTACCTATTCTCTTACCCTAAATATAAACCTCCTAGTCTAGATATTATTCTAACTACCCTTTATTAATATATATAGTAGTGCTATAATCCTAGAGTATCTATAGATAAACTATTAGTAAAAGTTATAGAACCCTAGGAAGAATTATATATCCTTAAAGCTTATAGGTTCTTTCTAATCCTAGATAGTAGTAACTTAGTAGGTATCTATTAAGATCCTATTAATAAAGAGAATAAACCCTAGGAACTCTACTAACTCCTAGTAGAATTTATATTTAGAGGGTTTTATATATAATTCCACCTCTCTTATATACCCTAGGACTTCTTTAATATATATAATATACTCCTCTTATATTTTTAAAAAGATAAGGATATTATCTAGATATACTATATAAATAGTGTTAACTAGCCTATAAAGCGCTTTATAGATATAGTTCTAGAATATAGCTAGGGTATTTATTAACCTAAAAGGTATTATAAGATATTTATAGTGCCTATAATATATATAGAATATAGTCTTCTATTTATTACCCCCTTTAATCTAGATTCTATAATAAGTATTCTTAATATTAATTTTTAAGAAGAAGCAAGCTCCTTAGCACTAGTCTAGGATCTCTAAAATTAGGGGGAGAGTATAGTAATTCTTCTATATTACCCTATTAAGACCCTAGTAATCTATATATAATTAGAGCGTACTATCTTTCTTTAGTATAAATAGGATAGGTATACCTATAGGGCTCTTTAATAGTCTTATCTAGCCCTTCTATAGGTTCTTATTAATATATTTATAAAGTTCCTTTAATTTACCTTAGGAAAGGGAGTAAATTAGTCTATATAGGGGTATAGCCCCTAGTATTAGATTAATTACATAATTAGTGGTCTTTCTTAAAGGTAAGCTTCCTACCTTATCTAATATAAATATATCTTTAAACTTATATAGTTCCTAGGGGATATCTTTAATAGTTCTATATACCTTTGCCTCTTCTTTATCTCTAAGGGTAATAAACTTATCTTCTATAACCCTATTAATAGCGTATATAATAGTCTTATTATATATAACCTTTATAAATTTATAAGGAGTTATAAGTAAAAAGGCCTTTCTTCTTTTCTTAAACCACTACTCTTATAAGTATAAGTAAAGGTAGATATATTCCTTAGTAAGTATATATATCCTAATTAATATAGGGCTTCCCTTAGTTCTTAGGTCCTTATTAATAGCTATATATAGTAGCTTAAGGTCCTTTTCTTCTCCTTTTAAGTCTTTAATTATAATAAGGACCTTATAGACACTATATTAGGGAACTATAAGGGCCCCCACTACCTTAATAATAGGTACTATAGCCTTAGCTTAGTTAAGTTTATAGGCTTATATAAATTTAGCGCTAATAATATTAATCTTAGCGTAACTATTAAGATCCGCCGCTATTTTAATATCTATATGCCTATAAATAGTAACTAGTGTGTAAAATTAATACCCTATTAGTACCTTAGTATTTAAGGTAAAGGTAAGGGTATCTACTTCTACCTTAGGGAGTTTTCTAGGTCTTATTACTCCTTTTTTAGCTTATTATATCTATTTATAAGGTGCTCTATACTATTATAGTTAAAATACTACCTTTTATACCTAGGTTTATAGTTATTTAGATAGGTAGTAGGAGACTTCTCTTAGTCCTTATCCTTCTAATCTTTATTAGACCTTCTACCTTATAGAAAGTTATATCTATAATATTAGGGAGCCTTATTTAAGCCCTTATCTTCTAAATACTTAGACTTTTACTTACTCTTTAGTATAGCCTCCTAGAGTTACTAAGTAAGTTATATAACCTTCTTTTATACCTTTCCTATAATAAAGGTATATAGATTAATCTAGTCTTATAGGTTAGGGAGTAGTTTTATAAAGAATATAAGAGCTTATAACTTTTTAGTAGCTCTTTCTAGGTATTTCTCTAGTAAATCTAGGTAAATACTAAATTTAATAGGACTCTAGCCCTTATATTACTTTATATTCTCTAGCTATATAGCTATTTAGGTATTATAGTTAGTAGTATCTTAGAGTAGTATAAGAGTCTAGGTCTTAAATATATCCTAGTTATCTTTAAGATTACTTTAGTTATTAGCTATCTATTTATTAAGGTATTAGTCCTATCTTACCCTATAATTACTATATATATAGTTAAGTATAAAGAGGATTTTTTAGTAATTATACTAATACTTTTACTTTACCTTATTAAAGGTATAGTTTAGATTATTTATCTATATTTTATACTTCTATAGGTTTATAGGGTATTAGAGGTTAGTAATATTCCTAACTTTAACCTCTTAGTAGCTATTACTAGAGAAAGAACTAGATCTTTACTGCCTTTTTATCTTCTCTTTCCCTCTACCTAGCTATAGAAGATTAATAAGCTCTTACTCTTATTTCTATAGTTCTTTAAGTTTCTTAAGCTAAGTAATTTACTTATTTATTACTATAATATTAGCCCTAATATTAGAGAGTCTAGGTTTAGTCCTAGTTCCTATAGAATATAGTGTATCTTTAGTAGTAATACTACCCTTATTTAATTAGCTTTAGTTATTATCTAATATTACTTAGGTTAATTAGGTAGTTCTTAGCCTTATATTACTCTTAGGTAGCTAGTAATAAAAGCTTTAGAATTATAAGGATAAAGGTAGCTAGGTAAAAGGATATAGGGTACACTTATATATTAACTAAAGCTTACTAGGTCTAAGTGTAATATATATATAAGTTACTAGTTTATAGCTAGTAGCTTACTAATATTATATAGACCTAGCCCTTCCTTCTGGTATTAGGCGCCGCGGTGCTCTGACGCTGCGGTGCACGCATGCGCGTGGGTCATGTTGTGAGGGGCCTCACACTTAAAAGTGCTAATATTACTAATAGTATAGTTAGATATCCCTAGGGGTATCTATCTAGTTTTCTATATAAACCTTATTAAATAAGCTATAGAGGACCCTCTTCCTAGCTAGAGGCTTTAGGACTCTTACCTAAGGCTAGCATAGGTCTTAATAAAGGATAATAATAAACTTATTAAGGAGTACTAGGTAGAATAGATTCTAGTAGTATAAAATACCCTAGGTTAGGGGAGGAGATATAATATACTAGTAAAATAGGTAGGATATATTTAGCTAATATAGGAGCTATTAGAAAGTATAGTATAGATATAAGCCCTTAATAAGTTTAAGGTAAGGTAAGGAGATATATAATATAATAATAGACTAAATTAATTATAAACTACTTATACTTCTATAAAGACTTCTAATAATATATAAGGTATACCTAGTCTATATCCTATTAACTTATAATAACTACTAGAGTAAACTTAGTACTCTCTACCTATTATAATAAATATATTACTTAAGCCCCTAACTAAATTATTATTATAGTTAAGAGGGATAGTAGCTAGTATTACTATAGGTATAATAAGGGTATAGATAGTATTATAATAGAGGGGATAGATATTTCTATAGTTCTAGATAGTGTAGGTAGAATAATAATTAGTAAGTATAAAGGTTAACCTATCTCTAGGTTAGCCTTTAGTAAGGGATAAATAAAGAATAGGGTCTAGCACTAGGGGGCGCCTACTAGTTAAGGTATATTAAATATAATAGTTAATAGGCCCTAGGTTAGGGCTAAGTTAGGAGTGTTTATAGTAATAATAAGAAGGTAAGTTATCTTTATACTTAATATATTATTAACTACTATAGTAATAGGGAGAAAGAGCTTTAAGGAGGAAAATAGATTAATTATAGTATTCCTAATATATAGTATTTAGACTACCTATAATCTACTAGTTCTACTAGAGTAGAATACCTATAACTTACTATATAGACCCTACTATACTATAGCTACTTATAGGGCTACTATAGCTAAAAGGAATAATCTTAAGTTTATTTAGGGCTATAGTAAGAGAGGTAAAAGAAAGGGATACCCTAAGGGTAGAATAAATAGGAGCTAGGTTAAACTAAGCCTAGTCTAGAAGGGCTTTCTATTAACTTATAAGGGTATAGAAGCCCTAGGATAGTACTAGTATCTATCTCTTAGTTTCTACTATCTTTAGGATACTAGGCTAGATAATATAGTTACCTACCTTAATTATAGCCTTAAGATCCTTTAAGTAATATTAAAGTTAAGGGTCTATAGATAAATACCTTATAATCTAAATATAGGTTATATAGTTTTACTAATATAGGAGATAAGAGGTATTACTAAAGGAAGGACTATAGTTTAGGATACCTATAGTAAGGGATTTCTTAATATATAGCCTATAAGGCTACTATACTACTTATAGAGTAGTATACTCTTTATTATCTAAGTTTCCTTCTATAAGGAACTTACTAATAGACTAATTTATAGGTATAGAGAGAATAGCTAGGATATAAGGAGGATAGTAACTAGAGTTACTATAATAGTTATTACTATAGTTAGCTATATTTAATAAGGGTATAATATAGGGATAATAGGTAAATAAAGTATTATTTAGAGGGGTATAATAGGAAGGTATAATAGGGTTTATAATATCTTAGAGAATTTTCTATATAAAGGAAAGTAAAAGTTATAATAAAATAAATAGTAGATAGAAAGTAGGGGCAAGGCTAGGGTTAATATAATAATAATACAAGGCTTAATAACTATATTACATGCCTAGCCTATACCTAGGACTAAAATAAAATAATAGAATAGAAGGTTTAAGATAGGGCTAGGGTTAATATAATAATAACATAGGGCTTAGTAACTACATTACACGCCTAGTCTAGTCCTAGGATTAAAATAATAGGCTTATATAATATATTAAAGAGAAGGAGTAAGGGTATATATAAGGGCTTAGGCTTTACCTAAGTATTCTCTAGAGTGTATATATATTATATATATGTAGGGATAGATAGTCCTAAGTATCTACTGAAGTATATATATGTTATATATATATAGGGGTAAATCCTAAGGGCCCTAAGTCTAGAATATATATATACTATATATATAAAGGCATAGGGAAGAGGATAAGTATAAGGTAGTTAGGGGGTTATAAGAGCCCTAGTGAGGATAGGTTTCCTACCTTCCTCTTCTCTTTCCCTAAGTTTCTTAATACTATACTAACGCCCTATCGCAGTCGCCTAGGGGCCAGTCCATAACAATTACCTAGCTACTAGTAGGGTATTCCTTTATAACTAATATTTCTCCTCTAATTAATATAACTTAATATCTAAAGTAATATTATAGTAGTAAGCTATAGCTAATAGGTAGTTAGCATAGGGTATATCCTACCCCACACTATAATCCCTTATCTACTTATTAAGTGCTATATATAATTTAGCTAGCTTTATAGCATTATCCTATCCTAGCCCCCTAGTAAGCGCTAATTTTTATTTAAATTAAATATAGAAGTTACTAAAACACTTATTTTATTATTATATAAGCTAGTTAAGTTCTATAATTACTATTTCTTATTAATAAGGATTATTAAATATCTCCCTAAGGTATTAAAGGAACCGCTTAGGTTAATAATATATTATATAGCCTTATTTAAAGAAGGGGGTAATATAGGCCTAGACCTTAGGAGATAGGTTCTAGTAGATAAAGAACTACTAGTCCTGCTTATTTCTAATAAAGTTATTGTTGGAATCACCAGGTGTGATAATGGCCAGTTATTAATTAGGCGCGCTCGTGATAGTATCAATTGAATAATCTATTGTAAGCTGTGTGTTCTATCAAAGGAAGCTAGAAAAGAGAGGGCTCCCGTGAGAGGAAAAAGGCAGCTGTAGCTGTGTGGGTCACGTGATGTGGGTGGGTCACGTGACCCGGGCCCCTGCCCTATCGCAGGCCTGCCCGTGGGCAGGAAGGGAGGCACGCGCACACGCACGCACACACGCGCAGCAGCCGACCTTCTTCCGGTCAGGCTGACCTTTAACCGAAGGGAATTGCGGCTACTAAGCGCGATTAATATTATGCTTATTCTAACACTAGGAACTCTCTTTTTAATATGATTATTAACGCATAATATTAATCGCTAATAAAGTAATAGATAATAATAGGAGGGGTTATAATCCCCTAATAAAGGGGACTAATAAAGGAAAGGAAGGGGAAGTAGTGTATGCCTATAGTAGGTAATAATAAAGGAAAGTAATAATCTATCTTTAACCTCCTACTAAGAGGGTAAGCGGGCCTCTTCCTAAATCCCTTTTCCTTCCTAATATTATTAATAATATCTATATAGTAACTCCCTTATCCTATTACCTCTTTTCCTCCCCTTTGCCCCTCTCCTTAACCCTATTATCTCCTATATCTACCCTTCTATCCTTACTAAAGTAAAGCATAGGTACCTTATAAATCTAAAGGAGAACCTCCCCTATAGCTCTATACTCTATGTAGATTATATAGAGTTATAGAACTACTAGAGAGCCTCCCTAGAGGTTAGAGGAGGAGCTATATAGCCCCTCTTCCCCCTCCTTCTCCTAGTCCCCCCTAGAGTATTACTCCTTCTCTAATTTCCTCTACTATCCCTAGGAGGGTAGGATCTATATCCTCCTATAGTATAGGGGTTAATAATCCCCTAATTCTAGGGAAGATTACTTCTCCCTATAGTATAGGGGTTAATAGTTCCCTAATACTACTACCTATAGGGCTATCCTCCTTATAGGTTACCCTCCTACTACTATTTATAGGGGCTATCCTCTATATAGGTTACCTACCCTTCTATTTAGATTATTATTTAGTTACTAGAGATAAACTACTCTAGGGCCTTATTTAGTAATACCTTTATAAAGGTATTAGCTAGGTTATCTACTTTATTAATCTAATAGATCTCACAGAGCTTGCGGTGTTTATATAATTATTATAGGGCTATAATATTAATTATTAGGCGCTTCTCCTTTATTATACTAAGCTTAATAAGGCACTTATAGAGGGAGTATAAATCTATATATACTATAACTAGTATAGCGGGGAGATTTAATTAGTCTATAAGTATGTAAAGGGTAGTGGCTATTATATATGCTATATTAACGCTAGTAACTATACTATAGACCTTAGAGGTAAGTATACTTTATATAACTCTCTTACTCTTTATTAAGCTAAAGTATATAATATTACCTTTAATTATAAACTTACTATCCTTATAGTCTTTATTAGTAAGGATTAGTATATAACTAAGCTATAAGGTAAGGTCCTAATTATTTACAAATAACCTATCTATAAATATATATAGCTTTGCTTTAGTAAGGTTAATTAGAATAAATATTAGGCCTTAATTAGGGTAATCTATCTACTATTAGATCTAGTAATTAAGGGCTTTAATATTCTTAATTATCGGTTCTTAGTATTAAGCGGTAATAGATAGATTATAGTAGGCTTCTAGTTAGTAAATTAAGGCAATATAGGCGCCTTAAGCCCTTTATTTAATATACTTCTGCTTTAAATCTATAAGCGGGATTAAATTAAGCTTACTGCTTTAGCCTTTTTATTAAAGCGAAATAGCCACGCTAGCCGCTAATTTAATAATTCCCCTATTAAAGGTTAGGGAATTGTTCTTAAGGAGGAATTACTTTAGCTTTACTGCAAAAGCCACTATAGTTAATTCTCTCTCTTCCTTCTTAGAGAACTCCTTATCTAATAGCCTAAGAGTATTATTAGTCTGCATGCCTATTATTGAAAATGGAAGGGGAATCTAGCTAGAGGGATAGGAAGACCTCCCTAGTAGATTCCAACGCGGCGGCTTCTAGATTCACTATAATACGACGATTCTTCAAGATATAGAGCGTTGATAGTTAAATATAGTAGATTTCTAGCTAGACGAACGATCTGACGAGCAATAAGAGGATTTTCTAAGTTCCCCTTATAGACCTACCGACCGTATTAACAGAAGGGGGTCGCTAGCCAGGTCTTAGGAGCTATTTTTTATTTTCTGTAAAATTTATTTATATAGGAAAAGTAAAAAATCAACTCACGGCCATATAATCTAGCCACCCACGTGCACTAACTAAGCAATCTAATAAGCAACCCTATAAATAAAATACATCATTAAATCCGGAAAAAATCAAGGATTTAAATAGTATAAGTCAGCCTTTTATACGACTACTAGTTCCCTAGTTACAGTTGATTTTAGCTTCCCTATAGGGTAGCCTAGTTAGCTTAGTTATACAAGCCTGTGGGTTGGTTGTGTGCTGGAACGTAGATCACAGCCAAAGCTGCAGGCAAAACGCTGCAAGCAACGCCTTGTAACCAACGTTGCAACAACGCAACTAGGCAACTAGTGGGCCTATAAAATAGTGCTATAAATAGCATAATTTTAACACTCCCTCTAGAAAAGTATGAGTTAACTAATTCGATACCTAAACTTAGCTCTTTAATAGATATCTAAGTTAACAATAAATTCAATAATAAATCCAATAACTTTTCAACGAAATCAATACTAATAACTTTTCAGCGGAATTCCAGTGTTTTTGTTGATTTTAGTGGTTTTTCGACTTTTTTAGTTGATTTTCTTTAAAACTAGGCCTTTATGTTCGTAAGACCTAATAGTTGAATAAATTGTTGAAATTTATCGTTAGGCAGGGGCTTAGTTAAGCCATCTGCAGGCATCTCTTTAGTATTAATATAGATAACCTTAGCTATACCCTTCTGTACCTTTTCTCTAGTATAGTTAAATTTTAGCAGGGTATGCTTTATTCTGCTATGAAGAGCAGGGTTATTAGCGGTCATTATAGCGCCTTGGTTATCACTAAAAATCAGAACAGGAGGTGCTATAGGCAGCTTTATCTCTTTAAAGAGACTATAAAGCCACTCTAGCTCCCTAATAGCTTCACATAGAGCATCTGATTCGGCCTCTAATGTTAATAAAGCTATTGTAGTTGCTTTCTTTAATTTCCAGCTAATAGGTCCTTCAGCTAGCTTATAGAGATAAGCATAGGTTGATTTAGAGGACTTATCTCCCGCGAAGTCGCTATCACAGAAGCCAATAAGGGTTGCAGAAGCTTTAGCGTTCTTAGACCTTCTATAGGTTATAGAATAACTCATAGAGCCTAGAAGGTATCTAAGCAGATGTTTAGTAGCATTTAAGTGCTCTATATAAGGCTTAGCTAACGCTGTTAAAAGCTACTAAACCGGAAAAGCAATATCAGGTCTTATAAGGAGCATTAAGTATATAATAGTCCCTATAATACTCTAATATAGCTTGTGATCGGAGGGGGAAAGAGGTTTAGTAAGGTAGGCTGCCTATTTAATAATTCCGGGTTATAGGGGAATTTTAGCAGGCCTAGCATCTTTTATGTTAAATCTCTCTAGGGCCTTAGAAATGTACTAGGACTGGTGGATAGTTAGGGTCCCTTTCTTTCGATTTCTAGTGATTTAAACGCCTAGGAAAAATTCGGCTAGCCCATAATCTTCTATAGGATAAGCTTTGTGTAATAGCTTCTTTAGCTTGTTAATATAAGCTAGATCCGGTCCTATTAGAAGACAGTTATCCACATAAGTCGCTATATATGTAGATGTAGTTAGGTTGAAGAAGATAGCTAGGTTAGATATAAGGGGGTGGAAGCCTAATTTTCAAAGAAGTTCCTTTAGGGCCTGCTACTATTCTCTAGAGCTCTGTTTTAATCCATATAAAGCTTTTTAAAGGAAAATAACCTGCTTTTAAGAGGGATTATAGCCGTATTTCTTGAGTAATTTAGCTATTTCAGGCGAAGCAGCTTCAGCAAATTCAACGAATCCATTAGGGATCTGCATATAAATAGCTTCTTTTAATAAGCTATTTAAGAATGCCCCTATAAAATCAACCTATTTAACTTCCTAGTCATTACAAGCCGCTAGGGCTAGTAATATCCGCTAACTAGGGGGAATACTAGTAGCAGCGTAGGTCTTGATATAATCCTGACCTTCTATCTGTATAAAGCCTTTTATAACGAGTTAGGCCTTGTGTTTTATAGGATTATTTTCTTTATTCTTTTTAAGCTTATAAACAAGCCTATTCTTTAGAACTTTTTAGCCCTTAGGAATCTAGTCTATCCCTATAAATTTAAAAGTTCTAGTAGCTAATAGCTGCTTAAATTCGCTAAAGGTTGCATTAACCTATTTTTAGCTATCCTTGCTTTTTAATACCTGCTTCCAGGTCTTAGGCGTATCCGAATCGTTATTGTTATTAGCTGATGATTTAGCCTTTTGTTGCGCCTTAAAGCATATCTCCTTAACGAAAGAAGATAGGTTGAAATCATTAATATCTATAGAATCAGGGTCGATTAAAGAATCCGAATCTAAAAACGGTTTTTCGATAGCACCCTTATTAGGGGCGCTAGAGCTTAGGCTCTCTAGGGGTAGCGCTGGAGGCGTTACAGGCGTTGCAGCGGTCGTCCTGGGCGGTGTTGTAGGCGCGGCGGGCGCTGCAGGCGCTGTGGGCGCTAGAGGCTTTGGATAGCTATCCTGAACCTCTAGATCTCGTGAGATATCGGCTTCTCCCTCTAAAGGATAGCTCCCTAAAGGCTTAGGGGACCCTATAGAGCTTATATCCTCTATAATCTTAACAAAGCTAGTCTTAATAACTAACCTTTTAGAGGGTATATAAACAAGATAAACGCTGGAACCTAGAGTAGTAAGCAGCTGGCTAGGGATAGTCCTAGGGGCTAGCTTCTGAAGCTTTAATCTCTGCTCCGGAGGTATTAGAACCTTATAATAAGACCCTATAGCCCTAATTTTCAAGAAGTCAGGCTTATAGATAGTCTTAGGCTCTAAGTTAGCTAGAAATAGCTACTTAGGGGTTAGGGGCTTAGTTGTATTAGTGGTAATGTTAACTAAGTCCACTATAGCTGGAAGGATGTAAGACTATAGATATAAAGGTAGCTTAGACCACTGAAGTGTAGCTCTAAGCCGGTCTAGGATAACCCTAATAGCCCTCTTAACTAGCCTATTCTGTTTATAAATATAGGGGCAAGAGGTGCTAAAGCAAATTCCCTTAGAAGATAACCAGGACTAAAGTTTATTATTAATTTCAGTACCTCTGTTAAAGTGAAGGTGCCTAGGATACGCGTTATATTGGTTTTTCAGGGCCTTAAAGAAGCCCTTAATAGCATTATAAAGGGTCTAACCTTCTTTATTAGCTAATGAAAAGCACCACTTATACCGGGATTTTCGATTAATAAGGATAAGGACTAGGGCCTTCTTATTATGTGGTATAGGTTCGATTTTAACTATATCTCCCTCTAGGATATCTAAAACCCTAGGGGGGTCCTGAATAGGTCTTTTAGTAGGTCTTCTAACAGCCTTTGATTGTATACAGGCTATGCAGTTAAAATCCTTATCTTTAATAGCGGAAAAATCAGGGATCCCTTTAGCTAATTTCAAAGATTTCTTAAGTAAAGGGAGGCTAATGTGGCCTAATTAAATGTGCCAAAGAAGGGCTAAATCTAGTAATTTCTTATAACTAGAATCTAGCTTTTTAGAGCTATTATCCCCTAGCTCCCTCTGTTGCCAGGCCTCTTAAGAATCACAGGCCTCTGGGGGCAATAGACGGCCACTATCGTCACCCAAGTCATTAGGGTATGGACCTTCTAAACCCCCTATAGAAGATGCCTGACTAGGAGGAGCTTCGGTGGGACATAGGGCTGAATCTTCGTCTTCTTCATCGGAATTTAGTTCTTCGATTCGTTGATATTCCTCGGGATTAAATGCTGGCTGCGGAATTTGAACCTCTATAGGGTAGGAAAACCCTAATTCGGTCTTATAGGCTCTTTGCTGGCTTTGTTGTTGGTTGCAAAATTAAGAGCCCATAAAGGAGAGGTAGGTTAAATGCTTGCAGATCTTAGGAGTAGCTTGCCCCTTAATCTGCAAAAAGAAGCCGTGTTTAGCAGGTTCTAGTAACCCACAGGGGCTTTTATCGGCTAGGAAAAGCTGATCTTTAGCTAGATAACCTCCCTTAAGATAGTGGGATAAACCGCTAACTAGGTTGGTATCTATACTAGGGAAATATAGGGCATCTAGTAGAGCTAAAGGCCTATATTCTAGTGGATTTTTCTTAACCAGAACGTTAAAAACAGCGGTGCCTCTTCCTTTAGGATAGATAGGTCCTCCTGCTGTAATTATAGGGCTAGTTTAACCTTTCTTAAGAGGCTTAAAGTCCCTAAAGAAAGCCCTATTATTACAAATATGACAAGAAGAACCTATATTGTACAAAAGGGAGTTTTTAACCACATCGTTAGAGTAGCTAAAAGTAGGCTTGCTAGTAGTGTCACTAGTAGTGGTACTAGAAGTATCTAAATTAGATTTAGAATCACTACTATCCTCGCTGCTAGACTCGCTAGAATCTAGTTCTTTAACGTATCCCATGGCTAGGCTATAGCCTAACACAAAAGTAGCTTCTTTTCCTTTATTATCCCTGTTGCTACTCTTCTTCTTCTGCTTTTTCTTCCTAGAGGCTTTAGAAGGGTTTAAATCCTTCTTATTCTACTCTTTAGTGGCGTTAGTAGAGTCCTTCTTAGTATTAGGATTAGAAGGTGACTTCTTTTCCTTATCCTTAGAATTTCCCTTATTATTAGAAGCCTTATAGCTAAGAGCTTTAGCTATAGGGGAGGTTTTATCCCTCTGTTCTTCTAATAAATTAGCCATTAGGAACTGTAAATTTAAGGTATTTACAGGCAGCCCTTGTGCCCTAGCAGCTCTAATAGTAAATCTTTGTCTCTCAGCCTAGCTAGGAAAGGTCTGCTTTAATATGTTAATATAATGGTTTACTTAATTAATAGGAGCGATCTCTACACTACAAAGTTATAGTCTAGCTAGTAGGTTATTAAAATTAGCATTAAAAGCCTCTAAAGATCCCTTATAATTTAAAAAATTTAGGGAGTGGTAGCTAGCGTATAGCGTACCTCGCTGGATTTCAGCACTCTGCGAATACTGCCTAATAAGGACTTTATAGGCTTCTTTGGGGGATTTTTGCCAACATATAGCTACCTGTGGCCCAGGTTAGCAGCTATCTCTCAATATTATCAAAAGAATAGCTTAATCACAGTCAGCTAGATGGCCTACTAAGCTAGGATTATCTATAAATTCAGGTAATCCTAGGGCTCTAAATTGAATGCTCAGGGCTTGCTTCCACTAATTATAATTTTCAGGACCTTTTAACTTAGCTCCCTTAGAAATAGAGTGAACCTTCTTATTTAGTTCCTTAATAGCCCCTATGTTAAAGGTAGCTTATAAGTTACTAGAAGGTAAACTCGCAGAAGTAGTTACAGTAGCTAGCAGGTCTTCTACTAGAGCCTTGGTATTTTCTTCCCTTAGCTTAGTAGAATCCTAAAGACCTTGCATAGCAGTCATGGTTTGCGTTAATTTATCTAATAGATCTTTAATACTAGCCTCGTTTTTTAGACAATTTAACTCAGTATGCTTAATAAAATCAGTTAAGGTCTTGCCTTGTTGTTCAATTTGGCTTTGCATCTGTTGTTGAAAAGCACTGGCTTAAATAGCCGGACCTTCTATTTCCATCCTATTAGGGTCCCTAGGAGGGCTAGAAGAAGGGCCTGCAGCAGGTCCCTTACCCTTATTATAACTCAGTGGTGCCATCTCTCAAAATTCCCTAGGATCTTAAAAGATATCCTATGTAAGATCTCCAAATTTCTTCCTGTTGCAAATATCGCGCGCTAGAAGCTGGTTGTGGTGCAACCAGGCTACGCACGCAAATTATGTGGCGGGGCTGTTTAAAAGGGTGCCCCTCGAGGTCTAAAAGTGGGTCTGCGGTATGCGCGGGCAGAAACGGACCGGAGAAGATTCTCTGCGAAAATTTTCTCAACACCAAAAATAACGGATAGGAATCGTAGGATATAGGTATTGCAGCAGCCATAACACAACGTATAGTGCGTGCAACGTATTGCAATAGGTCAAAAAGCCTAGTATAGATATACTAGATGTTCGATGATTTTTAAAAGGATGCAGCGTATCTACAGAGTAGATAATATCAATATATAACGGTCGCGGCAGTGAAAAGGATCACTAAAAGGTTGTGGTTGTAACTAGATAGTTACGGTTGCAATGTGGTGGTTGCAGGTGCGGCTGTAAATGAATTTCAACACCAAGGGTCTGGCGTTGCGATGCGTGATGCTAGCGGATGAAAAGCTTCAACTAGCGGTTTCCTTCGTAATCTAAGAGCCCACAGGTCTAGTAGAGAGTAACTAGTACCCAAAAACAAGCACTAATCGCAGTAGAATAACGCAGTAATATAGTAATCTTATAGGCCTTCCGGGCTCATAACCTATTAAAAATAGAAGGGGAATCTAGCTAGAGGGATAGGAAGACCTCCCTAGTAGATTCCAACGCGGCGGCTTCTAGATTCACTATAATACAACAATTCTTCAAGATATAGAGCGTTGATAGTTGAATATAGTAGATTTCTAGCTAGACGAACGATCTAACGAGCAATAAGAGGATTTTCTAAGTTCCCCTCATAGACCTACCGACCATATTAACGGAAGGGGGTCGCTAGCCGGGTCTTAGGAGCTATTTTTTATTTTCCGCAAAATTCATTTATATAGGAAAAGTAAAAAATCGACTCACGGCCATATAATCTAGCCACCCACGTGCACTAACTAAGCAATCTAATAAGCAACCCTATAAATAAAATACATCATTAAATCCGGAAAAAATCAAGGATTCGAACAGTATAAGTCAGCCTTTTATACGACTACTAGTTCCCTAGTTACAGTCGATTTTAGCTTCCCTATAGGGTAGCCTAGTCGGCTTAGTCATACAAGCCTGTGGGTTGGTTGTGTGCGGGAACGTAGATCACAGCCAAAGCTGCAGGCAAAACGCTGCAAGCAACGCCTTGTAACCAACGTTGCAACAACGCAACTAGGCAACTAGTGGGCCTATAAAATAGTGCTATAAATAGCATAATTTTAACACCTATATATACGAATTCTAGGCTATCTTTAGTAGTTACTAATAGGCATAGATTATATATAGAAGTCTCTATCTAGAGCTTCTCTCTATAGTGCCTATAGTACGTAACCCACTAGTGTGTTCTAGCCTCCGTAATACTATAGAGCGGTTTAATTACCCTTATAATTATTCCCTTAGGGTATTAGTCGCGGATTTAGGTTAGAAGCTACGCGAGGATTACCCTATTTAATCGCGTGGTTAATTAGATATAGGCCTAGGTAATATTACGAATCTATAGGATAAATCCCTTTATTAAGAGGGAAGGTGCTATTATAAGAATAAGGCGTTAACTAGCTTATTAGATTATTAGAGCCTATGTTAAGATTACTTACTTTACCTTATCTCTAAAGCCTTATACTATAAGCCTTAATTTCTTATATAGCTAGCCTATCTTGCCTTTTACCTTATTAATAATTCGCGAATTAAAGATTCACACGCCACTATACTCTCTCTTATTATAGGTAATAAATTTAAACACACCCTAATTAATTAGTATATTAATCTTAGTCTTTATAGAGAGCTTAAATAGTGCGCCAGGGGTTATAATAATACCTTCCTTACGTAATTAAATTATAAGGTTAAGGTTAGCTTCCTCCTTAGCTAAGATAAATATATTAGTCTTATTAATAATTACTAGAGGGTTCTTTTAGGGTCTACCTAGGTATCTCTTTAGTAGGATCTCTAGGGTCTTACTAGGTAGCCTAGTTTAGGCCTCTCCCTCTTCTCTGCCCTCCTAAGGTAGGAGGGCTTCTATATTAGGGTCCTTATAATAAGGCCTAATAGAAGTTAAGTAAAAGGCCTTTAGGCCTTATAGGAGGTTAAGAGTATAGGTCTCTTTATTAATAAAGAGGAGGTTATATAGGCCTTACTAACCTTTACCTTTATACTAGACTTAGACTAGTAATCTAAGCAGGAGGTTAAGGGTCTTACTTATATTTAGACTATTCCTTACTATAAGGGCTTTGCTAACTTTCTAGATTATATAGAGGCGCTTAACTTCCTTTATTACCTTTTATATAGTAATAATATATTATAAGATCTCTAGTAATAGAGGAGAGTTACTTAATATATAGGGGTAGGCACTAAAGATAATAAGGGTTAGAATAAGGCTATTTAGACCTATAGTATTATTAAGGGCTTTTATAGCTATCTATAGGGTAATAGGTTCTAGGGTTATTAGGCATTCTCTTTAGATAATATTATAGGCCCTTTAGAGTGGTCTATAATATCTCTTAACTTTTCTAATACTATAATATACCTTAATTAGGACCTCTTTAATAGAGATTAATATTAATGCTATAAATTAGCGAAATTCTTTGCCACGAAAGTTTATACTAGTATTAGTAATAATCTAATTAGGAGGTCCTTAGTATATATTAATCTAGTATATTCTAAGGGCTTTCTAAGTTATTTTAGCTAAGATATTAGGAAGGAATCTTACTATATAGAATACTATAGCTATATCTACCGCATAGAGCATTAGGCAGTTACTATTAAGGTATATAATATTAACTATTACTTTAAAGTTAAAGGTATACTTATTCTTAAGGGTAAATTTAAAGTAATAGGGGCTATTAGCATTTATCTAGCACTAGTGGCATACCTTTAATATTGCCTTAATAGCTTTAAAGGTAATCTTATGCCCTATATTGCTTAGGAGATTATAGAGTTAGCATACTAAAGGATAACTAAAGCGGCAATATAAATACTATAATTTAATCTTAGTTAAATAATTCTATACTACTGCCTTCTTATCTTATATTAGTAGTATCTATATATAGCCCTATTTATATACTAGGGGCACCTTAATATTCCCTTACTAGAGGATATTCTTAGTAGTAATAAAGTTAATCCTTAATTAGCCTATATTATTAAGGTAAAGTAAGAATAGAGTATTTATTAGTATTATATAAAAAGTAATATTACTAAAGGGTGTAGGCATATTAATTATTCTAAGTGATATAATTAGCTAGCCTCTACTAAATATAATAACTGCTTTGCCTACCCTTATAGTATTAAGATAAATCTTTAGTATTATCTTCTATAGTACTATAACTTAAGATTAGCTTACTATAGAGAACTATACCACTCCGGTATTTAGTATAATACCTTAGAAGGCCTTAGATAAGTAATAGTCTTTAAGTAGGAATAGGTAAGGAGGCCTAGTGGTATTCCTATTATTAAATAGATTCTTCTTACTTAGTCTATATATTATAGCTTTATTTATAAGGACTTTAACTATTTTCTAACTATTAAGGGTTATACTATAGGTAAAGAAGCTTATAGGTACCCTTTCTTCTTCCTCTCCCTCTAGCTTAGTGTTAAATCTAAGGCTTATTATATACTAGGTAACCTTATTAACTTTAGAGGGATAAGGAGTAGGATCTTCTATTAGGGTACCTTTATACTAGGTAAGAAAGGTATTATATAAAGCTAGTAAGGATAATAAGGTATCTACTAGGTAATAGTTCTTATATTACTAGTATGCCTTCTTATACTCTTCCTTAGGATACTTTATTAACTAGTATCTCTCTTTATTATATATATAATATTTCTTTATATAGGGAGGGCCTCTTCTACCTTTCTACCTTTATAGAGGGTATTATAACTCTTTACCCTTACTATTATACTTTCTATTAGTCTAGAAGGCATTAGGAGTCTAGGTATTAGTAGGGAATTAATATTAACCACTAGATTCCTTTGTAATAAGCTAGATTATTATATATATATACTTATAGAATTATTAGAGGCTATCTAGAGGGTTAGTAAGGTACCCTCTACACTTAGGGATCCTATTATAAGTAGTTATAATCTAGTTCCTAAGGGCTCTTTCTAATTAACCTATATTAGGAATAGCTTACTATAATATTAATAGCCTCTTAATAAGCTTATTAAAGTATTCTATCTTTAATTTATTAGGGTTTTTATTAATAGTTTTCTAGAGTAAAGTATTATACTATTTAAGGAGATACTTCTACCTTATATCTTTAGTCTTAAACCTCTCCTTTATTCTCCTTATAAGGGTAGTAAGGTCCTAAGGGTTACTAGGTTTAGAGAGGTAGTCTAAGTAGTACTAATAAGCTTTTCCTTTTAATATTACTTTAAATATATATCTAGCTTATTCTAGTTTAATATCTAGAAGCTTATACTTTTACCTAAAGATTTAGAGCTTTAGTTTAAGTATATTATAGTTATTAGCGCTATATTACTACTTAGATATATATATCTTAATAAGGTCTAAGATTTACTTTACTATTAGTTATAGAGGCTTAAAGGGAGGATTATTAGTAGGTTTATATATTATTCTTTAGTAAATAGGAAGGGCTTATTATTAGGGAGTAGAGATTCTTTACTAGGTAAATATAGGTTCTTAGGGATAATAAGGAAGAGCTTATAGGGCTTAAGGTATTTAAGGAAGGGGCTAAGGATTCTATTCTTAGGGAAAGGTTACTAATATTACTCCTTATAGAGGTTATAAAGGTTAGTAGGAGAAATAAGTAGTTCTTATACTCTATTAGTCCTAGAGATTATTATCCTTATAAAGGTTATTAAGGAAGTTACTATTCTTAATTATATTCTTTTAGAAGTTATTATACTTCTTCTAGGTATTCTTTACTTCTTCTTATAACTAGAAGTAGAATTCCTATTAGTTAAGGACTTCTTAGAGGTTTATTACTATATTTATATTCTAGTTAATTATTATATAGATTCTAGAGTTAATAAGGTAGTCCTATAAGTGCCTTAGGACTATAACTAGGGTCTTAAGAAAGTTACTATAGGTCTATAGGTTAAAATCTTAAGTAAATTCTATAAAGAGTAATCTTCTATATACCTTTTATATTATATAGTCCTTAACCTAAGAGAGGATATAGGCTACTTATATCTTAGGTATATTATTATCCTTAATATTAAATTTATCTACCCTAGTAAGTGTTTCTTCTATAATATACTAGTATAGTTACTATAGGATATAGAGAAAGGGGATAGTAAATTCTAGGGCTTCTAAGGGATCCGCTTAAGAGCTATTATAACTTATTAGGTTTTATAGTTATTCTTTCTTATTAACTATTATAACTTATAGTATTAGAGGAGATAGAATAAGGGAAGTAATAATAAAGGGATTAGGGAAAAAGAGATATAAAGGATTATAAGCTCTAGTAATTAGCTTTGTGCGTAATAGAACGCACTAAGTTAAAGAATAATAGGATAGCTTAGCTACTAGAGTTAAACTCTTCTTCTTAGTTTAGGCTTTAGCTTCTTCTAGCTGCTCTTATTGCCTTAATAGGCTAGCTAGAGTTAGCTTCTTCCTTAGTATAATTAGGGATCTTAAATAATAAAGCTACTCTTATTGCCTTAATAGGCTAGCTAAATCACGCTGCTTCTATAAAGGTCTCTTCTAGATAGAACCTAGCTAATCTACAGTGTCTTTAAAAGATAATAGGTATTTATAAACAAAAGTGGTTATAAAGTTAACCACTAATTAGTATTAGAATCACTAGGTGTAATAATAGCTAGTTATTAATTAGGCGCGCTTATAATAGTATTAATTAAATAATCTATCGTAAGCTATGTGTTCTATTAAAGGAAGCTAGAAAAGAGAGGGCTCCTGTGAGAGGAAAAAGGCAGCTACAGCTATGTGGGTCACGTGATGTGGGTGGGTCACATAACCCGGGCCCTGCCCTATCGCAGGCCTGCCCGTGGGTAGGAAGGGAGGCACGCGCACACGCACGCACACACGCGCAGCAGCCGACCTTCTTCCGGTCGGGCCGACCTTCAACCGAAGGGAATTGCGGCTGCCAAGCGCGATTGATATCATGCTTGTTCCAACAGTTATAGTTAGCCACTAACTTATAAGCTATTAGGCCCTTCTATAATATAAATAGTCCTTTATCCCTATTAAATAGGGTACCTATAGGTAAGGGTTTTTATTTTAGTTAAGTTAGGTTAGTAGCTATATTTAACTATTCTTATAAGAATTCTAATTACCTAGTTTACTTTATAACTACTTCCTATAGTCCTACTACTTTATCTATTTCTATTTCTATAGGTAATAGTGTCTACTCTAGGTCTTTTAGTCCTATAGTAAAGAATATTAAATATTAAGAACTAGCCTTATAGCTACTATATATAAGCGTTTAAAGTGTGATTAATATTCTTATAGAAGAAGAAGAAGACTAAGCTTAGGGTCTTATAGTATCCCCCTTAATAAGGGGCTATGCTTAGTTAGTGTGTAACCTACGCACTAGCTAGCGTTCAGCCGCGTGCAACCCGCGTATAACCCGCCCTCTTTCCGGAGACTCTCCGGAGGCTTCCCTGCTCCGCTCATGACCCGAGCTCATAGCTCGAGTCCATAACATTAACCTTACTAAAGCGAAGCTATATATGTTTATAGATAGGTTATTTGCAAATAACTAGGACCTTACCTTATAGCTTAGTTATATACTAATCCTTACTAATAAAGACTATAAGAATAGTAAGTTTATAATTAAAGGTAATATTATATACTTTAGCTTAATAAAGAGTAAGAGAGTTATATAAAGTGTACTTACCTCTAAGGTCTATAGTATAGTTACTAGTATTAATATAGTATATATAATAGCCACTACCCTTTATATACTTATAGACTAATTAAATCTCCTTACTATACTAGTTATAGTATATATAGATTTATACTCCCTCTATAAGTGCCTTATTAAGCTTAGTATAATAAAGAAGAAGCGCCTAATAATTAATATTATAGCCCTATAATAGTTATATAAATACTATAAGCTCTATAAGATCTATTAGATTAATAAAGTAGATAACCTAGCTAATGCCTTTATAAAGGTATTACTAAATAAGGCCCTAGAGTAGTTTATCTTTAGTAACTAGATAATAATCTAAATAAAAGGGTAGGTAACCTATATAGAGAATAGCCCCTATAAATAGTAATAGGAGGGTAATCTATAAGAAGAATAGCCCTTATAGGTAGTAGTATTAGGGAATTATTAACCCCTATACTATAGGGAGATATAATTCTCCCTAGTATTAAGGGATTATTAACCCCTATACTATAGGAGAATATAGATCCTACTCTCTTAGGGATAGTAAAGAAAATTAAAGGAGAAGTAATACTTTAGGGGGAGTAGGAGGAGGAGGGGGAAGAGAAGCTATATAGCTTCTTCTCTAATCTCTAGGGAGGGCCTTTAGTAATTCTATAACTTTATATAATCTATATAGAGTATAGGGCTATAAAGAAGGTCCTTCTTTAGATTTATAAGATACCTATACTTTACTTTAGTAGGGATAGAAGGGTAGATATAGGAGATAATAGGGTTAAGGAGAGAGGTAAAGGGGAGGAAAAAGAGGTAATAGAATAAGGGAGTTACTATATAGATATTATTAATAATATTAGGGAGGAAAAGGGATTTAAAAAGGGGCCTACTTATTCTTTTAGTAGGAGGTTAAAGATAGATTATTACTTTCCTTTATTATTACCTACTATAGGTATATATTACTTCCCCTTCCTTTCCTTTATTAGTTCTCTTTATTAGGGGATTATAACCTCTCCTATTATTATCTATTACTTTATTAGTAATTAATATTATATATTAATAATTATATTAAAAAGAAAGTTCCTAGTGTTAGAATAAGTATAATATTAATTACGCTTAGTAGCCGCAATTCCCTTTAGCTAAAGGTTAGCTGCTGCGCGTGTGTGCGTGCGCGTGCGTATGCCTCCCTTCCTGCCCACAGGCAGGCCTGCGATAGGGCAGGGCCCGGGTTACGTGACCTACCTATACCACGTGACCCACATAGCTGTAGCTGTTTTTCCCTTCTCATAAGAGCCCTCTCTTTTGCTAGCTTCCTTTCCTATAGAACACATAGCTTATAATAGATTATTTAATTAATACTATCACGAGCGCGCCTAATTGATAACTGGCCATTATCACACCTAGTGATTCCAACAAGTATATAGATATTTATTATTACTAGCTTTATTAAGAGATTATAAAAGGAACCTTTAATATTACCTAGATTACTACTAAAGATATAATTACTAATAGCCTTATAAAGTCTCTTATAGGGAATACTTTTATAAGCTTCTATAAGGTATTAGGGCTTATATAACTACCCTCTAGTATACTTAGTAAAGAACCTAAAGAGTAAGTATTATATAATAACCTTAATTTAGATAGGATTATAACTAATTAACTATATTTCTATACTATAGAATTAATTTAAATATTATAATATTAATTTAACTAATTTTATTAATTTAGAATTATTATAGGGAACCTTAAATAAGGTCCCTTAGGGAGGTATATTATACCTATAAGGGTATAATTAATCCTAGTTATATAATAGTCTTACTACTTAACTAGCTAAGATAGGAGTCTACCCCTAGCTAGTTATTTTCTAAAACCTCTATAACTTTATAGTATATTTTAGCACTATATAAGTACCCTACTAATAGTAAAGGTACTTAGGTATTTAAGACCGTAGTCCGCACCCTCTTATAGGGTCGGACAACTTAATAGATGTGATGATATTGAACCCTAGCTTCGCGGTCCAACACAATGCATGTGTTGTCTGTGCCTGTGCCGGTCACAGGCCTGTCGCACGCGAACCGGTGGTGGCCCGGCCATGTCAAATCCATCATTGAGAAATTGAATCCGTACCTACCGGGGACGCGACCGCAAAGAGAGAGTGCACTTCTCTCAAATGCAGTCAAAGGAGGGCGACTTTTATTGGTGAAACTTTTCTTTTTCCAACCATCTAAAGATTTTTGGCTTCTTGCCGTTGCATTCCAGTCTCCGAAAGCAAGAGATGACGGCAACGTTCGTCATCTTGAATGAGTTCCACGTCGAGGCTGTGACGTTTGTGACGTTCGCCGCCCCACGTGACGAGGCAGTTGCTGGCAGGAGCGGCCTGCAGCCAACCACCGCTTTTTGTGGCAGCAATCCAGGGGAAGAAAATAGAGGAGGGGGTAGCCGTCATCACAAAAGAAGGAAACCGCCAATCTTAGCCCTTCCACCCAGAGCACGAGCGCCCAGTCAGCCTGACCAAAGACTGCAGGCCAAGTTCAGGTTCAACAGCATTCTGGCGTCCACTTGATCATCACATCACCTGAGGCACACGCACAGTTCATCCCTCACGACCCGCTGCTACTTGTCGCTATCGCTGTCGCCTTTTGCTCTGCTGCTTCCATCCATCATCGCCCATCAACTGCGGTGCCATAGGACAGACAAGTCTAGCGTGGCGGCCCGACAGCAGCACTCCAGGAAAAACCCTCGCATGCAGTAGTATTGCTCGTGTTTCTTGTCCTCTTTAGCATTGCCTTTATTCCGGTCCTCGGGGAGGTATTATGCATAGCCTGCCTGGGCAAAATTCCCATCAATCGACGACGTATGCTGCAGTGGCTTGATGCACCTCAGACAACCCTGACTGGTTCGCTGGCTCACAGGGCTGGTTGCCGTATTGCCCGCACCTCCTCCTGTCGTCTCTTTAATTGACAAAGGGACAGCAACTTTCTCCCCAGTAGGTCGACGTCAAGCCAGCACCCCAGAAACCCAAAGAAAACCACCAACCTGGGTGGAGGGGACGGATGCCTGAATAGTCGCGCTATCGACCAGAGCCCAACGATACAATCAGGGCTGCCTGGACATGGGGCGGGCATCACAGATGGGCTCTGTGAATGGTGATCCTCGGTCCGGTAGGTCAAAACGGTTCGGCGACCATTCCATCAACTGGACGGCCGAGCCTGAAACGGCGCCCGATTCGTTGCCCTATACTGGGGACGACGAGGTACATAGTTCCCCGCGTAGAGCGACGTCTCGCCGTCAACGGCGGCCATCTAGTTTCAGCTACAGGACCGTTGACCAGAACGACTATTCTGCTTCTACAATGCCCCCACCGTCGGTTGCGACTTTGACGCGAGCTGCGACAGATGCTTACAGGCGGCCCGTGAACTGTCTTGCTCCAGGCGAACGGTACGAAGTCCCTCAGCGCACGCACTCGACAAGGGATGTGTCTCTGGGGTACGGAAAGACGAGAGTAGTGGGTGAATACTCGGGACAGTCCAGTGCAGAAAATGAGCTCGCTTGTGGTGGCGGCAGTGATGGCGATGATGATCATATAGAAGTCGTTGAAGAAGTTGAGGAGGAGCCAGCTCGATATCGGGAGAGAAGGCAGCCCAGTAGGGATGAGTATATGGGCTCGTCATCGGATAGAAGATATCATAGGCGCAGGAGGCGGGCATACGCGGATGAGGATAAAGGGCCGAGGAGACCGTACGCTGCTAGCGACGGGGGCTCCGCTGCATATGCATCATCAAGGACGCTGGACCGGAGCGTTGAATCTCGTCAAGGACGACGCGGCCATGGCGCGGATGTTATTGAAGACTCTCGACCCCCTGTTTCCTCAAAAAGGTATTTCTTTCCCCCATCATTTTCTGCGGATAAAAGAAAAAAAGGGGGCGGGGGAACAAAACTGAAGCAATTCTAACGTAACGATTCGTCCAGGTCACAAGTGCACAAACGCCACAAATCAGCTGAAGTTATTCAAATTGATCAACCCAGATTACGAAGGTCAAGTACTGTCAGGTCGACGGGCGGGCACTCAGGAATCATAGGGACTATATTTGGGGCTCCCCTAGGACGGCAAGAGAGCCAGAAACAAGTCAGGACTCCAAAGAGACGGTATGTTGCCAAATGTGCCACTTCAAGGCTTCTTGCAAGGCAAGATCTGTTACTCACGATGGAATCTAGCGTCGAATGCATCATTTGCATGGGAGACATCAACCCAGCCAAAATATCTACATTGAAATGCGGCCATTCTATGTGTCGCCCATGTATTGAGCGGATCTTCAAGCTGTCCATGACTGACCCCCAGCACATGCCTCCTCGATGCTGTACCCAGGACCATATTCCCCTCAAGCATGTCGATCGCATATTCGACAACGCCTTCAAAAAGGCCTGGAATCGCAAATTTGCCGAATATTCAACCAAGAACAGAATCTATTGCCCGTCGCGGAAATGTGGAGAATGGATCAAGCCAGCCTATATTCGGCGCGAGGATGGACGCAAAGTTGCTCGTTGTGGCCGATGTAGGACAAAAGTTTGTTGCTCATGCAGCGGACGCTGGCACGGACCGGGATCTTGTCCCGGTGATCCCGAGACAGCACATCTTCTTGCTCAGGCCAAGGAGGAAGGGTGGAAAAGGTGCTACAAGTGTAAAGTCTTGGTAGAGCTGAAAGAAGGTTGCAATCATATGACATGGTAAGGCCCCTCATTCTATTCCTCGTTAATAAATTGTACAATATTGTACACGGATATAAATCGGTAGCTAACGTCTTGCCTACAGTCGTTGCGGTGCCGAGTTTTGTATGATATGTGGAGTAAAGTGGAAGAATTGCGACTGCCCATGGTTCAATGATGACGATAGGCGAGGAGACTTTTTAGATGATGTGGACACTCCTGTCCCCCATATACGGGGTGACCTAGGTGATATATTTCACGGGGATGGGCCACCGGCTCCAGCAGAGCTTCGAGGACACACAGGACTCGGCCATCCCATGGTCATGCCCGTACGCCGCCGGCCGCGAACATACCAGGAGGAAATGCACATGCGCAGGGTGCAGGAATCTCGCGATTCCGACATGGCGCGCCATTTACAATACAGTGACGACTATTATGACGAACCGAACATGATGGGAGGTGTTGGGGACATTCACGGCATCGGAAATGCATCAGGACATCACATGAATGAAAATTACAGACGTGGTGGAGGTGGTCGATACAGACCTTGCCCACCAGCACAGTACGACAGAACAGACTATGGCGATGCGTACCGCTCACGAGGATCTCGGGTAGAAACTTCACAAGAAGGCCGATTGGCAGACCGTATGGCGGAGAGCAGATCGGGCATGGGCTCACCTCCCAGCACAGGGCCGATATACCCGATCGCGATGATGCCTGCCGCTCCTCCCCCACCAGTTCCGGCCGCTCCACAGGGACAGCCTACGCGGCCCTCGAGGCATCACAGCATGGAAGCAGAGATGTATAACAAATCGCCGTACACGCCGCGCTCAGAGCGCGTTGTGGGTGGAAGGATGACACGGGATTGCGAGGACGAGGCGGAGCTGCACGCCTCCCCACCGAGGAACAGGAGACATGGAACAAAGAGTTCGGATTTGGCGGGCTTATCGGGACCTGGGAGCGGCATGAACCGGGTCTCTCAATGGAGGGCGTATGTTGAAGCCGGAGTTCCTGATGGGGAGAGTACAGTTGGACACGCATAATAAAAAGATGGGAGTTCTTGAGAGTCTCTCACGAGGCTTCGTTCCCAATTCTAGACCGGAAGGCGCTGGTAGTAGACTTTTTTTTCGCTATTTTTGCGTCTTTTTTTCTCTTGCAATGCTCTCCTCAAGGCCACAGGTTGCTCGTCATCAAGTATTCAACGGTTCTGTGAATGGGCTTAGATTTGATTTCTTCTTCAAGCTTGGCCCATGCCCGCGAGGACATGGCTCGTTGGGATAGCATGTCATGTTGTCATGTCACCAAATGCACAGCGGGTGCTGCATCCGTAATTATGGGAAAGGGGGAAGGGGCAACTCCGTTATCCGTAACCCGTAAGTAACAAGTAGCCCAGACCCTGATTCTGCAACGAGCGCAAGGACCCTCTGATCCCGCCCGGGTGATGCAGGTCTGAACTCTGGTAGATCAGATTGAGAAAGCTTACATATTACTCGGTATTTTGTTTGAGATTGTTTCATTAATTGCGAGGCTTCTCCGGTTGCCTCGCCGGCGGTTGCCATTTTCCCACCAGACCGTTTTGATTTAATCTTCCACGGCCGGCCGATTTGTTTTTGACGCACCACACACGCACCACACACGCACCGCACACGCACCGCACACGCACCGGATGCCGCCGCACCAGGCGGACACACGGACTTGTCCAAGGTTCCAAGGTGCCCCCCCCTCCCTCCCTCCGGTGTCCCCTCTCTTCGGCAGGGGCTCCCCCCCCCCTCTTGCCTTGTTTGCTGCGCTCTTTCTATCCCTGACGGCCGTCTCGCATCGCAGGTTCTCGCATCGCAGGTCTCGCGGCATGCCAGCCAACATCGAAAAGACCGTGCACACCTTCATATGAAGGCATTGCATCCCCCCTACTAATACATCGTGCCCTGCTCCCTTGTTCTCTTTTCTCCGTCTCCTGTGGATGCACTTGCACTTGCACTTGGACTGTGTGCGACAATAGCTTTCATTTCCGTACCACGTGCTCGAGGATGCTGGTGTGTGTGTAGTTGACATCATCATCATATCCCTTCAACATGCTGCTGCTGCACCAAGTTGGCAGTGTCAAGATCGGCGAGGTCATTCGATACAGCGTCACGTACACACCCTCGCAAGATCGAATCCTACCTTCCCCCGAGAAACTATACGTTCGAATTCGAAATACTTCAACCATAGCCCTTCGTGCTGCCTTTGTCCGCGGCCCCTATACTCTGTCCGTCTCGGCGTACCCTTCCCACTTCAATCCCAACGAAAAGTTCTCCAACCCTCGCCGATATGGAGTCCCTCAGTACGAGCCCATGCTCAAGGCCGGAGGATCCTGGGAGTGCGAATTGCTCGTCCCAGACAACATTCGCCAAGATGCTGGCGCGGGACGCCACGGAGCTTTCGGAAAGAGCTCTGATCACGATGAGGACTGCGCAACTTGGATCATTGAAATAGCTTCGCAAATTATATTTTCTACATCAGCTGCCGTGGGCTTCGAAGTCGTCGTGGCTCGCGACCAGAAATCACTGGGTCTCAGCCAATCGCTGCCCGTCATTGGCAATTCCAGCCAAGTTCCACAACCTGGCAAAATGTCCGATCACCAGCAAAGCGTAGGTTCAAAGGAAGGACACCACCATCCGGCCCAGCCGAAAGGTGTCTTCTCCAGAGCTATTCATCTGAAAGTGGAGGATTCCGCGGCGCTTTGGAACACTCCCAGACTTCCGGAATGGGACGATGTTGGAGAGAAGCGGGCGGAACAAGAAGACACGGGCGCCGATAAACCTGTGGAAAGCATGGTCAAGACGGGTGATTTGGAGACGGAAGA
Source organism: Epichloe elymi (assembly GCA_023658475.1). Taxonomy (NCBI): domain Eukaryota; kingdom Fungi; phylum Ascomycota; class Sordariomycetes; order Hypocreales; family Clavicipitaceae; genus Epichloe; species Epichloe elymi. Next base: position 1,734,887 of record CP098274.1, read on the forward strand.
GCAGCACAAGTGCACAGATAAATCACATGGGAAGAGGAAAAAGGTTCATCTTGTCTTGTTGACTCATGGTCTGCACAGCAACCTTGGTGCCGACATGCTCTACATGAAGGAAAGCATTGATGCTGCAGCTCAGCAAGCGCGCGTTGACGCCAAGACTAGAAGGGCAAAGGAACGGGCCGCGAAAAAGGCGAGAGCCGATTTTCCCGATAAAAAGCCGTCGAAAGAGAGCCAAGAGGTTGTAAGAGACGAGGGCGACGAAGAAGATGAAGACGACGATGACGACGATGAAGAGGTCATTGTCCGTGGATACCCCGGAAACGCTACAAAGACAGAGAAAGGTATCAAGTACCTTGGGAAAAGACTATCAAGATATATCCTGTCAATGACCTATCCCGATCAGCCCTTCCTTCCGATTGGCAAAGGCGCCGGCGAGGGGCTCAACGAGGCCATAAGCAGTGATCATCATCACGAACAACAACACCACCAAAATGATGCTCACGACACTGAACAGGCTCACAAGGGTAGCAATAATCAAGGCCATCTTGCCAAGGCGAACCACGACAGTCAATGCAGACGCTACAAAATTACAAGCATCAGTTTTGTCGGGCACTCTCTTGGTGGTCTGATTCAAATGTACGCTATTGCTCATATCCAAAAACACTCGCCCAAGTTCTTCGACCTGATTCGACCCATCAACTTCATCGCCTTGGCGACGCCGTTCCTTGGTTTGAGCAACGAAAACCCGCTCTACGTCAAGTTTGCTCTTGATTTTGGACTCGTAGGCAGGACCGGACAAGATCTTGGATTGACGTGGAGAGCGCCAACCATTGCTCGAAGTGGATGGGGGGCTCTTGTAAGCAACCTTGGGGAGTCTGCACACAAGAAGGTGTATGGCGAATCACAACCAGAGTCGAAACCATTGCTACGAATCTTGCCCAGCGGGCCCGCTCATACGGCCCTGAAGAAATTCAGAAACCGCACAACATACTCCAACGTGGTCAACGATGGAATCGTACCGCTTCGCACGAGCTGTCTGTTGTTTCTAGACTATCAAGGCCTTGGACGCGTGGAAAAGGCTCGAAGAGATGCCGGGTTGGTGGAGACTGTCGTTGGATTTGGATGGGCAGAACTTACCGGTACCAACATGGTGTCATCAAGATCGAAGCAGCAACTACCCTTGGAGGAGGAGCAACAGAGCGATTCGGGCACAAGCACACCCAAGGGAAGGGGAAGCATGCACCAAGTTCCCCAGCCCTCCAATGATGCTTTACATGAGGATGATAGAGCCAGCATTCATTCTGTACCACGGCCCATCGGCGAAGAGGACGAGCCTGTTCCTGACAAGACCAAGACCAACAGCACAGGCACAGGCACAGGCACAGGCCCAGGCATAAATTCCCCCTTGGCCGGCTTCTTTGGTCTTTTTAAGAGCCAAGACCCGCCCAAGCCCCAGGTTGTGTCTGCAAAGCAGAAAAAGATGCTGCAGCGAGGACAGACAATTCATTTGGGCGGCTCCGACACAACAAACTCAAGTTCCACTGACATATCTGACAAGAAGCAACCAGGCAGTGCCACAGCTGGGAATGAGGTTGTTGGATACGCTGATGGCATGTCTGCGCCTCCAAGGACGACGTTCCTTGAATCAGCTGGCGACGTGCTCAATCCCAGCATGCCAAGTGTAGATCATCTAATCGACCCGTCTAACCGGCCGAGAACTATATTCCACGACCGGGTCTATCATCCCAGTGATATTCCACCGCCTCCCTTGAAGAAGCGTCAATCGACATTTGGCCGTCGTAAGAATCCTGGCAAGATGTCAAGCTCATCACAATTGCCGGGTCCAAGCAGGACTTCATCATCCCCGTACACCTCCATCAACCATGAAGATTCGATGGACTCTACCAAGGACTATGACGATACAGCCAATACAAACCCTGAGAAGGATGCCTCTGAAATCGCCGATGGTTCCAACATGAGAGTAGAAGAAAAGATTGCCCGAGGCTATCATCGGGATTTGTCGTGGCGCAAGGTGCTGGTCAAGCTGGAGCCAGATGCACACAACAACATAATTGTGCGACGAATGTTTGCCAATGCGCACGGGTGGCCTGTTATAAAGCACATGGTCGATGCTCACTTTAGTGACTCCGAGGCCGCACGCATGAGAGATGAAGAAGAGCCGAACACAGACCGAGCTTTTGAAGCTCACCGCGGACCAGCCGCAGATGGACGAGAAGTGAAGCGCTTGCATCAGCTTCGCGAGGAAGAAGCCAGTGGCGCACGGCCCTCGAGAAGCAGACACGGCGGGGAGATGAATGAAGCACGCGAAGCTATGGACGAAGTGCCTGATTTGCCCGAGAACAATGAAGGCCATAGTCCATCCCATGGCCCTCCACGCCTTGCACCGTTGGAAAGAGTGGATTCCCTGACATGGAGTGAACGAGATTGGATGGATACTGACAACGAGAGCGAAGTTGAATCGCACAGCCACGGGAAAGGCGGTTCCAAGCAGCAGTCCAAGGGGCCAGTCGAGGAAGCGTCGCAGCGGCAAAGTCTCAGTCCATCGTCGTGGAAGTGGGCAGGGAAGATTGTGGGCAAAGGGCCCGTGAGCCGGAGCAGGAATTCCCAGCCAGACGTCGCAAAGTGAGGGGTTGTCATAGACTAAACAGGAGGGTTCTTGCATGGAGGGTATATTCATCAACAATAGACTAACTGTATATTTTAATAGACTGGGACTTGCATAGCCTATAAGCAAGCATTCGCTCTTGATTGACCTGCGTTGAATTAAGATGATAAGTGGTTGGAGTGGGTCTGCCGTAGGGATCAGTAACACAGAACATTATAAATGCCGGAACCAAAAAAAATAAAAAAAAATAGGAACAGAAGATTGCAATCATTCAAAAGTATTTGCGGTAAATCAGAGAAGCAAAGACGTGTGTGTACGAGAAAAAAAGAAAGGTACAATAGTGGAATCGATACCACCGAGTTGGACGAACAGGGAATCGAACCCTGGACCACTCCCAGATGTGCAGACTATGCTAAGGGAGTATTATACCACTAAACCATTCGCCCTACTGTATTGATGGACCAAGGCTTGTTTTTCATCATGAAGGAAGCAAAAACGTGCAGTCACGACGTCTCACGCGAATGCTTTACACAGAATTTCCATCGTTGCGGCGCTTCGTGAACCGACCAGCTTGCTTTGATTGGGGCAGCATCACAACCATGTGTGTGTGTTTGTTACAACGGACAAGCCGAGTTGATCAACGCTTCAATCACGCAGGCGAGGAGGTTCAAGAGGTGTACTGTAGATTTGCTGCCAGCGGCAAAGCCCTGAACGCAAAGTGATGCCCATTCAAGTTTGACCATGTCTTCACTTCACTTTATGAACCCCCTACCCTATCTACAATCCAGCGTGGCTCATTGCCCCGTCCGTCAAAACTCCGATCCGTGATATGCGGCATGCCACCCGGCTGGATCACAGAAATGATGGCAGAAATCTTCAGCTTCGACTTGAATGAGCCCCTTTCAGCTGAGACGTCGCATTGCATCGTCATTTCTGTCTGGCACGGTACAGGAAATCCCCTTGCGGTTCCAGTTTCCCCGTCGTAGCCGTCGTAGATGAGGTACAGGCATCTTTAGTTGTTTTTATTTCCATGATATTGTTGCTTGGCCGGCCTCATTGTCTATGTTGGCGTCCTTCATTGCTGCCTGTTCTTTCCTCTGCTTGGGTTCATAGTCTATTGTGTTGTCTCATATTCTATTGTATTGTGAATCACACTACTTCCTCTACTTGGATTCACAACTCTATTGCATTGTCCATCACAATCACAATCGCCTCGAGCGATTCAATCGATTCGGGTTCCTTGTCTTTCCCGAATACAATGTAAAAGGGGAGGGATCTCCCTTTCCTTTTGTCTTTTTTTTATTTAATTTATTTCAAAACGTCACTTTTCCCCCGCCAGAGAAGGGGGGGAAGACTGATAGAAGAAAGCTGCGGTGATAGTCAACGAGCAAACAAACTACCAACAGAACCTACACCTACCATCCGCCGCTGACACCAGAGTGTTTCTTTTTGGGACGAGGGGGGTTTTTTCTTTACATTTTTGTTGCCTTTGACAGTTCATGACAAGACGAAAGACATGATCCATCATGACCCCGGAAATCATGATTTCTGATACCCCGAGTTCAAGTCGTCGTCTACGCCTCCTCAGCACCTGGAACCAGGTAGCGATGCGGACATACGTGCGGCAGGTATTCTGCTTCCCGTTGGACCGCAAAGCTGGTCACGAAGTCCCTGCCCATGTCCATGCCGATACCGATGCCGATGCCGATGCCGATGCCGATGCCGATGCCGATGCCCTGGCCCTGGCCCTGCGCAGACGCATTGCCCGCGGCTTGGCTCTTGCGGCAACGCAATTCCCACATTTCGCAGGCAGGGTTTGTCTAGGCCCCGATGGACGAGGCAAGGCCTTTGTTTCCACGGCACCGCGCGATATCGTTTCGTTGAAGTTGTTCGATCACCGTCGGGACGCCGCCGACAACGACCAAGCCTCGTTTGCGTGGAGCTATTCCGAGCTCCAGGCGCAGGGATTCCCATGCAAAGCATTCGTTGGGCCGCTGTTCGACCTGCCATACAGGCTGGAGGAAGACGGCGGCAGTGGCGGCAGTGGCAGCAGTGAGACGGGCGTGCCAGCTGCAGAGGTTCACGCGCGCATCATCCGCGGCGGACTCCTGCTGTGCTTCTACGTCCACCATTCCTTATCGGATGGCATCGGCATATGTAATTTCATCTCTACGTTTGCAGCCTGCACGTTTCAGAACAAGGAAGCTTTCCTCGGCGGCCGAGGGCACAGCCACAGCGTCGCTGGCCAAGGTCGCGCGGGCAGCGGGTATCCCACCGACATAGATGTTGACGTCCCCGACGATAAGACGGAAAGCCTGGTTAGGAACTTCTCGTTCGAGCAGCTCATGAGGAAGTGTCCCGAATACACCATTCTCCCTGTGCCGACTGGCCCGACTGCGCCGCCGCCGCCGCCGCCATGCGTCCGCCTCGAACACGAAGACGAACACGGCAGCGTTCCCATTCACAAAACAGGTCGCATCTTCCGCTTCAGCCTCGAAACAATCGCCGCGATGAAGTCCATGGCGCGGGACTGGGCAAAAGGCAGTGTCGGATTTTCGGCTGGCGAATATCCATCGTCTTTTGCGTGTTTAGCAGCCGTGACTTGGTCATTCTGCACCGTGGCCCGACTGGCTGCTCATCAACCACTGAAGACAAGCAACACTGCCGACGACCGCGCCACCTCGACAAGAGGGAGGTTCGTTTCTTCGACAAGGGATATCGCTGACGAGAGCCATCTGATTGTCCCCGTATCGTGGAGGAGGCGGGCCTTTCTCGACAGCCTGGACGGGTACGCAAGCAATGCCGTGGGCATGGCGCGGGCCAGCACCGATGTCGATGCCCACTTGTCGGTAGCCACGCAGTCGTCCTCGTCATCGACGGCGACGGATGCTCTCAGCAGAATGATATGCCTCGTCGACACATCGATCACGGCCGTCGACGAGAAATTCGTCGTCACCCGCACCGCCATGTTCCGAGCAGCACCGGACCCGCGGTTCGTGGGCGTCAACTGGATCCCGGAAGACCCTTTGCATTTCGTCGTCAACTCCTGGCGTCACCTGGGCGCCGACATCAAGTTCGACCTGCCCGGGTTCAGCGGGTCCGAGGACCTTGACCTCGACCTCGACCTCGACCTCGACCTCGAACTCGGTGCTGGGGGCAGGAGGGCGGATGCGGTGCGTCGTGCCCAGCCGACGTGGAACATGGGCGCGGGGCTCGTGCTGCCTGGCAAGAAGGACGACGAGCATTACGAAATCCTCGTCACGTTGGAAGAGGCATCGATGAGCCGGCTGCTGTCGAATCCCGAGTGGATGAGATGGGTGAGCGACGTGATAGAGTGATGGATGTGGCGAGCACGCTGTTTCTTGCATTTGCATGTATGTGGTATATGTACATAATACGGAGTACATACATATTAAGTCCGTAGCCAACTAACTCATCAGATGAATGACTGAACTGAACTGGATCCACAACGCACCACATGCGGGCACCCACACGCAACCTCTGACATCAGCGAAAAACATCCATGTACGACCCTGAATTCCTTACTTTTGCTTCTTCCTCCTCAAAAACCCTCTCTACCTACTCTTTTCCCATCCACCCCGTCCACCCCGTCCACCCCGTCTTTCTGAATGGCCGCCTCCCAACGTCAAGTCAACCAATCCCCCAACAGAACAACAGTCCTCGCCAAAATCTCAATCGCCACGTCTTGGCGGGAACCGCTTCCTTCTCCATCACGTCTCATCGGGCGTCCTCAATCGCAAACGACAGCAAAACCCGACCTGCAGCTCGCAACCTGCCGCGCAGACAAGGCCCAAACCTGACAATTCAAGCAAGGCAAATGCGTCTGTATCTCCTGCCCCTGTCCACGCGGCGGACGTTCCTCTACGCACAGCGCCTGCACATGACGACCACGCCAGCCGACGCCTCGTACATTGACCGTGCCGCCGCCTGGGCAGCGCGCAAGTGGTCGGACTGGGAGAAGAAGGAGTCCGGGTGGCAGAAGAAGGTCGTCGAGCATGGGAACCACGCGTTTCGGCGCATCCCCTACGAGGAATGGGGCCTGAAGTCTGTGCCGCCGCTGTCGAGCAGGCAGCGGAAGGGGGAGATGCTGCAGGGCCAAGAGCAGGTCGAGCTGGTGTTCCCCCGGGCCCTCATGTCCGAGGCCGAGGCCGAGCATGTGGTGAGGAGGATGGGCAGCGAGCGAGACGCGCTGCACAGGAAGAGATTGATATGGTGTGTCGCGGGGATGCCCGCCACGATACCTTTTGCGCTGGTGCCGGTGTACGTTTCCCACTCCACTTTCTTGCACTCCAAGAATGATGCTGATTGGTATACAGGATCCCCAACCTCCCCTTCTTCTACCTCGTCTACCGCGCCTGGTCGCACTGGCGCGCCATCGCCGGCGGCAAACACATCCAGTGGCTCGTGGACAAGAAGCTCCTCAGACCTACCGCATCTACGGCGCTCGACACCCTGTACAGCCGAGCGAGCACCCTGCCGCGGACGCAAGCTCACAAGAACCCCGGCTCCGGGTCCGGCCCCGAACCAAAAGAGCTGCTCCTCCTGACACAGGCCCAGGTACGGACCTGCTCGGAGAAACTAGACCTGCCAGCTCTGGAAATCGAGTTGGAGCGGGCAATTTGGCAAGTCGAGCAGGCGATTGAAAAGGATGACAAGGACGCAGCGATGGAGGACAAGACCAAAATAGAGGACAAGGATGGCAAAGATGGCAAAGAGAAATATTCATAAGGAATATGCTAATAGGCATTGTATCATGAGGCATGTACGTTGGCAACGAAGAATTTTAGCGCATTGTGGGGGTTTTTTTTAACAAGGTGTTTTAAAAAAAGGTGATACTTGTCATTCGAATGGAGGGACCGGCCCGAACAATAGAATTACAACTTTGCCAACAACCCCGCCATCAACCCGCATCATGACAATATACATCACTTGCGACCTTTCATGTACTGTCCTGTTTTTCATGTCCAGCTTCAATTCTGCGGCAATAACGAATTCACATCGTCCCCATAGCCTCAGCACAGGTAATCAATAACCTCTTCAATCAGCCCCACCGCGAGCGTCACCTTTCTTGGCGTAAGGGAGCTCAAGTCTGGTAACTGAAAGTGCCGCTTTTTCTACACAGTCATGTCGACTTATTTTCGTTGTCGATCCATCACTGACATGACAGTAAAAGTGGCGTTCGAAACTGAACCTTGTGTGTGTGTGTGTGTGTGTGTGTGGGGAAAGAAAATTAAATCTAGATAGTACTCGTATTGTGCTCGGCTGATCCTACCAAGAGCGTCGATTTGCTTAGGAGAAAGAAGAGGATATATCGAAGCGAGTGACCAAAGCCGTCTCCAACGCCCGTCTTTGCATATTAATGTTTGTTTATCCAACAGTGATGCATAGGACCATTCTTCATTCTGCACGCCCAGGACCAGAAACTCCCAGATCAAGCGGCAACCCCCACGAAGCCGATACATTTATGATGGCCTTGGCTTATGCTCATTCCGTGATGAAAGTAGCTTCCATGAATAGCTGGCCTTCTTCGGTGATCTCTTCGTCTCCGATTTTAAGCTTTAGTGTCATCTTTGGTGTGTACTACAAGCCAGAGGAGTTGTATGTCAGCACCCAGTTAAGTAACGGCCGCTCCAGCTGGCGGTTGCTGTCACATGCACATGATTCGTGTTGCAAAACAGAAGAGAAGGAAAGGGACGGGAGAACAGAACAGAACAGAACAGAACAGAAGGAAGAAGAAGAAAAAGGGAGGCATCTGACGTACCTGATAGATATAAGGCTTCGTACCTGCCGCAGCAGCCACAATGGTCTTGACGAAGCCCGGTACTTCGGCCATGACATCGACGCGGTCAGTTCTCACGCCCAGGGTGCCTTCGACAATGGCGCTGACTGGTTTGGCATCCTTCTCTGTGCCTTTCCATTCAAATTTGACCGAACTGGGTTCTGGCCACTCGTTCTCGGCATCGTTCTTGACCCCGGTATGAACGACCTCGTGGCCAGGGCCAGCAGTAAGAATCTCGCCATCCTTGACAATGCCACCCACATTGACCAAGGTGGTACCGTATGAGGGGGGAGTGGTGAACTCCATCATAATGGCAGAGTAGTTTGGGCCCTGGAAGTTGGCGAAATTCCACTTGGCGGCGGCGTGGTGAGGCTTCATACCCTGCAACGCAAACGAGTACATGGCGCGACCCTTGAAGTCAACGGGGCCGTCGGGAGTTGTGATGGTACCTTCGGCCGCGCATCGGGGCCAAAAGGCATGTCGAATGGTGCCCCAGGGATTCTCGAGGTCGGTGCCGTACTTGGTGCTGCCAGTCTTACCGACGACGAAGCCAGGGGCAGTTCGGGTAATTTTGAGGTTGACGATCGATCTTTTATCGTTCATGCTCTTGATGGTGTACTCGTTTCCGTCCTCGGAGAGCTCAAGCGCGCAATCATCGGCATAACAGGCTGTCTTGTCCTCGTTGAATTCGAAGTTGTTCAGAGGGGTCGAGCACCACAGATGGGGCTTGGAGGACTCTTTAGAGAAGATCTTGGAGTTGAACTGACATGTGGTTCGCATACCACTGTTAGTCCAGGAAAGAGGGAGAATGAGTTAGCCCCGAGGTACGATTGGAATTTCCAAAACATGCACAGGAGATATAGACGCTTGACGTACGCAACATTGCTATAGATGACCTGCGCAAGACCGATGACACCATTGTCTGAAGTCAGATAGAAGCTCTGGGTCTCGACACAAGTCGAATCCATGGCCTTCCATTTCAGGTCATTGCGAGTGAGCTCCGTGTAGGGCACTTCCTTTGCCTCCTCGGCGACTGATTTGATAGCAGAAGGACCATAGATGGGCTCTTGGGTGCCGGCAACGTTGGCCAGCCTGTTGACAGAGGGAAATGAATTGATGTATTAGCTGAGTTACCAAATCATGGGGCGGAGGAGCCGGGGCACAGAGCCATGCAGGAGAGGGCGGGCGGATGGATAGGGTAGGTTCTCCCGACTTACTGTTGCTTTGCCCAATTGAACATGATGTGAGAAAAAGCCCCTTTGGCGTTGATATGAAGGGCAGGGGAACGGGACAAGGAGGTAGGCTGTGGGACGATGAAGAGGAGCAGGATGGGTGTGGGTGAGGGAAGTTGAGATTTGATATGACATATGGTTTACCTGACCGCTGGAGGGGCGTAACAGTCATGGATATGAGCCATCGATAGCTTGACGGGATGAGCTTGACGCTCGCTGCGCTGCGCTGCGCTGCCAGCTGGCCAGCACCTGCCCAGCCTGCCCAGCCTGCCCGGGCGGGTATGCCCAGGTGGGTAAAAGTACAACGGGACGCCGTCAATCAACCAACGCACGGCACCTTGCCGACCCATTGGCTGCTGGCTAGTTCTGGTGCTGCCCCTGAGATGCTCAAGTTGTGCATGCATTGCGACCAAATGACCAGTCGATGTTATCAGCAACAGCCAGAATTCAAGTAATCCATCTACGGAGTCCCTCAGCAATCCAAATGAGAGCCCGGCGGCAAGCGGCAATGGGTCTATGACGGTATGGATCCAAGTACACAATGAATCTTCGAGAGTGCATACATACATATGTACATAATAGCAACTTCAAGGAACGACGTGCCTGATTGGACAGGTACTTGCACACGCGTGGGATGCCCCGCACTTCCCGCGTACCGTCGCCCTTTTCTAAAGCTACTTTGCTGAATATTTTATCCCGTACGACCATGCAGGGGCTCAACTTGCGACGACGACTGACTACACGCGTTCACGTTTCCTATTATATTCTGTTGGCAATCTAATTTGCACAACATACCTGTGGCCGTCTCTCTTCTCTTCTCAAACGTGTGAATTGAGTCACCGTCCCCTCGGCTTGAAATTCCTTGCACAGTAGAAAGGGTTAGGCACGCGCGCTCCAAAACCACTCCTCGCGGTTAAGATATCGCCTTCTGCCACTGTGATCTCGCCACGGCCAGGTCTCGTCACTCTTCGTCTTCTTGGCGTCTCGGAACTGTGTCCTTACCTCCTCGGAAACTCCGACGCCCGTGTCATCGCCTTCTACAGGGTCGCGTGGTCCGATTTAGGTCGAGTCGAAAACGTGACGAGGTGGTTTGCAACCAGACGCGCAATAAGAGCCGCAGCGAACGAACAAAAAGGGAGAAGTTCGACGGAACAAGTATTCTGCATGAGACCGGAACATACGGAAAAGCATTGAAATTCTCTAATTACGCGATGGAGGAACCGCAGGCGCTCTCTACACAAATGACGGACCCAATCTCGCGACCGAGTTCGACGTCAACATCAGCGTCTGTAAATTTACAGCAGCTGCCCGGAATCTCGGTGCTCGCCGCAAGCAATATCGCCCAAAGCTCGCCACAGTTAAGGTAGGCTCTTTGGCACTCAATTCTGAGGACAAGTTGGCATGTTCATATGCGACACGGTGCCGGAATATCCAGGCCGCTCGAAGAGGGCTATTCCAATATTTGCATGATGACCAAAATTGAGACTAGCCACACGATCGATCAGCTGCACTCACCAGAGCACTGTCACGACATTCCCTAGACATTTCAGCTAACGACAAACGCAGGGCGACCGCTGCGCCGCAGAATCCTACATATACGGGGGCAACGCCTGCCACTACTAACGGCAATGGCAACTTGGTAAGTTTGATCTCGATCTTCATGTCAACTACCACACCGGCATCACCTCTCATCACGCTCATCGCTTTGATCTGTACGTATTACACACGGTCGAGGGAAGACAGCGATGTCTGGCTTGTACATGCATGACATCCTATTCAGTTCCTAGCCAGGAGACACGATTTGTTGTTGGCCATCGTTACCTTTATCATGGGCCGGAGATAATAGTGGGTCACGTGCCTTTTCGTTGGACACTCCCGGAACCACCCCACACTGTGCGCTGGCGCCATGAAGAGATAAAGAAAAAGCTTGCTTATCTTGTCTTATCAGCCAAGGCGCGTGCGGAAGGCCAGGGATTTTTTTTTTTTCCCTCCATCGTCATCCTTATCGATCACGATAGTGGTTGTTCATCGCTCTGGCGTCCCCTCCCAAACCGCATTCTCATTCGTCGCGCAATACCGACACGATGATGGCTACTAATACTTCTACAACGCAGCCGACGTGTCAAAACTGCACAACTTCGACAACCCCGTTGTGGCGCCGCGATGAGTTTGGCTCTGTGCTTTGCAATGCCTGCGGTCTGTTTCTTAAACTACACGGCCGACCACGGCCCATCTCCCTGAAGACCGACGTTATTAAGAGTCGCAATCGCCACAAAGCCATTCGGCCAGACCTTGCTGCCAAGAAGAAGGTATCCGTTCAATCTCGCACTCTCCCTCATCCCTACAAGCTCGACCTGTCAAGCTGACACACCTGCGCGCAACGCAGCAACAGCAACAGCAACAGGCTCAAAACTTTGGCCTAACAGACGTGCACGGTGCCGACCTCGTCCAAAACGCTGCCGCCCATGCGATCCGAAGAACGTCGCAAAAGTCGATCAACGGCAACGAAGGGTCCGATTCTCCCCTTTCGCGCACCGGCACACCATCTTTGTACAACCAAGGGTTGCCTTCGTTTATGGTCGATGACCCTTATCAGAACGGCGCATTTAGTGGTGCCTCTGACCATGGAGATCGCGACACGCCCCAGACGCATGAGCAGCTTATTGCGCACAACTCGAGTCTAAAGACCCGGGTCAGTGAACTCGAGGTGATTAATGAATTGTTTCGTGGACGATTGAGTCAACTCGAGCAACAAGAAGCTGCCGCTCGTAGGGGTCAAGAGGTTGCTGGCGTTGAGCAGACCCAGCTCCGCGAACAATTGGAGGCTACGCAAGAAAGCGAAGCACAATTGCGCGCTCAACTGGAGGATAGCCATCGCCGGGAGAACAACCTGAAGCGTCGACTGGACGAGCTTGAGCTCGAGTTTCAGATTGCAAGTGGCACACCTGAAGCCGGATTGAATCCATCGAACAAGCGGCCTCGAGTTGACGAAGATGATTCGCCGGCTGTTGCTGCTGTGCCTGAGCTCAAACTTGGGCAAGAGGAATTTCATGACCCTCTACTTCAGGCAGCTGAGCCCGAGGAGCTGAACTCGACTGAAGACACACAAATGCACGAGATGATTGCAGAAGAGCCAACCGCAGCGGACATGGAACCAACTAAGGCCGAGGAATCTGCTGAATGCTAAAGCGACAGAGTCCTGAAACGGATGATTTTCCTCCATTTCACTTTTACGAGCATCTTGACGACGCCGACACTCTGCGGCCGCCTTCAACACTCCACTTTCTTTCTTTCTGGGTCTGCGACACCAACTGATCTTTACGACTTATAACTACATAATATTTTTGCAAACAACGTGCGGCTTTTGTCCGGCGGCGATTGAAGCAGCCTTGTGAGAGCGGTGGATCAACCTTTGGGTTCAAAATTGTTTTTCTGTACTTTTACTTGATGCATTCGACGGACTTTTTTCCTTTTTACGAGAAGAAAAAAACGAACGGCGCGAACAGGGAGGGAACCAGGGCAATGAATATGGAAAAAGAAAAAAAAAAGGCAAAGTAACGAACCGATACCAACTTAGATACCTCTGAATGATGCCCTACAACTATACCTTGCACACCTGGATACATCAGTACCTGGGTAGGCAGGTACAGGGCGTTGCTCAAGGCAAATGCAATGCAATGCACCAGAGTTAAGGAGTCTGGCAAGACTGGAGTTGTTGGCGTTTTGGTTTTAACGGTATTAAAATTAGAGCACGAATCGCCCGCACAGGTGTCTAGCTATTGAGAACCCACCATATATCGATGTTTCTCACATTTTTTTCTCGTCAGCCTCGTCCTATAACGTGATGCGGTCGATGCATGTCAAGGTTGTGCCTTGCTGCGTCTTTGCCGGCAGCTGGCAGTCCAGCGGGATATTTATTAGGCGGGCCCCACGCTAATCCAGATGCGCACGAGTTGTAATGAAGTTGCCCGAGGTCTGAAGCAGTACCAAAATTGATAGGGATAAAGTGGGTTGTATTCTCTAGTAATCTAACTACGGTCTCCTCCACAATAACATTACCTCCGATTACCTAAGCCATTCCTCACCCCAACAGGCTAGCCTGATTTTAGATAGTGTTAACCATAATACCACAACTTATTAGTAATTAGCAATCTCTTCTAATTATTCCCCCTCTCTATTATCCTTCTCTAGCTCCTAATAATTCTGCGTCTCTCTCTCCGGATCCTAATTAGCTATATCCTATGTATTTAGCCTTAGGGGTTGTAACCTTTCCTAGCGCGGGATATATATCTTTAGGTTATTAATATAAATCTTTTAATTATACCCTCCTCCTAAGGGTTTAATCTTATATAATACTAATAATAACTTTCTCTTTATTATTAAAAGCTTTCCCTAGGTCTTATAAAACTTCCCCTTAAGCTTGTTTTCCTTATCTATTTTCTCCTATATAAGATTACTAATATTAAACTAATATAGGGGTTTTAAGGAGTCTTCTTTAATATTAGTCTTTTAAGTTTAAACTAATTCCCTTCTTTCCTCCCTTAAATCTAAATGCTATAAGTTTATTTCTTAGATTATAATAGGGTTATTTTCTAATTCTAATACGTTAGGTTTGTCTAGATCATCACTAACCCCCATGTGCTTAGTAAATAGGTTAAACCCTAATATTAATATAGCTAGGGTTATCCCCACACTTAATATAAACCGATTGTTTAAAATAACTATAATACTTAGGATAGCTTAGTTTTATAAATTAAGTGATACTCTATTCCTTTCCATGGCCCACTTTATTAGTTATTATTTTACTAGGCGGATATTCCGCTTAGTAAGTCCTGTGGAGGCTAGGTAGGAAATAGGGCTAAAAGTAATTATTATACTATATTTCCCTGCGGTTAATTTAAAGTTAAGGTTCTTAAAGTGGGATCTATTATTATAGTAGATTCTTTTTAGCTAACTAAAAATAGAGCTCTAGTGCTTATCCTATATCTAGGTAACTAAATCCCTAGTAGCTTTATTATAGGACTATCCTAATGTAAACCTTATTATATAATCCACTACTACTAGTATATATAAGTCTCTGTTCTAAGCCTTTAGGGTAATAGGACTAAGGTAATTTATTATAACTAAAGCCTAAGGTTCTAACACTATAATAGTTCTTAGAGCGGATTTAGGTAACCTTATTCCTGTTTGCTAGCAGACTAGATAGGATTAGCAGTAAGACTTAATATCTCTTGCTCTGTTTAGCCAGAAATATCTTCTATAAAGCTTTTATATTATAATAGTTAGCCTAAAATATCCTGCTATATTATAGGCTTGTTAAAGTTTTATTAGAACCTCTTTAGAGATTATATATTCTAATAGTAATTTATTAAGTTCTATGTAATAGAGTTTTTAGTCTAAGATTCTGTATTTTAGTGCTTAATGCTAGACTAGTTTATATTATTTAGCTAGGATTATATAGTAACTATAGATAATTAAGGTTAAAATCTCCCTATACTACTTAGAGTTAAGCTATTCTCTAAGCTTAGTCCTTATTATCTCTATAGCTTTATTATCTAATCTTTTGCCTTCTAGTAGAATCTCGCTCCTTATTAATATCCCTATTAGTTAATCTTTTATAGCTGGTGTTATGTTAATACCTATTCTCCTCTCCACTTTATATAGATTAGACCTAAGTTCCTCTGGTAGTTACAATATCCTATTAGTAATCTTTATAATCTTTATTATATTAGGGTAGTGTATATATTCTATATCTAATTCTTAGAGAACATCCACCTATTAAGTAACTTTACTATAGACCTTAGAGAGATTAGCTATAGAATTAATAATTCCCTTATAATCTATATATACCTTTAGAGGGTAAGGTAAACTATCCACTAACTATTATGTCTCCTTTAACCTAATGATAATCGCTAATATTTCCTTCTCTAGTATAGTGTATTGTTTTTTGGTGTCCCCTAGTCTATAAGATATCTATATAATAATCTATATCTTTAAGAAATTTAATTCTATTGCGCTTATACTAGGTTTAGTGTCCTCTAGTTAAAACAGGACTTCTCTAGTACCTATATCTAAAGCATCTATTACTAAATAAAACTATGTCCCTAGCTAGGCCCTAAAAGTAGTATTTACCTAAATGCTATAATAGATCTATAGCAGAGTGTCTTAAGCTTCTTATATCTATTTAGGGTTTTTCTTTAGAACTTCTGCCCTCTAAACTAATAGCTTTCCTAACTTAGTAACCTTCTAAATATCCTAGAAGAAGACCTTTTTTATTATTAGCACTAGATCTACTCTCCCTAGGATAAACTTTCTTAGGAATGGCATTAGATATATTAAAACTAAGATTTTGTTCTAGGTCTTTAGGGGTCGCTATTAGAAATATCTTTCTAGATTTATGAACCGTTCCTAATATTTCCTAGCTAGCTTAATCTTCCTATCTTCTAATAAGTATCTAATATAGTCTACCTTAGATATAAAGAGAGTTATCTTACGTCCACTTAGCCTAATTAGTGCCTAGGTAACCCTTAGGAAATATTATATCTATAAGAAGTTAAAGTGATCTTCCTATGTTTTAGAGCCTAAGTAGTGGTTATCTATATAAATAGAGAACGATGTCTGGATGTCCTCTATATACCCTAGTATTAACTTGCTTTCTATTCTATCTTTAAAGAATAAGTACCTAAAGGTTATGTCTCTAAACCTTATGTAGCTTGCTAGTGATCCCGTTAGACCCTAGGCTATGTTATTATAATAATACATGCCGTAAGGTCCTAAAAAGGCTGTCTTATATTTATCTAGTGGGTAGATTCTAATTGCCTAGAATCCGTTTAACGCGTCCGCTTAGGAGAATATTTTTAACCTTCTGTAATAAACCGAATCTAAATCGGCTTCTATATTGTAATAGGGATAGGCGGTTTTGATTGTCTTACTGTTTATATCTTAATAGTTGTGTATAACCCGAAACACCTTTGGAGTTTTTAGAGCGAAAATTATTAGAGCCACCCACTCTAATTCCCCCTAATAAATAATGCCTGCCTTTTCTATAGCTAGGAATACCTTCTTTAAGAACTTATAGTGTATTCCTAAATATTAATATTGCTTCCTCTTTCTAGGTTATGCATTTAGAATTAGAGGAATATAGTGTTACAAAAGGTTAGTTATATAAATATCCTTAAGTTTCTTAATAAAATATTCTCTATAGGTATAGCATAGCCTTATAATTATTATCCTTTACTCTACAGTGCCCACACAGTCTCTAAGGGTAATATTAGATTAATTAAACTAAGAAATAATAGTTTTAGATAGTAAGTCTGATAATAGTTGGTTTATATATAAGTTTTAGTATTATAAGGGATATCCCTTAATTTCTAGGTTTCCCCTATAAATCTCTAATTTAGGCTATCCCGCACTATCTTGGATTCCTGCCTTCCTATCTGTGCTACGAACAGGCGCATAACTTGCGTAATTTAACCGCATCACTAAGTTTATATAATAGACCCCGCTATCCCTGGCTTCCTTAACTAATTCTTTAATTTAAGTATTTGTATAGTAATTTCCGATTTCTAAGGGGGAGGCCTTGATTTTCCCTTTTCTTACCTAAACTAGGCTGTTATTATGTCCTGGCGTGTCTACCTCTAGTTCCCGTTCCTCTAATATGCCTAAGTCTAATGTATTGCCTATCCTATCCTCTGCTTCCTAGTCTAAGTCCTAATATTTACGATTTAGGTGGTAATTCTTACTTTATAAGGGGTCCCCCTTGATTTTTAATTTTCCTATATAAATCAAGGGCCCGCCATGTCTAGCAGCGTCTTCTATTAGTTCCTCCTAATATCTCCCGTTAGGCGTGCCCCCTAGGATTCCGAAGAGATCAAGTTTATTATAACTATCCTAATCCCATCCCTTAGCTAGACCTAACCCCTTAGGTTTCTTATACTCTTCCTAATTTATTCCTTCTCCCCCTCTACCTTTAGAATTATCTCTTATTATATCTTCCTAAGATAATCCTATTTTAGGGCTATCCCTGTCTATTTGTATTATTACTATGCCTTGCTTTATATAGTTATAGCTTATGTTTATTACCGCTCTCTTTTCCTATGCTACTTTATAGCGGTCTATCTGGCTCTAGGTAATGGTCTAATGTGCTAGTATAGGTTTTAATAGATTAATACTAGGGTAGTAAGAGGTAAATAATTTAATTTCTATCTTAGGACTTAACTTAAAGACCTTTCTATCTATAGTAATGTCCTACAGTGGTTTCTAGATAACTATGGCAGTAGACTTTAATTCTAGTGCGCGGATAAGAACTTGTTCCCTAGTTATTTCTATTATATTATCTAGGCTAGATCTATATAAACTATATACCTTACTACTAACTTTGCCTGTAATAGTGTTACTCTTCCTTTTAATTTTTCCTATAGTTTTCCTATCTTTCTATATTACCCTTTATTCTTATTTAATTCCCTAAGTATCCTCTACTAGTGTTTCCTTAAAACCTATTATCCTAATTTTATCTAGCAGTGGTAAGTTAAGAACACGCGAATAATTACTAGTATTATCCGTAATATTTAGTTTTCTAATTCTTAGCTCCTAGCTTTATTATATAATTTACTATTTAATCCTCTTAAGATCTCTTTAACTTCCTCTAGGATTTCTTAATTATCCTCCACAAACTCTATAATCTTATCTAGACTTATCCTTTATAGTAGCTAAGCGTATAGGTTAGATTGTTAGAATAGGTCTAGGCATAGATATATTAGAAGAGTTTATATTTTACCCTTAGTACTGGTAATTATAATTTTCTCTAGTCTGTGATGTTTAATAGTATTTACCTATTATAACTAAACCTTCCCTAGTAAAATATCCTAATCCTATTAAGCTAGTATAATATAGTATTTAGCTAATGCTAAAATTCCACCTATTATAATCTAGAGATAGGTATAATAGGTAATAGAGTAATATGTATTATTTGCTATCTTAATAAATCTCTTTTCGCGAAGTTAGACTAATAGAATCCTATGCTTTTTTAGATAACTTTTATTCACTAGCTCCACACTAGATCCGCTGTCTAGTAACGCTGAGTCGCACTAAATGCCTTTAATATATACTGTGATATATCCTAAGGTTATTAGTACCTCCCTGTCTGGTTAAGTGACATTATTCTATGTGACTACAGTATTTATTAACCCTAGGGATTTGTGAGCTGGTATATTAGGATACACTACTTCTTTAAATAGTTCTATAAGGTAAGAGATAATAGACTTAGCCCTATTACTCTTTATCTTTTATTAATATTATATTAAATAACTTAGTTATTAGCGAATAATTAGGGCTATTTAGAGAAGCTATAAAATACTAATAGATACTATGGTTTTGCTTAATTATTTTCCTAAGTTAAATAGTAGAACTTTATATTCCTTAGTAGCTTAGATATTCTCTAGGGCTAATCTTTATTAGGGTTATAGGTTTAAGGCAGTGTCTTCTCTTCCTACTTCCCTTAGTAAGATTATAACTAGTTCCTAGGAATCCGCTATTATTTTCTCTAGATATAGATATAATGCAGGGAGTAACCTTTAAAACTCTTTAGAAGATATTTCTTATAATAGTGGGTAGGTACTTAGCCTAGGATTATTCCTATCCTACATAGTTTCTTCTAAGTCTAGGATTTCCTTAATTCGCTATTATAATAGTTTACCTAGGGTATTCTTAGGTTTAGTAGATAATTTAATAATCCTCTTAGCTAGTCCTTAGGTAGATACTAGCTTACCTACCTTCTCCTTTCCCTTTAATATAGTAGTAATATTAATATAACTAACCTTATTCTCCTCCTAGATGTAGCTTAGGGATTAGTAGTTTAAAGGTAATATTATAAAAGGCTATAGTTTTATATTAAGGACATACCTATAGGGCGGGATTAGTTAACCTATTTCTATAGTACTAATATAGTTTAATTAGTTTAAGTTATCTAATTCCCTTTATTAATCTCTCTTTATCTATAACCCTTTATAAGTCTATTAATCCTAGTATCTCTTAAAATCTTTAGTTAAGTACCTATCCTTTTATAAATAGTTATATCCTATATATCCCTATTCTCTATATAAGAAATACTAGAAGAAATTAGGGTCCCTCTAGGGTTCTCCCTAAGGAGGGAATGTTTATAGTTCTCCCCTAGGAGGGAATATACTAACTATATTCCTAGTGGGTTAGGCTCTATTATTTATATTATATCTTACTTAATTATATTAGCCTGCAGTCTAAGTTATATTACTAGTGGTCTAAGCTTAGAATACTTTAAGTTATCTTACTAACTCCGCTATCTAGTCTAAGGTCTATTTCTCTCTCTAAGATTATTCTTCTACCTATTTCTAGAAAGGTGCTATACCTACTATTAAAACCTTATTATTAGATAGTTAGGTAATCTTTTTAGAGGCAGATAAGTAATAGTTATATAGAATAAGTTTTAGGTTAGATATTATTAAGTCCTTAGATACTATACTATCTATCTATTTACTTAACGCAAACAAATAATTAGACACTCTCTCTTGTAGTTAGGTATCTATTTCCCTATCTGCTAGATAGGAAACAAAGTTAGTAAAGAGAACCTAACGCGTACTAGATTTTGCCTTAGCGGCTAGATGCTTAGCTTATTAGATATAAGCACTTAATATCTTACCTAGTTCTTAAGCAAAACTATACACCTCTCTCTATATAGAAATCTTAATAAATAGGTCTAGCTTATTGAATTTAGCTAGGAACTTTTTAGCTATCTTTTCCTAAGTTCTATCCTTATATTTAAGGTCCTTATACTAGATAGCTACTTTCCTATATAAGCCCTAGATAAAGGTAGAGCGGGTAAAGGTATTAATGTATTCTTTTAGTGCTTATGCTATTATAGCTATTATTTTGTAATATTTAATATATTCCTTAGCTAGCCTATCTTTAGGCAGGCTAGAGAACGTAATCCTATTAGCTAGAGCCGGGTTTATTGGGAAGAACGGACTACCTATATTAACTCTCTATCCTGTTTCCCTAATGTCGTTAGCGTTAGTTAATTATAATATTAGAGAGGGGAAAAGTGGAATAATCTTGTTTAGCGGGGACTGCTTTAAGGGATAAACTAGGCTAGGAACGAATTCTAATAATAAGCGGTTATCTTAGTCTGATCCTGAACTTAAGATTAGATCTTCTTAGGTCCTGGTGTCTAACTCTATAGGAAGTTATCCTGTTATAAAGTAGAAAACCTAGGAGGCGATGTTTTGGGTTAATAGACGTTTAGTAAGAAAGGTAATAGGGATTTTTTTTTTTCTTTTTATGAAGGTTTTAGTGTTTCTAGACTCTCTAAACTTTATTACAACAAAGTTCTTCTGAGGAAAATCTAGATAAGAGCATAGAACTTAAAAAATGAGGGAAAACTTCGACGTGAGTACTAAACTCAAATTAATCCCTTTGTCTGCCTGGCTAGAAGAAAAAGAAAAAAAACCAAGCCTTTTGGCGAGAAAAGCTAAAAATCCCCTCCTATTCCCCCAAGTTCTAACCTTCCCTCTCTCAATGCTTCCTTCCTCTAAATTTAAGCGATTTCGCACTATAGGCACTGTGTGTGGGGGGTTCTCGTATAGTACTAACCAACCAGAAGACCGGATTAGCGAGGGAGTGGACCCAAAAGTGGGTTAAAAGTGGGGCGGTGGCCCGTGCGCCACACCTCTGATCACAGTGGCAGGATTACCTTAGAAAACCTAGGTTTTTAAAGTTAAGAGGCACCTTAGCCAGGTCCCCGTAGTGTAAGGTTTAGCCTTTAGTCTACCTATGTCCTGTGGGTCCCTTAGAGTGTCCCGCGCCACAACACCACGCTAATATTGTTAGTTTCTATAGGCAGCCTAAACACCAGTTAGTCACTAGCGAGATTAGGGTCCTTATCTCGCCACATCCACTATAAAGAAATACCTATTCCTATAGTGGGGTTCTATTACTTAGGTCCTGTTAAAAGGGGAAGAAATTTCCTAATATTATATCTAATATCTACTATTATCTATCTCTAGTTTAAATAGATTATTGTAGCGTCTAATTCCGCTAAGTATATAAATAATATCTCCTATAATTAGATTCTTTAGTTTAAGTAGGGCCTATAGTATTCCCTAAATTATTAAGTCCTAGTGCCCTATCCTATAGTATCCTGTTCTAGTTTAGCGTAAATATTAAGGTTAGCTAAGGTTATAATACATAGTATTCTGGTCTGCTAGTATTATGCTATCTTAGCGCTATAGTGTTTTAATAAATATCTTTTACTTATTCCCCTATAGCTAGATATTATTTAATTACTTAGTCTATTTATTTCCTATAATTAGGCCTTCTTGCTATATATTCCCCCCTACTATAATAATATTATAATACTTTATTTTCCCCTTATCTTTATTCCTATCTAGCGTTACCTCCTATTATCTAAACTCTAGTATCTATAGTCCCTTATACTAGTTCTTTATAAGTTTCATATAGCCCCGTAGTTCTATACCTATTATGCTAAGTCCTGCAGTCCTTAGTAATCTTGCCCTTATTAATAGTAGTGCTTCTAACTATAGCTAGACCTTTCTCTTAATTAGGGTAATAACCATAGCTATATCCCACTTCTTTCTTATTTCCTATAGTTATAACTATAGCTATATCCTATTACCCTATTTCTAGCTATAGTTATACTCTAGTAAACTTTAAACCCCTTGCCTAATTATATATATTCGTTTGTTTGATCTTGGTTATTCAAATATATGGATTTTAAGCTATTTTAAATCGGAGATAAGGGCAAAAAAATATCCTAGTCTTATCACTATAAAGCAGTACTAAAATTAATAGGGATAAAGTGGGTTATATTCTCTAGTAATCTAACTACGGTCTCCTCCATAATAACATTACCTCCGATTACCTAAGCCATTCCCCACCCCAACAGGTCCCACCGACCCAGCCTTACCCCGTTCTCCGGATAACGAGACAAGACTGCGCGTCTGAGACTGCGAGCCAGTTGGCCACCGGCAACTTTCGCATCGTATGACTGCCTCGCCGCCTCACCACCCGTTCACTTTCTTTTAACACCGCTGTAGATATAAACCAGGCATTTCACATTTCAAATTTCTCATTTCTCCTCTTCACACACATACCAAGGCATTGTTAACCGCGATATTTTTGCACTTCTATTTGCCTACAGTCGACCCTTCTATACCGTGCACTCCATTTGCATTACCTTTCTCGCCTCTTTTCCCAACCACCACGCGATTACTATCAGGCATAACCTATTACGCCTCAAAGAACGACTTTTTTTTTAAAAAAAAAAAACGACATGGCTCCATCCCACGCCGCAAGAGGCGGTCCACGGCCCCGGTGGCCAACTGGCTCGCAGTCTCAGACGCGCAGTCTTGTCTCGTCATCCGGAGGAAGGGGTAAGGCTGGCGTGGCGGGTAAAACCGTTCTGGGAAACACGAAACGACAGTGCGTAGATTCCTGATGGGAACAAACTACATTACATGCAGGGACTATGCTCATGTTCCTTTCGTTCAACCGCAGTCGCAAGATCATACGAGATACTATCCAAGGAATAAGTACGTGTTTTCGATGGCCCCCCGTCCCCGTCCCTACTTGTGTTCCCGATGGCTGACTTGCATAGCGAAACCCGCCATCCGGTATGTAAGCAATGTCCGTTCCAATGGACCATGTTAATGAGTTTTTAGACGCCTCGCGCGAAGGGGCGGCGTCAAGCGCATCAGCGCGAACATCTATGACGAGACGCGTACGGCGCTGAAAGAGCGCCTGGAGGCGGTGAGTTTTTGAGAAGCCCTGCTCTGTCTGTACTTATCCGTCGAGGGCTCGAGACTGATGATGTAGATTCTGAGACTTTGCGTGATCTACACTGAACACCGAGGAGCAAGTACTGTTACGGTGGACGACGTATGTTCATAACCTAGGTGCAGTTTTTTTTTTTTTTTCACTGCCCTATTGTTCTTCCCTTTTCCATTCAGTAGTCTGTTCCCTCCGCCCTTCTTTGAATTCCAAGTTTCTAGTTCCTGTGTTTTCTCAAACAAGTCTTCTTTGCACCGCGAGGCCTAAAAAAAAAAACCAAACACAAACAGGTCGTGTACGCACTACGAAGATTTGGCAAACCGATATATGGTTTCGAGTATAATAACACTGCCACGCGGAAGTAAGTCTAAAGGCCAATCTTGTTCGGACTGGATGTCCAAAGTGCCATCATGGCATGCGTTTGTGGTCTGAGGGTGCAAATGGACCTGTACTGTTTAGGATGACGGCGGAACCCATGTGGCTGGCTATGCATCGCTATTTGGCTTTATTCTTCTTGTTCTGTGATGAAAGAAATGGGTATGATATCTTGCATTTGTTTTGAAGAATTCCTATGAGGGATTGAAAACCACGCTGAATCAAGGTGCTTGGATGGTATACTATGATACGAACGTACTCGTACAATATTGCTTGTAAATTAGCAGAGGATTGTGGATTGAAATGATGGGTTGACAGGCACACAGATAGCCATTTGCAACTACACGCACATGGATGAAACGAAACAAAGATTCCAATCATGGCAAACGTTTGTTTAGCATCAACGAAGGTGTATGTGTGGCTCTAGAAGCCGGGTATCTTGAATGAAAGGGAATGAAGAAAAAGTTCTCATGCGGCCTTGGACATGTGGAAAAAAGAAAGAAAGAAAAAAACCTCTACTTTTGTAGGGCATACATCACCTCTTCTTCCTGTTGTTTAAATCCCACTCATCCACGGACCCGTTCAAGGCCTTGGCGGCCCGGATCTCGTTGCTGCGAAAACCTTTGTTAAATAGTCGTGGCAGGACCATGACGCTGTTGGCATGTTCCTGTGCGAAGCCGACCCGCGCGTCTTTCCCACACTTGTCCTTGGTGTACCGCACGGCCTCGTCCAAGAGTTCTTTGCCTATCCCCCGCCCTCGGTGCGAGGTGGTGGTCGTCCAAGCACGTATGACGCCCATGCCGCCCTTGAGACTGGCACTTCGACTGCGGTTCCTGCGCTTGCTGGGCGACGCGGTCGGGGCTCGTCGGGGCTCGAGCCGCAGAACGAGTGCCCCGACGAGGACCTGGCCGGCCTTTGCGCCGAGAACAACGTCCACAACGTCCTGCTGTTCCCCGCGACGGCCGTCGGCGCGCAGCCAGTCCCGGTTGATCTTGTCCGCCAAAGTGGAATAGTGGGACGTCAGGAAGCGGATGGCGGCAAAGTAGAGCATTGCCAGACCGCTTGCCAGCAGGAGCGCGCGGCTGGCGTCCCTCTCCGTGCCGTTGGCGTAGGCGAGGCGGTATATGGCGGCCCAGGAGGAGACCAGGTTGGCGAGGCAGAGCGGATGCGAGAAGACGGCTGTGGCGGCGCGAGGGCCCATCTCGGACACCGAGTCGGCCACGAGCCGGAGGCCCTCGGTTTTGTCATGCTGGCTTGTGAGGGCGTCGAGGGACAGCGGCGGGATGTCGTCGAGGGGCACCAGGGATTCGGAAACAATGGCCGAGGAGCATGGAGACGGCTGTGTTTGAGCCGGTTGCGCAGAATGCGGCTCCAGACGCGGCGTGTTGTCGTTGGATGCAAGAGCGGACGGCGATAATACGAGATTTGCGCGGAGGCAGGTGAAGAAGGCTTTGGGCGCAAGCGACGTTCCAAGTAGTTAGTTGGTCAGCAATGGAAGGAATGGATGCTCATTTTCAAATAGCAGAACGAACGGCATTGCGCATTGAGCATTGAGCATTGCGCATTGTGCCGTGGTTGGATCTAGCCGTGCCCCGTCCATGTTGCCGAGTTGTAATGTGACGTGATGTGACGGTGATGTGACGTGATGTGACGGTGATGTGATGTGATGTGACGGTGATGTGACGGTGATGTGACGTGATGTGATGTGAGGTGGGGTTGTGGGTTCTCGCGTATTACGCGATGCCGACGAGAAGGCGCGCCCAGCACTAGCTGAGCGCATGTCATGCGGACGGAAGTGCGTCGCCGCATCTCCCATTCATGAAGAATGGATGGATATTCGGGATGGATGCGCAAACTTACCAGCACTGCTTCGCAGTCCAGGAACAAATCCAACCCTCTCGGCTACTGAGCCGGGGCCGCACTTTCGCAGGTCGAGTTCCCGCACGCCGCCAAGTTCCATGTCGAGAACGGGTGAATGAAGGTGTCGTCCGTCGTCTTTGAGAAAGCTTTTAGATGTCAATGCTGGAAAGTGAGTGGCAGCCAGGCCGTTCCCCAAGCTGTCTCTTGATTCCAAGGCGGCCTCACACTTCATGTGGTACGCCGGGTCGTGTCAGCGGAAGAGGAGGAAGAAGAAGAAGGAGAAGAAGGAGAAGGAAGAAAACGTTGGAAGCAGGGTCAACAAATGCCCGTTTACATACTCAGTTCATGATCAATATAACCTCGTCACTTATGAAACCCGCTGTGGGTTTGTCTGGCGTCTGTGGTGTCCCACCCAACAAAAAAAGGGTCAGTCCTCCTCTCACAGTCCTCTCACAGTCCTCTCATAGTGCCCAAGTTCCTCACATAGTGTCTTTCTGCTTTCTGCTCGATAGATAGATGGTGTGGTGAGATCCTATTGGTTTCCCAAGATTTGCCGCTTCATGCGGTTCATTGCATGCGGCGAAAAGGATCTGCGTGTGAAGGCGTCAAAGGCACTGCCTTATCAAGCATCCGCGGTTGGTTCTCATGGCGGCCAGCCAACATGTGAAACAAATTGGCGCGCGCAACATGCATAAAAAATACATGTTATAGTCCGTACGGACGTCCGTACATGTGCATATGTAGCGATTGACGCCAAGATTTACCCCGCTTGTTGTCAGGACTTCACTGCGCCTACTCAGGAGCCCCTCTTCAAGGCAAGTCGTCATGTTGATTCGACGGAATCTGGTCCGTCCATGCCACGGAGAATCAGGCCCATCGAATTTACATGCCATACGGATTACCAGACGTTTGTTTGAAAGGTGGTGTTACTCTGCTTCCTGACCACGCGGCAAATGATACGGAGTAATCCGTAGGCATGATTCTATTGATTCCATTGTTACGTGGGCGTGCCGAGTACACCACTTGTACGTAGGGGCGCACGCACCATGTGGCTGGCATTGGCTGCCGACTACGGATCCGTATGATAATGTAATCGTGCCACGCGCCCCACCCCACGTCTCTTGAAACGTTCAGAACCCAACCTTGTTGCTCACCACCAAGCCGGGCAAATTAGCAAGGTTAGGCGCACTTTTCAACAGAATTATTTATTTATTCCTTACTTTGCGTGTGAAACGGTGTGAAACGGTGTGACACGGTGTGACACGGTGTGATCCACCGCTCCATCTGTCCCGCTCGCCCCGCTCTCCCTGACGCTGAAATGGAGGGGTCTCTCATGCTATCATAGTATCATGTAGCACCTGCGCTTGGGGTTTGCATGACCACCTTCAAAGCTCGTGCCAGACAAAAAAAAAGTTGTTCTTGTCCCTGGGAAAGGCGCACGTCAGATACATCGCTATCGAGACCTCTCCTCAACCTGATCGTTCGTACACCGATATTTTCCCCCTGAACTCAATCCGACCCGTCTGAAGGCCAATTGCGAGGGGGGCAGTGAGGGTGTGAGCTCGTCTTCTCTTCTGGAGTTTCATTTCAAAGCTCCTCTGCCGCTCTATCGCACCCAAAGAGCCCTCCAAGAATATTGACCATTCCCAGCGCAATGGCTCCGGCGCTTGTCCCTGTGGGTGCCACGACAGAAAGCGTTATAAGGATGACTGACGGCCAAGACGCCGACAAAGAGCCCAAGGACCGGCACCTCACCTGTAGTATAGATGGCATAATACCACGGTGTACTTTCGTCACACTCCTTGTCACTGGCTGTCGTAAATATCATGAGCCAAAGATGTTGTTCCTGAAAGCTCGAAACCTAAGAGCTTGGATTGCAGTCTTTTCTTGTAGTTCGGAAAGAGAGCCCTACAAGGATCTGTACTGTAAAGTGTAGGTACAGAATACATAAGCAGCCGACTTCTTCATTTGAATAGCATGCAGCTTCGCAATCGCGTTGAACGACGAACCGACAACTCACCAAAGTGCAAAGTGCAAATCGACAAGAATCATGAATGCGGGCTCTTCCAGCAGGCCATTGCCGGAGACGACATCCACGTCTCCTACCTCGCACCCAAGAAACCCCAAACCCCCCCTTATCCCCCAACACCCGCTTCAGTTACAACGACTGCTTCTCCGCATGCTTTGGCTTCAAAGCCATGCTATCAAAGCCATGCTCGTCTACATCGGCGACGCCAGACGGCCTGTCCTCGGCACGTATGCTGCCCCAGTAGACGGCCCGCCTCAACAGCGACCTTGCCGGTACTGCAGTCGAGAGAGGCACTGGCACTGTTCTGAAAAGGCTCATGTCAGATAGACGTGTCGATACAGGCGCCAAGTACTCACCCGTCTTTTCTTGAAAGATGAACAAGCAAACATGGTGCTCTCTGTCGGGGACCAAGTCACCGTCACCAAGCGAGCAGACGAACGACCCCGTCTTCGACTAGCCTCTGAGGTCCAGAGGTGCGCAGCCTCAAATTTACCACCCCGTCGAAGAATCCTCTCCATTGTTATCCCCAACTTGTCCATCGAGAAAGGGGGGGAAAAAAAATTGTAATTGAAATAACCCCCCCCGGCGGGCGCAAATAGCTACGCCCGAGAATTTTCTTAATTCGGACACGTACAGGCACGACCCGGAAATTCAAGTCTGGGTGTCTCACATAAGATTGAGAAAAATACCCGGCCCCATGCCCCTTTTTGCTCTCCTCCTACCCACAACTCCTCTGGCACGTTTCCTCGATCGCCGGGAGAACTTAACTTTACCATGTTCACGATTCTTTACAAGTACGTGATGTTTTCAAGAGGAAGGCATAATTTTTTTTTCCTTTTTCTCTGAGAGGTGGTAACAGGTGGACTTGTTTTGATCAATGACAACAATACACACATGTCAGTTGCACTAGGAACTGCATACGAATGTAGTTTTCGCTACCGTGAAGCACAACGAACGTTCTATAATCCATCTATAGTTTTCGCTACTGTGAAGCACAACGAACGTTCTATAATCCCATCTATATTCGAATCTTCTCTTCTTCTTCGGCTTTGACAAAAACAGGACGTTTGTTAGACCATGCCCAAACAACAGTTTGCTTTCGCCGGAACTACTCCGTCCGTAATTTCGCTTGCGTAGAACTATGGCAAGACGCCGATCCACGAATGCAGCATTATTGCCAGCCGCGCCCAACTAACTTCACAGTACGTTGCACGAACTGAGCTTCGGCATCATCGATAGTGCCAGAATTTGCTTCCATTGTGTCCGGCTCTACGCGGTGGTGATGCGTAGTACCTGGGTACTCTGTCTCGGAGAATGACATGCTCTAATGCTGTTGCACCACAAATACCGGGGGAACGTTGAGGCTGCGCTTTGTCAAACTCTCTCTCACTGGTGACGGCGGAATGTCTCGGGCGTCAAGGATCTTGGTGCTTCTAGAATACTTGCAATGCTTCACTTGGGTGTCACCGCGTGGTCACACGAGTCGAAGCGGCAAACTTGTGTTTGTAAAGTTATGGAGAACATATCATCATGCAGAAAAGTGACTTGTTTCTCATGGGCTATTCTTGAAGTTGTGGGAATTGATGAATTGAGCATCTTTTCGTATGTCTGATTACCAAACAAGTCCCTCGTCTGTGAAAAAGATAACTCAAGTTGCGAACACTCTCATTCCGTGAGACCATGTGTTGAACTACTTTACAAAGAAATGTCACATTTCTATGAAATGGAAAGCATAGAATGGGAATAAGCAAATCAAATTTCGGCCTGACCCACCTACATCCCTCTATGCTTGAATATGCCTGGCTAAGCCAGGGCTTATTCGTCCCCATGCCACACTATATACCTCTGAAGCCTTGTCACGTTACAATTGCCTGAGCAAATATCTGCATAGCAGCAAATGACATGAAATCATGAATCTTGGTTGGCGTGCTAAGAAGATGGAGAGCTGCCACAAGCAGGCATTCAGGATTGGTGCTGAGAGCTTTCACCCTCAGTCCATTGCCGCATTACTATCGCAGCACCTGACGAACGAAAAGGCTAACAGTGCGACTTCTGTCGCATCAGGGATCAAGGCATTCTGCGTGTGTAAGAGTCTGATCCCTGGTTCGCACAGATCTATGCTGCTTGGGTGCAAGCACGACAAACATGGAGTTTGCAGTACACACATTCAAATATCATCCAGTGTGGCCCTGAACGACAGTGCTTGCACATCCATTGCACGAGAGTGCTGTCGGATTTGATAAGGCTGAAAGAGTGCATGCATGAATTAGACATGGTGGCGCAGTGACTGATAGTTTGCCTTGTTGCAAGGAAGTAAAGATCGCGGCCAGCCGGGATCCTCTGTGGACGGTCTTTCGAACGGTAGGTCAGCACATGCACAAGCTCTAAAGGTTAACTCATGGTGAAGCAAAGAAGCCGCCGTGGCTCGGTCACTCCCATCATTCCTGTACGGACCTTTCTAAGCTCTGTCCACGGCCGAGACGAGATATGATCAGTCGATACGCGATAGTTTGGGTGAAGTTCGGTGACTAGCTTTGCCTTATGGTCGAAGGGGCTTGTAGATGCAGGTTGGTATGATGAGTGTGTGGATAGCCCGCCGTGGTGGACGAGAAGTCGACAAGCAGGTGTATAAATAATCAAATTTGAAAGGGCCGAGTCACGACGGAGTTTCGCGTTCGTGCGAACTTTTGTGTAAGCCCGCCTCAAACAGATTCGATGTTGAACAAGGGTCAAACGCAGGAGGTGGGAAGACAAGTAAGTGTCTCCGATTTGCAAACGAAAGCACAGGGCGACTTTGCTATATGTGAACCCGATCTTGATATGTGTAAGCAAGACACATTCAGTCAATGACGACAAGATACTTTGACGCAAATGTACAGAACAGGGCAAACGAGCCGGTCGAAGTACAACGGCGTTCAGGCCTGGCCTTCTGGGACTTTGCGCGGAGCGGGCAATCCGAAGAATATAAGTACCATTTGGCGATGATGATAAGGGGTCATGGGAAGAATGTACCGGTTGCTAGGCTCGATGAAATGCTGGTCATGTTGGTTTCCTGCCCGGGTCTGAGATGGAAAAAGAAAGTGAGGGCAGGGCAGGGCAGGCAGGTAGGTGTCATTTGTTCCCGGTTGGAAGGAGCCATCGGCTTGCTCTCGACACTTGCCTCCAGTCTCGTCTATCCTCGGAGCCTTGCTCGACTCCAGACTCACTCCTCACACCTCTCTCCTGTTCGGGGTATGCCCCTCCCTCTTCTCTCTCTAGCCACTGAGACTCGACTACGACTATTGTCCACCTTTTCTTCCCTCTCCTCGCCAAAGCCCATCTTGCCTCTACTCGCCAAAGCCCATCTTCCCTCTCCTCGCTAAAGCCCAGTCTAAAAACTAATAATCCTGCCTGGGCTGGCTGGATCGTCCAACACACTTTGAACCTTGGCTCTCCACGCAAAGACAATCGAGCCCACGCCCTTGGAGCCTTGTCAAGTACTCCGTAGCGTCGATGAAACGGGACTGGCGTGCTTCCAGAGACACGGTGGCGGGTCCTCCTGGCCTGGACGTTGACACGACGTGCAGAATCTAATATGCCGACCCGCCATCGCCTGCGGAGCAACATTAACAGAATACTAGGGAAAGACCGCGAAAGCAGAACCACCGCGTCAGAACGACCGGTATCATGTTGCGACTTGATGGCTGGATATGGTGGACACATCTATTCGGGCACCTGGTGTGTGTGTGCATTCGCTCGCCACCTGCTCAAGTGATATTCGATAATAACAAGCCATTGTTGGATGTCTTGACACTCGTGGCCCGGTGGAATCACGTGCCTTTGGACTGCCAATCACACAGTAGGCTACTTATTACAGTTCCAATTGTGTTTTGATGACGATTTTATCAACTCGCCACAAGAAGGCCTCGCGTTTCGAAGACAAATTTTTGCCGTCAAGAGCTGAAAGGTGCGGGTCTCCGCCCCCCAGTCCGTCTTGGACCTTTTTGTGAGGAAGCTCCCCAGCAAACGCCTAATAACCCGGTTGCCCTTCTTCCTGTACCCTGTCCCGACGTCACGAATCATCTTGAAGGTTGACAATCCACCTTAACAATCCACCTCCATCCACCTCTTGCAAGGGCTACCGTACATAGGCTTAGGTATGGCGTGGTAAAGGGTCCCAGGCCCAATTTCTTTGCTGTGTTCTACAAGACCTTCTTTCTAGAATTCTGCCCCGTCTCTCGACCTCGGACTGATGAGACCACTGTGACAGTGCTGGTCTTGCCAACCAAAAGCCTTCATTGCGAGGAGAACGTTCAAGCAGATGTTTGCAACTTAGACCCGAGCCATATCTACGCAACCGTCAGCTGGCTGGGTACATACATAGTCGGGGCTTGGCACGTGGAAATCCTGATACAAACGCAAGCACGAACCAATGCCGTCAGCCAAAGGCCATTTCTGATGCTTTGCCAGCATGTCCCAAAAGTAACAACGGTTCGATCGGCTGCTGATTATATGCAATCTCATAAGTTTGAGACCAGTCGCTGTGCTTCTTGCAGGGTTAAGCTCCGTCCAGGATGTCTCTGCCCTGGCCCCGGGCGGCAGAACTGCTGGTCCAGAATTTCTTGGCTGCATGGGATGGTCAGAATGCGATTTGCTGAGCCATCTTACACAAAGGTTGATCATGCACATGTGTGTCTCACCGTTCTATCCAATAAAGATACTGCAAAAAAGCCGAGGCTGCGAGCTGGATGGAATTCGCTCGAGTGTTTGAGCCACAAGGGGTTCGGATCGACGGCTCATTGACGGACTAGGACCGACTCACGATTTTTGCCCTTACTACTTCCCGGATCCAATATCTAGCCCGATCTTCGCGCAACCCCATCCGCCGGTACGTCGAGTCTTTCGACAGGGAAGCGGCACTTGATAACCTGTTTCGCCATAAAAACCACGCCGAGGACAGCTCCTGCAGGCGTCCAGGCAAATCTCATGACAATATGCTAAATTCCCTTCAAATGTCCGGTTTGTGAGCTGGTTTGACTATGAAGATTTTACTAATAAGCCCGCTAACGCGAGATTAGTAAAGATACGTCTGTGCCAAGTCCCGCACCATCTTGCCGCTCCGTCAGACGCGGCCCGATAGGTAGCATTCCAGAATGGTCAAAGTCGGGCAGCATAATATGTATTATTCGGGTGTTTGACCCAGAAAGCCTCCGAGAGCGCATCCACTTCAGCCACCCGTCGTTGTTGTCCGTCCCGACCAGCCAGGATGGAAGCTGCACGCTTGAATTCAAACCAGCTAGTCCGTCATGTACATGTACATACTGTCAACTTCAAGTATGCCATTCTGTCACACGTACAATAATAGTAGATTACTCCCGAGCCCAAGCACCACTTGGTCGCGGTTCGCAAGCTTGACGAAGACGCCAAACAATAACCCCCCGTCACCCTCGAATATGCAGCATGTCAATCAAACGCGGCGATCCCGTGGGGCCGAGCCCACGCGTCGAGTATAAAGGCTCTTTGAAAATCGGCCAGACTCACGCTCAAGGGTGGATGCTCAAGCTGACCAATATTAGACAGCCGTCGCCCCAGAGTCCAGTCTGGTCCAATTTCGCAACATTATATTCAAACGGCAGCCGTCTCGCCAACTCGTGCTCGCAGCTGATTCCCCGCCCGGGCTTGCTGTAGGCAGCGGGCCCTTCCCAGCTCGGCACTTGGCCATGGTCCACGACCCATATTCATATCCTAGAACGGGGTGGGTCGGGGTCGGATATTGAGTCTGGTGGAAAATAAATTGGCCCGTCGTTGTTTTATTTGCTCACGGCTAAGCCATGCTGCCGCTTGCATTAGCCTTCGACCTCTACTATATATTATACGATTGAGCGACTTAACATGATACATATGCCGTGGTCAAACAATTTTGCATTTGCGCCCATTTCATACACCCATGAACGTTTTCCGTGCCATCCGCCCATGTGAATGCAGTATCTGAAGATCACGTCGCACCAGTCTGATGGAGGTCTTGTTCAGTCCCATATTCATTGACGGGAGTGGGCGATTCCTCGGTCTCCATGGAAGTAGTACCACCTGAGAGCAAGTCTTTGGTTGGCAGGGCCTTCATTTCCAGCACATCAGGCTCATTTGCCATCCGTTCTTGCTCCTCAAACGTGAATGCCTCGGACAGGTTGACTGCCAGGAAAGTCTTTGGCAATTTAACTCTAAGTAGGACAGAAAATTAGTACGTCATTAGAGACCGATGTGCGCGCTCTCAAAGGTACGGATTGGGATAAGCATGATGCAAAACGTACTGGTTGAACTTGGCGCGCAGCGTCTTAATGACCTGCAGCCAGTCAATGTGCGGAGTCAGGCTGCGTCTTGGGGCGCACCCAATGCAATGCCGGCTATCGAGCTGCACGTGCAGGGGATCGAAAACGTGGCAACCAGGGCTAATGCTGATGCGAATGCTGTAGGTAAACGTCGGTTCATCGCCAAGGGCGCTTTCAGAGGGTGCTTTGCTCTCTGACTCGTAAAGCTCAAAGCATATTTGTGAGAGATAATCCAGCTCTGGAATAGTGCTGCGCTTGATTTTGGTTTCGATTCCACCTTCAATGATGGAATTGAGGAGCGTGTAAATGTGCGACTCTTTGGTGAAGTAAAAGAATGCCTTGGCGTCATTCGAGGCTTGCATTTCTTCCAGGTCTTGGACAATCTCCTTCAGAAGCGGCAGCGAAGTAAGCAATCCGATTCCCAGCTTTTCGCTATCCGAGATGCCATATTCTTGAGGGCAAATGAAATCGAACAAAACTTTGGCAAGTCGATAGAGCTCCTGCAATGGCTCGCTGCGCGGGTCGTCCGTGGTAGCGGCCTGGTTGGTGCCCTTGTAGAGCCGGAAGTACTGCTCCGGGGGAGCCTCGTCATTCATGTTCCTGAGATTGTTCAAGAACGATCTCCTGCGAAACAGCTTCTTGACAGAGCGATTCGAGGCATCTACTTTGTCAGAGCCGTCGGGGCTACCGTTCTGGTTCTTCTGCTCACTCTTTGTCTCATCTGAGCCCTTGCTTACGTCGTCCGAGTCCTTGGCCTTCCCGTCTTTCGAGATGTACTCGTCCTCCAACATGCTCTTGGGAGGTGTGAATACCCATTCCAAGAATTGTCTGTTGTGCAACGCGTCGAACTTCATGGTATCATACAGCTCTGAAATTTTGCTGGGGTCAACCTTATCACCGTCACAAAACTCAGCAAAAAGCTTCTCCCAACGTTCCCGGAAAAGTTCGGCGTCTTCACCGCTACACCATCTTGGTTGTATACTATTGATGGCGTTGGCCTGTGACAAGGACGAGATTGAGGTTGTTGACCCCTCTGTGCTCAATCGTTCTGAACTCGGGTTCGAGATACCACCAAGAGACGAGGCTGCGCCACTGAAGAGTTTGCCGTAATTGTATTGCATCACGCGCCTATGGAAATTCATCAATTGAACCACGCGCGTTTGGACTTCGGACGGTTCAGGCATGTTTTCAGGCCAGGCAAACTGGGCCGGACGTTCATTTCCTTTTCTCAGCAGGCCTTTCAACTTCTTCTTGACCTTATCCATTTCATCCTTGGCGGCATTCGAGTCGTCGAGAAGGTCTTTTCGAGTCGTAATAAAGTCCTCGGGGATGTCGTTCCTCCCCAAAAATGAGCAAGCCCATATTTGGGCGCTGGCACTAACACGTCGCTCGGAACTGCTGAACACATGTACCTCGTCAAAAATGTCTCTGTTGAGTAGCATTAGGTCGTTGCGCATGTTCTCTCCAAGCTCTTGTGCTTGATAGCGCGCTGAATGAGTCGGCTCGCCTCCCCATTTGACGATGAGCTGAAGTTTATCGAGAACCAGGCTCTCTTCTGCTGCTGTGAATTTCGACATGGTCACTCCAGAGAGTGAATCATGTCGCTTCGCAGTGGAATCCTCGGCACAGTCAGTACCCTTGCGTTTCCCAGAGCTTGCGTCCGCCGAAGCTTCTGCTTGAGTCCCCAGAACTACACTCTCCTTGATGATGGGCGCTTCGGAAACGGTGGGAGGGGGACCGGTCTTTTTCTTCCGAAACATTGGCTTGATCTGAACCTTGGTGCCTGCCCAGCTTCCTTTCTTCACCAGCACATTACGAAGAGCCTTTAGCTTCCCACGATCCTCATCACCAACTTCGTAAGCCAAATCGACAGCTTGTATCACGCTGGCAAGAGCAGCCTCTCCTATCAGAAGAACCTCTTCCTGGTGCCCTTTGAGGAGAGCGATAAAAGGTTTAGTATGGAAGGTGAACTTGTATTTCTGTTTGGGTGTGCGGTCGGCGTGCCGAATGACGGAAACCATGCCCTTCAGTTTCCATGAGTGTTTGGGGGGTTGGGGAGGTGCTGCCGGTGTCTCTTCACTCGGTGCTTGGGTTGGCGTAGCAGGGGTGACCTCGGATTGAACAGAGGACGCAGCAGTGATAGTGACGGGCAGTGAAAGGTCCACCGGAGGTGGAAGTAGAGGGCTTGTTGCAGTGCTTGGAAGGGCAGAAGTGAACGTGCTTTCTGAGCGTGGTGATGACACATCGACCACCTTTCTGGGCTTGGCGTTGCCACCTTGTCGGTCGGTGCTGGTCTGGCCCTGGGAAGAGCTGTTGCTTGACGTTGCAGGTTGTGACCGCTGTTCCTGTTCCTGTTCCTGTTCCTGTTCCTGTTCCTGTACATGTTGAGACGTTCGAGACATTGGGTCGACTTCTGTCGTCTCTGGTGAGGGCAGCGGTGGTGGTGCAGCCCCGTCCCGTCGAAGTTTTTCCTTGACAAAAAGCTCTCGGAGGATGTTGGCGCAGTGTTCATAGTAGTCGTCATTGTCCTTGACGAAACTCCAGCCATTCACATCAATGACATAACTTTTGCCGGCGGCCCTGAGAAGATCGAAGCCACATACCCGCTGACCGAATGTTGTCGAAATCCTGCTTGCCATGCCACGTTCTTCCGCACTCAGACTAGTGACGTATCGAATTTCCTTTCCATGAGTATTGCGCCTCACGACGCCATCGACAACTGGAGACTTGCGGGTCTCGGCGTGACAATAATTTGGTCCAACAGTGTAGGCTTTGACATCTTCAGCATTGTCCACTTGCATGAAACTCTCATAAACGTAGCTTCCATCAGGCTCAGTGATTGCTCGTGGAATGCTCAGATCGGGGACATAATCGGAACTTTTGTTGCCGATTTTGCGGAACAGCTTCCGGGCACCACCCCCAGTGCTCTTAGCGAAGTAGATGATGATGTTGTGGTCCTCGCCGCTGGTCGGCTTCTCCACGAACGGTTTCTTGAGGATGGCACCATCAACGCTCAGCGTGTCACCATCATCAAGCAGCTCTACCTTCTCAGGCCGCTTTGCAGTTGTCGAGTTGATGGACTGGATAGATATGCCAGAAATATCTTTGATATGTTTCACCATCTCTGGCGTGAGCACCTGTGGTCCGCCGTCACGACTGACTTCTAAACGCTTTGGAGTTCGAACTTGAATTTGATCAAGGAGGTGAAGGCACACTCGCCTATCCCAAAGAATCTGTTGCATGGGTACGTCATTTACACAGAATGGCTTTCTGGCTTTCACGTATGCGATGGCCTTTTGTAGGGGAAAACCGTCTGAGTAGAAGGATATCAGGTAGTCGCTGGTCTCAGGTTAGTCAACTTGTGCTGCTATGCTCTTTATGTTTACCGATAGGGGAGCCAGAGTTCGTTCAGCTTACCACATGGGCCAGTTCTCAACCTCTACGCACAACACAACGCGTCAGTAAATCTTACAATTTTCCATTCCTTTCTCATTGAGACAGGACGAAAGGGTCAAACAATGCGACTGACGAACCTTCATCAAGGATGACCTTGTCCCCAAAAACTACAACATCGAAATCCCGATTTGCAATAAGTCGGTTCAGTATGTGTCTACTGGGCTTGCTTCTCGCCTTGATATCTAAAGCACATATACCAATGGTGCCCCATGGGGCAGGTTTTGCTAGACAACTTGTCAGAATGCAAACGGGCGAGGAAAACCTTTCGGCCACGTCAATATGAAAGTACCTTCTTCCTTTTCGCGATACGGACCACGATCACTGCCTTGGCTATGAATGCTTGTGGCGGTGCTGCCGCTGAAACGTCTCTTCGCTCTGCTTCGAGATCTGTCAGGCTGTGTGCGCACGTTGGCATCGGTTCGTTGATTCCTCCTCATCAAATCGAGCGGCTGTGAGTGTGTGTCTCTTGTTGTGAGGTTGTGTTGACCGTTGGTCGTTGGTCCACTTGGCGAAGAGGTTGTTACGGTTACATTGGACAGGCCAGGCTCTGACAGCGTGCCGGCGTTTCCTCCTTTGTTCGACGACATGAGACCGGATACGGAGCGAGGGGGTGCCCCAGAATCAGACCCGTGGACAGAGGACGAGGAATTGAGGATAGCTTGCGCCGAGGCGAGCGAATAGATGGATGTGCTTGATAAGCGTCTTGTTTGAACATCAGACAGGGATGATTGCGCAACAAAGGCAGGATCTGACAACGGCGTGTAAGTAAAGCTATCCAAGGTGGCAGCTCCATGGATTCGCAGAGAATCCGAGCGAGCTGACGAGGCTTGCAGCTTACCAAAGACCAAAACGTCGCTGCCGGTGTCTGACACAGCGGAATGGTTTCGAGAATGATTAGACCGGGCAGCTTTTACGACGGGAATTTGAGCTGACTGAGAAGCATAGGCAGAGGCAGAGGCAGAGGCAGAGGCAGAGGCAGCAGACTGGACAGATCGTTCGGAGTAGCTACCAGGCGGGCTAGAATCAACATAGCGGCTAGGTCGAGTTGTGCTGGATGCGGCGGTGGACGAGGACGAAGTTTTGCGGGAGTGGGTTTGATAGTGGGAAGGGCCCGCCGCTGAGGATTGATGCAACGACGAAGCCTGTTGGTCAGAAAAAAAGCAAGAACTCGATTCGGAAGACTCCATGGTGGGCGTGGGTTGGTGGATGGGCGGGCTCGATGGATTGGGGGCTCCCAGCAGAAAAAAAGTCAATCTGGCTGGTTGGAGGAAGTCTGCTGGGAAGCGGGAAGCGGGAAGCGGCGAGGAGGATCCAGCTGGTCCATTTTACTTACGGTCCTGGTTAGGTACATAAAGTTGCTCCCTTGCCTTGATCGTCCTCGATGATGGTCCAATGACCGGGAATAAATACTGAAAAATCCACAATACGGTCGATATCGAGTCTAGCCGATCCCTGGGCGGTGCAAGATCTGGGCCAAGACCTGGGCCCGGACGCTATGTCAGTCACTGAACGGTCTGGTGTCTGGTCTGGTGTCTGTCTGGTCCAGTCGTGCCTGGTGTGCATGTGGTGCCAGTAGTGGCAGCCCTGCGTGGTGTGTGCATGCGCCGAGTTTGGTGATACTCAATGGCTGTGGTGCTTTGCTTTGCTGCTGTGCTACTGTGCTGCAATGAGCTAGACTGCTATAAGCACTACAAGACACAACATCTGGCGCATCCGGGTGTTGAACCACGTTGCGATGGTTGGGTCTCCGAATCGGTCGGATCTTGACGCAGATGTACTCCGTATGCACTACATACGCTATTGTCTGACGTAGCCTTGTAGAAGAACAATGCAAGGGCAGAGCCTCAGGAACACATTGCATGCCTGGCGAATTATATATCCCGGCAAAATACGGATCCGTAGGACCCGATGTCCTTTATATGCATGTGCCCATGTGCTCTCTTGCTGAAGTGAGAGCTTGGCGGGGCGGGGCGGGGCTCCACGCAAATCCAATTGATGAAAAGCTCTGGGCTGGGTAGGCTGGGCTTGAAGTGGGGCACTAAGTGACAGAATTCTGTCATGTTGCCTTCACCGCCCAAATTTTTCTAGCTGCACGACTCCGAACGAGCAAAGATCATGCATGGGCTGTAGAGACCAACTCGACCGGGAACGAGCGAGTGCCAGAAAAGACCATTGTGTGCCCATCGTGATAGTAAACGATGCCTCACTCAAAGCCAGATGGGCCTTTGTCAAAGCGCCAGAAGGTTTTGTCCGTGGCAGCTTCTGCCAAGCCCGCCTCAAACTCATCCCGCATCTTTGCTCCGTTCAGGGTATGTTTTGATCGCCTGATACAGATCTTGAGCATCAGTTGGCTAACTCGAGACAAATTATAGACAGTTGGCCTGGTTTCCCCTACAAGCGTCCCTTTTACATCCATTCCTCTTGGCAAAACGACATTTCAAATCACAACCTCCGTGGGCAAAGCCCTTCAAACGTACGACTTGCGCCGTGGTCTTAATCTTGTCTTCGTGACCCGACCACGGACTCCCGCCAACATCACCGCCACTTTTGCGTGGAAGGAAAAGGTATATGCGGCTTGGGGAAACCGGTCCGATGGACAGTCTCAAGGGTTTTGGGTCTTCCAACGAGGCAAGAAAGTGCAACAACTGGAGCTGCCATCCGATCTCACCGAACCGATTCAGCAAGTCTTCATCTTCGGAACCTGGATTGTGGCTTGTGCCATTACGAGACTCGAGATCTTCAAGACGGCTACTCTCGAGCATTACACTACAATTCAGACTATGACCGCTAAAAATGGAGGGAACGAAATCACCGGTGGTGTAATTAGCATGCCGACGTTCCTGAACAAGGTTTTTGTTGGCCGCAGGGATGGATGGGTGGAAATTTGGAACGTCAGCACCGGCAAACTGATTTACGCCATTCTACCTCCGAATCCAGAGTGTGGTTCTGTGACTTGCATGGAACCCACTACGGCCTTATCGCTGATGGCAATTGCATACTCCTCTGGCACGCTGATCATCACCAACATTCTCACCGACAAACCTGTGCTTGAGATTGAAGCTGGCAGCCTTGAAGCTCCCATCAACTCTATTTCCTTTAGGACTGATGGCATGGGTGCTGGACATGATGGAAGAAAGGATGGCGTCATGGCCACAGCCAGTCAAGCTACAGGAGATGTTACATTCTGGGACTTGAACAAAGGTGGTCGGGTCATGGGGGTTCTACGAAGTGCACATAATCCACCATCTCGTGATGGGAAGAACGTTAGAGGTGGAATCAGCAAGATCGAATTCTTGGTCGGCCAGCCGGTCGTCGTCTCAAGTGGTCTAGATAATTCCTTGAAAACCTGGATATTCGACACGACCCCATTCTCCCCCATTCCCCGAATCCTCCATGCACGAAGTGGCCATGCCGGACCTGTCAACTGCCTTCATTTCCTACCTACAGATTTCGACGGATCTGAAGGTGGAAACAAATGGCTTCTCAGCGGCGGGCGGGACAGAAGTCTTTGGGGGTGGAGTTTGCGACGGGATGGCCAAAGCACCGAATTGAGTCAGGGACAGTTGCGCAAAAAGGCAAAGAAGGTGGGCATCTTGTCATCCAACGTTCTAGCTCATGGTCCGACGACATTACTTGAAGATCTGAAGGCTCCCGAAATCACAAGCATTGCCATGTCCCTAAACAGGGACGGCGGCATCGGTGCAATACCAGGGAATCAGCCCATTTGGCACAAGGGTCACAGTGAAAGCAAA
Source organism: Epichloe elymi (assembly GCA_023658475.1). Taxonomy (NCBI): domain Eukaryota; kingdom Fungi; phylum Ascomycota; class Sordariomycetes; order Hypocreales; family Clavicipitaceae; genus Epichloe; species Epichloe elymi. The sequence continues at coordinate 1,776,137 of CP098274.1, forward strand.
AAGAAGGCTGATGCAGAAATTAGTGGCATGACTGGATGGGAGAGCGTCGTGACTGCGCATAAGGGTGACCCTCATGCCCGAACTTGGTTCTGGGGTCGAAAGCGTGCGGGACGATGGGCTTTTCCGACTGGAGACGGTACCAATGTGTCAAGTGTGGCTATAAGTCCTTGTGGAACATTCGCAGTCGTGGGTTCTGAAGGCGGAGGAATCGACATGTTCAACCTGCAATCAGGTGTTCACCGGCAACGGTTTCCATCGAAATTGACCCCTTCGCAAGCCCGGCAAGTACGGCTCCATCAGCTCAGGCAGGCTGATGATGTTGCTCATTTTCAAGCCAGCAACGGCCGAAAGTTTCTGCCGGGAACCGGAAGACATACAAAAGCAGTGACGGGTGTGGTCGTCGACGCGATGAACAAAAACGTTGTCTCGTGCTCGGCAGACGGCAAGATCAAGTTCTGGGATTTTCTCACTGGAACACTCCTTGAGCAGCTTGATTGGGCTCCCATGACATATCCCACGTCTTGCAGATACCATGCGGCCAACAATCTACTGGCATTCGCCTGCGACGACTTGTCGGTACGAATTGTCGACATGGAGACGAAGAGGACCATTCGTGAGTTTTGGGGCCCAAAAGAGCCAATAAATGACCTCTGTTTCTCTCACGATGGACGGTGGGTGATTGCCGCATCCAACGACCACGTTGTTCGGGTATGGGATCTGCCCACCAGTCATCTCATAGATGCTATTCGCTTAGAGAAGCCGTGTACTGCGCTCGACATGTCCATCACCGGCGAGTATTTAGCTGCGACACTAGAAGACGAACCCGGCGTTACCCTATGGACCAACAAATCTCTCTTCAAGCACGTCCCAACTCGACAAGTTTCAGAGAAAGAAATCGGGCAAGTGTCTGCACCAACGGTCTCTGGAGAAGGCAACGAGGGCTTGCTAGAAGGCGCTTATGAGGACGACAAGGAAGAGGTCGACGATGCCACCATTGCTCCTTCTCTAGACCAACTAAGCTCAGAGTTAACAACACTGAGTCTGGTGCCGAAAAGTAGATGGCAAACATTGCTGCATCTCGATTTAATCAAGGAAAGAAACAAGCCGACAGAAGCACCAAAGCTCCCCGAGAAAGCACCGTTCTTTCTCCCTTCAACGTCTGGTGCCAGAGTACCCGGCCAAGAAGCCGTTGTCGAGAACAAAGAGGACGATTCCAAATCACGAATCACGAAGCTGGACAAGGCTCGATTCGAAGAACAGTTTTCGTCAAAGCTACGTCAAGGAACGCAAATTGGCGATTGTACGCCCCCCCTCTCCCCTTGTCCTTGAAACAAATCATATTATGTGACACACCTTGTCCCGAATGCTAATCCAGACACAGATGACGAGTTCATCGAACACCTCAAGTCCTTGTCCCCCTCGAGTGCCGACTTGGAGCTGCGTTCCCTGTCGATGGGCGACGGAAATGAGGAGTCGAATGAACTCCTTCACTTTGTCCTAGCACTCACTGCCCGGCTACGTATCCGAAAGGATTACGAGTTGGCGCAGGCATGGATGACGGTATTTCTGCGCCTACACTTTGATGTTGCGATGGAGAATGAGTCCTTATTGGGTGCATTGGGGCAGTGGAAGGCACATCAAGTAAAGGAGTGCAACCGATTGGATGATCTAGTTGGCTATTGTAGCGGCGTTGTTAGTTTCTTGAGGAGCCCTCGTACATAGATAGCATTTATACATTGCACAAGATTTAAATCAAACCTACCAGATGGTGGACCATCTCCAATGCTCCATCGCTCAACTTTGGAACTTCGACTCCTGCAATCCCGCATCGCTCTGCAAAAAGAGGAGAATGTCGAGTTGGAAATAAAGCTGCATAAATGACATACATAATCATTGTGGCCGCCGAAAGCCGGCCGTGCACGCAAATGCAATTGCAGCTTGTCGCAAAGTGCAAGTCCATGGCGGGGCAACATTTGACCTCTCCAGTTCTTTTTTTTTTTTTTCCCTACCTAGCTAGCTAGCTCTGGTGGAATTTTTTCCTCTGACAACTCAACTACACCCCGTTTACTCCGCGAGAATGGGCAAAAAAAGCTTCAGGGTAAGTCGCGCACAATTGTCAACTGCCAATGCCGTCCCGTCGTCTTTGGGAGATGCTAAATCTTATTTGTCAATTCGCAGGGCAAGGGTCGACGTGGTGGCGGCGGCGGTGGTCGCGGAAACTCGTCGTCTGCGAACGGTGGCTGGCGCGACTATGCTCCGTTCGATAAGAACAACGAGAAGCTCCAAGAGTACTACGACACGTTGCTCCAGCTCTCGGAAGAGGAGAAGCAGCAGTACTGGGAATTCTTGAGACGAGAGCTGCCGAACAGCTTTCGATTCACCGGTTCCCGAGGGTGCGTCTCATGTTTCACTTTCAGTGCTGCCGCCTGTGCTCCCGCCTGCTAACGTCAGTTCTTCAGCCATGCCCTGTCGGTCAAGAGACTCCTACAGACACGCTATATTCCCGAGATATCCAAAATCGAGCATCAAGATGGACGCCCTGTTGAGGCACCAAAGCCCGTGGCTTGGTACCCCGATGAGCTTGCCTGGTGGATGACCACACCCAAGAACGTTGTGCGCAAGTTCCCTCCCTTCTCAGCTTTCCAAAAATTCCTCGTCTCCGAGACGACGGTTGGAAATATCAGCAGACAGGAGGTAGTGAGCATGATTCCGCCATGCTTGATGGATCTGCGGCCCGGAATGGTCGTCCTGGACATGTGCGCTGCCCCTGGAAGCAAGTCCGCTCAGCTCATCGAGATGATTCACCGAGGTGAGGAAGCTCGTGTGCGCAAGGTGTTGCGCAAGTTTGCCATGGAGGATGGTTTGGATCTTGGAGACGAGACACAGGACGAGATTGACGCCGACTTGGAGGCTGACCCTTCCGACAACGGGCGCGCGACTGGTCTTTTGATCGCAAACGATTCTGATTACAAGCGTGGACACATGTTGGTGCATCAGCTCAAGCGACTCTGCTCTCCCAACCTGATCGTTACAAACCACGATGCCACGCAGTTTCCGTCTCTGAAGCTTCCCTCTACCGACCCGGACGCCAAGCCCACCTATCTCAAGTTCGACCGCATCTTGGCTGACGTTCCTTGCTCCGGGGACGGCACTCTGCGAAAGAATGCCAACCTCTGGAAGGACTGGCAGCCCGGCAATGCTCTCGGCCTGCACGCGACTCAAGTCCGGATTCTCGTTCGGGCTCTTCAGCTACTCAAGGTCGGCGGCAGAGTTGTCTACTCCACATGCAGCATGAACCCCGTCGAGAACGAGTCGGTGGTTGCATCTGCCATTGAACGATGCGGAGGCTCCAGCAACGTTGAGATCCTCGACTGCAGCGACCAGCTTCCCAACCTTGTCAGAAGACCCGGTATGCGAAAGTGGAAGATCATGGACAAGGCTTGCCGCATGTGGGATACGTGGGAGGAGGTCGAGAAATTTGCCCGAGAAGAGAATGAGGGCGTAGTCCCCGGACGTGTTTCCCAGACCATGTTCCCCAAGCTCGAGGGAACTGGCTGCCATGACCTTCCTCTGGAGCGCTGCATGCGCGTCTATCCTCACCTGCAGGATACGGGCGGCTTCTTCATTGCCGTGCTAGAGAAGAAGACCGACTTCAAGGCTAGGAATGAGAACCAGCCCAAGAGCGCTGCCGCCGCCGCCAATGCCGCCGCCACAGCTGCCGCAATTGCTAGCGACAGCGCGGTAAAAGAGGCAGACGATGGCAAGACTGAGGAGAAGCCTGCTGCCACTTCCGACGCCGTCGAAACCTCCTCCACTGAGACAGCCAAAGACACCGAGTCCAAGCCCAACGGAGAGGACGCTCAGATGGACGATGCCACAGCCAATGGCAACAAGAGAGCTCTCGATGAGGAGGATGCCGAGCAACACGCCACCAAGAAGGCGAAAACCGACGCCGGGTCCTCTTCAGCAGCCACTCCTGCACCGCTCGTCCAGTCCGCCGAGACGATAAGCAAGCAGCCCAAGAAATCAGGACCCCCCGAAGAGCCATTCAAGTATCTCGACCCATTACATCCCGTCATCGTCAACATCAAGCAGTTCTACAACCTGTCCACGCGCTTCCCCGACAATCGCTACATGGTCCGCAACGAGCTCGGCGAGCCCGCCAAGGCCATCTACTACACCACGGCGCTCATCCGCGACATTCTCACCGAAAACGAAGGCCGCGGCGTGCGCTTCGTCCACGGCGGCGTGCGCATGTACATGAAGCAGGATGCCCCATCGGCCGACGTATGCCGCTGGCGCATCCAGTCCGAGGGCATGCCCATCGTCCAAGGCTACGTCGGCGAGCCCCGCGTCGTCCACCTGCGCAAGAAGGAAACGCTTCGGAGACTTCTCATCGAGATGTTCCCCCGCATCGCCGGCGACGACTGGAAGCACTTTGACGAGATTGGCGAGCGCGTGCGCGACATGGGCATGGGCTGCTGCGTGCTCCGCGTCGAGCCCGAGGCCGGTGACGCCGAGTTCACGGAGAGAATGGCCCTGCCTCTGTGGAAGAGCATCCACTCCCTGAATCTCATGCTTCCCAAGGAGGACCGCGCGGCTATGCTTCTGAGGATCTTCAACGATACCACGCCCCTTATCAACAATACGCTCCATAAACAGAGGGACCAGAAGAAGATTCAAGAGCAGCCGGCTCGGGAGGAGGAGGGACAGCAACAAGTGACTACCGAGGCGGTTGTTGACGCGGTAGATGTCGAGGATTTGCCATCCCCCGATGAGGCCTAGTGGGCTGGCATTGTGAGAATTATGTCTGCATGTATTGGTGGGTTCTAAGCTTCAATCGGGTATCGGGTTGGGGTCAGGTTTTAAAGTAAAAGGACTGATTTATTTTATTTACGCAAGCTGATTTCTTCATGGTAAAGAAAAGTGATGATACAGAGTAAGTTGGTAGTACAAGCTCTGGCAGGCATACAGAGATATTGCTATCCCACCTGACCAAGAAGAGGTTCTCTCTGACTCAAGATTTCCACCCGTCTATTCCACCCCCACCCAGCCCCGTCACTCATCCAGCAATCCCACCGTCCAATGCACGATTCTGTCAACACCCTGGCCGTGAATGGCACTCACGGGGATAACCGTGCAATTTTGCGTCCACGCCCCTTCCACGCCGCTCGGATGCTTCACCTCGCCGTTTGTGATGCCATCCAGATACGTCTTCAGTTCAGTGAAATTCGCCTGCGTCTCCGGTAAATCCGCCTTGGTGGCAACCACGAACCACGGCTTGCCTGCAATGTGCAGCCCGGACTGGGTATCGTCTTGGGCAAAGGCCGCGGGACTGGCGTACTCGGCGTTGATGAGACTGATGGGGCCGCGGGTCGGGGCGTCGACGGCCGAGTCCCATTCGATGTGGGCTTCGAGTTCGCGATCGCGCTCTTCCTCGTCGCGCATCTGCGCGTAGAGACCTACTTCGCGCCAGAGCGCGTTCAGGGCAGCCACGGCGTTGCCGGCGGATAAGTCGATGACAAAGGCCAGCACGCCTGCGCGCTCAACGTGGCGGAGGAAAGCAATGCCTAGGCCGCGGTCGAGATGGGCGCCTTCGATGAGGCCGGGGATGTCGGCGACAGTGAATCTCGTTCTGGGATCGACGTGGGTTTCCGAGGAGTCGTCGTAGGTTGTGCCAGGTGACGTGGGTTTGCGGTTGCGTCGGGTGATGCTGGGTCGGGTGATGCTGGGCTGACCCGAGTATTTGTCCAGCACGACCGTCCCGATGTTGGGCTGCAGCGTGGTGAATGCCCAGCTTCCTACTCTGGTACGGCTGTTGGTCATGGCTCGCAGCAAGGTACTCTTGCCTGCGTTGGGGAGGCCAACGAGTCCCACGTCGGCGAGAAGCTTCAGCTCGAGGGTGACTTTCATGGACACGGCTTCTTCTCCCTTGGTAGCAAACATCGGTTTGGGATGTTCCCGCGAGGTGAAGTGCGAGTTGCCCAGGCCGCCGATGCCTCCGGCGGCGAGGAGGATGGGGCGTGGAGTTGGCCGCGACAGGTCCAGGTAGATTGGTGACAGCGGCTGTTGAAGGGCCGGATGACGTCGGGGAAGGCGTGGAAACGATGTGCTCTTCATCTCGGACTTTGACATTCCTGGGTACAAGAGCCATTTCTGCCGTGATGGGTCGTCAAGTTCCAGTTCTGTGTCGTCATCCTGTTCCTGGGGAGAGAGCTTCGGCCGGCCTTTTCTGTCCACGAATTCCTCCCCGTCCTCTTGCTCCTCCACCGGGATCCGTCGCTTTTCTTCCTCTAGAAGCATTTGTTCTTTACGCTTCTGCTTTTGCAATGCCATGTACGCCCTGATGCTCATTGCTTCTTCGGCTGCGGGATCCTGCCTTTCCAGCTCTCGCACAATAGTGCCGACGGGTACGGTGATGATGACGTCTTCGCCACGAGCGCCGCCCTTTGCGCTTCCCTGGCCATGCTTGCCGCGTCCCGCGCGGATAAATCGCCGCCTTGCTAGCTTGTGCAGTGACGTCTCGCCATGGGCAGCTTGAATGTAAACATTCCCCCCAATGCCGCCGTCACCGCCGTTGGGAGGGCCATCTGGAAGGAAAGCTTCTCGCAAAAAGGACACGCAGCCATTGCCGCCGCGGCCGGCGTAGAGGGTGAGGTTGGCTTTGTCGGCGAAGCTGGGCGAAGCGTAGTCGTCGGGCCTGGGGTTCAATCGCGATTCGGGTAGGTCATTGAACGGGAGTTTGGAGGAGGTGGAGGTGGAGGAGCATCTGGAGGAGCATCTGGAGGAGCATCTGGAGGAGCATCTGGAGGAGCATCTGGAGGAGCATCGTGAATGGGCTGTGATGGCCACTCGAGAGGTTCGTGGGCGGATTGCCACTGACCGCAGCAGTGGCATGGAGGTCGGATCAGCCCAGCAGTGCTGTGACACAATTTATCGATATCAGTGGCCGCATTCAATGGATCGCGGCCTTGAAATAAACCGTTGCCGCACAGAAAGTGGTTGAGTATTATCTATCGAGATGATGCTTGGGGGAAGACAAGCCAGCCCCAAGAGACCCAGTTATTTTCCCTGGTGGGGTTGTTTGTTAATACACCCCTGTCTGTCACTGTAATGAAGCTCAAGCCAGCTCTTGACATGGGTTTCTCTACTAATAATACATGCACACAGTCTACGGGACGTACATTCCAAGATGAAGCCAGCCAAGAGCCAAGAATCGCCACTGGTCAAATTGGAAGCTGTAAAAGATAAAGCATTTACTTTTGACGGATGCGCGTTTAGTTGCCCAATCCGTACATTGGGTCGTTACTCGCCGTTACTCGCCGTTACTCGCCGTTAACTCGTTGGGTCGCGCCCGCTGGGCCATTTACTTGCCGATCGGGTTGGGCTTGAAGAACATGGATGATAATAGATGGGGATGGATGAGACGTGTACTCCGCATGTACGGACTACTAGACGTGAGACGTGGCACCACAGCTGTCTGTCTAATGAGTAAGTCTATCCGTAGACGGCAGGAGCCATCTCCATCTTGACGCAGGCTGGCAGGGCAGGGCATGGCAGCTGCGAAGTCCGTCGACCGCCTTTACGGATTACATGTAATCCGGCCGGAGCTGGCTGCAGCCCAATTGGCAAGGCAAGTAAGTACTTGGTCAAGACAAGTCAAGACAAGTCAAGACAAGTCAAGACAAGTCAAGACACCGTCGGTACCCGGCGACCGACCGACCACCCAATCCAACCGCCTACAACCGCCACTCCAACCACCGCCCACCACCACCCAACTCCAACCGCCCTTTCCACCCTCCACCTCGACGCCTTGTCGTGGCCGCGAGACCCAAGGTGCAGGAGACTTAGCCATTGGAACGCCGCGCTAACCACTCTGATATTTTGCCATCTGACTACCGACTATTCCTTTTCTGTTTCGAACTGTGCCTCCGAGGTCACACCCTTTGTGCGAGTCCATTTGCGAGTCCATTTGCGAGTCCATTTGCGAGTCCATTTGCGAGTCCATTCACCCTAACCTAACGTGCTCCAGGTAAGTCTTCCCTATGTAATTTTCAAATGTTTCCCTTCAAATTCCCCGCCCATTGATCGACGCCTCTCTTTCCCTTGTATCGAACCCGGCTTTTGCTTGGACCTTCGACACCCCTGTACCCACGTCCGCAAGCTTTTGGGTTTCAATTCTCGATGCAGCCTGGTTCGCAAGACGTACTGGCTGGCTCTAGCTGGTGATTCCCGGGGTAGCTGCTAAGCCGATTTTTGGTGTCGTGGACGTGGACGTGGACGTGGACGTGGACGTGGACGTGGACGTTGGCAGATTTTGTCATGCTTGAAGAACCCTCACCAACTAACTCCCTGTCGACTGGGCTTTGCCATGTGGCCGAGACGAACTTGAGATACTTTGAAGCAAAAAATTCGAGCCGCCATTGTTACTGACATGGGATCCAGAGCTCTTACGGCAAAAGCCCCCAAGGGCTATATTTCCATGGACCCCAATTGTGCCATTTGCCATGCTCCGGCAAACCTGGCTTGTGAGTGTGAAGCCAGGGGCCTGGAGATGGCAATACGACAGGCTGAGGACCACATGATGAGATCTGTATATAATGACATAAGGTAACGGTCCATGACCCTGACCCTATTCTAACCCCGACTGCCCAGCCATATCCACCATCCCGAGCCCTGGCAGCTAACACGAAGAAACAGGGCTTGGGTTCGAGGACACGCTCAGGACTACGTCTTGGAATATTTTCGCCTACTTGCTGAGAGACGAAAGAATGCCCACACGGCCCATCTGGAACAGATCACCGCTCATGCCTTCTATCACTATAATGCCCCTCCACACCCCAACCAGATAGCCGATGCTCAGGCCGCCCTCAAGCGAGGCATCGACGAGGACTGGCAAGCCAGTGTACAGCGCTACCCCGAGGTGCTCGAGTACTTCTTTGGCCTCGCGGAGCTCACTCTGCCGGGAGATGATGAACCCGCTGTCAAAGACCCGCCTCTAAGTGCCTTGAATGGACAACGGAAAGCGACTCGGCGAGGTCTTGAGGGTAGCGGCAGTGGAGGCGGAAGTGAACGACGAGCACATGCAGCTCTAGCCTCTGCACCATTCCCGCCGCAGTCAACATATTTCGGTCGAGAAACAGGACTAGATCGTCGCGCCTCGCTACCATCAGGACGTCGACCGGCCACATCACGGATGCCACCACAACCAGCCTCTTACTACGGAGCGTATGCTTGATGAGCACAGCGACCATTGCTGCCCCGAGCGAGACCAAACATACCACCTCGAGAACGACTTATGCACATTCCCCGGATGCAATAACGAATGCAACGACATAGCTGACGAAAAGGTTGCACGGCCTTGATGAAGAAAAGCAATGATACCACTTGACTATCTAGCATGTCATCAGTAGCATATGCACCGGTGGCGAGGAAGATGGCCATGGTGTGGATATGACCCCTTCCGCCCAAGCTAGCTGAGTTGAATAAGATTCACAGTTATGGAGACGAATTTGGATTAGAAGACATAAGTTCACGTTTGCGTTTTATATTTTTGGAGCGTGGCGTTTCAAGAAAAAAGTAGGCAAATAAGGATGAATCGTTGTTTAGGGTTTCTGAAGGCGCACAAATGCATGCTCAGTCGCATACCACAATGCAGCGGCCCTGAATTGATAAATATCGAGAGTACATAGTGTAAATTAAACATGTCAGGTATCATCGTGAAGTCATGTACGCTGCGCCACTGCTGGTCTCGAGCGGCCCTCGGCGGTACGTCTCGCTTTTGATCTCGGAAAATTCCCATCACAAGCGCCAACAATTGGAATCCTGGTGACACCTTGGTCAACGTACAATGTTGGCCTACTACTATAAAAGTCTTGTTCCAGACCAAAATCGAAGATGACCTGATTGGCATCGCGAATTCACTAATAACCTTGCCTTGGCATCAGAAAACACGGCACACTTCAAGCCGATGAGCTCACATAATGTGCGTCACCAGACACAATGTGATAGATACCTACCTAGGTAGGTAGTGAACCAAACAAATAAATGAAATCTTTGTTTCTTTGTCCCAAGCCAAGTTGAAGCCGAATCTGCACGCTCGTATTATAAGATAAGAAGAAGAAAAGACAAACCGGCGCCAGATCATGACAGACAAAGTAGGAAAAAGAGAACAAACAAGAAACCATTTTCTTGCTCTACTTTTGATATATATTTGCCTTGCCTGCACGCCCGGCGAGCCAGTTTTTCACGTCCACATGGGTATTCTTTGTTCTATATTCTTTCTGAAAAGCCCAAACCTTACCCATGTCAGATTTATGATATCCCATATAACACTTTCTGATAAAGTGGTTTTTGTTTTGAAACGAGGTCATGTAATGGAGTTGTTGTATTTTCGAGTGCTAGGAAGACGTTTGGTTCATCTGCCATATCTGGAGAAACGGAAGAGGAAACCAGGGGGAGGAGCAGCATGTAAATGTGACGAGAAAAATCTATGGACAATGTTCGCTGTTTAATTGTTGGTTTTTCTCTAGAGGAAGAGAACTGAGAATATGGAACCACCGGACGGCGTGAAGGAGGCTTCTATGACTCCTGCTTGTTGTTGAGGGAGGCGTCCTTGACACCCTCGGTGACTTCGGCAACCTTGTCGCCGTTAGTGCCGTTGGTTTCGGCCTTCTCGAGCTCCTTCTTGGCTTTCTCGATGTTCTGCGCATAAATGTTAGTGACCTAATGTTATAAGTCTTTTTTGGGCTAAGGATTTGCATGCATTCATGTCGAATATATTTCTTCCTGCAAAAAGGAGGGGGGGTGGGCAAATGACTTACGCGCTGGGTCTGAGCCTCCTGGTCATTCTTCCAGTGGTCAAGCTTGGCCTTGACCTTTTCAATGACGGCAGGGACATCGGCGCTGCTCATGGGGGGATCGATGCCAATGAAGGCGCAATCCTGGACCACAGCAGGAGGGCAGCTGAAGAACTTGGAGGATGAAGCGCTGGCGCCGCTCTTCTTGCCCTTCTTGCCCTTCTTCACGGCAGGGGCGTACTCTTCCTCTCGCTCCTCCTTGCGGACGAGCTTGGTGCCCTTGAGAGCAGCGTCGTCGACTGTACGCTGGGCCTGGGCACTTAGACCGGTGTCGGCCATGAGGGGGCCCTTCTCGACCTTGTGTGTGGGGTCAAGGAACTGGAGGAGGCTGTTGGCACGGCGAATTTCCTCAAAGTAAGCCGGGTCGCTGGCCTCGGCCAGCTTCTTCTCGGCATCAGCCTTCTTCCTCTCCTGGTTGTAGGCTTCTTGTTCGGCTTGACGGCGAGCCTTGGCCTTTTCCTTGGCCTCGCGCTCATAGGCCTGGAAAGCCTTCTTCTGACCGTAGTAGTCGTCCTTGAGCTTGCGGATGGCGGCAAACTTCTCCTGATTCTCAGCCTGCAGCTTGGAGCGCTCGTCGCGAAGGCTCGAGATGCCCTTGTAGGCCTCGTCCTGCTCGGCCTTGATGGCATCGAGCTCGGCCTGAATCTTGTTAAACTTGTCAGACAGGGCCTTTTGCTCCGGGTCCTCCAAGGTGTCCTTGATCTCCTTGATCTTGGCGCGGAGCTCGTCAATCTGCTTCTGCGAGTCGTCAAACTGGCCAAAGTTCTTGCGGATCTTGCGCAGACTGGAGATGTCAGCCAGCGCCTTCTTCTCGTCGACGAGCTTCATGGTACCCAAGTTGACCTGCTTTTCGAGCTCGGCAATCCGGCGGTCGACATCCTCGACGCTCTTGAAAGAGACCTTGGCCTTGGCCGTCTTCTGCTCGGCAATGCGACTGCGGACCTGCTCGTCGAGACGCTTGATCTGGTCGAGCTTTCCGAAACGAGCGTCCTTGCCCCCGGCCTGCTTCTGACGGATCTCACTGGCCTGAGCAATGAGTTCCTGGCGTCGCTTTTGGGAAGGGTTGGGCTCGTCCTTGTTCTTGTTGGGCATGGCGATGTCGATCTTGGCCTTGATGGCGTTCTGCTTGGTGAAGCATAATATATATATTGGTTAGTCATTGTGATTTGCAAAAATGAATTATCGCATGTTGCATATTGAATGAGCCAAGAACCCCTTTTGATAGCTCTTCTTTCCGACTGGCTTACCAACGTCCGTAAGTAAGAAAAGGAAAAAGGGCATCAGCCTGTCGCAACTGGAAGAGCATTGCCCATGCTCCGGCTCATACCAATCATGACCGGGTAAAAAGAAAAAAAGAAAAAAAGGAAAAAAGAGGATAATTCCAAACGTACCAATCGATCCATGGAAGCCCTGTGATCCTTCTCAGCCTTGGCGAGAGCCTCATTGAAGGCCTTCTCATCAGGACGGGTAGGTCGGGCATTCTGAGCGTCGGCCGCAGGGGCCTTGGCGGATGCAGCAGTCTCAGCCATTGTGCTAGTTAAACAGAGGAAGTTGCCAAGAGAGATAACCGATGTGAAGCCAGGTCGAGGGACAAGTCCTCGCAATCAATGGACGGCGAAGAAGAAGGTCTTGAAGGTCTTGAAGGTCTTTAGGGTCTTTAGGGTCTTCAGGCAGCAACAAGTTGGGGGAATTGGAGAGGTGGATAATCAGGGGAGGGGTTCGAAAAGAAGACGCCAGCAAAGTCGCCAGTGCGTCGTGTCGTCTGGTGATTTTGGTTTGCCTTGTCCACTGGCAAAAAAAAGTGTGGCCCTGGTTGGTCTGGTGCTGTCTGTCTTCTTCGGGTGGCCCAGCTTGGCCCAGCTTGGCCCAGCTTGGCCCAGTTACCCAGCTTGGCCCAGAGCTCCTTCCATCCATGCGACGTTGTTCCACATCATGTGTGTCTATGTACATAATTTGGATCGTTGCGTCGCCTTGGCGTTGTCTTCACATCCACGCCTCGTTTTTTTTTTCAGTCTCCGTAGTCCGTAGTATGATCTTTCTCATCGATGGAGAAGAATATTCAAGGAACAAAGGAAAAGCAACTCCGGGCCACGTGACTTTTCGGTGGTCAAGATCTGAGCTTGGCCAATTGCTGCCATGGAAGCAAAGAAAGTCCCCTAAAACTTTAGAGCCACTCGCCGCCAAACTCACCTCCATCATCAAAGTTATTATCCAACTGGACCGATTTACCGAGTGGATCCGCATCACATGACTCCCTCCCCATCTTGGCCCATTTGCCTGCACCCAACCAGCAAAGCTAAACTGCAGGGCTGAAAAAGGGCAAACAATTTTCCCAGACGACGTCCGACCCGGGGGGACGAACCTTTTTGTCTTTTGCGCCAACTCCCAACACCAACGACTGCCTTCACATAGTGAGTTTCAGACACCAGAACCACCGCCATGGATGACTTGCCCAACGACGCCAAGTCGAAGGAGGTGGTGAGGCTCTGGCGAGCATGGAGGACGGTGCACGAAATGGTTGCAGATCGGGTACGTTGAGCTGCGAAGGACACAGAGAGAGAGAGAGGCACTGCACTGCGTCGCACGAGGGAGCACACCAATCTGACTGACTGCATCCTCCAGGAGTACGAGCTGGCAGAAGAAGAGGTCAACATCTCGCTGGACCGTTTCCGCGACGAATACTGCAACCCAGATGGCTCAGTAATGTATGGCCTCTCTCCCCCTTCTCTCGTTGAGGGGAAAAACCCCCCCCCCTCCCTCCCTCCCGTTCCCGGAAACGAACGTCTCAACGCAGGGATTAAAAAAAAAAAAAACCACTTCTAACATTTCACCCACTCCAACTCCTCAGCCGATCTAAACTCCAATTCTCGGCGCGCCCCAGCGACGCCATGCTCAGGAAGAATACACCACCCGCGACCGAATCCAACCCTGACCCCGTCCCAGACTGCGGCCCCGTCTGGGTCGAGTTCCTCACCGACAAGCAATTCGGTGTCGGCCAGATCCGCCAGTTCGCCAAATACACCATCTCCAACCACTACAAGACGGGCATCATGGTCACGCACGTGGCCCTCTCGCCCGCGGCCCGCAAGTCCCTCGCCAGCGTGGAGAACCTCGCCAAGATCGAATGCTTTCTCGAAGACGACCTGCTCGTCAACATCACGCACCACGAGCTCGTGCCCCGCCACGTCCTGCTGTCCCGGGAGGAGAAGACGGCGCTGTTGAAGAGATATCGTCTCAAGGAGACGCAGCTGCCGAGAATTCTGCAAAAGGATCCTGTGGCGAGGTACCTGGGCCTTAGGAGGGGCCAGGTCGTCAAGATCATTCGTGTCAGTGAGACGGCGGGACGGTACGCCAGCTATAGACTGTGCGTTTGAAGGGGATGGTGCGGCGCAGTGCATTTGCAGTGTACGAGGGAAATAAGCTATGAGGGCCAGATTGCGGCGGCTGGGTGAGTCAGGCAGGGGGGTTCACACCAGCAATGGGATAAACGATGGGGCGATTGATTCAATCAGCATTTGGGATAAAAAGATGAAGCTGGCGTTTTGGTTTTTTCTTGAAATTTCTTCAAATTAAATGCGCGAGACATGATGCAGATCTGCGCAATACCGACTAAACAACCTGGTTTGGGCTATACCGTGCGTGTATGGATGCATTGTCTGTCTGTCTGTCTGTCTGTCTGTCTACATGCTGCGCATAAGGCGTTGGCCTTCCAACGTTTCGTTTCGCAGGCGACATACTCACCATCGCTGGTTGCCCCAACGGGCGCCTGCCACTTGCCCGTTGCAACGAAATATAAGAGTCACATGTGAGGAATTGAGAAAATCCCCAGTCCATCATCATCAGCACATGGCTTTTCTTTATCCAGACTTTCAAGCTCGTCGCTGCTATACTCCGTACGCCGAGAGACGTCCATGTTCAAGTCAGAAACTCATTCATCTATTCAATCACTAGGCATATGCTTCCCCGCTGACATCAAGTTCATTACACGCAAGCCCGTGATCCGTCTCAGTGAGAGCCATCAAGAAAACGCCACCGCTAGATATCGGCTCTTGCCGGGGTATATGTCAAAACAGAGAAGCCCAATAATTAAAAAAAAAAAAATTAAAAAGATTAGACCAGACGCCGGATTCCTCCTCTTCAATACCTAGAAAGTCAGGTTCGTGTCCAAGAAAGAAAATGATAAAGTGGAAAGCACAGGTCGTGCGTTTTTCAGATCAAGGGAAGACAGTTCAACGACAGGTCACTTCAAAAGACCACCAGGGTCCATGAGTTCAGGAAACGGCTTGCCTCGAAATCTTGGCGCCTGTTCCTCGTGTGACCGCAGGATTGGCTGCAGCTCCGTGCCGGCCCTGTGTCTCGCCCGCGCAGATGTCCTGGAGTTGAGCGGGCCCAGGAGACCGCCCAGATCCTGTAGTAACGCCGTTGAACCACGGCGCACGCCGGTGTTGCCGGCAGGCACGGAGGGCGGGGGAACAGCGTTGGAAGAGCTCGGCTCTATTGTTGACGACGTGTAGCTTCCGCGTCGGCAGCTGCTGCTGCTGCCTTGAATGGATTCCTCGAGCAAGCCGCCCACGTCGAGAAAGGACAAGCCCTTCTGGCCGGGCTGCGAGTCCGATCTGGAGAGAGGATCGTGGGCAAGTGAAGAGTCGTCGCTCAGCTCCGTCTGGCTGCGGCGCCTCGAGCCCTGCCAGTCGATGTCTGCGTGCAGACCGGGGGCCGGCCTCGGCGCGCGGGTGAATGGGCCGACGCCCAGGCCGACGTCTCGCACGAGGTCCTCGTCACTGCCCCAGTGTCGTCGGAGAGTCGGTCTGCGCGGGTTGCTGGATCGGTCAAAGGAGTCGGCGCCCGAGGTACGTCGGAACTTCTGCTTCTTCACCCCGCGGTCGCGAACGAATGAGCCCAGCACCAGGGCGTTGGCGGCGGCCGTGGCGAAAAGAAGCTCGACTGAGGCCAAGAGCGATCGATATTGCTGACGGCCGTGCTCCTGTATCGTTCGCGGCAGTCGAAATATGGTCATTCCGACGACGGCCAGACTCAGTGAAAAGAGGAGAACGAGCTGCAGCTTTCGCCGAGCAGTCATGTTGCTCTGCAGAATGATGGGGATCGGAAAAATGACGAGCAAGAGGTCGGTTAGGATGTTGCACGAGGCCATGGTGATGAGCTGCACGTAGGCTTGCCGACATTGACCGCCTGGATCAGGCAGGACCTGCCAATAGCGAGTGAATGGCTGGCATTCTGTCAAATTGCTGATAGTGACGCCAACAAAGGTCACGACCAGAGTCCATCTGATGGCGATGAGTGCTGTGTGGTGAGATCGCTGCCAGGTGAGGTCTGTTAGTCGCTTGAGAAATTCAAGAATGCAAAACTTGAGGATCCAGAGCCTAAAATAGCACGAGCACGGTTAGGACTTGGGACGGCGATCAGGTCCGCGAGTTTTGTTGTTGTTGGAAGAGGGTGTGGGAGGGGAAAAGGGGTGGTTGGGGTTGGGGTTGTCGAGTAAAATCATACGTGGCAGCATAGAAGAACCTGCTCAGCAACACGAGTCCGCTTGCAATGGTCTTTTGGCGCAATTCCTCCTGTGTGAGCTGAGCACCGGTAAAGTCGGCGTTGTTGGTGCCGAATCTCAAAACATAATGGACGCAAACCATGCGGAAGACGAGCGGAATGATGGCCACGGCAGCCACTTTGTCCTCGATGAAGAGACGCTCGGTTCTGATAAAGCGCCCAGTCACACGCAGCAGAATCATGAGCGTGCAGAATGATGTGGCCCACCAACAAACGAGAAGCGTCGGTTTATCGAGGCGAAAGGCGCGCAGTTCTGGGGCATCCGTATAAATCGTCATGGTTCTTGGTTTGCGTCGCTCCGCGCCCGCCGAGCTCCAGGGACGGGCTCGACGAGCGAGGATGTTCTAGTGAAACGAGTAGGTGACGATTTTGCAATCACTTGATGCCTTCAGTGGTCCGGGCGTGGGGAAAAGGTTCCAAGTCGTGGGTGCAATCCAGAGTCTTGCGCGTCAGGATCGCATGAGCATTGAATGTTTAAATGGCTGGTGTTGGTGTGTTGACGTCGTATCAGCCCGTCGTCGGGTGCGAGATGGGTTGTTGGTTGGTCCTGCCCTACACGGCGAGGTCGGCGGCGGCAGCGTCTGTGGTCACCCTTGACACAAGACCAAAGTCGACGAATAATGGAATAATGTGGAAGACGCTTGAAGACGCTTGAAGACGCTTGAAGACGCAGAGAAGCAGAGACAAGGAGGGGAGGGAGGGGTGGAAGAAGCAGTTCTGGAGATTACGGAGAACGTGGAGGCGGCTTGCTGGGCTGACTCCATCCGTATGATGCAAGGCGCCGTGACGTGGGCGAGGACGAGGGCCAACAAAGCGTCTATTTTTACGGTATGTATGGAGTGAGCCCTGCAAGTAAGCCCTGCAAGTAATAAGCCCCTGCAAGAAAAAGCTCGGCTTGCGCTGGCGGCGGCGGCGGCGTGAACGAACGAGACGATTGTCAGACAGGACCGAGACGACCGAGACGACCGAGACGACCGAGACGACCCAGACGACCCCAGGCCAGACTAACTTTTAGTAATGTATGTAGTACGGACTAGAGTCACTAGACTAGCAGTGGCATGCGGCAGGAGCGAACACTGATGATGAAAGCCGCAGAAACGCCACATCTGCTGCTACATCTGCCCAGTCTGCGTGGACTTTTTGTGGGGCACAGGCAGGGAGGGGTCTGGGTTCAGACGTTCAGACGTCATCACCGCGCCATCGTGATTCCCACAAACACGAAAATACTTCCTCACGCTGGCTGTGTCTGGCGACACAGAAAGACGGTCCGTCGTATCGGAACCCAAGAGCGACTTACGTTGCTCTATTTCTCGTCCTTGCACGGTTCACAAATTTTACGAGGGGATAAGACATGAAGACGAAATGGAAGAAACGAAGGAAGGACAAGAGAAAATGGGTCGCCCTGTTCCGCGCATAACGCGAGAGGCTGGATTGGGAGAGATTCGCGGTCCATTCCCTGTGGCCGTCGCTTGCTTTTGCTTTATTGAGTTGCACAATTGAATCATGCTAGGCCGCCCCAGCGATTGTTGTCTGATGGGGGGGTAATAAAAAGTCCTTTGTTCAATGCACTTTTAGTGACCTAACATCATTTCTCTTGACGTCTGTGCTCCTCTGGCGGCTTAATCGAGGTCCAGGCCGAAGCCCGACTAGGCACTTCCACCACTTCCACTGCCAGGGACGCCACTCGATGTTTGACTCGGAAAAGTCTGCACACAAGCACACACAGCACAACACAGCACCCAGGAAGGATGGCTGGCCAGGCAGGGATTGCTTGACTTGCCTGCCCTGCCTGCCCTGCAGAGAGATTCGCGAGGCGCCATCGCCCATGTAATATGTGCCTGTGGGCGAGTGCCAGCCACCATGGCTGTCGGATGGTCAAAGGCAACGTTGTATGTGAATAGCGAAGTGTACAGAGTACTCGTTATTCCGTACACCGTACAAGTTCCCAACAACAAGGCCGCTACAAAAGTAGCAGGTTGTCGAATCAGATTGTCCCCCGTCTCAGATCGTGTACGTCCGTACTCCGTACTCCGTATGTAGTAGATTCAAACTGCCCCTCTGGGTCGCTCTGGGTTTTTTTTTCTGTACGGATTGTACCGAGTAATAAAATCAGTAAAGGGCCTCGGGGGTAGGCGAGTCCTGCCAAGCAACCCGTTCCTCTATTCGAAAACAGTAGCCTCGTCTCTGCAGGCAATGGGCAATACATGTATGTACGGATCCGTATGTACATACAAAAAGGCAGGCAGCAGTGATTGTAAATCCCTGCTTGCTGATCGGCTTACTAATCATGTAACCACTCAACTTACCGAGTGGGATTTGAGACAACGGATCGAAAGAGGCCCCCCCCAGGGGTCCTCGCCTCCCTCCTTCCCTTCTGCCTCTTCTCCGCCCTTTGCAGCCTCCTTTGCTGACCCCACCTGACAATGTCACCCATGCCCATGTCATGTCAAGTCTGGTGCATGAAACGAAAATCTTTTTGACCCCAACCGCTCACGTGGGGTGCCTGAGAAGGAGGAAGGCGTGCGCCTTATTACCTATCTTATCTGATTTTTTGTTACGATACCGATTAGGGAGTGCATGTAGAGAATACGGATTAGAGGGCATAAGCTATAAAATGGAGAACTCAAGTCATCTTTTCCATCATCGAGATGCTGCCTAATCGTGCTTTTTTTTTTTTTTGGCGTGGGTACGTCTCCCACTGTCACGTCACGACGAAAAAAAAAAAATAAGATAAGATTAAATTAAATAAAATCCTACACAAGTACTCCGTCGACGTGAAATAACATCATGGGGCCGACTTATTACTCAAGCGGGTGCTGCAGCCTGCCGAACTCGCAGCACTGACTTGGTAATGGCGACGCGACAAATGCGTCATAAGGCATGGAGTCAAATACGGATTACGGATTACATACGTCCGTACATACGGCCATGAGGGGTTTACTCTCGGTGAAGTAGCCGCCGCATTTCAGGAACAAACTGGCTGATTCGACGCTTTGACAATGTTGAGCCAGCCCGCCACACACAACTTCGCCCATCCTGTTTACCGAAACTTGGCTCCTACGGGCGTGTTCAGATGAGACAAGCCGCTTTCGAATTGTCGGTCCGGAGACTTGTTGGGGCCAAAATACCTGGATGCTAATAAATAAAGCCATGGCCGGCCGGTGTTCACCGGATATCGACAAGGGGTGCCAAAGGAGGAAGAAGTTCCCCTTTTTTTTTATAATCAACCAACAACCGAATCAACAATAACTCTGCATTGTCTCCCTCGCTTGTCCCTGCCCCCCTCCCCTTCATTTTCGGCTATCACAAAAAAGCCCCCGAATTAAGGAAAGAGTACGGACCATGGGACCATGGGCAAGAAAGAGCACAAAGTCGAAACGTGGCAGGGAGAGGACTTGACTCGCAGCCGAGAAGTTGCGACATTGGTTCGCACTGCCATTCTTCCGGGCTTTCGAGTCCCCACGCTCTGGAGGTAAAGCGCTCTTCGAGGCTTCGAGGTTGCGGCCAATGCATCAGAAGTCCCAGTCTCGCACGTATGTACATGGTGACATCAGTCAAGAACTCGGTAGATGGGTTGGAGACAAAACATATGTATAAGTGCAGCACAAAGGAGTAAAGATGGGACTTGACCCATCTCCATCATACATGGAGCAGGGGTCATTTTACGAGCCATCAGATGTTATCGCGAAGGCACCGGCCCGGCCGCAATTCGCTTTCCCGGATAAAGCTGGGCCGTGTGTAATGCGAACCCGTGGGATTCCTGGATCCGGGGACTTGAAACAAAGTGGGACGGCCTGCCTGCCTGCCTGCCTGCCTGCAAACTTTATATAATCCGGGACGATTGTACAATATAGGGACTAGTATTTAAAAGCGTACGCTAATTGACTGGTAGCCTACGGATCCCTCAGGGACATGGAAACAGATGCATTCTCTTGTGGCGCTGTATATTAACAACACCCTACGGATTAGTATTGCTTGCAGCTGATGGTAGCTGTTGGAGAGCAACGAAAAACTGGGGCATGTAGATTTGTAAAACAATCCAGGGGGGTGCGGTCCATTGTGCTCCGCGGAGAAAGTTGATAATCAGCCAGTCTTGTGAGCTGGCTGCTTCCATACACACTACATACGATGCGCAGCAGTAATTCGCGCCATGCCTTGACTTATCCCGACCACGTGTGAAGACCAGACTATTATCCCATCCCCAAAGCCCTCACCGCCTCCCGAATCTCCTCCTTCCCGGCAGCGCTCCAATCCACGCTCGTCAGCTTCGCCATCCCCCTGCCCTCGCAATATCCCGACACGCCCCAGATCTCGTCGACGGCCACGCTCCTCACCCTCGGCCAGGGATGGAACATCAGCGCCCCAAGTCTCTTCCTGGCCTCGTCCACGCCCGCCTGGACACCACCACCACCACCACCACCCTCTGTCTCGTCTGCATCCGTGTCTGCGACCTCACCATCAGATAGACTGGCCACCCCCCCGTAGACCTTGATACAGGCCATAATCTTGCGGACGTTGCCCGTCTTGTACCCGGCCTTTTGGGTGAGGAGGCATACGTGCCGGAGACTGATGCCCCGGGCTCTCGGGAACAGACCCACGTGGAACAGGAAGGCCATGATCTCGAGCGTCGGCACGGCAACGCCATCTTCTGTCGGGAAGGTGCCAAGGTTCCGTACGAGAGACCTGCAGACGAGGTCCAGGTTACGCTGGGACGCTTCGCAGAAATCTGTGAGCGCGGCGCGACTCGAGATGACGAGGTCGTCGTTGCCTGTGTCGGCGGACGTGACGAGGCCGGACATGAGCTCGACCATCCACGCTGCGTGGTCATGGGGCGCGTGCTCCACAAGTAAGTCGAAGTCGGATTTTAGAGAGGGCATCGGAACGAGGTTGAGGAGGGTTGTGAAGTAGGCTTTGGAGGAGAATGTGAGAGATTGGAAAGACTCGGCGTCGCTGCTTTTTTTTTTTAGCGTTGGAACAATTCGTGTAAAATTAGTCTTGGTGTCTTCTTCGGGAAAGTTTCAGATGTTTCGGGAAATATATACGTCAAGTGAGCAATACCTTTCTTTCATCATGATGGCCAGAACGGCCTGTGCTTCGGCGCGCACGCGGTCTAGTTTCTCTACAGAGAGGCGCAGAGTGCATGGGAACAACTTTCTCAACGAATCCCCCAGCAGATCTGGGTTGGAGCTGGAGCTGGAGCTGGAGATGCCGCCGTTCCCCCAGAGACTTCGCACCGCTCGTAGGGCCTGGATGCGGACATGAGAGCCCACGTCTCCCCTGGCGTTGGTCGTGTAGTCGTTCAGTCCGTCGGTGAGCAAGGCCAGGAACAGGCCCGCCTCGGCGTGTAATAAGAGACTGCTGCGAATGAGGCTCTGCATGATGGTCACGCGCACGTCGATGTCGTCGTCTTGAGCCCACCGGCTCAGCAGCGCCTGACACGCCGAGTCGCGCCCAGACTGGACCTGTGCCTGCTTCGCGATGGGCTGTGCCATCGCCAACGCGTGGAAGTAGCCCTGGCCAGTGACGACGGTTCGGGTAGTTGGCCTTGTTCCCACCGCCGCAGCCCATTCCTCGAGCGTGGCCTCTCGGATCTGCGAGGTTGAGAAGAGAAGGAGGATGAGAGCAGCTGCAGCTGCAGGCTGTACGGTTTCCGCCTCGTTTCTGCTGAGCCATTTTGGAACCATGGATTGAAGCGAGGTGGTCAATCTCGCTGCAGCTTCGTTGGCCCGCGACGAATCTGTGAGCCGGGATGATACGGAGCCGATATACTCTCGCACTCGGGATACAGACAACGAGTCTTGTCCTGGCCGTACGGGCATGGTGGACTGGCCGATGCGTGCTAGCTGGAGCATGGGGAGAGCGGAAACCACGAGGCTGCTGGCGCCCTCTGCGATCAGCTCTGGCCGGCGGTACTCCGCGACCTGGCAATCCTCAAGAATCTCCGAGACGCATGTCAAAACCTGTTGAATCAGTGGCGACTGCGTTGGCAAATGCCCGCCTTTCTCCTGTATGGATTCCGCAACCTTGTCCAGAAGAGAGGCAAAGCACAGCAGCAGGCCATGCCGTTCTTCGACCTGCCGCTTGGCAAGAGATTTGATCTGCCGCATAATCAGCTCAATCGAGGCCGAATAACGAGAGAAGCAGTCCGTCTTGTCCAACAGAGAGAGCCCAGCGGTCAAGACACCAAAAGCCGCTCCAGCAACTCTCCTTGACTGGGCATCAGTGTCCCCGATCCCTCTCCACCCCAAGAGACCGTCGATCAGAGCTTCACCGTACTGCCCGGACAAGGCAGTCGCCTTCGTGGCCACCTCCTCGACAGCCCTGGAGCGCCTCGCCACCATGTGGTAGTCCACGGTCTGGACAAGCTCGATACCCCGTTCTACGGTATCGGGATGACGACCAATGAGTTCCTGCAGGGCGGCTGATGCGCCGCGCCTGATATTCCCTGCAGAGTCCAGGGACGCCGTGACGACGAGCTCTGTCCCCAGGACCTGGAGTATCGAGCTCGTTGACGGATGCGCCTTTGCCGCAAACACGGACGTGGTTGGGACGCTGAGCAGTTCTCGCGTAGTATACCGACGCGCGAGGGCCCATATTCCAAAGCACGCGGCATCGCGCACGTTGGCTCCCACGCTCCCGCCAGACGTACTTCGCTGCTCGAAAGAGAGGCCCAGTAGCAGGGCGTGAATGATGTCGGAGAGTTGGTTTGCAGGAGGAGACCGTCGATAGAGCAAATGCGACAGCGTGAGCGTCAAGCCGTGCCATTCCATATTATTGACGCTGGACAAGTTTCGAGTAGGCTTCTCTCCTGGGCTGCGAGGTTTCGTCCACAATACATTCTTGTTCAGCGACTCCAGTACCGCTTCCACGACTTGGGAAGCCATGCCAGGATCTAGCTTGAGGGTGATGATGCTGAGTGCTTTGCTAGCTGATAATCGGACGGGCGTATCGTTGTCTGAGATGCTGTCGAGGAGATACCCAATCGCCGTTTCCACCATGTCCATATTCGCCATACTTTGCTGCTGCTGCTGCTGCTGCTGTCGCAGCAAGGACACCGCAACAGACCGGATGACCTTGAGTATCATCTTTCTCACCACAGCCAATTTGATAATCGACTGGGACATGTCATTATCTGCAAGCGTTATGGCATAGACGCAGTGGAAGACGGGCGCAAGATATGGATCCATGTCAGACGTCTCGGCAGCCGATCTCAGTGCGCCGGCCAAGAAAGAAAGGACACCTAGGTAAAAGTACATCGACCTCAGTGGCTCGTCCTTTCTCGGTCGAAGAGAAGCCATCGCCCACCGCACCATGGCGTCCAGCACTCCGAGCTGCTGCATGTCTCTGCGCATCGCGACCCTCACCAACAACGCCTTTGCCGCATCTTTTTCCTTCCCCGGAGATGAAAGATACTTGATAGCGAGGGGCACAACCCTCGTCGTGATGCCGGGAAGATTCCGAGGCCAGTCGAATCCGTCTATGCTTGGAACGCCAGAATCCTCGGCATCCAATGTTGATATTGTCGACAGATCAAACGGTGCCAGAAGCAAATGCGAGAGCCAGAGGAGCACCACGTAGCGCTGCTCCCATTCCCACGCTGGCTTCTGTTGGAGATGCGACTTTTCTTCCGCCTCCTCAACGGCAGACAGGAGTACCTCGAGATATCTGGTTTCCACATTGAGGAACCGCACCACGACCTTTTCCCCTCGGACTTTGCAGAATGCATAGAGGATCCTGGAAATGGCATAATCGACTGGTATGAGTAGGTCCGACTGCCTGGTCGTTTGCTTGACCCGGTGCCTCGTCTGGGCGTATTCCAAATACGACTCTGCCAGGAGGGGAATCCATCTCGGTAGATGAGGGTCCAGTAGTTGAGGGAGCTCTTGGAACATGTCCAGAACCATGGTTGTTGACTTCCATGTCTCCCTTGCCCGCACAAAGGATCGCACTCGAGTTCCTCCATGGGCGTCGTCGGACTTGCGCAGAGCCGTGCTCAGCCCACGGTCGAGGTCGGCAATCAGATCTCCCGAGATTTTCTGCAGCTTGATGTCGAAGTCTGCCTCTGGAGCGTCCATGCCGAGTCTGGCAGCTCGCGGCCTGCAGCCTACTCTCTACAAAAGAAGGCTCTGGTGAAGGCAGATGTCGGCTTGAAAGGCCTGAATGGCCTGCAAGGTTGGTGTTGTCTTTTCTTCTTTTTTTTTTTCTCTCCTCCTCATTAGCGGGGTATCCAGGCGCGTGTTCTCTTCCCGGAGTCAGGACAAATGGATTCCAGTCACTCAAATCATCATCAAAAAAAACCCATCGAGCGACGAATCAGAGTGCCCCTCAGCTCAAGATGGCATATTCGTATTCGTCATCCGGTCAATTCAACATAGTAGGCGTCTGCGTCACAGGCAAGCTAGGCTTATCACAACAAAACCAGGTTGGCTCACGCGGCCCGCCCCACTTCAGAGCTGTGGTCACCCACAACCCTAACCCTTGAATCCAGCGACCTGAGCCTCGGACAAGCACACACATTATTAGTCATACAAGTTCTTCCACAAGTCCCATCCACTCTTCTCCCTCAAGCCATGTCACACCAACATGGTGCCAAGACCCCCCAAACCAAACGAAACTCTTCGTCCGCCCTGCCAAACGACAGAAAAGACGACTTGTTCCATAGGAAACCAACAGATGACGCAGAAACAGTACTGTTTGAAATCTCTGATTCCTTGGCAGAAAACCGTTCAGCAACCCAACAGCGGCATCTCCGTCAGTCACCCCCCTGAATCAAGGAGTTCTCGCGTCGTCTCAGCCTAGAAATAGTGGGGCGCTACGATGAGTTCGCCAGTTTCTCAAACAAAAGCGTTTTGCACGACAATTAGACGACACCCAATCCTGAACCTTTTCTGTTCGGTGAGTGAGATGATTTCTGAAGCAGGGGGGCTTGTTTCCGTCTTTCCGAAAGGAAACCACGGACCCGGCATCCTTTTTTTTCCCCTTCCGTGTGGTTTCTTCGTTTTACACAAGTCTTGCTGCGTGAAACGTGACTGTTTCCGGTCCGGTGCAGGGCGTGTGTGATTGGCGACCGCATGAGAGAGGTTCTGGCCGTCACGAGGAGAGCAAAGTTGCAAGTCCACTACAGTCTCACTTTCACGATCACATACTAGGTCCTTGGTGGTCTGTGCGTAAAGTGAAGCCTCTCTGCAACGTTATTGGATCAAGAGCATATGTTGTGGTATGATGAATGTTGCTCGTACGACATGACGTAGTCTATGCTGCTCCCAGAATCAAGTAGAAAAAAAAGATGAATGGTATTCCAAGCACACCAGTGTCGGCCGTGCTGTAATATGCTTGCGCTCAGAGTAATTATGCTATTGTACTTACTGTACTGGTGGTCTTCCAGCTTTGTCGAGTATGTAGTTGATCATTATTTCATGCCATTAAACTTGGTTACGAGACAGCAATCGCCGCAACTAAAACATCCAGCGCGCTGCTTTGTGTAGGTCCCGTAGCCGCCACGTACGGACCAGCCCACGACACTCCTAGTTTGTTCTGGTTGTTTCTGTCGTTCTTCCATATCGAATCGGCATTGCGAATGATGAAGTCCTTGAACTCCTGGTGAGGTGCCACTTCGTTCAAATATCCAAGGTTTCGGACAAAGATGCCCTTGAACTGCTGCCCGTCCTTGCCACAGTTTCCCGGGCGGAGCTCGCACTTGTCCGTCTCGACCAAAACTCCTTGGGGATTTGAGAGGGACTTGATAGCGGCCCGGGCAATGGGTACGGCCTTTTCGATGTATTTCAGGTCGTCGGTAAGACGGAAAAGCTCCGCAAGGCCGCCAAGCACAACACCTTGGTTGTAACTCCATGTCTGAAGACCATTGTTCTTGCATTTATCATCCAGGCCGTCGTTGATCAGATTCTGAGCATTAATCATGCCGCTCTTCTCGAACCAGTTCCACTGATCAATGGCGATGCGCTTGTAGGTCTCATTCTGGGACACTCGGCGAGCCAGAGAGGCGGCAACGGACAAGTAAAGCTCGTTGGCGATGGCGTTGACGTACTTGCGCTCCTTGCTCCAGTAGATGCCTCCGCCACATGGCGTGCCTCGTCCTGTCTGCATGTCGTTGAAGATGTCAACAGCCGCGTCGAGGTATTCTCTGTCGCCAGAAACGTCGAATGACCGGACCAATCCCAAAGCCCACCATCCTTCGTCGTCATAGAATTCGTTGATGAAGTCGTCAAATCCGCGTTTCCCCAAGAACCCTCGTTTGGCCATGCAGCCGTCACTGTGATCCAGGCAGTACGTGGACGAGACCATGCCGTTCTTGGCCACTGCTTTAATTGTTTGGACGCTTGTTTTTTGTGCTTGAAAAAATGTGTTGCGCATATATCCACCAATATTGAGCTTGTTGGCTTCAGCAAGCCGTAATGATGCAAAATCAGCCAAGGTGGTGAGGGCGTTCCCGCTGTTCCACCAAGCATCATCCCAGATTCCCGTTCTTACGTTGTACCAATTTTCGTTTAGTACCCTTATCGATGCAACAGCATTATCAGTATAGTTTTGAGCGCTGGCGGCTTCCACAGAAGCGCCACTGACGGCAAAATATAAGCCTCCGGCGGC
Source organism: Epichloe elymi (assembly GCA_023658475.1). Classification (NCBI taxonomy): domain Eukaryota; kingdom Fungi; phylum Ascomycota; class Sordariomycetes; order Hypocreales; family Clavicipitaceae; genus Epichloe; species Epichloe elymi. The sequence goes on from CP098274.1 coordinate 1,803,166, forward strand.
GAGTATCGACCTCCAATTGCTGTTACGACAACTCATCTTGTCGTCGATGCCAATGGAAGGCGTATGTGAAAGGAGGAAAGTGACAAGGGAGATGTATTGAAGTACCCCGAGAGAAGGATTAGTAGAGCAAGGAAATTGTGTCCGTCAGACTGACGATGCGACAGTCAAACACTGTATCAGGCTCAGCGTGTCACACTCTTCCCAAGACTTCTCATCAACCGTGTGATTCAGAAGCAACAAGGTTCGAAACTGAGGTGGGAATATTGCATAAATGAATGAAGAGATGAACAAACATGGGGCAACCCGGAGACATGAAATGGGGACTCGGATGGGAGCGCACTACTATTATACCATGCTTCAGGCAAAGGACAAGCGCTTGGCTTGGCCGTGGGCAAGTCACTCTCCTCCACCATCCATGGTGGACAAGCAATGCACACGCCTTCTAGAGGGACCACCAGCTACATTTCTCGTTGAACCCGTGTGTCGCGTGCCAGGGTCAGCAAGTCAGCATGTCATTGTCGTGTGCTGCCAACATCTGGTTGGATCTTGTAAGGGGGCTCCTCTTCCGGGCCAAGATGGAGTGTCGGTCGCATTAGGCATTAGGGGGGCAGGCATGGAGGTTCCGTACCGCCTCACGGAGTCATGCTGGCCCCCGTGCCTGCCTCTGCCTCTTTGCGTCTTGACTCTCCGTGTAAGAGAATGCAGCATGCCAGCAAGCCAGATGCAGCCTCGATCGGACGGCAGCCAGCCGATGGCGCGAGCAGATCCAACGTCTTGATTGGCGCGGACAGGGATTCGGCGCCAAGTCTGGATAACACAGGCGGCGCCAAGCCATGACCTGACTCTGGTCCGGCAGGCAGTGTGGCAGTGGGGCAGTCTGGCAGGCAGTTTGGCAGTCTGGCAGTTCGTGCCTGCCGGCGCCTGTGCGTCTCTCTGTCCCCGTCTCGGGCAGCAAAAAGCAGGGGCAGGAGGACAAAGGCCAGCGACGTACTCCATACTCGGTGGATATATATGTATACATCATTTGTCTGGAGAACAACGACGACATCCACGACTTGCTGATTGAGGCGAATTTATGTCACTGCTGCCGCGTGAAAAGCGCTGGACGGCAGGCAGGCAGGCAGGCCGATGGACTGACAAATTGAAAGTGGTGGCAACGTGAACAAGTCGCTGCTCAAACGCGGCGCTGACGAGGTGAAAGCTTTGCGAAGGCTGGGCATCGTGTTTCAGCGGGAGATTGCCTCTTCATGCCCCGAAGCCAATGCGAATACCCCTCTTTTGCAGGTTAGCAGCCCCCATGGAACCGACAAGACAACCACCTCACTGGCCTGACCTAGGTCGCTGTTCGCCCCCAATTATGCGACAACGGTCCTGGCTGTATCGTAGCACTACTTGCCTAGCCTGGCGCTGTAGGCAAATCTACTTCCATGGAATCAAGGAAGAGCTCGTTGAACAACACGCATCCGATGAAGTTGCACGGGAACAGAGGTCGTGCCGTTCATCCTGCGGAGCGGTGAAGAGGTTCGATGCTTCGTCGTGGTTTGTGCGACAGATGTAATCATCCAACAAGGCATGTGCGCCCATCTGGAATCCGTTCCAGTCATGTCGTGTCCGGGAATCTTTGCTTTGTCCAGACAAAGGTCAGGGCATCACCGCAGACGACCAGACTCGACTCCGTCTCGTGATGTCTACCAGCTGCCCCAGCCAGATCAGGTGCTCAGGGCAGCTTGAGGTCTTGTTGCAGGCAGGTGCGCGCAGGCAGGTGAGGTTGTAGGCAGGTGAGGTGCAGGCAGGTGTAGGCAGGTGCGCGCAGGCAGGTGCGTGCAGGCAGGTGCAGGCAGACATCACCACGGGTCTGCACCTCCCCTTCCCTCTCTCAACTAGTTGCCCTTTCTCGCCCATGATGAATTTCATCCTTCCTTCAGTCGCAATTTTTTACTGCACTCTGACTGCATCGTCAGCTTCAAGCTGAAACTTGGAAGCCCCACGACGTGCCGCCAAGCTGGTCTCAAACGCGCGCTGGATGCTCCGTTGTTCATCTAAACCAAGGCGAGGACGACCGGACAATATAATACGGCATAAAAGCCCGATGGGTGGTTCCTGCAGGGAGGGGGTGAAGAGCCAGCCACGCCCAGCCACGACCCTGAATCCTGTCCCGATCCAACACCCCGTGCACATTTCTGCGTTTGAGATGCCTCCCCAACAAATCTCCATGCCAATGGCAAGTCGACCGTGCACCCCTAGGGTAACATTACAAGGTACACCCACTGTTAAAAAAAAAGAAGGTTCCTAGCGCCGAGACAACACAGTTGTGTCTGAGAAGAGCTATCGCTAATCTCGTCACGGCTTATGCTACTGGTCAATTTGATATATTTCAGGCATGTTCGGCATCAACCCGAATTCAATCAAATATCCATGTCCTTCACGCTCACAGAGCTCACGATACGGGTAGCACAGCCACGTGCACCTGGGTGCAGTACAGTATGCGACATTAATACGGACTACATAGACTGCTCGATGCTTGGACGCGTGTCGCATATTTGTGCGCACAAAGACCACATGGCGGCATTTCCTGCCGTGGAACAACGCGCACGCTTCCTTCCACTATTCTTAGTAGAAGTAGTGCAAACAGTCATACAAACACGTTGCTGGCCCATATTTCAACTTGGCGGTCTGGATTGTGGTTGACGTGATCATTTTTCTGATGTCTGACATCACGACCCGATTACAAGAAATATCCATGTTGCACACGAGCAACATTCTTCGCAAAGGATACGAGTTCGGTGTCATCCAATGAGGAAGCACGTTCTAGTCAGATAGCGATGCGTGTCAATCGAGAGGGACAAGGAAAGTCTAAAACAAAAAAGATCGTATTGGGTATATTAGATATATTTCCAAGTCCTCGTACTAGAACGCCAACCAAGCTGCTTCATGTCTCCGTCTAGAACATCCATGACGCAAAAAAAGGAGCCCCCTCCTCCTCTTCCTTGGTTCAACTCCCTTCCCTATCCGTTTTCCACAACGCGGGCTTTTACTATTTGCTTCCGTGAGAGGATATCGATGCATAGTAATTCCCCAGAGTTTCGTGACTGCTTGTTGGCTCCACAACGCTCTGTGATCGACCAGAAGACGGTCGTCTCTTCGATGCAAATTTAGCCAACATCGATGAAGACTTGTTCTTCTCGTTGGCCAATGTCATGGCACGGTCGGCCCCTTCAGCAGTAAGCTCTTGGATGGTGCTCGGTTCTAAAAATATTTTGGGGAAAATGCCCCATTTGCCTTTGCTATTTGTGCCGGACCAGCACCAAAAATCCGGAGTGGGATCTGACAATTACGTCAGTTTTGTCTACGAAGAGCATGACAAAGCCACCAACCACGCCATGTTACTTACAGCCGATGTTGATGATGGACTCATTCTTATCAAACCTGAGCCAGAGGCTCTTGTCCTTATCTTTGTCCCTTTGGTGGAATTTCCATCGAGATTTTGCGCGAATAAGACTTGAGCCCATCATTCTGATGTCCTCAAAAGGTGGTGCATCGAGTTTGATAATGTCGGCAGGAACAGATGCACAGATACCGTCGTGCCATGCAAAGATCCATTCGCCATTGTACTTTTCCGGCCAGTTTATTCCAACCATCCTGGCCCCGTGGCAGAGTTCCAAAGCTGGGCTGCGGTCAAACAGAAGCCTTTGGCCGTATAGCCTTCGTGAATGATCCCGCGTGACGCCCGTAGGCTTTCCAGATATTTGCGAGAAATTCAGCTGTGCGGGATGAGCTTCGGGTGGGTTTCTGAAGTGAATGTCGTAGTCGTTTCGGAGGTGAGCAGGCATGCTGGCCCCTTCCACGACAGCGATTCCGGGAACCTTGGGCAACGGCCGTGGATGATGTGTCAAATGATTGAACAAAGCCTTTGACGTTGTGAAAACTGTTGCATCGCACTCATGGATCGTTCTTCCTGCCTGCACACAAAAAACGCAGGCATAAAGGACGTCATCGACTCGCTTGGCCGGGAGATGACTTTTCTGTAGGAAACGGAGACGATAGCTGATGCCGCTCTTGTAAAAGTTCCCCTTTTCTTCAACGTGTTACATCAGTTTTCTTTCTTGCGTCGTGTGTCATGTCTTGTAGGCTTACCTTCTTTGTTCAAGTCATACTCAATCTGGGAAAAGTCCAGTTCAAAGAAACATCCTGTACATCGTGCCACAGTAGCGGTTGCTGAAAATCCCTGTCCAAGAGTTTTAGTGTGACGTCGAAATGAGCTTGGCTTGGGGCGAACTCACTGGTTTCTTGGTCTTCTTGATCCCAATCTCACCGCGAATGACTTCTTTGGCACCCTCACAGAAGCCTTTGTATTGATAAAATGTGCTAGTCGATCCTATAGTGCAATCTTTTGGTGACAGTCTGGCCTGTATGGAGTCTTCAGTGGCCACAGGAATCAAGCCATGATCTGGATTTTCGCTCGGTACTGTCATGGTTATATCGAGGCCTGCTTGACTTCTTGGAGTGGACGTTCCCGATTGGGGGTAGAGACTTTGATGGTTATTGCCAGAGCCAAGGCCGTGGTGATTAACCAGCGGCGGTGGCGGCAGAGGACTGGTCGGGGGATGCCCTTGCAGCTGTCTGATGGTCTTGTATTGCCGGTCCATATCTTCGACCCGACTGGTAACAGAGGCTCTCGAAGTTCTTCGCGGTGGAGGAAGCAGAGGTGATCGTACTTGCAGCGTTTGGATGCTACATGTTGGTTTGCTTGTTCCTCGTGGCGCATCTTCCTCCGGAATAGTAGGAGAGAGCGTGGGGGGCCGCGAACGGGTTCCATGGCTCGTCGCATTCGTGGAATTCGACTGCGTGCTGGATCCAGAGTGCCGGTAGTCACTATGCTCAACTGTATCTGTGTCTTGATCGTAGACGCCAGCTACACTTCCGTGTGGTTGCTGCGCATTAACTGGCGAGCGTTGACTGTTGTCGGGGCTTATGGGAGAAATAGCGGGATCAACAGGTGACTCTGGCCTATAGACAGTGGGCCTTCGGTGGACTGAACTGTGAGTATTCGTCTCTACGTCTTCACCACCAAGTGCCGATTGGGGATCCCAGGGGTCCAGTGACGGTGGTCTCGGGTGTGTTTGTGACGGTGGTCTTGGGGGTGTTTGTAGAGGCTGCTCAGGCGGTAGTGGAATGTCTGTATCCTCCCCTCTTTGGACGGCGATGGCAGCCACCAGATCTTGGCCTTGGACACTTGACAACCGCTGATCGAACATCAGATTTTGTAGCTGAGTTGTGACATCATCCACGTGAGGATGATCTGCTACTGATCTGGCGTCGCCCTGTGAGCCCGACGTCGAACCCCGCGTTGAAGGAATTAGGCCAAAGGGGTGCTGGGAAGCTGGCTGCTGAAGAGGGAAAAGTGACTGCGGGCGAGGGGATGATGGCGGCGATAGTTGAGAAAGGTAGTGGTTTGGAACTTCAAGTTTCATGGTGATGAGAATATTGTACACTTTCGGGCCAGCTTCTCTATTCAAGGCCTGCAGCTCGTGGAACTTCTCGGCCTTGAAGGTATCGGCCTCGATGAAATCTTCAAAGTCCCAGAGTAAATCGGTGAGTTGTTTACGGTATTCGTTGATCTCAACTGCAACAAATCATTTCGCATCAGACTATCCGCCAAGATATGAAAGTCAATCGGAGTCACCTCGTCAAGCTTCAGCTGCCGACGAATTGTTTCCAAGGATCTAAAGAAGAATAGAGGGTACATACCGTTTTCTTTCAGAGCGAGTATGAAGTTATTTCCGTATTCATTATAGAGCTTTCTGCAACTGGCCTCGATTCGGGCCAAACCTCTTTCACCTACCTTCACAAGGCGCTGCGCTTCTTTCAGCATATCTTGTGAATCCCCCGCATTGTCCACAGCCAGCTTTCCTTTTTCAACCACGTCCCGAAAAGGCTTCACCGCGAGTTCGTCGACGGTTTCCATTATTTTTTTCTTTCCAAACGGAGGGAGTCCAACCACGTCAGATGAAGGCAGAGAGCGTCGAGCTCAGACTAGAAGCCTCAAGATGGCTCATGAAAGGCAGTGCCGGCCTATCTAAACGACACACGGGGCGCCGTCGGTCGCAGTCTGTGCTATTGTTCTGGCAATCCGTCGTTAAAGCTGGGGAAGTGGGGTAACAATATGTCTTTGTCGTCGGGCCTGTCGTCGAGGTACAGTGGTACAGTGCCCGCAGTGCTTGTTTAAAAGACTGAACAGGTGCTCTGCTGGTAGTTGTCTGTAGTTGTCTGTAGTTGTCCAGGATAGGAAGAGGAAGGGGGCGGGGAGATGAATGAACAACAATAGAAAAGGCATCACGCCAACATGTACCCTGGCAGCCTGGGCGAAACCGGGTGCCGAGTGTGCGCCGAGTGTAGCAACTCCATGGGGGAGCAGGGCTACTGGAAGGATTTGTGATGTGGCAAGTTGGACGAAGTAGATTTGCCTGCCAGAACTTGTAGGCTGATATCACGCATCCGCAAGGGGTCTTGGGGAGGGGGGGCGAGGGGCGGAGGCGTGCGTCTGCTGAACAGGTCTGAAAGTCGAGCTCGAGACTTTGGGTCCGGAACGATCCTGTCCTGACCCACAGTCCTTGTATTATGTCACTTATTATTAAGTGACAGAAGTTTATTTGTGCCTGCACCAACAACAGCTGCACACGCAGCACCGCCCAATGCTCGGCCGACTCGGCCGCATCAATTGTAACAAGCCAGGTCCACGAGGCTTGAAGCAGGAGAGGCCATCGGGGCAATGTGCAATGCCCTGCAAAGCTAAACGCGCCTAGAATTGCCGCATCGGCCAGAATAAAGAGGCGGCCACCACCAAGACAGGCGAGACATGCAGCCGTCAACATGGGTATCGTTGGACGGTCAGAAACAATACGGAGTACGGATTGTTACGGATTAGTCCGTACGGGGTACAATGGGTTCAAATTAATCGTGCCATGCCCCACTTCTTTTGGTAAACGCGAGCCTCTGACCACCGAGGGTGTGGAAGTGGGGCGTGGCACAATTAACGTTGAGTGGGAGGGACGAGGGGAAGGAGCCATGCATGCGCCATTCATTCGACCCACCCGATCTGACTTGGCTGCTGCTGCAACGCCGGGCCAATTCTCGACCCGACCGACCCGTTCATCTCTTCATTTCCCGACTGCACGACAGGTGACTGCCGGCCACGATGCAGTTGGGAATATCAGTCTTGTATTTTGCTTACTGTCCAGCTGTCAGTCAGCCTGACAAGCCTCCATGCAACCCAGTCTCTCCGGCCGATGGCATAGCAGGCATCAGCCAATCTTCAAATGACGAGTCAGCGCGGGTACGAGATTGCCGACAAAGCAGGCAAGAACCAATAATTCTTTAATTCTTGCAAGCAAAACGAAAGTGGCACGTGCTGCCCGCAAGACGGCAAACGTTCTCCATGGCGTTGTGGCAAACTCCGTGCTTATAGTCAAGCATTATGTACAGCACGACGAAGTGACAGCACGACGAAGTAGAGTAATGACTTGTCATTCTCAGCAAGTTCTCCAATACATGCAGACAATCGCTGAGCTTAGTCCAGGTATTATCTGTGACACGAATAGCACAAACCATGCTCGGTTTCGCGGTCCGAGTGTGATGCAATGATGACAAGCCTCGGGAATTAAAAGGGGAATGGGTCCGTTCACCCTGCGTGGTAGAAGCAAGCATCCCTCCTTAATCGACAGCTGCTCCGTACATCGCCAAGGCCATTCTGCAGAGCATCAAAAAGCCGTTGTCTACGATAGGACACCGTTGCCCTGCATCCGATCGACGGAAGTAGTCGGACTTCAACACTAGCCGACGTTGCAAAGTGACACCATTTCTGTAAGGTAGGCAGGCCCCAAGACGAGATCCGTCGGTGGAAGTCAACGTAAGCCTCTTTATGTCTTGTTACTTGATTCCCGTGTTTATGAGAGTTGGCTCACTCTCCGTCTTGCATCTACCCATTCTCGAACATGATGAGCCGCCTTCGCTGTAGTTCAAGCGAAGAACCGATGCTAAACTATGCTGGCGCTCTCAGGGGCAAAAAAAAAAAAAAGAGAGAGAGAGACTAACTGTTGGTATCACAGGGTGCCTGATATCAGTGTCAGGGTCATGGAGGCAATAGAGCGACAGAGGCTATGAAGGCGATGGCATCATGTACAGTAGGACCTAGTCGTGGCTCGCAGCGCCCTAGCTGCGAGGTCGCCGCGAGCTAGTCACGTGCACGTAGAGGGGGTATTTAGGCGAAGGTCACACACATAGAATATAGGAGGCTAGAGATTAAAACCCTTAAGCATATATACCTACCTTTTAGCTACATAGCTGCTACCTTGATCATACCATCACCCTGTTTCATCATATTCGGCCCAGAAGCCTTGACAATCAGGGTCGTAGATGTGTGAGCCTAAAGAATAGTATTATTATTAATTATCTATTCTAAGCTACAGAAGAAGAGAAGGAAAAGAGGTTAAAAGTAAAGCTTTTTAATAAGAAGCGGAAAACACGTGTGCAGGTTATGTAACTATAAGCCCTACCCTATTATAGGGCTAGATTATAGATTAGAAGTGGGGCCCGCACGCGCTTATACGCGGGCTAACCTTTTACTAGGCATTTGCGGCTATAAAGCGTAATTGATATTATACTTATTCTAACACTAGAAGAGTATTACTATTTGTACAATAGCAAATATCTATTTGTACAACAGACCTATTTTAAAGATACGTACAGCCGCCAGCCCGCCCTGCCACTTATACCACGCCTACCATAGCAAATACCTATACCTTCTAAATGCCCTAACCTACATAAGCCGCCCGCCCGCCTAACCGCACACTGTGAGGCGCTGTGTGGCGCTGCGGGTGACCAACAGGCCTTATAATCAATTGTAAGGTGCAATGTTAGCGACAGCTAGCATTGGCGGATCTTTTGGTCTATTGGGGAATTCTAGCACACCTTCTAGGGTTCTTACAGCAGCATTTTGCATGGGAGCCATCCATTTTCCCTCTGTCTCTTGTACCATCATTTTGTTCTAACCCTTTGATATCGAAAGATAGAGGCACGGAAAGTTAATTTGTTCGGGAGGGAAAGGCTGATCATCAATATATATAATATTTGCTTCAACGCAGTCCAAGACACGCATTGGCAGAAGAGCAAGAGTACTTTAGCATACATATATAGCTTTACTGTCATTACTCGCAAAGGTTTCTATAAAGTTTGTATGATAGTTCAACCTTGAAGACTGTGCCTATACCAATCAAGAGAGAATCCAATTTGCTCAGGCTCGCCTAAAGAAAGCGCGTGAAGAAGACCACGTTTCTCCAAGTCCTGACAAAATTCCCTTTTCGAAAAAAATTCCTCTTCCATGCAGTTTTGATCCACATCACGATTGTCGTCACTGCCTCGCCCGGCGATTGTTGCTTCGCCGTGGACACTCTGTAATAACGACCTCCACCATACTCCAAGGCCATAGCATATCCCATGAATTATGCCACCCATGACCATACGCCATCGTTCGTTGAAAGGAGATCTGAGGAGGGTGGCCACTTCGCTACTTTCCTTCTTTCCGTTTTCGTTACTTTCCATCGCATCGGTTCTTTCGTTCAAAAGTGTTTTCGTGTGCGCGGCTAATTCTGAGATTGTGACATATTTGTTATGCCAACATTTGTCGATGATATTATCAATCAGGGGATTGCCATCCAATTTCGGAAATTCCATGTTCTGTAGTAGGTCCACGACCTTAGGACCATGGTCGTAAGGATCCTCGGCAAGACAGCGATCTCCATAAACCTCAAAGCCGTAGTTCATCAAATAGTACAAGGAACCGAGCGCAAACTGTTCTGTTCGAGAGCCAAGAAAGCCAAAAGTTCCACATTCCCCTTGGTCTGACTCATTATTATTGAGTATTCGGCCATACGGAGCCATGCAAGCTTCGTAATTTGTGCCAATTTTCGCCGTACAATCAAAATCGGATAGCTTTAGTCGGTTGCGATCAAGTAGAACATTTTCAGGTCGTAAATCACCATGAGCGAGTTTGACGGATTCCAAGAAAGCGACGGCTTGAGCGAGATCGTTCATCCATTCTTTTCGTAGGAGTAGAGGTTCCAACTTTTCTACTGTAGTAACCACCATAGTTTGCTGGTCCCGAGTATGATTTTTTTGCATCCTAGAAGAAAGCGACATGTCTAGGAGGTAAATTAGTAGACAACCTCTTAACTGCCAACAGGGGTCACACCTCTCATGTACTCGAGGAAGATGCCACTGCTGGAAAAGAGAAAACACTGCACAATAGAGGGACAAGGCGGATTTTGCGAGAATACTTGATATATCTCGAGCTCTTTTTGGAATTGTTCCCTCTCGAATTCCCCAGACTTGGGGACTTTGACCACGATGCGAGGGTGGACCTCGTAAACAAAAGAAATGCCTCCTCCCCAGATCCAGTGGACATTAGGAAACTGGCGTTGGATATCCATGGTTGAAGGTTGACGTGAGATGGAGAAGCGGTATTTGAGGAGAAAGGGTAGGAGCAACTTACCCGGTATTTGAAGAGGGAAGCGCCGTCACATCATCGATTATGACTGGTTCAATTGACCGACTTGGCCAGTGTTGCCTTTTTTTGCCTTGCGTTTCAGGCTAGAAAACCACCTGCGTACAAGCGACTAAGTTTACCAGGAAACTTCTTCCCGTCGCCGGAGATTGATTCTGGATAGGGATAAAGAAAAACTGTTGCATTCCAAGCTCCCCTAATGATTCAAATTTCACTAGAAGATAATTTTATAACAAGCGCAAGGAAATATAGATAAGATTCACGAAGTTGTGAGACTAATTTCTATCAAGATTGCAAACTCCAGAAACCCATCAGGCCTTCTTCCAAACCCCATTGCTCTTCACATAAGTACCATTGGCGATACAGTCGGGGCATGGATCCCTTTTGGTTGTCTTGCCGAGGTGCTCTGTTTTCTGGATGATGCCGCAATTGTTGCAGCCATCAAGCTCCCTAATCCTCCCGGGAGAATCAACTCTATGTCTGCATAGGTGCTCGATTGTCTCAATGAGCTTCTGACACATGATGCCTGTAAATTTCATCCGTATCAGCTAAAGCGGTTTTGGCTAGCGATGATCATTGATACCCACTCGAAGATAAGATGTAATGTCGGGTTTGCGATTGTTGAGGATATTCACAGCCTCACATCGCAGCCTCAGGCATCAGCCTTGTCATCCTCTCTTCGTTTAATAATGCAGCCTCCCGCATCTCTAGGTCTAAGTGGTTATGCTTGTTCCGACACTAACCGCGTTTGAGCGCGACAACTTGAACCTGGGACGTGGCAGCCAGCGACGTACCCGTCGTAATGCGTGCTAGACCGCAAGACGTCGTCGGTCGGCGTCTTTTTCCAGAAAATCCACAAAAGGGCAGGCGGACCTGTAACTTGAGGCTCACTATAATGTGATGGACACGCGACCCGTCGTCGTCAAGACAAGACTCAAAAGAACCGACTGACGCCTTGCGCCGCGGTGAGCAGTGAGTTAGCTGTCCGCCCTTTTACGTGGAAAGGCCATGAAGCCATCTGGGCTGGACAAATGGAGAGAAAAATCGGAGCCCCCCGCTCATGATGCTCCGAGTTAGATGCCGCGAATGGAGCAGCAACAAAGCAACAAGCATCGGAACGGCCATATCCCATGTGATGTGAAGCGAGCGTTCCCATTGGCAGGAACAAGATTGTATTTCGGATGGAAGAAGCGAATGATTGCATCCGAATTTCCAAAAGCAGCAAGATGAACATCCCCCCCGTCCAGGACGGATGGGATGCCCCTTATCATCCTGTCCGTACTTACTTACCCCGCCTTTCGGCGTCCGCCAGCCAGTCAGTCGTAGGGTAGATCAGGAAAACCAGGCGTTGTCCTGGCTGGGGTCGGACAATGTCGCGTCACGTTTGAGATGGGAACACATTTTTCCAACTCGGGCAAGTCGACGCATTTTTTTTCTTCTTTTGGAGCTCCGTGCCGGCCGAGAACAACACGGGATTCTTAATTCATCAATGACAGTACCCCGGAATCCGTACATGAGCATTACATCTCGGGACTGGTTGGGTCATCCCTGCAATACAATCAACTCTAACCAATTCCGAATTTAAATTTACTTTCATTCCCCCCCCCTCCAATCTTCTCCATGATAAAGTGCCAACTCGTCGCGCAGAAACAGTAAAAAGACGATCCTAGGAGAAAGAACCAAACCAAAAAAAAAAAAGAAGAAGAAAAATGACTGTCAATGACTTGGAAGACTGGCGCGTCCAGGTCGCCCGCAAACGCCAACAGCTTGACTCCCAGATCCCATCGTCGTGGCGTCTCGACGACGCATTCATTGCTTCGGCTCTCATGAATGGCAAGTTGTTGGAAGCGGATATTCCACGGCGCAGCGGCATTCTATCGCAGGATGAGCTTGAAATTACGGAGCGGTACTCGGCGAGGCAGTTGTTGCGGAGACTTGCGGACGGGGAGGTCACGTCTCTTGCGGTGACGACGGCGTTTTGCAAACGAGCGGCCATTGCTCAGCAGCTGGTGAGTCCGAAGATCTGGCTTGACCACTGTGGTTGGATGGGCGAGAAAAACGGCCCCGTTGGTTGACAAGGAAACATGTCCGACACGGAACAGACATCGTGTTTGACGGAGCACTTCTTCGACCGCGCCGTCGCCAGAGCCGTGTACCTCGACGAGTTCCTCGGCCGAGAGGGCAAGCCGCTTGGTCCGCTGCACGGCCTGCCCATCAGCATCAAGGACAGTTTCTGCGTGCAAGGCGTGCAGAGCACGCTGGGCTATGTGGCGTTTTTGGGAAATCCCCCGGCGGAAGCCAACTCTGCTCTCGTCAAGATGCTACTTGATCTCGGGGCGGTCCTGTACGTCAAGACGAATGTCCCGCAGACGCTGATGGTGAGTGCTTTCTTTTCTTTTCTTTTCACATGTTCCCCGCGTCCAGCGCCAAAGTACCGTCGGCGACCAGTCGCACTTGTCCATGAACCCGTCGGGCTCACTTGCACACAAAACGAAACGCAGACGGCGGATTCGGAAAACAACGTCTTCGGGCGCACGCTGAACCCCAACAACACCAAGCTCACGGCCGGCGGATCCAGCGGCGGCGAGGGCGCCCTCGTTGCCTTCCGAGGATCCATCCTCGGCGTCGGCACCGATATTGCGGGCTCGGTTCGCATCCCTGCGCTGTGCAACGGCGTATACGGATTCAAGCCCACGGCCCATCGGATCCCCTATGGCGGCCAGATATCCGGCGCCATCGACGGCCTGCCGGGCTTGGTGCCGTGTGCCGGGCCGTTGGCCCACAGTCTCGACGACATGGCGCTCTTCATGTCGACGGTTCTTGACGCGCGACCGAACCGATACGATGCGACGGCCCACGCGGGGCCATGGCAAAGAACCCTCGATGCCCCCCCGACCGCAAAGCCGACCGCAAAGCCGACCGCAAAGGTCACAATCGGCATCGTGTCCGAGGACGAGCACTTCCCGCTGCACCCCCCCGTCCGCCGGGCCCTGGCCTCGGCCGTCGACGCTCTCACGAGAGCAGGCCACAGCATCGTCCGTCTTGCCAATTCCCCCGACCGAAGCATCTCGTACGGCAGCCGCCTTGCGTTCCAGTACCTGAACTGCGCACCACACGCCGATCACATTGCCGCCGGCCGAGAGCCGCCCGTGGCATCAGTCGCGCACCGCTACCACCCCATGTTCTCGGGCCCCCCGCCCGTGTCCCAGGACCTCGAGACGTTTGAGAAGATGGCCGCCCTGCACACGGCGCGCGACAAGTACCAGGACGCGTGGCGACAGGCCTGGGTGGACAACGACATCGACGTCATCCTGGGACCGGCCGCGCAGAACACCGCCGTTGCCCACGACACGTATGGCTGGCCTCCTTACACGCTGCTGTGGAACTTGCTCGACGTAATGTCCTCCTTTCTGCTTTGGCCCCGTCCCGTGGCTCTTCTCCCCTTTCTGAACCATGAGGCTTGATCTAGTATCCCGCTTGCGTCATTCCCTACGGCAGAGCCTCCAAGGCGCTGGACCCAGAACCCATGTCCGTAAAAGATCATGTTCAGCCAAGTTGTGAGTGTTGATCTCCCCAGACCTTTTCCAGGAGAACAGACAGATATCATCGCCTCCCCCCTCTTAAAAACAAATAAAGAAGAAGAAACAGAAGGAAATCGTGCCCAGAAATTAAAACGGGGTTAGTCGCTTACAAAATGCCCAGATGATCCAGACGTCGTAGATGGCGCCCCCTGTGCCATTCAAATCGCTGCCCCGCGCTACCTGGACGAGAAGTGCCTCGCCCTTGCTGCCATTATCGAGAGGGATCTTCAGACGTCGCAGTCTTGATGATCACGATGCGCGGAAAGGTTTTACCCCCCTCCCACATAATGAGTTGTCACGATGCTCCGCGATTGAATCTGGGCAAGCTAGTGGTGATACTATTTGAGATTGTTGTGAGAAGCCAGCAGAGATGGATGCATACGTAACGAATATATGGCAGCAGGGCGAGCTTTGGTCAAGTCCCAAACATGCTTTCTGAAGTCGTCCTAATTGCTCTACGCTCTTAAGGCGCAATATTCCTTGACTTTTTTTTTTTTTCTTTTTCCTCATCAGTGAGTGGTTGTGGCCAACGCATCGGACTCCTCCTGAGGTTTGGTAGCTCATTGCTGCTGCCTATACCCAGCCAGGGGCACAGTTGACATCCGTGTAATAAAGTGGAATCTTTTTAAATTAGATGCATTGGCCATAACCAATGAAAGGAAAAAAAATTATAAAAATCAATAAAGTGGAATCTTCATTCGTTAGATGAGTGATAGCAAAAGCCATGATGGCACTCACTCAACCTGTACTTTAAACACCCATCGAGCTGCGTTTTGAGAGCAGGAGCGAAAAATTGACGGCCTTGCGAGCTGTGCACCAGTTTTTGTCCCATGCTTGTCAGACTTTGTCCAGAAAAGAGGAAGAGAGGGCAGCAAGGTTATATTATATTATGCGGTGAGTCTTTTCAAGTTAGTCATCGTTCACCTGGCCAGGCATAGATAGCCAGCACCTACTGTGTAGAAACAACCCTCCGCCAAAAAGAAAAAAAAAGGAAAAGAAAACAGAAAATAAACGAGTATTATAAGGTGATAAACCATACAAGAGGATCATTGGGGTTCTTCAAAGAGACCCGATTTAGAATAACGACGCGCGGCTTCATCCTCGTCTGCAAAAGACAATCAGCTTCTATTTTCTCATTCTTCATCACCGCAAGAGATATCGTCGCCGGATGTCTTACCATTGATGAGAAGAAATGTGCCAGGAGGTAGATCATCCCCAGCAAAAGGGGCCCTCGGGCTGCCTCTGCCTCTGCCTCTGCCTCGTAGTCGCCATGGTGAAGTGACAGATTTGGAATACATGAATAGAAAGGTGTCACACCAGCATCCGGCTGCAGTCTGTCAATCGGATCATTTCATGGCAGTAACCACGTTGGGCCCACCTACTGCGTCGGGTGTAGGAGCTTCCCCGCGTGGAGAAACATCTGGACTTTTGGTGTGCTCGATCTGGTCTATCAAGATGATTCATCTGATCCACCCCGTCTCTTGAAACAACGCCCGATGGCAAGATTGTGACAGCCCCACGATACTGCCGCTGTCGCCAATGCCATTTTGTACAGTCAAGGAGCCATCCGTGAAAAAAAAAAAAAATTTCTCACTTGCCGAGCTACAAACATTCCTCACAAAAGCCCCAGCTCGAGGCCTCGTGATGTCGCCAAGTCATCAATCGTAATCTCATCTCTCGCATGACACGCCCACCATTCCTCCATCAGGGACAACAGCTGTGGCCCCCTGCTGGGAAACTTGAAGGCTTCTTCTCGCACTGCAAAACAACTCTTGATTGCTTCTTTGAGCTCTGGCTTGTCATTCATCACATCAGCCTCGATACCTGCCACAATAAGAGGATAGTCAATGGCGTTGAAAAGAAGCGAGTCTTTATGAGCATCAGGTGCCAGGTAGGCTCGGGTGATTGCATCGATATGGCCGATGACGCGCGTCACGATGACAACTGTCGAGGCCGGGGTAGCTCTTCTTGACCCCGATGAGGCCTGTGAACTGCCGTCGATGGAGGGGGATGACGGCTGGTTACCCTGGATCTGAGTGTACAGCCGGGGATTGCGTAGCGAAAGAATGCCGGCTAGTCTGTAAGCTTCCCACAGATGGCATTGTGTCAAGCTCCCCGGCGCGCCTGGCCAGTCCCAGAGGTCTTCCTCCGAGATCTCCATGGAGTCGATAGCAGACAAGAGGTCAAGCAAGGACCGTGGTAGGCCACTCACGAACTCGACACTATCAAGCCGAGGTGGTCGACAGATATAGCCCGGCTCACGACAGTGCAGACGCCATACGCCAATAGATGGGTTCTGACGACCGACAGCGAAGCCTGGTAGATCCAGGTATCCCAGAACTTCAATAAGGTGCTGTCGAATTGGTGTGTGACTTTTCAAAGGCTCTTGTAAGCCGCGTGTCAATACCACGCTATAGATGCCATGCAAATGCATTGTCCAAGCACAGCCCAGGCTCAACTGGTATACAAGAAGCATTGCGATTTTGTTAGTGCACATGTCATGGCAGCAGAACAATGAGGCAAAAAAAAGTAAAGTCAACCTACCCCGATGGTAGACAGCATCAAGCCAGCGGCAAATGTGCCATCCCTGAGCTGACTCACACTTTTGCCCAATTCGGTTCGGAAGGTGATCAAGGCTGTGTTGAAATAGGTCAAGAATCGTCGTTGGACCGTTGGTCGGGGGCAAAGGGAAGCTTGTATGGTGAGACATGTTGCACAAAGCGCCTCAGAATGCTGGCATAAGGTTGGCAAATTTTTGGCGAGTATGTTATCTTCATCATTTACAGATGTGGAGTGTAGCGTATTGATGCCGTGTTCGCCAACTGAGGAAAGCCCCGTGCGTTAGCTTTATTCAATCTGTACCACAGAGAGAGAGAGAGAGAGAGAGAGAGAGAGAGAGAGAGAAAAAAGAGGGTTCGGCTTACACTCTTCAAAGAGGCGCACTTCCTCGTGGCCCTGCTTTGATATCCAAGGGGGGATTTTGCCAGCAGAGCTGGATGGCGACGGCGACGGTGACGGTGACGGCCGCGGTGACGATGGCGATGGCGATGGCGATGGCGATGGCAGCTTGGCTGTTTTGCCTCGGTCGGGATCTGACAAGTCATCAATCAGCACAGTCAAACAGTCAGTTTCAGGAAGGTATGATAAACTGACATGACTGACCATGCTGAGGCCCGTGTGAAGGGTTTCCACATCCGAGTTGGGGGGGACTGCTATTCTCCGATGCCGACGAGGTAACCGACGAGGTAACCTGGTTAGCCGCATCCACCACATCCACGCGTGCCGAGACGTCGGATGTTGTCGACGCCTTTGCAGCTTCACGACGACGACGCTCGTCACGAACGAGGTCGCGATGCCTGCCCTTGGGGCGCGGGGGGGTCGCTGTCTCTACCGGTTGGCTGGCACCGGCAAACCGACCTCGAGACGCAATGCCAGCGCCCCATTTCAGGCGCATCTCGTAGCCTTCGCAAGTGAAGCCCTTTTGGGTGCATGTCAGGCAGTGCGGGCGGGTTCGGTCGCACTGGAACCGCTTCGCCTTGCACGTCCAGCAGCCGTCGTGGAAGCGATTGCGTGGGGTCGACATGCCGCAAAGAGAAAGGGCAGACAGGCAGACGGGCGAGAGGGTGAAGGGCAAAGGCCAAGTCGGACGGTCGGGACGGCGGCCCTTGTTGTCTTTGTATGGGCGAAGGTCTAGAGGCCGGCGACTGCGACTGGGATGAGGGATGCAAGCGAGGAGGCAAACGTCGACGCTTCCGTGTGCTGAGACGGATCTTTGGACCTCAGGTGTGTGTACAGGTGTATACAGGTGTATACAGGTGCGTGGAGCCAGTCGAGCCAGTCGCCCGTCTGTGATAGGGCGGGGTCGGGTCGGCCTGCTTGAACAGGTTGCTGGGGGTTGTTGGGACAGGAAGGATGAGATGATGACCTTGTTGATTCCAACAATTCGTAATTCGTAATTCGTAATTCGCAATCCGTAATCCGTAATCCGTAATCCGTATGTACGGCCGCGTATGTACGCAGTACTTCCCATACGATGGGGCTTGTACGGAGTACGTACATACATACGGCGTCGTATCCGGACAGGCAGGGACGTGTACGGACGGAGCCTCCGCACGTGAACATAAAGTCCTCGACGAATTCCACAAAATTCCACAAATTCCACAATATCCGTATTACATGTCTTCAATGCTTGCTTCTGTCAGTCCGTCCGTCGTCGTCCTAATCTTCATGACAGTGTCTGTCCCTTCCTGGAGATGGGACACAATGAACACTACTTCACACATCTTGATTCATCTCTTTCTCTGCGCGCTTAAGAATAGATGACCGCCTGCACCTTGTCTTTGTCTCAACGTCAGGAACATGCATCATCGCAGACGGCAAAGCCGAGCACCTGGAGTCCCAAACTATATTCATTCAATGCCGCCCGCCTTTTTGCTCTCATCGGCTCGACTGAGCACCCCGAGACCGAGGTATATTCCAAACCCGCCTTGAGTCGTCAAATGAACAGGATCCATCGATAAATACCTCATGCCTTGAGGCTCGGCGCTAGTGCCGGCCCATTATGCTTTTTGTTAGCTTGGGCTGCCGTCTATTTATTGTGCATGGTCAGTATACTAACTTTTCTGTGACGAAAACTCAATCCTTTCCTTTTATTGACTCGAATAATAAAGTGGAGGAGGAGGAGGGGAGGCGGGGAAGGGTGGAGGGGGAAGGGGAGAAAACTGGAAAGAAAATCGAATTCAACACTCACCTGCAACTCAATCATCTTTCGCCCGATTGCAATGGTCTCATCCATGCCGCGCTGACGCTGCCAAAACCTGAAAGCACATGAGTCAATGATTCAGAATAAAGTGATACCATCACAGTGTCGGTGTCGCAACAAACTCACATCTCTTCAGGGCCACCATGTCCACGAATAGAAGCTTGACGTGCTTCTTCCTCGAGTGCTTTTCTTGTAATGGTCTCACCGGCCCGAACACCAGGCACAGTAACAGCCGCTTTGGGATCCACGTTTTGGCCAAGGTTTTCAGCGAGGAGCTTCTTCTTCATCAAGTAGCGCTCTCCTCGCTCACGTTGCAAGCCAGGGCTTTCCGCCTTGTTCATCACAAAGCGGACGACTTGTTGCATCAGCAGGTAAAAGTGTTCTGCCAAGAGAATGCTGAGAAGGCCTCCCCAAGCCGAAATTTGGGATGCGGTGCCCCTGTTCCCACCCTTGGCGCCACTGCAAAGGAACACGATTGCAGCGCTCGTGATACTACCGAGCCACGACAAGAATCCAATGGCATCGAGCCATGGACCGATGGAGTCTGATCGCCATGGAATCGGTCGTTTGTAGCTAACGGCAATTTTGAGTCCATCGGAACGCAGCTCAACCCAGTTGTTAATGAGGAAACAGCACGCGGCCAGTGGCCACGCCACCGAGAAAAGGGACAGATAACCTGGAAGAAGCTCTTGTCAGAGAGCTTCCTGGCAGAACGGGGACACATGAGCATTGTCTCCAACTCACCAAACTGCATGACCATTTCGCGGTAGTCATCCGTGACGTCGTATACTTCTAATGCGCACTCGCCACGAACTCGTTTGAGAAACGCCGCCTCTTCCGCATGATCCTGGTCCTCCATTGTTTTCGATTTAAGCTCCTTTGCCTTGGCAAAAGCCTTGCGTTTGACATAGGGGACGATGACCTCGGTGGCGAAATTTACCACTTGTGCTGTAACGGTGAAGTAAAACATTTGGCTGCTGATGCGCTCTGGGTCGATGCGGAACTGCTGCGTAGGAAGAGGTTTTTCGCTGAAGGTGAGAACCTGTGCCGTGCGACGCCAGAAGTCAAGGAATGGCAAAAGAATGTCCCCAAACGGAATGTAAACGAAAGCAGTAAAAATGAGTGCCATGTAAGACGTCATGAAGTTGAGCACAAGCTGTTTCTGCACCAGGGCAGCCTTGTGCGCTACGCTTAGTGTTAGCGACGCTTTGCGACAAATGCATGGCATGGCTTTTTTTTTTTTGGAGTGAGATTACCATCAAGTGTGTTGTAATTTTCCCTGTGCGTCAAGGCATTGGCGGCTTTCATTAGCACAGCCGAGAATGTAGGTGTGAAGATGACGAGAATCATGGTAGGCACGAATCCCTAGTCATTTTAGTGAGCTTTGAGAGATCCCGGCGGAAGTGTTGTGATGATGCCGACCTACCAGGTACTGCTTTCCTGGGCCATCATACACTTGGTTGATGAAGATCTCCAACGAGTTTGCGACAACGACTAAGCCTCCAAGTACAACGATGCAAGCTATAGCAAATGGTATCTGCAAAAGCTGAGTCTGGATCCGTTTCTTGGAAGGGTACACCTTGACGGGCTCGCCGGTGACAAGGTCCTCAGCCTCGTAATCCCATTTGAACTCGGGGCGAGGTAGCTGAATAGCAGAGACGCCTCGCACACCCCACTGGACTGCCAAATCCACTTCCTTCTTTTTCCAGTATTCCAAGAAGATGACGGACCAAAGTCCACAGCCCAGCGCGTACGTGCTGGAGAACTGACCGAGCAGCATCCAGGCGGCGAAGCCCATGGCAGAAGGGAATGTGAGGAAGATGAAATAACTCCTCAGAAAGGCAAAGTAAAAGGCAACACTTTCACCAAACTTGTTGCGAATATCGTCCAGGTCCGCCTCGTCCAGGAGCCATTTCTTGGCCCACTTCTGTATCCAGGACTTATTGAAGGCCTGATCATGCAGGGGAAACACATCATTGACGTAATTCCATTTGGAGCTGGCCTGATTGATGCCAGCACCGCCATCATTCTCGGGTCTGATGATGAGCTGGTAAACAAGCCGAAGCCGCTCCGCCTCAGTCACAGGCTCGTCTTCGAGAACCTTGGCAAGGTCCGAGTTTGGGCCAGACGTGCGAATGCCTTGGAGCCAATCTTGCAGGCGGCCACGATACACCTGCTGTCCCAGAAAGTCTGCTGATGCAAGTTTGACGAAGACGAGCAGCGAGCCTAGGTCTCCATTGCGAACTTCCGTCGCCAAACCTACGTCTGTCAAGGCTTGGATAAGCTGCAAAAACCCAGCTTCCGCCTCGGCACGTTCTAAGAAAAGTAAGAATCGGGCCGATGATGCGAGGAGCTTCACCTGGGACGGAACAGAGCTGATCGTATTCGTATCAACAACACACCTTTAGCGGGGACTAGGTAGTGGATTACATAGTCCACCCTTTTAATGATTGCTATCAGCACGGGGGAGCACATACGCAGTCAGTCTCGGGGCGCGCAATGAACGCACCCATGGTTGTCAGAACCAACTTCGCCGTCTTTGTTGCTAGATAATTGTTTCAAGCTCGTCATGGTGGCGAGTCGTGAGTGAGGCCTGGAGCTCGCGTTGCCGCCAGGACCAGTTGCATGAGGAGGCACGGTGGCACGTGTCGCTGATTCGGAGAAGGAGAGCAGCAAAGATTGTTACCGTATGATTGACTGTATTGTATTCAGATGGTGAAAGTGGTTGTAGACAGAAGGCGGGAGAGAAGACGTCATTTGTGCATGTGGTCCGTGCCCTCAATCCACCCGTTGGCCAGTTGCTGCCAGAGTCCACTTCGGCATTGGCTTCAACAAGGGGCCCAATGAGGCACACTCACACACTCATCATCCAGAGCAGCCTTCGTCACCGCCACTCATCAATAACCACGATCCACGATCCACGCCTCATCAGTGACCTTCACCATGGGCCTCTTGATCTGGCTCGGCCTGCGCCGCCAGAGCCAGTGGGAGAAGCTCACCATGCTCGACCAGCTGCTCCTCTCGCCCCTCACCTACTTCACCGCCAACTTCTACCATCTCGTCCTGTTCCTTCGCGGCACACCTTTCCGCCCTCCGCGGCACGAGGCCGCCCTCCGCGTAGTGTGCATCTCGGACACGCACGACCAAATAGTCGACGTGCCGCCGGGGGATATCCTCATCCACGCAGGAGACCTCACCAACGACGGCACCGCCGCAGACATACAGAAGCAGCTCGACTGGCTCAAGGCCCTGCCCCACCCCGTCAAGGTCGTCATCGCAGGGAACCACGACAGCTACTTCGACATTCGGAGTCGGTGCGACCGTGACCGGAGGCGCGGCGCGAGGCTCAACCTCGACGGCATCACCTACCTCCAGGGCGAGAGCTCCGTGCAGAACATCAAGGGCAGGGAGATTTCCATCTTTGGCGCGCCAGACATTCCAGAGTGTGGTCCCAAGAACTTTGCGTGCGTAGCTTGCTTGCCCAATGTGTAGTGTGCCTTCTCTCATTTCGGAGCGGTTGGTGGTGGTGGTGGCCTTGTTTCACTGACATCTCTGCCCTCTTCTCAACTTCACCAGCTTCCAGTACTCACCTACACGGTCACCATGGCTGAGCAAAGTTCCTCCCCAAACGGACATTTTGGTAACGCATGGTCCCCCCGTAAGTCGTGCCCGCACATTGCAATCTCGCCCGCTTTCTTTTCCCGGTCGAAAGACAAGACTGACGGATGTACGGATTACTATCCAGAAACACCACCTGGACATTGATCTCGGCTGTCCGCACCTCCTGAGAGAAGTATGGCGCGTGAAGCCCCGGCTGCACGTCTTCGGCCATTGTCACTGCGCCTACGGCAAAGAGTCCGTCTACTTTGACGACCTGCAGATGGCCTATGAGCGCCTCATGTCGCATCCTCGCCGCGGCCTTCTCTGGGACCTGGTCCCCAACCACTCCTGGGGCGACATGCTTGCCGTGGTGTTCCACGGCATTCACAGCGTGCTGTGGAAGTGGCTGATGGGTGGGCCGGGGAGCAACCAGGGGAGCCTGATGGTGAATGCCGGCCAGATGTATGGAAATTCTGGGAAAGCCGTGAGCAGAGCTATTGTGGTTGATCTTTAAGTTGACCGTATGGCCAAGGGTACGGCGGTCTTCTAACAGCTTTTGATTGCATACAGGCTATGCAGTTAAAATCCTTTTCTTTGATGGCGGAAACGGCTCTTGGGGACAACAAAATTAGCATATTGGGATTTAGCGAGTTCATACCATTGTTGTGTCGAATTTGTATCACTTGATTTTTTTTTGGCGGGGTGGGGTGGGGGAGAAATTATGAAGTTATTTTAAATCGTCTCTTTATTTCCCAAGGTTGCTTCCGGCCTGTGTACGGACTGCCTTCCATCTCATCTATCTATACGGACTACATACCAAGTAAACCAGCCTCGGCTTCCAATCTCCCAAGTCATGCAAAAACATATATATCAAAACAAACAAATTCATCGCCTCAAATGCCAACAATGCTGATACCGATCCAATGCAAACTGTATGTTTCCCTCCTCTTATGTATTCATCGCGGTTGCTCTTTGCCATTCAGAACCCTACAGCAACAAGGCAATCATCGCCAGGACTGCCAGCCCCCACGTCGCGCTCAGCTTGGTTTCACTCCATGCACCACCGACCCCCGCACCGGCTGTAACGACAGACACGTTCGGTACCTCGGGTGACTCTGCCATGGTTGTAGATGGAGTTGGTGCATTCTGAGTGGGCTGTTGTTGTACCCGCGCGGGAGGCGCCACTTTCGCAGGAGGAGCCACCTGTCCGGCAGGAGCCGCTTCCACGGCAGGAGCCACCTTCGCAGGAGGAGGCGCCTCCTTCAAGGAATCAGCAGGGCGGGCAGGCGACGAAGCAGTAGGAGCCGCCGTCTCGCAGCCGCACTCCTCAACAACAACCTCAACAGCCTCGACAGCCTCAACAGCCTCGACAGCCTCAACAGCCTCAACAACCTCTGTAGGATGAGACGCCTGCACAGCAGTCATCTCGGCCTCACTGACAACATGCGCGGCGTTGCCGGCGTTGCCGACGACGAAAGAGTGTCCCGGGCGCGTGTGCATGACGAACCCGCCCCCGCCGGATGGTGCCGCTGTCGACCCCACAGGCACAACAACAGTCTTGATGACTTGATCCTGATTCTGGGGCGCATCAGGCGTAGGCGTAGAAGCGGTTTCAGGTTCCTGTGTAAACGTGAAATGCGTCACGTTCTGCCCGGGAGCCATGGGCGGAGGCGGAGGACGAGGCTGGGCCGCGTCGCTCTTGGCCGTGCCGTAGACGGTGAGAAGCATGTTTTTGGGCCGGGACTCCCTTCGGTTGAGGTTCCTTCTTGTGTCGTGGAATCTCCTCATCTGCGTCGAGTTGCCGAATGGCGTGCCGATGCTCGCTCTCGTGGGAAGAGGCTTGCTATAGCCAGATGCCGTGATTGCAGCCGTGGAGACGGAGGACACGTTCCCGTCACGCTGGGGGTCAATAGGCGCGGTCGTGTTGGCCAGATCCCCTACTTTCTTGGCGAGGCCACCGCAGTACTGGGCATCATTGCCGGGACAGGCATGGTCGCAGACGCCGTTCTGTGCGTCCACGGCCCGCGTGTTGACGTCGAGGGAGTCGGCACAGAAGCACTGCGTATCAAAGGCGCCCGCGAACATGGATCCTGCGCAAAGCTTGACGCATCGCTCTAGAGTCATGTCTCTGCTTTCCCCGACCTTTCGGAAGCTTCTGAAGCTGTCGCTGGAGCCGTAGCATCCTAGAAGAGCGGCCGCGTCAACCTTGAGGGGGTTCTTGGGACCAGACGTTGTTGCTTGGGGCGTGTCGGGCGTGTCGGGCGTATCGATGGGCGAGGAGGTGACGCCGGATGAGGTTGCGCTTGTGCTTGTGGGTACAAAGGTAGTGTTGGTGTTGTAGCTGATTACTTTGATTCCTTTGGCAGTCTTGCGGCCGTTGGCGGTGACAGTCGTGGTGAGGGAAGTCGTCATTGTAGTCGTCGAGAATGTTTCAGCTGAGCTCGTGTTGAGGGAAGATGCCATTGTAGTCGTCGAGGATGTTTCAGCTGAGCTCGTGTTGAGGGAAGATGCCATTGCAGTCGTCGAGGCGGATTCGGATTGACGTGAGCTCGTCGCCTTGGAAGGAGACGGCTTCTTCTCGTCTCTTTGATATGCGTCAATGTACCGGACATCCCAGTACGCGTTCGAAAAGGCCTGCGGGTTCTTGGCGACATATTCACTGCAAGTCGAGGCGTATTTGCCACAACCGTCCGTCTTGCCCCAGATGGCGTTGCCCCAATCACCGCAAAAGTTCTAAATTCATAGCCATGTTAGTTGGCCCCAAGACCCTTGCTGAGGAGCACGCCCCCAAAAAAATAACACCAGAAAGGGAAAAAAAAAAAAAACTCACAATGTTGATGACCAGGCTCATATCCTTAAAGTACTTGTCCACGTCGCAACTGTCGCCGCCAAAAACAGCATGTGGCATCCCCCACTCATCAGGATTCGGCTCCTTGCCGCTGATGTCCTTGGGGATCTGACTTCTGGCAAAATGCCAAATCTTGATAAACTCGGAATCCCACTCCATGGCGTACACACCCCCGCCCGCGGCATTGAATCCATCTCCGTATGCGGACGCATCGCCCGCGGGGGAACCATACCCGCAGCCGACATTTTCGGTGCCGACATCGCAGTTCTTGGAGCGCTGGGTGCCTGAGAAATTGGATTTGAGGCCGTTGGAGATGGTGCATCCGGGGGCGGTGTGTGCGGAGAGGACGTTGCTGTACTGGTCGCTGGCGCCCTCGATGATGTCGACTTCGCCGCCACTCGGCCACTCGGGTCCGTATGACCAGACTTTTCAAACCCGAGTCCATGTCAGTTTCTTCGCGTTTTGACCGACACCAGAGGGAGTCAGTCCATGGCGGATGAGCAGAGTATGAAAACTTACAAGCCGGCCAAAGACCACATTGCGAAGGGGGCATGTGCAGAAAATCGGCAATAAAGAGACCATGATTATACGCCTCTTTGCTCTCAAGTCGGATACTCGGTCGTCCACCGCTCAGAGACACGGCATTCGTGCTATCGACGCCCAATCTCACGACACCGGTGATTTCATCCACAGAGTACAAGCCCATCGCCTCGGCATTCGGCCGGCTCTGATACGACACGAACCCGTGAGACGGGTCCGCTCCATCGAACCAGTTGAAACCCGAGAGGAGGGCTTCTCCCACGTACGAGGTGGCCAAGGCGTACGCCATGTTCAGAAAAGCCTAGAAGCCCGTTGGGCTCCTTTGACGAACAAAAGTCAAGGGAGATTTGCGAAGATGTTCCGATAGACCTGAAACGTAAGCACTTATCTGGTGCAGGTTCGTTTGGGGAGCAATATTTGAAGGGAGAGAGCTGAGAAGGGAGGGGTTTGATAGGAAAAGAGAGGAAATGGTTTCTTCACAAGGAGAACATTGCTCAGACATTGGTCCTTATATATTGGCAATGAATCCATCGTCCAAAAGTCAAGTGGCAGGAATAGACGTGTCTCAGAGTCTCATGCAGGCGCTGTAGGATAGAGTACCCGGTATAGGGATCGAAAACGTCTTCAGGGGACCCATTGTGCGGTAAGAATGCCTCACAATAGTCTTTGTTCTCGTGCGATTGGGGAAAGGCTTCCATTCCAAGGCGTGTCGTTTACCAGCCATCATGTCGCCCTAGGAGAGAGACAGAGAACCCCTGGATTGCCCAGACGACGGAAACGGAAAATCGGTTTCATTTCGGCTGAGACATTGGGGGAAAAAAAAAAAAAGAAAGGTCTGGCTTTGGTTCTGGTTCCTGGCGAAAGCTACCACACCCGGCACGGTTCGGCACACGCCAAGAGGTCGTTGTCGTTGCCGTCCAAGACAATCATGTCGCGCAGGAGTTCTGCATTCCAAGAACGGCCAGCGAGGGATCCCGACGGTGAGCTTTGATTGGACAGCCGTCAATCCTGCATGCCTCTGCAGGGCTGAGACACGGAAGTTGGGACCGCACTTGATCGATGACGGAGAGCTGAGACACGCCCAGCGCCGCTTTCGTGGGAATTGCATCTATTGGATGGTCCATGTACCGAGTTTCCATGAACCGAATAACGTCTACTCCACATGCTCTTTATATCATGATTCTGCGCAACCCTTCCGTGCCGCCCAGAACGCGTTTCCCCGTGACTGCGCATCGTCCAATTCCACTCTCCCACTTTCCCGCCCGCTTCCCCATGAAGCTCTCTTGCTTGTCGTGCATCCCTTCGATCCATCTATGGATGCAGGTGTAGCAATACACGACGCCCGTCTGACAGGCTGTCGGGGTAACGATGTCATCCTGGCAAATCGGGCAGAGCGAGGTGTCTTGCGGAGAGGGCACAACATAAATGGGCAGCATGGATGGCGTCGCGATCGGCGCATCGTCAGCAGTCAATTCTTCGCCGGTGCCCGACTCTGCGCTGGCCCTTTCCTTGCCCTCTGTGCCCTCTGTGCCCTCTGTGCCCTCTGTGCTTGGAGCGGACTTCTTTCCAACCCCTCTGACGATGGGTGGCGGCAGGTCAATGTTCTCGGTTGCCTTGCGGGACAATTGCTTTGCGAAATCTGATTGGTACCACCACTCGAGGAACTTGAGTGCGAATATGCTCATCGGTAAAAGAATGGACAGGCTAGATAGAGCCTTGGCCCCCCACTCGCTTGGCGAGAATAACGATCGAGGACCCGGTCGGTTGCCGGGCTTCGGCTTCGACAGTGCCTCGATGGCTTGGTAGTCGGCGCCCGTCATGCGGCGGAGCCGAGTGCCAATGAGCCACATGAGCGGATTGTGGTATTTGGTCATGTCGAAGAGATAACCAAGATGGAAGGCCAATATGGCAAAGTGGTAAGCAGCGTTGAGGCTGGGGTATATGTTGGTCAAGAACCATCGATAGTAGTGTGTGAAGCGTTCTTTCAGGGTCGGGTTCTCTGGCATCCGGGTATACGCAGATCCGAGCAGCGCCCGCGGCGCATTGATTTCATGGCTTTCGTCCAGTTTGCGCTTCAGGTATGGCACGCCGACCAGGACAGCTAGATTCTTCCACACGTCGGACGTCGATAGCTTCAATGTTTCGCGCACGAGATGGGGAGCAGACACGCTCGCCCGGGGTATCTCGCCCCTCAGCGCCTTTTCTCGTTTGAGGCCGTAGAAATGCTCGGTGAAGGATCCGCCGCGGGTGCGCAGGTAGTGTCGCTCGACGGCGAGCATGGACAGCGCGTACAGCTCATCGAAGGAGTTGAGAATGCGTAGAAGATAACGCGGGTGTCTTTGCGTAGCAACGGTGAGGAGGTACCGGAGCGTAGGAGGCAGAAGACTGTTGAGCTGCTGCTCTGAAAGGACCTCAAACAGCGAGGGCTTCTTGTCGTCGAATGTGCCTCGAAGGGCCGTCACGAACTCCATGCCGGCGACCCACGGATGTCCTCGAGGTGCGCAAGCCGCGCGCAGCAAGTGTCGCGGGTTGCGAAAGCGCCAACGTTGTTTCTTGTCGAGGTCGACGGGTGAGCATCGAAGTGGTGCGAAGTTGACGATCAAAGTCTACGCTCTATGAATACGGAGTGACGGAGTCGGAGCACCCGGGTGGATCCCATATGAAGGAGCCTCGGCTCGGCATTGGGCGGGTTTCGGTACTTGCCAATTGACGCTTTGCCAGTCCTCTGCGTTGCCTTGTTGCCTTGCCTTGCATTGCATTGCATTGCATCATCACCATTCCCTGCATCTCCATCAACCTACAGAATCATCGAATCTGCAAAGAGAAAAACAATTCACCTCCCCTCGGCCGTAAAATGGTAGACAAGAATCACGCAGATCTGTACGACGACCCCGTAGAGCGAGCCCAAGCATGGCTCACCAAAGATGATGACGAGCGCTGGAAAGCCGGAGTGAGTGTCATTGACCACAGCAAACACTTGCGCAAATCTTGAGAAAAGCTAACGAATCTTCAGCAATGGATGTCCACGCTCCTCCCTCACCTCAAAGTCACGTCCGCCGACCCCAGCTCCCCAGCCCGCGTAACCTTCTCCTTCACCTGCCTCGACGACCACTGCAACCGCCTGGGCAACTTGCACGGCGGCGCTGCCGCCACGCTCTTCGACCTGTGCACCACCATTCCCCTCGTTCTCATCAGCAGGCCTGGGTTCTGGCAGTTCCTCGGCGTCACGCGCAACCTCAACGTGACGTACTTCCGTCCCGTCCCCATGGGTGACGAGGTCGTCATTGAGACCGAGGCAATGCAGGTGGGCAAGAGGCTGGCGACGCTCAAGGGCGTCATGAGGAGGAAGAGGGATGGGGAGATTGTGAGTATCTGTGAGCATTTGAAAGCGAATATTGATCCCGAGTCCAAGGTGTAGGTTGGACCGTCGCGTCGCTCTTTGTTGTTTAGAATCGTCATGGGAATCATTAAGTACATCGTAACCTGTAAGACTAAATTGAGATTACGTAAAGGGCTATATTGGGCATTCAAAAAAAACAAAACACACATACACACACACACACACACACACACACACACGAAAAAAAAACGCTTCTTATTAGGTCCTCATAGCTGTCGCTGTACAGACCGTCCACGTGTGAGGGCCAAGTGAAAGACTATATATCCCCTCCTCCATTTAAGATGATACAGTTTCTAATCAAATGCGCCACCTCATGAAGCAGATCCCTTGTGCTGTCGAAAGAATCATTTGCAAGTCCACAATGTCCGCATGCATGGCCATGTGAGCCAGGTGATGCAGGACAATACGGCTACCAAACACTACATGGGCTTCGCTTCGAGTTGCTCCCCTTGCCCATACGGGCCGTCACGCTCATCAGTCCAGCCATGAGTGCAGTTCTGCCAAAGGACGCTGTTTTGACCTCCTCGTGACTCGGTGTTCGCTTGAGTCCCTCGAGGAAGGAAATGGCACGCATTCCCCTTGAATCCAGGCCAGCCTCGGCCCGAACAACTTCAGCAACTGCTTCTCGCCCGCCACAGAGAACGGCGGCGGCGCATAAGCGTAATCATGGTGGCATGGTGAATATGCGCTCTTTGGTGTAGCTCGCGCGTGGTCACCCAGATTACTAAAGACAAAGCAAAAGATGGATTCATTCAACACCAAGCTAAGCAATGATAAAACTAGTATCACAGGATACCTACTAGTAGGCTTCGTTGAATCGTGAGACCGAAGAATAGCGGTCATCGCCAAACAAGGCCCTTGAGCAATACATCACGAGCAATCAGGCGACAATCCGGATGGAAGGTTGGGTCACCCAGCTTCACCCTAGCCCTCTTTACAGAAGTCGTAAGGGAGGTTCAGAAGGTACATCATCTGCTGCCAGCCTTCGATCAGAAGCTTGAAGTTCGCCTTAGCCCGAGAGTTGCTTGAGTCAAAGAAGTAAAGCGCCCTCATCGACGTATTTGTCGAAGTTCGTAGAGGGATACAACGAAAATTCTTGTCAGCTCGGAAAGTATAGCATGATGCCATAGACGTTGAGCCCAACACGACGGTCTCTTTCTCAGGCCCATGGATATTTGCAACCAAAAACATGTCCGTCGGGCCACACCAGTCCCTCATGTTGCACGAAAAAAGAGGCCTTCCGCTGTCGGTTTCTTCCAGGCAACCTGGCTTGTAAATCAAATACAGTGAAGTCGTTGCAATGTGGACCCCAGAGGAAATGAACTAAAAAAGCTTTGCATCCAAGATGTTGTTCAATGGTTCAATGGGGCCTTGAAGAGAGCCCGTGAAGTTGTTAGTGGGGGTTCTGGAGCGGGGCGCCAAATCGGCGAGGAGAAAAAAAAAAAGGGCCCAAGTATCGTTTAGGGTAATTTCTGTGGGAAGTGTACTTATGTACATAGCTCGCTGCCTTGTCCAATCTTATCGATAGACCCTTCTGCCGAGACTCCACCTTAGTCTCAAAAGTTAATATGTGCGGGAGAAAAAAAAATGTTTGACCGCCTTGGCGGAAGCGAAGTTTAGATTTGCCTTCTTGAACCGGCACTGTCGAGATCGCAACTCTTGCACAGCACAACATCCTCGAGAGTCCAGATTGCCCAAGATGAAGACGACATGGAAGGACATACCCCCAGTGCCGACTCAGCAAGAGTTTTTGGACATTGTGCTGAGTCGAACCCAGCGCAAGTTGCCCACGCAGATTCGCGCTGGTTTCAAGATAAGCAGAATTCGAGGTACGAAGAAGATTTGATACATGAGGTCTTCCGCCTCAACCTCAGCCTCAGACTTTATTCTTACTGACAAACCGTCATTAGCTTTCTACACCAGAAAGGTCAAGTTTTCTCAGGAGACCTTCTCCGAGAAATTCGGTGCCATCCTCGAGAGTTTCCCCAGATTGCAGGATATCCATCCTTTCCACAAGGATTTACTCAACACCCTCTACGACGCCGACCATTTTCGTATCGCGCTAGGTCAGCTGTCAACCGCCAAACACTTGATCGAGACCATTTCCAGAGACTATGTCCGTTTGATCAAGTATGGCCAGTCTCTCTTCCAATGCAAGCAGCTCAAAAGGGCCGCACTCGGTCGTATGGCCACCATCACCAGGCGTCTAAAAGATCCGCTTTTGTATCTCGATCAGGTCCGACAGCATCTTGGACGTCTGCCTTCAATCGACCCCAATACTCGAACTCTACTCATTTGCGGCTACCCCAATGTCGGCAAGTCCAGTTTCCTGCGTAGCATTACACGAGCGGATGTCGATGTCCAACCCTACGCCTTCACAACCAAGAGCTTGTTCGTCGGTCATTTTGACTACAAGTACCTTCGATTTCAGGCTATTGATACCCCAGGTATTCTGGACCATCCTCTGGAGGAGATGAACACCATTGAGATGCAGAGGTGAGTTTGACTATGAATCTTAGCTCGCATGTTGGTTCACTAGACAAGGGATGCTGACCACTCTAAAAGTATCACTGCGATTGCACATCTTCGATCAGCCGTCTTGTACTTCATGGACTTGTCCGAACAGTGCGGCTACACTGTTCAAGCGCAGATTCAGCTCTTCAAGAGCATCAAGCCGCTCTTCTCAAACAAGCTGGTTTTCCTGGTCGTCAACAAGATCGATGTCGCTCGACCAGAGGACCTCAGTGAGGAGCTGCAGGCCGAGCTGCAGAGCTTGATGAAGTCTGACAATATTGAGATGCTTCAATTGTCATGCAACACACAAGAGGGAGTCCAGGAGGTCAAGAATGCCGCTTGCGAGCGTCTTATCGCTGAGCGAGTCAGCCAGAAGCTCAAGGCCGGCACGAACAACAGTGGCGCCGTTGGCGGCCGTTTGGCGGATGTCATGTCCCGTATCCACGTGGCTACGCCCATGGGCGGCCAGACCCTCGAGACGTTCATTCCCGAGGGCGTCAAGGCCATGAAGAAATACGACAAGGAGGATCCCGAGCGCCGCAAACTCGCCAGGGATGTCGAGGCTGAGAACGGTGGTGCGGGTGTCTACAACGTTGACATGCGTACTTCTTACATCCTCGAGAACCCTGACTGGAAATATGACAAGATCCCCGAAATTTTCGACGGCAAGAATGTCTACGACTTTGTTGATCCCGACATCGAGGCCAAGCTTGCGGCTCTCGAAGAGGAAGAAGAGAAGCTCGAGCAAGAGGGTTACTACGACTCGGAAGAGGACATTGATGATGATGAAGAGGTCGAGCTCATGAAAAAGGCCGAGCTCATCCGCGAGAAGCAGCAGCTCATCCGAAACGAGGCTCGCATGAAGAAGAGACTCAAGAACCAAGCCATCATTCCCCGCAAGGCCATGAAGAAGAAGTACTCTGAGCTCGAGGACGCCCTGGACCAGCTCGGCGTCGATACCACCAACCTGGCCGAGCGTGCTCAGCCCAAGGAGCCCCGCCGCGGTCGCTCCATGTCAAGAAGCCGCCTTGGTACCGAGGACCCCGACTCCATGGACGTCGACGCGAGTGCTCGCGACCGTCTGCGTGCTCGCTCCAAGAGCAGAGCACCCACTACCGATCGTCGTGGCGATGGTGTGCGAGACGAAGTGACAAGAACAAAGGCCGAACGCATCGGCAAACTCAACCAAAGAAAGATGAACAGAATGGCCCGACAGGGTGAGGGAGATAGACATACTACCGTCTCTTTGATAAAGCATCTGGTGAGCTCTGAATTAAAGATCCTTCCATCAAGTAATGTCCACTAACAATCATCCTTTCAGGTCGCTGGCAAGCGTGGCATGGGCAAGACTTCTCGACGATAAAGGGTTTCAACAGCACCATCTACACTCCACGGTCTGGGGGAGGGGGGCGGATTTTTTTCTCCGTCTTTCAGAAACAAAAAAGAATGATTTCCTGGGTGTCGGATACTCTCCAATATTTGCTCCGGAATTCAAAAAAGGCGTTGTGGATTTCGTACAAAGAATAAAGAGTCAGGGAGGGGAAGTGAAGAATGAGACAGCGGGAGCCTTGACAGGATCTTGCTCAAAATCTGTCTGATCACAACAAAAAATCTACAGATGGGGTGGCGTCAACGTTCTTGTGGTTGAGAGTCACGGTTCATTTCTATTTTATTTTGCCCTTTTCAAATAAAGGGCTAGGGTATAGTTTAAAACACATGACGATATGACTTGGAAAGCTTCGTTGACCTATATTGCGAATGGGGGATTTCACGCGGATGTAACTGCATGTTGAAAATGTAAATGCGCAGAGTAAACAAAGACTATGAGCAAAGACACCATTTCTTGTCGCTCCATTAGGCCATTTGCGTAAAACTCAGCAGATATGTTACCCAGACAACACAAGATGCTTGAGCGTGATGTTGACCCCCAGATTCGTCAAGTGGTCAAGATGTTGACGGCGTCGCGCACTTGGGCAGAATCAAAGGAGGAAATGCTCCTTTGGTTTAATGCTACGAGTTAGGATCGAATGGAAAGCGCCTAAGGCCAGCTTAAGGACCTTAACCTAATACAACGGAAGTCTATTAAAGAAACCCATTACTAGTTATAGAAGCATCGAGCTTTAATGTCTAATGCGGACCTAGTAATAGGTTTCTTTAATAGACTTCAGTCGTATTAGGTTAAGGTCCTTAAGCTGGCCTCAGGCGCTTTCTATTTGATCCTAACTCGTAGCATTAAACCAAAGGAGCCCCCCATTAGACATTCTAAAAAAGATTGTTTGCATTCCTCTCATGCCCTACATTGCTGCACTTGTGTCCAATTTCTTTATTTTCCTTGTCATTGTTTGTTGCTTCTTCTTCTTCTTCTTCTGTCTTTCTGCTCCGAGTCTGTAAAAGACGACATGGGCAATCTTCCGCCTTACTCCTCAGCAACGTTAATGCCTTCTCTCAAGCCCTCAACCTTGAGCTCCTCGCCGGCGCAGCGGCGATAAATATCCTTGACGTCGTCGGTCGTCGTCTCAAAGTGGCTGGTTGCATCGTAGCTTTTGGAAATGAATAGGTTGTCCTTCTTGCCGTCCTCAAGGGGTTCGTAGACGGGGATCGGTGGGCCCTGGAAATTAAGAAACACACGTGCCCCATGTCAGACCCTTGTTTTTCAAATGATGCGACAGGGATAGATAGACAAGATTTGCTCATCATGGAAAAAAGGCGCGCACGTACCATGAATTGTTCTTCAATCTTGCCCAGGCGTTCCAGACCGGGCTGGAGCTCGAGGTGGTGGTTGGCAGTTGTCTCAGCAATGGTTGAGACGATGGCAATCCAGTAACCCTTGGGGCAGACATTGTGGGCGGAGGATACGCAGGCAATGTAAATATCTGTGGCGAATGTGAGCACATGTTGCGGGACACTTCAAACTATCGGGAGGGGGGGGGGAGGGAGGATTAGGAGGTAGTGGGATATGTTCCAAGAAGAGGGATGCCGATTGTGTGCGTAGAGAGGGTCTTACCATTCTTGCGTCCAACCTGAGACTGAGGAATGATCAACTGACAGGAATCACTGTCGTTGGTGCCAGCCAGAGGATGCTTCAGAATACAGATAGCTCGCAGGACATGGCCGGTAACCCTGGTCTTGTTGGGGAAGTAAGATGGGTCACCAAGAATCATCTTGGCCTTGGTCTCAAAGTTCATCTCCTCGGCACCATTCTTCATGGTGGCCTTGATGCCGGAGGCCTTGTCGCCATCGTATTGCAGCTCGTCCACAGTGGTGTTCAGCATGTAAGTGCCTCCGTAGATGGCGGACAGACGAGCAAAGCCCTGGGGAAGTTCACCAAGACCGTACAAGGGG
This sequence comes from Epichloe elymi, assembly GCA_023658475.1. NCBI lineage: Eukaryota > Fungi > Ascomycota > Sordariomycetes > Hypocreales > Clavicipitaceae > Epichloe > Epichloe elymi. The sequence goes on from CP098274.1 coordinate 1,838,311, forward strand.
TAGATGTATGGAGACTTTCCGTATCTAGCAACGGAGTTACCGTACAGTCGGATGCGCTGGATAGCCTCGGGGGCCTGGCCGGGGGCGGTGATGTAGTCGTCAGTGAGGTACAGGGCCATGGCGTGACCAATAAAGTCCTTGGTGGTGGCCTCAAGGCCAAACTTGTCATAGACGTCCTTCATTGTGCAGGTATTCATATCAAGTCCTTCGCCACCACAAGTTAGCTATCTCTCGATTGCGCATGCATGGATAAAAAGGTAGCTCGAACCCTTGTGGGTGGCAGGGTCATTGAGGTCAAAGGTGCCAACCCATTCGATGAAGGTCTTCATGCGTCGCTTCTCAAAGATGCCCATAAGAGGAGACTTGAGAGCCTCGCCGGCATCAGAAGGAACTTTGGCAACGGTGGCCTTGGAAGAGGTGCCCTGCTGGACGTAGCTGCCGGCTACCTGCTTGAATTCGAGATATCGTGTAACGTCGGTGGAGACGAGAATGTTGGTCAGCTCTCCGGAGGACATGAGGAACTTGGGCACCAGATCAATGTTCCAGTCATTGAGTCGGCCATAGTTCTTCCATGGCTCCTCGCCAGCCTGGAAGTTTCCATACTTTTTGAACAGCTATTTACAGGGTTCTCATGTCAGAAACGCGATGGGGCTCAAGGGAGGGTGGGAGGGAGCGGGTTGGATGTATGTACCGTTTCGAGGTTCACGGACGCAGCTTCACTGCAAGCAAATATGTGTTAGTAAAAGATTGATAGCTTCTTGTGCAGCATCTCAAGCTGCAATTTAGAATGCAGCCCAAGCTCCATCCCAGATGGGGGGAAATGGGGGAGGCTTACCCGCCGTAGTGGTCGTTGCGGTCAATGTGAAGGACCTTCTTCCCCTTGACACTCAATACACTGATACGGGAGAACGGGAGAGCTTTTTGTCAGCCAGAAAGATTTTTGACTCCATCATTGGAGGGCGTATGTGCTGCCATACCCAGAGAGAATGCATTCGGTCAAGCCTACAGCACTCAGCATCGGTCAGCCAGAATCCTCCCTCAGCCCGTCGATAGAACCGAAGCAGCTCTGGGGGGATGGATCGGCAGTGAATGCCGAATCCTCGACGAGCCGCTTGTTGGGTTTTCATTCACATTCACTCACCAGTGCCCAGCACAATGACATCGTACTCTTTCGCGATCTCATCCATGATGACGGTAAGGGTGTTGGGACAGTCGATTTCGTCTTGTCAAGGAAGTATTGGAGTCCTGCGATATGAAGCTGAAGGAGCTGGCCTATTATTAAGCTGTAAAGGGGGTGGAGGGGTTGAGGTGGCGGGGTTTTGGACGAGACGACGACATGGAGCGAAGCATCGGTGAGGTGTGGGGAACTGGAACTGGAACTGGAACTGGAACTGCGGAGGCCCTTTGGGACCCGACCCCAAGCTGGCTGGCACTCTGAAATTTTATCAGGTGGCTTCCGTAGTGGCCGTAGTGGCCGCAGTGGCCCTGGCCGCCCAGATAAGGGAAAGGCGGTCATCACTTGATGGGGATTTAGAAACCCGGGGACAGGATATTACACGTCTCCAGCCCGGTGGAAATGGGATGACGAGCCTGGGTTGCCCAGGGAATTGAATGCGGAGCTGCTCGTTCGCCTGACCGCAGACCAGCATCCCTCAGACCCAAGAATCAGACCCAAGAATCAGACCCAAGAATCAGACCCAAGAATAGAATTGCCATGTCAAGGTGTCGGTTTTCACTCGGGGCAGTCCGTACGCAGAATTATCAAAGTCCAAAGCACAGGCTATGTTAGATTGAGCCCCAGTGTCGGTGGTATGTCCTAGTTTACATGCATCTTTCTAAATGTACGCGCGACCACAATGGCTCGCAAAGATATTTTCATACGATGCACACAATCGTAATCTTCGCCCGCGCCATGACCTGCTCGCCTTTCATCTTCACCGGCTGAGTTCCTTGTCGGGCTTGACGGTCTCTGCCTCGGCAACTGTCTCCATGCTCGCCTCAGTCCGGCTCTCCTGGGCATCATCAATATCCTCTTCATATGCTCCTGGCTTGTAGATTTGTCCATCCTTGGCCTGCATGTCGATCTCAGGGTCTGACATGGCCACGTCAACGGCATCTTGCCAAGTGTAGTATCGTTCGGTCAAAGCATGCTTGACGGCTCTCATGGTTCTCATGACCTGCAGGTTTTCCGATTATCAGCTTCTTGTGTCGAGGATACGATTGAAACAGATAACTCTGGAATCATGCACACACCTCTTCGTCTCGCGCCTCGAGTTCTCTCTCGCCGAACCCAAGCTTGCCCCTTTTCAATTCTGCCTTTGACGTGGCCAGCATGTTCCTCTCCTTGCAGCACACCCACCACAGCGAATGAAGGTCTTCCCATGACTTCTTTCGCAGCTCTTCCACGGTCCATGCTCTGCCGTGCTCTTCTGTCTCTTTTGGCGTCCAGATGGTCTTGCCCGGCTCGGGGAAGAATCCCCAGAGCCCATGCGAATCGTCGACAGGTATCTTGGGTTTGAACTCGCGCGGTTTCGGGAGCGGTACATCTGACATGGAGAGATGTTCTCGGGGGCCTGATCCGTACAGACTGCTCACGCCTCGCTTCTTGTTGTTGTCCTTTGTCTTGCGCTTGCATTGTTGCGCTGTGGTCGAGAATGTGGCTCGAATGGGCGCACGGGGAAGGACAGAGTTGGTATGCCGTGAGCCAATTCTTGACAGGGAGGCCGCAGAAAGCCGCAGCGCACTCGGACTCGCCATTGTCTGCCTAGGTACGACGATCGTGATGCCGACGTTGCGTCTAGACAGATGACAAGTTCAACTGGGTTATGGAACAAACCCAAATTTGGGTCGCAATTCATCAATGAAGCCCTCTGATTGGGCCGTCGTTGTGTGATATTTGTGCTTAGTCACTCACGACGAGCTACCCTATAGACTCGAATTACTTCTGGCGAGTGAAGTGTCGCTGCGCATGTGTATGAAGACAACCGTGCAACAAGACAAAAACCAACAGAACGTACCCGACAAGTTCGACAACTTGATTCCCATAGCTTTGATCAGGCAACAAAGTACTCAAAGTGAGAAATCAGATGCAGGCTTCCTGCCAGTGCAAACTACTTGCAATGGATATTTTCCTTGTCTGACCCGCTACTTGTAACACACGTATATACATCTCTGTCAACTTCCTCCGATGTAACGAATCTGCCATTGTCTTGAAGCCCCAAGACCAAAATGTACCCGGTCACTGCCCCGGTCACGGTGAGCGTACAACACAGACTACGAAACGGAAGGAAATGCTCAAAGAAAAGCCAATCACCATCCCCCGAGCTCAAAAGGGAAGCATGTTGTCGAAAACTCACCAAGTCGACCATGGAGAGGCTGTTGACATCATACCGTAGTCAAGAAATCACAACACCGTTGTTTATAGCATTGAGAGAACGACAACATAACGAGCACTGTCGAGGAGTTTGTTCCACAGCCCCAAAGGCACACCTGATAACTGGTCTCTGCAACCACGCAGACCTTTCATCGCGATCACTAACCCGATACAATCGAAAGAATGAACTCATATTCCCGTCTTGTCAACCGTCAAGCGGATCGGTCAACTAGCTGGGGTGAAAAACATCATCGACAGCCCCATTGCTTTTTCTTTGACGACGTCCTCCGCAATAGCAGCACAGAATGCTTCCAGCGCGAAACATCACCGTGTCCAGCCTAGCATACAAGGAGCCAACGTCTTTGTACTCTTCTGCTTGGCCGCCCGTGGTTCGAGGATCATAAAAACCACACACCAAGGAGAAGGAATACGCGCACGTTGTAGTATACGATGACGATTCCGACGTACAACAACACGAAACCCATCTCCAAGACTGCGGATATATCTCCAAGACTGCGGATATCACATAGCACCACCCACTAAGGAGAAGGAATACGCGCGTTCGAGGATCCTATTCTTGTTTTCTCAAGTCGGCAGACACCAAACCTCATCATACCTTGACATTAATCAGCCCATTGCCCTCTTACTTGCTTCTTGGCACACGGCTCCATCATGTCGACTCTTTCAACGGACTATACGACATATGGCACCTCGTGTGTGTAGAGCTTCCTGTGAAACACGTTTTGTAAGCAATTGCTTATTACTGAGATCAGCTCAACTTGCATGGACATCCACGGTCATGACGTCTCTGACCACAATGTCGTGTCTCGGGTATCGATACACGTAGTGCTGCAATATCATGATGATGATTCCTGCCACAATCAGTGTGTTTGTCTGTGATCAATCACCCAGCCCGCCGGTCCTCATCACAAGTCATTCAGTGCTTGTCCTTGTCGCTGCAACGTCTTCTCATGTAACGTGAGGGTGGAATGTGCGTCGTCGACCCTGCAAAAGTTCGCGCTAAGTCGCCTCCTACATCCCTGGCGAGCGCCCGGGATCACGCTACAGGGCCCCCCCCTTGCTCCCAAGCGACGTATCCTACGCCTTTTACGGAGTGGTGAGGGGGAGCATGTTGCAAGTACAGTGTACATTGCATAACACAGCTTGCCTTTATGACTCTCGGCTTCTTCTCATCATTGAGACGAAAATTTCACTTTGCCCGGGACCTCGAAGCTGGTGCTGCAGGTCTGGCTGCTTGCCACTCCCTCTCCCTCTCGCCACGGTCGGTTCAGCGACAAACACAGATGCAATCTCTCTTGAAGAAAACCCCCCCATGAATCACGAGACCGCTAGAGCTTGCAAGAATCGCAGCCTCTTGGTGCTGACGCCACCATCTGTCCTTGATGGGAAATTCTGGCCGACTTGGTTCGATTAGCTCGACTAACCCCTGTTGGTCGCGTCAGCTAGTGCACACCAGGGTGCCCCCCGGCTGGTCTCTCGGTAAATGCAAATATCAGACAGCCCCAGGCAATATCTCGACATTATTATTACAAGGATAAAAATGAAAAAAAAATATGACAGTCGACCGTGTCGGAGTTCGTCCGAGGTCGGCGAATGTGCGCCATTGCCTTGAAACTTTGGTGACTTATTTATGCTGCCACTGTGCGGAAATAACACACCTGACTCGCGCGCCAGTGGACGAAAATGTTCACACCACAACGTGGCTTAGGTACTGTGTACTTATCAGGACATGCCTTCTGCTCGACGTGCCACGTACAGCAAGATGCTCGCTCGGTCTGAAATGTCTAAGCGTGTCCGATAACTTGTCTGGCGTGCCGCCCGCCCGCCCCACCAAGTACTGATGTACTGCGGACAAGACTGAAAAAGACGGAGACGGGAGCAAAAATATGAAAACAAAACATGTAGGCCGATAGGACATCTTAAACCAAAGCACCTGATGTGACAACGGTGAGTTGACGGGAATGAAGTGCTTGCTGAAACGAGGGTCCTCTGGTCCTCTGGTCCAGACTCGTAATAGCGCGAGTAATCCGTACGGAGTAGTGCCATTAAAATGGCCGATGACAAAGTTTCGTGGCTGGGCGTGAGGCATCCTTTTCGGCGTAATTATCACACGAGAAGATGGCTTTGTCGCGTAGTCCGTACTGGTGCAGGCAGTTCATGTTGCAAAACGATGGATGTTGAAGTCCCTTCCATCCAAGCAAGTCTGTGGGACGACGCGGCTGGATGGGTCTTTTTCTCTTTGGAGCGGTTGTAAATGGATCACACTCCACATGAGGCTCTTGTCGAGTCCCGCTTCAAAGGCAGGCACACTTAAATCCGCACTTCTTCGACTGCCGGGCTTGGGGTGACAGAGATGTGGTTCTGGATCTCAACGTTGCACTGGATGACTTGACAGTCCAACAAGTTGTGACCCAGGTGGCGCCAGCGCTGGCTCGAGCGCTAATAATATTACGGCCCCGAATTCCCGGAACGCGAATACCGGAACGCGAATACATGGTGGTGGTTGTCGTTGGTAACTTATAATATTGACTCTCGCTGGATGTGGCAGACGTCGTCGTCAACGGCCTATCTTGTGAAGGACGGAAGCCCTGAAAACAGAACCATAGTTAGCCGCGACCCCAGTGCCCCCTTCCCAAGGTCCAGCGATGGAGATGGGGTGGATGACCAGCACTTGCACCACGATATTGGTTTATTGGGGTTCATTGGTTGCAGGCAGATCTCCCACGTCCTCGCGCCATCAAAAGACACCGTGGCCGGAGCGATCTACCAGAAGTGCAGCAGACACCAGACCTGCAAACAGCGAGCGGGCAGTCCAACCGCCAAATTACGGTAGGAACAGGACATGCCAATACTGACGAAAGCGATGATGCATATTACGGAGTACTCCGGAATGAATGCACTCTTGACTCGGCATACCGTTTCCAGCAGTCCCGACACAGTGCGGTGCGGTGGCCATTGCGATTTGATGATGCAACAACGAACGTACGTATGGATTACAAATGTACATGAAATGGGGGAAAACGCGCATGTATCTGCGACTTGGCCGCAGCAGGGCCGGGCCAGCCAGTCACCATCAGTCAAGGGCGTGGGCAAATTAGCTGAGATGACTTGGCGGCGTGTCGCAAGCGGACATGATTCCTAAAGGAGGGTTGGCGTCTGGACCATTTCGCTCATGTCGGCTCGGCTGCAAATCTGTTCCGTCTGGCTGGCATGAGCGCGACGGGCAGCTTGTCAAGCTCAACAAAAGCTGCAGGTCATGCCGCAACCCTTTATTAATGCGACGATCCAAGGAAGACAAGGAAGCCATTTTCCATCTTGTTTGACGACGTTTGACTCGCGTAGATGGTGTGATGCCGAAGGTCAGACTGGTCAGACTGGTCAGACTGGTCAGACTGGTCAGACTGCATTCTGTGTTGAGATGAGTAACAGGTTTACGAAAGAGGACCTTGAGCCGTGGTCCACGGCAGGGGCCCCAAGCCAGCTGGCTAGTCTCGTCGAGCCCTGGTGAGCCCGTGCATTTGAACTTGACTTGGGTTGGGGTCCAACTGTCACCGTATCGGAGAAAACTCGGTCCCTGGTTAGTTCGCGGTGGGTACGGATCACTGCCCAGGCTTGCCCAGGCAATACCCTGGCAATACCCTGGCAATACCCTGGCAATCTGGGGCTTGGCAACCTGGGCAGGCAGCCAAAAGTATCTCGTGCCATGTTTCAGCAAAAGCCGAGCCGAAGAGCGACCTTGATCGCTATTAATCCCACAGTCCGCCGAGAAATAGTCTGTGGAATATCCCATCATTGTACTCCATACTCCATACTCCATACTCCATACTCCCAACAGAATATAGCAGTACGGACCGTACAGGTTGTGCATTATTTCCGGTGTCAAAATGGAAACCAGGACATTATGCTCCGTGCTGTGCCTCGAAAAAGCGGCCGCGGATACTCGGTTCTTCCTAAGCCTGTGACGGGAGGCACGACCTGATGAGAGATGGCCGTGGCAAGCCGGAAGTCCATCGTGACAGATCACGTCAATCGGCTCGGGACTTTCCTCTCTAGTAGCGTAGCGTAGCGTATTCTGTTCATTCTCAAATAACCCTTTTCTGACCGTGTGGGAAAGAGTCTGTATCAGCGTAGATAAGATTATATGCGCGGCCGCTGTCCCACCTCACGGCCGGTAACAGGCAAAGGTGGCATGCCACGCTTGATACCACACTGTGGCTATGGAATTTTCTTCTTCACAAAAACAAGCCAGTAGTCATCTTGACAGAGCCACGTCAAGGCACTTGATCCCGTCGTACCTGTGCGATGTTGGAAACATGGAACCTATGATCTGATACTGGATCTGAGCTGAACTAGACAAAGATGTTGCCCCAAACGAGCCCGTTTTCTCCAAATCTGCGACCACCCTGTATCGGCCGCCTCACACTCGCACACGGCAGGAACTCCACCTAGATTCGGGGGCCGTGAAAGCTTCCATGGAGCATCCAGAAGCATTTTGGTGTCTCCATTTCCAGCTACAACAACGGGGTTTTGGAGGGGCCATGGTGGATGGGGGCCGGCGCCTTGGGTCTGCGAGACAGGTCCGAAGTTCGATGGTTCCACCCAGATCTGCCTTGTGGACAGCAGATGGAGTCGACGACGGTTGACAGAGCGATTGGACGGGCTGGGTTGGATGGAGCTCGGTGCCATCATGGGACTGTTGGCATGAGCACTGAAGCGACAATATCAGCAGCATTCGTGTGCAACGAACACCGTGCATGAACAATATCAGAGCACGTTCTCTTGTGAACGAGGATGAAGTCTGCTTTTTTCCCGAGCACTGCCTTCAGGCATATGCACGAACAAGTATGTCGTTGAATGCATTGACACACGGAATACGCCGAGAACTGACGAGAGAAGAGCGCGGCCGCGATGTGCTGGAAAAGACATTTGGGTGAGAAAAAGGAAAGGAACCCCCCCAGATCAACAGGGGGGTGGGTGTATTGAAGAAAGGCAAGGAAGGTCTCTGACACCAATAAGTCGCCAATAGCGGTAACGCGTCTGGCACGATCTGGTGGCATCGCACATCCCCCCCCCCCCTTCTTCGTTCCCTTGGGTGCTTTTGCCAAAGTTTGGATAAGGGCGGACTGTTTAACGAATAGGCCTTTTGGCTGAGCAAGAACCAATTCAGAACTGCGAGTCACTACGGACTATTATTCGGCGTGCCATGGTTGCCTGCCGCTCCTGCTACCAGCACTCCCAAGCCAAGAATCGACCCAGGAGGAATGTGCAACCTCTTGACTCGTGGAGCTTGTTTCCCCTCCTTCCTGCTGCACATGCTTGCACATCATCCCAATCCCCCAATCCCCGACTGCTTCCAACTCTACCCCTCCAAGCGCTTAATTACGTACCCGTATTCTTCTTCACCCCTACTCCGTACATGCATGTAGTCGTGCTAGTCAGTCTGATGTCTGCAGGCTATTGTGCAATAGCCGCCGACAGCGACCACCTGATATTATCACCACCGTCAATCACCGTGCCCATATCGGTTAGCGGGAAACAGACCTGGTCGCCGCCAAGCTTATGGCGGCATCTTGCCCGCCACGAGGACAAGCAGAATTTGGCACATCCTGGACACTACTTGTTGCAATGAAGCCGAAGCCGAGACCGTTTACAATGCGGTGAGCTAGCACATTCAAGGACAAATATGCGCCTCTAGCAGGTCTGCTTCACGAGTCGTATGTTTTCATCGCGATCCTGATTGTCAATGATTTGCCTGGGCCATACAGTGAGTGGCATTTGAGACCCTGTCATTCGTCGGTTTCGTACAAACGAGATACCCCATGCGATGCTCGGAGCAAGAGATTGATTGCAGCTCTGGAGGAAGATACCACAACTAACCTCCTCAACTAACTAATCAATCAGCATCTGTTCGGAGTAGACGACACTTCTTGCACTAATACATACATAAATGCAAATGCAAGAGCTTTGGCCCCGCACTGTGATACGGGATAGCTGCCATGAAATCCCGAGCTGTCCATTGTTGCTTTATCGCCCGCGGCTACCAATGGAGCACATCTGGATACGACGCTGTAACGTTTAATCCATCCGGGAGTCATGGCACCGGCCTGCCTTCCCGACGCGCAGAGGTGGAGGCCCAAACGGAGTCTGCCGAGGAGTAAGATATGGAGTTCAGTTCTCATCAGTCTGGAGTGTTATCAAATGCGGCATCCGGTCTGCCACTCTGCCTTGTCGATATATGCCAAGTGCTAAGTGCAACACCGCAGAGTATCATAAGTTATTATAGCGACACTAATGAAAAACAGGCAGAGGAGATCTAGGACGGGCGGGCAAACTAGTAGCAAGACATTGGGCGCCAGGATGTGCCATCACTCCAAAAAAGGTGCATTGCTAGTGTTATTCATCCATTGGGCAATGCTCGGCGGGTGCATCAAGTTTACAAAAATAAACACTTGACTCGATATATTCAACGTGCGGCCTCAAAAAACGTACACATTTGATTCAACCCCAATGGTGATATCACAAATGTCCCGAACAAAAAGAGCCTAAATCGCACCACGATGAATCATGATGACTCGGCAGCAACAATCAATTAAAGCCACATGCGGTTGCCCATAACTGGGACCCCCAGCGCGTGCTCAGAACATGTCCATAAATTTTGGATATCGACACAACGATGCAGTTGTCAACCGTCACTTGCATGGTCTTGGTCCCTTGTAGCTAACAAGGGAAAGTCCCTACACCTGCCTACCTTGCGATTCTGCACGATTGCAAATAGTTGCAAGAAGCCTTACATCATTCATTACGCCCAGGACGCGGAGGTAGCTACGCATGGCTCTAAACCACCACCAACGCACCACGGCATGGATCACGCGAGGCTAGTCTGACACGGCTGCATTGCACCGCCGTGGGGGTTTATGACGATTGTCATGTTGAGACTGATACGTGACCAGCAAGAGAGATGCAGCCAAAACAGCACTACCCGTTTAACCGGCAGGGGTTGTCACCTGCTGCAGGATCGTCGATACTACATACATTATCCTCCATCTCACCTCGCACTCCGTACGACTCTTGGATTAAAACGCCCAGCCTGCCAGCCTGCCAGCCTGCCAGCCTGCTTGCTGTCATTCCTACTCCAAAGGCGAGTAATCGTTGGTGACTGATCCCTTGCCAGCCCGCCTAGCCGGATTGCTACTCTTTTGGACCTGGATGCGCAGCGCCATCGAGAAGTATTACGTCCTTGAATTTAGCCTGTCAAGTAAGATTTGAACGGGCAAGGGCGAAAAGACAAGATGCCCTGTAATGACAACTTGAAGCAACTGACTTACTAATATGCTGTAAAAAAAAAAAAAGGAACTCATCACTTTGCCTCTCTTGTTGCCGCCATAACATTAAGGTATTCATGCCACTTGTCTGCGATTCGTGCACATTGTGCAATTTGCGTGGCTGGCAGATGCAACAGGATACTGACACTGTGAGTATACTAGGCGCTTCAAGTAGCTAATACAGGCTAGGCGCCTTTCGGGTACGTACTCGAAAAGTCGGTCATTTGTGACCTGAGCGTCTCAGGCAAGTGGTAGGTGCGACGGAAAGACTAATCATGCGCAAGTAGTCCGTACTCCGTAGGGGTTGTCCGCACACCCGATTTGGCCGAGCACGGCGATGGAGCCGAGGATGGGTGGACCTTTTGGAAAGAATGCTCGAAAGATTGCTCAGTATGTACGGATTACGGATTATGTATAATGAACAGAAGAGTCAAGGTCCCGAGCCATACATGTTGCGTTGCGATAGCGCTTTAAAAAAAAAAGGGCGGCCATGGTAGAGTGAGTACCTAATCCGTAGGCAAACGTGATTAGTTGGTTCCATGCAAGGGAAAAAGTTTAATGTTGGCGATGCTGTCGTCATTCATGGGCTCAAGCAGAGATGTGTATTTTTTGTGTAGATGCATCTGTCGGCCAAGTACTGGCTGTACGGAGTACTCCGTAGGTAGCATGGTACTGGTACTTAGCGAGTAGAACACGCGCACCCAACAACTCGGGGATCCGTGACCGGAGAGCGTTGTCATGATTGTTGGCAAAGGCAGAGACGCCTAGACACGCCAAACCATCGTGACTCGGGGGAGGGATTATCAGGAGAAAATCCCCGGCGCCGGTGGTCATTGCTCATGGTGCCATCTCATCCGCGAGACGTTCTGGTCTGGTCGCGTTTGACATGCGCAGACTTGCGCAGACATGCGCATTTGTTCCCTGCGCTCCGGTACGCACACCCCACTGTCCCCTTCTGAGCATGGTAACCGAACTACGGATCCGTACAAGTCTCTGGTACGCAGTACACAGTACATCTTCCCTCCTCCCTCGTGTTTTCACTTGATGACCAGGTAGGTAGGTGCCCGCCCGCCTTGGTCGCTCTACTCACACACCCTCCTCCTGGCTTTTCCCACCTCCCGTCACCTTACCGACCGACCGACCGACACTCGCCTGCACTACCTTCTTCTCTCTCTTTCTCTTTCTCTCCCTCTAAACTTTTCCTTTTCTCCCTCCTACATCTCGCCCCTAGAATCAAACTCTGTTCGTGCAATCCTCGTCACATAATTAAAGCCTTTTTCGTGCCATTGCAGTCGCATCGCGTTCACTTTCTACTCCAAACGCGGAATATTGGCGCGACACGCAAACAGAAGCAGGACAAGAACAAAAACACGCCTTGTTTGGTTTTTCTGGACCCAGCACCACTCTTATCTGCTTGCGGTTCTTGAAAGGCTCCACTTGCCACCGTCGAACAAGCATCGCAACGGTTCCGCCGCAATCCACACCACCAAAGTCAAATCAATCAATACCTTCCTGACTTTAATTTTTTTTTTGCACACGCCCACTCAATTCCCCCAAACCATCACCACACCTCCCTCCATTCCGGCTTGGTTCATCCTGCGCGCGGTTGTACCTGGCAGTCTCTTTCCCTCACCAGCCAAGAGACTCGAATAGTGAGGGCACAAGGACAAAAAAAAAAATTAAAAGGACCGAGACCCATTTCTCCACTCTTGAACCCTCCCCAAAACATACCACACCTCTCAAGAGGGACCTGCACTTCGAACCTCATCCACCTTTACGGAACGCCGCCTTCTACAGCTCGCCTCTTCGCGTGGGCCTCGCACCGCTTTCTTCCACTTGGATCTTTGTTTGATCTAGATTCGGACCTCTCTTGTCGAATCTGTCCACTCGAGGTGCTTCGAGCTCTTGTCGTTGCCCCAGTCCTCACAAGTCCGACACGCTCGCTATCTCTGTCAAGCGACGTGCCCTTCCTACATCAACTATTCTCTCAGAGACGCGTCTCGCAGAATAGTATGGACGGCTCTCAATATCCGACAAATGGTATAAACGGGACATCCGGGGCACAGACATATCCTTCTCCCACAGCGATCTCCCCCAACCAGCTGCAGACAGGATCGCCAGTTCCTCAGACTCTGCCGCCCTTGCAACCCCCAACCGCCGCGATGCAGCCTCTCTATGGTAGCCACCCGCACACGCCGCGAACTCCTGGCACTCCAAACACGCCAAACTCGGCCACGAATCTGCCCAGCTACCAGAATACCTCGCAGCCCGCGCCGCGACCTGGAGTATACTCCATGGCCCAAAATCCCTATCCTCCCAATCAGGGTTATGGCACATCCGCTCCTATGATGCCACAGACTACCACAGCTGCCTCTCACCCGCAGGCTATTGCTCCTGCTCCCCACGGCGGTCGAGCACCTCCTGTTCTTCGTCCTATGCCTCCCGGTGGCCTCATGGCCCAGCCCGGAGTTTCCTCTCCTTACGGCCCCGGCTCTTTGATGCAGCCCAACAACGGTATGCAAGAGGGTGACCAGCCTACACATGTTGTTGGATCCCAGGGTCGTCGCGGCATCTTGCCCAGTGCTCCCGGTCGCCCAGCCGCGCCCACTGCCGGAACTGGCGCGAAGAACAATATTATTCCAGTCAAGGATGCTGATGGCAAATTTCCGTGCCCTCACTGCACCAAGACATATCTGCACGCAAAGCACTTGAAGCGCCATCTTCTTCGCCGTAAGTTTTATCCCGCCTCGCCAATTCGTTTGAAGCAGACTAGACAATCTTGCTGGGTATCTGGCGCAACTTTGGGCGCGTACTTACTGATGAATCTTTTAGACACTGGCGATCGCCCCTACATGTGTGTGCTTTGCCGCGATACGTTTTCCCGAAGTGACATCCTGAAGCGCCACTTCCAAAAGTGCTCCATCCGCCGTGGCAACCCCACGGGAGCGAGCCACTTGTCCCACCCTCAGGCCCACGTTAAAAAGAATGCCCAGGCCCAGAAGGCTGCTGGCCTCGGTAACGAGGGGGACATGCAGCACCTGAATGGCTTGAACAACATGTCTGCTGACGGCATGGTTCATCCTTTTGGCATGGTTCCCGTCTCTGACGGCATGAACAACATGGCCGGTGACCACCAGAACCACCTGTCGCGCTCCAGCAGTCACGGTGGCCATCAGGACCGGAACAACATGGCCCCCAGCATGGGGGCTCCTCAGCCCTATGGTGCGAATGTCTCTAACTCCATGAACAACCAGCAGATGCCAAGCTACAGCTTGCCCCCGGGTCAGAACGGAATGCCCATGTATGGTGGATCTAACGGGAACCAACAATCTGGCCTCGATTGGTCTCAGATGTTCCAGGCTGGTGCGCATCAATCCCTCAACAACAATCCCTTTCATTCCCCTAATCGTGGACAGACGCAGATCGCAACCAAAACCGGGCCTAATCATGATTCGGGGGCGACGGATTGCAGCTCCAGCGATTCCGTCCGCTACTCTTTGTGGGGCATACCGACGAATATCCAAAACTCCTACTCTCAACTCTCTAACCAAATTTTGAACTTCCTGTACCCCCCGAACGAGGCAATTGATCCCACTCTGACGGGCATGAACCTCTATTTCTCTCCTGACAATACTAGAGATTTCATCGGCCAGTACCTTCATTTCCACCAGCATATCCCGATACTCCACCCGAGCACGTTGCGAATAATTGAAGCGCACCCTGGCTTAAGAGCATGCATGTGCTGCATCGGCGCTTGCTACTCAAATCGGGTTGTTTTATCCGATGTGCAGGAAATGATGGACGCTCTATGGACCGCCATGGAACGTGACTGTCATGTGATGTCCAAGGATAGTTTGCATGATGCTGATGTCTCTGAGGTTACCGAGTCGAGCATCGAGGAGCTTCAGGCAGTGCTACTGACTAGCATTCTTCATTTCGTCAACGGGACTCCGCAACAGCGGCAGCGTGCCCTGCGGGTATCACCAATGATGGCGGCACAGGCTCGTCGCCTGGGTCTCCTGGGCTTGTCAGGTGATCCGTCAGTGTACTCTGTGCTTCACCATTCGAAGACCGATGGACTCGACACCAAAGTCGAGCAATTTGAATGGATGACATGGATCGGTCAAGAGCGTCGAGTTCGACTTATGCACGCTCTCTTCGCATACGATACTATGGTGGAACTTCTCTCATCAGCTGCGGCTCAATATGACCCGTCGCAAGTGCACATTCCGCTCCCCTGCGATGACGACGCTTGGCACGCTGCTAGCGCTCAAGACTGTATATTAGCACTAGGACTCTTGCAAGAAGGTTCCAGCGAAGCAGGCATCGCTTGCGGTACTCGACGTGCATCACAGCCCGAATTACATGTTGCCCGTCAAGTGCTCTTCAATAGCGAGGTAAAAATCAAGACTGGCACCACGAGCATTCTGGGCAAAACGATGCTCGGTCTAGTCATGATTGCCACTATTCGACTAGCACAAAAAAAAGGGTTTGTGGATCATGCTCACGTCGAGCATGATTTACTTGCTCTTGACTGGGTCTCATCCTGTGATGATCATCAACCAACGAGTACTTCAGAATTGCCCGACACGCTTGACACGGAAACATCTTGTATGCTTCTTCGAGCAACAGACGAGTTGAAGAAAAGTTGGGAAGAAATACATGCGAGTCAAAGTTTAGCTGGACAAAAACGTGCATCAGTGGTGCGCAGTGGCGAGGCATTGCCCTCAATAGCACGTTGTGTTCTACTACGACCCGGATTGATGGCTACTGACGTGTCCGAAGATGAAATTCTGGCCACTTGCAAAGTGCTAGAAGCTGTCTACACGCAACTATCAACATACGAGTCCGGAAATAGGGAGAGATCCGGTCAACTTCGGGAAGCTCAGACACTATCTGACAAGGAAGAGTACAATTTGGGATTTTTAAAGATATTCGGACCAACCTCACATGAGTTGGACAATTCTGGAACTGTTTGACGTCATTACACCGAATCCCATACAATGTCGTAATGGGAGGCAGTTATGATACGACTCAACAACAAAAGCATTCAGGGTGGTGGTTGCATTTCGAGGCGTTGAATTTTTGATTTTTGATTTTTTGCCCCTTCTCTTTTTTGGTTCTTTGTCTCTTATTGTTCCTGGGGGTTTTCATCCACTTTCCTCTGTCCGGGGCCTTGACATATGGGGGACTTGCTTCGGTGATGGACGTGTGGTTCGCACGTGTAATGGTTTGAGTCTTGGCCTTTACTTGTCGAAACCAGTGGCGGTTTCCTAGCTGTGCAGACTGCATTGTGTACTCGCTTTTTTTCTCCCTTTGAACGGATAGACTGAGATTTGGGAGTTGTTACTACTGCATTACTAGACTTCGATCAAGATTAGACAGGGAGGTCGGTCGGCTGGCTACTTTGGTTTTCGGCGGACCATTGACGGCTCTTATGGCCTGGACTGATCAATGATGTTTTCACTGTACTACATACAACCTGGGCCATTGCTGCCGCTGGTGTTGTGACAGTCCTGCACGAAGGATGGTTCGGTTGTAGAAAATTTCGTGGTTATTGGTTGCTCAGTACAGCACAGTACAGTACAGTACGGTTCATATGTTGGACTGGTGCAATGATCAATGATTGTTGATGAAGACAATAACAATGCATGCCCATGCGACTTTGGCGACGATGGATGATGCTGGGTGTCTCTTGACATGTTTATTGAAGAAGACGCCTATTAACGTGGTGATGAAGCAAACCTATAACCTCCAATGCAAGCAGCGGGGCGCAAGGGTCGCCTCCCTTGACTAATAGTCCAAACAGTAAACAGTACCGAGTATAGCAGGCCCATGCTGGCTTTTACAATGTGATTTGATTGATATAAAGTACAATACAGAATATGGAAATGAGGTCCAGCGTGTTGCACCGTTTCGCCCCCATCAGTTGCTGTCTGACTTGTCCACAGTAGTCACCTTTGGTGCCCACTTCCACAGCTCCTCTTTGTCCTTTTCCGAGGGGGTGTAGCCGAACTTTTCCTCGGCCTGATCCGAGAGATAGAGACCGATGACGCCCCATGCGATGACACCAACACCAACACCCATGCGGGTCTTGGGCGAGAGGCTCTTGTAGGCCCTGGGGCGAGATGAATCAGCAGTCAGCCGTCAGGGTAGGCGGAGGTCTTGACCTACTTTAACATTATCAAGTACGACAGGATCGGAGGTTTCCACGAGGCTGGCTATGACATGCTCTACTGGAAGGGGCTGCAGTGCAATCGATGCTTGGGTTTGAATGGGGCTGCTGTGACTGGGCACCGGGTTGTTTCGAAGATGGATCTGCTAGTATTTGCTGGCAGGGTCGTGGGGCCGAGTGACAGGATTCGTGAGAGTCAGGCGTGGTCATCCGCAGTTGGGTAGAGAAGGTGGAGGTTTTAACTCGGACAAGTTTGTCGAGTACATGCACGACTTGGGGTGGGTCTGGTTGTGGAGTTGGGCCTTTGCCGTCTCCAATTACATAACAAATGCGTTGCGATACATTTTATTTGGATAAAACTCTCCAGGGCGGGTGTTGTCCTGAACCATTTACTCCAAGTTCTTGTTACTCGAGAAGAAAGAAAATGGCCGTGGATGTCAGTAATGGTTCGATTTTGGAGCAGCTCCCCGTCGAGCTTGTGTCCGTCATTGCAACCCATCTTTCGTTGTACACGATTTCAAACATTTCCGGCTCTCGTGCCGTCAAATAATCTCTCGCCACAAGACACTTGCTTGCTGCGCGAGACTTCAACGGCTTGCCTTGGCGACAAGATGCTTCACGTCTGAATGAGCTCTCTCGAATTCCCGAGTGCGCGAGGGTGATACGGTCCATCACGTTCAACTTTGCCCGAATCAACGAGTACAGGGCACTCCACGAGTCTTTCAGTTATTACTATGTCCTTGAACCGGAGCTGCGGACGGATGTTACTCCAAGGCAAATGGGAGCAATATTTCCAAACACAGAGGCAGACCAAGGCAATGGGGAACTTTGGACTCGATTTGCTTAAAGACGCCTTGCCGAGGCTGCCTGCTCTCGAAGCAGTGACGCTAACTTGGACGAGATGCCCATGGGAGGAGGAACTGTGAAGCAAGTAGGGTATTTGATGAGCATCATTCCATCGAGATGGCCGCGGACGACGAGATACGCAACACCCAACATGCTGTGTTGTCGGAACTCGCAGCAGCTCACGCCACGCTGAGCGCTTTTGAGTCTGGAGCCCCTGCGGCGATGGGAAAAACCCTAGCACTGACCAGGGAGAACCTGCCACGGGTCTACAAAGGCCTGCGGCGACTAGATTTGGTGTTGGATCGTGGCATGGGAGTACACTTGCAGCACGAACTGACGACAACTCTTGCAGCATACGAAACTCGAGAGCCTGATAGAACTACGGCTTGAGCTTCTCCCGTGGCATGGAGTCCATCCGGAACCAGAATCCCTGCCTTTCCTTTCCATACCACACCTGGAAGTCTTGGATCTGATACGTCTCGAGATCGGACTGTCGTGCCTAGCTAGGTTTTTGAGACGACACGCGAAAAACCTTGAAGAAGCTGGCGCTGATTGGCATCCGGGGCGTCCGCCAGCCCTCACACGAGGACGACGAGAGCATTGGATCATCCCATCCCGAGGCTGCTTCTTCAGAAAGGCAGCGGAGGAGGCCAAGACATGACAACTTGGGAAGACGTCTTTGAACGTATTCGCGATTCTTGCACCAGCTTGAACAAAGTATTTCATATACGACACATTTACTGATCCTATAAGTGGCGGTCAGGTGTGGTTGGTTTCATCACGACATGGAAGAGAGCTGAGCTTCTTGACAACATGTCGACCAGGTTCAAAATGGTACCAGCAAAGTCGATGGAGCTGTATTTGCTAGGGGAGGGAGATATGCCACCAAACTTGGAGTTTCGCGCACTCGAGCCGTCGGACGAGTGATTTCCTCGATGAATACGACTCGTTCTCTACCAAAAAAAAAAAGCATCAGGGAGGCTGCCAAATGCCCTGCTGACGCGTTAATACCCATCCCGGTTGTGTCGGGCGGGGCAAGCATCCATCAAATATTTTGATACAAGTGCTTGTGTACCCTCCCGGAAGGACAATACATTGCTGACAACACGTGTCTTCTTCTCGCCAGACGCGTGAAGACTGAATAGCTGCCCCGGCAGAAGTGGGGCATCCGCGCTCATAAAACGAACGACATGCGAACATGGGGGGAACATGAAAATGTACAATTGATGGGTCAATAACTTAGAAACGTCCCAGGTCCTACCTAATCTTGCCAACAACCCGAGTGGCACACACCCTTTTACAGCAATGGGACATGGTTTGACCTCAACTGGATGCACCTGGTGGGTGGTCCGTGGACAATGGGGCGCACCACGGCATCTACTACATCCCACTTTCACACTTTTAGGGGCCGTTCAAGTATCTGAACGTTGCCGGTACCCATTCGGAGCCGTCGACCTCGCAAGCTTCACGCATCCCCGATTCATGCCCGGTGGTACGGTACACAAGCCCGCCCGTCCAAGATGGGTCACGACTAACCACTTGTCACGAGTAGCACGGCTGCCAAAGGCCATCATTTCTGACAAGGGACATGATGTTTCCACGGGCACAGTTCTCGTGGCGCTCAGAATCTATATAGTTGTCGGAAGTAGAATGCATCAGATCATGGACATGTGTCTCTGGATCTGCGCGCCTTCTGGTACGCCCACGATGTGAATTTGCGCAGAGGATGTATAGCTAGCATCTCTTGTGCGTAAATAATGCTGTTTTATGCAATCCAACGTTTTCATAAACACTGTCAAGGAAAGACCCTGGATGGACATTCAAAATTGATATTTTGGTGCCGTGTAAAACGGTGTTTATCAACGCGGACATCTCATCATGGGAATAATCAGCGCTGCTGGCTGGCAAATCACCATGTATTATTACGGTGTAGACAGGACGCTCACATGGAGTCACGGAACGGGGACTGCTTTCAAAGTCCATCATTCTCGAGGTGTCTACATGGAACATGGCAAAGCCCATGTTTAGTACAGCCCAGTAATGGGCCATTATTGTGCGTTTCGTTTTTCTTCTTCTTCTTCCCATGTACGACAGGGCGTGGCACTAATTTCGCTCGAAAATAAAACATAGTCATCAATCAGTGGCGATAAACTACGGACCTGCATTTGATGGTCTGTGAGGTGCGGCAGATCTTGTGACAGCTCAGCGAGTAGCTGGGGTAAATATTGTTGCTTTTTTTTGGAGAGAGAGCAAGCAGGTAGAAGGCCCCCTTTTTCGGGTACGCGAGAGGTACTTCGCGTTAGCCAAAATACTAGGAAGCCGGCCAAGACAAGGCGTGGCTGTGATGTGTGCGATGTAGTGATTTGTACCTGGCCAGTTTGCCAGTACTTCTATCGTGGGCTAAATAACGTGCAGGATTAAGTAGCTGATTAGCCCACATCCGACCAGCTTGCTTCCTTACGGCACCCAAAGGGATAAGCCTCGGTGAGACAAAAAGAAAGCAATAAGGAAAAAAAACACCTTACCCCCGCCACCGTGAAAAAAAACAAAAAAAACAAATCTGGACCCTTGTTGAAAGCCGAGGCAGCTGAAAGCCCCAGTTACAAACGCGTAGCCATGCAAGGGAAACGACGTCAGAAGCACGAAACTTGTTTCCAAATGCTGGGTCATTTCGGAGCCCCATTCGCATGCGCTCGTCCTTACACCACGAGGGTGTTCGCGACAATGCAGAAGCTCGCTTGAGGGACGGATTCCCTCATCGGGAAACAAGACAACGGAAATGTGTGAGCGCGGGAGCAATACGTCCACTTTTCCAAAGGTAATTGCGGGAGATGATTGGGGCGTTCGCGCGCGAAGAACGCCAACTTGCTAAACTTGCAAACCGTGAGCTCCATTGCCAGAGTCGTTGGGATTGGTGATGCAGTGATTGGTGATGCGGTGAGCTGTGAAAAAGGGGGGGGGGGGTGCGAGGGGAAAGGAGAAGGGAGGGACCCTGGGATCTCATAGTCTGAAATCAGCATCGTCGGTCTTCTGCTGAATGTGGGTGGTTCTCTCGGGCGGGATCCCCATGGATAACGGATCGCAGCGCACTGATACATGAATATAATCGCGCGGCATGATACTCCGTAGTGAGGAATGGTCAAACCATCGAAGCGTGCGGCGTTCCATCTTGAAAGGCTGCTGGAGGGCCGTTCTGTCTAAGCAGAATGCTGAATGCTGAGTGAAACAACACCTTTGGGCCCAAAGAAAAAATGTAAACGGAGCGACCGACCAATGTTACGATAGTGTGCCTGCGTGAAAGGAATGAGCCGTCAAGTGTTGGAACTGCCTCGAAGATAAGGAGAGACAAGAAAGAATCAAAAGCAAATGGAACTCGGTGCAGTGCAGGCAATGTGGCCGAAGCTATCGTCAAATCAAGCTTCAGTCTGGTGTTTGTGTGGTATTTTCCTGGTGCAGCGGCGTCTTGTGTGAATGCATGTCTCTCTCTAGTCGAGGGGACAAGAGTGATGTTAGACCAGCCGGACGCTCACTTTGTCTAACAACGTCTGATTTCGGCGGCGCAATGAGGGTGTCGATCGTCGGATAACAAGAAGAAAAGCAAATGACATTCCAAACAGACGATTGCCGAGACCGTCCGCGAACAAAGGACCGCTCCAGCAAGTCAACTGTGGGGGAGCTAAGCTACTGTAATGGGCCCCTGAAGTCAAGCCAAGCCATGCCTCTCTATAGACGGGCCCGAAAGGGCCGATGATATGATTCAACCTTGTGTCGCGATTCGGAACGTACTGGCGATCAAGGGAATTGGGCGCGAACCTCTCCATCGTTCTAGGTTGACAGCTCCATCTCGGTGGCAGATTCATGCAGTTGGAAGTCGTCATTGATTCCCGGGTCATGGGCGGATGCGGGGATGCAATGAAGTAGCCGTCTCCGCCTGAACAGAGCTGGCCAGACAGACTGGACTGGCAAAGTCAGCACTGGATACTAATGGATCATTGTGACACACAGAGAGTATTGATGCCATCCATGGTGGAGCATAATCAATCACCAGACGAAAGAGCTCGTCGACTTCCCGAGGTTTACTGCAGGGCGGGAGTCCACTGGGTCCTGTCATTTGAATGAACGGCATGTGGGGACGAGGCAAACGACTTGCAAGGTGTCGCAGGAAACAGGACGAATTTGTTATTTGTTGTTGTTTGTTCGTGCATTAGTGAGCTGCAGCCAAAAAAAGAAAAAAAAAAGCGCAACAAGGAAGGAACCCAGCCACAAACTTGTTGTTCACGCTGTACGGAGTGTTGGCACATTCATGCTGTGTAGTACCGGCTTGTTGTACTGTAATGTCCAGAGCAGGTGCGGCTGTCAGTTCGTGATTTGATGATGACGCACTGCAGTACGAAACAAAGCAGAAGGCAAGAGGGGCAGGGACAGGGGCGGGGACAGGATGGGATGATGGGGGGCAGTTGGGGGCAGTTGGGGGCAGTTGGATTTGACGCGCGATCACAGCTGGCTGTGCTGGCTGGCTCAGTCGCTCATTGGATCGTTCGAGGCCCACATTCACCGACCTACATACAAGTTAGGTTAGGCGCCGACTGGGTGCCCACTGCCCAGGAAGGAACCCAGGCTGGCATGCAATAACCCGCTAAACGTAGCCAGTAGCCACCAGGGCAATGTTGAATATTGACAGGAGCCTACGGAGTAGTTCACTCCAGTCGCTCCAGTCGCTCCAGTCGCACTCCGTACAGCACGCCAACAGCACGCCAACAGCACGCCAACAGCGCGCCAACCACAAACAGACAAGATTGGAAGAGCCGAGGAAGCCCACAAAAGTCTGGTGGTTCGGCTGCCGTCCGTGTGTCCGTGTACCAACAAACTTGTTGTAGCAAGTATTAGACTTTGCTTTTTGAGAGTGTATCGGATAGGGCTCTGCTTCTCTGCTTATGCTCAACTCCTCCACGGGTCTATTTTCCCATCTCGCCCGCCGTCGTCCTGACGTCGTCCTCACGTCGTCCTCACGTCGTCCTCTCCCCATCAACCGCGCCTTTCGCCGACTTGGGCACTCTACTGAAAAACGAGGCTGCGTTGCTGGGCCTGCCTTCCGGTTCTGCAGATCATCCTCTCTGTCGTGTCTTCGCCCGAGCGGAAGCGGCGGCGACAGAGAGAGGCGCTTTGTCGCCCGCCATGCAGCGCGTCTCTGCCTTTCTACCCTCTTGGGACAAGCGATCATCCAACTCGGGCGCACCCAAATCGAACTCAAACGGAGTAGGAATCTTTGGCTGGGCCGCTCGCAATAGCGCCAACAACGGCATTGGAAACAACACCGTCACCGGCGGTTCCTCCAACTCAGGCAATCAACTCGCCAAATCTCTCGCTCGTATCAATGTAGCTGCTGCCAATGCAGACAGGGTTCAGCGTGAGGCTTTCTGGCCTTCTACTCTCGACATGGAAAGTCTGAAGGCCGCTCGCATTCTCAAGTCATTTTGCTGTAGGCACAACCCCATTGCCAAGTTTCTGCCAGCCGCAGACTCAGACATCCGCTGGCGCTCGTGACACGACGTCAAGAACGAAACATTTTGACTAACTCGTCATTCTTCTCTAGCCGATGGCTTTCTGGCCCCTGTGGAAGGAGAGACAGCAGTGCCACCGACTGTCAGCGCGACCTCGACCTCGACCTCGATCTCCGACCTGGATCCTCAAAGTCCCGTCAGCGGGATGAAAAAGATCCCCAAGCGCATCATCCAGAACGCCGCAGGCATTGCCGTCTTCACCTGCATGAGGAGTGGCCTGTGGATGACAGGCTCCGGCGGCTCCGGCATTTTGATCGCAAGAAAGTCAGATGGAACGTGGTCACCTCCCTCGGGCATTATGCTACACACCCCGACACTCAGCTTCATCATTGGTGTTGACGTTTACGACTGTGTGCTCGTCGTGACCAACTTGGCAGCTCTGGAGTCCATAACTCGACCTCGTGTCACCCTCGGTGAGGATGTAAGCTTAAACAATGGCCCGTTGACAACTTTGGACTCGGATGATGTCAAATTGAACTGGAAGGATCTCGACAACACCGTCTTGGCCTACATGAAAGCCCGCGGACAACATCAAGCTGTCAACCTGCAAGGCTGCATACTCACGGAACGAGCCAACGAAAATGAGCGATTCTATGGAGCCGAAGTCACACAGATGGACATCTTAGCCGGCAATGTGACACGCCATGTTGAAGAAACCAAGCCGTTGTTTGAAGTAATTAAGCTCGCAGAAGGAAGGACCGACTACGACAAGGCCGTCATCGAACTGACAGCAATCGAACCAGTACCCAGCGATGCCATCATCGCGACCCCAAAATCTACTGCTTCATCTCCTCGACCATCATTTGGAATCGTCAAGGCTGACGACCCGGATCCCTTCGGAGTCTTGGCTTTGGAGATGGCAGGACTCGAGATTCGCCAAGCTGGCTCACGCCCGAGACCCGCCAGCAGCCAGTTCGATATCACCTCAAATCCCCGCAGCCCAAGCTTTTACAAATTCGATCGTGAAAGCATGGACACGTTTGTGAGCAAGAACAACAGGGCCAGCGTTAGATCTTCGAATACCATCAAGAGCCAGATGACGGACGCAGGCACGCAAACCGATGCAGGCACCGGCAACACTCCCCAGACCACGCCCAGCCCTGGCCAGAGTGAGAATGGTCGTGAACGGGCATCCATCGACCATATCCCTGATTTGAACGACATTGCGGCGGTCGTCGACTACACAGCCGCGGATCTCTCCCCACTCAAGCAGATTAATCCTCGCCTCTCCATCGCCCCCCTCCATCCTGAGCGGCCAGCGATACCACCCAGAAGCCGACCCATATCGTCCGCTTTTGCACCTCAAGCTGACAAGGTGGAGCCCACAGTCAAGAACCCGTCCAACGACCAGGAGGGTGAGCTCGAGTATGACACAAACGATGCTGATGACGAAGATGACGAAGATGACTCGGACGAAGAAGCCGTGGTTTTCGAAGTTGCCCAGGCTCAGCCTACAAGAACCAGAGCCGTAGCGTCGAGAATGATCCACGCAAAGGGCAGTGTGGTTACTATTCCCAAGCG
This sequence comes from Epichloe elymi, assembly GCA_023658475.1. Classification (NCBI taxonomy): domain Eukaryota; kingdom Fungi; phylum Ascomycota; class Sordariomycetes; order Hypocreales; family Clavicipitaceae; genus Epichloe; species Epichloe elymi. The sequence goes on from CP098274.1 coordinate 1,863,130, forward strand.
CATCGCACCACCATTGCCCACGAGGAGTCCCGCGAGGAACTCTAGATGTACGAAGAGTGACATTGGGGTGGAGAACACCATGGCTTTCAGCCCCCTGCGCCAGGCGTTTAGCGAAGCGGACCTCCGGTCTGAGGAAGAACAAAAACAAAACAGAGTAGCAGAGAGAAGCTCGGCCATGATCGAGACGAGCAAATCTGCCGATCTTGACCAAACCCACACTATGGATGCTATCCGTGGCACCAAGTCAGAGGAAGTCCCTCGTCAATTGACGCAAGTAGACGAGAGTGCTCAGGTGACGCCATCCATTGACGCAGTTGTGATGCCGGGAAATGCGCATAAACAGGCGAATGATTTACTGCTGGCCGTCGCTTCCGAACAGACTGCAAATGTCGACAAGGAGGTCGCAATCGCGGCAAGTTATCCACTGCCTGAAGATATCGACCCGAAGCACACAATCATCAATGACACAGAATCCGAGTATGGTGCTGTGGGGGAGCGAGTGACTGGGGACGAAGAGGACTTCAAGACTTCACAGGAGCCCGTCGATAATTCAGATTCTACCACAACGAGCAAGAAGCACACTTCTTCCATCTACACTGGGCTTACTGAAGATCGCTGGAGTATCGACGGGTCATCTTTGACAACTCCAATCTCTGAACGGCCCATGTCGGTGGCGGAATACACAACCGAGGAGGATACCCCAAAAAAGACCAATCGGGAGGAGGATGTGCTGGAGGCCGAGAAGGAAAACATTTTCAAAACGGCAGTAAAGAAGCCACTGAATACGCCATCACGAATTCCCATTGAATCCACTTGAGTCGAGGGAGACGAAACGGGGCAGGACTTCAAAGCACCACGACATAATGACGAAGAATTTTTTTTTTTTTTTCAACGCGAAGCGACGACTTGGTTGGGAAGCATGAACTTACTAATTGACGATATCGGTCCATAGTTGACGAATTTCTCGGGGACTGCTACAAACAACAGCTACAACAACATGATGGTGGGGTTATCTTCATCCCGATATATTCTCTTTTCTCCTGAGAAGCTGTATTTAATTATGTGGTGGCTTTCAGTGTTACGATCCGAATCACACATGACCACCTGGGGCAAGGCGTTTGGATGACTTTTGCACGGCGTTGGGAGCCTTTGGGCGTATGACAGGATGGAGTTTGGTGCATCACGTAGCAGCCAACTGAGCTGACATGCAATAATATATACTCTTGTTTTCTTGCAACGCGGCGCTAATGATGAGGGTGCCTCTGAGCCAACTGGGCAAAGGGGGGATGGAATGGATACAAGGCAGAATTCAGAGTGCTGGATTCGGCTAAGACATCCGTAATTTGCGGCAGGTCATCTAGCATCTTGTCCTTCACCTTGCTAAAGAAGAATCATGATTGTGCGGTTGCACAAAAATTGCCTACGTTTGATGAATTTGCAGTGTGATTTCTTTTCAGTGGAGTTGACTCGTTGCGATTGTACAGGTAATATTGACCAAGCAACATGTTGCATGATCACGTGAGCTGTATAGAGATGGCACTTGCCATATCTCAGGATAACTCCTCAGCCACTACCTGGCCGCAAGCCACACACGTTCAAGCTAACGGATCCATGGGCCGCAACCAACACGTTCGTAATAAGTTCGCGACGACACGTGCGCGCGCACCTCCATACGTTTTTGTATCAGCACCAGCACCAGCACCAGCACCAGCACCAGCACCAGCACCAGCACCAGCACCAGCACCAGCACCAGCACCAGCACCAGCACCAGCACCAGCACCAGCACCAGCACCAGCACAAGCACAATCACAAGCAATAGCACAACAACACCATCGCCGATACAGCTCATCCACTTTCGCATATAGGGAGCGCACGAGCCAGTGGAAACGGCGGAGGGAATTCGTTGCCCAGCATGTCGAGTTCCACGGCCAAATGGCGCGAGGAGCAGATCCTGATCATCTGTCCCGGCAGCAGGACTACCATGGCGCAATTGGGCTGCACCGAGTTGACGCCTCCAACGCACAGAATTCCCACGAGGATGTTCAAGGATGGTGACGAATGGCGACCGTATTACACATTCAGGCGTACGAAAGTTGCAGACGGCGTCGAAACAGAAGAATGGGTCGAGGATGTGGATGAAGACAAAGGCGCTGTCTGGCCGATCCGAGGTACGCTTTGATCAAATACACGAGGTTGATTGATGCAACTCACATGGCTGCAAACAACTGACAACCCGGGACAACCCGGGACAAAACAGGTGGAAGGATTGTACAAATGGATGCTTTCCTGGCCTTCCTGGAACACGTCCATAGCTTGCTCACGACAACCTACCACAACACCCCCATCATGCTGATGGCCTCGCCTCAGTGGACGAGGCCAGACTGCGAAGCGATCGCACAGTACATATTTGAGAAGACGCGCACGCCAGCACTCTGCATGATCCACAGCGGCATCGCGACGCAGTACGGTCTCAAGTGGCCCAACATGACTGTCATTGACATTGGCTATGAAAAGGTGGACGTAACGGCCATCCATGATGGCAGAGTGGTGAACCATGTTGACTTGGGCTCCTCTGGTTGCGGAGACCAGATCAGTGGAGGCCAAGTCTTCACTCAGCGGTTGATGCAGCTCCTGGAGAGTAAGAACTTTACACAAGATATGGTGGAGCAGTTGAAAATGAGTACGATATGCGAGGTACTCCCCTACGCAGCCGGCGAGAAGGGTCTCGTCGAACTTCCAAAGGAAACACCAACAACCGTGGCTCCATCAAGCCCTGCCCCTGCCGAGCCTGTGAAGCCGGCCGAACCTGGCGGCGAGCAGCCCGGCGAAAACGGGGACTCTACCAACACCGTCCCTGAGAACGACGGCGTATTGGACGTTGCAGCTATTGTGACAAGCGGACAGACCAAGGAGTTCCTGGCCAAGAAGGAAGAGGAGAAGGAGAAGGAAAGGAAGAAGCCAGGACGAAAGCCGAAAGCTCAGCAGGAAGCCGAGGCTTCATCCGCCAAGCCTGCACGGCTTCCCAACTCGAAGAGGAAAGTGAACACCTTCTTCTACGACGAGGTCATACAGGAGCCGGTCCAGCCTGAGCCCAAAGACAATGGCATCAATGGCACGGCAAAGGTATCCCCTGAGAAGCCCCCTTCGGAACCTTCAGGACAGCAGCCCCCCCCTGGCGCCAACAATGCGACCACGAACGAAGACACTCCCATGGCAGCTACGGGAGAGGCTGCTGGCGAGCCTGGGGATGAAGCAACACAAGCAGCAGCAGCAGCAGCAGCAGCAGCAGCAGCAGCAGCAGCAGCAGCAGCAGCAGCCCCAACAGCATCAGAGCTGCCGGCACCTGCAGAAGAAGCACCCAAGCCAGGCAATGCCGTCCCCGACGCGCCGCCCGAACACCGACCGAAGCGCCTACGTCGCGACATCCAAGTTGGCCTCGAGCGCTTCACCTTTGCCGACCGCCACGAGATTGACCGCATCGTCACAGCCATCTATCGTGCTGTCCAAGGTATTGACGACATGTACATGCGGCCTCAATGCTGGGACAACCTCGTCTTTGTCGGCAACGGCTCCCGCCTCCGTGGGCTCAAGGAAAACATCCTGCAGACCCTGAATGCTCGCCATCTCATCTCCCCCTCCAACGCCACCATGTTCACCTCGGAACTCCCCTCCAACGCCGCGACCCCCACGGCCACGGGATCCCAAACACCCACGGGCTCTTTCACGGGCGTTCCCCACCAGCTGCCCACCAGCGGCGTGAACCCTCTCCTCCAAGCCGCCACGACCGCCAGCACCCTCGGCGCAGCAGCTGCCGGACCCGGACCCGGACCCGGACCCGGAGCCGCCGCCACTCCAGCCGCGGTCTCCGACGCCGCGGGCCCCGCGGCCCACCACTTCCACAGCCAGACGCCCACGAGCATCAAGACGGCCACTCTGCCCACGTACCTGAGCGAGTGGTCCAAGAACGGCTTCGAGGAGGCCATGTTCCTCGGCGCCCAGGTTGCAGCCAGGATCGCATTCAGCCTGCACTCGAATCTGGATGCGCAGAGCATCGAGGCCCAGCGTCTCATGAGCTTGAGCAGAGTCGACTACAAGTATGTACTATAGTATAGCCCCCCCCCCTTCCTTTTCCACCCTCAGATGCAGCCATCATTCTGACATGTCGTAGCGAGCTTGGTCCCAAGGCTATCAGGACGCATTCCATGCTCAATTAGATGTTTATTTAGCACCGAGATGAATCCTGTGTACCTGTCGATTTCTATTCCCTCTTTTTTTTTTAGTAAAAAAAAAAAAACCTAAACGGTGATTAGTCGGAGTTAGGTCCTTTTTTTTCGGCGAGACGTGACGTGATGGAGATGAGGTTGTGGAAAGAACATGTCTAGTGTGGTGCGGACGCGGACGCGGACGAGCACTACGACACTGTCGATAGCGGTCTCTGGGTAAAAGTGAGGTTTCAAACGCCGGGTGTTGTGCTGGACTTGTATGATAGTCAATACAGTGAATCATTGTCATGATACATGACCCTTTTCCAATTGTTCCGTGAGTATATGGATGGACTATTTGCTGTGCTATGCTAATCACAGGTCATGAGATGGCAACACTTGGGTGTGCAGCATGAGATGCTTTGGATTCCGAGTGTCTAAATATCAAGGATGGTGGTCTCATTTCAAGCACACATCAACGCCTCCTTTCATGACTCTGACTTCTGTGACGACATGGTGCTGTACAACAATATTGAAAAGAAAGGGGGTCAGGCATAAAGCTTGTCAACCGGCTGCGTTGCGGGCTTCCGCCTCGAGGGCTGCCTTGTGCCAGTCTGTTTTGAGGAGGTATGTGTATTCGATGATGGATACGCTATTATAATTCATGGTCAGTTGGGAAAGAAGACGAGTCAAGAGGAATTCGAGGGGACAGTGGGCGAAACTTACATGACCAAACCGACGGTGATACCGGCCCACAAACCTTCGAGCTTCCAGTCCAGGCCGAACGCGAGTGTCAGGGAGATGGGGAAGGATATAACATAGTACGATAATAGGTTGGCGGGTCCACCGATGGACTGCTTGCCGATTCCGCGGAGAAGACCGTGTGCACCTGCGCCAAGGCCATCAAAGACCTGCATCACGGCGACAAAGGGCAGGACGCGGGCGACGGCCTCGATGACGCCGGGGTCGTTGGTGAAGAGGAGGGGGAGATGGAAGCGGAGGGAGGAAAAGACTGCCAGGTTGAGAAGGCCGATGAGACAGGCAGCGACAAAGGTCTACACTGACTGATTAGTCATCTGCAGAGGTTGGCAAATGAGTAGAGGATTGTTGGACAAGATATATATCAATTCCGAGTACTTACCACTTTGCCGGTGATTTTGGCGGCATCAACAAGCCCTGCGCCCATGAGATTTGCGACTCGCGTGGAGGAAGCAATAGACATGGGGAACGGAATCTGGTATGAGATGGAGGACAGCGTGACCAGGACGCTTTGGGCGGCGAGATACTCTGTGCCGAAGCGGCCGGCGAGGAGGGTCATGATCTCGAACGCGAGCCACTCGGCCTCGACCATGATCATGCCAGGCAGGGCAAGCCGGATCATGACCCACCAGTTGGAGAAGATCCTCTTGCTGAAGCCCCCCCAGCATTGCTTGCCATCTACGAACATGACGTAGAGGAGGAGCAGGATAGGCAGCAAAGTCTCCGTGATGGCTACGGCAATGGGAGCGCCTACGAATCCGAGGCCAATTCTCCACACCAGAAGCCAGTTGATGAACATGTTGATAGGTGCGGCGATGATGAGAACGTAGGTGGTTGCGCGGAAGAGGCCCTGTGCCTGGGTGAATCGTTTTCCGACCTCGAAGAGGATGATGCCGGGGATGCTGAAGATCATGACTTTTAGATACAGGGCGGCGAGTCGGGCGGTCTCGGCATCGGGAACCAAATAGATTAGAATCTCCTCGGCGAACAACCACAGTGCAGCGACGGGTAATGATAGGCAGAGGAGGAAACAGGCCATGCGCTGGCATTGCAGGCCGACAAGGTGCTTGTGTCCGGATCCGTATGCTTGAGCGCAGAGCGTGTCCAGGCTGGTTGCTAGGCCTTGGAACGGCGCAAGACAGCTGATGGCCTGGGACATGTTGGCCAGAGACACGGCTCCCAACTCAACCTTGCCGATTCTTCCGACGGCAAAGATACTCGCCACGTTGATGGAGTATTGCAGGATGAATGTGATGATGAGCGGCGTGGAATACGACACAATGGTCCTTGTCTCGCGCTGCCATGTAGTATGGAGACGGCGAGAAGCGATGGCCTCCTCCCACTGCTGGTCCAATCGGCCATGGCCATGGCCAGACGCGGTGTCTGACATGTCCGATCTGTCCGATCTGTCCGATGCTCCATCCAACAGCGGTGATGTCTCTGTAGGACCTCCCCCGGCTGATTCATCCGCCTCGGTGCTGTCGCGCGGGAGCTTGGTGCTGAACAGTCGGCGATACACGCGAGCGGCGAGCATCTGCTTTTGGCGAGTCTGCGGGTGTTTCGGAGGGAGTACGTGGTTGTCTCGCAGCAGGCTTCTCTCTGCATGCCGAGACTGCTTCCTTTCCAGCGGCGTCAGGATGGGTTCATCGATGGGCTGTGCGTTGAAGACGGGCCGGGTGCCGCCATAGGCAACACCGCTTGGTCGGCGATACATGCCGCGCCCGTGGATGGGATGTTCCGAGTCATCGTGACCGTCGCCTATGGCTTGATCGTAGTCGTCGGCTGGACATGCTGCTATGTCTTCAGCGAGAAATTGCTGCGCCAATGGGGAGCTAGAAAGATGACTTTGTTGAACGGGAGTCGAGAGAATGCCACGGCCACGGCCACGGCCACGGCCACGACCACTTGGTGAGCCGCTGATCTGCCTTCCACCCGCCATCGTAAACGTGTCTGGAGAGAGCCGGAACCCTTTGAGAAGGGCTTTGAGAGGGGCTTTGAGAGGGGTGTTGATCAGTCGGATTCACAATTGATGAGAGATGGCTTGCGCCATGCCGAGCCCACGGGCGAGCAATGTGAGAGAAGAACAAAACGACAAAAGCTCGCTGCCAAGAAAACTGGATCGAGCGCCAAGCAGAGGATAGAGGATGCAGAGGTCTTGGTCAGAGGTCTGGTCTACTAGTGGGGTGCAGTGACCGCAGCAACCGCAGTGACCAGTCAATCAGTGGCAGTCACGGCACGGCGACAAACAAATTACATTACAATTGGGCAAGCGACAAGGGTGGAGCAGGCTGGCACGGCTTATCCCTGCCGCTCTCTCTTACATGTAAATTTCCATGCATCTCTTACATGTAAATTTCCATGTAGAGTTCAGTGAGTACGCAGAAGTTTTGCCGGTAACAACTTTGTCTGGCCCGTCCGTGTCTGACACAAAAATTTGATGCCGAGACTAACCAACCGGTCACAGCAAGCTCTCTGCTTGTCGTGTTGCTTGTGTTTGGTTCAAATCATCAAATCAAACCTGCATCGTCATGGCGCATCTTTCATCCTTGTGCTACTTCAAATACTAATCGTCTCCCGTTCTGTTTCCAAGGACGGAGAGTACGGAGTAGTTAGTAATGCAACTGATGTGACACGGGTGGCGCTGTCGGTACTATTATTTCGACTTTGCACACCTCCCTCAGCAAGTGTCACCCAAGTGTCACCTCGAGGGCTCGTCATCTCATGCTGAACTCGATCGCTCTCAGTCTTTGATGTTATTTTTTTTTTTTTTTTACACAAGGACTGCCCAAGAACCTTCAGCTCGGCTTCTCTCGACAATGTTCAAACCAATAATCAATCAGCCCATGATATGCATGGCTGATTTATGCGAGACGCCGCAACGACAAGTTGGTCATTGTTTCAGCTGACTCGAAGTACTCAGTCTGTCCACAGCTGACCGTGGCAATCTGGCTCCTTATATGTCATCGAAGCCACCCAAGGAACTTCTCCTGCACTATACCGTTGTAATGGCAGGCTATAAGGGATCCGCAACCCTACCGGTACTTCATCGACCACCTCATTTGCAGGGGTCAGTTGGCCCGGGAGATCGGTTTGAAATGTCCCTACCATGGAGGCCTTCTTTTCGAGAAGCTCTGGCCAGAGTAGAACACCTATTTCCCACGACGCGATGCGCATCTCCCCTGTAGGCTTTGCGGCTTCGCCCCATGCTTGCTTGGAAAGGTTAGCAGACGTTAGTACGGCCCAGTCCAAGGAACTGTTTTTATTGTAGCGGATATAGGTTTTGATATGTGGCGCTGCTCTATTTCTCCCGCTATTCTGAACGTCGACATCGCAAGGCAGAGCTATTAGAAGGGTAAGAGGGGAAAGACATCAGGCAGAAAATTGGCCGACTTGACACTTACCAACTCCATCATCACAATCATTGGCCCAATGATGAAATATTGGTCGCAGGTAGTCCAGTTGTTGCGCTTGCTGAGCAGACTGAATTTTGGTATGAACGGATCCACCCGACGCATATCCATCAAGACTTCTCCTGATTTCGTCGGCCGTGGGGAATACGACCTTGAACTTTGGTCGTTGCGTGCTTTTATTCCGGCAAGTGACGAGGGAGTCGAATAGTGTCTTTTGAAGCCAGGTGTCTTTTCCGCCCAGTGTTGCAATAGAGGAAATTTGCACGACGATTTCTGCACTGCCTTCTTGGCATGTTACAGCCCTGAGGTATCTTTTCATCGCGGACCATCCAAAAGGGGTGCATGATAAGTCGTTCACCTCATGCACCCCAGGTACACTTGATACCAATGCCGCCCTCACAGCTGTGAAATCATAGCCACTAATTTTATCTGCAAGAGGTCCACAAGTCAACACTCGACCATCATACGATCTCAGGTAGCTGGCAAGATCGGCTTTGAACCGGTCCCCACTACCAATCTCTAAATCTCGATAACAAGGAGGAGATTTTGCCCCCCTTAGTGACCTAGGCAAACGTGGCGATCGCCAGACCGCGTTGGTCATGTTCGTCCAATCTTTGGGTATCATGTTCGCGGTGTGTATGATGACCTCGGCAGTGTCATCGTGGCGGAACAGAATCATCATCTTTGAATGATGAGTACCAAACATCTCGGGCATGGGCGCGACGTGAAGCTTCACGTTTTTATACGCTGATGCATCCGCCTGCAATACGATGTTAGTCATTACGAACTACATATGAACTTTGCAAGGCACGGGACTTACCGACAGTGCTAGCCGTTGCGGATCCTCCCTCTTCCAGAATCCGTGGACAACATGTACATCAACAAGATGTCTTGTGTCAGGATCAAAGGAACCCATCAAATATCCAATGTCATGCAAATAATTAAACTCCCAGCATTCGCTGATAAGCGGATCCCCAAGGATATCTTTCAGAGTCACGGCATCTTGGTTCAGCTCCTCTGGAAGGTCTCTGATCCAAGTCAATTGCCACGGGGACTTGCTACGACCAATGTCCAACCGCCTGTTTTTACGCGGAGGGCTGATAGGAGTAGAAAGAGACCTTGGCCATTCTTTCTTGTCGATCTCGTCCGCTCGTTGCCTTTTTCTAAGCGGCTCCATGGCGGACAACGGATTATGAACCAACGGGATAACGTGCGGCGTCCAGAACGGCGCCCACGGCTCATACTTCAGAAATTGTCCGGCAACCCCTCTTCAGGATTCGAGGCTACTTATTGTTTGTTCTCCACGCAGATCATATTGTTCCAAGCTCAACTATGAGTTGACCTATAGTTCGAGTTGTCTCGAAGCTATGGTGGGACTGGTGTACGGAGAGGTGCCAAGGACGTTGGTCTTCACTAAGAGATAGACAAGATACGTTGAAGGAGAGAAAAGCGGCCAAAATGGTGTGAGAAACAGACGGTATCATTAGGTCGGGTCGTCAGTCGAGAGAAATAAAACGAAGAGGACATTGCTCGAGCCGCGGAAGGTTATTCTCGAACAAAACCAAAACGAGATGTGGCGGTGCAGGGACAGCCACAGCTTGCATGAGCACGTTATCCGCCAAAGTCGACTATGTAAAAGTCGCCAAATTTAGACGGCATGTGGCGCCCCTGCAACATGACTCAGTCGGTCTTTGTCTCGTCTGGCTCGATCGCAACAGGCGTGTGCCCCCCTTCCTCGTGCTTGTCCTGTCGAACTTCGAACTTCCGCCGCGCCGACTTATTGCCTGATCCATCGACATCATCCTGGCGGCATCGGGGTCTCGCCTGGAAGCCACTTTACCCCGGGCAGCTGTCAATCATTTCTACTCCGCTGCGGCAGATTTTGTTCATCGACATAATCAACGCCGCGTCCTCATCCGCCTCGCCGAGAACCCTTGGTCTGCTGCCACGCAACTCGATCTCATCTTCCCGGGGCCTTTCATCGTCTATCGCCAACTTCGCTTGGTCATCGACGTTCTATCGACGTGCCACTCGGTTGAATCATCCGCTATCGTATCGATCCTTCGTTTTTCTTGTCCTCTCTCTCCTCTTAAACCCTTGCCCGTCAAATTCGCCTCGAGGCAGCAATTGCACCTGACACGGTGCCTTGAATCGCACCCATGAGACTCAGCGTCTTGGCGCTTCTGGCCGGCGCATTGGCTCTGGCCAGGGCTGAATCTCTGGGGGAATCCGACACTGATGAAATCGCTCCCAAGAGCACCACATTCAATTCCCAAACAGTTCCACCATTGCTCGAGTTGACGCCGCAAAATTGGAAAGACGAAGTCAACAAAACCAAATGGTTAATGGTCAAATTCTTCAGGTACGCCGACATGATGCGCTAGTCTGATCTTCCTTTCTCCATGTGCTGACCCTGAACTTAGTCCATACTGCGGGCACTGCAAGTTCTTTGCCCCGACCTATCAAACCCTGTACGAGTTCTATACCACGTCCAAAACCAAAGATGGCTCGAGCTTTGAGAAATACTACGATTTCCGATTTGGTAAGATCAATTGCATACTATATGGAGATCTCTGCAGTGAGCACGGCGTACGTTCATTGCCCACGACTATTCTATTCGAAAATGGACAATTATTCGAACAAGTCCCCGGCGCTAAAAGCATGCCCGCCGTCAGCGAGGTGATTGAGAAAGGTCTTGAAAAAGAGAAGCCCGGTTCACGTCCAAAGACCATGGAGTTGCCTGAGCGCGGTGCCACGGAATTCCCCACATCTGGTGCATCGAAACCTGCCGGAGACTCCTCGCCTAAGAAGGATATCACTGTCGGCGAGCACGGCAAGGACAAGTCTGGGAAGGAGACTCCCGAGAAAAGCGATGACCATGAGCTTTCTGACAAGACCTTTGGGAATGGCTGGAAGGTTCCTACCGCTGGAGAATTGGAGAAGGCGCGAAAACCCGAGAAGCCAGCAGTCACGCCAAATGCCGAAGGTGTCTCTGTTGACTTGACTGCCGAAAGTTTTCAGAAGCTGGTAACACAGACCCAGGATGCATGGTTCATCAAGTTCTACGCACCTTGGTGCCATCATTGTCAGGCCATGCGGCCGACTTGGCAGCAACTGGGCAAAAATATGCGTGGGAAGCTGAATATTGGCGAGGTGAACTGTGACAAAGAAGCCCGCTTGTGCAAGGACGTCCGTGCCACAGCCTACCCCACGATCGTTTTCTTCAAGGGGGGCGAACGGGCTGACTACACTGGCCTAAGAGGAATTGGCGATCTTGTTCAGTTTGCTGAAAAGGCTGTTGATCTAGCAAGCGGAGTACCTGATGTAAACGCAACATCCTTCAGAGCCTTGGAGGAGAAGGAGGACGTCATTTTTGTCTACTTTTACGACCATGCCACGGCCACTGAGGATTTCAGAGCCTTGGAAAGAATTCCTCTGGGTCTTATCGGGCATGCTAAGCTTGTCAAAACAAATGACCCAAAGCTATACGACCGTTTCAAGATTACGACCTGGCCACGACTCTTGGTTTCTCGTGAGGGTAGACCCACCTACTATCCCCCGATCACGCCTGACGAGATGCGCGATAAGAATGCCGTCTTGGACTGGATGAGATCTGTTTGGCTGCCACTGGTGCCGGAGGTGAACCCCTCCAATGCGCGGCAGGTTTTCAATGGCAAGATTGTTGTGCTGGGGATATTGAACCCTGTGGATAAGGATGCCTTCTCTGTTTCACTCCGCGAGATGAAGAGCGCCGCCAATGAATGGATGGACAGGCAGATTCAGGAGTTTCAACTCGAACGTAAGAAGTTAAGGGACTCCAAACAAATGAGAATCGAGGAAGCCGAGGACCGTGGCGACCAGCGTGCACTGAGGGCAGCCAAGGCCATTCGAGTGGACATGAACAAATCTGGTCGCAAGGAGGTTGGATTCGCGTGGGTTGACGGTGCCTATTGGCAACGTTGGATTCGTCAGACGTATGGTATCGATGTCAAAGATGGAGAGAAAATCATCATCAACGACGAGGATGTAAGCCACCGGAGACCCCTGCTTTTCCATTAACCTGCCTGCAATGACTCGGAATGCGTGCTAATCAACATGTCAGAACCGTCGATACTGGGACCAGACAGTGACTGGCAACTACATCATGGTCAGCCGTACATCCATCATGGAGACTTTGGATAAGATTGTGTACGGCGCCCATGTCATCAGATACAAGCTCACTGTTTCCACAATCGAGAAGAAATTTTTCGACATCAAGGCGGCCTTTGTAGAGCACCCATACTTATCCATGGGCTGCGTGATTGGCATGGCATTTGGCACCTTCTCATGGCTTCGTGGTCGCTCTCGCAGGGCTCGTGGTGGCCATTTCAGGCTCGATGACACCATGGGAATCAAGGATCTCAAAGAGGGTCTCCTTGGGATGAATGGAAACCAAAACACAAAAGCTGATTGAAGCATGCCTTAGAACTAGTATGGGCAAATCACCGCGGGTTGGTTTTCTTTCTTTCTTTCTTTTTTTGGAAAGTAACGCACCTTCAAGGTTTGTCATCTTTGGGGAGTTTTGATTTGAAGAAGCTTTGAGCCCGAGTAGGCAGTAAAAAAAAAGAAAGTTAGCCCGTGCTTTCACATCTTGCTGCAATGGTTGGCTACTCTTTGATGAATGCCGTTTGAGCGGATACGGAGTTTTGGAATCAATGGGGTTGATTCTTTAATGTACAAGTAGACAAAATTGATAGAATCATGGTGGGAAAGGGTAATTTTGGAATGGTTGGTTTGTTAAGTCGGTAGACACGTACACATTACATCACGACGTGTCCTGAAGGAGGAAAATCCCGTCCGAAACCGTTCTTACTTGGCCTTCCCATTGTCGATGGGGACGATTTACGGACCATACGATAAATGCATCCACCCACAGAGCGCTGGGGCCAATTAGCGGCCTGCTCAGCAGCCCAGCGCAAGAAAGGTACAGTGAGTGGGTGTATGTACAAATGCATCGCATCTCTGTATCGGAACCTACTACCCACGTCAGTTTCTAGTCAACCTTATGACATCGGTATAGCTGGAAGCAGGGAACGACTTCTCACGGAACCCTGACATCAGTCAGACTGCTGAGGTTCCTCTTCTTCTTTTGCTTGCTGCTGTTAGTCCTGCGTCTTGTGAGACTTGACGTTGACGAAGGCACCTGGCGATATTTTGTCGACCAGCTTGCCGGCACTTCCATTTGACACATTCATTCATCAACCAGTCGCTCAGATTTGGTAGAGACTGTCTCTCACTTTTAAGTCGAGACTGAGAACCTCATCGTCAACAATGTCATCAGCCGGGATCGTCCTGCCCTTCCACTCCAGACAGCATTCCCACCTCACGCCTTACCTAGCAGCCATACACGCCTCCTGCATAACGCACGATCGCATGATTGCCACCTTTCTTCCGCCCCTATCACACGAGAAACTACTGACGTGGTGGAAAGAGAGGATAGCCGAGGTCAACGATGGAAAGCGACACATCTGGATCCTCGTCACCGACATGGACGCCACTGGGAAACTGAAGGGCACGGAGGTCATGGGCGTGGTGATGCTCTCCACGCCGTATTCTGAGACGGGTGCGTTCCGGGGCTACGTGGAGAAGCTGTTGATTCACAAGAATTGCAGGGGAAAGGGCGGCGCAAGGGCGTTGATGGAGGCGCTGGAGGCGGAGGCTTCTTCCATGGGGAGAAACTTGCTGGTGAGTCTTTATTTCCTCAAGAAGTATTATTGGCGGCTAATATGACAAGTGACAGTTGCTTGATGCGGAAACGGGCACTCCCGCTGAGGCGATTTATAAGAAGCTGGGGTATGTTGAGTTGGGCCGGGTGCCGGCTCATGGGATGAGTCCGACGGGAGAATTAAAGGACGAGACGTTTTTCTATAAGCAGCTTCGATGATGAAGGTGTGGCTTCATGACGACTTCTGATGGGGTGGATGTGGGGAGTGGGAGGGAAACACATGGGTTTTTGACCGTGGGGGAAAGCGAAATGCAAGAATCGCTGATGAACCTGGTAAATCAGATTAGCTAGTAGAATTCAGGATCCAGCAGAGTTGTCAAAGTGGCGGCCGATACCGCCGTCATAGAAAGAAGACGTCTGGTCAAATCGTCATGATGGAGCCAACGGCGCGGTTCACCACCTTGTCTGCCGCATTTCCACATCCATGGAACTTGGAAAGCCAATCCAGGCCCCACGGCGGGAGAAGCTGTCTCGATCAGGCAGGCCGATGTGCCAGTGGCTTGCAGACATTCATGGTCCATGGACAACAACATGTAAGACGGGGGCGGACTTCACCCACGTGGTACCAGTCCTGAAAAGAGCAAGCTGTGTGTATCTTTTGGAAAAAAAAAAAAAACCCCCCAGTTTCCTCTCCTCCCTCTCGTCAGGCGCGCAAATCGGCCTCGAGAGCAACATCAGCTAACGACAGTGTCGTGAAAAATCCCGTCCCAGTCGTTCTACAAAATGCGCAGCGCAGTTCTCGTCGTCGGCATGGCCGCCTTGGCGGAGATTGCGTCGGCGGGATTGTATCCTGGAATCACGCCCGACAACCACACCTGTGCGCTTGGTGAGTCTTTCACTCTGGTCCTTCGGTCTCGTAAAGCTCATGATCCGCAAATCACTCACTGTTTCTGCGTACACCTAGTCGAGCCGGTGCTGTCGTGCTCATGCAAGGCCAGGCCTGAGAAGGTCAAGGATACGTGCTGTACTGAGACGTATGGCGGATTGCTGGTACGTCGACGAGGAGCTTCACTGTGAAAAAAGAACCCCCAAACTCATTTACTCATGAGATTAGGTCGCGACTCAGCTTTGGAGCACATTTACCGGTCTCGAGAGCAAGGGCCAGATCTACGCCAAGGACTCATGGTCCATTCATGGCCTGTGGCCAGGTGAGTGAGTGAGTTTGACGATTGAACTGCGCCTGCGTAACCCCTCCCATGTTTAAATCATCGAGCACAACAACAAGTCCTACTAATCACCGCAACATAGATTTCTGCAACGGTACGAAAACAACCCCCCCCCGTCTGGCCGTAGATCTGACCCCCTCTAATTCTCGTCTTCTTGTCAAAACAGGCTCGTACACGCAGTACTGCGACCTAAGCCGCCAGTATGACCCCAAGCCCGCCCCCAACACGACCGACAGCAAGCCCGAGGGCACTCCCGTGCCTCCTTACAGGGGCGAGCCCATCGACAGGTGGTTCGAGCCCTACGGCAAGCTCGACCTCCTGGCGTACATGAGCAAGTACTGGGTGAGCCAGCACGACGCCAACTGGGTGTTCTGGGCGCACGAGTTCTCCAAGCACGCCACGTGCTTTTCCACCTTTCAGAAGGAGTGCTACGTACGTTGCCCCGGAATCACCAGTAAATGCTACCATCAGAAACCGCTACCTGGATATCTTTCCATGCAGCGGTTTCGACACGTACATTGATGAGAGGTGGCTTGTTGTACTAGGGAGAGAAGAAAAAAAAAAAAAAAGACGCTTACTTTCATTCCTAGGGCCCCAAGGCATCCCAACACGAGGACCTCTTCGACTTCTTCGAAACAGTCATCACGTGGCAGCGCAGACTCCCCACCTTCCGCTGGCTAGCCGATGCGGGAATACGCCCTTCCAACAACACGGCGTATACGTACGCCGATGTGCAGGGCGCGCTGACCAGGGAATTCGGCTCGTCTGTCTTTGTGGGCTGCGGCGGCCCCAGGTTCAACGAGACGGAGGCGGGCAGGGGCTCGGTGGACAATGGCCGCACCGAGCTGAACGAGATCTGGTACTACTACCATGTTCGGGGCACGCCTCGGGGCGCTGATGGGAACAAGTTGGATGCGGGGACGGCGGGAGGGCGGTTGACGACGTGTGCGAAGGCCAAGGAGGCGGTCAAGTACTATGAGCGGAGCGAGGGGAGTGAGGAATAGATTGGGCAACTTTGAACATATTTCCAGACAGGGTTGGTATATGCATCATGAGCAGCGTTTTTGGTCCTCTTCACCATACACACACACGCGCGCGAAATATAGGCTTTCGTCATGATCTGGTCCGTTCTCTTCTCTACCCTCTCTCGTCACATCGCAATTGACTCCTATGCTTGAACCTCAGTTTCGCATCCAAGTCGGGCGACGAATCGCCGTCCAGTCAACAACACCTATTCTTCTCCGTCCTTTCGTCTTCTGCTCCTCCTTCACTCGTCATCCCCCAGCTCTTCTACCTTGGGGGCTACATACTGTCGCTGCTGTATAATGCCAGTGTTGATCTGAGTATCGGTGCCGGTGGTGGTGGCTGTTGTTGGTGCGACTTGGCCCGTCGCGGCGGCAAAGGTAGCGTTGGGGCCGGCAGAGCGGGAACCAGCCCTGGCCTTCTTCTTCTTCTTCTTCTTCTCGGAAGCAGACTGCATTATACTGTTAGTTGCTTCACGTCTTTTTGATTTGAGAGGGAAAAAAAAAAAAAAAAAAAAACTCGTAGTTTTGCTCGATAGTCTTACCTCGTGCCATGCCCACACTGGGCGGAAACTGTCCATGAAAGAGACATCTTCCCACAAATTGGGATACAGCCAGAGACCCGGGGGAACTGCAAAATACGTGATGCAGAACAGAATGACTCGGAAAATGGCCATGACGAAGAACAGTCCCAGTAGGCCCAGCAGTCCCCAACTGAGGTAGTAAACACCTTGTCGCAGAACCAGTGGCCACAGAGGGTAGAGGACGACGATGAAGATGAGGACCAGGGCAAGAGCGGCGTAAAGCTGTCGCTTGATCTGGCTGCCTTCGTAGAGCCACACGTAGTACATGTCGTCCCCGGCATCTTGTTGCTGCTCAATGCGAACATTCCACTGACCCTTGACACGCTTGGCCTTCTTGCCATTGGGTCCAGCCTCGGGCTCAATCTTGTTGACTCTAAGAGCAAGCATACTCAGCGGCAGCAGCTTGAATGTGTTCTCGAGCGATGCTCGGTCTGTGATTTCGGGCAGCAGTGGGTTCTTCTTGCGGGCCTTTTCATACGCGGGCGATTCCAACGCGCGGAGCGCACGCTTGACTGTCGAAATTGACATGTTAGCACAGCCTTGCCCGATACATTTTGTGCGAGGCTTTTGGTTGGTTCTCGTACCCTTGAACATATCTTTTCGCTCGCCGTTCAGAATGCTGGTGCGCGGCTTGAGGTCTTGGCCCTTCAGAAAGATGGCGAGGGCAAGAGCCTTGGGGTTGGGGGGGCCAGGAACAATCGGTTGAGACTGTCCTCCTCCCTGTTCATGACTGTGGTCATGGTCATGGTCATGGTCATGGTTGCAGCCCTCTCCGTGAACGTGCCCGCCTGCAGCTTGCTGTTGTTGCATCATCTGCATTCGCTGCTGCTCCATTGCCTGCTTCTTGATGTGTTCGATGAAGTCGGGCACCGTCATGCCAGCCTTCTCTGCATCCTCTGCTACTCGTCGCTGGATCTCGGCAATTTGCTCCGGAGTAGGACGCTGCCCTGGCATGGGCATAGGGATGCCACCCTCTTGACTGTTGGGCGGCGCCGACATTGCGAGTCAAACGTGGATGGATCTGCGCAGCTTAACGAAGTAAAGGATGGTGGCAGGGAAACAGCCGGATCAGTGATGAATACGCGATGCCACGGCGAGGCTGCTGTGGTAATAAATTGTAGGGAGGAACTTGCAGAGCAAAGTCGGGATGTGGCCGCGTCTCATCATCCACAATTTTGCCATGCTCACTAACAACAAGGTGTTCACTTCGACATTGCCGTAGCACAGCCAAATCAAGCAACACAATGTGGGTCGGCCCCGTGATCCATCCGGCCAATGTTTGGCAGCCTTTTCAAATTTGAGTGTGAGCGAGCGTGGGGCGCGAATCCAAGTGGCCCGTCTGTCTGATTGCTTCTGCGCTTCCTCCCCCAGCACCACCAATTCGTTGCCAGGTTTTGTTGGGTTTGTCGCATGCAAGCTTGTCGCATTGCACCAGGCAGCACAATGGGCGATCGACTTACGCAGCTGCAAGATGCAGTTGACCAGGTAAATAAAGAGCCGAGACGTTT
Source organism: Epichloe elymi (assembly GCA_023658475.1). NCBI lineage: Eukaryota > Fungi > Ascomycota > Sordariomycetes > Hypocreales > Clavicipitaceae > Epichloe > Epichloe elymi. Next base: position 1,881,545 of record CP098274.1, read on the forward strand.
CTATTTCTAGCGCCAGCCACTCTTGCTTACACCAACGGTAGCTCGCGCAACAATTCGTCGCATCCTTACACTTTGTACAAAGAAGACACGATCTCAAAACCTTGGGGCCAAACGACAAAGTTAGGGATATCAAGCAGGAGCCTCATCAAAAAGAAGGTACGCGATGGTAGAGCATGCAAAGGGTGCCTGGAAGTGACTGCTAACTCTAGGAGCAGTCGACCCGCTTCCTGCCGATGAATTTGCTGCTGGTCTAAAAGAGTTGGCGCGCGACCTCATCATCAAGGAACAGCAAATCGAAGTGCTCATCTCCAACCTTCCCGGCCTCGACAACAGTGAAAGAGACCAAGAGCGGAATATCAAGGATCTGGAAGAGGATCTGAAGGCCGCAGAGGCGCAGAGGCAGGAAGCGCTGAAGGAAAGGAATCAAGTCCTGGGCGAGTTGGACACTGTTATTCGAAGCGTCCGGCGGCCGTGACACCGGGGGGTCGTGACCTGGGCTTTCTCTTGGGATTGGTTCCATTCATTGCATAGCGCGGAGTTTTGGCATTCTTTGACGAGTCTGGCGACTGTCACTCGCATCGAAAAAAAAAAGAAGTGTTACGTTATCATGACATCAACATCAGGTCCATTGTCTAGAGGGGGTCTATAATTTCCTGCATCTATTAACATTTTGTTTTAGAATCCAAGTCACGAGTGCATGTGCTCAAATATTCTCATGCTGGGACGACACTAGCGAGATGACCAAGCGGGCGTAGACCTGAAGAATTGGGGATATATGTTCCGCAACTCCCTCAGATGTCGAATTTGAAATTGTGAAGCTTGCTTCTCGGGTATCGGAAGAGTTTCTTCGACAAGATGGGCGGCGGTCCAGCCGAAATCTTTAGCTTTGGTGCAGTTGAGGTAAGAATCATCTGCATTTGTTAGACGGCTGCTTTGCCCATGCCTATGCAAATGTGGGATTAGATAGCACTTACCGACGAAATAACAATCTTTCACGTCGCTGACACCAGCTTCTTTCATACCCTTCTTGTACATGTCAGGATGTGGTTTGCAGATCAAGGGCTTCTTGGAATAGTCGCAAAATGTGAGTCCATCAAACAGGTCTTCGACACCGAGCAAGCCGACCACTCTCTTGGCATGGGTGACGTAGGCGTTAGTGAAAAGCCATAATTTGACTTTTGACCTGTCGATATCTTCAAGCAGTTTCCTCAGTTCCGGGTCAGGCTTGATGATATCTTCAAGGGGTAAGGCATCGTCCACCTCGGCGTTGTATGCCAATGGATCGATTTCGTGGTGGCGGACAAGGCCTTCTATGGCCAGTCCGTAGCCTGTGTAGTACTCTTTGTGAAGCCTGACGGCCTCATCCCAAGGCAACTCTAGATGCTTGGCAAAATATTTGTCAATCAATTCAGCCATCGAGTCCTGAACCTTGGTGCCTTGTAACCAATTAGCAATTCGCTCCCGTTATGGACTTTAGACATAGCTCACTTACTTCGGGAGTAAAGACAGTTGTCGATGTCACTGAGTATTGGGTCAATTAGCTGTCTTGGGTCTTGAGATAAGACGAGAAGAGAACCTTGTAACGTGGGGGGAACCTTATTACAAGAAAAGAACTGACTTGCCAGCCGCCGTCCCGTTGAGCGCAGCCATTGTTGCTGATTGTTCGTTGAGTTGAAAAGCAGGACAATGTGTGACGTTTGAGAACTGACTACGTTCACAGATTGAAGAAATGAGAGGGTTAAACAAGCGATAGCATATGCGGCTCATGTGTTGTAGAAGCAATAGAAGGCTAAACCCGGCTGGGTTGTTCGGGGAGCTATGCTATGAACTACGGACTAATATGGAGAAACTGTTTGACTCAGCCGGGTCCGGAGAGCAGTGATGTGTGTAACAAGTCGGCAGCGGCGTGGGGACGGACCACTTGTGACTCCTTCGGCCAGGAATTGGTATTGATTGACTTGAGATACTCCGTAGATGGCGAAAAAATTGTTGGAAGGATGAAAGCACTTTTATCACGGCCTCTGAGCGCTTTTAAGACTTGCTCGGACTTTTTCTAAATGCTTACACGGTTAGGTATCTTACATCAATGTTCAACAAATTGTCAACAAGACGGAATAGAACGCAGCTATGACGCCAACTGCACGTGCTTGCATGGGCAGCGCAGCCAATTTCTGCCATCCACACCGCCTGATTCTTCGTAACTTTCTTCCTTCATTTGTGTGGATCCTCAGGGATCATATTTTTGCAATCCCAACCCTTACGACTACCAAGGGTTCTCCAACGGCGTCGCCACTCAAGCTACATCATGGCAAGATCGTCCAGAGACTTTTTGACGGTTTGATATCTTGCGAATGCTCATTCTGGCCTTATCACTGCGATAGAGAGGCCACGACAGCTCTTGTGTGATTGTGCTTGAAAACTGATTGGCAGCGTGTTGGCGTGTCATGGCCCAGACAGTACCAGCAGCATCCCCTCTCCCAAGCGGTGATCTTGGCTTGGCGGAACTCTCTGAAAAGGAGGCGTTCGAGCTTAGACAGTACGAGAAGATCATACAGATACGCGATGCTATCATCTCTGGCAAACATCCCACGATCACTCTCCACCGCAGCTCGAACGCGTCTTCTGATTCTTCAATTCCCCCCCGGCGAAATGTCTCGCACTCAAAGGCGCCACGTCAAAGGCAGGACAATAATGGTTCTGCAGCCATAGTGCCTAGTCAGCCTGAGGTCACGGCCCAACCCGAGCTGAATCCGATAGTCCTAGAAGAATCCGATCAGCTTGCCAAAGCCGAGCTGCAGATTCAGAGACAACGGTTGGAGCGTGCTTTGAAAGATGAGGCTGAGCAACGTTATGCTGAGAAAACAGGCTATGCTGAACCGTCTTCTGAGCTCGATTTATCTGACGTTCTGGCCAAGGCTCTCGTTATAGTTCAAGCTACTGCTGCTCCTGCTGCTGATGGCGAGAAGTTGAACGCTAATGCCGAATCTACGACTGACTCTTTCGACGAAAGCACCTTTTACTCGTCTCGCCATGATACACCCGAGTCTCATCTTGTCTCGCACATACGTAATTCGTCTGAAGATGTACAAGCTACTGACGTTCATCCACAACATGAAGAATCTTCGCAGCAACCCGGCAAGCAGCCCCAGCCACCCTCTGGCCCAGCCGCCGATTCTGTCAAAGTCGCCCACCCCCCACCCACGGCCGAAAGAAGCGATCTTTCTGCAGCAGCGAATGCAACCTTGGCTTCGCACATGAGTATCGTTCCCGGCCTGAACAACTATATTCAGGCCACAGGTATCACGAAAGATCCTACCCAGACCGTGAGTGGCGTCGGTAGCCAGTCAGATGCCCCTACGCAAGGCGATTCGCGGACGTCCAAATCCCAGATGCCCATGAGTAATAATGTCCAAGTTCCTCGCGACAGTCGTTATGAGACTCATCCTCCTTCTCCCCTTGTTCGAAATCATAATACCCTGCAACCTATCGCCCCCCAACCAACGCATCCTTCTTCCGTCAGTGCCTTAGCAGCAACTTCATCAATTGTTCTTGGTGCTTCACATGCTGCTGGTTATCGCAGTGCTGTTGCAACCCCGGCACAGGTCGCAGCACTACGAACTGAACAACATGTTGTCACAAGCCCCGACAGTTCATCACAAGGCGGGAAGAAGAAGGACAAGAAGAAGAAGAGGAAGGCTGACAAGCAAGGCGGTATTGGTACGGAGAGCGTTTCGTTTGTCAAACAAGAGCCTCGATCGCCATCTCCGCTCAATGCCCCTTCCTATATTCGCCCAAGTAAGCGTGCGAGACACACACAGGACCAGTCTGCCGCCCTTGAATACGAACCAAGGTATGATCCAGCCAGTGCTCGTGATGCTGGTGCTCAATTTGTTTCACGGTCTGTAAGGGACCATGCCATACCCATAGGCCATGCTACGACAGCTACCTATCAACGACCCTACGGCTCCGCTGCGACTGGAGAACCACGATATGGCAGTGGCCGGTACTATGAGGAACAAGTGATTGCCAGCGAAGGGCCTCGGCACCACGATGGCCGTCCCATGGATCACACAACCCACTACCTGGGCAGACCGGCCCCAGCGTCAGGACCAGTCTCCCAAGTCATGCTGGCTGAATCTCGGCCCATGAGTTCGCGTCCATATCGGGAACTCCAAGATGGTTCTCGTATGATAGCTCATCCCGACGGAGAAACATTTGTTGCACCCCCACGGCCCGCGCCGGCGAGGATACTGGTTGATGCTTATGGACGTGAGTACGTTGAGCCATCCCATCATCCTTCCTCCCGGTTGTCCGTGGCATCTCCCTCAAGACATGGAGACCACGAAGTAGTATTCGAGCGACTGCCTCCTCGAGCCGTTTCCCGTCACCCCGGGCCCGGGTCCTACGAAGATGGTGGCGTGATTTACACAGCACCCCCTCAAGCATATGCTTTGCCAAGGCGTATCGTCACGCAACCCGAATATACCGCTCGTGACTACAGAGACCTGCGTCCACGGGAATTCTCATCAAGACCTCTACCAGCTCAAGGAGAATTTGTGCAGGTGTTGGCTCCCAATGAGCGGCGATATGGTGAGGATGGCTACGGCACAAGGCCTACAAGTGTTCGGCCAGTGGACAGTGTGCACTACCAGATGCCTCCCGATTATGGAAGAGTCCATAGCGTACGCCCTGAACTGCCTGTCGCGGCAGAATACAGAGCGAGCGTTCATCCGGATAGTCGCCGTGAGATTTTACAGCCATATATGAGAGACTATCGTCATGCTCCAGCCCAGGAACCCGCCATGCAACGAGCATATAGTGTTCGCCCACCGGATCCTCCTCAAAGCGGCCAGCTTCGTGGGGTAGATGAAAGTGCTTTTGTCGAGCGGCCAAGCGGTGCTACTCAGGAGATAGTGTACGCAGATGACGGCAGGCGAGAATACTATAGATAAATTGGAAGTATTTGGGTCGAATAAAATTTCCATGCAGATTTGTGACCAGTCAAGTGTGATTCAAAGTCGACGTTTTGTAATGATTCCAAATACAGAATACAGAATACAGGGTTCTCACATGTTTCGGTCTGGATCTGACCCGTGCATTTTACCGTCGTGATAAGTCGGATGGCTACACGATACCATTCTTTGAGTTGATTGCAGAGACATTTGACGCGAGAGAATGGTGATGACAGGAAACCGACGCGGAGACTCGCGCCATGTTTAGGGCAAAGGTTCGCAAGCTCTAGACATGCGATCAAAGACGAAATGCCGGTTCGTGTTTGCCCGGTGTGGGACAGGCCGCTCAGAGGCGGCAACAATCAAGCTTTGGAGCACAATAAGCTACGAGCTATGTGGGTACGTACCCCAAAAAGTCGTTTTCAACGCGATAAGTGGTGATTCTGGGCGTGGGACAGATAAGTCCGCCTGGGAGAAGCGGCCCGTTCGAACCAGACGCAAACGTGACACCACCGAACAGCCGCCTCGGACGGCATCGCCTCCTGTTGGCGGGACACAGCGTATGCAGTACTCCCTTCCACCCTTCCACCCAACTCACTGTCTGGCGCGCTGCACGGCATTGACACATTTGTGTACATCAATTGGCTAAATGCAAGATGATACACGACGGCGTTGGCGTGGTTTGTTTGCTACCAGCAAGAGTTGCTAACTTGAAAGTCTCGGGGCTACCTCGACGTTAGCCACCCACCCGCAGGGGCGGGGAAAAGAGGCAGCGGTGGCTTTTTACTCGATCGAACGCGCGGACGCCTCTTCACTTTTGTCGGTAGTAGTAGAAGTGACTATGAACGAGAAAACATGCCTCCGATCCTGTCACGACCTCCTCTGGTCGTACGCATCATATGAGAATGAAGCTGAGCGGAACCCAGGATTTTTGTATCCTGTTGAACTGGTATCCGAATCACTCTTTTTGCTTTGTGAGACAACGAGTACGTTTACAGGGCGGGTTTGAAGGCAAAGACACCCTTTTCCTTCTGTTCCAAGCCCGAGACGCGATGTCGGAAACATTGTTTTTTGCTGTTTCCTCCTGCATGGAGCGGAGCACACGGCTGTGCCGGCTGTGCTGGCTGTGCCAGGCGTGAAAGACCAATTGATATTGACTTGTCGTAGCTCTGCCAGCCAGGCAGGTGTGGTATTTTTTTTTTTTTTTGGATGGGTGGTGGGCCGTGGCAAGGTGGCATGCAACCGCGTGGATGTCAATTTGTTGGCAGGTTGGTGTGGCAGCGCGATGCCATTTTCCTGTTGGTCGCGCCTACTATGTACATACAAGGTGGTCGATTGATTGATTGCCTGCGCTGTGCCAGGATCAACTGCCTGGGCATTGCCCCCCCCTCCCTCACCCCCTCCCCTTCGCTACAAAGAAGCCAGGGCAGAGTCTTTTTGTACAGACAACTTGTCTCTACCCGTGATAAAAAGCAGCCATCAGCCATTGAACATGTGAACATGCAAGCCTTCTTGGATATTAATAGTTGGACGGCCAGGGGGCAAGTTGAGTTAGCGGCAGACCGGGAAGCCGTCGACCTCACCCACCCATCCCAGCAGCTTTACTCCGTACTCCGTACATGTACGTACGTACATACGAAGATCCCACCTCGCCGAGCAATTGCCTGCTTTTCGTGCCAAATGGGAACTTGTGAAATATGACAGCCCTTCATCCCTGCTCCATGCATGCCCTTGGGCTTGGGCGGGGCAGCCACCAGACTTCTTCTGGCTGCTGCTGCTGGCTGAGACCAGCACAACCAGGAGGGCATCAGGCAGAGTCCCTCATCCCGGATATCCTCACCTCGAGCCTCTTCTACTACGGAGTAGTTGTGCATAGGTATGTACATGGAGCACTCGGTACGGAGTACAAGTGCAGCACTCACGTCGTCCCGTCGTCTCGCTTGGTCGCTTGGCTATTCCAGATTTCCGGACATGCTGGTGCGAGGTGCTCGGTGCTGGAGTATGCGCATCCGTACGGCTCCACGCTAACAACCCTGAGTGGTGTACCCTGTATTTGGTGTGCTACGATGCTTGGACGCGTTATTGCATTTGCTGCTGTAACTTGATGCGCTACTACGCATCGTATGAGCCCAGTAGCTGTGCCAGTCAGTGTTTGCAAGTTGGTCCAAAACGTCATGTCCTGAGGCTTTCTCGTCTCGTCTGCCTGCCCGTCCCTCTGCCTGACCGTCCGTCTGCCCGCCCGCCCGTCTACCTACCTGTCTGGGTGTGTCGGTCAGTTTTCTGCGCCCTTGATTGTGTAGGAAGCATCATCATCAGAGACTCTGACCACATGCAGGCAGTCGAGCGGTTCCCTCCAGTGCTTTTTTGGATGCCGAATGGTGCCAGGCCCTGTCCCAGCTCAGGATTACCAGTGCGTTTGAGCTCCACTCCAGTCTATGTACTCCACCCACCCTTTGAGCGACTCGCTCAGCCGGACCAGACTCCTCCTCCTCGTCTTCCTCTCTTTTCTGTTTCTGCTCAACACCTCCAACAAAACACCAGCTTCACGCGAGATAAAAAGACGACTTGGGAAGAGATTCACGAGTCAATCCTTCTTTTCCTCTTTCTCTTCTCCCCCTTCCCTCTGCTTTTCTCACCCCCACCCCTTGAGTTTTTGTTTTCTTCCTCCTCCCTGCGCGGTACCCGAACTCAGGTTTTCGTCTTCGATATCCTCGATATCCCTTTCGTTTCTTTCTTCGACGACCTGCTGCTTCCGAGTTCAATATTGTTTATTCAACTAGCTTCTCCAGTCGGCCTGTGTCCCCCTGCTTTGTGATACCCTCGCATCCGGCTCGCCATCCGCCGAATTTCACCGCCGCCCCGTATCGTCGTCAGAGCCGCATGTTGCCCTTTCCGCGCTCGTCACAACTCTTTCCACCCTTTGTGGCCGAGATCAGTTCCTCTAGCACTCGATTTTCTTTCCTGCCTCAACATGAATAAACTGGCAAACATGCGTCACTGGTCCGAGCGGATGAGCCCAAACTTTGGAATGGGCCGCCCCAACATGCCCTTGAACGGCCTCAACCCACACCCCAAGAACGCAGCCCAATCTGCCGGTCCCATCAGCTCACCACAGGCTGCCGACGCTACCATTCACTATTCTTTCAATGTCCCCTTTGCCTCCGATCTAGCCGGACCCGATACCGAGGATATTGTTCATGCCACGACCGATGCTGTCTTGCGGTGGACACACCCTGCGGATGCCCCCGATGATGTGCAGGTTCATGAGCTGCCCGTTCATGCCCAGAATCTGGCCAATCTCGGAAGACTTTGTCGAGACTTGTCCCTTGGGCCGTTGCCCATCGATGCACACGTCGTTTCTTCCTTTCCCAAGAGCGGCAGAGGTCAAGCTACCACTGTGTGCCTTTCGGGCTCTCCCGAACTAGTTCACAAAAGTAGAGAGACCATCCTCAACGAGATCCCCATTGCCATGGTATGCGTTCCGTCCTGCGTCTGCCTTGAAGAGCCTCTAGCCTTTTTGAACCCAGACTTTTACCAGTCACCTCTTTTTTTTTTTAATATATGTACCAAATTGCTTGTCTAACCAATTCAAACTTGACAGCGTTGCACAACAATCGACATTGATGGAAATTTAGTCTGTGATCTTAATGCCGGTGTGCTCAAAAAGCCCGTCGTAGAGACCCTAGACTACATCTCGACCTTTTGTGGCGTGGATATTTTCCTGCTGGGTCCAAAGTTGACACCCATGGTTGATGGCATGATGGGTGATTCGGAGATGCGGATGGATCAGCGATGGAGAGTGGCCATCTATGGAGACATTCTCTCGTCCGAGCACGCCAAGGCTAGAGTCTTGATCCACATTGATACTCTGGTACGACTGATGACTACTCTCAACTTCTCGAGGAATCTTTCTTTGCCCGGTGATCGAGGTTGCTAACCTTTCTCTGCTGCAGCTTGGCCGTGTAGTTGATGCCACGAGGATCGAACTATCCCTCCATCAGCTCGTATGTGGCCGTCATCGCAAGAACATCAAATTGATTGAGTCATCCACCGGAACCGCCATTTACTTCCCACCCTTGTTCTCGCAGATGTATCGGTATTGCCCACAGAACGCTACCCGTCGTGACCCAACGGATATTTTCATCACTGGTGACACCCCCCAGGCAATCGAACTTGCCAAGCAGAAGTTGCATGAGACTGTGTCTAGAATTCGACTCTATGTCAAGGATGTGACTATTCCAGCTGCCAAGATCGATAGTATTCTTCTTGGCCGTCTCGACAAGGTTCGCAAAATTCTTGAGGCCAACGGCACCTACATCATGTTCCCTCCACTGGCTTGTCAGCGAACAACGGTTCGAGTACAGGGAAGCGAAGGATTGCCGGTGGAACGTACTGTCCGAGAGCTCATGTCTCTGGTAAGTTGTTCTAGTGTCAAAAGACAAAAATTACACCTTCATAACTCTCACTGACATTCCCGCAATCAGGCTGGGCAATTCTATGGAGCTGGGTGGTACATCCAACAATCAGAAGTCAGGCAACAACCTGCTGTCGCCGATATACGAACAATGCTGTCCGATATTTGTGCCAACGCAGAGGCAGATTTGTCTTACGACAAGATGAGCTTTACTATCACCGGGTCAGATGACGCCGTCAAATGTGCACTGACCGTGATCTCGGACCTCCAGTTTGTCACGCAGACTCAATACCAGATTCGTGTCAAGATTGAGCTTGCCAATGAGCACAAAGAATTTGTCAGCGGAAAAAAGAACGGGAAAATCAACAAGATCATGGGACAGAGTAAGTCATTCTTTCGATGAATATCTGCCCAATCCGTTTTGCCGAACTGATTGAAATGAAACAGGCAATGTGCAAATCATCTTTGATGGCTTTAACGAGTACAACTTCAACATTGATGTCATGGCTGCTAGCTATGACTCCATGAAACAAGGTTTGGCTTTGGTTGAACAAGAGATGCCCGCGTCCATCTCTTTCCATGTTCCAGATCAGTACCACAAGCGCATAATTGGGATCGGTGGTCAGCACATTCAGCGAATCATGAAGAAGCATTCTGTCTTTGTTAAATTTTCCAATGCAATGGACAGAGGTGGGATGGGACGCGAGGATGATGACATCAAGGTCGACAATGTCATTTGCCGCACCCCTGCTCGTAACGCCCAAAACTTGGATGCTGTCAAAAATGAGATTCTTGAAATGGTTGATCGTGCTGTAAGTACATTTGATGCCAGTTGTGACACGCAGACGGGGGGGGAAGGCTGACAAGATGCGACAGGATTCCGAGTACACGACGCAAATAGCAAGCATTGATCGCTTGTATCATCGCGAGCTTATTGCCCGCCTTCCTGACGTCGACGAGTTGGAACAGAAATTCAACTGCAAGATCAATTTTCCTAGCACTGAAGAAGCTAGTGACGAAGTTACCGTCACCGGCCCCCAATGGCAGGTCCCTCACTGCGTGGACGAGCTCCTGGGAATGGTTCCCGACAAGCACGAACTAATCCTCGCCCGCACTGGCGATTTGGTAAAATTTTTGGAATCGCCCGACTTTGCTACCGACCTGGTATCAAAGCTCAAGGCCCAATACGAAGTGGAGGTCACGGTACATCAAAATCTTGACGAGCTCACTGAGGACGGGTCTCCCACCATGACACTGATTTGGGGATTCACCCGTAACAATGCGGGCGGGCTGCGCGATGCCATCGATTTCCTGCAGGCTCAAATGGCTGCTGCTACAGTTGAAGCAAATATTGTCAAGGGATCTATTCCCCGTCCGATATCCGATTCGTTCGAAGACTCCCTTCAATACTTCGACTCTAAACTTCTCCAGCATGCTCCTGCTTCATCTTCAACGGACTCACCCGTAAAGACGGGCTTTGGAGCCGAGGTGGCTCGGGAGCGAAGCAGCATACTCGACCGTCTTCGCAAGCCCGGTAGCATGACATCCATCTCGGCGTTCCTTGACCGGAGAAAGAACAGCTCCCATTCCATGAACAGCAGCTTTTTCAAGGGATCGAGCAACGTTTCCAAGTCTTCGCTCATTTCCATTGAGTCTACACGGAGTTTCAATGCTGATCGCAACCCTTGGAACGACAGTGGGGTCAACTTGGCCGAGGACGAGAACCCTTGGGCACCCCGACCGTTCAGCAAGCACATGGACAGCAAGTTGACAATTCCTCTTCCTGGTGATGTGACACCTCGCCACAACACCCGCGCCTCTGGAGACAGTGGCCGACCATCTACTTCTCACTCTTTGAATTCAGGATACCCCGGTCCCATTGGACCTTTCCGTTAGGACTTGTTCAACTTAGAAACGACTACACGCGCATAACCCCGGCTGGATATACCCTCTCGCACTACAAAAGAATACCCTTGAAAGTCTCGTTTTACATTGGTCGATTTTTCGTGTCTTGTTTTGAGTTTGACATGTGTGAATCGAGTTATGTTCATGTTGTCGTCGTTGTTTTATGCCCCGTATATGGTTCACGAGATCTGTTTTGGCTTTTTGCTCTTTTTTTTTTTTTTTTTTGGTTACCTTTAGGACGGTTCTGGTCTTGATGACTGGGATTGGTCCCCGTTTTATACCCACAAGTTCAACAACGAAATGGCTGCGGCACAAAACCTGAAGCAATACCCCGGTGCGGATGCAGATGGTACACGATATGTTCGGGGTTTGGTGGATTTTAACATCAAGTTTGTCGAATCTTGCTACAGTAAAAGTGTACTCCGGTGTGCAATGGGATTGAAAGAGCAAACATCGATATACATGGAGTCGTTGTTTGGCATATGTTTTTTTTTTTTATCATCCTGGGGCACAATGGCTTTCTTGGAGCAGTGGCACCATTCCGACTAGATGCTTGATTTCGTCATGCAGATTGATGCGATGATGCCGAGACGGCAAGATCCACGATGCACACAAACAAGCCATGATGAAAATACACCTGATGACATGTGGTTTGCTGTCAAAGACACGAAATTATTCCGTCCGTCAATTGAAAGTTGCTCCACAGGCATGGTGAAGATGTAGTCGTATTCCGGCGTATCAGTTTAATGTGACTGCCACAGTGCTGCCTTCATCAAGCATGTGTGTGTATGTGCGTGTGTGTGTGTGTTGTAGATTGATAAGCTAGCTCAACAAGAGTACATGCGTCACAAGTACGGACTTGGTGTTATTCTTGTATTAAAAATGGGGAAACACATCCGACCACTCGGGCGTAGCGTACGCCGTCATGGGCAACTCCCGTATACTTATGAAAGCCTCGACGACGATAAAGACTCTGGCAAGGCAGAGGCTGAATCCGCATATGAAAACGACGGCGCCCAATCCAAAGCTCTGCAGCAGTGACTTCTTCCCATCCATCCACTTTTCCCAGAAGGAGTTGAGGGCGGACCATCGCGCGACCGCCGAATTTAGAATGACCCAAAAGGCTCCGCAAAAGGCAATGTATGAAGCTGACGCTCTCCAAAGCCATCTTTCTGTGGGGGAAGCAAAGTGCTCGTTCCAGGCCGCGGCGTGGAAGCCGCCATAACAGAGATTGGCAAGCCAGAGGATCATGCCGACTATTAGGCCGTCTACGTTGCGGAGAAGGTCGTTGGATGGCCAGTTCTGGATGTGGTTGGCGACGAGTTGCTCGGGGCGGAGATGAAGACAATCGTGTTTGGGATCTCGAGCATTCATCGTGCTTGTTGAAAGCCCTGGATCCTGATGAGTGAGCAGAATGCGTTCCTTTGACATGAGAGTGGGGTATTGTTGGAGGGCTTGCTCCATCATTTCATGGCGTGTGCGCTCCGACGACGACGAGTACTTGGAGGGTGGTCGTTGTTGGAGAATGCGCGGCCGGCGTTCGAAAAAGGCTGACCCGGCATCTTTTTGGCGTGACTCTTCCACCTTGGTGAGACAGGCTTCGGTTGCTCTCTGTACTGCGCCTTGGGGCAGTATCTGCTCGTGTGGAGGCTCTTGTGCGCTTTGTTTGTTTCTGTGTGGTGGTACGAGCAGACGGAGAGTTTCTAGCTCCGGGGTCCGAGAGTAGAGGTTGAGCTGCGCGAACAAGGTCTTGATGAGTGTTTGGGACTTGACGCGTTCGGGATCCATGTAGCCACTCATTTCGCTGCTTGAATACATAAAGGCCACCAGAGGCGCGAGGGATTCGTCTCGAAGGATGATGGGTTCGTTAGGCAGCAGTGGCTTGTGCCACCAGAAGAGATACATGGTGAAGGCGCAGAGGCTACATATTTCGTAAATCTCATGTTAGATTGTTTCGCCTCGCTCCTCTTATTGGAAGCAGCTGGGTCGGTTCTCTTACACATGGGCAACGGTGTTCAATTCCAGGAGCGTGACGGGCAATCTGGCAGCCAGTCGACTCATCACCTGGATAAGCATCCACGTGGCTTGAACAATGACAGCTGCCTTGGCCAGATCATTTGCTTTGCTCTTGTCCTCGATTTCGGCTTTTTCAACGACGGGTAAGTGTCCAGAATCCGCGAGCAACATCATGCCTCTTGCTGTCAGGGTGAGGCGCACCGGTCTGACAATCTCGTGGTCTGTGGCAGGGGCATCATCGGTGTCTGTCATCAGGACCCCCGAAAGCGTTTGGAGCTCGACGGCAAAGCCGCCTGAGCACGCGAAGAAACTATGCGTCATGCTCCATGTAACTGTACATTGTTGGGGACCCTTGGCGCTTCCCGTGGCGTTTGAATCATGACGTCCTGCGCCTTGCTCTTCGAGCAACGACAGAACATGACCGTTCAACATGCGTGCAGAGCACCACTGGCGCCAAGCGGCGAAGACGACCATCTCAGGGGAATATATTCCCGCGAGGATCCATCGAAAGTTGATCCAAATGGTGGTGATGCCTTTGCGGTTTCTCTCAGGAACATTGAGATGGAGAGCTGACCAGACGCACAAGACCAGGGTAAGGAGGCAAGATAGAACGAGCGATATCGTGCCTCTTCCATTGGGATCTTTGACATATCCAACGTAGTTCTCGACATCGCTGCTGTTGTGGTTCCGTGGTGTGAGATCATTTGTCAAGGTGGAACCCTCGGCCGAAGATATTGACGATGGGAGGAGGTAAAGAAGTAGGAGCCGCCACATCAACATTTCAGTGGTCCTATCTAAACGATATTGCAAGATCCGGCCAAGGGTGGGTTCGCAAGGTGCAGCACAAGGCTCGATGAACAAGACAGGTCATGATAGACCAGCCGAGGGGAGGAAGCTTCATAAATACCAAATGAGCAGTGGGAGCACAACGTATGAAGGCTGTTGGTTGGTCGCAACCCGTCGGGACGTTTATCGCTTGGTAGGGCGGTCGGTCCAGGTCGTCCGCATTCGCATTCGCCTTGTCTGAAACACACCAGGGTTGCATAGATGGTCAAGGGGAAACAAATAAAGCTTACGAGAACACCAAGCATGCTGATCCGTACAAACCTGAGGTTATCTGCGGGTTAGCGCCCAGTGGAGCTCGGTGGAGCTCGTTGCCGTCCCTGAAACTGTTGTGATTGGCCACAGCTAGGCGCCAGGCGTTACTCTGGAAGGAACGCACATTGATTGGTCCGAGTATTGTTCTTGAACCGCTCGTCATCCCCTCCTTTCTCGCCTTCGGCTTCGCCATGGTTCGATTTTTTTTTTTTTTTTGCAAAACACTTGGAAACCCCATCACACGGTCCTGGCAGGGTGTCTTCAGTTACTGGTTTCTTTGGATTTTATTCTTCATTCTCTGTTCTTCGAGCCCTTTTCTGATCGGTGTCCCTGTCTCCCTTTGAGAGCTGACATGAGTGGAATGCCTGGGCCTCGGAAACCTCCCGATGTACAGAAACAGACGGGTTTGTTGGCGTGGAAGGATATCTGTGGGTTCAAGATTGCAACCTCGATGTGTTTGCCGTCCACTAATCGTACAATCGGATCACAGTGCCGTGGCAGAGGTCCGTCCATCCACTTCTCGGGCAAGAATCATTCTTCTCCAACTCACAGGCATAGATAGGGACAATGAATTCATTTTGACCGGATACAGGTTGGTGAGGTCATTTGAAAGTCTCGGCTCAGACACCACACCAGCTCATGCAAAAGAACAGGCATGCCTCTTTCTCACATGTCCGCTCGGCAAAGAGCGTAGTGGAACTTCATAATGAAACAGGCAAGTTCCGAAATCTCGCGAGCCTCGGCGTGAACCAGCGTAAACAACAGGTCAGATTAATTCCTTTTTCCGTCAAAGCCAACATTTGGTCTCATCTACTCGGGGCCCTTCAGTTCCTCTACGGCCTTGTTCAGTTTGTTCAGGCACAAGCTCTCTCTAGAGATGGCGCTCGCGCCGGTGACATGGTAGCCGTATCAGTCTACTATCTATGCGTGGTGGTTTGCTTCGCCCTCTCTACGATTTTCCATACTTTCTCGGACCACTCCTCTGAGATGCACCGCTTTGGCAACGAGCTCGACCACCTCGGTATCGTCCTTGTCATGTGGGGGACAGGGGTATCTGGCGTTCACTTTGCTTTTCGCTGTGACGCGCAGCTGCGATGGTTTTATTTCCTGGCCATCAGTGCGACTGCCTTGGGTTGCGCCGTTTTTACGCTGAAGCCCAAGTTTCGACAGCCCAGCTATAGAACTGCTCGGTTCCTGATGTATTGTTTCCTGGGGACGAGCCTGTTTGCACCCGTTGCTCACGGCAGTGTCGAGTATGGCTTCGCTGCGCTGAGCGAAATGATGGGGCTGCGCTCTTTTCTGGGACTGGCTGTCATCAACTTCCTGGGTGCCGCTGTGTATGCGGCTCGAGTACCGGAAAGATGGTTCCCTGGAACGTTTGACCTTTTGGGCCACAGCCATAATTGGATGCATGTCCTGGTGTTGACGGGCGCGTTTGTCAGGCTGGATGGATTGCTGGCAGTGTGTGAACAATGGCAGATGGAGGGCGAGGCTGTTGCGTCTTGTCAGGGGCTTCTGTGAACAACACGGCGTGGGAGAGTACGTGCAGTCTCTGATAGACGTCGGCGATATATCGCAATATGACTGATACGGGTGAC
Organism: Epichloe elymi; assembly: GCA_023658475.1. Classification (NCBI taxonomy): domain Eukaryota; kingdom Fungi; phylum Ascomycota; class Sordariomycetes; order Hypocreales; family Clavicipitaceae; genus Epichloe; species Epichloe elymi. The sequence continues at coordinate 1,897,528 of CP098274.1, forward strand.
GGGTCTATCCAGAATCAGTACCTCCATGATATCAGTTTTATATACATATTGTACATGAGAGTAGATCATGCGCCAGAACTTCAAAGTATAACCTTGCATCTGTGAGCCTTTGGTCATCATGACATCAATGGCCCAACAGCTACGTGCTCTCTATTCTGTCTCGACTCCACAACGTTCGACAGCTTCTCTCTTCGTCGCTGTTCAGCCTCCATCTTGGCAAACTGACCTCGCGCACCGTGCTTCAACTTGGTAATCATATCTGCCGCCTTGCCCTTGGTCAGATCCGAGACAGTCAACGCTTTGGCTTTGCCTCGAAGTCTGTTCACGAAGTCCAACTGGCCCTGAGTGGGCGGCAGTCGCCTCCATGGCTGGTTCCTGTGTATGAAACTGTGGGGGAAGGCATTGGCGGCGTAGCTGTCTGCACCATGCACAGCGTCGTCAAATGTAGCTGCAGTCAGGATCTCTCTCGGCGCCGCGAATGGGGATTTGGCGATCCCCGGAGGCAGTGCGCGAACCTCGAGCGCTCTGTACGTTGGAGATGACGTGGATGCTGGGTTTTGAACTCGCTCAATGCGGATATAAGAGCCGCTTGGTGCGGAGAGGACGAATTTCTCGGGGCCGACTTGCACCCAGGCATATTGACTGGTGGAACGGATATGTCTTTCTCCAGACGTGTCGGCTATCAGGTCCAGAACCGACGAGTAGTCGGTGAATGTGACGGCGTCGGCAGAGCGGTTGAGACTTGCCCCGCCGAGGTAAGTTTCTGGATGGCGAGGCTCTTCCTCGCCTCTGCGCTCCTTCATGTCTCTCATATCAGTGACGGAAGCTTTCTCGACGAGCTCATTCGGATCAAGGCCGAATAGAGTGGGCGTGGTCACGATGCCCGTCTCCAAACTTGATACCAGGTCGATGATGTGACAGTTTTCCTTGCCTGGGTGAAGCCGCATGCCACGGCCAATCATTTGAACCAGCAGATTGCGTGACCTCGTTGGCCTGGCGAGCACGATGCAGTCAATGTTGGGAATATCTGTTCCCTCGGTGAACACGCCACAGTTGACTAGCACGGGGAACTCTCCCTTTTTGAATGCTTCCAGTAACTCACCTCTCTCCAGCCGAGGAGTATCCCCCGTCACGAAACGCGCGTCATGTCCGTACTCGCGAAATTTGTGCGTAAGGCCCGACACATGCGCCAGATCAACGCAGAAGACAAGGGTGCTTTTTCTGCCCGCAGCCTTCGCTATCCAGCTCTTCACGGTGACATCGTTGACCTCATCCGTATTGACCACTTTGGAGAGCTCTCCTGTCTGAAAGTCGCCGAACGCGCCATTCTTGACCTTGGACAGGTTGGCGGACGACTCGACAGTGGTGAAGATAACGTCCGAGAGCCACTTGTCGGTGATCATGTCGACATAGTCTCTGTGATAGACGATTTCGTCAATCGCAGCTCCAAGCTTCACTCCGTCAAATCTCGAAAAAGTAGCCGATACGCCAATGAGTGTGGGCGAGTCTCGCTGCTTCTGGTCTAGCCCGAAGTGCTTCAGGGTCTTGAGATATCCTGGGGCAACAATATGATGGGCTTCGTCTACCAAGACCAACTTGAAGTCTGAAGGTGGGAACTTCTCCAGTCGGTCTCTGGACGTTATGCTTTGCACACTGGCGATGGTGATATCTGCAGCTCCCGATGCATGGATCGAGCCCATTTCAATCTCTATCGTCTTGTCTGGATAAGCCAGTTGGCAGTGCCGTGCAGCTTGCTCAACTAGCTCGCGGCGATGAGCCAATATGAGAGTGCGGTCGCCGCCATTTGGCCGCGCATGCACCTTGTCGATGAGTTGTGTGAAAATGACCTATGTTCAGATGAGCACGCCGTGGGTGGCTGATTTAGGGACTCTACTGTCTGAAACAACTCTGCCAATGTTTCGTACTCACAGTTTTACCGCTCCCCGTTGCCAGTGAAATACCCACGCGCTTGTGGCCCCGTTTCAACGATGATATAACGGATTTGATACAGTCTTGCTGGTAGTCTCGAAGTTTTGGTTTGGCATTGAGGGTCAAGGGGGATGTAAGTGCCTTGTGAGGCGTGCAGACCGGCTTACTAACGCCAATAATGGATCGTGAGACGCATTTTGCAGCGATGCGTAGCATTGTACATTATGATACGGCCATGAGTGATGGTGGTGGTGAACTTTTAATCCAGACGGGAGGGGATGGTCCTTTGTTGTTGGGGGATGCCAAAGTTTTTGGCGACAAGGGGGCGGCTCTGGCTAAGAAGGGACATGTATGAGGGGTTCCACTTTTTATTATGTCAGCCGACTTCAGTTGCAGGCCGCAGCAGCTTTTTGATGTCTTGCCTTTCATGATTTGAGAGAAGATGAAGATGAAAATGAATGAGTGGATAATCCGAGAACTGAGTATGTTGGCGTGGGACTAGCTGCAAACGTTGCTCAGTCTGATCACTGAATGAGGTTGGCAAATACATACGAACGTCCTGAACCTGCTACCAGTCCTTTCATATTGTCATGTTCGACCCGGGCTGGACATTTCGATGCACGTATATGAATGATTATACTGGCTTATAAATTACCTGTAAATTTGCAAGCTGTTTGCCCCTTTTTCAAGCCGGGTTTTTTTTTTTCATTTCGTAACAAAGCTCTCACTTAGGTAATCACACATCTCCACTCTTTTCAAACTACAAGCTCTGGTTCTCACTTGATGGTGAAACGTTAAAAGAACTCACTCAAACTCAAGTTTGCAACCAAAAAAAAAAAAAGGATAGATAGCAACCATGAAATTTATCCCTCTTATAACCATATCTATCGGACACTTATAAATGATTTTGCGGATCATTCCCCCTGGGCATCCTGAGCCACAGCCCATTTTGGTACAATGTCAACATCATCTCGATCAGCGACAGCCACTCTGAAAGCAGTGGGACCATGGACCCCGACGAGGAGCAATTTCTTCATAACAATAACGAAAGCGGCGATGAATCAGACTTCCGAAAGACAGAATTGAAGCCAGAGACATGCAGGGACTATGAAGCCAACCCAGGAGACCGAGATAGCACATTTGAACCTAGTGAGACCGAGATCAGTGTGAGAGGAGACTATAGAATGTCACAAAATGATGAGCATTCGGGAAGTACGTCCCCGCTGAAACGACCCGCCGAAGGAGCTTCGATATTTCCACCATTCAAAAGACAGAAGGGGGTGCTGAACGCTGAATATCTAGAGCTCCTCAATCTGGACATTGACGACGCTGCACATCGTGTGTGCCTGGATGAGGAGGTGGAGTTTTTGGATTCGCAAGTCGGGCTTACAAAGTGGTCTTCGATAGAGAAAAGACAATTGTTCGAAGCCGCATCACGACTGGGGAAACATGACTTGCTCGGAATTGCAACCAGAATTGGCACGAAAAGCGAAGTGGAAGTTCAGCAGTACCTCCATCTCTTGCAGGACAGCGTCGAGAAGAGATCCAAGGCGCGCCGGTCGTATTTGGAACCCGCAGAATACCCTGCGGCTGTTGAATTAAGCCAACAGTGCTGTTATGCTCAAGAAGAAGCCGCAGATGCGATATCTGTCCGGCAAGAACGCAGGGAGGAGCAACGGGAGGAGCATAGATGGGGGCCCAATTGGAACATTACGCCTTCTATAGCCAGGAGATTGAGCCGTGACCTGGAGAATAGAGAGCCCGGTCCATGCGCTGCTCTTAAATCCGCCCAGCTCTTTTATCTGTCTACTTGGTTGAGCCTGTCGGAGCGAGCATTCATGAACTCATCTATTCCAGGCAACAACTGGAATTACATTGACGATAGGCAGCCATCGATGTGGGCCACGGCATTCGATGACTTTTACTCGCTGGCGGTCTCAGTTACACGGCGACTGGTTCAATCGACATTATTTATCAGTTTGTCCAGGATTCGGGCCAAGAAGGAGCTTGTTCCCACGACTCGCGACGTTGTCCGGAAGAAGGACGTAGAAGCCGCAATCGCATCTCTCAACATGCTACACAATTCTCACGAGATATGGCGGTCGAGTGCTAGGAGACTACGGTTAGACGTTTTTGACGAACCTCCGGACAGAGACGACGAGGAGGCGGAAGAGGAGCCCATGACATACGACGAGGTTGAAGAAAAGCTATCTTTTGAACCAGAGACGAGCGAAGAGCAAGGCTCTAGCCAGGAGGGTCTGGAGTTTGCCAGGCCGTTGGACGACGATAGTACCGATTATGCAGAAGACTCGGAAGAAGTGTGGTACTCGTCGGCCGACATACGAGATGTGCGAAGTGCAAGGCGCGCTCTCAAACTCCGCATCACAACAGAAAGATGGCAGGAGACACAGGCAGAGAGTCATGATGACTACGCTAGCTACCAAGCCGAGGCGGAAATGTGGTCTATTTTACAGAGGAAGCCGCCGATGGAACTGCCCAAGGTGCAGGATCCAGGACGCGTACAGAGGTCAAATTTGGAGCTTGACAATATATACCCGCTAGAAAGGAATTGGGCGTCTCGGCTGAACTATTATGAGGAATGGGAAACTTTAGATACGCATGAGGAAGAGGACTCCTGATTAGAACAAGCGAGCATAGGCATAGGAAATCGGGTCTTTCGACCATCTTTTTTTTTTTTTTTTGGTTCTGATGCCTTGAGATTCAATTGGGTATCTGAATAAATTGTCCTACAACATCAACATCCGGGAAACAATCCTCCTCATCGCCGTGATCTAGTCCGTCTTGCTGTCGGCTTAGGCGCAGCACTCTTCCTAGCTGCTGCCCTTGTCGACCTCGAGGCGGGTGTGCCGCCCTCTTCTTCGGGGCTCTCCTCATCCTCCTCGTCCGAACCACTCTCGCCCTCCTGCTCCTCCTCGTCGTCGTCTTCTTCCTCTTCCTCTTCCTCCTCTTCTTCTTCTACATCCTCCTCCTCCTCCGTCGTCTCTGCCTTGTCATTCTTTTCACTCCTTTCATTTTTCTCTGCCTTGGTCTGCTGATATGCGGCCCTCGTCCGTCCCCTCGATCTCCTCAATCCCCTCGTCGGCCTGGAAGCTGGTAAAGGTACGTCATCCCCATCTTCTGTATCATCGGCATCTGTATCTCTGGCTTTGGAAGCGGTGCCAGATCTCTTGCGTTTCCTTGCCTGCGACGGCTCAGGTGAGATGTCCAGTTCAGCAGGTGACGTGGGTGCTTCGCTGAAGTCAGCTACGGCTCTTCGCATCATGGAATCGAGGAATTTGGAGTGAGGTAGTGAGAAGTCGACGTATTTTTCGTCAAATTCGTCGTCGTCAAAGTGCTCGCGCTCATCGATGATGTCCAGGTCATAGTAGGTTCGCAACTTATCCCAGATGTTGGGGATTCTAGTATGCTGGTAAATATCGGGATCGAAGCCATGGTTCCTCAAGTGTTCTGAAATGGCAATCATTCTGAAATGTTTATGCATGCCTACGTCAAGGCCGTTATTTTTAGCTTTGCGCTGCGGTGGACTAGGGCGTCGTACGAACCAGCGGGCTTCCAGCGAATGACAGCTTTGAACAGAGATGCAATTTGATCATCTGTCCACATATCATTGTACTCTGGCCCATCGCGTTTGGCCGATGGCATGGCGCCGACTTCGCTGGCGACAGGAGTGTCTAGGTCCATGGAATTTTTGTCGCGGGCCTCGTTTGTTGGTGTGGAGGCAGCCTGGCCGCGCGCTCGTTTTCTGGGAGGCATTCTGGGCTGTGTGTTGGCCCTCGCCTGCCCGAGGGTTTGTAATTTGAGTGATGGTGGGGTTAATCGTCAAGTTTCAGGGTAGCGACAGGGTGAGGTTGAAAAGTCTGATGGACTGATGGATTTGATGGCGCACACGGCGATGGAGGAGAAGTTCAAAGTTGGGAAATGGAGCCTTGAAGGGTTTCGTCTGGAGAATGAGATCATTTTTTTTTGGTGTGGCTGGCTGAGAAAGCCGGAGAAAGACCAGACGCAACCACGCGCACGCGACTAGCACTTCCACGCGTCGCGGGGATGTTCCACCTAGGCAATTAATTTCTTTTGACTCAAGCAGGAAACCAACTAAATCTCTGGTCTCGCTCGTCGCTCCAAATAAACTTACACACAGCGGCAAACAAAACCTGCTGGGCCGAATCACAATGAGGCCATGGCCGGCAATCACAGCGAGGCAGACGTCTTCGCCATCCCCGACTTCTGGAAGACGTCAAAGTGGTTGACTCAATTAGCTGGCGAGACTTCCACCTCCCTCTTTGGCCACGAGTTGAACGGTAGAGCATACTTTCGTTCTTTTTTTGTCAGCATTGTGTGCTGTCGCTGACTTGAGTCAGCAGAACTACGCGACAAGGAAGACAATCTGTTACCGCTTGCGCCCATAAGTCTCGAGACCGAAGGGTTCTTCAAGCTCCCGAAATTCGAAGATAGTGCCGAACCCGACCAGTCTGCACCTGACGAAGCCAATCATGAGGCATCTACATCATCACAGATATCGACATGTGTTGAAACAACGGCCGATGTCTGGATGGAATCAACTGAAGTTGTCCCGGAGCCGGCCTCTTTGAGGACTTGGAAAGCTTTCAACACTGGGCAATCAGTGCCTTGCACGCCGTTGTTTATCAGTGAAGCCGGTGCTGGGGCTTACGATGCATTGCTCAACTGGCCAACTGATTCTCTGGGACTCGATAACACCAAAACCCCGGTTGTCCAGACAGAGGCCTACTTTGCGTCACTGCTATCGTTGAGCCTGGGACGAGACTCGGTCTTTTTTACGAAGAACTTCGAGAACGAAACCTTTGCGGCCGTTCTTTCGGAGTTTCGTGTTTCTGGATATACACGGCAGATTCTCCAAGGCATAGAAAAGCAGGCCATGCAGTGTGGCTTGACGTACCTGTCACTAGCTGCTTTTTCTAGGTCATTATACGCCTCATCGGCGAGTCGCTGTGCTGTAGCGCTAGCAAGCGCCATCAATCAAATCCTACAAGCTGTTGAACATCGAGTCACTGTCGACGGACGGTTTCCAAAGTCACTTCTCGAGCTCCAATCCACCATCAAAGAGGCCTCCGTGGTTCTTCGTCCTTTGAAAGATCTTGCTGTCCGGATGCCATCTGAATTTTCCGACGAGGATGTATTGACATTGGTTTTCCAGGAGGCTTCAAGTCTTGAATCTAGCGAAGCGTACGTCCGAGACACGCTTTGTGAAATACTGCAACGCGTTTCAACCCCATGGATTGAAACGATTGAAGAGTGGCTTGGTACACGCCACGAAGTTGGCCTGCCCTTCACAAAGTCGAGCATTGGGGAGAAAAGGGGGTTTATCAAGGTCGATGTGGAAGTTTTCACGGATGATTTTGGGCGAGAAGTTGAAGACGTGGATTTCCGATTGGTTGTCGACAAGATTCCGTCTTTTCTGCCCCTGGATGTTGCCGAGTCCATATTCGAGACAGGGAGGAATCTGCGGTTCATCAGAGCATTTCATCCAGATCATCCATTGTCTCAGCCTGGAGCCATCTCGTCCAACAAACCTCCCGAGGCTGAATGGCAGTTCGATTGGGATGCAATTCTGCGTCTTGAGAAACGTGTAGAGCAGTACAAGAAGAACATGTTGCTTACGCTAGAGCGCAGCCGCTCAAGCTCAGTTCAGCAAAGTGTGCCACTCAGCTTTGGTTTGAAAGGGTCACCACGCAAGATTGAGATGAACCTTTTGGGGCTAGATCAGGACATGATGGAGCAGCGCTTGCTTGAGTCCATCATGTATCTCGATCAACCCCTGTCAACACAATCACAGTCACACGATGATTCTCTAGGTCGTCTGGTAAGCGCGAGGCTTTCCAGAGGTGATGAAGAAGACGCAGCGTCTTCCGATAATACTCCACACTGGTCACTGGTGGCTCTTCTATCATTCGGCGGCATTGCATCCGCGCAGGCACAAATTGTCAATCGCGAAAGCCTGCGTCTACTGTTTGAGAAGCATAACCTTCAGGCGCATCTGGACTTGCACCGAGATTTCCATCTATTGCGGAATGGCTTATTCTGCAGTCGTCTATCGCACGCCTTATTCGACCCGGATCTCGAAACGGCTGAAAGGCACGCCGGCGTGGCAATGCAAGGGGGCATCATGGGTCTCCGTTTAGGAGGGCGAGACACATGGCCTCCAGCAAGCTCTGAACTTCGCCTTGCCCTCATGGGGGTGCTTCATGAAGCATATGAGGCAGGTGGAGGAAAGTCGTCGAACGTGACAAAGATGGGCTCAGACGGCCCTGTTCTACCGGGAGACCTGAGTTTCGCAGTGCGTGACCTGTCGGAGGAAGAGATTGACAAGTGCATGGATCCAGACACGCTCGAGGCGCTCGATTTCCTGAGATTGTCCTACACCACTCCGCCGGAACTAACGTGCATAGTCACATCCCTTCATCTCATGCACTACGATCGCATATTCAAGCTTCTCTTGCGCACTCTGAGAATGCTTCATGTTGTAAATCAGCTATACCGGGACACCAGCAACTCGCGCTCAAATGCGTGGCTCGAAGACAACGCATCTCATCGTTTTGTCCGAGAAGCACAGCATTTCGTCAGCAGCATCGCATCATACTTTCTGGACAGTGGCATTGCCCTTCCATGGCAGGCCTTCGATCGTAAACTAGACGGTATTCGGACAGAACTCAGCGGGCGTGGCCCATGTACTGGAGACAAGGCAACGTTCAGCCCTGGCCCTACTCAGGTGCGAGACATGCACTCATTGGTGCTGGAGCGAGTCCTGTTTGCGCTCTTCCTGCGAAAGCGTCAACAATCCGTGCTGAGGCTTTTGGACGAAATCTTCACCATCATACTGGCATTCGCCAAACGATGGAGATTACAGGCGCTTGGGAAGGTGGACGAGGGTGCAGACCGACTCGACCCTGCGAAGCCTTATGCGGAGCTCAAGAAGAAGCTGCAGGTGTTTATCACAGTCTGTAGGGGTTTATCCGAGAAAGCGAGAGCCAGTGGTAAGAAATCGGCGGCTGGCATGGTCGAGGATTTTGGAATTGGCGACGACAGCTTGATTGCCCAGTTGTTGACCAAGTTGGATCTGGGTGATTATTATTGCAGGCATTGAGCGAGTAGCCTATCTAGATGACCACGATGAATGAAATAATACATGCATGATGATATTTGAGATGAATGTTGGACCAGTGGACTGCGAAATCCATCACTTGTGCAAAAGCGTACAATGTAAAATCTACCCCCTCAACGTCCCTCAACGTCCCCCTCAACGCGTCTTCCGTTTTGGTGGAGACACTAATTTGCGCGACGTGAACCTCTCGCTGTCACCTCACCTTGTTGAATGCGTTGTTCTCACGACCAGAAAAGTTCCCGCTTCAACCTTGATTCGCGTCGCCCTGTTTGTATAGCCGAGGAAACAGAAACAACATGGCGCGTCCGAGTGTAGCGGCGCGCAACCTGTCGTTGATGGAAGAGCTGGAAAAGCTTGAGCAGTCCATCACGTTGACCTTGCAAGGTACGTACCGTGGCGGCACCAGACAAGCAGCGTACATACTAATGCGCTTCGACTGACCCCTTTGCGATAGAAATCGATCACAACTTTAGTAAAGCGCATAGAGTCGTCACGACGAGCATAATACCAGTTGTAGAACAGTATGGGGAACGTTCTCGAGCTGTGTGGGAGGCATCCAAGGTACGTCTTCTTTCCCGGGCGCAGACTCAAAACGCAAGCTGGCACGGAGAGAGCTAGCTAACCTGCAGAGGTAAAAAAAAAAAAAATCCACACAGTTTTGGAAACAATTCTTCGAGGCGTCGGCCAATGTTTCGCTGTCCGGCTATGAGGAACTTGCCAACGACGACGAAACCACTGTCATGGAGGAAAGCACGGCGATGCGGGACGAAACGACTGCCGACTACACCGCGGCGGCCCACGGGGAATTGACAGCAACACCGCCAATGGCTGGAGATGCAACGATGGATGCTGATGAGTCGCTGCTAGATGATGCAGAGCTTTCGGGTAGTACCCCTCGTCCGCCAGCGACCAAGACCATCAAGGCAGACATGTCGGATCGCGGAACGCCCTTTGACACCATGAAGCGCGAGATGAGGAACGAGGAGGAAGACACCACGGTGTTGCAAGACGACCAAGACTCGACAGTGCTTTTCGCGCAGCGAACGGCCCAGTTACCGGACATGTCCATGACCCCGAGGGGTCAACAGGATGGCCATACAGCTGAGCAGCAACCCTCAGCGAGACGGAACAAGGATCCTCTACTTCACCGCGTTCTGGACAAGAATTACCGCGTGCAATCTACACCACACAGACCGGGACTTCGCATTTCTCCACTCAAGAAGGAAGACGGCAAAAGGAAGGACAAGGGAAAGGAGAAAGGAAAAGCCTCGTGGCAGGAAGACGATGATTCCTTCATGTCATCGCCCGAAATGGCGCCTCCGACATTGCGCAGCGAAGTCTTCATGTCGCCATACAAGCTCATGGCGCGTCAGCGGGCGGCCGCAGCGTCTCAGGGTCCGAGAACTCCCGGGGTGAGCGTGCAGACGCCGGCCAAGGGAAAAAAGTCGCGGGGTGTATTCTCATCTACCGCACGTGGTAGAGCTGCGGGCGAGGGCGAAGGCGAAGCCGGCTCAAGCACCGGGAATGAGGCAACATCACGAGGGAGACAAAAACATGAGATTGACTGGGAGAGTGACGAGGATGACGACGACGAGGATCTGTATGCGGGCATGAGTCCGCCCAAGACGATTCAGTTCGCGTTGCCGCCGTCCAAATTGCTACAGACGCCAGGTAAGGTTTCCGTGTGTGATGAGATTCGGGAACTGCCGGGCTGTTCCGAGAGAAGGAGGCGTGAGAGATTGTTGGCTAACTTGATCGGATGTGGCAGCTCGAGAGGCGAGTCGGAGGATTGTGGATGATATCTTGATGGATGCAGGTGCGGATCCGGAGTCGTCCGAGTATAGTCCGACGATGGTGAAGATGAACGAGGATATATTGAATGATAGCTTCTAGGTTCGTCGGGGAGAGGCATGGCGGGTGCGTGTCATTCACATTGTGTAAGTAGAGGGACGGTGACGGAGCGGCACTTGCTGCACCTGACGATGTGGGAACTCGACATTTTGCGTCTCGGCCAGGAACTCCCAATTTCAGGGATCCGCCACTGGTTGACTGTTTACCGGCTTACCATGGAGGGCGAAGCACGAGATCCACTAGCCGTGAGTCGATGGTGCCAAGCAAGCAGCCATGATGATTGAACGTCTCGATTGTCCGGTCTTCGATATGGTATGGGCTCTCTATGATGCTCTGCTGTAAGCTGCATTTGGCCACAGAGAAAGCAGCCGGGTACACGCCACGTTCCCACGATCAAGCCCCCCCCCTCCCCCTTCCCCGTCGTCAAGCGTCAAACTTGTTCGGTGCTCGACGGGGTGGTGCTGGCGGATGGGCCGTCATGACCGGGTCTGGGCTCCGCTTTGCCCCGAGACCAGCGCGAGGCCGGCGCGAGACAGAGGTTTATAGGTCGGGTGTCCGGGTGTCAAGTCAAGTCTGATTGGTAGCTCTTGTGGGAGAAGGGGAAAATCAACCAGTAAACGAGGCGCAGCAGCCGTTTTGCTACTAATACGGAGTACGGAGTACTGCAACTGAAATGCTACGTAACGAGATACGTACTCTTGGCACGCGTTGAATTGCCACGACCCATAAAATAGACCCCACCTATCCCCGCCTTATCGATAATCCAAACCCGTCTACCATGGTCAAAAAATTTCTATAGAGCTGGGCAACGTTCTCGGCCATCAGTCTGGCAGCGCACATGGTGCAGAGGAAGCGCAACCATGGAGCAACTTCACAAACCGCATCGCAAGTCCAAGGAGAAGAAGAAGCATACTGGAGGTACGGGTCACATACTTTTATGAAGAAGATAAACATCCGTTCAAGACGGGTACTGACAGTGGCGCAGAGAATAATCCCAAAGCTTTTGCCTTCTCCAAGCCGGGAAAGTTGGAAAAAGCCGCAGCAAGGTCCCAAGATGTATATTTGTCCACACTCACCACTACCAAAATCAGCACAGATGATTGACTAGGGCATTCTCTCCTTCTAGATCAAAGAAAGACGTCTTCACGTACCGCTCGTCGACCGACTTCCCGATGAAGCTCCTCCTCGCCTCGTGGCCATCGTCGGACCTCCCGGCGTTGGTAAGACCACTCTGCTCAAGTCAATGGTTCGAAGATATACCAAGGAGACAATCTCAGATCCCCAAGGACCGATTACCGTCGTTACTTCGAAAAAGCAGCGCTTGACATTCGTTGAATGCCCCAATCAGTTGGAAGCCATGGTAGACATCGCCAAGGTGGCGGACATCGTGCTGCTCATGATTGACGGCAACTTCGGTTTCGAAATGGAAACCATGGAATTCCTCAACATTCTGGCCGCGACGGGTATGCCGGGAAATGTGTTTGGTATTCTGACGCATCTGGACCTCTTCCGCAAGCCTCAGGCCCTGAAGGATGCCAAGAAGAGATTAAAACGAAGACTTTGGACTGAATTGTACCAGGGCGCGCACTTGTTCTATCTCTCAGGAGTCATGAATGGGCGATATCCCGACCGTGAGATTCACAATCTTTCTCGATTCGTGTCCGTCATGAAGAACCCTCGACCGCTGATCTGGCGCAACAATCATCCATACACAATCATCGACAGCTTCCGTGATATCACGCACCCAACAAAGATCGAAGATGATCCCAAATGCGATCGATCAATCGTCTTGTCAGGTTACCTCCGAGGCACAAATTTTGCCTCGCAAGGACAGCGAGTTCATGTCGCAGGTTTGGGAGATTTCACTGTGGCTCATATGGAGATCCTGCCTGATCCTTGTCCGACACCATCGATGGAGCAAGCTCTGGCGAAAATCGCTGGCAAGACTGGGCGACGACGACTGGACGAGAAGGAAAAGAAGTTGCACGCGCCCATGTCAGATCGAAGTGGCCTTAAGATTGATGGTGATGCTATCTGGATTACGAGAGAAAAGGGCTTCAGTTTCAACAAGGATGCAGAGGATGTGGAAAGAGGCGAAGGCGAAGAAATGATTGTAAATCTGCAGGGTGAGCGACGACTGCTCGGTCAAATGGAGGACGGTGTACAACTCTTCTCTGGTGGCCAGAAGATCAACCAAGTGGCGGATGAGGAAGATACTGGGCGAAAAACGCAACGGCGTGCTCGGCTCGCCGAGCGTGATGAGGACGAGAATGAGGACATGACCGATGAGGATGATGAGGTTGAGGTTGAGGATGAAGGCTTTGTCAGCGGAAGTGGAGATGAGGATTCAGACGGAGAGGTCGAGTTCGATGAGGACAAGATGGGCAAGATATTCCGCAAGAGTGCCGACAAGTCCAATGAAGACGACGACGTCGCATTTGCCGACAGCGACTCGGATCTCGGTTCATTATCAGGCGATGAGGAGGATGAGGAAGAAGAAGAAGAAGAAGACGACGACGACGAGAGGGTTGACTCTGATGAAGAGGAAGCTGCCATGCGGTGGAAGGATGACCTGGCTGGAAAAGCTCGCAAGCTGCATGGCAAGCGACGGAAATTTCACACGGGAGATCTAGCCAGGTACATCTATGATGACTCTATGACACCGGAGGAAGCTCTGAAGCGATGGAGAGGCGAAGAAGACGGGCCTGAAGAGGAAGACATTGAGAAGTCAGATGATGACGAGGACTTCTTCAAGAAGTCGTCGCAGGAGAAAGAAGACTCAACAGAAGACCGCTCAATACCGTTATACGACTACGAAGACTTGGCAGCCAAATGGGCGGAGCAAGACAACTTGGACGGTCTGCGTCGAAAATTCACAAGCACAGACCTGGGAGGCGATGTTGATGAAGACGGTGGAGATGACGATGATTTTGATGGGTTTGGAGACGGAGACAATGATGATGATGACGAAGGTGACGGCGTCTTCCAAGATCTGGAAGCCGAGGACGCAGGGCAGACACAAGCAGAGGCAGCAGACGACATTGCCGCCGAGCGAGAAAAGAACGCCAAGCGCAAAGAAGAATTAAAGCAGCGTTTCGAAGAGCAAGATCGAGAAGGTTTCCTCAACGACAAGGCCAACGCCCGCAGAGAAGGCGGCGACATCCACGAGTACGGCGAAGACGACTGGTATGACGCGCAAAAGGCCACGATCCAGAAGCAGCTCGATATCAACAAGGAAGAGTTTGAGAAGCTCGATGAGCGCCAAAGAGCCGCCGTCGAGGGCTATCGCGCCGGCAAATACGCCAAGCTGGTTCTCGAGGGTGTCCCCGCCGAGTTTGTATCCAAGTTCAACGCCCGTCTTCCCATTGTCGTCGGCGGCCTGACTCCCACCGAAGACCGCTGGGGTTTCGTGCAAGTGCGCATCAAGCGTCACCGTTGGCACAAGAAGATCCTCAAGACCAACGACCCTCTCATCCTGTCCCTGGGCTGGCGACGCTTCCAGACTATGCCCATCTACAGCACGACCGATTCTCGCACGCGCAACCGCATGCTCAAGTACTCCCCCGAGCACATGCACTGCTTCGCCACCGTCTACGCTCCCCTCATTGCCCCCAACACGGGCTTCGTTTGCTTCAACTCCTTCTCGCCCTCCAACGCGGGCTTCCGCATCGCCGCCACAGGCACCGTCCTCAGCGTCGACGAGTCGACCGAGATTGTCAAGAAGCTCAAACTCACGGGCACTCCCTACAAAATCTTCAAAAACACCGCCTTCATCAAGGACATGTTCAACTCGTCTCTCGAAATCGCAAAGTTCGAAGGCGCCTCCGTCAAAACCGTCTCGGGCATCCGCGGCCAGATCAAGCGCGCCCTGTCCAAGCCAGAAGGCCACTTCCGCGCCACCTTTGAAGACAAGATCCTCCTCAGCGACATCGTCTTCCTCCGCGCCTGGTACCCCATCAAGCCCCATCGCTTCTACAACCCGGCCACCAACCTCGTGGGCTGGCAGCCCATGCGTCTCACCGGCGAGGTTCGCCGCGACGAGAACGTCGCCACGCCCCAGCTCAAGAACAGCCAGTACCGCAAGATTGAGCGCCAAAACAGACACTTCAACCCTCTGCGCGTGCCCCGCGCCCTCGCCGCCCAGCTACCCTACAAGTCGCAAATCATCACCACCAAGAAGCAGAAGCGCGAAACCTACATGCAGAAACGAGCCGTCGTCTTGCCCAACAACTCGGAGGAGAAGAAGGCCCGCGCCATCATGCAGCAGCTGCTCACTGTTCGCAACGACGCTGCTGCCAAGAGACGCGCCAAAAAGGCCGAGAACCACGCTGCCTTCAAGAAGAAGCTTGCTGATAATGAAGAAAAGAAGGAGGCTAGAGAAAAAAGAGAGTCCAAGGACTTTTGGCGCAAAAATGGGAGAAAACGTGGTGCGGCTGAGGATGATGCTGCTGCTGCTGCTGCTGGCGGCGGCGGCAAGAGGAGGAGGTGACCTGGGTAGAATGGAGTCAAATGGAAAGAAAATTGTGTATATTCATTTTGTCAAAAGGGATGGTGGAACAATGACTACAACTTTGTTTTGAAATTACACACGATACTTGAACCCCATAAACGTCAGTCTGTAAGTTTCAATTAACCTACCAATGTGTGAAACAAAGTAGGACCCGATAAGAATGAACTTTTTTTCTTCTTGTTGCCAGACAACCCAGTGAGAGTCGGCGGAATCGTATGTAGAATGATGAGCTTGTGGAAGCTTGGGCAGACCACCATCATGCTTTAAATATAATCACACCTGCTAGGGAGGTTGGCGAGTAAAAGGCATACAAATGTATTTGCAACATACTCTCAACACTCTCTTGTCCTATAGACTTCGACGCAGGCCTAATAGTAAAGTAACCCTTCATCCTCGTCTAAGCTAGCCAGCCAGAAGACGACGACATCCATAGCTGCATACTTTAAAAGACGGCCTCACGTTTTGGTTGAGTAGCAACCGCCGCCAAAATTATTCTTTCCCGCAATCTTCTATCAATGGCAACACGTTCCTTGCCGTCGCTGCCTCTTCGAATCATTTTCGTCCACTTCGTTTTGCAAACTCGTTCTTGAGCGTCTCCCACAAGAGCGTAATGAGTATTCTAGAGGAAAACCCAATGCAATCCGAATTCCAACATTGTCCGCCCGGTCGACGAAGAAAAGATGTACGCCCCGTGAAAGAAAGCACGTTCAAAGCATCATCGCCTCAGCCTCATGCCTTGTTCGCTTTATCTCGTGTACACGTGGAATTTGTTGTAATGAGCCACCTAGGAAGCAATCAAAGGTTCCGCTTCAATGACAGGTTCTGTGGGAACTGGGCCCTCGGGTTCAGCAACCTTCTTCAAGTTGGGCTCCTCGGTAGGGGCAACGGGAAACTCGGGCTGCTTGACAGGGGCAGCAGAGGTAGGCTGCTTGGGAGAAGAAACAGGGGAGGGCGAGGTGGCGCCGCGACCACGCAGCATCTCCTGAACCTTTCCAGTGTAATCACCAGCGTATTGCTTGCCCACGGAGGTGATGTGATCGGCCTGCTTCTGGGCGACGCTTCGAAACTGGGCAGTCTGAGCAGTGATTGCATCAGAAGCGTTCTTGAGGTGGTGATCGATCAGCTCCTGGTTGGAGGCGTAAACCAGGGGCACGAAGAAGGCTACCGTGGTGGCAATAATGGCAAGGCCCCAGTACGGCACGAGCTTTACGAGGTGATAAGAAAGGAAGGCAGTCACACAGGCCTGTTCGTTTCATATCAGTCAGCAGCAACAAAATAGGGTTTGGTTACGAGTGCAAGGCTTACCGCGGCAGAGGCACCGACGTTCTCAACGAAAAGAATTCTCTGGGCTTCGATGACAAAGAAGTTGATGAGCTCGTGAACGTCGCCAATAAAGCTGTCGATGGTAGGTCGCGAGATGGTAAGGTATCGGCGAGGGCGCATCTGAGTGGCCATGCCGTGGCTGAGGACGGCCTTACCAGCGATTTCAGCGGCGACAGTCACGGAGAGAGCCATGGAAGACAGCTTCAAAGCCCAGCGGATTACATCGAGGTATCTAGCCACGAAGATAAAGGAGACAATCGAAGCGTATGCAATGGTGGAGGCACCTAGATGGTGAGAGACATGTCAGTAGCCCGCTGATCAATTTGCCCATAAAATTGTTGGCTGGCTATGACGAGATCGACTCGAAGCATCACTTACGAGGGTTCTTCCATGACAGAAGCTCTGAGAAGAAAGAGTGGTAGTGCGTGAGGGGCTGGCCGGTGGCAGCGGGGTTGACGGGAGTCCTTCGAGATGCAGCAAGGTTGGAGAGCTCAGCCTGAGTCTTGACCTGCTGGTCCTTCACGTTTTGAGCAACGGGACCTGTTCAGAGAAGCGGAGCGGGTCAGCCTTGAGCAACGGGAATAAATCGAGTATTTGCGGTTTAAGCACGGGATTGACGTCCAAAAAAAACTTACCGTTAGTGACAGAGTCATAGGCAGCAGTCGCATCTGTAGAAATCGGGTCAGGATATTGTGTCGTTATCATGGCAATAGCTGTATGAAGTGGTCACATATCAAGGTACTATAGCTCGGGTTAGCGACTCGGGCATCGGGTACGACGAGAAGGAGGCGTGCCAGAGGAAAAGTGCAAAACAAACCTTACTGGTCTTGGTGGTCTCTAAGAGAGAACCACCGTTGGGGGTGGTATCAGCCATGGCGATTATTGGTAAATATGCGATTTGTGTAGTTTTTGCAATGTTTTTTTTTTTTAAAGGTGTGGTTTTTTCCCTTCGTGGAGAAGTTGAACAGGGGTCGGGTCGCGAGATTTTGTTATCTAAGGGGTAGTGGGCCAAAGTGTAAGCGACAGAAGCTTCAGAGCTCAAAAATCGGGCAAGCTATGTAGCCTTCCAGGATCAGTTAGGTGGAGAGATAGTCCTCCAGTCTGTACAGTGACGCAGCTGACGAGGGAGAGATTGGAGAGATGCAGAATGCAGAGATGCAGCAGAGAGGGGCAACAGGGCCAAGATAACTAGGACTAGAACCAGAACCGGAAATAGGGAAGGGGTAGAATAAAATGCACTCTTGTCGTACCTGTGAGATGCGACCGAAGTTGTTGAGTTGTTTGGGAGTATTGGATCCTGTTTTGAGGGGTAGGAGTAAGAGCGAGGGAAAAGCAAGAGGAAGGAAGCACGGAGTGGGAGTTGTTGGCAGAAAGAAGGAAAAGAGGAAAATGGATGACGGAGGACGAATGACGGAAGACCGGGATAAGAGATATCAAATCAAATCAGAGCAGAGTCTGAGTGACTGGGCGACTATATGTACTCCGTACGACTACGACTATTACGACGTGTGTACGCACACAGTGTGTACCGTACCTGCACCACACCCATTGCTCCTCTATGTACGACGGGTGGACCCATGGGAGACGCCAGTATTGTGCTTTGTGGCTGCCATGACCTTATCAGCGTCCGTAAGTCTGGCATGGGCGATGCATCAAGATACACTGAAGAAACGATGAAATTCATGTCCTGAAAGATGAAGGCGCAGAAAATCATGTGCCAACAAGAAAGTAAGACGAGACAGGAGTTGTGGGGCCCTTGACAACCAGTGACAACGCGAATCCGTGTTCCAACAAGCTCGCAAGCTGAGCAGGCGGCTGGCAAGCTACCTGGCAGCTGGCATGACTGGGCACGGGATTCGGATGACGATGTCTTGTTTTCAAGCTTGTCCATTTCCCTTCGTTCATGGCATGTTATCCATACCCACCATTACTTAGAGTGGTTATGATTATTCTTGAACGCATTTTCTCATAATCCGCGGGTAGCTAGCTCTACCTCCTACTTTATTGCACAAAGCATATGTATAGTTAGTTACCTTTGCTTTCCACTGGTTTCGATGAATAACATGTGAGCCTCCTCTGCATGATGCCTACCTCACTCATTCCGTATTGTGTGTGTGTGTGTGTGTGTGTGTGTGTGTGTGCAAATTAATCAACACAGCCTGCATTCTAACTTCTGTGCCGTTATACCATCCTCTTCCCCTTCGCCAACATTTCGCAGCATTCAGCCATCACAGGCCGCCGCAATTAGAACCCCATCTAACGATTTGACTCCTCCGACGCATAATAATATGGCTCGCTCGCATGCAAATGCAGCCACAATGAATTATATACAGAAATATGCGGCATCAAGACGGAAAAAAAATAAACAAACACGGTGTTCACCCCAGCGTGATGCATCAATTTCGAAAAGGTGAGAAGAAAAAGAAGAAGAAAATAGAACCACCCTGGGTATGCTGCCAATCCATCATCGGCTTGTGGAAATCAATCTCAGTTTCATTCATCGCAATCATCTTCTCCATCCCCAAAAGCCTCCCGAGCTGGGAGACGTCGCTCCCGTTGTCGCCGTGGGCTTAGCAACATGGTCAGCAGGTGGTGTTGTTGCTTGTCCCGTGAATCGACCGAATACTGCCATGGCTCCGAGGGAGTTTGATGCTGCCAAGGAACCGTGTGACTCTGATGGCGGCAAGCCATGGGCTTTCCGGAGTGCCTCGAGCTTTTGCTTTGCTTCCTCGGCTTCTTGCTTTGCCGTTGCTTCGGCCGTCTTGGCCTGAACCAGTTCCAACAGCAGTGTTTCGTGTTCGCTGGGTGAGGTGTCTGTTTCCGAAGAACAACCAAGGGCAGTCGCATGGGTCTGCGGCAGAGACGATATCCTCTTACTATAGCCCGGAGCCTGTGATGGCGTAGATTTGCTTCGCCCAAGTTTGAGCTCCCGTAACCCACCATTCTTGCCCTTTCCTGCCCAATCCGCATCAACGTCACGTTGATTGGGCTCCGAGGCTGAGCAGCTAGATACTCTGGCTTTCATGCCATGAATCTGCTTTTCCAGCCGTTGCTTGTCTTGATGAAGCGACTTTACGTGTCCATGTCGCTCCCGCAATTGTTCTTTCAAAGCAGAAACTTCTTGGTCCATGTCATGGATACGCCGGCTCAGGTCTTGCGAGTGAGAGACTGCAATGGCAAGCTGGTTCTTTGTATTCAGCAACTCATCTCGTAGCTGAGACTTTGATTGAACCATGGACGATCGATGTTTCTTATTCTGAACCGCGAAGCGGTTCTCAACCCGGTCCAAGAGCTCAGAAAGGTCCTCCGTTGAGGGTAGTTCATCGTCATTTTCAGCCGCAGTCTCTATGGTTGGCTCTGGCTCTTCAATCGTCGGTGTGGCATCACTGTCATCTCCCTCGGCAGGAATCGACGTTCTGTGTCCATCGTCATCATCCGCCGAAGTGGCTGACTCGTCCTCTGCCTCGTCATTATTAGTCGCCCGCTTTCGCAGACCGTCCAACAACGATCGAACGGCTTTTCGATCTTCCTCCCGCTCCTCTTGTTCAGATTGCAACTGGTTGGCCAGAAGAGCGTGATCACGTTGCATTTCGCTCAGAGCCATCAGAAGATCCTCAATTTGGCTATGTAAGTATCTCTCATCTGTATTTTTAGTGTTCGCGCTCGATTTCGGCCCCACTGGCGTCGACTCACGACTAGCCAAATCGTCCTCTGTGTTCGCCGAATCTCGAGAGAGAGTGCTGGCATCGGTTGAGGATGAACTCGTGATACTTGCAGAGCTCGCTTCCATCGAGTTCAGTGTGGACGCTATACTCTGTTTCGATGTGCTGCGACGAAGCATACTGAGTGGCCGAGCAGGTGTCACAGACAAGCCAGGGGTCAAGTTGTTGCTCTTGCTAGATGAGGCCCAAATACGTCCTAGAAAGCGACTAGCAGCAGTGGTTATGTCGGAAGCTCGTGCCACGTTCGCGGTGGCAACCAGAGACTCTTTGTACGCTTGCTCCAACTGTGAAAGCTTCTCTCGTGTCACAACGCCCGTCAGGCTCGCAAAGTCCTGGACGAATTCGTCGGCGTTGTAGTGGTAGCAGTCCCATAGCCCACGAGACAACAGAAGTTGCATTACGTCTTCCAGCTCTGTGCAGGCAAGCAGACGGGCCTCGTTCTTCCTCATGAGTGACAGGGCAACGCGCATCAAGGTTTCCGAGGCACCCTCGGCAAAAATAACATCATATATCCGGAAGAGCATCGGTAACGGACATGTGACGGCGAAGAAGCTGAGGAACCATTGCGAAACATATGCGGTCTCGACCTGGAGCTCCTCAAGGTGGCTGGAAAGCGCAGGCAGATTGGCCCGCAAGAGTTCGCGGAATTGATAAATGCGGACATGTAACCCGGACAAGTCAGGAAGAAAACACTCTCGTAAATCATACTTCTCCATGAGCCTATCATTAATTACAACGTCAGTATCTCCATGCGCCAACCACGAAGCCTGGGTGTCTACAAACTTACCGAACAAGAACGCAAAATGCCTGCTTGTCGGGCATGTGCATCAACAATGGCCCTACAAGAAAAGCGAGGCCTTGACAGTATCCTATTTTTGTATCATAAAGGCTGAATGACTTGAGCACTCTCCCAAGCATGCGCTGCCCATCACCGTCAGGATCACGGAACATATCAACGCCAGGAAAGCTTCGCCCCAAATCTTTGCCAATAAGAAGTTCGTAAGGGCTTGATTCCCCGCAGAAACGCTCATATTGTTCCTCGAGGACAGCATCACGAGCACCAGACATGCTCTGCCATACAACTCCTCGCAAGGGCGGTGGTATTCCTTTGCGGATCTTGTTAGATAGGAGAGTGGGTAGACGAGCAGCAGTTTGCTGGTAATCCTTGACAAGGGCGGCATAGAATTCTAAATCAGTCATCGGAGGTGGCGGTAGCATGGAGTATCGGAGGGCTGAGGATGTTGGCCCGTTGACCATTTTGCGCAACTGGGCCATGGAAGGCGGTCGTGGTTTGCTTGACGAGAGCTTTTCTACAGCTTGCACCTTGACACTCTTGGGGTTCGTAGCCAGTTTTGCGTTTTCCTGCTCCAAGCGTGCCAGAAGAAGAGCCGTTGACTGTTTGGTTGTTAGCATGAATCATGACGGTCACGAATAAAACGTTCAGGTCCAGCCAAAAAAAAAAAAAAAGAAAGAAAAAAACCCACATTATCGGTTTCCTCGTCCTTTGTTTGCTCATCCTCGGTTTTTTCCAGCTGTTCCCAATTGACTTCTTCGTTATCATCGGAAGAGTCGGTTTCATTGCCATCAGCACCGCATTGCCCCAACTCATCTCTGAGGCTGCGATTAGCTTCGATGGTTGATACAGCGGCTTTGGTGTTCAGTGGTTTAGATGACCTGTTGTTGTGCTTTTCACTGGGTGTCTTGCTGTCATTTGACTCATCTTCCACATCTACTTGCTCTTCTTCCGGTACAGTCGAGGCAATGCTTTCCAGCCTGCAGTTCGTTACGGCAGTCGTCCTGTCCAAAGTGAGGGATGATGGTTCTGAAAGTCGTACGGTGACCAAGGAGTCATGGGCCATGTTGGGAGCTTCCGCCTCTGTTGCTTCGAGTTCGTGGATTTGGTCGGAATCCCCCGTCTCCTTGGGTTTTATTTTTACTGCCTTGACCAGGCCTTTTGTCGTCTCGTCGGTCCCGGTGATTTGATCCGCCTTTTCGGGTTCGACTTGTTGATGGTTCTTTTCGTACGTGTTATCTTGGCTATCGACCGATGCCGAGTCTCGTTTGGTGGCAGTTATGTCGGACGGAGGATCATGCTGGATTTTCAGGTCGTCCGAGTCCATTGCCTGTGTCTCGAACGACGAACATGTAGACGACCTGGAGCTGGAATGCGTCATGCTGGTCGACGACGCCAGTTGCAATCCAGCGTGGAGGCGGTTGGGGGGAAGGTCACACCTGACAACGACGACAAGAGTCCACTTTCCTTCGCTGGGTCTGCGTCAGAAGTAGGTGATAGATAGTCCAGTGCGACTGACTACTGAGGCCTGCCTGCGCCGAAGCAAGCACAGTGGTTGAGAAGACGATGATGGAGTCTTGTCGTTTCATCGAGGGGGTTCCGTATGGCTGAGACAGCCCATGCCAAAATTGCACCACGATACCTTGCCAGCGAATTACTCGCGGAAGCGGATACCCATTGACAGTGTTTTTTTGTTTTTTTTTAGATACAACCTCACAGCAGCACTCAGTATTCAGTGGCGAGCGAGGTAAGTAAGATGTACGAAAGGGGAAAAAAAGAATGACGGGTCAGGAAACAGCAAGGTCAGGCTCGGGACGGATTATGGACTGCCACGACTGCCACGACTGCCACGACTGCTTGACATGGAATGGCTGTGGAGAAATAATGGTGCAAGCCGGGGGGGAAGAGAAGAGAGAAGGAGAGCGCGCACTTGTTGCGAGTGCTTCGCATGGAACCCTAGCTCTAGCAGTGGACGCGAAATTTCCGGGGTGCCAATGTTTCCCATTGACATTGACATTGACATTGACATTCACATTCACATTCACAATGGAACAACCGCGAAAAGCACCTAGAGAAGTACGGTTTAGGTCCCTTGGTATCTAGCAGGCGATGGTCTCAGACGCTCATAACCATAACCGCCTCATGTGATGTCAAGTATGGAAAGGGGTCGTTGTTGCCAAACAGTATCGCGGACATCCGTTCATCAACCATGTTCGCCCTTTTTTTGTGTGCTTCGTTGTCGTTCATAACTGATTGGTCAATGAATGCAGGTGGCAGACTGGCCACGGGCCCACTAGTCGGCCGGCTGGGCGCGAGAAACGGACCATGCCTATTTGGCTTGGGACGGCGTTCAAGGGGCAGGAAAGGGAAGAAGGGGTTCTTCGTGTGTGATTTGCCAGCCAGCCAGCCCCTGATGCACATGAACGCCACACACAGAGCAGCATTTCCAGGTCCCGGTTTTCCTTGTATTACCGCGTCTTTTTTTGTTTCGCGCAATGCCGCCGCCGAGGTGGGTTTTCCGGAGGCTGCTTGCCGCTTGAACGCCGTCGTGGCCGTCCATCACCCGTCAGCCGTTGTGAGTCGCCCGCATCAACTGGCCTGGCCAATGCATCCTCTGTTCTTCGAGATTGACGCTTGTTCTTCGGGGGCATCTGAGCAATGGAGTCCCTCGCTGTTTCCATTCCCTGGAGATCAACATCCCTGGAGATCAACACATCAACAACTGAAGCCGATGTCGATGAAAATTGGTAAAGTGACCTCATGTAGTTCAGCCACCTTTTCATCTGGCTCAACTACCCTACAATTCCATCAACCCCAATGATCCGAAATCCTTTTCACCTTTTCTTCCAACCGAGCTGGCTCTTTTATTGTCGGCAGGCGCATAGACTGTAAAGAGTGTAAAGAGCATTCATTCCGCAACATACCACCAAAGTACATTAGTGACAAATGATGGATGATGCCGTGACCTCGACACCTTGATATATTTTAGAGTATGCATTGGGACACGACCTCGAGACGAAAACTTGCATGATAACGACTTGTTGATAGGAGCGGAAATGAAGAGAACAAAACAGGCATCCGCGCGAGGCGCCACAGAGCCTGGGAGGCAGCTCGATTGAGCACCGAACATAATTGTAGAAGGTATTCGCAGTTGCACACCGCCAGTTCCGGGTGAAATCAAGTCACTTCAACAAGGGTTGCCTCAAATGGGGGTGCCAGCGGCACACCATCGGTGGATGCGGCATGTGTGAGAGCACCTTATCCATTCATCGCGCCCATCCAGTCCATCTCGGGGTTGGCGTTGGATGATGAAGGGTGTCATGCGTTCAATCGGACGGACGTGCATCGTTAGCTCGGTCTGCATGTCTGGTTATGCAACCACTTTTCGGGTGATGACGGCGGACATGGCAGCACTATGAATGCCGCCCTCTTTATCCTTATACTACTATAATTGTATATTTTCAATACCCCTTCGCGCGCAATCTTCGCGCGCAATCTTCGCGGGCAACGAGAACGCGTCGCCCTTGGCGCCTGACATTGCATTGTGGGGTCCCAGGTTCACCAGATGTAATTAAAGGGCTCCATGGCTCCGATCTGAGCCCATGCCCAACCCATCCAGCGCATTTTGCAAGGGCGTGATGCATGCATGCATGCAAGCAAGCAAGCAAGCAAGCAAGCAAGCACTTTGGCTGTCGTGAGTTCGTGAGAGGGAATCCAGGGCAGCAGAAAGGGCGCATGTATGTATTATGTCCCAGTCGGTAGAGAACATTGGTGGCTGCACTGGCTTTCTGTTTGGCACATGATTGAGGCATCGCGTTGATCTGGACCAGTGACCCCCCCTAGTGCTAGCCCCGATGCCCCGGCCACTTGTCGCAGCATTTCCGCACGTCAACGTCAACATGGAGCTGATCAGTGTGTCCTGACAGTGAGGCCTGTGCTCGAGTAAGTAACCGCAAAAATCGATCGTCTATGTCGTTTTCGACATCGATCATCACAACAGTACTCCATAGCCGACTTTGTTTTCCCTTCTCCCATTCTCCCTTCTCCCATGCCCTTGCCCTCGACTTCTTTTATTGCTTGCTCTTCTACGATCCTTGGGTTTTCGAGAGCGACACTATCTGTGCCGTCGCTCCTCATGGCTCATCTATCCTGACGGGCGTAAACGCGGTACGCCATGACAGCCAAAGGCGAGGTATCATATGGGACCATGTTCTCCTCGCTACTGCGCCGCCCGAAGCGCGCTTCTCGTCGCGTCGACATTCACGATTTCGCCGTCTCCACCTCGCCTGTTCCACAGCGACAACGTCAATACACGGAGAGGACGCATGCCACGGCGGATTTCACCGAAGCTGATGACGATGACGAAGATACAAATGAAGAAGACCTCGTTCGATTTGACGAGGATGCTGGTCAAGCGAATGACCACGACCAAATAGACGAAGATGAGGATGACGGAGCCGATGAAGATAACCGTCACCGAGATCTACCTGTTCTTCCTCTCTTCTCGGCAACGCACCTTGGTAAATTCACACCCCGCACCCTCTATTTGATATGATTTGATTTGCATCGAGTAAAGTTTGTTTCACGGACGAATACCACCCCTTCTTCCTTGGATCCCATGTCATATTGCTAGCAACCTCCTTGTTGCATCTACACAATACACTTTTCGCGAACCAAACGCTAACCACAGTACAAACTGTTGTTCATCTTCCAGATACACTTCCCATCTACAACATCACACACTCTATCCGTATAATTGTAACTGCTCGCACTGAGACTTCGCTATCATGGGATCAGCTGCGATCGCCACAAGTTTCCCAATTTCTGGTGAAACCTATGCAGCAGCAAATTCGGACCCAACACTTTTCAAGAGCCACCATATATGCCCTGATGGCAAATTGTTTGCAATTCAGTAAAGAAGGACAGAGATATGCTGCCAATGCCGGAATCAGCAACACGAGATCCAAAGTCTGCGAGCTTCTAGCTCTCAAACTTCTCAAGGAATACTCCACGAGAGAACTGATTGATGCCCTGGCCTATGATTTCTACCCACTCCAAGGACTTCCAGGTGCACAGCCACCAGTTACACAAAGCAGGCCGTCTACTAAAGCGAAGCAGGCTGTGACTGCGTCGAGGACCTCTACACTCGAAGTTGCTATCCGAGCTTCGGCCAAACACTTCCTCGCCCACCCAGTGGTGGTCCAACAGCTCGAAGCCATCTGGAATGGTGCCATCACCTTCTATTCCTCCGCAGACAGTTTGCATCGCGAATTGCCACCCACGCCCGTGATAAGCACCAACGGATATGCCACAAAGCCGGACAACAGGACTCCGCTACTCGGGGCTCTGCCATCTAAGCCAGGCCAGTATCAGGTTCCCACCGGGAGAAGGACGGTCATGCTTTACGATCCGCGGCAGGCCTCCATGTTCAAACTTTCTCGTCTTCGAGTGCCGCGGTATCGATCCTTTCTTTCCACGCTGTCCCTGGCTGTATTAATTGGTCTTTTCCTGGCCGTACTCTCCCAAAGATCTGTGCAAATCACCGGACTGGAATTGGTCTTCTGGTTCTGGAGCGCCGGATTCATGTTGGACGAGCTGGTTGGTTTCAACGAACAAGGATTCGCCCTCTACATCATGAGCTTCTGGAACATCTTTGACTTGGGAATCCTGGTGCTGCTCATCGCATACTACTGTATGCGAGCTTACGGCGTCTTCTTGGTTGATCCCCATCAATGGAACACCATGGCCTACGACGTCCTGGCAGCCAATGCGATATTGCTTCTGCCCCGGATTTTCAGCGTTTTGGACCATTACCAGTACTTTTCTCAGCTCTTGATTGCCTTCCGTCTCATGGCCGTGGACTTGGCGGCTGTTTTTGTCCTAGTTTTGATCATGTGCAGCGGGTTCTTTGTCTTCTTCACGTCATCCCAAGATGCCAGCGATGGTGGTGAGGTTGCATACAAGATTTTCCAGATCCTCATGGGTTTTACGCCTGCTGCGTGGGATGTGTAAGCTGGGAACGGTGTTCTTTTACGCAAGAGGAAGATGCTGACGGCTTTTAGGTGGCCTTCCTACAACTGGCTGGCGAGGATACTGATGATGATTTTCCTCATCATTTGTCACTTTTTGGTTGTGTAAGTGCAGCCTGGTCCTTTTTTTTTTTGTTTCGTTGACTTTGGGAGTCCACAGTCTGACGGGAAAATTTTCCAGAACTATTCTCATCACGGTCTTGACAAACTCGTTCATGGCGATCGCTTCCAATGCCACGGAAGAGCACCAGTAAGTACAATCACCGGTGACCTGTTCTTCCCATGGACCGAAATTGATTGGCGCAGGTTTGTTTTTGCAATCAACACCATTTCCATGGTCAAGAACGACGCCCTCTTTTCTTATATAGCACCCAGCAACATATTTGCCTGGCTGCTGATGCCGCTGCGTTATTGCATGCCCCTGAAGCACTTTGTTTGGCTCAACCGAACGATCATCAAAGTCACCCACTTCCCCGTTCTGTTCATAATTTATTTGTACGAGAGGTTCTGGCTGGCGTCGTCCATGTTCGAGCCTACAGATCTTGTCGAGAACCACGGGCGGTCGCGAAGTCGAGCAATCTCGTTTGGGGACGCTGCTCAACGCACCGCCATGTTCAGCCCCAACGTCCGAGTGCGAGAAGAGTCTGTTGCTGGCTTCCACAAAGATCGAGCTTTGGAGGAAGTGTTCCGTCGTGTGCCAGACGCGGCCACTATGCGTACTCAGCGGAGAAACGAGAGACGAAAAACCCAGACGGCGATTCGAAACTGGATGGACCAGCATGATGAAGACGGAGGACTGCCATCCACAAACTGGCCAACCGTGGATAGTAGGGCAGTGCCTGATTGGCAAAGACGGATGAGCGTGGGCTGGGAAAGGCCATCCAACCTTAGGCAGGTGTCTGATGTTCGGTCCACGGCAAGCGACCCAGCAGAGTTCATGTCCAATCCCGGCGTCTCCTTCAGCGCCAGCCACCCCAGAAGACGTGCGTCTAGAGTCGAGTTGATTGTCCCCGAGTATAAAGATCAGACCGACGCGGATGGAGACGACGAGCTGGTGACCAACGATGAGGATGAAGACGAGGTCACCAATGCCGGCAGGAGTCAACAATTTGAAAAGCACGGGGTGGAGGATGGAGGAGACTACTTCACGACGCCCAAGGCTGCTCGATGCACGAAGCTAGCTTCTTCCCATGGTTCATCTGCGAAGATGGCTCCTGGTCCTGCTCCAACGCCACGACAGGGCCAGACAAGACGCGCTGTTCACAGTCGGACTCTCTCCACAAACACCATTCTCTACAACCCGGAGGATCCCCAGCAGCTCCAGCCTCAACCTCAACCTCATCCGTTGTCTGCAGCATCTCCTCCGAAAGCGAGGGTAATACCACCGCCACCTCGTCGGCCCAACAACAGTGGTAGGAATACGGGCACGGCGTCGCCATCCCATGGAGCGCGACGCAGCTCTCCTCGAAGGTCTCCGTATCTCTCGTCATCCAAGCCCCGACCAATCCTGGCACCGCGCGGCATGACAGAGAGCGGTGGAGTTACACAGTCTGCGATGTTGAGCCTCGCGCCTCGCGACAGGCTTCGGGAGTCCAGAAGATTGTCTTCAGTCGATCTAAGCGTGATGTCTGATCACATTGGAATCGAAGACAACAATATCGCGATGGCGGGTAGCTTTCAGACGCAGATGGCCATGGCGTTGATGAAGGACAACCGAATGCGTGGGTCAGGAGGTGATTCTGCTGATCGGGATAGGATGGGACGGTTGGTGCTGGCCCGCATGAAGACACTGGAAGAGAGTTTTGCCGATGTGATCAAGGGGATGCGAGACTTGAAGAACAGCTCAACTGCTCCACATTCGCTACGGAATTCGTCAGGAGGAGAGGAATTGAGGTCCGGAATCGGAGAAGGCAGCAGCGAGTGTGACCGACCGAGGAGGCCAGGCAAAGGTGATGTGACGGCAAGTAAAGGACACGGCAAGAGACCGGTGAGCCGACGAAGCATGAAGGAACCAAAGGCTGCTGGGCTTATAGCGAAACGAGGAGACGCAAAGGGCAAGGCGAAAGATGTGGCCTTTTTGTCTGATGACGATGATGAAGGCAGCAGTGATGCAAAAGACAGCTTAAGGTAAAGAAGGGAGGCTCCATATAAATGGATGGGATGAAATGGTGGACACAGGTCGCGCGTGGAAGGTGGTTAATTCAGGCACACTGGGAGCATTATCTGTATGAGTATGTGTACGAGCGTATTACGAGTAGGAAGGAGCACGAAGACGGTTTGGCATTTTGAGCATTGGTGGCGGGACAGGAGGAGATGACGGGCATGATTCATTACTCAAACAGGCCACGATGGCTGTGACATTACTCCCCCAACAGTCCAGTCGTCATGTTGTTGTGTGTTTGCCTAGAACTGGGACGAGAACTCCCATGTCCTGCCCCGGATCAATTAGTCTGGTTTCACTCACTCACTCACCTCACCCATCAGAGCCAACAAGCCAGGCACTTTCCATTGGAATCAACAAGATTTGCAGACATGCTGGGCCCTTTTTATTGTGCATTGTTTGTTTGTACATTCCTTTTTCCAACTTTGATCCCGGCAACAAGGGAATATTCATCATCGTATCTGCAATTCAGGGTGTTGATAATAAACGTTGATGGAAAGAAGATGAAGGAATTTACCAAAAAATCATCGAAATCCCGATGACCAACATGATGCATTGCGCACCCATGACTATTGTCTCTTCAAGGGTAAAAAATATGGCATCATGAACGCCCCCCCAACACCAACACCCAACATTGCAACTGATTTGCCCCTGATATAGCCAGCCACCTTCATTCATCGAGACGTCACCCCATGTTCAGCGTATTCCCCGCCCCCCTCCGGTTGTCGTCCTTGTAATCGTCCCACTCCCTGGCCTTGTACGTCTCCCTGTCCAAAGCCTCCATGTCGTCCTCGTCAACCACGTTGCGCGGCGGATCCGTGCCCCCTTCCAGGATGGCCCCCCTCCGCTTCTCCTCCTCCAGATACTCGTCTATCGACATGGTCGGCAGGTTGTGGCCCGGTCGGAACACCCCCCTCGCGAGATCGGTCCTCGACCCAACGAGCGTGAATGGCTGCAGCGGTCTGCCCTGCTTCGAGAGCAACGGCCCGCCTTTGTTGAGGAGGCTCTTCTGGAACGGCTCGTCCAGGCGCAACGTGGGATCCACGTCCCCTCTGCTCTCCTCCTCCGCGCCTCTCCTCGATTCGTCAATCTCCTCCTCTGGCGCCATGTCCAGCATCTCCTTTTCCCGATTCAGCGAGTCTAGTCCCTCGAAGGCCTTGTGGATCCGCCACTGGATCTCCAGGAGGTATACCTGCCTGACGGCCTCTTCATCCCTCTCCACGTACCCTGGGTTCCGTCTCAGTGTGTCCAGTTTCTCCCGCAGCGCCTTTTCCGCCTTGAACATGGAGATCTTGGCCTCTCTCTTGGCCGTCGGGTCCGAGTGGCTCGGCACAACAGCGAACTTTTCCTCGTCGTCCCGATAGCGCTCTAGCATTTTTGCGTGGGGCCCAGACACGAGCGCGTACGCGTCTACGAGGGCGAGAAAACGTTCGTAGGCGTCTCTCGCCGATTGGAGGACGAGTCTGCGGTGCTTGGGGCCCGAGAAGGGCGTTCGCTGCAAGAGTTCTGCTATGGTGTGGTGGAGGACCAGGTACCGCAGCGAGGAGGTGGATGCGTCCTCGATGCCTTCGTTGGGGGAAAAGAGCGCGAGGGAGTGCACTTGCTCGACGAGAGATGCATACTGCGAGATGAGCGCCGCGAGGTCGGACCCGTACGTTGGCGATGTGGCGGGAACGGATTCGAGCGTTTGCCGCTTCGTCTCGGCTTCGGCGAGGGCTGCGTCGAGAGATTGCGGCTCGTCTGAGGCCATGGGTACGGGAAGTCTGGTTATTGCGTGTTCGTAATCGTAATCGTAATCGTTGTAAAGAAAGAGTCCAGTGGAGGAGACGGTTATCGCGAGGCTTGTGGCTCGTGGCAAAAAAAAAAAAAAAAAAAAAAAAGGAAGAATGGAAGAATATTCTTGGCAACGGGTTTGATGGGATGAAGCTCTAAAAGCGTGGATGGATGATGGATGGGCGTAACCCCTCCACATCACCACACCACCACTTATCGATAAGCACATCATTCATACCCTACCACGTTCTTTTTGCTTCCCTCTCCCCTGACCACCTCCAACGACAAAAGCTGACTGCAATCGCCGGCCACGTACGTAGTATCAGGGTCGATCTTTCAAAAGAGCAGTGTATTAAGCAAAGCTCTAGCATAACAAGAAGTAGATTGTGAGCAATATACATTGAATCCGTCCAACGCCCCAAGGCCTTCTTCCCCAAACCAAACCGGCCTGTTCCACAAAAACTCGTTCCAACCCAACCGTAGTAATAAATCACATAGTAGTACTTTGAGCACATTTAATCGTCGCTCATCTCAAACGGATCGTCGCTCTCTTCTTGCGTTGCAGACGAGTCTTCGTCCACGATGACTGGTCGCTTGGCGGCGGCGGCTCGGCCAGGGCGACCACGGGCGGCGGGCTTGGGTTTGGAGATGGGAGACGGAGGCTCATCCAATTCATCATGTTCATCATCATCATCATCATCATCAGAGTCGATCTGAACGCTTGCTTTGACGCCCCGAACCTTCTTTTTGGCAGCATATGCTTTGGCAGCAGGCGACAGCGTCGTGGCCTTGGGCGCCGCCTTTGGTTTCCTCGGTTCTGCCTTCGCCTTGGGCACCGCAGGCTTGGCTCGAGCCTTCTTAACCGGCGCCAGGCCGCTGTCTGCTTTCGCCACCACCGCCTTGGCCACTTGCGTCACCAATTCATCGTCTGACTCAATCTGTTCTTGACCATCTAAATCTTTCGTGGCTGTCTTATGGGGAGACGACTTGGCAAGTAGCTCGTAGTTGGTCTCGTCGTGGCTGTCCATGTCCATCGCTGACTTGGACGGCTTTTTCTTGGGCCTTTGAAGGCTGCTCGAACCAGCATTACCATGGCTTGATTCTGGTCGATTCATAGTGTGTAGGCCAACTCGTCCGGCGTCATCCGTGGCCGACTTGGGCATTCCCTTTACCATGGAGCCGATGTCTCCCAGCAAGAAGTCATCATCGTCGTCTTCGCTATCTGACGACACATCGAACAAAGTCTTTGCCTTGGACGCTGCAGCTCGTTTTGTCGGCCTGATTATCTCGGCCTCTTCTGATTGGGATTGGGATTGCGAAGCAGATTGCGATTGGACTGGTTCAGTAGCTGGTGCGGCCGCGGGCTTACTTCGACTGAGAGCCATAAAGTCATCGTCGGAGAAGTTGTCAGACAAGTCCACAACGTCATCCTTGGGTTCCTTCTTTGTCTTTGAGCTAAACATTTCGGCAAATCTTTGAGCACTCTTCGTCTCAACCTTGACCTTCGGCGCGGCTTTGGCGGTCGCGGTTGCGGTTGCGGTTGCCGCCACCGCCTTGGCTTTACCGCGTGGCTTCTTCTCTGGAGCATAATCGTCATCACCCTTCGCCTTGCGCGAACGACCCGCACCAATCTTCTTGGACACTCGTCGCCCCATACGGCGAATTTGCGTCTGAAGTTCCGCTTCAAGAGCAATTTGAGCATTCCACTCAGCCATGAATTCGTCGAGATCTGCACACCAGAGATCCTTTTCACTCTTGGCCAGAAGATCTTCATGTTCAGCCTTCTTCAAAGCGATTGCGTGGTTTAGCTTGTCCAATCTTTCCGCGGTAAGCGCCCAAATTGGCATCTGCACACTCCTGGTTAGAGCCTGACTCGCGACTTATCATCAACACATCTGATTGAAAGTTGGGGGGTAAACTTACCGAAAGCAAATAATCGTAATCACGCGCACCACCGGCAGCTGCAGCGTCGTCATCGCCATCATCATCGCCATCATTGTCAGCGTCAGACTTGCCGATTTCATCCGTGGTAGACTTGTTTTGACCATTTGGCGGGAATGCTTCATATTTTCGTCCCCGAAGCTCTTGTACTAGCAGGGCCTTTCTCTTCCTAGCTACAACAAGATCACCGTCGTTTATCTCCTTTATAAACCGCGCTTGGTTCTTGAGTTTGCGATAATCCGCGTGGTAGACGCCAAGCCAGTATTGCTGTACCGAAAGAATTAGCCAAGGCTCGTTCGCACTGAGCTTATTATTGGGTGGGGTACTCTTACCTTTCTGTCGGCGTACATCTGAATTCTGTGGTTATAGTATTCCTCCAAGATGTCCTCGACCTTTTCGTACTTTCGGATCTGTCCCCTAGTGTCGAACGCAACCAAGTTGGAGGTGGCAATCTGCTTCGTGAGCTTGAAGCGCTCTAGCAGCCCTTCCTCTAGGATCTTGGGTATGTGCTTCTCATCTACCATTATTTCAAAGTGGACTGTCTTGTGGTCGTTGAACTCTTTGTAATCCTTGATCCAACTCGGCCCATCCACACCGCTGATGACCTTTTCGAGCTTCGTCTTGAAATCATCCGTCCACATGCGGATTGGCAATTCAGTGATTACGATCTCATTTGGATTCTGGTCATTCTGGTAGGCAATACCATTGAACTTGTACCTATCGGGGCCCGCAAGTTCTGGATTGCCTTTCCAGCCTCGGAACCATGGCGTCATGGTTTCGAACGGCTTCTCCTCAGTGTCTTCACCCAGACGACCCATACGACGTCTCAAGTTCTTGACAATCTCCTCCGGGTGATAATTGGGAATGCTCGTGCTCCATCCGGTTCCGATACCGTCGGCACCATTGACGAGAACCATGGGAATAATAGGAGAATAGACCTCTGGTTCAATCCGCTTGTCATCATCATACTGATGCTTAAGGCTGGGCTCATCCATGGGGGAAAAGATCTTCTTGGCGAAAGGTGCCAGGCGGGTGAAGGTATAACGAGGACTAGCAGCATCGGAACCACCTGCGAGACGGGAACCGAAGTTACCGCTTGGCTCCAGGATATTGATATTGTTGGATCCAATAAAGTTCTGTGCCAAGCCGATAATCGTCTGTTGCAGCGAGGCCTCACCGTGGTGATATGCAGTCTGCTCAGAGACATAACCAGCGAGTTCCACAACCTTTTTATCCTTGACCAGATTTCGCTTAAAGCAAGCATAGAGAACCTTTCGCTGACCAGGTTTCAAGCCGTCAATGACGGACGGGATAGAACGCATGTTATCGGCCATACTGAATAGGATGAGCTCTTTACTAACAAAGTCTCTGTAGGTAATAGCCTTTGTAGAATGATCCAGGAAGGTGCCAGGAATAAAATTCCCGAGCCATTCCTTTCGAGCATCTGCCTTCTTTTTTGAAAATACAAGGTCAAAGAGGTCAGCCTCTTCTGGCTTCATGACGTCAAATTCCTTGAGATGATCGTCTAGATTCGTGAAATACACCTGAGCATCTTCATTGGAACTAGTTCCCAGACCCTTCAAGTATTTGGACTGCCATCTGGAAAGCTCGCCTTTGTGTGATTGTTTCCATTCTTCGTATTGCGGCTGAGTGAAAAAAGTCTTGAGCTTCTTAGGTTTTTTGGGATCGGGGCCCTGCCAAATTTTGACAATTGGTGTGATGAATTCTCGGAAGAATTCAGGAATCTGAAGCAGTGAAGGAAACTGAACCTGCAGGAAATTGATCAGCAGACCCTTGATATGACTACCGTCATGATCCTGATCTGCCATGATCATAAGGTGACCATAGCGAAGACCCTTCGTGTCCGTGTACACTTGTTTATGTTTCAAGCCCAAAAATTGTTTAATGTTCTGGATCTCCTGATTCTTAGTGATCTGATCGATGGATGCGTCTCTGACGTTGAGCAATTTACCACGGAGTGGGAAGACGCCGATTCGATCAGGATCAAGAATTGCTCGTCCAGACACGGCGAGACCCTTGGCAGAGTCACCTTCAGTCAGGATAAGAGTGCATTCATGGCCTCGTCGAGTGCCAGCCAAGTTAGCCTCGACCAGTTTGGCGTTGCTAACTCTGGCTCGCTTGCTACCATCACTCTTCGACATCATCTTGTCGGCCTTCTTCTGGGCAAATTCCATGATGTTCCGAATGGCATCGGATTTGGCAATCGTTTTCAAGAAACTGTCTCCCAGGGCGCACTTGCTTCCAAACTGACTGACCTTGGTTGTGAGCTGCTCTTTGGTTTGCGAGTTGAAAGCTGGGTTGGTGATTAAACAATTGACAAAGATGAAGATGTGATTACGGAGATGGCTTTGCTTCAGACTGTGGCCTTTTTTGGCTTTGTCAAGAGCCTTGAGCAAAGAGCCCGTGATCTGATCAGCAATGTAGTTGACATGTGTGCCACCAGAAGTCGTGGCGATCGAATTGACGAATGAGACTTGCTGGAAATTTCCGTCAGATACCGTGAAACCAACTTCCCAGCGAGGATGGCCCTTGTCCTTGTCCATCTCAACGGTGCATGTCGGGCTTCCACCCTCCTCCGCAGTTCGCCCAGCAGCAATGGATTTGGCATATAGGTCGCAGTACGATTTGAAGTCCTTGATCTTGATCTGCTCGCCATTGAGGAACACCCTCACCGAGCGGACTGTCCCTGCCATATCATATACTCGGCGGTAGAGAAGAGACTCTAGATCGTCATCAATACCGTCAGGCATGGAAAAGCGATTGTAGTCTGGCTTGAAAGTGACGCGAACAAAATCAGAAGTTTTGTTTGACGTGATTTTTGCCTTGTGCATCTTTTGCATGTTGTTGGTCCACGTCTGCTTGTACCTCTTTCCATTTTTACTGTCTTGGCATTCCAAGGTGAATTCTGTGCTGAAAACATTGCAAAGTTTCGCACCATAACCGTTACGACCACCAACCGTTCTTTGCTCATTGTCGTCAAAATTGGATCCAGCCAACAAGTGACCGAAAATGAGTTCTGGAATATAAATCTTCTCCTTTTCGTGAACCTCAACCGGGATTCCTTTGCCATTGTTCTCTACACTGATTTCTCCAGATTCGCGATTGATAGTGATCTTCATGTGGGACATGGAGCTGTCATTTTGCTTGTTGTCGGCTGCGTTGACGAGAATCTCATCAAAGATCTTGTAAAGACCCGGAACGAAAGTGACATTCTTGTACTCCATCAGCGACGCTTCTTTGTTGTACACCCACATGAGTTGTTCTGTCTTCTCAACCGATCCGATATAGGTGTCGGGTCGTTTGATGATATGCTCAAGCTGAGTGAGTTTCTGATATTGCTCAGTCGCCGTCTTTGATTTGGACGATTTTGGCGCCGCTTTCGCGGGAGTGTCGACAATCATGCTGTCATTCTCGACTTCTGCCAGAGGAACGCCGCTCGACTTCTTCGGCGGCGGGGCCTTCTTCTGCTTCTTAGAGCTTGGAGGGGTGTGAGAAAAGCCAGAATTGTTGCCTCCTAGGGAATCCTCGTCATCGCTTTCCGGTTTCGGGCGCTTCGCGGGCGCTTTAGATTTCATCTTCGTTTGCACCATCTTTTTGCCAGAAGACTTGGCTGCCGCCTTTGGCTTTGATTTCTGTATGTCAGACGTTAGCGATGGGCCTGGTCTGCTGTCTGTGTTCGAAGCCAGCACCCTGCTAGGCAGCGTATCCTTGTTGGGGGATGCTTATTCTGTGCCAACGTAGGGTTCCTCATTGAAAGCGGTAGGTTTCCTCGGCTCGCGCAAAACCAAGGACTAGAGTTTGCAGTGTGCAGAATGTGCCGATTTAGGCAGCCAGCCCAAACAGCTGGCAGCCTGTCACCTCTTTTCAGAATGCTCTCACCTTTTCAGGAACATACACATCGGATTCCTCGCCCAAACTGAAAGCGGGATCGGACATATCGTCCAAGTCCATCTTGACAGCAATTCCGAAACTGCACCTGGGATAGAACCCGGGGCAATTTTATAGTGAGGGAACAGTATTAGCAGAACAAAAGTTGTACGTCAACTTTCCGACAGCAAAGTGTCGAATGGCTATCAGGGGAAGGAACTGTTGCGCCAGTAGGTTGAAGCAATATGTGATCCGTCGAAGCTCATTGACATGACCAGTCGACATGCGGCTTGGTGATGTGTTGTTGTTGTTGCTGTTGTTGCTGTTGTTGTTGGTCCGCAACCGATGCCAATTCGCGTAAACAATTGACTTTGACGCGACTTTGCCTTGGCCTCCTCGGATCCGTCAACGAACAGGGGTCGTGATTTTCTGCCTCAGGCTTGCACCTTGGAACCGGCCATACCCGGCCATACCCTTGTCGAGACCCACCTGCCATGTCGCTCTTCGATCCAAAACAAAACAGATCTGAGAAGATGATGTCTTTGTGAATCTCGTGTCATCTTCTGCATCAACTTGCAAGCGATCAGTTAATTTCCTGTGTCGCGTACTCCGTACGTCTACATTGATGGTAATTGGAAATTCGACGCGTAAACTCCTACCCTTGCTTACCTTCACTTGTTCTGCACGCAAAACTTCTTTCCGTGTAAGCCGTAGAAACTGAGATTGCAAACACGACGAAGCTGCATAGCTACAAGTACGAGCATCTCGCATCGTATGATCTCATCTCTGCACATAGATGCGTACTTGGTCAAGGTTCTTGGCGCAAATCACGCTTACAAAGGAAGCAAGCCAGCATCCTACTGAGAAGTAACGCACGATGTGAGGACTTTGTGTCAATTTTGCCGCAGTGATTGGATGATTTACAAACAACAGAGACAACCCCGGCTCTACTCTACTAGCATGGATCACCAACTCAACTCCTCGACAATGCATCTCAAGTACCTGGGTATCAAACATGAACCATGTGTCTGTACGCCCCTGGGTATTTGAGCGGTTTCTAGCGCCCTTCTATCGGAGAATTAGACCCCGACACGCTCCAAAAGAGGATTGTTCTACACGTTTCTTCCTTTCCGTGCCAGAAGAATTGAAGGCATTACGGAGAGATTTCATCAAGCTACCATGTACCAGAGCAAATTAAGTGAAACTATCGGCTACGAGCAGCGGTGATGTGGGTAAGTCATGGCTCCAAGTGTAACCAACGGGATTCAAGGGTGAGTGAGCAAGTGAGTCAATAGGAGCGACTTGCAGATGCCAGCCAAGATGGCACATTTCGCTCTTGACAGGAAAGGAGTGACTATTCCCCAAAATGCTTCAGGTCTCCCAAGAAGCAAACAACCATGATGGCCACGTGTTTTCTGACTTTCTCACCTACAGGCTTGCTGACTCGTCGGTTACACAACACATCAATGTACATCGCAGCATTTGTCGCACATTTTGAATCAGACGGAATCCTTGACGTTTGTCATGATGCGACTACCCGAGCACTGCATTCGAATCCATGACACAGCAATCCATCAAACAAACGCCCCCCTCCCCCCTCCCTTTCGAATCCTTCACGCTATGAATCCCGACAGAGTTATGGCATCTCAATTTGGTCATTTCATCTACCAGCAATCCTGATTAAAATACGAAGTGAATAGGATGATTTGTATACACTTTGTTCCTGATTACTCATAATTCCACTCACTTTGTTCTAAACATCACATAAGACTCCCCGGTGTACATCATCTGTGCTCGCCGAAAGTATGAAACATTCCTGGAAAGGTTGCCGAATCCATCTCGGTATCACATTCTGACGAAAGTTGCGGGATGAGGCGGGGCCGTCAATGAAATATGACCCGTGTCCGATGCCACTGCAACTGCTTGGGCATTGTTGGGTTCAACAGGAGGCAAACCGACGGCAGTTGACTTGTGGGTTTGGCCAACGAATACTGTAAAGAAAGACGCAGTACTTACTGTCCCACGTCTTTCAAGGCAGGAAGTATTTCCTCCGAGGGTGTACATACAACGCAATTGTCCAGCGATGGCCAACTGCTAAAGCTTGTTGCTGGCCACAGGACACTTTTCTCAGGCCGAATTCCGTCCTCCGGTACACGTGCTTACCTGATATGACCTCTACTTACCAACTGCATCTAGTTTTATTCCGGGAAACAAAAAACTACAGTATAAGTCTCGATGAGAAAAGGGCAATCGTCTTCTATACGGTTCACAAGGCAGACCACTTCCATCTTTAAGACCTTTGGTTAGTGTGAGTACTTTCCACGAGTACTCTTTTACCCAGGCATTGCTAAGACACAAGCACCCTGTACTATTATATCGATCATTGAGGAATTTTGGATTGGTCAAGTCGAGACTGTTCACAGAGGAACCTCTTAACATGCTTCCGATCCGAGTCGCACGTAGCCGTTTTGAAACCGATAAAGAAGTTTCTGGTCGCGATGCTTTCTATCGAGGAATTACTGAACCCATTGGATCCTACTTCTAACGACGACAAAGATGTTCAAATATCAATACAGCAGCAGAGACATGCTTTTCCTCATGACGGACTCTCTGTTACCGACAGTATACCAAGAAATTCTAGGGAAGAGCCTAGTCGGGACGTCAAACACAAATATCCTTCCACCCCGGCTGCAAAGGGGCCTATCAACTTTCCTCCATTCGAAGAAGTCAATGAAGAAGCAGCCAGAGAAATCATCAAATACCGAATACCTCAATTTGGCTACATTCACAGAAGTTGTGAGCACATTCCATACAACAGTTCCAAGAGAGACTTCTCTTCCAAGACTGGTCGAGGATTCATTGAAGGTGCGTGGACTCTTGTTGCTACGCTAGGTCTCGACTAAGAGAACACAACAGCATTCAAGTATACCTTTCAGGTTCCTGATCAGGCGCCTGTATACACAGTCATGTGGGACTACAGCATTGGTCTCGTTCGAATGACGCCTTTCTTCAAATCAATGGGATACGCCAAGGTAGATTCGGTCGAACCACATGACTTCGTTTCGGGCCACGCTAATCAGTCACATCACAGACCAAGCCATCTCAAGCTTTGGACAAGAATCCGGGCTTGCGAAATGTATGCCCGAGCATCACGGGGGGAGCAGTTCTAGCTCAAGGTACGTGTGTCGATGTGAAGACGACGAGGACATACTGGATGGAATTTGATATGAATGCAGGATACTGGATGCCATTCTATTGTGCCAGAGCACTGTGTGCGACATTTTGTCATGGAATTTCTGGAGCTCTAATTCCGCTTTTCGGACCCGACTTTCCGTCAGATTGTACATTGCCAGCATCACCACACTTCGGAGATATGATGATCAGCCAGCAGCTGATTAATGAAGCCTCGGAAAAAGGCACCAAGCTTAAAATGTGCCCTGAAACTGAAGTAAGAGGCAGCAGCATGTTCCCCCTCAATCCATCGGAACGACAGCCAGCCACGTCACGACCCGCAAGCGTGTCCACGACGGTTCCATTGAGCATGCCTTCACTTGGCACAGCGCAACCACACTATGACGTGAATGTGACCAGAAAAAGGCACAGGAATACAAGAGAGCCCGACCACAAGAAAAGCCCTAGTTCGGTGACCATTTTGTCAGGCTTAGACACGAGTGTGACCGACATGGCCGGCCTATCACGACCAGATGGTGAGGATTGCGAGGAGGGACATTGCTCAGACAAAGATCAACCCGATCCCTCTAGCTTCCACGCCGGGAAAATATCGACAGACCAGTATTGTACGACGGATAACAAGCGCAAAAGACGGAAACTGATGGATGAGTCGTCCTCGGGAGACGAGATGTACATACACAAAGATCGAAGCACTTGTGCACGGAGAGCCCTACCTCAGAGCAGGGGGCCAGTCGAGCTGAAGCGGCGTGAAACGGGGAAGACCTGCCCAGAACATGAACCAGATTACTCAGCTGCCAGTACTCTGATGCGAATGGGGAACGAAACAGGGGGAGGGGAGCAGAACAGTCACACATCAAGTCCGATGGATGATTCAGCGTCGAGAAGGAGAAGGTCTGTTTGAACGACAACAAGTTCTCGAGTTTGGAAGATTATAGACCCGCAATCTAGAATAGGAGAGTTCCCCAAGGAAACGAATATAGATGAAACATTTGTTCATTGCAGAATTTCGATCTCTCAAGTCTCGATACCTCCCATCCACCCCCTCCTGCTTTCCGCTCTGGCCAAGCCCCTGAATTCATTTTGAACGCTCTGCTTTACTCTTTGCCAGTTCCGCCGCCTTGGCCCTTTTGAAATTTTCAATCCACGAATGCGCCTTGGCATTCGGCAGGACGTATATCCTCACTACCTCGTCCACAACCTCTACCCTGCCCGTGCCAAGGACCTTGAGCAACGGCACTCTCTTGCCCATCTTGAGCACACCCCCTTCCCTCGTCTCAACATAACACGAGACTCCAGCAACAGTATAGTCACCTCGTTTGTCCCACGGCAGCGGAAACACATACGACAAGTGATCCTCCAGCGTCTGCGTCTCGTTGAACGCCTTTACGAAATCCGACTCCAGATCCTCCGGGTACAGCAGCACCGTCGGAAACGCCAAGCTGCTCGTCGGATCGTCCGGGTCCGGCACGAGCTCCAGCTTCGTGTCCCCCATCTCAGGTGGCTGGGCCGTCGCCCTGGTCGGAATATTGCGCGCCTTCAGCGCCGCCCGGAGGAGCATCTCCCTCCGCTGGGCAGTGGCCTTGCGCTCAGCCGCCCTGCTGCTCTTGGCGTCCATCTCCCTCGCGCGCTGGGCGATGTCCTCCGCCACCTGCCTGAGGGGCTTGTTCTCGGCGTCGACGGCGAGGCCCCTCGCGCAGACGTCGTCCGCCTCCTCGATCCTGTCCACCTTCAGCAGGGCCTTTGCGCTCCTATAGCACGCCTTCAGGTTGGCGGGGTTGAGGCGCAGCGCCGCCGCGCAATCCGTCCAGCAGCTGCGGTAGTTGCCGAGCTCCAGGTGGCATGCCGCGCGGTTGACATGCAGCGCCTCGAGGACTTGTCTCTGCGCGGCG
The DNA here is from genome assembly GCA_023658475.1 of Epichloe elymi. Taxonomy (NCBI): domain Eukaryota; kingdom Fungi; phylum Ascomycota; class Sordariomycetes; order Hypocreales; family Clavicipitaceae; genus Epichloe; species Epichloe elymi. The sequence goes on from CP098274.1 coordinate 1,939,688, forward strand.
ATTTCTTCCTCGGCCGAACCCTCCTCCTCCTCTACGCCGTCGCCCTCTGGGTTCCTGGTCGTCCCGCCGCCGCCGCCTTGTTGGTTCCGCTTGCGCTCCTCCAGAGACAGAATCTGGATCCCCTTGGCGTAGAACTCCCGCGCGTCCACGTACCCTCGTACTTTGAAGCACTCGTTGCCGCGCTCCTTGAAATCAATGCCGTTCTCGAGCGGTGTCCCCTCGTAGTTGAGGGCCTGGAGCGCTGCAATGTCGTCGTTTTCTTCCATTTCCGTCATGAAGAGAGGGCACTTGTTCAAGTCGGCCATGATCTCCTCGTACGTCTGCTTCTTGACGGGCGGCAGTTCTGGCTTGGTTGCTTCCGTGGCATCCTGAGCGGCTGCGGCAGCTTCTGTTCCCGAGGACGTGGCACTGCCCGATGTGACCTTCTCCCCGAGGGTCGTCTTCTCCATATCATCCGTCATCTCTTCAATCTTCATCGTTGCTGATGATGAAACAAGCGGTAGGTGAGGGACAGGCGCACAGGGCCGCTACCAAGAGATTTCAAGGGTCAATGTCCGAATCAAATTTGTGCTTGTTGATAATTTTGCTAATCGTACAATGAGAGATCAATAATGAAATAGAATGTCAAGGCCGCTTAGGTTTGCCGATGTTGTTTGTGGTATCTGTGATGATTGTGAGGCCAGCACTGGATCTATGTGCTCCGACTTTTTGGGTCAAGTGGCGAAAATTTCTCAGGCTTCTTTTCTGATGAAGAACCATTATTTCCCGAAACGACGGTGCAAAACTGTCTGCTCTTCAGAATGGCTCCAGATTGAATTGAAAAATCATAGGATGAGATAAAAAATTCTCATATTGACCCATGCATCATGTCGTCTTTCCAACTCTCTCTCTCTACCTCTGCTCTCCGGATTTCCACTAGGTTCCATCGACTTAGCTTGGCTGGACGATGCAGGCCCACTCTTGCTCACTTCCTTATCAACTTCAACATGCACTAGGCAGCATACGCGGGAGAAGTGTGTTTATATAATTTCATCTTTATTTTTCTTTGCCCCAGGTATTCTATGTACCTATCTGTCTCCTTTTATTTCGAGAAAGAAATGTGAACATATTTACACTCTTGAAAAAAAAAAATCACGCTCCAAACACCAGTCCATGCAGTTTATGCTTAAGTCATGTCAAAACAGTCTACCATGGGGCATCTTTGGTGCAACATTCGAATGCAGACCTTTTTAGTTCTTCAATCTTTCCCGACCGGTCGCTAGCATCCAATACCTCTTCGGAAGCCCGCGTCGTGGAACTGTGACATTCTGGTCACTCTTTAAAAGTGCCAAATTAGTAGATTGCAACAGGTCTGAAACAAGGTCAATTTATGACACATGTCACGTCCCTTATTAGCGATGAGATAAAAAACAACATCAACAACAGAAGATCAAGCCGCCTGCTCTCTCTCCTCAGCCGAAACTTCAGCAATCATGGGAGTGTATTCGTTGCAAGGGGGTGCTGTGGCACATTCTTCAGATGTATCGACATGACGCTCGCGAGGGACCCAGAAACATTGCACTGAGCCAATGATGGCAACAATGACGCTTCCATACCAGGCAAGGGCGGTGCAGTTCATTTTGCTGCCATAAGTGTAGAGATATCCAGCGACAGGAGGGGCAACCATGCGGCAGGCAGCACCAGCGCTGGCAGCCAGCCCGTTCACCTTTCCAAGTGCACTGGATGATGGTGTGGCCTCTTTGATAAGAATCAAGAGGAGGGGGTATAGTGTGATGGAGAGAATATTGCGGACTGCCAAACAGACGTAGATGGCAGGGAAGAGGAGAGACTCGGGTACGAGAACAAGTAGGGGTACAATTGCGTATATGATAGGATGTAAAACGGTGACAACGAGGAAGAGCTTGAACACACCGACCCTCTCTGCAGCAATGGGGAAGATGACAGCTTGTACAAATAGCGCAATTACACCATTGACAGCCATGATCATTCCGACGTCACGCAGAGAGAGCCCCAAGCCACCAGCAGAATTGAAGACAGACAGCAGACTGGTTACTCTGTCGTTATCAATGCGACGTTCGTCCTCGAAAAAAATGGGCATGAGATGATCGTAGGTCATGGAGTGATACGTGAAGATGGATAAGGCGATGATGAAACCGACAACTCGCTTGTTCCAAACCTTGGTGGTCAAACCTGATTTTTCTTGCATGGCCATTTCGGTCATCTGCTCATAGTCGTGCTCGCCATTCGAACTTCTGAGAGTTCCATAAGTTTCAGCCCGAAGGTCCACTGCTGGGCGCTTCATGGCATCTGAAGTCTCAATCAGCGGCGTCTCTTCGGAGACATATGTATCTGCAGGGAGCGACATGCGCGGCTGCATATCAGGATGGGTCTCATCGAGTAAGAGAAAACCCAAGATGATGCTGATGAGCAGGAGCGCAGCGCATAGGAGATTGGGGAGAAGATACGGGAAGCGATCGAACAAGCCTCCTTTGGGAAAAGCATTGGGCCAGGACTTATGAGGATCGGCAAACGTGCCGCCGATGCATGGCCCGATGATTGTGCCTATACTCCATACAAAGGGCATGACAGAAAAAGCTCGTGCTATGATTCAGTCGAGTGTTAGCACAGATCTTGCTGTTCGTATGTTCTAACTCGGCTCGGACGCGGTTTGCTGCCTGGAGGGCTACGGCCTTAGAGGGAATCGAGGACCGCTTTCGACAAGCCCGAGGGGTAAAACCACTGTTGTACTTACGTTCGTGTTCGGGTTTGGTGACTAGCTCGCCGACCATCGTCTGAATGACACCGATATTGCCGTTGAGAAGACCACCTATGGCTCTTCCGAGTAATGCTATCCAAATATTGGAGGCGAATCCTACCACGACCATGCTAAACATGGTGCCCACACATCCAAGCATCAAGACAGGCTTGCGACCAATGCGATCGGATAGGCCGCCCCAATACATGCCCAAGAGAGCTTCTGCAAGGGAGAAGGAGGAGATGAGAAGACCGGCGTGGAAGGAGGCATCTTCTTCGTTACCAATTTGGAGCCTTTTAACAAGAGCCCAGGCGTAAGGAAAGATGGAGGTCAGAGCAATTGGCTCAGCAAGACGCACAATCGCTGTCGAGTATGTTAGCTAGTGTTGGGAGTCTTGTTATTGCTGGACTTGAGGTGACTCGTCGTACCTAGTAGAAACAGTTGAAGCGTTGGGAAGGCATCGGGATTGCGAAGATGGACTTGCTTTGTTAGGGCCATGTTGTTGTCGTGTGATGGGCGCCTACAACAAGACACGGCACGTCGACAAAAAAAGTGCCGATGTTTGTTGTGTGCGCGTTTCTCGACAGCTCGCTATGCAGTGTCCCGCGAGGTAGAATTGTGGCGAGTACGTTGTCGAGTGTCGCAAGTCAGAACGATAGGCTTTGCAGTTCAAAGATCCAGTTACTGAATGACAGGAAATAACTTGTTTGTAAAAGGAAAAGTAGAGAGGTTGCTTCAGGCCTGAAGTGAGGGAAGTAGAATGAGTGGCGGAGGAACAAGACGAACGAGTCGAGAGAAGATTGTGTGCATATTTCTAGTCCGGGCCATCGGGGGTGAGCGCCCCTGGGTGGCGTCGGTGGAACTGGGACCGTGTGTAGCCTGCAAAATATGCCTGCATGCATGCATGATGCATGCACAAAAGCGAAACATGCAAATCCAAAGACTGCAAAGATTTATTTAGACGCAATGGGGCATGTGGCATGTGGCATGTGGGGCGCTTGGGCGAGACAGTGCGACAGTGCGACAGTGCAAACGAAAGCGGGCGAGCTAGCAGTGTAGCGACCGTGTTATGTTGCTCTTTCCTCAGCCTGCGGGACCGTTGACTTGCCGCATTGAGCGCTCATGTCATGTCTCACCTGCAGCATCGAATCAGGCGGAGATGTCTCAACCCCAGGCATTGTTTGTCCGCTTCCATTCTTTGCAAGCCCCTTCGTCGGCCTGCGGCAAAGCTCTAAATGCTTTCGTGTGAACCCTGATTTTAGGGCACATGGGATTGCGTCTGGTGTGGTGGATGGATGGCGATAGGATGGATGCTTTGTTCGATGTCACTGTGAGGGAGACACGGAAGGCACCTCCGGCCGCTCCGGCCGTACAGTCTGTCTTGAGTGGTGGTGCGGAGCCATTGTTGACAACGCGACGCAACGGCCAAGGAGGAGAGGATGTTGATAAGGGTTGCGCCACGCGAAAAGACTCCCGCTTACAAGAATTTGCACCTCGATTGGAGTACATATGAGTCAGTTCTGTGATTGTTAGTAAGAGAGATGGATGGAGGAGCGTCACTTACCCCTTGCTGCCCTGTCGTGCTTGTTTTCCCTCGGCCGGATTCCCCTCCTCACCGCATGTCGCATACATGGGTATTCCATTGTACGCATACATGGGTATTCCATGTGGTGGCTACAGCTAGCTTGTACATCCAGGTTCACGCAATAATACATAGATAGATTGTACTGTGCCTTTTCCTGCATGTGTTCGGTGCCGCCCTTCTTTTCTTGGGACAAGCATGCTCTATTCGTTGTCACAACGAATGGGAGAAGGTCAAAAGGGTGTGCTCGCCAGCTCAACAAGGCGACAAATAGTTGGCATCATATTTCACTATTTCAATGGCATGTCGATTTCCATCACCTTCTCCTCGCCCCACCCGACGGAGAGATCTACATGTACATACTCCCACCATCTTCTTCCACGACCTTTCCTGCTGGCTGGAGAGTTTGTCCAAGTTGGCGTTGAATCATGTGAATGGTCGGTCACCTCGTCCACAACCATTCTAGACCGACCTCCAGACACTTGGTAGACAGAAAGTACACCGACAATTTGTGCAGCCCTTCGTGGCACTCTTTGTTTTCACGAGCGCATCTTCCCGGGCTAACAACAAGGTCAGGCCGGTTCAAGTAACGCAGTCGATGCTGAGATTGTCGGCCAAAGATGCGTGCAATCAGACGCATTGATGGTTCATCATCCGGAATGCCTGCACTTTCCCTATTATAATAGTATGGAGTCGTTACATGTACGTCCAATGAGCCGCGTGCTGCCGTGGTACTTTGACGCCCCCACTCCGCAGCTCCGTCATCGCACCCACGGACCGGCTTCCTGGCAAGTTTGTGGCTGCTGCGGATCCAATTTTGCTGATGCGACTTCCGCCCATATGCATCTATGGAGTTGCGCTAGCTGGGGGCGTGCGCTAGCTCCCGCTATCGCTACATACACTCCCAAATTCGCTCGCTCTCGTTCCTGCGGCGGCGCGACAGACGACCCAGCGAAGCGAGTTTGGCCATTAAACGCATATCGCAGAGGGTGTTATCGTTCCTTTTTATCCCTCCTCATCATTTCAGCCCTCTTGTTGTTACTGTAATATCAGTCAACAACCAACCACACTTTTTCACCTCCGCCATCTTCTCAACCCCCTTCTTTACCCCATGCCCCAGTTTATCCTGTTGTTATAGGGATCTGGTTGGAACAATATCTGGTGTTGTCATTGACGCTCAAGGATCCGACTCAACTGAACGTTTCAGCTGTTTTTAAATGGAGACACGATTTATCTCAAGAAAATCAGAAAGTTTACTCCGTACACAACGACAGACTGGTACCCGAGCCCAGATATCACTACCCGCTCGGTTCCCTGAGATATCTGCCGTAATAGCCCCCCATATGTCTGAAAATAACAGGGATTCTGTGCGGTTCTATACCAAGTAGCCACAAACGATGTCCGGAACGGTCGTCTGACACAGCGGCATGGGCTGCGTTTTCATCCCGCAACTCAAAAGCTCCCTGCTTACACTGGGCCATCAAATCGCAAGGCTTCTGAGAGGTAGCCTCATTCGCGCCACGAGTCTTGATATGACCAGTGTGATCGAGGCGCTGGAATTGCAAATGCTTTGCGGGATGGGCCGCAGGCTCTGACCGCGAGCATCACATCAGAGACATGACTAGCCGTATGGACTCTCCTCTTTCGAGAAACCGCCAAATTTGGAGGTGAGGGGTAAGCATATCAGATCAGATATTGGTGATGTCAGCATGTAAGTGACCTCTGGCGCATTTGGCATTCACTAGTATCCACTGGGAGTCGACATGTTCGTACATAATCCGTAGGACCCTGTCCCCTGTGTATACTTGCCATGAAAGAAGAAGCGGCATATGGAATGGCCTGGCAAATGAGAGGGTACTGGGACTAGGTCTCGCCACTTCGTCTCACGTAAGTTGGGGTGCGCACCAAGAGATTGCTGAAGCAGCCCGACTCCCATCGTTACTTGAATATGCAAGACACGAGCTGTTCGGCAGGGGTGTGGAAAATGTAAAATGTAAATGCCTGTTGAATTCGCTTCAAAGCTAACGCAAAACCTTGCAGCTCCGAAGCCGCAAGGTGTGAAAAAAATTCCCCCATGAACAAAGTCCCAAATGAGTTATCTAGACAGACCCCATCTGCTTCAAAGCCTCTCGATATTGCTCCGCCTCATCCTCCATATCATCCGCGGTCCTAGCATTCCTATCATGATCCTCAATCGGGGGCATCGCACCGACAGGAGCGGGACGATGCTCTCGATCCCACAGAGCGCCCCCCACGTTGCCCTCCTCACTCGCCATCTTGGTATAGATGACGTCGGGGTTTTCGCCCACGTCATTTGCCCTCCGCGGAATCACATGGACATGGACATGCGGCACCGTCTGGCCCGAGTCCGGGCCATCCTGGATTGCGATGGTAAAGCTGCCGGAAAGCAGATGCTCGGGGTCGGGGAAGTATCTCTTCGCCAGCATCTTCTGCGTGAGCTGCACCGCGCCGAACAGATCCGCCGTCTCGGCAGGACACAAATCTGTGAGTCGAAGGTGCTGCCTGAGGGGGCACACGAGAACGTGCCCCGGGACAAGGGGCTTAAGGTTGACTAGGGCAAAGGAGTGTGGCGTGGTGAGAAACACCTGAAGTGAAGAAAGCAATGTTAGTCGTGACCAGCTGCAAGATTCGGCGGTTAAAAAATGGTAAAAATGGCCATCTGCCTCCCGTGTGTAAGAAAATTGGGGGGTTTTTTCCTAAGAAAATTTAAAATTTAACCTGTTTCGTGACCTCAAAGGGGCCAAATTTGATCGTTCGGCTACCTGCTCCAGTCGTGGATGCCATGGTGGCTCTGGAAAGTGACGTGGATGACAAGCTTCTCGTTGCACCGAATACAGACCGCAACATGCTATGGGTTGTATCAGACAAATAGTTGCGTGCATCAATCGATGCAATATCAAGGCTATCGAGGCGAGTTTCTACGGGATTCGTGACCAGGTTGCCGCGTGGTGAAGGTTAACGAACGCGGCACGAATGAAGGTGAGAGTTGATGAAGGCTGGTTCTGAGGTTGATGGATGGATGGATGGCACTCAGTGGCCAGGGTTGAGACATCCCCATCGCCCGCGCTTACTGGACTGGATGCTCTCCCCACTCGACTCCAAATTAATTCAACGTCACTCCTAGTCTCGTACATATTGAACCCCATCAACTAGAGTCGACTCTAGGAAAGAACCGAGTCAAGGCTGGTAAGAATCGCGACGAGTGCCATTTATTGATGGCGTAGCAGCATACGATTTACCCGTTAGAGAATTCTTGAATCAAGCTTGAAAGGGGAAGCATCGCGTGGTCTTCGCACGGAGCCCACATCACACAAGTCGTTCCTGTGCTACCTAGGTGCGTTAGACTGACTGTTGTTACTTTAGTTGTTGTTGTTTGGCGTCGTTGCTGATGATGCCTTCACGACATGAACGAGCAAAATCGACAGACCAAAGTGCGAATCTTCTCCCAGGAATCCAGCATTACCCAATATGGACCGCCGAGTAGCTGCAGCGAGCAAAGTTTAATATCGCAGTGATGCAACCATCCTGTCTCGGTATAACACATTCTTATGTGACATTTCCGATAAAGTTGCCATGGGCATACATTACATTATTCTTCTAAAAGATGGCTCTTTGGGCGGTCGAAATTACAGTGTGCCTTGAACTCCAAAGCTCCGCCAATGCTACTACTAATTGAACAAAGGGTACGCATGCATGTAGAAAAAGAAAACACTAGTATCGCAGTTCGTCCTCGTTCAAGGGAAGATTGGCGACTCTAGTGCCGAAGGGATCAGACACTCGCCCATTGAGAGGCTCTTGCTCTTCTTCCGTATGCTCCCCCCAATGAACTAGGGCAAGCCACGCGTTAGCGGATCAGAAATAATTATGAGATGGAATCGTCGGCACTTACCATGAGGCGTGACGAGAAAAGTGCAAAGAAAAGCAAAACTGAAAAGACCTGCGAGGGCGACGAAGATTGCCTGTGGGTAAGTAACAACAGTTGCGGCGTAAAGCCCATTGAATACGACCGGACCGATGACTCTGACCAGCGCGTGCAGCATTCCGATGGCACCAAGAACTCTGCCAACTCGATCATGAGGAACATGCTTGGTCACAACAGACTGACTAGTTGCGCTACCAAGACCACCGAATGCAGTAGCCATGGCGCTGCCGACGAAGAGACCTGCGGTTCTTGCCAAAGTGTATCCGACATAGCCCAAGATATCTGAAAGGAGGGCAAAACGGAGTATCCATATATCGACATGATCGGCCCCGCCGTTCTTGTCCTGGGGGGTGACCCCAGTCTCTCGTCTTTTCTTGGCGGCAGGGCGTGTTCTGAAGAAATAGTTGATAATGGGGAACACGCCCATCAAGGCAACAACGCGAACCATGGAAACAGCGGCAATAAACCGAGATGACTCAGGGGTTTGCCAATTAAAGGTATACTGGGCATACAAAATGATGACTTGACCAGCGGCCATGGCGCCTGCCATGATGATCATGTCGCACGTTGCTAGAGCGACCAAGTTGAGGCGTAGCCTTGTGGAGGTTCCGCGTTCCCGAGGCCAGAGGACTGACAAAGCTGCGAAAGGGTTCTTTTCTCGAACCGAAGAAATCCAGGACGTTGGCCGTTGCCGCTGCTCGAGCTTTTCTTTGCGATGCTTTTCTTGGGCGGCAAGCTGCTTCTTCTTGGACAAAGATTCTGGGATGACAAACCCCACGAGAATGATGAAAATAGAGTGAGCCACCAAGCAGATATAAAAGATCGACACCAGGCTTCCCGTCAGTTTCACGATCTCTCCACCGAGAAACTGGCCCAGAGCAAGACCCGTGAAGAGACAGGCATGGACGTAGCCGATAGCCACAGCACGCTTCGAAGGTGGTGTGCAATCACTGGTGTAAGACTGTGTGAGGATGTTACCAGCTGTGAAAGAGCCAGTCACTCCATCAAACATAGCTCCGAGGACCAACCAACGGTAGTCGACAGTCTGCGGGAATTTAGCCGCGAGAATCGTGATGACCTCACCCAGCAATCCACCACAGGAAGCAAGAGCGAGCAGCTGGCGACGACCAAATCGATCCGACAGATGTCCAAGCCTGGGAGCGGCGAAAGCACTCAGCAGCCCGGTACACAAGTTCATGGCCAGCATGAAGGTTGCGACGTGCTTTTGAACCTCTGGGTTTCTACATTGTGGATTGTCGGTTCCAAGAACGATTGGGCTAAAGGATTCACTGGTATGCAGAAGCTCCTGACTGGCGAAATACTGCTGGCAGACTAAATCGAGTATACTATATTGCATCAAAGTCAAATTTTGGTCGGTGGCGACTCAAAAGAGGCAACTGCCGGACATGAATGTGAAAAAGGACTTTGCTCACAGATTTAATTTTGGGACGATAATACTTCCAAACGCCAGTGTAAATATCGCGTATGGAGCCAATAGCCAAAAAACCTGCATCTTTACGGTCAGATCATGATGGTCAGCGACAATGATGACGTCACAAGACGTACGGACGGTTGGCGCCACGAGGGCAAATCCTCGAAATCGGCAAGACCATCCCAACCACCGCTCACACCATCTGTTGCGACTCTGTTCTCATCTTCTTCAGATTCAGGCGCAAGCAGACGAGTGGCCTCCATGTCTTCCGCTCCAAGCGATTCTGTGTTTATCCTAGGCTCGTCTTGCGCCGTCGAGCCGAAACGACGAGCCACCATTTCGTATGGGAGAGTCGACAACTGTTTTGTTATATTCGTTAATAGAACCGGGACAAGGCGATACGGGGCCAGCAGCTCGACAAAGGTCGTAGTTGAAATTCTGGTGAAATTCTGGTGACAAGAATTCCTTGTCAAACCAACCAGACGGTAGCCTCGGTGATGTGAGGTGATGGCACGGTTGCGTTCATAGTCTCATGTCGCAGAAAAGCGATGCCCAAATCCTAATCAAGAATTGATGCTCAATCCGTTTGAATAGGTAACAAACAATGGAGGAGAAACCTGTCTGGGCCGAAGACAGGGTCAGGGAGTGGGAGAGCTTGGGTTGACAAGCGATGAGTAGCTCCGAGGCCGAGAGAAGGGATGGAGTGACGACGATAACGACTTACTAATTAATTACGGCGTTGTACACTGGGGAAACGGCTCTAACTTAATTAGTAACTCATAACGACAACTGGGCTGGGGGCGGGCCACGTTCGACCGGACCGAATGCGCATCCCCCCTTAATCGGGCCACGCCCCACCCACCCACCCAATTTTGGTGTGGCTCGCGTTTGTTGATTTCCACTGTTATTAATGGCGTCAATACGGAGTAGTCCGTAGCATCTTCTGCGGTCGCGTAAAATGGCTGTACCTCGGGGAATCTCATAATAAAGGGTATTTACAAGAGACTTGTTATGGTCGCGTTACGTTGTGAGGCCTTGTGATAATAAAATGCCGTCAACTGCCTGCATTCGCCACTAAAAAGAGCTGGTATATTTAGCGCGGAATTGGGTGAGAAGGTACTTCTTCCGCTTTAGGACTAAGGGGGGTGCGCATTCAAAAAATTCAAAAAAGGAGGGATGCGCATTTCAGAGGTCCCGCTCGACCTTGGTGGGGCTGGCGAGAAGTAGAATCTGCCAATCAGCATGCTTCACCCAGCTGACTCAGCACGTAAAGTGCCTGAGCGACAAGAGCATTCGAGGTCCAATATTTTACAGATCCTTGAATGGCAGGAATCTGATCTGCTCGAGAGCAGTTATCCGCAAACCTTCTTTGCGCAACATTCAGCCGTCGCCATCATGCCGGTCGTCAAGGGAGGTGTCTGGACCAACATTGAGGATGAGATTCTCAAAGCTGCCGTCTCCAAGTATGGCCTGAACCAATGGGCACGCGTGTCGTCGCTGTTGGCGCGCAAGACACCCAAGCAGTGCAAAGCTCGATGGAACGAGTGGCTGGATCCTAGTATCAAGAAGATCGAATGGAGCAAAGATGAAGATGAGAAACTGTTGCACTTGGCCAAGATTATGCCGACGCAATGGCGGACCATTGCTCCCATCGTCGGTCGCACTGCGAATCAGTGCCTTGAGCGATACCAGAAGCTACTGGACGAAGCCGAAGCCCGCGAGTCGTCTAGCTTAGGGCTGATGGGCCCAGATGGCGGCGAGACGCAAGCACCAAGCGCCGACGACGTTAGACGGTTGCGCCCTGGCGAGCTTGACCCCGATCCCGAAACGAAGCCCGCCCGACCTGACACTATCGATCTCGACGAAGATGAGAAGGAAATGTTGAGCGAAGCCCGTGCTCGTCTAGCCAACACGCAGGGTAAAAAGGCCAAGCGGAAAGCTAGAGAGCGTCAGCAAGAAGAGTCTCGCCGTATTGCTTCCCTGCAGAAGCGACGAGAGCTCAAAACTGCTGGCATCAACATCAAAATCACAACGCGCAAAAAGGGAGAAATGGACTATAATGCCGATATCCCCTTTGAGAAGAAGGCAGCAGCTGGGTTTTACGACACATCCGAGGAGCTCACGCGGAACGAACTGCAGCGCAAGGCATTCGATCCCCAGAAGCTTAACCTGCAAACGAAACGAAAGGGAGACGAAGAGGAGGATGGAGACCGCAAGAGAAGAAAGAACGAGAAGGATGGTCTTTCTGAGTCACAAAAGGCTGCAATCAAGGCTGGCCAGATGCAAAAGATCCGAGAAGCCGAACAGAGCAGCAAGCGCCGTGCTTTGAATCTGCCTGCACCTCAGGTGAGCGAAGGCGAGCTGGAGGAGATTATCAAGATGGGGAAAATAGGAGAGGCTGCCAATGCTGTGGCGAGGGAAAGTGATAACGATGCCACCAGAGGATTCGTCAACTCGTACTCGACGCTAAACACCAATGCCCCTATTCGAACCCCCAAAGCCCCCGAGCAAGAAGATCACATCGCCAACGAAATCCGCAACATTCGGGCGCTGAATGAAACCAAGTCAGTACTTCTTGGTGGCGAGAACACGCCTCTCCACGAGGGTGCAGGATCGACGGGCTTTGAAGGCATTGCGCCAAGGAAGCAAACCATGGCGACTCCTAATCCTCTGGCAACTCCCCTGCGAGCCAAGGGTGCCGATGCCACGCCAGGCCGTCCCGGACAGACGCCCATGCGAACGCCTCGCGACACATTCGCCTTGAACAAAGAAGACGATACATCGGTTGGCGCTACACCACGCGACGTCAGAACGCACGAGCTCGCAATGCGAAGTCAGTTGCGATCCGGTCTTGCCTCGCTCCCCAAACCAAAAGATACGGAATGGGAGTTTGAGATTCCCGACGAGCAACAAGAGGGTGCACGAGGGGGAAGCGCCCAGGAAGAAGAGGATGCTGCAGAGCGAGATCGAAGAGAGCAAGGAAGACGCGCAGCCGAGGAAGAGCTCGAAAGACGACGCAGAACGCAAGTCATGCAGAGGGAACTACCGAGACCGCTGGTCGTCGACTTGGCAGCGCTGCTCAAGAAAGCAGACCGTCTCCAGAGCGCCGCGGAAGCCATGGTTGCCAGAGAAACAGCCTTGCTCATGGCCAACGATGCAACCAAATTCCCGATGCCCGGCTCACAAGTCAAGGGTATCCCTGGCACCCTCGATCGTTTCGATGACGACTCTCTCGCGGACGCCCGCCTCCTGATCCTGTCCGAAACCAAGCCCCGACCTTCTGTCCAAGAGATCCAGACCTTGTTCGATGGTCGAGCAAAGACCTCCCTGCTCCTAGGGCTCGGGTGCTACACCGATGACGAGCAAGAGCAGGAGGACGCCATGCGCACTGCCTTTGACGTGAGTTGTCTTTTCCAATTCTTCTTGCGCCATTCCCCAAGCCCAAGCCCCCCACCCATAAGACCCTCTCAGTCCCCTGTTTCACGTCCCAACTAATCCGAACAAAACAGGTCGTGCAAGACTCCATCATGTCATCGGCTGAACAGGGCGCCAAGCTCGAAAAGAAGCTTGCCTTGCATCTTGGCGGCTACCAAAAACGCCAAAAGATGCTCAAAGAAAAGGTCGGCAACGCCACGGATGCGCTGGAAAAGGCCAAAAATGCACTAGGCGGCTTCAAAACGCTCGCCATCTCGGAACATGTCGCTATCGAGAGGCGGCTAGCTTCACTCAGGGACGAAGTCATGTATGTTACTAGGCGGGAGAGGGAAGCGCAAGAGGAGTACAGGAAGGCGAGGGATGAGCTGGATGCTCTGAGGGGAGCCGGGACGAACGGATACCACTAGGCGGTTGGAAGGGTTATGCGCTCGGCATAACGCGCTCGGCGAGTATTTACAATTCAATCATCAATCTATTATGCAGACATGTCGATTAAGCGCGCCCATGCCACGAAGCTTTTTGCTACCATTGTGCTCCCCTAAATAATCTAAATAATCTAGAAGAATCATCAATCTCACAATGATCCTCGTTAAGCCCGCCACGCGCATTCGCCGCGTCCTCCCTTTTCCCCGAACCTCATTTAAGCCCCTGATGTCGCTTACTCTTCCTGGATGGCAACATGTTCAGTTTAACAGGAATAATAATCAACAGACTCGCCGCCGCGACGAGAACGCAAAACCCAAACGTCAAGCGCAAGCCAGCCTCGTAGCCCCTAATAACCTGCTCTCGATACGGGTCATCCAGCTTGGCGACAGCCTCGACAGAGGCCCTGACCTTTGCAATGACGACGTCCTTGAGCTCCCCCTGCACGAACTCATTCAGGTAGAAGACCAGGGCGTTTTGGAGAATCAGGCTGCTAACGGCCACGCCGAGGACCATGCCGAGGCTCCGCCAGAGGATCAGCGTGCTCGACACAACGGCCTGTTCGGACTGCGGCGACGAGGCAAGAATGGCCATGAAGGTCCCTGGGAATTGGAATCCGCCGCCTATCGAGGACGGAAGCAGTGTGAGGAAGAACGCAAGGGGGGGGAGATCACGGCGCAGCGAGGCGAGACAGATTGTGCCGACGAGGTTGCTGGTCGTGCCGCACACAAGAGGCCATTTCAGACGCCTCGTCCATGAGATGCCGAAGCCGGTTAGGGCGCCGGCCGTGGAGGTGAAGAGGGTTGGGATGACGAGACGGAGGCCGGAGTCGGTGGCGGACATGAGGAGGACGGCTTGGAAGTACAGGGGGCTGTTCCAAGTCATTTGATTAGTAGTCCCATGATGATGGAAGATAAAAAAAACAAATATTTTGTAAGTTGATGTGGCACGTTGAGATCCAACGTCTCGATGGAAAATGTTGATGGGAACGAAGAGAGCATATAAAACAATGACGCAATGTAGTAGTATATAGAGAAAATTGGTGTACTTGTTTTAGATGTTGGTCATGGGGATGTTCTTTCTTTTAAAAAAAGGAGAGAAAGAGAAGGGGAGAATGGAAGAAGAATTGAAAAAAAACCCACATATTGAAGTAAATGGCGTTGGACAGAAACGCAGCGAAAAAGTTGGAGAAAATCAAATTCGCCCGCGGCGAGTGCGTAACAAGATGCAGCGGCATGATGGGCTTGTCGACTCTCGATTCAACCCAAATGAATGAGGGAAAGGAGACGATGAATATGACGAGGGAGGCCACGACGAGCGGATGGGACCCTAGGTGTACAATTAGTTGTCTTTTTTGGTATGCGTTGGGACACGACGCGTTTGTGTTTCTCGCTGTCGTTGACAGTGTACTCACATGGAAAGACGTTTCCGCCCAGGTTCTGATACCAAGGTTAGTATCATGTGTACCAGAATCAACATGAATACGGAATGGTGGAATTATAAGTCCTGTACCAAGAGAGCAAAGGAGAGAGAACATCATACGCACCAGTCCCAAGATCAGAAACGAAACAGACACAGTCAACAGGACAGAGCCCTTGGCGTCAAATTCCTTAATAGCCTGCACAACCGACTTTCTCTCACCCTGAATGCCCAAATCATCAGGGATAGCTACAGCCGAAATACACAGACAGATGACCATCGGGGGAATCTGGACGCCAAATTCCCATCGCCAGCCAAGTGCCTCGGCCATGGCGCCTCCCACGGCGGCACCGAGGGCAGAACCAACGCCGTATACCATGTTCATGTAGGATTGATATGATCCTCGTCGTCTAAAGGTCTCAGAGTCAATTTAATCAAGTTCAAATATGCATTCCCCCCAACCCTCTCCTTCAGAGATGACAACAGAAATAAGCAAAAAAGAGAGAAACACAGACGTACTCAATAGGCACCAAGTCGCTCGTAATGATGCTCCCAAGCGACATAGTCCCCCCAGCACCGAGGCCACAGAATGCCCTGGCCATAATAAAGGACTCAATACTGTTCGCAAGAGCACACCACAGCGTGGCGGCAGTGAAGATGGAGATGGTCCCCAGGAATAAGGGCTTCCGCCCTATGGCATCGGACAGACGGCCCAGGAGCGGTTGAAACGCAGTGGATGTGAGCAGAAACGCCGTGGAGAGCCACGAGGCCGAGTTCGCGGCGCCAAAGTACGACGTGATGACGGGGTGGGAGGATGCCATAATGGTGCCGTCGAAGCATCCTATGAACTGGGCCATGAGGATCTGCGAGAAGATGAACCAGAAACGGCCGCGGGGTATGCCGTTCAAGAAGAGCGGTGGCTCGCCGTCAGTCAAGTGGGAGCACGTCGAGAGGTTGGAGGCAGTTGAGGACCTCCGGGGATGGAGGAGGGGGGATCGTTCCGAGGCATTTCTTCTCGATGCGGCGATGCCCTGTTCACCGTATCGGCCTCGGCCTCGGTCTCGGTGTCTGCTCTCGAGAGAGGCATTGGACATGACGGGCCGGAGCATGGCCAGATCGGCTGGCTCTGGCTCCAGGAGGGGGCCTGTGGGCGGCACGGACCGAGACAGCATGTCGAAGTCGGGGCCGTCTTCATCTTGGTCATGGTAGCCAGGACTGTGATGGTGATGGTGATTGTGACCGTGACGGTTGATGTGCTGCGGGACAGATACCGGCAAGGCACTCGGGGGGGTGCCATTGTGTGTGCCATTGTGTGAAGCTGCCATGGTTGTGGCGAGCAGGTTGTGGCAAGCAGGCCGTGGGTGGCAACTTCCCACCGAGGCCCCTCCTCGCTTACTTGGCTTATCCTTGACTATCCGATCCGGAGAGACAAGCGCGACACTTGCTTCTTGGCCCACCTTGCGTCGAGTGAGGTGAGCTAGGTCAGTCGCAATAGGATCACGGCCGAAAAAGTGTAACGGAAGCGGAAGCGGAGGCGGAAGAGGAAGAGGAACATGGTTATATTGTTATATGTATGGAGGCGGTGGGGAGAACAAACGCTCTCAATCAGCTGTTGTACCACAAGGGAAAATTGCAAGGGGATAAACACCGAATCCCGGCACATGCGACCAAAGACAAGCATTGTATCATCAGATGTGACTGCGGCAGTGAGTCAGTCGGTGACAGACCGGTCAAAAAGGAAAGCCTTCCCCCGCCTTCTCCATCCGCTGCGGACACCATGATGACAAAGCTGATCCAGAGACTACATACATGTACATCTGAGACCACTGAACTGGGACATTGATTTCGCTTGTTTCGCCATCGTCTGTATATTTACGCACGAGTCCCCTTAATAGGTTGCGCAATGCAGGTTGCGGGCCGCATATGCTGTGTTCCATTGATCGCATTGGGTATATCCTCCTTCTACGGCTTTGATTTGCCAATTCCTACCGACTACTCCGTGGCCTTCTCGAGACGGCCATCCTATTGCCGTCTGAGCGGTGCTGCTTGTGCTCCCCAGCCTTGCACAGCATGTCCCGATCTTTGCCATGCAGGTATATCCTTGTAGTGCTATGTAACTCCCTCTTCTTCTTCATACGGACTACATATTCTTGGGATAGAACCCTGGTACCCAGGCCTAACCCCCCGTCCCTATTCAGGTCCGTGACCTTTGGCTCGACAGTGCCGCTGCGACCAGTATGCCAGCTCCGGTGATGCCCCCGTCATGACAGGGACTCATGACCACGGACAGCTGTGATCCGGCCCCGAACCTTCTTCGTACCAGTCCATCTATAAAGGCTTGACAATCCGTCAGGTAGTCCTGGAAGTGGACAACGCAGCCTCCTGTGTAACCCACCCCCAATTCACGCATGCCCGGGCTTGCCATCGACGCATCCTCTTCTTCTTCTTCTGCGGGGAGCTCTCCACCGATGATGAGCAGGGCAAGGATGGCTGCAGCTATGATCCCCGCAGCCCTCACCTCGATTGCCTTGGCGATGTGATAAAGAGCCTCGGCATGATGTTCCGTCCAGGCAAAGCCGGATTCAGGTGACTCAGGAAATTCTTTACGCAGTATTGGTAAAAGAGTAGCTGCGTCCAATGGTTTGAAGTGGCTCAAGAACGTCGTCGTCAGACTATCCTGCTGCAGCATCTCGGAAGGTAGAGAATTCCGTGATACCTTGAGTGTCCCGATTAAATAGTCGAGCAGCATGATGCGTCCGAGTTCCCCAAGGTATCTCCCAGCTGTCATGTACTCGAGCGGCTGAAAGCCAGGCTTCTCGTTTTGCGCACTCAGCTTGTCATCCCACGCATTGATCAACCCCAAATCTCGCATCGGTGGCGCCGTTCCGTTGATACTCCACTCCGTGTTTACCGCAATCTTGGCATCTTCTACCTTCTCGCCCGGCAAAACGTTGACGTTTCGGGGTCGTTTGCTGGGATGGAGCATGCTCAACTTGACAGGTATGGTAGCATTACTGCCGGTTCCCAAAATCAGCCCCATGGTTGCACGACGGTTTGCCACCCCGTCATAGTTGAATATAAACGAGACAAGAGTAGACACCGAGTCATTCGCGATGGCAGCCACGTCAACTGGGGGAAGGTTGGTGCCGCGCTGTTTATCATAGGCGTCTCTCAGGCGGACGCCCAGATCAACATTGGGAGAGATGGCGAACCCTTTCCCCATTGATTTTATGACGGCCCTGTCTAAGGAGGGTTGTTCCACAGGAAAACTAAACGTCACCCCCAGAGGGATTGGTGCATCTCGTGCGAGGTTGAATTTGCGGCAGCCCTCCTCTACGACCTCAGCTATGCATTCGCCAATCCAAAGAAACAGGTCGTCAGCATTGTCATTCTTCAAGTGATTAGCAATGGGCCACGACTTCTCCAAGTGCCGCTGTAGACGGCCTGAAGACCAAGTTGATGAGGACTGTCCGCCGAGGTCACGACCACTAGCGTCAAGCGTCCCATTCGTCCCCAGGCCGTGAGGCTTGCTCGTAGACAACTCTACAAAGCCAACTCGCAAGTTCGTCCCACCACTGATTATATACCATGTTAGTTGGAGGAACCAGTGTACCTCCTTTCCTGATGATGCCAGTGCTTACATATCAATGGCGAGATGTCTGGATGAATATACGTCAGTCTACGGGACATGTCTCCGAGACAATGGTACGCATGGGAGATTGTTCTAGAAGAACTGAAAGCTTGCGTGGTAGACAGCACGGAATAGCATCAAGATACAAAGAGATGGAAGAAGAAGAAAATAAGAAGAAAAGCTCACCTGCCATGGCCGTGGTCTGCGACCGGGCGCAAAATGGATTCTGAGATGGGCGTGGGCAGAAACTGGTCGAGGGAATCGGCGGCGAGTTGCATGAAGTTCTGCAGGAATCGTTGGGAGAGCACGTGGCACTTCTCAATGTCAATGCTCATGGGCTGCAGGAAGCCATCCAGCAGAGCCGTCTGCTCGGGAGTCGAGCCCATTATGGTGGCGGCGGCGGCGGCTGCAGCGGCGGCGGCGGCGGGAACGCAGATGCCGATGATGAACAATTAGCAGTAGAAGCGTTCGGTGAATGAGGCGGATCAAAAGGAATCGACGAAGGGAAAAATCCTATATGGCTCGTTTCAAGGTTGGGAGAGAGAGGTGGGAATCATGTTCACACAGCCAATTCCACGCATACGTGAACTGGGGTGGGCCAAATGGTGAAAGTATGGCCGGCCTGTCGCGACAACAGCGAGGCGGGCATTCAGAATATGAAAAACGGGATTTGGGAGGATCCAAAGGGCCCATGTTTCTGAAGACGTAATAAAGTGTCTGGTGGAGGCCAGCCGGGCATCATGACGACTCCATGAGTTCCCCGTTGACCGGAATTCCCCGTTGACCGGGTTCTGGAGACTGGGCAGGCGTGGCCAAGACCCCTGTGCAGTGTGGACCCCCCCCATCTGCATTGCAACTCCGGCAGGCACGGCGTGTGACATGACAATTATTAACAAGACGAGGAGCGGCAAAACTGAGGGACTAAGTCCATGAGGGACTATGTCCAATGAGGGACTATGTCCAATGAGGGACTATGTCCATGAGGAGGAATCACGAATGGCTTCCAGTTCCGCACATCTTTGTTCTGGATGTTTACCATAGACCTGTGGATATCAATCTTACTCATTTTCTTCTTCCGCCAATTTCTTTTGCCACAGTGTAAAATTCGACAACATTGGACGGGCTAACATTGTGCGCTCAGCGACGCATGACTGCACTGTAAATAACAACACACTGTTCCCGGCCTGGATCTGAACGTTTGTTGGTGACAACGTGATACACTTTGGAAAAGGGCGATGACCTTGAGCGTTTCCTTAACCCTGTCACTGCCACAACTACAGACGCACAAGAAGATTGATAGTAATGAGCATAGAGCTCTCGTGTAACAATCCAGAGATGAAGCAACGTAACGGGCGCTTCAACTCACAAGGATATTAAAATTGACATGAATTATTACAGCTGGAAGGTCGTGGCAGGAGTCCATTAATCTCTTGTCGTCTCCCTACCCCCATAATATGCCCGGGCTGTCCATGCACAAGATGTCTGGGATGTACATAGAAACGCCCGGGGCCCACTTTTAGTCGACTTCTCTCTCGTGCCTCTTCAACTTCTACCAACTTGCCGTCTGCAGCCAACAGCCAGCAGCCAGCAGCCAGCAGCATCCGCTCGTGTGGCCAAGAGAGAAACGGTGTCGTCGCCGAGCTCATCAACTCACCAAGACCCGATCACAGATGATCATGGACGAGAAGCGAAGTCTAAGCCAGGCCCTTCCTACCAAGAGCAGACACCCAGCATCCATGTCGCCTTTTTCCCGTATCCGGCGGTACCTGCTCCCTCTTTTGGCCACTTTCCTGCTCTTCCACGGCCTATACAGTGTCTCGAACCGATATAGCTTCATCCAACCAAGCGCAGCGCATCTAGTGCCGTTGGAGGCGCACATTATCAGTAAATGTCCAGATACCAGGGTATGTGCTCATCAATCCAAGTGCGACCGAGAGTGTCAAAAGGGCGGGGGCGCCGCTCCTAGGAACTCGGATGCTGACAAGACATTCTTCTAGGATGCCTTGAGAGAGCTCATCCTCCCCGTTATGCAGCGGGTCTACGACAAGGTTGACTTCAAGCTGAACTATATCGGAACGTATGTAAAACATTTGACGTCGGACTAAATCCTCAACTACACAAGGCAACAAGGTCTTGGATACTGATAGTCTCTCTCCTCCGTTAGTCCCACTGCCGACGACGGCGTCGACTGCAAACACGGCCCGTCTGAATGCATGGGCAACATCATCGAGCTTTGCGCTCGCGAACTGTATCCCGACCCCAAGATCAATCTCGGCTTCATAATGTGCTTGACCCGCGACTACAGCCATATCCCCAACAGGGCTCTCGTTGAAGATTGCGCTTTGGAGCACGCCATCGATATCAAGGCCATCAACGAGTGCGCTACAAAGGATGACGGCGCACACGGCATGGAGTTGTTGCGAACAAGCGTGGAGCGAACAGCAGAGGCAAGTACAACATGCGGAAGAATAAGCCAAAAGAGCCATGTCGAATCGTACTGACTGACGTAACGGCAACAGGCCAATGTAAGTATCAGCTGCACTATCCGCCTCAACAATGAAATCTATTGCATCCGCGACGGCGGCGAATGGAAGAATTGCCCCCATGGCTCCGGTGTCAACGACCTCGTCGTAGCTATTGAGAAGCTGCTTTCCCACTCTTCTTAAGCGGCTCGTACACATCTGCCCAAAGCTCGCTGGCCTCCCCGAGGGTGTAAGTCATGGACACAGCATCCATGCCCGCCTCGTCGTCACCGGCCATCACCTTGAGCGTCTCAATGATGCTGTCCAGCCCCACAGCTTTGCCCGTCGCCTGCGTGGCACCAGCCTCGAGCGCAACGTGCGCAACGTGGATGTGGAAATGGTAGTACGTTGGCTGGTAGTGCACGTACAACTTCAGCTGATCGGCCTCAATGGATGGATACGTCTCGACCGTCGCCGAAACAACCTTGCTCTTCATATGTTGCAGCCACGGGATATGCTTCTTCTTCAAGTCCCTCAGAGACCAGATGTCGCGCCGCTCCACAACAGCCAGCAAGTGCAGCGCATCAAGCGTGCTGCGGTCCCAATTCAGGTCCGGCAAGAGAAGGAACCCCTCATCCCCTGCTTCGCCAAGCTTAGTCCTGTAGATGACGTCTTCCACTTCGGTGCGGCCCTCAATAATGTTGAAGACCCAGTTCAGGCGTCCCTCGTCTCGCTTGCTCTGCATGTACGGCCTGATGTTCCCCTCGTACATCTCTGGTGTCTCCGTAACAGATCGAACCCGCTGCCTGCTGTACTTGTTGACATGCGACTCCGTACACGGGTAGATCAAGTTGATTTTCAGATCGGCAAAAAAACCCCCATTCTGCTCGCTCGCCGATTGTCCCTCATCGTCCGCGCCCGTCCGCGCCATGCTCCAGCTGTAAATGTCGTTGGCCCCAAGATTCTTCAGCTTGGACAGCGACCCCGGCAGACGGCCCAGGTACGCCGCCGATGTAGGGAACGGCGCTCGCTCAACTATCAACAGCGCGGGTTGCTCGTCAATGGTTCCGTACATGGCCGTTCGTCTACCTGCTTGGTCTTTTGACAATCAAAGAAGGAAGGGAAAATCAGCATCTGCCTTGTCGTGGAGCCTCGAGCCCTTCTTCACATACCTTGATTGAGCACCCTTTCTAACTGGAACTTGGGCACCAGGCCCTCTGCTCTGGCGTTGCCATCTGTCATTGTGGGTTTTGGGGCTGGAAATGGAAATTAATTGCAGATTCAGAACGTCTGTGTTCTTGGCTGTGGGGGATCTCTCAGGGGAGAGGCTGATACTCTCGGTTGGGGTTCCTTTGTTGTAGAGAAAAAGGGACAAGGCTGGATTGCTGGCGTCTGAAGGGTGTTGATGATATTTTGTGAAGTCTTTGTGAATCGGAGCGACCTGACCTGACCTGACGAGTGTGTGCACTGTGGGTCTTGGTGGCGCACATTAGTGTATTCTGCTCCGTAATTACAGTGCACTCAGGTCAGGTCGCTCCGAAAACCTCAAGTTGAGATTGTAGTCTCATGCATGCTTGGTCGACATTTCTTGTTTATACATCGACTGGTGGTACTGGACATTCACCGTCGTACATGTTTCCATGCTCAGAGGAAAAAGTATCCATTTGGTATCTAAACTACCTAAGTAAATCAGGAGCATGTCCCTCCGCGCGTATGACTATGTTTAGGTAAGTAATGCGCCGTACAGGCAAATGAACTATGTTACGTGAATCTCCAAGCAGCTGCTCTACTCCGCAGCAATCGCAAAGGGCAGCTCAAAGGCGACCCTCAGCAGTCGACACCATCAACACCACAACGTATCAGACATCCATCTTCTCCTCGCCCCCTTTTACACGAGGGTTGACATAAGAAACCGCCGACTCGATAACTTGCATCAGCGCTAGGATCAAGAATCGTAGACCTGGTAGTCGGGTATAGTAAAAAGCAATTACAATTATTCGCATCTCATTCACCTCATTGGAATTCGCTCGCGAGCATATGAAACGGTCCACCAAGTAAGTAGGGTATGAAATCACGCAAATGGTCGCCAAGACAAAGTCGTCCGCTCGCTCATTCGTCGTGATGTTGAAGCTGTTGAGTCTTCGTTCCGAAGGATAGTATGTACGCTGCCCACAGCAGTCATGTGATGTTACAGATTAACAGGCCGTGTGTAGAGACAGGTCAACAGCCAGAAAGTGGCTGAATGCATTTTGTAGTGTGCGCAGATTTGTATATACAGAGTGTGAGCTGCAGCAGAGTTTTGATTAATGATTTTCGCTCGAGATCCTTGGGGCGGGCGCATTCTGATCTCTCAGGAGATGTTTGTCGGTGCAATTGGTCCAGGACTCGAGCCTGATTCCGTTGAGTCATCGCCCTCTATCGTCTTTCTCCAGTGCTCTGGGAGACAAACGCAGACTAGGGGGAACGCCTTCATTTCTCCTTGGGCGTCGGGCGAGTCTTGGCGAATGCCCGAAGTATTCGACACTCCGCTGTCACGTTGAGCTTGTCGTCGCATCTCCCATTCCTCTGCCCGCTCATCCAGCATTATGCCCGTCGCCCAGCCATCGTCCCAGATGCCAACAACCTTGATCATGTCACCGCGTTGCAGAGCAAACTCGTCCACAGCCCGAGGTTGGTATGCCCATAGGACGGCCACCTTGTCCGATGGGTGGATGTCATCTTGGGAATAGTAGTCTTTGAAGAATGGCAGCTGTTCAGATTGCTGACTAGCCATGCCAAGCGGTGACGAGTAGCCAGCGCTACCGGGGGATTGATGTCCGTCGCTTGCGAGCATGGAGCCACTTGATAACGATCCTTGTCTTCTAGAGGTAGGTGGAGGGCGCAAGACACCACCACGCTCAGGACTTTCGACATATTCGTCAGAGGAAGATTGCGCTTCGCCTCCTTTTCCATGGCCGCCCATGAAGGCAGCGGTGCTGCCTCCTCTATTGCCGCTGCGCTGCGTTGGCGAGCCGCCGGAGTGACCTTCCAAGGCTGCCATACGCGCGACCCGGCCCCCTGGTAGTACTTCGTATCCTTCTGGCGCCGTCTGTTTCATCTGTTTCGTCTGTGGTGTTATGATGCTTTTTCTGGCGGGCGATGGTTGGTTGAAGATACTGCCATGCTGGCTGCCGCGTCTACGTCGCCAGGTTCTCAAACAGAAGAACAAAAGTGCAGCCAAGAGAGCAACAGAGACAACAGATCCGATGACGATTCCAGCAACAGCACCACCACTAAACTTGTTGTCGCCATCGTTGTCGTTGCTGGGCTGGTTTGCGGCTGGAGATGGCGTCGAGGTCGAGGTCGAGGTCGAAGTTGAAGTCGAAATCGGAGGGACAAACGTCATGGTAGCGGTAATGGCTGGCATCTTGACACCATCGCAACGCTTCTCGGCATTTGCGTTGTAGCAGCAGGTATCGGTTGAATTGGTTCCACCTGCGGCGCAGTAAGAGCAGAGACCAATTGTGCTGTTTCCAAAGCCACAGTTTTCAGCCTCGTTGCTATATCCAGAGATACATCTACCAGTGAGCGCGTCTTCGGGCAAAGAACAGGTTGCAAAGTCGGCTCGTATCAGTTTGCTCAGATCGGGACCTGGGTTGGAGCACAGGTCCTTGTCGGCCGTGATGTATGCTTCACTTTGGGCAAATTCGGCACAGGTGTCGGCACACAGCGGTCGCTTCGCATTGCCAGTGAGTGAGCAGGCTTCTATCGACTTTTGGACCAGTGTGTGGCATAGTATAGTTGTGGTATATCGGGCATACATGTTACTGGAGTCGGTGAAGTTGACATTGCCACAACCTAGCAAGGTTTGATATCTATTGTTTTGGTGTAAGCAAATAGTGTGTCAAGATATAGCGAGGCCGAGCTTCCTTACTTGTCCTTGACATAGGTTGTTTTCACATAAGTAGACAATTGGTAGTCAAATGACCCAAGGTCTGAGGCGAACTGCAAGAAGGGGCTAGGTTTACACAAATAAGTGATAATCCAGAAAGGAGTGAGTTTGCACAACATACTAGCTCTGTATCATGCCACTACTTCGGGAAATCGAAGCTGATTGAAAGGCAGGGCAGGCCTTTGAGCCTTGCAATGATACGCATTGGTCGTTGTTTTGCGCCGATACTGAAACAGGTGAAAGCGCAACAAATGCCAGGGCGGCGATTTTTTGAGCCGAGATGCCAGCTACAGAAGGGTTAAAGTTTGAACCCTTCCTGACATGTCGACGAGGCCTCCTCGTCAAAGGTCGGGACCTGTCTAAGAATTCCATTGTCGCTTTGAATAAGCCGGTCGTCCAGAAAGCTGATTCAACGACTAAAGCGCCACGATAAGGATCAAGAGCGTTGCGTTTGTCGATGATCCATACAGTGAGAATTGACGAAAATATGCGAAAAAAGGAAAGCTGCGCAGGAAGACTGTGGTGTCGATAAAAAGAATCTAACCAAAAAAAAAAGAAGAAGAAAGAAAGAAAGAAAAAGAAAAAAAAACCCCCCGAGGCAAGAATTGAGAACCAACGACGAGGCGGATCGAGATGAATGGCGTTTCGCGGTTGTTGCTTTGGCTCCGAAATCACCAGAAAACGGTGCAAGGTACAGATGGGTTGCTGTCGAGGATCGAAACGGAAATGAAATCGAGATACCAGAAAAGGTAATGCGACTTGATGATGAAGAATTAAGGGCGCAGACGATACAACAGTGTACGCATTCGGCGTAAGACCGAGTTGGAATAGGCAAAGTGCAACGCAGGAAAGAACGTCGTGGAAATCAAGGTGATGCGTTTTAAAAAGAGAGGCAGGCGCTGAACAACGCTTGGACACTGGACTTTCGGACCTCGGTGGCGAGCCGCTTGTCGTGTTCGCGAAGGCACGAGTGCACGACGCGGAAGCAGCGAGGGGAAGCCACAGGAGACGGGTTGTTGTAGGAAACAACGTCGAATTTCTTGAACTCTTGGAACGGGGGTTCGCTGCTGGACGGGTCCTGGATCCGAGGAGAGAGTATGCAAAGGGCAGAGCCCGATGAGTCGACGAGAAACCAGCAGCGGGGCCAAGAACAGCGCGAGGAAAGCCAGACACGAGGAGGAGAGGAAGGAGAAGAAGAAAAGAAAAGAAGAAGGAATGTGAGGGTGCGAGGGTGCGAGGGTGTGAGGGCGTGAGGGTGCGCACAGAGGCCGAGAGACGGCAAGTGGTGTTTTGGTTGGCAACGGGCTGGGGACGGGGACTGGGGGGGGAATTGGCCGCGAGCTAATAATGTTACTCTGTGGTCTGTGGTGGCAGCTGCGAGACAGCCGGCGCGTTCTGTTTGCCAGCTGTACGGTCTAGTGCCGGATCTTCTCTGGTATTCTCGAGTGTCAAGTGTTAACCGGACCCGGGTCAATGCTGCGTGCGCAATATCAATCAATACAACACGTCAATCACACAGGCACCACAATGGGTGTGCCATGCAGGATTACCCTCCAATCCCTCAGGGGTCTAGCCCCCTGCTCCTCTGGGAAGGAAACGAAACGAAGCTTGTTGTTATTGGGGGGTCGGGGGTCGGTCCCATTCATCTATCTGGAGACGCACAAGTCAGACAAGGCCAGACAGCCAGACAGCCAGACAGCCAGACAGCCAGACAGCCAGACAGCCAGACAGCCAGACAGCGAGGCGACTCGTACCTGCATGAAGCTGATGCGCCCTGCATCGCGTACTCCTGTACCTGATCCTGATCTTGTCTGCGCGTGCCTTTGTTTGGTATGGCTGCCCAAAACCGGGCTGGGAACACAAACACAAACAGGGACGAGGACCGAGAGGAATAACGGCCAGGAACGGCTCGAAGAAAATCCAACGCGGCCCCGTTCGGGCCATGACAAGCTAACTTATAACGGGGTTAAGCCAGTTGCTAGTGAAGTCGAGCGGGTCACGGATGGAGCAGTTTCCAGCATTGAGAAGAGCCTGAGCAATCTTGCGGAACAGGGACGCACCATTCACATACTACGGGGGGGGATGGTATCAGGGGGCAGGCAGGCAGGTTGATGCTGAATTGCTGATGCTGATGCTATTCCTTGGCTGATTGGCTACCAAAGAGGCAAATTGCCAGAAGAGGACCAAACAAAAAGATGTGCTCACTCCCCTCCCCGGCCATCGTTGGCTAATGGTCCATGGAGAAGTTGGTACTGGTTTGCAGCACGGCAAAACAAGGGAGTTAGTTCTATGGAGTCTACGGAGAAAGATGACATTGATGAGGTAGGTGATCTCACTGATGAGTCAGCATGCGACAGTGGCTGTCGTGTATAGGCGGCGCAAGCCTCACTCCGTCCGTACAGGGGCGAGGTTTGCAGACCTTTCACGATGCCTTGAAGCAAGTGATCTACAACCACCAAGCCTCCTTTCTCTTGTCTTCTTCCTCTTCACCCCGCTCCTCCTTGTTCAGCACCGTACTCGCCATTGCCGTATCACCGTCCGCATCAGCCTCCGTCTTGACCTCCGTCTGGATCTCTTCCTCGAACTCGGCATCAAATTCCTCCATCTCGGCCATCATCTCCCCATCGAGATCATGTTGTCGATGATTCCGGAGGAAACGTCCACTCCTCCTCCCCCAACCCACGAGGCGTCCCAGACGCATGCTTGGCCGCCACCATCGCCATAAAATATCCCTGCACTCGAGAGCGAGGAACCCAGTGCAGCTCGACCTTGGCGTCCATCTCACCCAATCTCCTTGACAACCTGGAGATGGTCTCGAGCATATCAAGGCGAGCCCGAACCCCAGTGACGGAGCCTCTCAGGGCACACCTCGGGAGCCTTCCGATTGCGCAGACAGCCTTCTTGTTGCAGGTGAAGATGCGCACCCTCGAGGCAGCGTGTTCCGTCGGCGGCCAGAGCTCAACGTGCTTTATGGCCTCTTCCAGTGCCCACTTGATGCTTCTGAGATGCGCGCAGACCACGACGTTGCCTTCCCTCTCGCGGAGGGCCCGACGGACCCTGAGGCGCCATCTTTCGCCGCGGAACCGGCTGACGATGGAGTGTCCGGCGGCTGGCCTGCTGCGTGAGAAGGATTCGCCCGTCCAGAGGGTGTAGGAGCCCAGCGAGGAGCCGGCTTCGCACACGGCCTGGGCAAAGTCTATGGCTTGCTCAAGAGGCTGCATGGTGACCTCGCCATGGAAGTAGAGGTCGCTCGTGCAAATGCATGCCGGGGGCCGGACATTTCCGCCTGGCTGCGGGAGTATGGAAGAAGAAGCCCCTTGGGATTCGCTCTCCACGGCTGCGTGGTCACGGGCGGCGGATGGGAATGCTTCATTGCCCGAGATGGGCGTGTATGGATTTGCTGGATGAGTGTATCGGCGTCGGTATTCAGCCACCCACCGCGGGACCTCGACGACTCCGACTCCGACTCCGACTCCGACTCCAGCGTTTGCCTCGTAAGGCTGAGCGTCCATGGCCCGGACCGTCTGGTCTGTCCCCCAGAGCCAGTCCTCGTCCGTGGCTCGTTCACTTTCGATGGGCGAGGGTAGGGCGAACGAGTCATCGAGAGGCAAATCCCACATGCTCCCAGTCGCCTGCTGGGCGACGTCGTCGACGAGAGGCGTAGGTCCTGGACCGTTGCCCGTGTTGACTAGTCTCTCGGGGTATGTGGGAGGTGGGCGGAAATGGTCCATGATCTGTGACAGATGAGCAGGATGAAAATTTTATGTTACGAGGCAGAAGTTGTGTATCGAGGAAAGAACGCGCGGCGAGAAAGGAGGATTCGGATCAAGCAACAAAGTTTGTCTGCAAGTTTACAACGCAAGTCTTTGGGGAGCGGCGAGCGCTTTCTTACATACGACCGCTTCTCCGGAGCATAGTTTTCTCGCCTTGGTAAACTTCAAAGTATACATGGTAGCCGAACTGTAAAAGTATGACCGTAAAAGTATAACAACGCATCGAGGGTGCCACGACATGCGCGAGAACTGGAGACATGCAATACACACGATGCATCGACGAAACTATGATTGAAGACAATATGGGAAAATTTTTACCTCTTTTTCGATTTGTCCCCAGGGCATCAAGAAAAGTTTGTTGCCCCTCGAGAAGTTGACAAGCTCTCATCTGCATGCCGCCCTGCCAACCTGGGGCAACACATGACAATGCACGCGCAGGTCTTCTTGCGCTTTCATTCCAAGAAAACAGGTCATGATGGGTAGAGAAATCAAGGCACTCTTGTGCGTCAAGACATCGGATTATCAGACGGACCTCTTCTTTGCGAATCCGTCCATCGTGCAAGTCCATCCAGAGGCACGTCGAGCTACCCACGCCAGCGGCCCGGCCCCCAGCGCTAGTTATCCACGCTTTCTGGCATCGCACGAAGTCGAAAGCTGGGGTCTCTCTCCACAAAATCAACGCCAGATTCAGGAAACTAAAAAAAAAAACCCCCCGATTCAAGCATGGTATTGCAAACGTAAAGCAAGTGCCCCAGATACGCATCGATTGGCTCAACTCGAGGTCTCCGCCCCCCTCCCTTCCCCACATGTTAAGCTCTCCACCCCAGTCATATCCGGCGCCGACGGGAAAATAATCTCCGATGGTCCGACCCGTCGACGTACGGCTCCAGCAAAGCCGGGCCAACTTACTCCGGGGGCGTGCTACCAGACGGTGCCGATGCCAAGCATCTCGACGACGAGCAACCGCATTCCCTGACGGAGGACCTGACGGAGGACCCGTGAAAAAGGAGAGGCAGTGGGAGTTGAATCTCCAGCACGACATCGACAGACAAGAGTTCGTCTGCTAAAAGACAAATGAAAGTACCCAAAATGAAGAAGAAAGCAAGAAAAAAATTAAAGGGTTTTGCTCCTCCATGTTTTGCTGCATTGTATTTGCGTAGCGAGCGAGCGAGCGAGCGGGTGTGTTGGGCATCAGCTAAACCACACGGAATTGTGGGAAACGTGGAAAGGGGCGACGTAACGGCCGAGAAACGGCTTGGTTGGCTCTTTTCCTAGTGACTCCCGGGTGTGCGCGACAATCATGGCGCCGCCGCCCGACCTTTACGTATACATTTGTCTAAACATGAATACATGTCAATGAGGGAACCAACCATGTGTGACGCTTGTTGCATGTTGCATGTTGCATGTTGCATGTTGCACAGGGAGAGAACATACTGCTTGTCGACGATAAACATCAACTAAACTCTCCAAATGACAGCCGCCTTCACATGCATGCACACTCTTGCCGTGACATGTACGTCTATCCCGTATATTGTAGTATCAAGACTAATACAAATACAGATATTTCGGGACACCCCAGCTGCACGTCTTCCAACCCGTCTATCCTTCAACGCAACAGCATCCGAGCAGTGCAATTCGTCCAACAGCGACGTGCCTAGAGGAAGTAGTCAGGCGTGCCTGCGGGTGTGGTCAGTACTGATCTGTCACATTTCGGGCATTTTTATTGGGCAACATACGTCTTGACACCATGGGTTCTCCTGCTCTCGGGCATGGGTCGAATTGCAGGCTGTTGTGTTTCGGGTTAGCGACCGAACAAGGGAGTAGTAGGAAGCTCTGGCCCGATCTGCGAGATACGTACAATGTGTATTTTAGGTGCTCGTCAATTTCCATGATGGCTGCTTGGTTGCCGCATCGGTAGCAGTAGTTGGGTGCTGGTCACACGCGAGTTAGAGGAAAACCGACTGGTAGACACGCAAGATATGTGGACACATTGGCCAACGTACCTGAGAAGATTGTCACCACATTGCGGTCTTGTGACCAGTTGTAGCCCTCCATGACAAGCTGATGGGCTCGAGCAATCAGCGTCAAGCCGTTGTTGTGGTTGAAGGCTTCTGAGATGTCCTGTCCAAAAGTGTACCCCGCACCACGAGGCGAGATTCCCCAGCCGCATCGATCATCGGGGTCCGACCACAAAAGATCGCACATGGGACCTTCGTGAGGAACCTCCTGGATTCGGTCCAGAGCTCTGATGTTGTCCAGGGTATCAATGCTGGGCGACAGGCCACCGTGAAGGCAAAAGATCTGGTTGTCGATGAGAGCGGTGAGGGGGAGGTAGTCGAAGACATCGGTGAAGTATTTCCAGACGTTGGCATTGCCGTATTTTCGCAGGCACTCGTCATAAAACCCGTAGACCTGGGTGATCTGCCGGGACTCGTGGTTTCCTCGCAGAATGGTGATGCGCTGTGGGTATCGGATCTTGAGAGCAACGAGCAAGGTGACAGTCTCGACAGAGTAATAGCCTCTGTCGACGTAATCACCTATTGGACGGGGTCAGCATCGACGAAGGCGGGAGCTTTTGGGAACCGAATGATAATGCCCGATACGCACCCATGAAGAGATAATTTGTGTCTGGGTTGGGACCGCCAATCTTGAACAGCTCCATCAGATCGTGAAACTGGCCATGAATATCACCACAAACTGTGACAGGACATTTCTATTTCGGTCCAGTCAGATGCGATTCTCGTGCCCGAAAACCAATCGAGCTCCATTCACATAAAAGTATACAACCATACGTACCACAGGCTGGACATTTGACTCTTCTTGCAAGACTTCTCGGGCCTAAGGTGTTGTTGAAAGGGACGAAAGTCAGTAATGAAAGGTCGTCGCGTGGTCATGGCAACCAGCATCGGTGAGGCCCAAAGCTTTGCACCGCAGCTCGATTTGGCAAAGTGACGAGAAACGGCAGGATCGAGGAATGTGGCTCCGAATGAAGCATCAAGAGCTTTGTTGAAAGCAAGCCATCTCGGCCATGGAAATTTTTCAAGACATTTCTCACCTTGTCACAGAGTCTCTGAACATCAGCCTCGGCCAGCTGCTTGCAGTTCATCAGGCTCTCGATCCAGCCGTCGAGCGTGGGGATGGTGGCTGGTTCATTGACAACGGGCGACACATCGACCGGCGCCCTACCGACGTCCTCCATGTTTGTATCCATCATGTAGCGATGCGTCTCTGCTCGCAGCGCGGTGTCGAGCGAGATGTGAAGAGGGAAGAAATGACGTTGCTGTCACGGCTGGGTTGCAATCGGTGGGGCAGCGAGGCAGGGAGAAGGAGACTGGCTGACTGGTTGACCGGTTGACTGGTTGGTCTCGCGTGGTCTCGTTGGGCAGATGTAACAGCGGCGAGCACAGCTGGTCGGGTCGTCCGTCGTCCGTCCGTTCCTCAGGGGGAGAGGAAATTCGCAGGTGAGTGAGTTCCGTGGGGATGATGGATGGATGTCGCGAGGACGGGCAGGGATGGTGCAGGAAAAGGTGGGAGGGGAGGATTTGGTGATGGGCGTTTGATGGCACAGGAGAGGGGGTCTGGGTGGACTGGCAGATGACGCTCACTGGCTGACGGTGACGGTAGCGCCAGTTGCTGTCCGTCTGTCCGTCTTGTCCGGCCTGTGCCGCCTCCTGTCTTGTCTGGTTCTGGCCGCAGACTCGCTTATTTCTCATTATTCATCTCCAGCTGCCAACACACAGCTTGCCCCCGAAATAGACTGCAAAACACCTTGGCTCGCCCGAGGCACCATCGTCGCCGCCGTCGTCAGAAGCGTCGGTTCATGATGAAACCACTGGGAATTGGACGCGTCTACTGTCCGACAAGCGCAAGATGCCCATCAGGGCAGCTTCCAGAACCACTGACTGAATCTCCCTGCATACGGCTGATTGCCTCACACGTCGTTTGTCATCTCATGGATTGGCTCACACCCAACCCAACAAAAATATCATTTCATATACATACGTACATACATATATATATATATATATATATATATATACATATATACATCGTCCATTGACACTCTCACATAAACACATTGTCGAGATCAAGCCATCGTCGTCCACACCTCTCAATCAAGCCAATCCCAGCCCGACCGGGGAAGCTACATTCTCAGGGCTCTTTGGCGTCGGTCCCATCTCTTTACCAACTAGATTCATAAAGTCCAGCCCAACTTCAGACAGCTTTGTAGCATGCTCCTTGGTTCTCTCCATGCACTGAGTCCACACTGGCCCGCCTCGTTCCGTACTGCTCAGTTGCCTGGACAGGATCTTGTTGAACGCCTCCACTTCCTCCTTGGCCCACTTGACGCAGGCACTCATCATGGGAGGAGGGAAGCAGCTTTGGAATGTTTGCACAGTGTTGTGAATAATGGTAAAGTAGACAAACGACAGTTGCCAGATGTAGAGATGCAGGTCTCCCTGGAAAATGCATTGCCTGGTTTTCTTTCGCGTCAGTGCCCAATGTCGCCTGAGCAGACTTTTTCTCTGCGAATCGGTCGGTTCATGCTTACCTGGCTCTCTTGTGAATGTTCTCGGTCCGCGCAGCGAGATAAGCCTCTCGTGCTCTGTCCTCAAAGCCAAGTCTTGTCAGCCAGCTGACTCTCTCTTTGGACTTGGACTGGGAATCATGGGTGGACTCTAATTCGCGGATAATGATGCCAGCCAGTCTGGCGGCTCGCTCTTCCACTTTGAAATTGATAAAGTCTTGCGCAACAGCGTTACTTCTGAGCCCCCGAGCGAGTCCCTTCAGCTTTTCAACTCGAACAACCGCAGGCTCGAACTTTTGAAGCGCAATGTCGATGTCAAGCTCGTCCATCTGACTCTCCACCCAGCGCAGGTTCTGCTGATTGCCGTCAACTTCAATGAGCATGTCTTTGATATCAGACAATGTCTCTAGAAGCTCCGTCTTTTGCAGGAGGCCAGGGTCTCGTGATGCAAAGTAGTTGATCGTCTCTCTGGCCTTGTTGTTGGCTTCCATCTCCGACTGCAGGCCCTTGCGTAGCTCCTCGACCGCTTTTCGCACGTTGAGCAACAGGCTCTTCTTCTCATCCGCCTCCTGCTTTTCAGTTCGGTAGATGAACGATTCTTGACCACCGCCTCGAACCATTATAGCATCAGCAAGCTTGTTCCTGCCTCCTGAAGACTCGGCCGTGCCGGGCATGTCTACAACCTCGATGTCGAGCAGCGACCAGCAGCGGTCAGCGACCAGCTTAATCATGGGTCCACGAGCATCCGCAGGCGCATCGGCCTTGCGCTTCTTCCTGGACGCAATGAGAAGGTGATCATTCAGCAGGAAAATCTGCATGGCTCGTCGAGATTTGTAGGTGGCATTGTCCAGCTCAACCCACGGGCCAGCATTTTGGACGACATGACGGCCAGCAGCGTTGGGCAGGAACTTTTGAGAGCCCTCCACGTTCTTGTACAAGGCCTGCATTTGCGAATTCCACAACGCGCTTCTATCGGCAACAGAACTTCGCTTGTCTCGCTTGCTTAAGCCGGGCGGGGCACCGCCCGGGATGGTGGCTGGCTCATCGTTCTTCATGGATGCAGCTCGAAGAGCAGTCGTATTGGTCTTGAGCTCAGCCATGAGGTTACGCAGGGCCCTCATTTCGCCCTTGAGCTTCTCGGCTTCTTTGCTGATTTTGATAAATTGGGTTCGATTCTGCAGAATATTGTGCTGCAGATCTGTGGCGGCACGGCCCTTCAGCTTGCGAAGCGAGTTTTCAAACTCTCGGATTTGATCATCGGTCGCATCTCCCAGAACTGCGGAGACGTACTGGTCCGGAACTAAATTGGGATCGCGCAATGCCTTGATATCGATGACCGGGGCTGCTCCAGCTCGAGAGGGGGGCGGCCGCTGCTGGTCTTTCTTCTCATATTTGGATGTGGAAGGAAGTGATGGAACAGGGGGGGCATTAGGGTCGAAGTCCGTAGGGAGGTTGTTGAAGCGAGTGGAATATCGTTGTTTGACAAGGTCCGAAGTCTAACAGATGTCAGCTGAAGGGTGTCTTTTGATAATGCCTTTGGAAACCATCAGTCCTTGGGCATGAGGAAAGCAATACCTTTCCACCCGCCATGGGCGGAGGCCGAAGTCTTGGCCTCGGAACTGGCACTGCCTCTGGTACGAGTGGCGGGGCACCCGCGAGGGAGGCATCTTTGGGCATAGGGCCAGATATCTGTTTCGGGGCGCTGATGGTTGGGCGAGCTGGTCGGCGCTTCTTCCCGCTCCGAAGCGAGATCTTGCTTCTTTCCTCCGACATGATGGGCTACTGATGAGGAGGCCAGATGAGGGAGTGCTGTGATTCTTGACTGGCCCAATGCCCTGCTCCTCCGTTCCGCTGCCCGCGGCGAGTGAAGTTGACGAGAGGAGATGCTCCATCAAGGCCGAGGTTCTCCCGCCCCATCCCGCAAGCCCCAGCTTCAGTGGCAGTGGCAGTGGCAGTGGCGGTGGCAGTGGCGGTGGGCACCCGTGGCCCATGCCTGATGTCGTCGAAAAAAATAAAAATTTGTTGTTGGTCGGCTTCTGATGGGCGGCGGGCACAAGCAGACCGACTCGTATCCGACTTCTTCGACTTCCGACTCCCTATTCGTCTTTGACGTACCGACTACAACGGCTTCGATAACCGAACAGCAAGCAGCCTGCTTCCCCTCCATCACCCCATACGACCACGCATCATTGGGGCTTTGTTCTTTTCGTCTCGATTCAAACTAAATCGAGCTTCTTGTTCTTTTTCTCCCGTATCAACACTGGCACATTCCCCTTTGGCAAAAATGGTCCAAACGTCAACTGTAGTGACCGCCGCCGTCGCAACCGCCGCCACAGCCATCGTCGGTATGTCGGAACTCTATGCGCACGTTTCTCTCTGCGACTAGTTTTCAAGACCCAGTCTATTGTATTATTCTTGAGACGGTATCTTAAACTCCTTGCTGATGATCGGGCGTCTTCTTATACTGTAGCTTACGCCGTTTACTTTGACTACCGGCGACGAAGCTATGCCGAATTCCGCCGCGACTTGAGACGAAACGAGCGCAGACAAGTTCGTGCGGAGAGGGATGAGGCCGAGGCTTCAACGCGCGCTCAACGAGATGCCATCAAGATCAGAGTCGACGAGACCAAGGCAGAGGGCTTCCCCGCTGGTGTTGAGGAGCGTGAGGCATACTTCAACGAACAGGTCATGTCTGGAGAAATGCTCAGCTCGGATCGTACGTCATACCTACCTAGTCAATCGCGTCCCTTTCCTGCATTGCTCAAGCTAACGCTGTTGCAACGCAACAGCTTCCAAAGCCGTCGAGTCCGCTCTTGCTTTCTACAAGGGTCTGAAGGTGTACCCTGCTCCAGGCGACCTGATCAAGATCTACGACAGCACCGTTCCCAAGGTTCGTTTGCAGTCAGCTGGCAGATGAATTTCTCGCTGTTACTGTGTTCTAACTCTGTTCGTTTCTTTCCAGCCTATATTAGACATCCTCGCCGAGATGATAGCATACGACTCATCTCTCGACATCCGCTCCCGCCCTACCGGCCCTGGTGGCATCAACCTCGGCGACATTCCCAACGTCGGTCTTGACTGAGCGAAGCACGCATCTGTCATGATCAATCGGCGTCAAACCTACAGCCCTAGTAGAGAAATACATCTCCCCTCTACTTTGACGAAACCATTGCATCGACCTCACCTATCGATTGCATTCCCTAGGCTGCGTCTCACCACAGGGCGCTCGGTTGGTACAGGGTTACGGATAAATAGACACCACCCAAAAAAGAGAACGATGGACCAAGGGACGGGAGGCGATGTCCTTGTGTACGATATATATATATTTCGCTCTTCCGTTCGCGTACAGAGCTTTGTGTAAACAGTTCTTAACGGCAGTATAATACCGCTATGGAAGGTGGAAGGCGTCTGGGAATACCCAAGGCAATGTTTCCCATGAATCTTCTTGTGGGTTCACGCATGATTGTGTGCTTCGACAATGTGACGTATGGCGGGTGTACCATCACACAATTTTTACGAAAATGATGCCTTGCCGTTTCGAGGCATTTATTGACTGAAGGTGAGATTGAGGACGCAAAGTGAATTTTTTTTTCTTCTTTTTTTTTTCAATCAGAACGACCCTTCTTATTCATCAGCTGTCCGGTGGCGGTGCCTCCCGAACCACAACATTTTCAATTTTCCTCCCCTTTCTATCAACGCGATCATCTCTGGGATCGAATCCACCGTTCCCCCATAAAGCCCACTCCGGCGTCGGCTCACCCATGTAGTCCTCCGGCGTCCAATCACCGTCCGGCCCTCTCTCCTCAAGAAGCTCAAAGAACTTGGTATAATCGATGTGCGTGTGCCACCTGCCATTGACCGAGAACCGCTCGCTGGCCAGCAGGATACAGCAGCTGTGCGCATGTTCTGCCGCAATGCCATATTTCAGACCCTTGTCCTTGAGACGCTTCTCGAGAGCGTTGACGAACTCGCACACTTCCCAGTAGAAAGGGACATTGGACATGCTGAGTCCGGCGTTGGAGGACGTCGATGTGCCGCAGTATGTCACGCCCTTTACTTCCACAAAACAGGGAAGGCCTCGCTCGACAAGCTGTGCGTAACCCTCTGCTTCGTCCTCGACGTTGAACCCCTTCACGAGGGTCAGTCGGAAGACAGTGCGGTGACGGAACCGCTTCTCCCGCAGAATGTCGAGACATGTTTGGAAGCGCTCCCAGAAGTCTCGGTGGAGAGGTCTGTCAATCTTGCGCAGGGAGTCTTTGTTGGACGCGTCGATGGAGACGTAGAGTTGGGTGACGGCCTTGAGGGCGGCCAGCTGATCGGGGTGCTGTGCGTTGCAGACCAGGAATGACGAGATGCGCTCCGCGTGAAGCATGGCGAGGAACTCATTGATGTGGGGGTAGAAGATGGGCTCTCCGACCAGGGACAGCGCGCAGTGACGGATCTTGAGGGCTTCGGCGTAGCGCTCTGCTCGTACGCCAGGAACGCCTCGCAGCATCCTGATCTTTTTGTAGTGGCCTTCCTTGACGCCTTCGAAAATCATCTCGGGGGGGTCGACGACCCAGCGCCAGGATGTTCCAACGGGGTTGGTGCCGTGTCTCCAGCAAAAGACGCATTTGTTGGAGCAGGACAGGGAAGGGGTGGTTTCCATGCATTGATGCGAATTGATGCCATAGAGGGAGTATTTGTAACAGCTCCCTCGGCCGCGAAGAGCAGACTTGGTCCAGCGACAAATCTTGACTCCGGAGTGAGATCCGACGATGGAATATCCTTGCTTTGTGAGGGCCGCATAGGTGGGTGAGTTTTTGGCAACCATTTCCTTGATCACGGGAGCAACTTGGGTGTGCTTCTTCGTCGACGACCCATACGATGTGAAATCGACGGCCAGAGGGGCTTTCTTGCTGTTTGTGCTGAGCTTGTTCGCCGATGTTCGTAGCATACGTCCAAGGTCCTCCACATCGTCCAACGGTCGAGAGGATCCCTTCTCCCCCCCAGAAGCCTCATCTTCGAATAAAACCTCGCCATCGTCTTCATCGGCGACATCCTCGACATCGCTCTCAACTGCGTCTCCACTTCCCGGTACGCCTTCACCTAAACTACCGTTTCGCGCAACGTGAGCAATGACCTCTTGTATGCCCAATGCCCACTCGTCGAATCTCTCAACATGATTTCCGCTCA
Organism: Epichloe elymi; assembly: GCA_023658475.1. NCBI lineage: Eukaryota > Fungi > Ascomycota > Sordariomycetes > Hypocreales > Clavicipitaceae > Epichloe > Epichloe elymi. Next base: position 1,978,177 of record CP098274.1, read on the forward strand.
TGTCGCCCATGCCAACAGGATAAGCGCGTTTGCGGGCAGTCAGCTTCGACATCCACCTATCAAGCTCCTTGGCTTGGAAGCAATAGCCCTCTGCCTCATCAGGCCAGCCCTCCTTGTCTCCAAACCCAAAGACTGAGTAGCCAAGCAATGATGCCAGAGGAGCCGTGTCGATTCTAAAATCGTGATGCGTCTCTTCGAGGTGTTGCAGGAGTGTGTCGTTGATCGTGTCAATATTATAGCTTGGCAAGAGAAACAAGTAGAAAAGGTAGGCGTTCTCGGCTGACTTGGCAGGGCTAACAAAAAAGTCTTCGAAGTCGATATCCGCCAAATCGTGGACTTCAGGTTTCAGAACCCGTCTCCCAGTGTCTTGTGAGAGTCGAGCGGCAGATCTCGACAACGTGGCCAAGTACTGTTGCGCAATCTTTTCCGTCTTCGTCGTAACTGAGGAAAAGAATATCAAGACCTTGACAGGCCGGCTCTTGTCGTGATACACCTTGTCTTCTGCGACTGGCTTCTTGACCATGCCACCCTTAATCCTGCGGGGCCCATCGGGTCCAGTAGTGTTGATCCTTCCGGTGATGACAACATTGGACCGTCTTTTCGCATCCTCGGTGACAATTGTACTTTGCGATTCTTTCGGTAGCGCCTTCAGGGGCTCCAATTCCACCTTGTTGCGAATATACACTCGGATCGCCGCGAGAAGCACCAGCGCACACAGTATGAGCGGTGTTCGGTTTTCGTGCCAAAGCTCGACAACGTCTTTTGCGCCCAGTTATTATTAGCCAGCCCGTCAACGCACTCTGAAGACAGATATTTTGTCACCTACCATCAAACTTGACCCCTGAACGACCCTTGAACAACCCTTGGAGCGGGTCCGTTTTCTGACAGACTTCAGCCATTCTGCAGGCTTTACGATCACCTCCGGCGTTCAAGATGAGGAAGCGTGGTCGTTTTTTTCATCGGTACGTCAACTGGTCTGACTGTAAATTTGGCGGGGACAAAGTCTCAGCCCGCAGTGGATTTTACTTGTCGATAACGCAGCACGTCAATTTCAAATGCGACTTGGACCCCAAACCAACCAGTCTTAGCTAACCTAAACCCCAAAACAAGCATTTGACGGCTTCGAGGTCTTGGTCCGAATCATCACGCAATGCATTCCAATGTTCTGCTCTCTAGCTCTACTTTTTTTTTCCCCTGGTCATTAATCTTGTATTCCTGGCCACAAAAGTGAACACCGCATTGCTTACATCGAGTATTAGTGTTGCAGCAGGGGTACAAGACCGCCTGTTTCTGCAATGCAACTTGAAACCTCTCAACTTTCATCAACAACTACGAAGAGGAATAAAAAAACACTCTTGGGCATAGGAAAGCAAGTTGTTTTAATATGAGCCAAGTTGTACCGAGCAAGAATGGCAACAAGTGACCTGCGGAATAAATTGCGAATATCACTCTGAAAAAGTTGCAGAGCAAGGCCCAACAAACGTCTAGGAGAGTAGCTTGGAAATATCTGCCATCCTCGTCTCCTTGGCCGCCTTGACTTTCTTTTCCTTTTCCTGAAATGCCTTCGTGACCAACTGTCTCTTTTGCTTTTGAATATCCAACACACTCTCTTCAACAGATCCTTCCACAATCAGCCTCCAAACAGTTGTCTCTCTGGTTTGTCCAAGTCTGTGAACCCTGTCAATGGCTTGGTCCTCGATCGCGGGAGCCCACCCTAGGAATAATCAGCACTTGGAAATAACATCAAAGAGGAGACGGACAGGTTGAAAATACGTACAGCTATCTGATAAAATAACGGTATCCGCAGACACGAGGTTCAGTCCAACACTACACACGGCCAGGCTTGCAAGCAAGATTCGTGTGTCAGCGTCAGTGTCCAGTGCTCGAATGGCACGATCGCGTTTTTCCGTATTCATGCTTCCATCGACTCGGCTGTATTTGATGCCGGAGCTGTTGAGTTGATTCTGAACAATGTTCAGGAATGATGTCCACTGTGAGAAGATCACCACCTTTGAACCGGGGTTGTTCAACGTGGCTCGAACGATTTGCATCATGGCTTCAGTCTTGGAACTCTGCGTTGTTATGTCAAAGTTCTCATCAAAGTCCGTCTCTGCCGCGGGCTCCAAGAGACAATCTTCGGAAAGCACGTTCCTGCACATGGGGCATCTGTGCTGGATCTGAATGGCTCTAGTAATGCAAGCTTGGCAAAATACGTGCTTGCAATTCGTGATGACTGGACCAGTCGGTATGTCGTAACATATAGCGCAATCCTCTTGGTTCTCAACGTAGAGTCGCAGAGCCTCCCGTAGTAAGGTCGTGTTTTTTTCATCCAAAGGCACAACATCTTGACCTTCAAACAGCTTCATCAGCTCATTGATCCGGTTTTTGCAGAGCGTCCAATGATTGCACCTTGCAAGCTGTCAGCTGCACAATCTATTTATGCTGGAGGGTGGCAAAGCAACTTACGTCTGGCGCAGCCGTAGCAGTCGTTCCAGGACGCCTTGGAATTTCCCCTTCTGCTCGGCTACCTTGGTTTGGTACTCCGCAAGTGCACCGCGAGCTTCATCACTATGTTCTGATTAGCCTAGGCATCCTCGATCGAAACCACGGTCTAATTACAGCAGGATATCATATCTACGTTTCTCCTCAGGGTGAAAAGTGACGTGATGCAAATATTCCTTCTTTGGTGGTAATTTTAGATCGACAAACTTCATGTCTTTCTTTCGCCGGAGACAAATGTCCTGCATGAGTGCTTGCAAGACTGCCTCTGCGCTAGAGTCACCCGCCGCCAACTTTCTGGTCACCTTTGTGTTGTAGATCTCAGGCTGTTCGATTCCTCCAGTGATGTGCAAGAACTTGATCAGAGACTGCAGATCCTTCACCGAGTTGATTCTGGCGATTAACGGTTAGTATAATCGGGGCCAAAGGTATAGCATTGCTCAGCACCTACATCGGAGTACCAGTCAAGACCCATCGCGACTTAGCTTTGATATCGCATGCAGCCAGACCAACCTTTGTCTTGGCGTTGCGAATGATGTGACCCTCATCTAGGACAACACGCCTCCACTCAACGCTGCTCGACAAAAGAACCTGGGGCACCTTGGCATCTTGTTCGCGAGCAAGCTTGCCATAACTGGTAATTACCACATCGTACTCCATCAGTTCTTTGGTGGTCATTTTCTTGTCTCCGTGATAGACGAAAACACTCGGAGCGCATTCAGGTTTGACGTGGCGTTCGATCTGCTGTTTCCAGTTGCTCATGACGCTAACAGGAGCAACGATCAACGTCGTTCCCGAACCCCCCGTTAGTATTAAACTGATGATTTGAAGGGTCTTACCAAGTCCCATGTCGTCTGCCAAGATGCCACCTGAGAATAGTTGTGGCGGCGATGTATTAACATAGTCTGTTGCGGCATTCCAATAGTAACCTCTACTGTCCTGTTTCCATAACTGAACAATGTTGCCAAGCTCTTTTGTCGGCAAGACTGGATTCTCCTTTAGAGTCATCCATGCCAGCCCCTGAAATTGTCTCAACACAAACGTCTGGATTTATGACGGGAGCAGAAAACATACCTGAAGTTGATACGGCAACAGAGTTGCTGTCAAAGCTGCTGGTTGTTCGCATCTTGGCATTTCGGACAAGTATTTCTCGTCCATGGCAAATGTTTTGATTGCATCAGCCCCATTGCTGAGATCGACAGACTGGCTGTGCTTCAAAATATCCTCCAGTGATATCTCGGGTTCATGGAAACGTTTTGTGCCAAATCCATGCGTCGAGCCACCGGCTTTTAAGCCCAATGTAGTCCTCTGAGCTTCAGCTTCTTTCTTAGTGCGCTTCAGTTCCGTGGTCTTAACGAGCTTGTCATCCTTGAGGCTGTTCTCAATCCTTGTGCGGTCTCTCGGATTACTTGGCCCATAGAAAGCAAGTTTGACGGGGCAATCGTAAGCCCCTTTATACCCAGACAGGGAAGCTTCGAGAATGATGTCTCCCGAATCCTGAGTCATCATCAGCGTCTGTAACTATGAGTGGTTTATTGTCCCACTGACCACATATGGTGCTACTTTTTCAACTATCTTTCTGGGCAAGTGTCCAATTTGCTGATACATGACGTTGTCCATACGGATGGCGTTCCTGTCATACTGGATTGCAAATTAGAGAACCATGCACAAAACCAATGGACAGCCACACGCCTTACTTGATTCTCAGGTTCTCGCCGACACAGGACAACCTCACCGGGAGAGGCTTCGCCCCTGTAATATTGGATCCCAACAATCTTAGTATCTGGGAAAATGAGGGTTAATCAGAAGGCCTCTTAAATCAATGGCATCAGAAGTTAGCACCGAGATCACGCACCAAAGGTGCCGTAAAGTTCTCTCACAGGCCCGTCATCGTCCTGAGTCAGGTCCAAAACCTCATTCTCGTATGCTGCCGTTTGAGAGGAACTCATCGGCTGACTGGACGAAATTGCATGCCGGCTAACCTGCGTGCCGCTGGGCGAAGAGTCATAGACAGATGACCCGCCCAAGCCGGTCGAGGAGGTCGCTTGGGCGGGCGAATGCCGCTTTGCTGGCAGCTGAGATTCGTAGTCGCCGGTGAGATCAACCACATCTCGAAGGCTTCTTTTTTGGCGGGCAGGCATGATACTCTAATGAGGCGCCAGATGAAGTGTGTAAGTCATTTCGGTACTTTATTGCAGCCACCAAAGTTGGTAAAGGAAATTCACTCACGGTAATTCTCGTCACTTGGCTGTTGGAGAGGAAACCCCCACAGAATACTGCAAAACCCCGCAATTTCAAAACGAAATGAAGGTTCAGATGTTGCACGCAGCTCGCAGTTGTAGTCAGTTGTGTAAGTCGCCTGAGCTTTGACTAGCGCGCTTTGTCCAACTGGTAGTTTTCGTCGATGGTGTGTCTCCAAGCAATGGGCCCACGACTGAAGCGCGCCATCACGTGATACTCACCCGACTAACATCCGACAGCCGTCAGGACCACTATTTCTTTCCCGTTTAGGACTAGTCTCGATCACGCAATCATGAAGCCCCCCAAACGAGAAGGGTATGTATAACGACGACTTTTTCTATTTTGAACGACACTTCACCTTCTCAACTTCAACCTGGAAGCATTCTACGGCTCTGAAAGTGTCCATACGAAATATGAGCTTTTATTGCATACAGAGCTATCATGCTATCATTATGAAGAGACACCGCTAACACACATTATACCGAAACACCATATCAGGGCTCCACAACAGCTGCCAAGGAGCGCAGGCAGGAAGGACAAAAATTCTCAACGCCTCAAGTGGGCGAACGAAATGCAACGGTCGAGAAGGAAACCAAACGCTGCATATGTCAAAGCAACAAAAACAAAGAAACGCCGACCCTGGATGCCCGCGCACTTGACGCTTTTGCTTCATCCTCGCCTCTACTGCTTCAACAGACGACCATACGCTGAGTAGTAGTTGCAACCAGGGACATGGCTACTCTTGCCAGTCTTCTCATCAAAGATGTGGCAACCCTCTTTAGCTACGTTGGGGGGAGTGTATACTGGCAAAGTTGCTGGTTAGCATGTCCGCGAAGTGCGAGGACTCGACGGTGGAAAAGAAGCTCACAGTGCAACGAGACGGCGAAGTCGCTGCCTCTGTTGGAAACGCGGTGCAGACCAAGCTCATCGGCCATGTAAGTGACGCCGTTTTCCTTGTATGTTTTCTCAGAGATGACCTTCATGGGCCCTGGCTCTGCATCCTTCTCGGGGAAGGCATAGCGGGTTTCCGTCAGGTTTCCGTGCAATATCTTCATCAGGCAATGAGCATTGCCGTGATCATGGATCGGGCTTCCTTTACCGGGAGACCATACGAGGACCAACTGTTGACGACGCAAGACATGCATCAGTTATATGCGTTGCAAGAACACAGAGCATATTGTCTGCTTGACGGGTGGACAACTTACCAAGTTGCTCTTGCCGTTACCCTCATCAACAAGGTTACGGGTATACCCACGACTGGCGTCACCAAATGCGTACTTGCCCCATTCCATGGGGTTGCTATCATAGTCCCTCATCAAGTCGTTCAACAAGTCAACGTCTACATCATCCGAGGTCAAGCCAGACGAGGGGCCAAGAGCCTTCTTCATGGCCTGCACAAGCTGTTCGAACTTGTCGGTCTGCGGGAACCCGAGAGCAGCCTTGTTGGTGCTGCTGATTGGGACGGCACTTGAAATGACGTCGACGGCCATGATGGAGTTGCTTGTCAAGGTTGCAAGGAAGATATGCATAATGTCTTGTACTGAGGTAAGGTATAGTATCAACTTGAGAGTAATGTAACTTGCTGCACACAAAGAAAAGGACAACGCAGCAACGACGACGACGATACCGCCTTATCGGTGGACAGGAGGGGGAGAATAGCACCGGCTGGGTCACCTGAGTGCTACGCCGCGTCGGTGGATAGTATTGCCGGTGTAGACGGTGGGGCTTTTCGCCAAGATATTTTCGTCAGACCACCACCAGCGACTGGAGCAAAGTGCCTGAATGGCTTCAATCGGGACAGGCGGACCTTGGGGGAGATGTGGTTGCGGCAAGATGGTGCGACATGGTTGGCCACTGGACCCGAAAAGTGGACGACCCCCGCCAGCAGCAAGCAAGCGTTGAAAAACGAACCACAGATGTGCAGTGGCCAGGCGTAATAGCTGGGCGGGAAAAATGGGCCAAAAGCAAAGCACAGAATCCTACGGATCCTACGGCTTATCCTACGGAGAAGGAAGAATTTGAACGATCAAATTGCATTATTTTGCAGGTGTCCAGTGAGGGAGTTTCCACAATACGACGAAACGTGCGGAGGACAAAGTAGGTTTTCAATTACCTTGTTTGTTTGAGAAGACGTAAAAAATTGCCACATTTGGCCACATTTGGCCAAGGAGGCCTGTTTTCGATGACTCGCAAGCTGCTTCCAAAAAGCGGGCATTTGTATCGTATCTGCATTGCAAATTTCACATCGCGACTGACATCATCTTTATGCGACACAGTAACAGTAGGAGGGGGACAATCGGAGCGAGGCGGCAGACGCAAATGATTGGATTTCGGCACCAAGCGCCGACTGGAGCGGCAGGAACAGAAGTTGACCCCTTCCAAGTTGTAACACGGATTATCGATCCACGCACGACAACGGGTCTGATTGAAAATGCCGACCGCCGACAGCCGTGCCGTGGGAGAAGAAGGGCAAACGAATGCTCTCCACACTGTGCCCATTACTCCGTACTCCTCACACAATTCACGCACGAGCTGCGCTGGCGCTGCGCGGCACGCAACAAGACTCATTACTCCAAGCAGAAACAGGCGCTCAGCAGCGTCGGTCAATCAACCTAATAATTGCTGAAGAGTTGCATCCGTAATTAAATATCCTAGAATGTTTCAATCCAGCATCTGCCATCGTAGACTCTGAACAATGGTATTGACTTTTTGTTCTGGCTGGAGGAGGAGTTTCCCATTGGGGCTATAAGCAGGCAGACCGGCATTTTTTGATTTTCCCCCCCTCGGTTCATTATATATCAGGGCGGTCCGTTTTATAACCCATTTTTAGTACCGAGAGATGCTGGCGGCGAAATGGAGATTTCTCGGAATCATTCGCGCGCTCGGGATTTCGCCCACTTCCATATGCATTGAAGGAGTCATTCGTTTTCCCTCACTGCACTTGAACCTCCAAAGAGTCTTGGTCAAGGCTGCGGATATCTTTCCTCCTCCCCATATGAAAGCGAGCGAGACAAGTTCGGGGTGGAACCGTGAACAACAAGGCCCAGTAGTAGGCGAGACTACAAACTGTTACAAACCAGGAACAAGACGGACAAGAACGACGCCATGGCCGCGACGCTGACGTCCATGTTCAACTCGACAAGTGGCAACGCGGAGACGTGCGACGACAACTCTGGAACCATTGACAATGGCACGTTGTGCAACCGCAATGCCGACGTCGACCTGGCGAGTCAAGCACCTTGCGGGAAGGTCTCCGAGGAGGCGCGAGGCTGGAGGCGCATCATTCGCAACTTTGCTCCATCGTACGTCGTGTTCTTTCCGTAGACCCTTTTCTCACCCCAGCACATGGCAAGATTTGCGCACATGTTCTTCAGCCTCAGCTCAATGGGGCAATCGGTTTGGACGGACCAGCGCTAACACAGCAATCCTCGTGGTAGATGGTTCGCAGTCAACATGGGAACAGGCATCGTGTCCATCACCCTCCACAACTTACCGTACAACGCCCAGTGGCTCCAGCACATCAGCTACATCTTCTTCGGACTTAACATACTGCTCTTCACCGTCTTCCTGGGTCTCTCCATCGCACGGTACACCGTGTATCCCAAGATATGGTGGGCCATGATATCGCATCCAGCACAATCTTTGTTTCTCGGCTGCTTCCCAATGGCATTCGCAAGTGAGTATCGCTCTTTCATGGTTCCCCTTTCATCACCTCTCTCCAGAAGCATGGCGACTAACTGGCCTTCTGTCTTGTCTCGCAGCCATCATCAGCATGATGATTTTCTGCTGCCAAGACTGGGGAAAATGGCTCGTCTACCTCGCCTGGACGTTCTGGTGGATTGATGTTCTTCTCTCCATGGCCACAGCCATCAGCATGCCCTTCATAGTCATGCATCGCCATAAACCAGGTCTAAGCAGCACCACCGCCGCACTGCTGCTTCCCATCGTCCCCGCTGTTGTTGCAGCTGCCACGGGTGGCATTGTCGCCGAGGCGCTTCCCGATCATGGCCACGCGCTTACCACTCTCGTGGTGTCGTACGTTCTCTGGGGCATCGGTGAATGCATGTCTGCTTGCGTCCTTGCGCTGTACTTTCACCGCTTGACTGTTCACTCCCTTCCACCCAAGGAAGTGATTGTGTCCGTCTTTCTACCTGTTGGGCCCCTCGGACAAGGCGGTTTTGGCATCCAGCAGCTGGGCAAAGTTGCCGTAAAGCTTTTGCCGCAGACCCAAGTGTTCAAAGCCGCTGGGGTGGACGTCGCGCGTGGCGCCGAAGCTTTGTACATCCTCGGCGTGTTCACCGGCATGATCATGTGGGGGTTCGCTCTCGTATGGGTGTGCTTCGCCCTCATCAGTCTGGCGACGATTCGACATTTCCCCTTCAACATGAGTTGGTGGGGGTTTACTTTCCCTCTTGGTGTTTGGGCAACTTGCGGTAGTATGCTGGCCGTCAATCTTGACAGTACATTCTTCAAAGTGGCTTCAACAGTGAGTCATCCCTGCTTCTGGTCTGGTCCTGCCCCAATTGCTGACGCATCTGACAAGAGATTACTTCCCTGTCTGTACTTCTGCTTTGGATCATGGTTGCCAGCAGAACGTTGCACATGGTTCTCAAGGGGGACATGTTCTTCGCCACGTGTCTCAAGGATCTCCGAGAAAAGAAGCGCCAACAGAAGGAGAAAAAAAGCCTGAGTGGTGTAATTATGCCCGAGGATTGAACTGAGGCAAACGGGGTTTGACGTTTATACCACTAAGGCTAAAACAAAAGTGGATAAACTAAGTCGACGTGCGGGGGGGACCTTGATAGACCGCCGCGGCGAATGGTGCTCAGTAAAGTCGGCATGCCCATGGTCTGCCATTGATAAGACATCAATTGATATCTCCAGCCAATGGCAACCATGAGTTGATGGAAATGATTCTATGCCCTTGCTTCTAATTCTTCAAGACGCTACTATTATTCATCACGCCATCACCCATGTAATACAGTACTTCTTCCCACTTTGCCTCTACTTGAGCCACCTGGCATACGCCCAGCGAATTCTTTCTAGGGCTTTGGTCTGTACCTGCACGCCTTTGATATTTGATAAATCATCAAGATCCTCCAGGAATTCCTTTTCGATTTCGCTTGGCATCAGGTTACTGGCATAGCTACGAAGTACGTGAACCTCGCAGAGCAACAATCCGTGATCCTTGTATGATAATACATTGTTTTCGGTCGGTCTGGCTTCCGACAGTATTCTGTCGATGTTTCGTAAGATCCGTACAGCCCGGCCTGACTTCTTGTCTCGGCGAAGGCCAGTCCGGCCGCCGAGTATTCCACGCAGATACTGAACTAGGCCGATCGAGACCAGCACGCCTGGTGTCAAGCCTACAAATCCAAAAACCAGTTCTTGACTCTTCAGTAAGGAGTCAATGCCATGCATGGCAACCTCCAAGTCCACCTTGGTCTTTTGTACTTGGATCAACAATGATCGTACAAGATCTCCACGAACAGCGCCCACGAATGGCTTCCGAAGGTCCTGTTCGTACGCCTTCAGCACGGGAGTCACGTCTCCTTCAGCGACCTTGCCGCGGATGTCAGCAAGTTGTGCGCTAGTTATATTCGTATTCCCTTCAACAGCGAAGCGAGGTTTATCCTTGACAAAATCGACAACCATTCGCTCAAGACTCTCGCGGTCAGCCTTGAGGCTATCACGGCTCATTATTGCAATCTCACTGGACTCATCATGGCGGATAGTCTTGATGACCTTGTCGGTCGGCTGCACAATCCAGTTGAACCAAAAGTCTCGAATGGTGCCCCCTAAATTCGTGATCCAGTTGAGGATCTGGTCCTGTCGGCTTACAAGGATACGCAAAATGGTCGTTGAGGAAAGCACACCAACAACAGTGGGAATCCAGTATCGCACGACTCGACTAGGTCGCCCGTTCTCCTTGACGAGGGTTGACATGCTGCCAACGTGTTCTGGGAGCGTCCTGTCAATGATGCGCAAGAGTCGACGAGACAGAACCGCAGGACGATCCGGATTGACACTGTCTTCCAGGTGTATTGAAAGCTCTGGGTCCTCCTCAACGCCTGCAAACACCTTGTCTTCGAAATCATGAATATTGACGTCCAACGAGCACACCTCTTTTAGCACCATGTCCATTAATGCAACGCTGCGCTCGACCACACCTTTGAGGTCATGGTTGTCCTGCAGCTCCGCCTTGTCATCATCGTGATCAAATTGAAGGCCTTCGTCCATCAAGACTCCTAGCCCGCTGGCTGTGATTTCTCTCAATTTGCGGAGCTGTGATTGTTTCCTGCGAGCCTCTGAGCGACAGAAAGCCACCGGGGATAAGACCTTCCTCTGAATATTCCCAAACGATCGTTCCCGAATAGTATCCCGTACGATGCCGTAGAACTGGCGCCATTGATGAGATACGCCCGTGGTCGTAGAGTCAACTAACTCAGCAGGTGAGTCTCGGACGGAAAGCGAGCCAAGTCGCACCTTGCTCGCGTTGTAGACATCTTCACCCCAGGCCCAAAACCGGATTGGAAAAGTTTGAACCGTATACAGACTGCTGTAAGTGTAGGAATTAAGCACATCGGACCAGTACCAAATGTCATCGTTGAGAGGGACAATTTGATCCAGCAACGAGTTCAATATAGCGCCATAGATGTGGACGGTCGCTTTGCTGACTAGTAACCACTCGATCTCGTGCTCGTAAGCGCTTTTCGCTCCCGGCTCTCCCGGCTGAGCAAGTTCTTGGATGTCGTGCTTTTTGAGAGAGGGGAGCCCAGATTGATTGAGTAGACCTTTGACGCGTTGGAGGGCTAGCAGATTGTTGGAAGCCGTAGTGGCACTGAGAGACTGGACGACGCGGAGAAGTTGATCTAATCTTAAAGACGAAAATGAATCGGCGGCCACGTGTGCACGCTCTTCCACTTCTGAGCGACCACCGTCCGAGGCGGTCTCTGAGATGAGTGGCAGGCGATCCAAATAGGCATCAAGTCGCCGGACCTGGCTGTGGATCGTATGTCAGTGTCCACGAAACCATCCTGACATATCTCGAGATTGTAGCCGTTCAGTGAATGGGCTGGGTCAAACTTACTCGGACACGAGTGACATGATGCGGTGAGAGGGAGACGGACAAACAAGCGGCCAAGAGAGTTGCCCTGGTAGCTGGCTTTGCAATGAGACTGGGGCTAATGTCAAACTGACAAAGCCTCAATCGGCATTGATCCAACTGACCAGGCGGTGGTACTCTGTAATCTAGTGAGAAAGTGTGGGGGAGCGAATCAGAAGAAACTAGGTGGCCAAGGTGGCTGGATACGTATGCCTAATCAGACCACTAAATAGTAAGTGAACAGGTCGGAAGGATGGCCAGCCGACAAAGTTTTGTTTACTTTGCCGGAATAGATGGATGGGGACTGGCGCCAACGGGCGAGCACGAGAGTTGAGATAAAATGGTGGTGGCGTGGGGCCGTTGCGAGATCGGTTCGTGTTCGGATTCACTGACGCGCAGAAACAAGCAAGACCACAAAAGAGCGTTTGCACGGACGGAGAGCAGCTCGGGGGGTGACGGAGCCAAAAGGAGTGACGCAAACGATTCTAGAGTTGCAAGGCAATATAAAATCAAATGGAACCGTTGGAACCTTCTTTTGAGATGGGTCAACAAGCACCAGAGCAGCTGCCGGCTGAGCCAACTTCGTATTCGTATTCTTGACGTTATCGATAAATCCACTTGCACAAGGCGGTGCAGCAAAAATCGGGTGCGGCACGGAAACCGGGATCTTGCACCAGTCAGTGGCCTCATTCTCGGGCCACACAGCCGTTACCAGATTGGCTGCTGGGCATGTGGTCTGTCGCCGGCTGCTCGCAAGCCGGTGGCCACAGACTGGATCCATCGCCCCTGAGACGATACGCTAGTGGTGTAAGAAGGGGATGAGGCGAACAAAAATATGGATTTGCGCCGCGACTTCCAATAAAATCTCAGCCCTCCCCCACTGCCGCAGTCCCCTGATAGTCAATCTCTCCTCAAGTCGCCTCTTCACGGCTTGCTCGCCCAATCTCCTCCTCCTTTTTCCTTTCCTTGAAATACAGCGTGCAACACTTACTGCATGTTTGGCACCTGGTGCTGACTTTCGTTTCTTTCGACTGCAAATCAAACTCTTCCAGAAACTCTGGTTCCGAAGCAGTCATCATGGATTTGTTGTGAGTATTTGCCTATTCGACGAGGACTCTCAAAGCACGCCCCTTCGGCGTGAAAGCAGGAATGGCCATTCTGACATGATCGATCTTGCAGCAACGCAACCGTCAACGCCGCCAACTCGACCCAGGACTACTTTACCGTTCTCGAGGAGGTCGCCAAGTACAATGTCAACCTCAACTTTGCTGAGCGTCTGTGGGCGGTACGTGTGCTACTTGCGATGCCGACTGTCGGATCCCAACCCATGCTCAGCCTTTCCCATCCCCGAACGACAAGTGTTGGACTAACAGCGCCATTGGATAGGCTTGGTATCTCTTTATGCAGAATGATACCCTTGCGACCGGCATCATGAGCTTCGTCATGCACGAAATCGTCTACTTCGGCCGCTGCATTCCGTTCCTTATTATGGACAAGATTCCCTATTTCCACAAGTACAAGATTCAGAACCAGAAAATTCCCACCCTTAAGGAGCAATGGGACTGTGCCGCCATCGTTCTCATCAGCCACTTCACCGCCGAGCTTCCTCAAATTTGGTTCTTCCATCCCATCGCCACCTACTTCGGCATGGACTATGGTGTGCCATTCCCCTCCCTCTTGAAGATGGCTATTCAGATTTCCATCCTTTTTATTATGGAGGATACCTGGCACTACTGGTTCCATCGATGCTTGCACTACGGGCCGCTGTACAAGGCTATTCACAAGATGCACCATACCTACTCGGCCCCCTTCGGATTGGCTGCTGAGTACGCTTCGCCCATCGAGACCATGCTTCTCGGCCTGGGCGTTGTTGGATCTCCAATCCTGATGCTCTGTGTCACTGGAGATCTGCACCTTATTACTATGTACACCTGGATCATCCTTCGCCTCTTCCAGGCCATTGACGCCCACAGTGGCTATGACTTCCCCTGGAGTTTGCGCCACATCCTCCCTGTGTGGGCTGGTGCCGACCACCACGACATGCATCACGAAAAGTTCATCGGCAACTACTCCTCCAGCTTCCGCTGGTGGGACTACTTCCTGGACACCGAGGCCGGCCCCGATGCCCACAAGAAGCGTCGTGATAGAAAACTCAAGGCCATCAAGGCCGCCAAGAAGGAGCAGTAAACGCTCAATATACGGAAGCAAGAGGACTTGATAGGCACAATGCTGCAAACATGTTGCATGCGCACACAATTCTTTTTTTTTTTTCGCATGAACAAATTGAAATAGACAATGATCCGCGGGCGTCGAACAGAGCTATAGATTAATGGCCATAGCTATCATGCGGCTACGCCTGATTCCTGATTCGAGAAACGGACGGCGTTGACCATGGCGTTTTTGTTAGGGGGTTCGAACTGAGTATGCATTGGGTGGATTTTTTTTTGTATATATACGTGGTGATGAGCCAAAAAGAGGCCTTAGATCAATACTTAATACACATTACTCAGCCGCTCGCTTTCCATATATAATGACAATGTGGCGCCCCACGACAACTGGAAGTGACGCGCATCCTCACCCCGGCGTGATGGTATGCATACATTTTCATATTCCATGATTCATTGACCCGACTTGCGCGCGTAATGACTGGAAGAAAAAGAAACAAGAAGAACACATGGCTATACCTGCCCATTGGATGTTCACAGCCTTCATCTTCTCACTTGCTTTTAATTGTGCAACAATCTCTGGATGTCGAAGCAGCCTCATCAGCCAGGGTCCTCACCTCACAACTTGTCGGCTCGGGGTCCAGTTCTCCAAAGTCCTTGGCAAGGGAATCGCATAATGTCGCCAAGCTCACATCCTTCTCCGACAGGCCCTTTGGACTGTGAGTCGTCCATCGAATAAACGTGGTATTGTATACCTATGCATGCACACAAGTGGTGAGTGAACACGGTCCTCACATCCTCTTTCAGCATCGATGCTCGGAACTCCTACATTGGACCATTCAGGGTGGTGGTTCTTCTGTTTACACTGGAGTGAAACGGCAGTCATGAAATCCTACCATGTGTATCTTGTATCTTAGTCGATGTGCGCCCCGAAGACTGTGGAGTGGAAATTGGACCCTACCCATGTTTTTGCAAACGTTTTGAACTTGAAGCTTCGCTCTAGCGCTCCGCCCTCAGAAGTCAGCGTCCATCTTCCTCCCGATGCAGTGAGGAGTGGTGTGAGTGCTGTTGTGGTGGAAGGTTTGTTTGTGCCGGGGGTGAATCTCGGTTGCATTGTGGACGAGCGGCGTTTCGTGAGGGCCGAGCGGACAGAGCATGGGATGCGATGCTGGGAAAGAATTCGCGGGCATGACATGATGTAGTGCATGCGGGCTCTGGATGTGGATGGTGATATAAATCATGGACTTTTTGTCTTCTTGATGTTCACAGTGGTGTCGGGCGACGGCGAATGACAATTCACTATGCCCCTTGGTCCACTTGTTCGGTTCGCCGTGTGCAATTGGCTGGCCAAGGTGTTCAGCAACCGGCAATGTGTATTACCCGCCTCCTCTTGAGCAACCTTGTTTAAGCAGGTCAGAGATCTCAGAATGGAGCCGTCGCCGGGAGGGCTTTGATGCAGACATGATTGCTGCCATGAAGAACCCGTTGGAAGACATCAATGTGGTGACCAATATTGGCAATATCACGCATGTGTGGAAGGGGGACAACTTGTATAAGGAGGCCTCGGAGTAGATGCCTGCGGTATATGAGGTTGAGACTGGACAGTGACGATGTTGCCGTCAGTGAATCTAATAGGGATTACCGCTAGGCTTGTCACCTCGAGACTTATTTCCTGCTGCGATCAACCAGCAGATGGTGATGGGTTGCATCTTGAAAGCACGGGTTACATGTGTCAAGATGATTTGACAATCCTTGCAAGCCAGTCGGGTTATGGCCGATGGGCTATCGCAATTCCGTTGCCTCCTCGAACCCATCTGCATCCGGTACAGTAGTCTTAAAAGTGCTCTAATTTGTTCCTGGGCTGATAGCCGTAGAGCGGGTTACTTACTGCCACGAGGAGGGAGCCAAGTAAGGTGGTGAGAAATCAGGTATCAATGAGCAACCTCACTCTTCTACTCCCAAAAGTGGTGAATCTGCCGACATCATTGTGTGTAAAGCCGCCAGTCAGCAACAGCCCAGTCATCGGCCAGCAGACGGAAGCCTGGTAATGATGAGACATTCTCAGACACCTTGAGTTCGTAATTGAACACTCTTCATGGAGTTAAAGTATGCGAGTGGGAAAACAAGAGGCTTAATGAACAAGGTGTCCCGTCGTCCAAGTACAAACTCAATACCTTCACCAGTGATCGGGGTTTCTCATGTTCAGAGACTTTGCCGGGATGATTGTAAGCTTGGCAGCTGCAAGCTCACTGGGGCAAGTTAGGTCAAGACTTATGATGGATGAACTTGGGTGGAAATGGATTGTAACTGCATGGCTGCGGTTTTGTCAGTTGACTAACAGAGACATGGCCACCGTCAAAGACCCGACTTTCCACACGACTGGCTCGGTGGTCAAATCCCGCACATGGCAAGGACGACTGCGTGGGATCCCTCCTCCGCATTCACATCGCCAATATAGCCGAGCTTTCCTTGACCAACCTTGGCCAGCGCCACGGCCGCCTCACCAGCCACGTTGGCGCTTGTTGGAGGGAAGACGCGAGACTCAATGACAGAGTCATCATCGGTTCTGTACCACATCTCCTGCGATGAAACATTTTTCACGAACAAGGCTTTTTGACTATAACTGCGAGGCAGGGATCCAACTCCAGACATTCCAACGGCGGTTTCATTCAACGACAAAGTCGTCCTGTGGTATGACCCTCGCTCCCAGCGTAACGAGGCGCGGGCAAAGAATGTTTTTATCTTGTCTGGCTGGACAAAGGAGGGGAAGAGGCCCATGATAATCGCCGTGCCCCCGCGGCGGACGTATTCAAGGACTGCGTCCCAAATGTGACTATTCTCACGGAGGGTCAGTGCTTCATCTGTTATCAGCACGGCTGACGGCTCTGGCCCATCCGACAACATTCGCATGGCTGTACCGGGTTGCTCAGCACGATCAAACGTTGCGGTCGCTCGAATTGCCGTGAGAAGCGGGGCGTACATGTCGTCGAACCATGGCTGATTATGCAAGGAAATGGCGAGGACTCGGGCCGAGTTTGAGGTCATGGTCGCGAACGATGCGAGTGCCGCTGCGTAGTAGTTTGAAACGTGGGCTCGAAAACAGAAGCTAAGGAAATCAACAAATGATACAATGATACAATAAAGTGGTTGCTGACTTGCTATGCTGTGTGTTAGGTTATCAGGATAGAAGGAGCAAGGTGCACCAGGTGTTGTCAGGCGCGGCAGTTTAGCCTTCAGGACACGGGTGATGGAAACACTAACGGACTAGGGTTTAGGGTTATCATGGGAACCTATGATAATTAGTAATAATAAGAGCAAGGGGGTTCATACAAAAACAAGAAGCTGGCTGGTTGAGTTATTAACACGGTTTGGCGGTCGTTTGCGGAAGAATTACATAAGCTGGGTTCAGTCGCTCTGAGCGTTCGGCGGCACCGGCAGGAAGGTGCCGCCGTGGGTGGGTACGGTGGGCGCCTGCCCTGCCACTTGGTGCACTCTGTCTGCCTCTGCCTCCCCTCCCGTTGGGTCCTCTTTAATTCCCACGTTCATGTCAGCAGCTTCGATTCTTGCGTAGTAATCATCGCGCATCTCGAATGCTGAGTCAGATTACGTCCGTCCATCCTCAGCAATGCAGCAACCATCGAGCTCGGGGATTCAAGGTAGGTCATCAACGAGAAACGCTTGTCTTTTGTCCTGCCCGCGTTGGCTGCATCATGCGCGCGAAACCCTGCACCTGGTTCTTCTTGTAGCGAAAAGTTTCGCTTCTTTCTGTCTTTGCACTGCCGCCTCGGCGACTTCTGAATTGCGTCACCGTCTCCGTCTCATAGACCTCACGGTGTGTCTCTGCTCAGTGTTGCTGGACCTTGGCTCATGCGCGGCGATACGCGGCGCCTCCGTCAAGTGAAGCTGGCGCCTTGAACAGCTTGTGGTCTTGCTGAGCAGACACTTCTCTGCAGCTTTGCCGCATAGAACCCTTGGCTAACACCAAGCCTTTTCCACTCCCCAACAGAGCAGCACTTGCGCGCACAGCTGGAGCTCTTACAGAACCACGACGCCGACGCCTCTACAGCTTCGGGTTCGGGTTCGGGCTCGCGCGACTCGAGAGGCGCACTGTCGCACTCGCCGCCGCCGTCTCGGACGGCGAATGGATACCAAGAGCTGGCTGCTGCCTCACACGAAGCTGCTCGCGCGTTGAGCAAAACCGGAGTTGAGGCGCATATCCACCCAGATCTGCGAGGCGCTGCCGAGCACGCCTCCAACATGATGTCCCTAGATCCTCCCGCCGGTCACAGCCCTGCTGAGAGCCCTCCCGGGCCTCCGAATGCTTCACTAGCCCCGGCTCCTTCATCATCTGCTCTTGATATGGGCGCCATTGGCGAGAGCAGAAAAGCCAAGCGCGAGCTTTCGCAATCTAAACGCGCGGCCCAAAATAGAGCAGCCCAGGTAGGTCACTCGAATGCCTCAAAACGCACCGCATAGCATTCATGGCCTTTTAAACCTCGAGGTTTTCATCATGAGCAACATCAGCTAACGGCAATCCTTACAGAGAGCATTTCGCCAACGTAAAGAGGGCTATATCAAGAAGCTTGAGCAGCAAGTTCGCGAGTTTGCCGACAATGAACAGGCCCTCAAGGCTATGCAGTCTGAGAACTATGCTCTTCGAGATTATGTCATTCACCTACAGTCCAGGTTACTAGACATTCAAGGCGAATATCCGCCGCCACCGCCGAATATCAACCTGTCCCAAGCTGGTGGTCCTCCCCCTCCTGCAAGTGCACCCCCCGAGCAAGCGGCGCCCGCAGTTGGGGTCGCGCCCACACCTCTTGAAGCAGTTGCGCAGGCTGTAGCAGGCCTAGCTGCCCAGGAGCAACTGGCGCAAAGCGAGCAACAGCAACGGAAGCGGCAGAGATACCCTAGCCCAGGTTTCAAGCCTGAGGGCCGCGAAGAGGACACACAGTCGCCCGAAGAGGTCAACAGACAGTACCTGAAGCACGAGGAGGGAACTGGTCGACCAGCGGAGACCTAGTATCTCTTTGCCTCTGTTCCATGTCGAGTTTCTAACCATTTGGGATGATGGAGCATGGTGCCTCTGGTGGTTCGCGGTGGCTCTCCAGCTTGCCCCTATTGGATGAGAAACATGATTTTCGTATCCCGTCGTGGGCTCATCGACTTATAACACACAGTGGCGTTCTACGGACTTTTCGATCAAACACGTGGTAGAAGCTTATTTTTTTTATTTTTCATTGGTGGCGTTTGCTGCACCACACTCCATGTCACAACGACCCTTTTTCTATGTCGCGAGCAGTGATGTGCACATACTTGTTTGCGTAGGGAGACGCAGTTAAGTGCTGATATGTAATGGGTGGATGATTTATGTTTTTTTGTTTTCTTGCCGTTTGAGCCTACGTCCAAGTTTTGAGTTTTGCCTGAAGGAATCAAGGCGTCGATGCATGTTTGTCGGGTATTGATTGCCATGAGTATGTGACTAACCTGCTATAAAAAGCAATCATTGTATCGGGCCGGTCGTTTCGAGAATTTCCCCGAGAAAAAGAAAAGAAGAAGAAAGAGAAAGCTCTTCATTCTCAACTACGGCATCTGCTCCATACAATTGAGAAGAAAATACATTTGACAACCGCTGAACGTGGAAAACAGCCAGTCCCCTTGGGTTGACGCGCATATTTTGACTCCAATATTCATCGCCGATTGTAAACACTCTAGCACACCCGCACCCATCATTGTTATCCTTCCGACCGTCTACTTTACTTTTCAAGAATATGAATTGCCCATGTCGTGTTCCTGCAACGCATTAGTAGGCATATTCCCTGGTATGAGCAACTGGCGGGGGAAGGGAAGAGGAGGAACGAAATACGACCGCCCACAAAAAGAAACATGCCTTGATGTACTCCGGCCCCTTCTCCTGATACTCCTGCCTCGTAATCCTGGCGGCTTTCCAGGCCGGCGACCCAGCCCAGCCGGCGGCTCCTTTCCAGGCGTCCAGCAGCGCGTCCTGGGCACGGCGCACGTGGAGGGGTGAACCGGCGGGCAACAAGGCCCTGAGGCCGTCGCGGACGCGCTCATCAAAGTTCTGGAAGAGCGTGTTGCCGCCCGTGAGGAAGACGTCCCGTAGGAACGCGTCGCGGTCTGGCATGCCGGCCAGGCGCTGGTTGACCATGTCGCCAGCGATTTCGATGATGCCCGCCTGGTCGACGCCCGCGATGGAAGGACGGAACACTACTTCCGGGACGCGGATCCGCTCGACGTTGAGATGGATCTGGTTGAGCTCTGCCTGGGAAGCTGGGTCGAACGGCCGCGGCCCGCGGGCAAAGGCGTGGAGGAGGGATTTGGACCAGTCGGACTTGGCTTCTTGGGTCTGCTCGTAGTCAAACTCCGGGTCGTACTGGAGGAGCTCCTGCTCGAGGTTCTTGAGGTTCGTCGCCAGATCTTCCTCTTCCTGCTCGTCTTCGCTGTTTTCCCCGACGGCAATCTGGCGATAGACGCCCCAGTCATCGTCGTTGGCGCCGAAGTTGTCATCGTCGCCGCCTCGACGGCGCTTCTTGGTGGGGTTATCCGACGCGAGGTTGGCGATGCTCTTCATGCGGATCTGGGAGGCGAGCGACTTGCGGTTGCCGAGGTCGGCCTTGAGACGATCGCGTTCTTTGATCTTTTGCAGAGTTCCCAGACGGGCTTGGCGCTTGTCCTCGAGCCAGTTTTCAAGATCGTTTTCACGGCGCTCCCTGTCGAGGCGCTCCTCTTCGGCGATGCGAGCCCTTTCGGCTTCCTTTTCGGCCTTGGCGCGCGCGCGGGCTTCGTGGTTGGACTTCATAAGTCGTTGCAGACGCTTCTGTTTGAGCTGCGCCTCGTCGAGCTGGTCGTCGGGGGTATCGAGCAGGTCGAAGTTGGGCGGTTCCTGGTCCTCTTCTGGATCGCCGCCTACGTCCTTTGTGCGGGCCTTTTTGATCGACTTCTCTAGCTCCTTGATCATTTTATCGAGCTGAGATTCGTCCTTGATGTCGTGACTGTCTAGTTGGCGGCGGATCTCTTTCTTCGTCTCATCGACAAGCTTGCCTTGCAGATTCTTGTAATACTCGAGGTCCTGCTCCTTCTTCATGAGCCTGTCTAGTCGCATCTTGGCCGCCTGCTCTTGTAATCGGCGCCCACTTTCCTTCTTTCGCTCTGCCACCCGAGCCAGTTCCTCTTCCGTCTTTTGGACGATTACCTCCTCCGTATAGGGGTATTGGATGACCACATCTCGGTCTTCGAGGCCAGTCCATTCCAGGTAGCTCTTGATCTCGTTGTCGTAGTCCTTTGACACGTAGAAATGATCTCTGATCATGTGCTCTGCTTGGGACACGTTGAGCTTGCCTGCGAAGGCAGGATATTTGAGACGGATGAGCTTGAGGAGATAGTCGGCTCCGTGGTAGCCTCCCCAGTTCAAGCGGATCGCTTGTCCGAGCATGGCCTTTGCGTTGTAGACCGGGATTATGTGCGTAGACGTATAGGACGATGACACTACTAGTCCGGTGGTGCCTTTGTTTTGTCGGTAAGAAAAGAGCGAGTCGATACCGTAAGCGAGGGAGGGGGCGCCGTAGCACTCAAAAATGATCTCAGTCATTGCTAAGATGGAAATAAATTCAAAATTAAAAAACCACCCGTCCGTCAGTTTCGAGGGGCCAAGAGCCGAGTTTTGCAGATTATGATACGCACATTTCCTTGAGTAGGGCAAATTGGCAACGGCTTCCGTCATGACAATGGGCACGTCGACAGCTCCGTCGGTGGACTCGTTCAAGCCCAATTTGAGGAATATGTAGTCTAGAACGTGCTCCATGACATCCCAGTTGCTCACGATGCCGGTGCCGGCCTCGTGGGCCGTTCGGATATGCCCCCGTGCCGTCGTATCAGCATAGCAGTCAGCGCCGGCAAATGAGAAGGTTCTGCCAAGCTTTCGATCGCGATATTTGGACATTATCGGCGGCATGCTGAATCGCGGTTTCGACTCGAAGGACCAGCCGGCGCGGACAGTGGAGGATCCTACAAATCCAGGATTGTCAGTCGCTTGCCGCTCACAAACTCCTTCCATTCGCTTTCGCTTCGCTGTCATCTATATATACTATCTGAGCGAACGTACCATTGTCAATAACGATGGCAGCTTTGTCAGGCTGCTCAAGAGCCTTCTTGTATCCGTCACTCTGAGGCTCGATATACTCTTCGAATCGCGTTTCCTTGACAGGGAATAGCTTGGGCGGTGGGATATCTCTATCCAAGGGGCCCGTCTGCTTGGGCTCGTCGACGGCAGAGGGAGCCATGGCTGGCTTCTTTTATGGTCGTCGTCGCAAAGCTTCGATTTCTTTCACCAAGTATTCAAAGCAACCATGTTGAGGTTGAACTTTCCGGGTATGCGGTAAAATGGACGGGATGAAAGGGGTTAGACCTGCGCAATTGACAATGAATATTTCACTGCCGAAAAGATGGAAAAGGAATTCAAGGGCCGAGGGCCGAGGGCCGAGAGCAAGGCTACGGGTTGATTGACGATGGGACAGCGTCTTGTCTCTCGTTGGTGGGTCTTTTGACTCTTTGGCCATGACGCCCGCCCTGCAGACTATATGGGCTGGTGGGTGTAAGAAAGACGCGCCAGCAATCAATGCATGATGTGCATACAGCAGTTTCATTCGATTAAATATTTATTTGGAGCGTATTATGATTTTACTCTATACCGTGGGCATACGCGAATTGGACGTCGTGTATTATCATCCTATCATCCTATCATCAAATGACTATGCGACTGACAGAGCATCACTCTCCAACCTTGATCATAGAACCTTCATGTGGGCTGGTCGGTATCAATGGTATGTACAAACCCTCACTCTTTATGACGGTGGCTTAAGATTGTCCGTAGCTGCCATCAACGGGAGCTTTCAGCGAATGCACTCGGATCAAAAGAGTCGCGTCTCACCTTCAAGATGAAAAAGAACATTTGATTGGTAGTTCTTGAACATTTGCGCCACCAACTCAACGTTCATGTTCTGGATGTTGATGTCCTACGTCTCATGTCAGCTTTCATATCGCATGCTGTCTGTCTCCTCTCCCTTTGCAGAACTGGAAAACGCACCTGAAGACTCTTGTTCATGACGACCACTGCCTCGTTCAATTTCTCCTATTGCCTCCGGGTCAGTCTTGTTTACGAAGTGCATGAATAGGCCTCCCGGAGCGGATGCGTACCACGTTGGTGATGATACGGGACAGCAGCAGGTTTTGTTGGTGTTCATGCGGGCTCTCCTATCGTTTCTGTGAGAAAAACAGGATTCCAATCCTACTTGGACTCTGAAATGGAGCCACGAGACTTACCATTTTTTTCACTTTTTCTTCGATGATCCGGTTGTATGTCAATCAGACACAACAAAGGTTGGGCGTCGCGATATTAATTGGATGCACGGCGGTGGGGAATCGTTGTTGTGACTGCCAGTGACCTCAAAGTGGCGCGGTGAGATGCGGCAGAACCTGTAGTCTTGTCCTCTCCCTCTCCCCAACTTCATGCCAAACCATCCGGCCGATTGATTGTTCGTTCCTGAAGCAAGCCACGCTTTGGTAGCGAGTCATCTTTCCAGCGCAAAACAAACGACCCCTCCTCGACTTCTATACAATGGCTTTCGCTGCTCCGAAAGAGGCCACCGAGGCCCAGATCCAGCACCAGAAGCTGATCGAGCAGCTCGATATCCACGCCATCCACAAGACCTTTCGAAACCAGCGCTGGAAGCCCAATCAGCGCCGGAATAAGAATCTCAAAGCCATCGTTGGCGATGCATCCAGGAGGGAAGCATCAGCGTTAGCAACACCCCAAGATGGCAGCGGCCAAGCAACGCCCTCCAGGGATGATGGTCTATGTACGAGCGGAGCGTCAACGCCAGCAACAAGCAACGGGCGGGATCAACCACCAAACCTGGCACAGGCGTCGCGAAGTCTTTCAAAACTTGTTCTAGAAAAGAGCTTGAAGCCACACGGCGGCATCGTCTCCGCTCCCACGGCAACATACACGAACATAGAGTCGGCGCCTTCACTAGCACACTCCAAGCACTATTGCGACGTCACTGGCTTGCCTGCGCCGTACCAAGATCCGAAGACGAGAATTAGATATCACAACAGAGAGGTGTATGCTCTTATACGATCACTGCCGCAAACCTCCGCAGAGCTCTTCCTGGAAGCTCGTGGTGCACACACTGTTCTCAAGTGAGCGCGGTCGCTTTTTACTGCCTTGACAAGCAACGCCTGTAAAAACTCTATGATTTTCCAGTGGCAAGCCGATTCAGCCAGGCTCACTTTTAAAATCACACACACAAAGACTCATCGACTGGCAAGCGAGGGGCCTAACAAAGTTTCAAATGGAACGTGGAGGAGAAGATGTCCGACCAACAAAGTCAAGCTTCAACTATGCAGCCCTGGCCTTTCGGCCGAGAGATGGCAAATGACGCTCCGGCTTAATCGTGATCGTCCAAGATTCTTTTCTTTGCCACCGACAAGATACCGAGATTGTATGGGGAACATCCTCAGTTGCCAAAGCTAGATAGCTCGGCCATCGGGGCAACATGCAGTAAATCGTAATGAATAACAATGAAGCATCTTGCATTGCATGAAGTCCGATTCGGATCGTTGCACTTGAGCCAATCTGCGTGTGACACGGTGTGACATGTTCTTCGTCGACCACTTGTTGCATGTGTAAGGATTCACGTCGGACGTTGTGTCTGGTGGGAGTCAATTAGTATAGAAGCCTTGCTAGACAACTCTTGGTCGTCCGGGGCATCAGACCGTCGTGCGGAGTCTGGCAGAGACACCCCAGGTGCCATGAATCAATGGCATCACAGAACTGGCTGCGTTGCAGCTTGACCTGTGAGAGTTTGGAAAGGCCAGCCTCGCACGACGAGATGAAAATTTATGGTGAAAATGAAATGCTGTGGGCCTTTTCGTCTCCCCTGCAGCAGCCTGCAGCAGCCACGGGATCGAAACCCAAGTACGGATTAATAGCCCCCCTTGTCGGACGTCCACACGTCAAATCCACTTGCACTGAAGCCTTGTCCCTCGCACGTCGTGCCACCTGTTTGCCTGTGCGAATTGCAGAGACCCTGAATGCCCTGGATGCCATGCTGTCCTCGCATCCCAACGAGAAGCAAGGGCAAAAAAAAAAAATCAAACAAAAAATCCACATGTAAATTTACACCTCTCCAACGATAACCGCGAACGCTACAAAACATAATTACTTTCTCAACGCTCCACCACAAGCCGCTCGGTCACTCAATTCATCGAGTAAACAAAACATTGGCCCATCATGTCGATGTGGATGTCCGATTCCCAGAGTATGCGACCCCCCCCCCTCTCCGCGGCTGGACCCAAATTGGCCTACCCGCCACGCGACAACACGACCGCGGTGTGTCGCAAACTGCGATCACGGCGACCCGGCCAACCTGAAGATATCAAAGAACCTATGCTGACGTGGAATTTCAGAAATCGGAGTAGTCTTCTGCTCTGGTGGTATGTATCCCGCCTCTCCGCGCATCAACAAAAGTCGCCAACCAGAAACAGACAGCTAACATCTCTGCTAGGCGGTCTTTTCCTCATAGGAGGAGTGATGCTCTTATTTGATCGAGCCATGTAAGCCCGCCCCCCCCCCCCTTTTCCCTCGTCTCATTTCTCATGTCCATGTTATCCGAGATAGAGAAAAGAGAGCATAACGCCCCCACTAACCGTCCTTGCCTGGTCGACAGGCTTGCCATGGGAAATGTCCGTACCTGCCGCGCAGACGAGCTACCCATTCTTCCCATGAAATCCATCGGTCCGCGGACGCAAGGGTTAAAAGTCGAAGAAAAGAATCATCGAAAACAATACTGACACAAGCGACCCCAGATTCTCTTCCTTATCGGTCTCACCATCATCATCGGTCCCCAGAAGACGCTCCTCTTCTTTGCGCGGAAACAAAAGGCCAAAGGCACAGCAGCCTTCTTCGTTGGTCTCATATTGATTCTGATACGCTGGACGTTCATCGGATTTATAATTGAACTCTACGGAATCGCTGTTCTGTTCGGGGATTTCATA
Source organism: Epichloe elymi (assembly GCA_023658475.1). Classification (NCBI taxonomy): domain Eukaryota; kingdom Fungi; phylum Ascomycota; class Sordariomycetes; order Hypocreales; family Clavicipitaceae; genus Epichloe; species Epichloe elymi. The sequence goes on from CP098274.1 coordinate 2,004,262, forward strand.
GGCACCATTGCTGGATTTGCGAGGGGGATCCCTGTTCTCGGACCGTATATTGGCATGTTGGCTGACCGTATAGGATTGGGTCGGCGAAACGCCGATTTGCCCGTTTGATTGGGACACGAATAGTCTCTGCTGATGCTGCGATGGAGGATATATTTCGCGCTGTTCCGTTTTGCAGGTGAGGAAGCCCCCGCGCGGTGAGCGATACGAAAAATAAAAATGAATGCTTCGCATCCCTGGACTTGGTTGATGTAGAGACCAAAACAACAAAAAGATTTCTAGATGCAAGGGAATAGTCAGGGACTGGTTCAGATTCGGGATTACGAAATCATTTTTCTTGGCGTCAAGGGGGTGGGCGAAAATACTGTACAATATATGATGAGGATCCTTTAGTTGTGGAAAAACTAACCGCTCGGTAGCTAGAAAGGTTGTGTCATAAAACTGAATTCGTCATCGCTGCACTGCCCGAGCGATCGTGGAAGATGGCCACTGTCCTGCACAAGCGTGTGATCAAACCTCGATTGTCATCATGGAGCTGTTCCTCATCGCACGCTGCCCTACTCGCTTTCACAACTTTCAGATCTTCCAAGGTGTATTGGCAATCTGACATGTCGACAAAATTGTCCTAGGCAAGGCATTTGTAGCTTCAGCAGCTGATGGTAATTAAAATGAGGCGCTAGTTGAACTGTATAGACACCAGACAGTCATTTGTTCGTAACATCTTGAAGTCTTGACTCGACTTCAATTTGTGTAATTGGGTTTCCTTCACATATCCTTTCTCTCACATCTAGTATCCCTGACCAATGAGATAATCCGCCAAACCTTCGACAGTTGAGCTGGTGTTGCCAGCAACCTGGGCCTCGCCATGGTGGCCGATAACAATGGCCTGCTTGGTCTTGGCGACAGCGACACCCAGTCGGCCCTTTGTACAAGCCCAGAATCAGCAATTGCCTGCAACGAACAGCGATCATATAACACCGAGGGGCCAAGCTCCTTGTCCACGTACCTGTCTAGCATAAATACTTCGGTCCTCAGCTCGGGCCATGACGTATCGGCTGCCAGCAATGAAAAGACCATCCGCCAAAGCCTTGTCCTTGGCAGCTGCGTCGCCGCCGACAATAGACGCGATCGTCTTCATCTCCTCAGGCTTGAGCTGTAACATCGCCCCAGAAAGCGTTGTTAGCCGTCCGTCATGACATACACGCCGCCCCACCAATAGGGAGCGACGTTGCTTGTGGATGAATAGAGGTGGGAGAAGTCGGTTTACCTGGAAGTCGGCAGAAGAAGCCCAAGCGCTGTCGCCAGCTGCGCTGATGATTGCGCCCTTGTCGACGTGACCAGTGGCCACCAGGCTGACGACCTTTCCATCAGCAATTTTATACTATACACATCGGGACTGGGAACACGACGACGACAAAAGTTCGATACGGAAGCGGGGTAAGAAATTACCTGGTATCGACATATGCTGCGAAACAGAGCTAGTTAGTCGCGGAAGCTCTCGTTTGTTAGATAACAAGGGGAAAGACGGGGAACTCTAGAACAGAGAGCGGTGGGCACGAACCTTGCCACGACATGGTGAGAACTTCTTCTGAAGATGAGAATGAATCGTAAAGCAAGGAGAATCTGCAGACCGGGAGGACACCAGACGTCAACTGGCAGAAGCTGGCAGGATGCGGAACGGAAAGTCGGGAGGTTTACGAGCCTTGTTGATCAGAGATAAAAGGAGAAGGCTTGCTTGTGTGATGGAGAAACTTCCCTGCCTTATTACCGGTTGGTAGCACGTCAGCCAATGTCCTGTCTGCAAAGGGCCCCCCCACTGTGATTTTCGAGAGGAGGGGTCAACAACACCAACAACTTGACGACTCCAAAAACCAGGAGCTGACGAACCCACGAACCCCACCATAGTCGGGAGCTATCAATATGCTTGCTTGACCAAAGTTGGGGATGTACATGTAGCAGCTCTGTCACTGAATGGCTTCACTCCCTCTAGGCTTTTTTCGAGCCCCGTCTACGTCACTTCCACCACATTTGCAAGCATGATGCGATTGGCCAAGCACCATGAGTTTATACGACTTACCATTCATGGGCGATGCCAACGTCGAAAAGATTGGAGCACTTGGGTGACTGGGAGATCCGCCATACTGATGATGCATCATCACTAGAATCATCACTAACATATTCATTCTTCAACAATTCAGAACAGGGAAGTTATCGAGGGCCTGCGGGCAGACCTATGGCAAGCTTTTTCGTCTCGGTGTCATGGCAGTTTCTGTGATCTTGTCATCAGCTATTGATGCAACTCATCTTATGCCCGACCTACATTTGGGGGATCACATCGCGAATCATCCGTCATGTCCCTCTGTTTTCTTCCCCAATCAAGCGTCTTATAAGAGCTCAAAGCGCGAACGTTGATGTTGAACAGGTTGCTTCATTGGTGACAGAGACCCTTGGTCTCTGATGCTTATATTCTGTAGCCTTGAAGAGTTCCACAAGAACCCGAGAACCCGAGCGGCCTATTCCTCTATTCCTTCCTCGTTTTCGATATGGAGCATGCATGGTACGGTGAATTATTACTAATCACTACAGCATGGAAATGATTCTCTCTTTTTTTTTTCTCGCACAAAAGCCCTTCCGCACTATGTACGTTACCCGCGGCGATTCAAAAACGCTAGATCCCTTGGACATCGGTTCTCGGACATCAACACTGCCTTGGCAATGCCATTTCGATCAGAATGAATCCCGACGCATATCTGGTGAAGTATACCATGGAACTTATTCTCATTCACGACAATCGCCACACGAAGCATCTCTGCCAATGCCGTGGTTACGAATTCTCCAATCGGCTCCTCGTGTGCGGTAATCCAAGAATATCTCACTCCTCTGCATCTATTGTTAGCCACGAGCGGGCTTGGAGATTGCCACGAGCGGGCTTGGAGATTACCGTGAGGCGTTTGTAGCGAGCTGAGAGAGCAATGTCTGGTCACACGTGAGGCAAAGCCCATTCGGAATTGGATACGGAGTAATAAGGGTTCCGGATAGTTAACCCCCCTCCCGAGGTTCGTATCTCAATATAAAAACTAAAAAACTCGCCCGATGTGAAATGGGCAGATGCAGAAATGGTAACAGGTGACATGAAATGAAGACCAATGTCTCGAATAGAAAGGCGTTTGCTCCAATTACGAAATTGCAGCCGTTCATTTGAACGATCTCAGCTGCCAAGCATCGCCCGTCAATTATTACTCTTGCACTAGATGACGTTTTGATTATCAAATCCACCTCCAGAAAACGGAAAGAGCGGAAACTCGACGAGCATTTGAAACCCGGTACGGATTATAAGGCAGGGTTAAGCATGACTTATGGAGAACTGACCCCAGCCCTCGACCGTGTTTCAGGACTTTTTGAACACATCCTATTAATCCGTATGCAATGATTCATTGTGGGTTAGGCAAGAAATCGTTTGAGACGGAATTATTATACTCCGACACCAACTTCTTTCCTACAATAGCCCAATACTATCCCGGCCTTCTGGTTCGTCTTCTGCAGATGCACCATCAGGGCCAGCCGTTGCTTAGGACCACTGGGCGGTGATGCTACCTCTTTCACATGAATGCTTATGGCCAGTCTTGACTCTAATCAACTCTCAGCCTGAAGTAGAGCTTGGTAGGCGAACAATCATCGCCATTGAAGCCATCAGAGGTCCGACATTGTGGTCTTGACGATCACGGGCGAAACCGTCTCGTGAGATTCCCATGCAATCGATGTCTGAAGAAAGAACGCAAAGTTGGAAGGACCGATGCTCGCAAAGATGAGACACCGGTTGCCCCTGTCACACAACAGAAACAAGCCCATCGTGGTTCTACCAGCCACCTCATTGGTCCGTGAGGCTTTTGAACTGCCCGTTCCGGTCAGGGGAGTGTATTGTCTTGTGGGGTTGCAGCGGGTTCGACCAGCCAGACTAGCTCACCGTCAACATTGAATTCTAATTGCAAGGGGCACAAGGTTCTCCACGACAAATCAACGACAGTGTGTCAATGACAGACCTGGGCAGAGACCTTTCGCGAGTTGCGCTGCCAATGGCATTGCGTTGTATCGTCAGAACGCGCGAGTAAGCTCTCTGTTCAAGCCGCTAGTCATGTTCTCATGTTCCCGCCCAGGGGCTCGTTTGGCGTACTCGCACCAGTTATTCGGCCCTCGGAAATCTTGCGTTTTGGTACAGCTGTTGCGACGCTGGCCCGAGTCAAACAAAGCCATGACCAAGTAACAGGAACATGGACTTGAGTATGGTAGCAGCTCCAATATGCGCCTTCGCCGAAATTGGCTGGAAGCGGCTCCTGCCTTGTTTGTGAAGGACGAGTCGCTCCTTCCGGCTCGGGATTTGAGAGCGGCACCAGTTGACACCACCTCGTAGGAATTCCGATTTAGTTGATGCTTCCGCGTCCGCTTACATCCATCCACACACGACGACCTCGCGTCTCCGAGCTTGTCTGCTTGAGTTTGGGGTCCAGTCCTGAGTCCTGAGTCTTGACAGGACATGACAAGTTCCCTTGCTGTATGGATTACACACATGCACAGCCACCCACCTTGTCAGAGCATGGGCAGCAAGACGACCCTGGCGTGAATCGAGGTGCCGGGATGATCGTCCACGTCGTCCCATCCCTCTCAAACGTGCGGAGATGCCCGCTTTGCCTGACGGGATCAGGAAATTCGATATGCTCTATTTTGCCTAGAATTTTTGGTCCTGGGCCAGCTTAGCTTGCCTCAACCTCTTTAAGCGCTGAGATACGTGAGCATCGATCTTGGGACTTTCCACACTCGACTCCAAATGATACGGAAATTGCCAGTTTACTTTACATATAGTACCGCTTCTCTCGGCACTGTCTTGTTTTATCGGGCTTTCTCAAAACAGCGGTCAGAAAAGTCACCTTGCACTCGTGGGGCAATACTGCTCTGTGGCCCGGGAGCCTTTCACTTTACTGGTATGATTCTGTCCGTGAGCACAAACATCATCATTGCCATAGCAAACAATTTCAAGTATTTGAATACCAGCCTGATCCTTTCACAGGTTGGCTTGACAACATTGGTCGCCCCATGTCCAGCGAATCAATCTACAAACAGCAGAGTTGTCTTTGATGCAGTGTTGTCTGCCGTTAATGCAGCTGACACTGTCCCCGACATCAAGAGCGTATAGCGTGTGGAACTTCCCTGGGAATTATAGTCGTCGATGGATCATTTTCGACGAGCTAAATCGACATCTCGCCGATCACCTCCAGGTTATCGCACGGCATCTGACAGGTATCATAGTCCAAGCGGGACCGAAAAGGCAACAGCCTCTTTTCCCATCGCCAAAGACACGGAGAAATCTTCGCACAGTGGCTTTCAATCATACCATCGACCTATGCGAATAGGAACTGTAACGTCAAAGACTGCCCCCGAGGGTGATGAAATGATGACAATGCGGCATGGCGGGGCTCAAATTGATGAAGAGGATGGAACTGGTATCATAGCCATCGGGATGGCTCTTGGTAGTCCTACCGTCCATCCAGATGCCATTCCGACTCCATGGCAGTCTCAAGTCGTAACCACTGTTTCGGCTTCAAAAAGCGACGAACCAGAAGAACAACTGCCACGAGATTGTCTGACAAGATCGAAGTCCAGGAAATGGGGTTTATTCGGCAGATCAAAGTCTAAACGTGTCAAGGACGCAGACCGAGGTCAAGCCCCCCAACTATGCGCCACGAGCGCAACCGTCACTCGGACAACGGCCAACGCTGTGGCTTTTCATGGGACCATGTATGGCATTTCACGACATACCGCGTCTCCGTTGCCCAAAAAGTCATTAGGAAGGTCTTTGACGGTGCCTGCAACGTCGAAATTACAACAATCGCCCCCAATCAATTCACCTTACAGCAGTTTCCCAAACCATAAACGAGATGCGCAGATACATAGAGGTTCGTCGGAGATATCCACTCAAGAGCCACTTCTCAATGTGGAGATACCGGACGTCACACTGGAGCGATATAGTGTCATGTTTGCCAGTCTTTTGGAGCGCCGTAGCGCAGCATCACCTCTTGCACGTCGACAGAACACGCAAGATAAATTACTGCCATTGAGGGGGGACAGCAAAGATGTTTCATCCCAGCAGGAGATACTTGTATCCAGACGAAAGCGCAGTGGTGATCGTAATTTGCCGTCTATACCATCATTACGCCTTGAATCGTTACAGATAAATTCCAGAGCAAGGTCGAATACGTCTCCTGCTGCGCTCACGCCATCACGGGACACATTTGAAGAAGTGGACCAACACAGTATTGACCTTTCGCCTGCGCCTCACATAGTGAGGCTTGCATCTATGAGAGAACGGAACACGACCGCGCCTGTCGAAACCCACAAGAGCGAAAATGGCCGATTACAGCTACGATCAAAATTCCATATCCAGTCGCCCACTCAGGACTCCTCTCCGTCCAAATCAACATTCGGTATAGGCGACGTGGCATATGAAGATGCTGGACAGGGGGGCCTTTCACCGCCGCCTTTCAGGCGAAACAGCAACAATTTGCCCGCTGAGACGGGAAATCTTCCATTGTCACAGTACCAGGGCCCGAAATCCACGAACTATACGCGCGCCACCGAAGCCCAGGCCCCTTTAACCCCCAACGAAGATAGCCTCACTGAGGAGGAAACGGGCGAGATGGAAACAAAAACCGTCCAGCACGCTGTAGAAGTCTCCATCGCACGTCAAATCAGTGTGTCCCGGGAACAGCGTCATATGCTTGGCCCCTTACAGATGAACCCCATAGAAGGGAAACGTCTTGTCGAGACGAAGTGCTCAACCCCTCGTTTAATTGACCCCAAGCAGGACCCTTCGTCACCATTGGCGAGTTACCGAAAGAGTGAACGGGTGGTTTTGGAACAGGCGTGAGGCGTATGATCTGCAGTCTCGAGGGACTAGTGGCTATGGTGAGAATCTGGAGAAGCCCAGTTTTCTAGGGTTTCACAAAGATCCGTCCCAAAGGCGGAATCGGCTGGCCATCTTGCACCAGAGGGGCTGGCTCGAGGATCATTCCAGGGGCGAGGTTTGTGCGGATCAGACGTGGTCAAGACTTGGTCGACTGGATATATCGAAGTCAAGATAAATGCATAGCCATCACATCTTTCTTGTTCTTATTAGGGGTATTAGTTCTATCGGCGCCATAGGTTTACATGATTATCGAACCACTCCGTAGGCTGGAACTACGAGGCACGATGACAGGGGCGTATTGGTGATACCTTGATGATAGCGGCTCATTTTTTCCTCGGAATATATTAAAGGCGTGATAGATAAATAAAAGAAGCTGATGTTGCATCGCCCCTATCATGGGACCTCGTTAGGTCGTGTTCTGTTACACTCCTCGTTGCAATATTTTACCCCTCCTCATTTCCCAGGCCAGCCACGTGAAGTGCTAGCCACGTTCGAGACCAAGAATGTATCCCTGGGCCCTTTCGATATGAGCACGTGGGTACATGATGTGGAGCGAGTAGTGGTGATTTGAGCGTTTGACATTGGAGTTCATACACCGGACGTATAGCCCAATCCTCTGGTATACCTTCAGAATCGCTTCCCATCTTATTTGGAATCCCCCTTCTTGCTTGTCGTTCAATTTACATCAACACACAGCAGGAATTCTGCTTTTTGGCTTGTTCTGAATCAACACAGTTAGTACCAAACATCTTGTCATCAAACCCCAATTGGCCCGTATAGGCGCACACATACGGTAGAACATCTTGCTTTGCGAAGATAGTCCGTCGCTCTTGGCCACCAGGTCGTCAATCTTCTCTCCCCTCTGCAAAACGCTCTCAATCGTTTTGTGCAGCACAATCTTGGTCTCGTCAAGCTCCTTCTGGATCTTCATGATACTATCTGCCTGCTGAGGATCCTGGTACTTGGCAAGGTAGTCCTTGAGCTCGGGCATAGGCAGTTCGGGTGTACCGCTTTGCCAGGATGACCGAGGGTGCTTGGAGAGGAATTCATCGACGACTTTGCTGAGGAGCTGGTGGGCTACGAGGGCGGGGTATTGGTGGTCGGAGATGATGATGCCGCAGACGCCTTCGGTGCGGCCATAGGCGTGAAAGGTGTAGTCTGCAAGGACCTTGTATCAGAACTCGTCGTGTAATGCAGCGGTGGAGGCTGTGCGAAGTAGTACCTTGTTCTTCAACATCCTGTCGCTGCCCGGGCTTTGTTCTCTCGGCGACCGTCTTGGCGAAGAGGGTCATGAATTCGCCATAGCTATGGGTGGCACCTAGTTAGCGGGTTCGTTCGCCGGAGACAAGTTGGCCATGTTGCAACACCCAGCAGTCTGCTGAATCGGAACGAGGAGCGGTTCGCCATGGGTGGGTCGTGACATCATGAGGGCTGAGGTGTAGGGAGTTTTGTCGGCGTGGACGCGGGGATCAGGGCAGACAGACTTGTTACGGGTGAAGCGGGAGTATGCGCTGAGTTCCTTTTCGGCGATGATCTCGTGCGCGGGCTTGTTCTCGTTGCGGATGATCTAGACGCTGGTGGTGAGCATTTTCGCAAATGGGCAACAGAGGCGGTCATGTCGACTTACGCCAATGTAGTGGAGCTTCATGATGGCGGTCTGTTGTTCGGATTGTCGAATGCCTGCGTGGGGTTTATTTTTTTTTTGGCCGGATGGTCGGATGGAAACGAGGATGGAGGCGAAATGGCGTGTCGGCTGGGCTTAGGAGAAGGGTTGGAATCGAGATGGGGACAGTTTGAAGTTAAGTTGTCGATGTTAGGACGAGACGTTGTTGTCAATAGTCTGGGCTACGGACGGGCTTTCGATGCTGGCCCCTCTCGGCGGTGGCATTGTAGAGCCATTCATTCACTGCCACGCCACGCCAGCGCCTCCAGTCCGGAACAAGGTCGCTGGCAGATGCTAGCAGATGCTATCAACATGCCCCCACCAGTTGCAGCAAGCAAGCTCCACCGTTTCGAGCTTGCACGCCCAGAGACAAGTAGTGTTCAGAAAGCAGGCAATTAATATTCTGGGCTTTGCAGAGGCATGCGAAGACTGCTTGTGAGCGTTGGCGCGGGTTTGATTTTCTTCATGGTGCGGGGCAATTTCTGCAATGTACCTGTTGGAACAAGCATGATATCAATCGCGCTTGGCAGCCGCAATTCCCTTCGGCTGAAGGTCGGCCCGACCGGAAGAAGGTCGGCTGCTGCGCGTGTGTGCGTGCGTGTGCGCGTGCCTCCCTTCCTGCCCACGGGCAGGCCTGCGATAGGGCAGGGCCTAGGTCACGTAACCCACCCACATCACGTAACCCACATAGCTGTAGCTGCCTTTTTCCCTCTCACAGGAGCCCTCTCTTTTCTAGCTTCCTTTAATAGAATATATAGCTTATAATAGATTATTTAATTAATACTATTATAAGCGTGCCTAATTAATAACTAGCTATTATCACACCTAGTAATTCTAATACTAATTAGTAGTTAACTTTATAACTACTTTTATTTATAAATACCTATTATCTTTTAAAGACACTATAGATTAGCTAGGTTCTATCTAGAAGAGACCTTTATAGAAGTAGCATAATTTAGCTAGCCTATTAAGGTAATAAGAGTAGCTTTATTATTTAAGATCCCTAATTATACTAAGGAAGAAGCTAACTCTAGCTAGCCTATTAAGGTAATAAGAGTAGCTAGAAGAAGCTAAAGCCTAAACTAAGAAGAAGAGTTTAACTCTAGTAGCTAAGCTATCCTATTATTCTTTAACTTAGTGTGTTCTATTACGCGCGAAGCTAATTACTAGAGCTTATAATCCTTTATATCTCTTTTTCCCTAATCCCTTTATTATTACTTCCCTTATTCTATCTTCTCTAATACTATAAGTTATAATAGTTAATAAGAAGGAATAACTATAAAACCTAATAAGTTATAATAGCTCTTAAGTAGATCCCTTAGAAGCCCTAGAATTCACTATCCCCTTCCTTTATATCCTATAGTAACTACACTAGTATATTATAGAAAAAATACTTACTAGGGTGGATAAATTTAATATTAAGGACAATAATACACCTAAGATATAAGCAGCCTATATCCTCTCTTAGGTTAAGGACTATATAATATAAAAGGCATATAGAAGATTACTGTTGGAACAAGCATGATATCAATCGCGCTTGGCAGCCGCAATTCCCTTCGGCTGAAGGTCGGCCCGACCGGAAGGAGGTCGGCTGCTGCGCGTGTGTGCGTGCGTGTGCGCGTGCCTCCCTTCCTGCCTACGGGCAGGCCTGCGATAGGGCAGGGCCCGGGTCACGTGACCCACCCACATCACGTGACCCACACAGCTGTAGCTGCCTTTTTTCCCTCTCACGGGAGCCCTCTCTTTTCTAGCTTCCTTTAATAGAATATATAGCTTATAATAGATTATTTAATTAATACTATTACAAGCGCGCCTAATAGATAACTAGCCATTATCACACCTGGTGATTCCAACACTAATTAGTGGTTAACTTCACAACCACTTTTATTTATAAATACCTATTATCTTTTAAAGACACCGCAAATTAGCTAGGTTCTATCTAGAAGAGACCTTTATAGAAGTAGCGTGATTTAGCTAGCCTATTAAGGTAATAAGAGTAGCTTTATTATTTAAGATCCCTAATTATACTAAGGAAGAAGCTAACTCTAGCTAGCCTATTAAGGTAATAAGAGTAGCTAGAAGAAGCTAAAGCCTAAACTAAGAAGAAGAGTTTAACTCTAGTAGCTAAGCTATCCTATTATTCTTTAACTTAGTGTATTCTATTATATATAAAGCTAATTACTAAAGCTTATGATCCTTTATATCTCTTTTTCCCTAATCCCTTTATTATTACTTCCCTTATTCTATCTCCTCTAATACTATAAGTTATAATAGTTAATAAGAAGGAATAACTATAAAACCTAATAAGTTATAATAGCTCTTAAGTAGATCCCTTAGAAGCCCTAGAATTCACTATCCCCTTTCTCTATATCCTATAGTAACTATATTAGTATATTATAGAAGAAGCACTTACTAGGGTAGATAAATTTAATATTAAGGATAATAATATACCTAAGATATAAGTAGCCTATATCCTCTCTTAGGTTAAGGACTATATAATATAAAAGGTATATAGAAGATTACTCTTTATAGAATTTACTTAAGATTTTAACCTATAAACCTATAGTAACTTTCTTAAGACCTTAGTTATAGTCCTAAGGCACTTATAGGACTACCTTATTAACTCTAGAATCTATATAATAATTAACTAGAACATAAATATAGTAATAAACCTCTAAGAAGTCCTTAACTAATAGGAATTCTACTTCTAGTTATAAGAAGAAGTAAAGGATGCCTAGAAGAAGTATAATAACTTCTAAAAGAATATAATTAAGAATAGTAACTTCCTTAATAACCTCTATAAGGATAATAACCTCTAGGACTAATAGAGTATAAGGACTGCTTATTCCTCTTACTAACCTTTATAACCTCTATAAGGAGTAATATTAGTAACCCTTCCCTAAGAATAGAACCCTTAGCCCCTTCCTTAAATACTTTAAGCCTTATAAGCCCTTTCTTATTATCCCTAAGAACCTATATTTACCTAGTAAAGAACCTCTACTCCCTAATAATAAGCCCTTCTTATTTACTAAAGAATAATATATAAACCTACTAATAATCCTCCCTTTAAGCCTCTATAACTAATAGTAAAGTAAATCTTAGACCTTATTAAGATATATATATCTAAGTAGTAATATAGCGCTAATAACTATAATATACTTAAACTAAAGCTTTAAATCTTTAGGTAAAAGTATAAGCTTCTAGATATTAAACTAGAATAAGCTAGGTATATATTTAAAGTAATATTAAAAGGAAAAGCTTATTAGTACTACTTAGATTACCTCTCTAAACCTAGTAACCCTTAGGACCTTACTACCCTTATAAGGAGAATAAAGAAGAGGTTTAAGACTAAAGATATAAGGTAGAAGTATCTCCTTAAATAGTATAATACTTTACTCTAGAAAACTATTAATAAAAACCCTAATAAATTAAAGATAGAATACTTTAATAAGCTTATTAAGAGGCTATTAATATTATAGTAAGCTATTCCTAATGTGGGTTAATTAGAAAGAGCCCTTAGGAACTAGATTATAACCGCTTATAATAGGATCCCTAAGTGTAGAGGGTGCCTTACTAATCCTCTAGATAGCCTCTAATAATTCTATAAGTGTATATATATAATAATCTAGCTTATTATAGAGGAATCCGGCGGTTAATATTAATTCCCTACTAATACCTAGACTCCTAATGCCTTCTAGACTAATAAAAGGTATAATAGTAAGGGTAAAGAGTTATAATACCCTTTATAAAGGTAGAAAGGTAGAAGAGGCCCTCCCTATATAAAGAAATATTATATATATAATAAAGAGGGATACTAGTTAATAAAGTATCCTAAGGAAGAGTATAAGAAGGCATACTAGTAATATAAGAACTATTACCTAGTAAATACCTTATTATCCTTACTAGCTTTATATAATACCTTTCTTACCTAGTATAAAGGTACCCTAATAGAAGATCCCACTTTTTATCCCTCTAAAGTTAATAAGGTTACCTAGTATATAATAAGCCTTAGATTTAATACTAAGCTAGAGGGAGAGGAGGAAGAAAGGGTGCTTATAAGCTTCTTTACCTATAGTATAACCCTTAATAGTTAGAAAATAGTTAAAGTCCTTATAAATTAAGCTATAATACATAGACTAAGCAAGAAGAATCTATTTAATAATAGGAATGCTACTAGGCCTCCTTACCTATTCCTACTTAAAGACTATTACTTATCTAAGGCTTTCTAAGGTATTATGCTAGATACTAGAGCGGCATAGTTCTCTATAGTAGGCTAATTTTAAGTTATAGCACTATAAAAGATAATACTAAAGATTTATCTTAACACTATAAGGGTAGGTAAAGTAGTTATTATATTTAGTAGAGGCTAGCTAATTATATTACTTAGAATAATTAATATGCCTATACCCTTTAGTAATATTACTTTTTATATAATACTAATAAATACTCCCTTCCTACTTTACCTTAATAATATAGGCTAATTAAGTATTAACTTTATTACTACTAAGAATATCCTCTAGTAAGGGAATATTAAGGTGCCCCTAGTATATAAATAGGGCTATATATAGATGCTACTAATATAAGATAAGAAGGTAGTAGCGTAGAATTATTTAACTAAGATTAAATTATAGTAGTTATATTGCTACTTTAGTTATCCTTTAGTATGCTAACTCTATAATCTCCTAAGTAATATAGGGTATAAGATTACCTTTAAAGCTATTAAGGTAATATTAAAGGTATGCCACTAGTGCTAGATAAATACTAATAGCCCCTATTGCTTTAAATTTACCCTTAAGGATAAGTATACCTTTAACTTTAAAGTAATAGTTAATATTATTGTTAAAATTATGCTATTTATAGCACTATTTTATAGGCCCACTAGTTGCCTAGTTGCGTTGTTGCAACGCTGGTTACAAGGCGTTGCCTGCAGCGTTGTTGGCCGTGGCCAGCAGCTTTGGCTGTGACCTGCACACAACCAACCCACAGGCTTGTATGACTAAGCCAACTAGGCTACCCTATAGGGAAGCTAAAATCGACTGTAACTAGGGAACTAGTAGTCGTATAAAAGGCTGACTTATACTGTTCGAATCCTTGATTTTTTCCGGATTTAATGATGTATTTTATTTATAGGGTTGCTTATTAGATTGCTTAGTTAGTGCACGTGGGTGGCTAGATTGTATGGTCGTGAGTCGATTTTTTATTTTTCCCATACAAATGAATTTTGCGGAAAATAAAAAGTAGCTCCTAAGACCCGGCTAGCAACCCCCTTCCGTCAATACGGTCGGTAGGTCTATGAGGGGACTTAGAAAATCCTCTTATTACTCATCAGATCGTTTGTCTAGCTGAAATCTACTATATTCAACTATCAAAGCTCTATATCTTAAAGAATCGTCGTATTATAGTGAATCTAGAAGCCGCCGCGTTAGAATCTACTAGGGAGGTCTTCCTATCCCTCTAGCTAGATTCCCCTTCCATTTTTAATAGGTTATAAGCCCGGAAGGCCTAAAGATTACTACATTACTGCGTTATTCTACTGCGATTAGTGCTTGATTTTAGGTACTAGTTACTCTCTACTAGACCTATAGGCTCTTAGATTACGAAGGAAACCGCTAGCTTTCGAAGCTTTTTATCCGCTAGCATCACGCATTGTAACGCCAGACCCTTGGTGTTGAAATTCATTTACAGCTGCACCTGCAACCACCACATTGCAACTGTAACTATCTAGTTATAACCACAACCTCTTTTTTAGTGATCCTATTCACTGCTGCGACCGTTATATTTGATATTATCTACAATAGTAGATACGCTGCATTTCTTTTAAATCATTGAACATCTAGTATATCTATACTAGGCTTTTTGACCTATTGCAATACGTTGCACGCACTATACGTTATGTTGTGGCTGCTGCAATACCTATATCCTACGATTCCTATCTGTTATTTTTAGTGTTAAGAAAATTTTCGCAGAGAATCTTCTCCGGTCCGTTTCTGCCCGCGCATACCGCAGACCCACTTTTAGACCTCGAGGGGCACCCTTTCAAACAGCCCCACCGCACAATTTGCGTGCGCAGCCAGGTTGCACCACAACCAGCTTCTAGCGCGCGTTATTTGCAACAGGAAGAAATTTAGAGATCTTACATAGGATATCTTTTGAGATCCTAGGGAACTTTTAGAGATAGCACCACCGAGTTATAATAAGGGTAAGGGACCTGCTGCAGGCCCTTCTAGCCCTCCTAGGGACCCTAATAGGATGGAAATAGAAGGTCCGGCTGTTCAAGCCAGTGCTTTTTAACAACAGATACAAAGCTAAATTAAACAACAAGGCAAGACCTTAACTGATTTTATCAAGCATACTAAGTCAAATCGTCTAAAAAACAAGGCTAGCATTAAAGATCTATTAGATAAATTAACGCAAACCATAACTGCTATATAAGGTCTTTAGGATTCTTCTACTAAGCTAAGGGAAGAAAATACCAAAGCTCCAGTAGAAGACCTGCTAGCTACTATAACTACTTCTGCGAGTTTACCTTCTAGTAACTTATAAGCTACCTTTAATACAGGGGCTATTAAGGAACTAAATAAAAAGGTTCACTCTATTCCTAAGGGAGCTAAGTTAAAAGGCCCTAAAAACTATAATCAGTGGAAGCAAGCCCTGAGCATCTAATTTAGAGCCCTAGGATTACCTGAATTTATAGATAATCCTAGCTTAGCAGGCCATCTAGCTGACTGTGATCAAGCTATTCTTTTAATGATATTGAGAGATAGCTGTCAACCAGGACCGCAGGCAGCTATATGTTAGCAAAAATCCCCCAAAGAAGCCTATAAAGTCCTTATTAGGCAATATTCGCAGAGTGCTGAAATCCAGCGAGGTACGCTATACGCTAGCTACCACTCCCTAAATTTTTCAAATTATAAGGGATCTTTAGAGGCTTTTAATGCTAATTTTAATAATTTACTAGCTAGACTACAGCTTTGTAGTGTAGAGATCGCTCCTATAGATCAAGTAAACCATTATATTAACGCATTAAAGCAGACCTTTCCTAGCTAGGCTGAGAGACAAAGATTTACTATCAGAGCTGCTAGGGCACAAGGGCTGCCTGTAAATACCTTAAATTTACAGTTCCTAATGGCTGATTTATTAGAAGAGCAGAGGGATAAAACCTCCCCTATAGCTAAAGCTCTTAGCTATAAGGCTTCTAATAATAAGGGAAATTCTAAGGAAGAGGAGAAGAAATCTAATCCTAATACTAAGAAGGACTCTACTAACGCCACTAAAGAGCAGGATAAGAAGGATTTAAACCCTTCTAAAGCCTCTAGGAAGAAAAAGCAGAAGAAGAAGAGTGGCAACGGGGATAAAGATAAAGGAAAAGTGTGAGGCCCCTCACAACATGACCCACGCGCATGCGTGCACCGCAGCGCCAGAGCACCGCGGCGCCTGAGAAGGAAGGGCTAGGTCTACGTGACATTAGCGAGCCGCTAGCTATAAACCAGCGACTCACACACACATTACACTTAGACCTAGCAAGCTTTAGTTAATATATAAGTGCACCCTATATCCTTTTGCCTAGCTACCTTTATCCTTATAATTCTAAAGCTTCTATTACTAGCTACCTAAGAGCAATATAGGGCTAAGAACTACCTAATTAACCCGAGTAATATCGGATAATAACTAAAGTTAATTAAATAAGGGTAGTATTGCTGCTAAAGACACACTACATTCTATAGGAACTAGGACTAAACCTAGACCCTCTAATATTAGGGCTAATACTATAGTGATAAATAAGCGAATTACTTAGCTTAAGAAACTTAAAGAACTATAGGAATAAGAGTAAGAGCTTATTAATCTTCTATAGTTAGGTAGAGGGAAAGAGAAGACAAAAAGGCAGCGAAGATCTAGTTCCTCCTCTAGCAATAGCCACTAGGAGGTTAAAGTTAGGAATATTACTAATCTCTAACACCCTATAAACCCATAGAAGTATAAAATATAGATAAACAATCTAAACTATGCCTTTAATAGGGCAAAGTAAAAGTATTAGCATAATTACTAAAAAATCCTCTTTGCACTTAACCACATATATAGTGATTATAGGGTGAGATAGGACTAATACCTTAATAAATAGATAGCTAATAACTAAAGTGATCTTAAAGATAACTAGGATATATTTAAGACCTAGACTCTTACACTACTCTGAGATACTGCTAACCGCGACGCCTAAATAGCTACGTAGCTAGAGAATGTAAAGTAACGCAAGGGCTAGAGTCTTATTAAATTTAGTATCTACCTAGATTCGCTAGAGAAATACCTAGAAAGAGCTACTAAAAAGTTATAAGCTCTTATATTCTTTGTAAAACTACTCCCTAACCTATAAGACTAGATTAACCTATATATCTCTATTATAGGAAAGGCATAAGAGGAGGTTATGTAACTTACTTAGTAACTCTAGGAGGCTATGCCGAAGAGCAAGCGAAAGTCTAAGTATTTAGAAGATAAGGGCCTAAATAAGGCTCCCTAATATTATAGATGTGACTTCCTATAAGGCAAAAGGTCTAATAAAGATTAGAAGGATAAGGACTAAGAGAAGTCTCCTGCTACCTACCTAAATAACCGCAAACCTAGGTATAAAAGGCGGTGTTTTAACTGTAATAGCATGGAGCACCTTACGAATAGATATAATAAGCTAAAGAAGGAGCAATAAAACCTAGAAAACTCCCTAAGGCAGAAGTAGATGCCCTTATCTCTACCTTAAACACTAAGGTACTAATAGGGTGTTAATTTTACACACTAGTTACTATTTATAGGCATATAGACATTAAAACAGCGGCGGATCTTAATAGTTACGCTAAGATTAATATTATTAGCGCTGAATTCACATAAGCCTATAAACTTAACTAAGCTAAGGCTACGGTACCTATTATTAAGGTAGTGGGGGCCCTTATAGTTCCCTAATATAGTGTCTATAAGGTCCCTATTATAATTAAAGACTTAAGAGAAGAAGAAAAGGACCTTAAGCTACTATGTGTAGCTATTAATAGGGACCTAAGAACTAAGGGAAGCCCTATATTAATTAGGATATATACACTTACTAAGGAACATATCTACCTTTACTTATACTTATAAGAGTAGTGGTTTAAGAAAAGAAGAAAGGCCTTTTTGCTTATAACTCCCTGTAAATTTATAAAGGTTACATGTAATAAGACTATTATATATACTATTAATAGGGTTATAGAAGATAAGTTTATTGCCCTTAGAGATAAAGAAGAGGTAAAGGCATATAGAACTATTAAAGATATTCCCTAGGAACTACATAAGTTTAAAGATATATTTATATTAGACAAGGCAGGAAGCTTGCCTTTAAGAAAGACCACTAATTACGTGATTAATCTAATACCAGGGGCCACACCCCTGTATAGACTAATTTACCCCCTTTCCTAAGGTAAATTAAAGGAACTTCGCGAGTATATTAATAAGAACCTATAGAAGGGCTAGATAAGACTATTAAAGAGCCCTACAGGCATGCCTATCCTATTTATACTAAAGAAAGATAGTACGCTCTGATTATACGTGGATTACTAGGGTCTTAATAGGGTAACACAGAAGAATTACTATGCTCTCCCCCTGATTTTAGAGATCCTAGACTAGTGCTAAGGAGCTTACTTCTTCTTAAAAATTAATATTAAGGATGCTTATTATAGAATCTGGATTAAAGGGGGCAATAAATAGAAGACCGCGTTCTATATGTGTTATAGGCACTATAAATATCTTATAATGCCTTTTAGGTTAACAAATACCCTAGCTATGTTCTAGAACTATATCCACAAAGCGCTTTATAGGCTAGTTAACACTATTTATATGGTATATCTAGACAATATCCTAATCTTTTTAAAAACGCAAGAGAAGCATACTATATATATTAAAGAAGTCCTAGGGCATATAAGAGAGGTAGAATTATATATAAAACCCTCTAAATACAAATTCTACTAGGAGTTAGTGGAGTTCCTAGGGTTTATCCTCTTTATTAATAGGATCTTAATAGACACCCACTAAGTCACTACTATCTAGGATTAGAAGGAACCTATAAGCTTTAAGGATATATAATCCTTCCTAGGGTTCTATAACTTTTACTAATAGTTTATCTATAGATACTTAGGGATCGCAGCACCGCTATATGTGTTAATAAAGGGCAGTTAGAATAGCATCTAGACTAGGAGGTTTATATTTAGGGCAAGAGAATAGGTGGCGTTTTGCTAGCTAAAAGACGCCTTTTAGTGGGCTTCTCTGCTCTATTATTATGACCTGAGTTAACCGGTGCGCATTGAGATAGATGCCTTAATCTTTATAATAGCAGGAATCTTATTATAATAAGATAATAAGGGCTACTAGCACCCTATAGCCT
Source organism: Epichloe elymi (assembly GCA_023658475.1). Taxonomy (NCBI): domain Eukaryota; kingdom Fungi; phylum Ascomycota; class Sordariomycetes; order Hypocreales; family Clavicipitaceae; genus Epichloe; species Epichloe elymi. The sequence continues at coordinate 2,023,273 of CP098274.1, forward strand.
TTTAGTTAAGGAAGTTTACTAATGCCAAATAAAACTATAGCATGCCTAACTAAGAGCTACTTACTATAGTTAAGTTATTTAAATACTAGTAATATTATATTAAAGGCGTGGAGACCCTAGTAGAAGTCCTATTAGACTACTATAACCTATAGACCTTTATAAAGTAATAGAAGCTAAATAGAAGATAGGCTAGATAGTGTATATTCCTATGCCCACTAAATTTCGTAATTAAGTATAGACTAGGGAAAAGTAACCCTGCGGATACGCTGTTAAGAAGGTCTAATTATAAGAGCGAACCCCTAATAAATAGGGCACTTCTGCTAGAACTTAAGAAAAAGTTAGTAGCTACTAAAGAAGTAGTAGAAAAAGAGATACTAATGTATTAAAGAAGATATAGTAAGATACCTTTAGGGGAGGAAAATGCCCTAGTCTTTATAAAGAGGTGTGGCGAGATACCTTTAGGGGAGGAAAATGCCCTAGCCCCTATAGTAAAGGCTAGAGTGGCTATGTTAAGAGGCTAGTTAGCTACTATAGATCTAGTAAAAGGTTAGCTAAATAAAGGTGATTTCTAGGAGAAGGTAGCGTGTGTCTAGGACGCCAGTATAGCATAAGAGATCTAGGGGGCTATTACGTTACTAGATCCCTACTAATCTAGCCTAAATAAACCATTAGCGTAGCTACTATAGAAGGCCTAAAGCTAAGATCTAGACCTGTAAAGGTAGAGTAAAGAGATTAATTCCCTAGAGAGAGAGAAAGCTAGTCTATAGTTATATAGTATAAGGGGTCTCCTAATATATAAAGACCAGGTAGTTATTCCCTAAGAGCCTACCTTATAATAAGAGCTCCTATAGCTATACTATAATAATCCGCTAGCGGGTTACTTTAGGACTAAGCAAACGCTTAAGCTATTAAAGCGCCACTTTTAGTGGCTAGCTATAAATAAGTCTATGTTAGACTATGTTGCAAGCTATAGGATATATTAGCGAATAGTCGCGAGAAGGCATTGCCTATATAGGAGCCTTAAATTACTACTAATACTAGAGTAACTATAGGCAGAAATCTTAATAGACTTTATTATAGGATTGCCTATTACACAAGTAGGCAAACAAGAAACTAATATAATCCTGGTAATTATAGACTAATATACTAAGTACTCTGTCTTCCTACCTATAATAACTATAATTAATATAGCTAAGTTAGCGGAACTTTTCCATAAGGAAATTAAGCTACAATTTAGGCCACTAAAGGGCATTATATCTAATAGAGGATCCGTTTTTATAAGCTAATTCTGGTTAGACCTATGTTACCTATTATGCGTGAAATATAGGCTTTCTATAGCGTTTTACCCCTAAACTAATAGGCAGACTAAGAGAACTAACCAGGTACTAGAGCACTACCTATGATGCTTTGCTTCTAAAAACCAGCAGATATAGCCTAAGCTACTCCTAGTTACATAATTTGCCTGCAATAACGTAGTGAATAGAACCATAGGCTATTTGCTAAACTACGCGCTTATAGGGTACTTACTAGAGTTTTAGCTAGCCCTTAGGGATAAGGTTATAGAAGGGGAGGTGCTAGAGGCTTATGCTTATATTATAAAGTTATATAAAGCTAGGGAGTGACTAAAGTAAAACTAGGTAAAAGCCACTAAATCCTAGGCAAAGTACTATAATAAACATTACTAATCGCTTACTCTTAAAAGAGGTAACCTAGTACTACTATTAGCAAAGAATATATAGCTTAAGGAAGCAAAATAGAAGCTAACCCCTAGGTTTATTAGACTATTTTAGGTACTTAATACTATTAGTAAGCAAGCATATTAGCTTATACTACTGGAAAAATACAGTAGGTTATATAACGTATTCTATATTAGCCTACTAGAGCCTTAGACCTATTATAAGAATATAGATAAAGAAAAAATACTAATACCTAACCTTAAGGACAAAGATAATAAATATAAAGTTAAGGAGGTTAAGGAATATAGAAAGACCTATAAAGGCAATAAATACCTAGTGAAGTGGAAGGGTTAGCTAAGCAAATATAACTAGTGGGTTCCTATTAAAGATATAGAAGGAGCTTAGTGTGTAATTTAGGCATTCCACTAGAATAAGTTAAGGGAAAAGGATGGCAATATGTAAGTAAGTTATAGGCAAAAGAGTATAAAGTTCCTGTAAGAAAGGCATAGCCTTACTGGCCGCTATAATGCGCCTAATAAAAGAAAATGACTAAACTACACATAAAAATAAAAGAAAAAAATATAAAGGAATAAAACAAAGGAAACTATCTATAGCTTTAGGAGAGTTAACGGAAATCCCTCTATAGTCGCCCCCTTATAGCTAAAGACTTAGCCCCCATAGACTATATACTCGGCGTTATTCTTATCCGCCGTAACCACCTCCCTTATTCTATAATAAAAACGATGTAATGCTATTCCCTAGGCAATAAATCCCGGATTGCTTAGCTATAGCCACAAAACCATTGCCACATTCTATGTAGCGAGGAGTTGCGGATAGTTAGCCTACTAAAATATTAGTAAATAGACAGCAAAATAGGGCCAAGACATAACCTACTGTCCCTAGGACTGGAGCTAGGTTTATAGTAACTATAAGGGTTTAATAGGAGACTATATACTACTAGTATATAATTAAAGTATCCTACCTAGATATATTAGCGAAGAACTAGTGAAAAGGGAAGAAATATATAGACCTAGCGGACCTTAGCGGCCCCCGTTAACCTAAACACGACATAATGTGTTATATTAGCATGGTTAAAGCCCTGTATAAGCTAAAGATAATAGGTGGCAAAACACTACTAAGTTGCCTCTAAGAACATAAGGTCTTTAGGATTATCCTTATCCTTATTACTAAGTGCCTCTATTAGGATATCTACCTAATCTAGCACCTTTAATAAGTTAAGGAAGTTACTATGTATAGTGGCTATAGACTATATAATTATTAGTAAATAGAAACCAAAGAGCAAAGGAAAAGTAAGATACTTATAGCCTTATAGCTATCCCTACGCATATAACACTAAATACAGCGCTTTAACTACTTTGTCTTTAACTAACCTATATATAGGTTAGTAACAAATTAACAATTAATCTAGGGAAGTTTAGGGGTAGATAGGGGGCTCTTTTTATGTTTAGCGCATCTAGTACGCAAATAATGTATACATAAGCAATCGTGGAGCAGAATCATAGGCACGCTTATAGTGATATATTAGCGATTAATAATAGATAGATAATAGTGTTGTAAAAGAAGTGATAATTTGGCTAATAATGTGGAAATAAAAATAGAATAACATAGTAGAGAGTTAGAGGTGAATTTATGCTAAAGCGCTAACTATTGTTTGTTATTATAGATTATTATTTGTTATTATTTTAATATAACTACTAGTTAGCAAATAGTTATAAAATATAGGGCGAAAGCCATTCGGGAGCCTAGCAATAAGGGGGGGGATAATTGTGAGGCCCCTCATAACATAACCCACGCGCATGCGTGCACCGTAGCGCCAGAGCACCGCGGCGCCTGAGAAGGAAGGGCTAGGTCTACGTGATATTAGCGAGCCGCTAGCTATAAACCAGCGACTCGCACACACATTACACTTAGACCTAGCAAGCTTCAGTCAATATACAAGTGCACCCTATATCCTTTTGCCTAGCTACCTTTATCCTTACAAAAAGAAGCTGCTTTTGCGTTAGGCTATAGCCTAGCCACGGGATACGTTGAAGAACTAGATTCTAGCGAATCTAGCAGCGAGGATAGTAGTGATTCTAAATCTGATTTAGATACCTCTAGTACTACTACTAGTGACACTACTAGCAAGCCTACTTTTAGCTACTCTAACGATGTGGTTAAAAACTCCCTTCTATACGATACAGGTTCTTCTTGTTATATTTGTAATAATAGGGCTTTCTTTAGGGACTTTAAGCCTCTTAAGAAAGGTTAAACCGGCCCTATAATTACAGCAGGAGGACCTATCTATCCTAAAGGAAGAGGCACCGCTGTTTTTAACGTTCTGGTTAAGAAAAATCCACCAGAATATAGGCCTCTAGCTCTATTAGATGCCCTATATTTCCTAGGTATAGATACTAACCTAGTTAGCGGGTTATCCCACTATCTTAAGGGAGGTTATCTAGCTAAAGATCAGCTTTTCCTAGCCGATAAAAGCCCCTGTGGGTTACTAGAACCTACTAAACACAGCTTCTTTTTGCAGATTAAGGGGCAAGCTACTCCTAAGATCTGCAAGCATTCAACCCACCTCTCCTTTATGGGCTCTCAATTTTGCAACCAACAACAAAATCAACAGCAAAGAGCCTATAAGACCGAATTAGGGTTTTCCTACCCTATAGAGGTTCAAATTCCGCAGCCAGCATTTAATCCCGAGGAATATCAACAAATCAAAGAATTAGACTCTGAAGAAGACGAAGATTTAGCCCTATGTCCCACCGAAGCTCCTCCTAGTCAGGCATCTTCTATAGGGGGTTTAGAAGGTCCATACCCTAATGACTTAGGTGACGATAGTGGCTGTCTATTGCCCCCAGAGGCCTGTGATTCTCAAGAGGCCTGGCAACAGAGGGAGCTAGGGGATAATAGCTCTGAAAAGCTAGATTCTAGTTATAAGAAATTGCTAGATTTAGCCCTTCTTTGGCATATTTGATTAGGCCATATTAGCCTCCCTTTACTTAAGAAATCTTTGAAATTAGCTAAAGGGATCCCTGATTTTTCCGCCATTAAAGACAAGGATTTTAACTGCATAGCCTGTATGCAATCGAAGGCTGTTAGAAGACCAACCAAAAGACCTATTCAGGACCCCCCTAGGGTTTTAGATATTCTAGAGGGAGATACGGTTAAAATCGAGCCTATACCGCATAATAAGAAGGCCCTAGTCCTTATCCTTATTGATCGAAAATCCCGGTATAAGTGGTGCTTTTTATTAGCTAATAAAGAAGGTTAGACCCTTTATACTGCTATTAAGGGCTTCTTTAAGGCCCTAAAAAACCGATATAATACGTATCCTAGGCACCTTCACTTCGACGGAGGTACTAAGATCAACAATAAACTTCAGCACTAGTTATCTTCTAAAGGAATTTGCTTTAGCACCTCTTGCCCCTATATTTACGAACAGAATGGGCTAGTTGAGAGGGCTATTAGGGTTATCCTAGACCAGCTTAGAGCTACACTTCAGTGGTCTAAGCTGCCTTTATATCTATAGTCTTATATCCTTCCAGCTATAGTGGACTTAGTTAACATCACCGCCAATACAACTAAGCCCCTAACCCCTAAGCAGCTATTTCTAGCTGACTTAGAGCCTAAGACTATCTATAAGCCTGACTTTTCAAAAATTAGGGCTATAGGGTCTTATTGCGAGGTTCTAATACCTCCGGAGCAGAGATCAAAGCTTCAGAAGCTAGCCCCTAGGACTATCCCTAGCCGGCTGCTTGCTACTCTAGGTTCCAGTGTCTATCTTGTTTATATACCCTCTAAAAGGTTAGTTGTTAAGACTAGCTTTGTTAAGATTATAGAGGATATAGGCTCTGTAGGGTCCCCTAAGCCTTTAGGGAGCTATCCTTTAGAGGGAGAAGCCGATATCTCACGAGATAATCTAGAGGTTCAGGATAGCTATCCAAAGCCTCTAGCGCCCCTAGCGCCCACAGCGCCTATAGCGCCCGCCGCGCCTACAACGCCCGGGACGACCGCTGTAACGCCTCTAGCGCTACCCCTAGAGAGCCCAAGCTCTAGCGCCCCTAATAAGGGTGCTATCGAAAAACCGTTTTTAGATTCGGATTCTCTAATTAACCCTGATTCTATGGATATCGATGATTTCAACCTATCTTCCTTTGTTAAGGAGATATGCTTTAAGGCACAACAAAAGGCTAAATCGTCAGCTAACAACAATAACGATTCGGATACACCTAAGACATGGAAGCAAGCTTTAAAAAGCAAGGATAGTCAAAAATAGATTAATGCTACCTTTAGCGAATTTAAGCAGCTATTAGCTACCAGAACTTTTAAATTTATAGGGATAGACTAAATTCCTAAGGGCCGAAAAGTTCTTAAAAATAGGCTTGTTTATAAGCTTAAAAAGGATAAAGAAAATAATCCTATAAAACACAAGGCCTGACTCGTTGCAAAAGGCTTTATGCAGATAGAAGGTTAAGATTACATCGAAACCTATGCTACAACTAGCATCCCCCCTAGTTAGCGGATATTACTAGCCCTAGCGGCTTGTAACGACTGGGAAGTTGAACAGGTCGATTTTATAGGGGCATTCTTAAATAGCTTATTAAAAGAAGCTATTTATATGCAGATCCCTGATGGATTCGTTGAATTTGCCAAAGCTGCTTCGCCTGAAATAGCTAAATTACTCAAGAAATACGGCTATAATCCCTCTCAAAAGCAGGTTATCTTCCTACAGAAAGCTTTATATAGATTAAAACAGAGCTCTAGAGAGTGGCAGCAAGCTTTAAAAGAGCTTCTTCGAAAATTAGGCTTCCATCCCCTTATATCTGACCCTACTGTCTTCTTCAATCTAACTACATCTACATACATAGCAACCTATGTGGATGACTGTCTTCTAATAGGACCGGATCTAGCTTATATCAACAAGCTAAAGAAGCTATTACACAAAGCTTACCCTATAGAAGATCGTGGGCCAGCCGAATTTTTCCTAGGCGTTTAAATCACTAGAAATCGAAAGAAAGGGACCCTAACTATTCACTAGTCCTAGTACATTTCTGAAGCCCTAGAGAGATTCAACATGAAAGATGCTAGGCCTGCTAAAATTCCTCTTTAACCCGGAATTATAAAACAGGCAGCCAACCACCTAACTAAACCTCTTTCCTCCTCCGATCATAAGCTATATCAGAGTATTATAGGGACTATTATATACTTAATGCTCCTTACAAGGCCTGATATTGCTTTTCCGGTTCAGTGGCTTTCAATAGCGTTAGCTAAGCCTTATATAGAGCACTTAAATGCTGCTAAACATCTGCTTAGATACCTTCTAGGCTCTATAGGTTATTCTATAACTTATAGAAGGTCTAAAAACGCTATTAAGGCTTCTACAACCCTTATTGGCTTCTGTGATAGCGACTTCGCGGGAGATAAGTCCTCTAAATCAACCTATGCTTATCTCTATAAGCTAGCTGAAGGACCTATTAGCTAGAAATCAAAGAAAGCAACTACGATAGCTTTATCGACATTAGAGGCCGAATCAGATGCTCTATGTGAAGCTATTAGGGAGCTAGAGTGGCTTTATGGCCTTTTTAAGGAAATTAAGCTACCTATAGCACCTCCTGTTCCGATTTTTAGTGATAACTAAGGCGCTATTACGACCGCTAATAACCCTGCTCTTCACAGCAGAACAAAGCATACCCTGCTAAAATTTAACTATACCAGAGAAAAGGTACAGAAGGGTATAGCTAAGGTTATCTACATTAACACTAAAGAGATGCCTGCAGATGGCTTAACTAAGCCCCTGCCTAACGATAAATTTCAACAATTTATTCAACTATTAGGTCTTACGAACACAAAGGCCTAGTTTTAAAGAAAAACAACTAAAAGTCGAAAACCTAAAATCAATAAAAACACTGGAATTCCGTTGAAAAGTTATTGATATTAGTTAAAAGTTATTGGATTATTATTGGATTTATTATTGAATTTATCGTTAACTTAGATATCTATTAAAGAGCTAAGTTCAGGTATCGAATTAGTTAACTCATACTTTTCTAGAGGGAGTGTTAAAATTATGCTATTTATAGCACTATTTTATAGGCCCACTAGTTGCCTAGTTGCGTTGTTGCAACGCTGGTTACAAGGCGTTGCCTGCAGCGTTGTTGGCCGTGGCCAGCAGCTTTGGCTGTGACCTGCACACAACCAACCCACAGGCTTGTATGACTAAGCCGACTAGGCTACCCTATAGGGAAGCTAAAATTGACTGTAACTAGGGAACTAGTAGTCGTATAAAAGGCTGACTTATACTGTTCGAATCCTTGATTTTTTCCGGATTTAATGATGTATTTTATTTATAGGGTTGCTTATTAGATTGCTTAGTTAGTGCACGTGGGTGGCTAGATTGTATGGTCGTGAGTCAATTTTTTATTTTTCCTATACAAATGAATTTTGCGGAAAATAAAAAGTAGCTCCTAAGACCCGGCTAGCGACCCCCTTCCGTTGATACGGTCGGTAGGTCTATGAGGGGACTTAGAAAATCCTCTCATTGCTCGTCAGATCGTTCGTCTAGCTGAAATCTACTATATTCAACTATCAAAGCTCTATATCTTGAAGAATCGTCGTATTATAGTGAATCTAGAAGCCGCCGCGTTGGAATCTACTAGGGAGGTCTTCCTATCCCTCTAGCTAGATTCCCCTTCCATTTTCAATAATTATATACCTTAATAGTAACTGCCTAATGCTCTATGTAGTAGATATAGCTATGGTATTCTATGTAGTAAGATTCCTTCCTAATATCTTAGCTAAAATAACTTAGGAAGCCCTTAGAATATACTAGATTAATATGTACTAAGGACCTCCTAATTAGATTATTACTAATGCTAGTATAAACTTTTATAGTAAAGAATTTTGCTAATTTATAGCATTAATATTAATCTCTATTAAAGAGGTCCTAATTAAGGTATATTATAGCATTAGGAAAGTTAAGAGATATTATAGGCCGCTCTAAAGGGCCTATAATATTATCTAAAGAGAATACCTAATAACCCTAGAACCTATTACCCTATAGATAGCTATAAAAGCCCTTAATAATACTATAGGTCTAAATAGCCTTATTCTAACCCTCCTTATCTTTAGCGCCTACCCCTATATATTAAGTAACTCTCCTCTATTACTAGAGATCTTATAATATATTATTACTATATAAAAGGTAATAAAGGAAGTTAAGCGCCTCTATATAATCTAGAAAGTTAGTAAAGCCCTTATAGTAAGGAATAGTCTAGATATAAGTAAGACCCTTAACCTCTTACTTAGATTACTAGTCTAAGTTTAGCGTAAAGGTAAAGGGTAGTAAGGCCTATATAACCTCCTCTTTATTAATAAAGAGACCTATACCCTTAACCTCCTATAAGGCCTAAAGGCCTTCTACTTAACTTCTATTAGGCCTTATTATAAGAACCCTAATATAGAAGCCCTCCTACCTTAGGAGGGTAGAGAAGAGGGAGAGGCCTAAACTAGGCTACCTAGTAAGACCCTAGAGATCCTACTAAAGAGATACCTAGGTAGACCCTAAAAAAACCCTCTAGTAATTATTAATAAGACTAATATATTTATCTTAGCTAAGGAGGAAGCTAACCTTAACCTTATAATTTAATTATATAAGGAAGGCATTATTATAACCCCTAGTATACTATTTAAGCTCTCTATAAAGACTAAGATTAATATACTAATTAATTAGGGTATATTTAAATTCATTACCTATAATAAGAGAGAGTATAGTAGCGTGTAAATCTTTAATTTATAAATTATTAATAAGGTAAAAGGCAAGATAGGCTAACTATATAAGAAATTAAGGCTTATAGTATAAGGCTTTAGAGATAAGGTAAAGCAAGTAATCTTAATATAGGCTCTAATAATCTAATAAGCTAGTTAACGCCTTATTCTTATAATAGTACCTTCTCTCTTAATAAAAGGCTTTATCCTATAGATTCGCAATATTACCTAGGCCTATATCTAATTAACTATGTAATTAAATAGAGTAATCCTCACGCGGCTTCTAACCTAAATCCATAACTAATACCCTAAGGGAATAATTATAAGGGTAATTAAACCGCTCTATAGCATCACGAAGGCTAGAACACACTAGTGGGTTATATACTATAGGCACTATAGAGAGAAGCTCTAGATAGAGACTTCTATATATAATCTATGCCTATTAGTGACTATAGAAGATAGCCTAGAATTCGTATATATAGGTATATAGACTAATAATACACTTAGGCTATTAGATAAGGAGTTCTCTAAGAAAGAAAAGAGAGAACTAACTATAGTGGCTTTTATAGCAAAGCTAAAGTAATTCCTCCTCAAGAATAATTCCCTAACCTTTAATAGGGGAATTATTAAATTAGTAGCTAGCGTAGCTATTTTACTTTAATAAAAAGGCTAAAGTAGTAAGCTTAATTTAATCCTACTTATAGATTTAAAGTAGAAGTATATTAAACAAAGAGCTTAAGGTGCCTATATTACCTTAATCTACTAACTAGAAGCCTACTATAATCTATCTATTACTACTTAATACTAAGAACTAATAATTAAGAATATTAAAGCCCTTAATTACTAGATCTAATAGTAGATAGATTACCCTGATTAAGGCCTAATATTTATTCTAATTAACCTTACTAAAGTGAAGCTATATGCATTTATAGATAGGTTATTTATAAATAATTAGGACCTTACCTTATAGCTTAGTTATATACTAATCCTTACTAATAAAGACTATAAGGATAGTAAGTTTATAATTAAAGGTAATATTATATACTTTAGCTTAATAAAGAGTAAGAGAGTTATATAAAGTATACTTACCTCTAAGGTCTATAGTATAGTTACTAGTGTTAATATAGTATATATAATAGCTACTACCCTTTATATACTTATAGACTAATTAAATCTCCCTACTATACTAGTTATAGTATATATAGATTTATACTCCCTTTATAAGTGCCTTATTAAGCTTAGTATAATAAAGGAGAAGCGCCTAATAATTAATATTATAGCCCTATAATAATTATATAAACACTATAAGCTTTATAAGATTTATTAGATTAATAGAGTAAATAACCTAGCTAATACCTTTATAAAGGTATTACTAAATAAGGCCCTAGAGTAGTTTATCTCTAGTAACTAAATAATAATCTAAATAGAAGGGTAGGTAACCTATATAGAGGATAGCCTTTATAAATAGTAATAGGAGGGTAACCTATAAGGAGAATAGCCCTATAGATAGTAGTATTAGGGGATTATTAACCCCTATACTATAGGGAGAAGTAATTTTCCCTAGTATTAGGGGATTATTAACCCCTATACTATAGGAGAATATAGATTCTACTCTCTTAGGGATAGTAGAGGAAATTAGAGAAGGGGTAATACTTTAGAAGGAGTAGGAGAAGGAGAGGGAAGAGAAGCTATATAGCTCTTTCTCTAATCTCTAGGGAGGGCCTTTAGTAATTCTATAACTCTATATAATCTATATAGAGTATAGAGCTATAAGGGAGGTCCTCCTTTAGATTTATAAGATACCTATACTTTACTTTAGTAGGGATAGAAGGGTAGATATAGGAGATAATAGGGTTAAGAAGAGGGGTAAAGGGGAGGAAAAGAGGTAATAGGATAAGGGAGTTACTATATAGATATTATTAATAATATTAGGAAGGAAAAAGGGATTTAGGAAGAGGCTTACTTACCCTCTTAGTAGGAGATTAAAGATAGATTATTACTTTCCTTTATTATTACCTACTATAGGTATATACTGCTTTCCCTTCCTTTCCTTTATTAGTCCCCTTTATTAGGGGATTATAACCCCTCCTATTATTATCTATTACTTTATTAGTAATTAATATTATATATTAATAATTATATTAAAAAGAGAGTTCCTAGTGTTAGAATAAGTATAATATTAATTGCGCTTAGTAGCTATAATTCCCTTTAGCTAAAGGTCAGCCTAACCAGAAGGAGGTTAGCTACTGCGCGTGTGTGCGTGCGTGTGCGCGTGCCTCCCTTCCTGCCTATAGGTAGGCCTGCGATAGGGCAGGGCCTGGGTCACGTGACCCACCTATATCACATGACCTATATAGCTATAGCTGCCTTTTTTCCCTCTCACAGGAGCCCTCTCTTTTCTAGCTTCCTTTAATAGAATATATAGCTTATAATAGATTATTTAATTAATACTATCACGAGCGCGCCTAATAGATAACTGGCCATTATCACCCCTGGTGATTCCAACAATTACTCTTTATAGAATTTACTTAAGATTTTAACCTATAAACCTATAGTAACTTTCTTAAGACCCTAGTTATAGTCCTAAGGCACTTATAGGACTACCTTATTAACTCTAGAATCTATATAATAATTAACTAGAATATAAATATAGTAATAAACCTCTAAGAAGTCCTTAACTAATAGGAATTCCGCTTCTAGTTATAAGAAGAAGTAAAGAATACCTAGAAGAAGCATAATAACTTCTAAAAGAATATAATTAAGAATAGTGATTTCCTTAATAACCTCTATAAGGATAATAATCTCTAGGACTAATAGAGTATAAGGACTGCTTATTCCTCCTGCTAACCTTTATAATCTCTATAAGGAGTAATATTAGTAACCTTTCCCTAAGAATAGAACCCTTAGCCCTTTCCTTAAATACCTTAAGCCCTATAAGCCCTTCCTTATTATCCCTAAGAACCTATATTTACCTAGTAAAGAACCTCTACTCCCTAATAATAAGCCCTTCTTATTTACTAAAGAATAATATATAAACCTACTAATAATCCTTCTTTTAAGCCTCTATAACTAATAGTAAAGTAGATCTTAGACCTTATTAAGATATATATATCTAAGTAGTAATATAGCGCTAATAACTATAATATACTTAAACTAAAGCTCTAAATCTTTAGGTAAAAGTGTAAGCTTCTAGATATTAAACTAGAATAAGCTAGGTATATATTTAAAGTAATATTAAAAGGAAAAGCTTATTAGTACTACTTAGACTACCTCTCTAAACCTAGTAACCCTTAGGACCTTACTACCCTTATAAGAAGAATAAAGGAGAGGTTTAAGACTAAAGATATAAGGTAGAAGTATCTCCTTAAATAGTATAATGCTTTGCTCTAGAAGACTATTAATAAAAACCCTAATAAATTAAAGATAGAATACTTTAATAAGCTTATTAAGAGGCTATTAATATTACAGCAAGCTATTCCTAATGTAGGTTAATTAGAAAGAGCCCTTAGGAACTAGATTATAACCGCTTATAATAGGATCCCTAAGTGTAGAGGGTACCTTACTAACCCTCTAGATAGCCTCTAATAATTCTATAAGTATATATATATAATAATCTAGCTTATTATAGAGGAATCTAGCGGTTAATATTAATTCCCTACTAATACCTAGACTCCTAATACCTTCTAGACTAATAAAAGGTATAATAATAAGGGTAAAGAGTTATAATACCCTCTATAAAGGTAGAAAGGTAGAAGAGGCCCTTCTTATATAAAGAAATATTATATATATAGTAAAGAGAGATACTAGTTAATAAAGCATCCTAAGGAAGAGCATAAGAAGGTATACTAGTAATATAAGAACTATTACCTAGTAGATACCTTATTATCCTTACTAGCTTTATATAATACCTTTCTTACCTAGTATAAAGGTACCCTAATAGAAGATCCTACTTTTTATCCCTCTAAAGTTAATAAGGTTACCTAGTATATAATAAGCCTTAGATTTAATACTAAGCTAGAGGGAGAGGAAGAAGAAAGGGTACCTATAAGCTTCTTTACCTATAGTATAACCCTTAATAGTTAGAAAATAGTTAAAGTTCTTATAAATTAAGCTATAATATATAGACTAAGTAAGAAGAATCTATTTAATAATAGAAACACCACTAGGCCTCCTTACTTATTCCTACTTAAAGACTATTACTTATCTAAGGCCTTCTAAGGTATTATACTAGATACTAGAGTAGTATAGTTCTCTATAGTAGGCTAATCTTAAGTTATAGTATTATAGAAGATAATACTAAAGATTTATCTTAACACTATAAGGGTAGGTAAAGTAGTTATTATATTTAGTAGAGGCTAGCTAATTATATTACTTAGAATAATTAATATACCTATATCCTTTAGTAATATTACTTTTTATATAATACTAATAAATACTCCCTTCCTACTTTACCTTAATAATATAGGCTAATTAAGGATTAACTTTATTACTACTAAGAATATCCTCTAGTAAGGGAATATTAAGGTACCCCTAGTATATAAATAGGGCTATATATAGATACTACTAATATAAGATAAGAAGGTAGTAGCGTGGAATTATTTAACTAAGATTAAATTATAGTGTTTATATTACTACTTTAGTTATCCTTTAGTACACTAACTTTATAATCTCCTAAGTAATATAGGGTATAAGATTACCTTTAAAGCTATTAAGGTAATATTAAAGGTATACTACTAGTGCTAGATAAATACTAATAGCCCCTATTACTTTAAATTTACCCTTAAGGATAAGTATACCTTTAACTTTAAAGTAATAGTTAATATTATATACCTTAATAGTAACTACCTAACACTCTATGTGGTAGATATAGCTATAGTATTCTATATAGTAAGATTCCTTCCTAATATCTTAGCTAAAATAACATAGGAAGCCCTTAGAATATACTAAATTAATATATACTAAGGACCTCCTAATTAGATTATTACTAATACTAGTATAAACTTTTATAGCAAAGAATTTCGCTAATTTACGGCATTAATATTAATCTCTATTAAAGAGGTCCTAATTAAGGCATATTATAGCATTAGAAAAGTTAAGAGATATTATAGACCGCTCTAAAGGGCCTATAATATTATCTAAAGAGAATGCCTAATAACCCTAGAACCTATTACCCTATAGATAGCTATAAAAGCCCTTAATAATACTATAGGTCTAAATAGCCTTATTCTAACCCTCCTTATCTTTAGCGCCTACCCCTATATATTAAGTAACTCTTCTCTATTACTAGAGATCTTATAATATATTATTACTATATAAAAGGTAATAAAGGAAGTTAAGCGCCTCTATATAATCTAGAAAGTTAGTAAAGCCCTTATAGTAAGGAATAGTCTAGATATAAGTAAGACCCTTAATCTCCTACTTAGATTACTAGTCTAAGTCTAGTGTAAAGGTAAAGGTTAGTAAGGCCTATATAACCTCCTCTTTATTAATAAAGAGACCTATACCCTTAACCTCCTATAAGGCCTAAAGGCCTTCTACTTAACTTCTATTAGGCCTTATTATAAAGACCCTAATATAGAAGCCCTCCTACCTTAGGAGGGTAGAGAAGAGGGAGAGGCCTAAACTAGGCTACCTAGTAAGACCCTAGAGATCCTACTAAAGAGATACCTAGGTAGACCCTAAAAAAACCCTCTAGTAATTATTAATAAGACTAATATATTTATCTTAGCTAAGGAGAAAGCTAACCTTAACCTTATAATTTAATTATATAAGGAAGGTATTATTATAACCCCTAGCGCACTATTTAAGCTCTCTATAAAGACTAAGATTAATATACTAATTAATTAGGGTATATTTAAATTTATTACCTATAATAAGAGAGAGTATAGTAGTATATAAATCTTTAATTTATAAATTATTAATAAGGTAAAAGGCAAGATAGGCTAGCTATATAAGAAATTAAGGCTTATAATATAAGGCTTTAGAGATAAGGTAAAGTAAGTAATCTTAATATAGGCTCTAATAATCTAATAAGCTAGTTAATACCTTATTCTTATAATAGCACCTTCCCTCTTAATAAAGGGATTTATCCTATAGATTCATAATATTACCTAGGCCTATATCTAATTAACCACGCGATTAAATAGGGTAATCCTTGCGTAGCTTCTAACCTAAATCTATAACTAATACCCTAAGGGAATAATTATAAGGGTAATTAAACCGCTATATAGCATTGTAGAGGCTAGAACACACTAGTAGGTTACATACTATAGGCACTATAGAGAGAAGCTCTAGATAGAGACTTCTATATATAATCTATACCTATTAGTAACTACTAAAGATAGCCTAGAATTTATATATATAGGTATATAGACTAATAATACTCTTAGGCTATTAAATAAGGAGTTCTCTAAGAAGGAAGAGAGAGAATTAACTATAGTAGCTTTTATAGTAAAGCTAAAGTAATTCCTTCTTAAGAATAATTCCCTAACCTTTAATAGGGGAATTATTAAATTAGTAGCTAGTATAGCTATTTTACTTTAATAAAAAGGCTAAAGCAGTAAGCTTAATTTAATCCTACTTATAGATTTAAAGCAGAAATATATTAAATAAAGGGCTTAAGGCGCCTATATTACCTTAATCTACTAACTAGAAGCCTACTATAATCTATCTATTACTACTTAATACTAAGAACTAATAATTAAGAATATTAAAGCCCTTAATTACTAGATCTAATAGTAAATAGATTACCCTAATTAAGGCCTAATATTTATTCTAATTAACCTTACTAAAGTAAAGCTATATATATTTATAGATAGGTTATTTATAAATAATTAGGACCTTACCTTATAGCTTAGTTATATACTAATCCTTACTAATAAAAACTATAAGGATAATAAGTTTATAATTAAAGGTAATATTATACACTTTAGCTTAATAAAGAGTAAGAGAGTTATATAAAGTATACTTACCTCTAAGGTTTATAGTATAGTTACTAGTATTAATATAGTATATATAATAGCTACTACCCTTTATATACTTATAGACTAATTAAATCTCCCTACTACACTAGTTATAGTATATATAGATTTATACTCCCTCTATAAGTACCTTATTAAGCTTAGTATAATAAAGGAGAAGCGCCTAATAATTAATATTATAGCCCTATAATAATTATATAAATACTATAAGCTTTATAAGATTTATTAGATTAATAGAGTAGATAACCTAGCTAATACCTTTATAAAGGTATTACTAAATAAGGCCCTAGAGTAGTTTATCTCTAGTAACTAAATAATAATCTAAATAGAAGGGTAGGTAACCTATATAGAGAATAGCCCCTATAAATAGTAATAGGAAGGTAACCTATAAGAAGAATAGCCCTATAGGTAGTAGTATTAGAGAACTATTAACCCCTATACTATAAGGAGAAGTAATCTTCCCTAGTATTAGGGGATTATTAACCCCTATACTATAGGAGAATATAGATCCTACTCTTTTAGGAATAGTAAAGGAAATTAAAGAAAGAGTAATACTCTAAGGGGGACTAAAAGAAGGAGAGAGAAAAGAGGCTATATAGCTTCTTCTCTAACCTCTAGGGAGGCCCTTTAGTAGTTTTATAACTCTATATAATCTATATAGAGTATAGAGCTATAAAGAAGGTTCTCCTTTAGATTTATAAGGTACCTATACTTTACTTTAGTAAGGATAGAAGGGTAGATATAGGAGATAATAGGGTTAAGGAGAGGGGTAAAGGGGAGGAAAAGAGGTAATAGGATAAGGGAGTTACTATATAGATATTATTAATAATATTAGGGAGGAAAAGGGATTTAGAAAGAGGCCTACTTACCCTCTTAGTAGGAGGTTAAAGATAGATTATTACTTTCCTTTATTATTACCTACTATAGGTATATATTACTTCCCCTTCCTTTCCTTTATTAGTCCCCTTTATTAGGGGATTATAACCCTTTCTATTATTATTTATTACTTTATTAGTAATTAATATTATATATTAATAATTATATTAAAAAAAGAGTTCCTAGTATTAGAATAAGTATAATATTAATTATGCTTAGTAGCTATAATTCCCTTTAGCTAAAGGTTAGCCTAACTAGAAGAAGGTTAGCTACTACATGTGTGTGCGTGCGTGTGCACATGCCTCCCTTCCTACCTATAGGCAGGCCTGCGATAGGGTAGGGCCTAGGTTACGTAACCTACCCACATTACGTGACCCACATAGCTACAGCTGCCTTTTTCCCTCTTATAGGAGCCCTCTCTTTTCTAGCTTTCTTTAATAGAATACATAGCTTATAATAGATTATTTAATTAATACTATCACAAGCGCGCCTAATTGATAACTGGCCATTATCACACCTGGTGATTCCAACAGTACCAGACCGGAATATTTTTCTTGGGGTGGTTCGTGTTTGTTTGGCTGGTATGCTGGGCGGTGTGACTCGTCCATCTGCTTCAAATTGAATGACTCCTTGTGACAGAGACAGACCAGACACCTGCTGACGGGACCTACGCTACTGTCACATCAGTTTGGTTCCGGTCACTACATTCAAAACACGAATCGCGACATATTTCCCCATTGACCAAGTCGTCATGGCGTCCAATGACCTCATAGCAGCAGAGGCAGAATGGAGAGAACAATTTGCAGCCATGCGAGCCGCTCTCGCAACTCTCAAGCTTCCTGCTCCGCTCAAATCAGGAGAGAGTCATGTCGTCGTCGACGACGACGATTTAGAAGGCTACTCGTCAGGGAACAGTGGCAAAAATGTATGGGACTTCATCTCGGATGATGAAGAGGACGACTACAGCAGCGATTTTGCGGACCTAGATGGTGTCGTTGCAACAGGTGGAGAAGGCAGCTCAGCCTGGTTCTTCGACAGGTCCGCTGAGATTGCGTTCAAGAATAGATTAACCCCGGATGTTTTCCAGAGTCAGCTTACGAGCTTGCTTGCATCCGGTCGGTCCGATGAGCAGTTGCAGGCAGAGCTCACGGACTTGGTTGGTTTTGATGACCTTGACTTCATCATTGATATCTTGTCTAAGAAAGATGATATTCTGGCCTCTTCCAAAGCCCACGATCAGCGAGAAGCTACCAGTGGTCGGTTGTTGACCAAGTCGGAAAGAGAAGACGCACTTCGACGCCAGGACTTTGAGCACAAGACGGCGTCCCCTGCGTCTGCTAGCAAGAAGGAACCGTGGTACCCGCACGTGTACCGATCCTATCACGCTGGTAATACTTTGAGCGTCACCGGCAAGAAGTATGGTCTGCCAGTTGGAACCACGCATCATCAATTCGACAAGTACGAGGAGTATTCTGTTCCCGCTGGACGCAAAGGCGTGCCAGGTCCTGGAGAGAAGCTTGTCAAAATTTCAGATCTCGATGGCCTCTGTCGAAATACCTTCAAAGGGTACAAGACGCTAAATCGCATGCAAAGCCTAGTCTTCCCCGTGGGGTACAAGACGAATGAGAATATGCTGATTTGCGCACCGACTGGTGCGGTAAGTTTCACATCGGCTTTGGACAACCCTGTGATGGCGAGGAGAAGGTGACTGACTGATGCCGCTTAGGGTAAAACTGACGCTGCTATGCTGGCTGTACTGCATACTATCGGCCAGCATGTGTATCCTAATCCCGTGGAGAGTCCTGATGCGACTGAATATGCGGTTGACGTTGACGACTTCAAGATTGTGTACGTCGCGCCCATGAAAGCTCTTGCGGCAGAAATCACGGAGAAGCTAGGCAAGCGTCTCGCGTGGCTGGGTGTCAAGTGCCGTGAATACACTGGTGATATGCAGCTCACAAAATCGGAAATTGTGCAAACGCAAATCATTGTTACGACTCCTGAAAAATGGGACGTTGTCACGAGAAAAGGCACGGGAGATACGGAACTTGTTCAGAAGGTGCGCCTCCTTATCATCGATGAGGTTCACATGCTCCACGATGAACGAGGTGCTGTGCTCGAGTCCCTTGTCGCCCGAACCGAGCGGCAGGTTGAGAGTACACAATCGCTCATTCGTATCATTGGCCTCAGTGCCACATTGCCCAACTATGTGGATGTTGCCGATTTTTTGAAGGTCAACAAGCAGGCTGGTCTTTTTTATTTCGATGCATCGTTTCGTCCAGTGCCTTTAGAGCAGCACTTCATTGGTGTCAAGGGCAAAGCGGGCTCCAAGCAATCCAAGGAAAACTTGGACAATATTGCCTTCGACAAGGTCAAAGAAATGCTTGAAAGAGACCACCAAGTCATGGTATTTGTCCATTCGCGACGAGACACCATGGTCACTGCTAGAACGCTTCATCAAAAGGCCATCGAGCAATTCTGCATGGATTTGTTCGATCCAAGCGGCCATCCCAAGTATGATCAGGCCTGTCGCGATATGAAGTCGTCCCGTGCCAAGGACATTCGAGATCTTCTGTCCAAGGGTATCGGAGTTCATCACGCAGGAATGGCAAGAGCAGACAGAAACCTCATGGAGCGACTCTTTGCTGACGGCGTTCTCAAAGTTCTCTGCTGTACTGCTACGCTGGCCTGGGGTGTCAACTTGCCCGCTGCCGCCGTAGTCATCAAAGGAACTCAGGTGTACAGCGCTCAAGAGGGCAAGTTTGTGGATCTTGGAATCCTGGATGTACTGCAAATCTTTGGTCGTGCTGGCCGTCCGCAATTCGAGGACACCGGTATTGGCATGATATGTACTACTCAGGACAGGCTACAACATTACTTGAGAGCTATCACGGAGCAACAGCCTATTGAGTCTAGATTCTCTGCGAAACTGGTTGACAATCTCAACGCTGAGATCGCCCTCGGTACCGTGACATCGATTCAAGACGCAGTGCAATGGATAGGGTACTCTTATCTATTTGTTCGTATGCAAAGGAGCCCGACTTCTTATGGCATCGAGTGGGCTGAGTTTCGCGATGATCCAACCCTGGTACAGAGAAGACGTCAACTGGCGATTCAGGCTGCAAAAACCCTGCAGCAGTGCCAGATGATCATTTTCAATGAAAGAACCGAGGAGTTACGAAGCAAGGACATTGGTCGAATCGCCAGTCAGTACTACATTTTGCACACAAGCATACAGGTTTTCAACACTATGATGCAGCCGCAGGCCACAGAGGCAGACATTCTTAAGATGATCAGTATGAGCGGGGAGTTCGACAATATCCAGTCGAGGGATACGGAAGCGAAGGAGCTGACGCATCTGAAGCAAGATGTCGTTCCTTGCGATGTTGAAGGAGGCATTGATACCCCACAATCAAAGACTAACATTCTGCTGCAGTCGTACATCTCTAGACAGCAGCTAGACGACTTTGCACTGTCCAATGACATGAATTATGTGGCTCAGCAATCTGGCCGAATCTGCAGAGCTTTGTTCATGCTGGCACTCAATAGGAGATGGGGGCACCAGTGCCTGGTCCTCCTCACCCTATGCAAATCGATTGAAAGAAGAATCTGGCCATTTGAGCACCCTCTCCACCAGTTCGATTTGGCAAAGCCCGTACTCAACCAACTGGATTCCAAAGAGCATCTGACGATAGAGACCATGAAAGAAATGGAGTCAGCTGAAATTGGAAGCTTGGTTCACAACCACAGTGCGGGTAGGAACATCGCTAGAATTCTGAACCACTTTCCCACGGTACATGTCGAGGCCGAGATAGCCCCATTGAACCGCGATGTATTGCGAATTAAGCTACACGTCATCCCTGATTTCCAATGGAAGGACCAAATCCATGGAACATCAGAATCCTTTTACATTTGGGTTGAAAATTCCGACACGTTCGAGATTTATCACCATGAATTCTTCATTCTGAACAGGAGAAAGCTTCATGATGAACACGAACTCAACTTTACCATTCCTTTGTCAGATCCGCTGCCTACGCAGATCTATGTTCGTGCCGTATCTGACAGGTGGCTCGGTGCCGAGACCGTCACGCCTGTGTCGTTCCAACATCTTATTCGGCCAGACACGGAGAGCGTATACACAGATCTCCTCAACTTGCAGCCACTGCCCATTTCCGCGCTGAAGAACCCTGGCTTGGAGGAAATCTATGCCCAACGATTTCAGTTCTTCAATCCGATGCAGACGCAGATTTTCCACACCTTATATCACACGCCAGCCAACGTTCTCCTTGGTTCTCCAACTGGCAGTGGAAAGACTGTGGCGGCAGAATTAGCCATGTGGTGGGCTTTCCGCGAGCGGCCCAAGTCAAAGGTGGTTTACATTGCTCCTATGAAGGCACTCGTTCGTGAGCGAGTCAAGGATTGGGGAAAGAGGCTAGCACGTCCTCTGGGATTGAAGATTGTTGAGTTGACGGGCGACAATACCCCGGACACCAGGATGATAAAGGACGCCGACATCATCATCACCACTCCCGAGAAGTGGGATGGTATTTCCCGTTCTTGGAAGACAAGAGGATACGTTAGGCAGGTAAGCTTGGTCATCATTGACGAGATTCACTTGCTGGCCGGTGATCGAGGTCCCATTCTAGAGATTATCGTTTCACGTAAGTCTCCGCGGATTTACCCCCCCCCTTGGCAAACATCGAAACGAAACATTGACATTTAATAGGCATGAATTACATTTCGTCCTCAACCGAGAACAAGGTTCGTTTGCTGGGCATGTCGACGGCCTGCGCCAATGCCACGGACCTAGGCAGTTGGCTCGGCGTCAAGGAAGGCCTTTTCAACTTCAAACACTCTGTCCGCCCTGTGCCTTTGGAATTATACATCGATGGGTTCCCAGATATTCGCGGGTTCTGCCCCTTGATGCAGTCCATGAATCGTCCCACATTCCTTGCCATCAAGAACCACAGCCCCGACAAGCCGGTCATTGTGTTCGTAGCATCGCGCCGACAGACCCGTCTCACAGCCAAGGACCTCATCAACTTCTGCGGCGTGGAAGACAACCCCCGTCGATTCCTGCGCATGGACGAAGAAGACCTCCAGCTCAACCTGGCGCGGGTGAAAGATGATGCGCTGAAAGAGGCCATCAACTTCGGCATCGGTCTTCATCACGCTGGTCTTGTCGAATCAGATCGTCAACTGTCCGAGGAGCTCTTTCTCAACAACAAGATACAAATCCTCGTCGCGACGAGCACCCTTGCGTGGGGTGTCAATCTGCCCGCACACTTGGTGGTCGTCAAGGGCACGCAGTTCTATGATGCCAAGATGGAGGGTTACAAGGACATGGACCTCACCGACGTGCTTCAGATGCTCGGTCGGGCAGGTCGTCCGCAGTTCGACAACTCAGGCGTGGCCCGCATCTTCACGCAGGATTCCAAAAAGGACTTCTACAAGCATTTCCTGCACACGGGGTTCCCTGTTGAGTCATCTCTCCACATCGTACTGGACAACCATCTCTGCGCCGAAGTATCGGCTGACACCATTGTCACCAAGCAAGATGCCCTCGACTACCTAACATGGACGTTCTTCTTCCGCAGACTCCACAAGAACCCTTCCTACTACGGCCTCGAGCTTTCGGCCGAAGAGCACAGCACCATTGTCGCGCAGCAGCTCGCCAATGAGTTCATGGTGGACATGGTCAACAAGTCTCTCGACGAACTCGCGCAATCAAAGTGCGTCGAGGTCTCCCCCAACGGCGATGTCGACCCAACCCCCCTCGGCAAGATCATGAGCTACTACTATCTGTCGCACAAGACGATCCGCCACCTGGTTCGTTACGCCAAAGCCGAGGCGTCTTTCCTTGACGTCCTGTCTTGGATGTCCCGCGCCACAGAGTACGACGAGCTCCCTGTGCGTCACAACGAAGATCTCATCAACGACACTCTGTCTTCCAACCTGCCCTATCCCGGCCACGCCTTCGGCCTGCCAATGTGGGATCCGCACGTCAAGGCCTTCCTGCTCCTCCAAGCACACATGTCGCGCATCGAGCTTCCCATCACAGACTACGTCGGCGACCAGACGTCTGTCCTGGACCAAGCCATTCGTATCATCCAGGCATCCAGTGATGTCCTCGCCGAGCTAGGCTACCTCTCCTCGTGCCTACAAATGATGAAGCTCCTCCAGTGCATCAAGTCTGCGCGCTTGCCCACCGACCCCGTCGTCTCCATCTTCCCTGGCGTAGAGCCCGAATCGACCAACGACGACACACAACTCGCCAAGATCAGTGCTTCCAAACCGCACGAGATCAACGCACTCGCCAAGAAGCTTGGCCTGAAGTCAGCCCAGCTTCAATCGCGCTTCACTCGCGCCGTCTCCGTGCTTCCCAACGTTGCCGTCTCAACGACCGACGTCACAGCTCTCTCCGTAACAGTCAATCTCAAACGGATCAATCCCCTCGCTGAGCGGGACGCCCGCATGTACGCACCCAAGTTCCCCAAGCCCCAGACAGAAGGCTGGTTCGTCCTCATAGCCGATGTGACGCGCGATGAAGTCATTGCCGTCAAGAGGCTGACTTGGACAAGCCCCGGAAGGACCACCCTCGGACAGGGAAGCACACCGTCGGCCAGGGCAACCATCAAGCTACCCGCTGTGCAGGGCGGGCAGGCCAGAAAGGTAGATGTCTTGGTAGTGAGCGATGGGTACATCGGGCTAGAGTACAGGCTCTTGGGCGTGGACATACCGGCGCCGCCTGCAGTGACAGACGACATTGATGCCAAAAAAGACGAGGGAGTATAAAGCACACACGATTTGTTCACTCAGCTCGGTAAGGTTTGTCATCCTCTTCAAAAGAACAATAAATTGGGTATGGATATATAGAAAAGGTTTATCTGAAAAAAAGAAAAATTCTGAAGATGCAGAGAGAAAAAAATTGTCTCGCGACGCAAAGCCATACATAACAGGCTATGAATGTATGGATCCAACCCCCCCCCCGCCCCCGAGGATAAACAAAAACCAAGTGCAGTCATGCAACAGCGGCCATTATATCTCTCCCATGACATGTCCAGATACATCAAACGCAACCGAAAACCAGTCGTACTGCGTCGTAACTGGGCGCTAGAACATGCAAAGTCCGAGTCTAATGAAAATGCCAATCACACCAGAACGCGACGCGGAAACAAGCATCGCCGGGCCGGGGAAAAAAAAAGACACGACGACTAAGAGAGTTTGAAAAGGCAAAAGGGAAAGCTGATGTGTGCAAGGTACAACTTGTCTGTAAACTTGGACATTGGTCAAAACGGGGTATCTTTGCCGAGTTTCGTGCAATTCGAGGCGTTGGACCCGGACCTATCCTGCCTGGTATTGTCGCATGATTCCGTTGCACCCCAAAACAGACGTAGCCCCCTGATGAACCAAATTCAGTTGATTTCTCCAATGTGTTTAGAGGAGCGGTCCACGGCGTGAGTCGCGGCGACCCAATCCTCTACTAGCAGCAGCGTCCTCGCTCCTTGGGCACATCGTCCTCTCGGTGTTGCTCTTGTGCGCTTGCGCCGTTTCTGTCCACGGTGACGGCGGGCGAGAAGGCGGGCGAAAATAACCAGCTTCGTCGATCACGTCCAACGCGGAAACTTCCTCTGGGGTTGACGCCGTCGAAATATCCGCCATCCGTGCCGGCTTCGCAGCCGGGGGTTCCGGGGGTCGTCATGGCTGACAAGAGGGCTTGTTGCATCTTGCGGTTCTGCTCAACGAGCTTCCGGGCCACGACTCTGAATACTTCCTCGACGCCCTCACCATTCTCGGCGCTGATTTCGTGGCATGCATCCCATCCGACTTCCTGCGCCCAGAAGCCGGAGCTTCTCTTGGAGCTGGGCGTTCTCGGCTCGACGTTGGGCACATGGCCGGGGCCGTTGAGAGGAGTAGCCGTAGGCGGAGGTGTGCCGCCAACACCAGGAGCGAGATTTTCAGCGACGTATGCGATGCAGCGTTCAAACGGAACCTGTCTGGCGGAGGGATCACGAGCGACGATGTCAGCCTTGGTTCCCACCACATGCAAGACAACGTCGTTGGGTAGATTGCGTCGGAGCTCAGTGAGCCAGACGCCCATTTCAGCAAAAGACTGGGCATCGGTAATGCTGTAACACAGGATACAGGCATTCGCGCCGCGATAGTACAGCCGCGATATAGAGCGGAACCTCTCTTGGCCGGCTTTGATATCCACAGCCGAGTTAGCTTTGATTCATGCCATTTGGCCGAGAACACTTCTTGTTCACAACAACGACAACAAGAACAACAACAAAACAGGGAATGGTGGAGAAGACATGGGCAAACGAACCTGTGTCCCAGATCTGGAGTCGCACCATGGTGTCTGTGTCGGAGTCGACCACGCGCTTGGTCAAGAAACTTGCGCCAACAGTCGACGTGATCTGAGATGGATTGAAAGCGCCTTTGCAGTATCGCATGACGAGCGAGGTTTTCCCCACGCCTTGAGCGCCGAGAATGACGATCTTGGCCTCGAGAGAAGACATGGTTTGTTTGATAATGCGACTCCCCAACTACTATGAGGAGAAGCAAACAGTAGTAGTATGCTAGCTTGTTCGTGGATAGACAAATACAAGAGCTCTGCGATAGCAATGAGAAAGGAGAAATATTCAATGTCTATCGCATGACGATGATGGCCCTCAACGAAGGAAGGACGCGTGAATAGAGTAGCTAGAGACTTGCACTCTCATGGTCGGTGGTTGGCCAATTTGCGGGCGTCGTATGGGAGTTTGTTTTGGTCTGTTTCTTTATTCAGGTTACGCAGACGTTGGGTGAGGACGACGAGGATGCCGGCAGATAAGTACAGCTCGGGTATTTCCAAGGAGCGCCAAGGAGTACAGCCAAAGGGGCAGCGATGGCTGGTTCTCGAATGCCTCGTGGACTGCAGGACGGGGGAGGGGTCGCGCAAGGAGAAGGAGGAAGAGGAGGAAGAGGAGGAAGAGGAGGAGGAAAATGAGGCTCGTCTGTTGTTTGGATATGTCGCGTTCGGGTGGCTTCGCAAGAGAGTCGAGTCGAAGACGGGGGCGCATGAGACACGGAGGACAGGAAATTAAGGCGGGGTTGAGTCGAGGCGAAGGCGAGTCACGTCACGCCATCCCATCACGTCGCGATGGTCGATGGTCGACGGTCGCCGGTCACGCCGCGCCTTGAAGATGGGATACATGTAGTACGGATTAGATGATGGAGGTTGTCAGTCGCTGTAGATGCTGTAGATGCTGTAGATGCAGGCCGTTGACTCCCGTTTCGCGGCGGCAGGCGCCGCCGTCCCCGGCGGCATTCAGGGCATTCAGGGCACCCAGACGTGCTGGACAAGTTGCATCGTTCACTGCAGCAGCGCCCGCCGTGTGGCCAACGGGAACGGGCATTAATCGATCTGCCATGCTCCTTCCGAATTCGCCCCCCTCCCCACGATGAACATTTCACATTTCACATTTCATTCAAAGCATTCCAACGCCACCCCGATGTCATGTTTTCCATGGCTGCACCCCAGCTGCAACTCGACGTCATTGCACATTGGTTCGTAGGGGTTCGTAGGGGTTCGTAGGGGGTCATAGACCATCTGGCGGCGTTGACATCTGGGCCAGATTGTCGGTCCATTCCTCGTCCAACCAGCTTCCACATTAGACAGCCATCATTTCATATCCCACGGCCTCTCAGCAAGGCAAGCTAAGCTTTTGCTATCCAATTCGGGACAATCTCCGACTGCATTGGGCATCATGGAAGGCTAAATAAATAACTGCTTGTTCCCCCGACGGGTCTTCCAAGGCGGGGTCCTGACAGGGCTCACGGAATAATTATGATGTGACAGCAAGTGCATCAGGAAGGACCCTGGAATGGTGCTGTGCTTCTTGCGTCCCTTGCGCGGACGAAGAGAACATGATGACACGCGAAGAAGGCATTCAGCAACGCGTGATTGAGGGGGGATACGTACGGATTGCATATGTACGCTCTCTTCTTGCTTGAGTGGCCATCAGTTGTCCGTCCCAGGTGGGATGAAGACTTCTGTGGTGCCAGCGCAGTGACGCACCCCTGTCCCTCCCTGTCTGTCCCTGTCTGTACCCCCTTGGCAGTCCTGCTTTGTCGGCCAACCAGAAGCACCAGACAGGCCAACACCTGCCGTCTGTGACGCAACACTTCTGTATACAGCTTGTCCACCAAACAAACAGCCCGCCGGGCGGCGTGTTGAACAGGGTCTCGTCCAGCTGTTACAATCCCTGTCTGTCTGTCAAGCACCAAATCCTGTGAGCCAGGGTGTTCCCTGCTAGTTTGTACTCCTTACATGCAATATCCATCGGCTGAACAACTTCCTGTTTCTGCACCCTGGTTTGCTCGGCATTGGTTGGCCTGTTGATTCACAGCCAGAACAGCGCTCTCCTCTCCCTCCCTCTCGCATCTCAACCTCGTTGGATGTTTTTCACAGACAAGTGGGTTTCCTAACCATGTGCCAATCAATCAATGTGCCTGCCCTGATAAACAAGGGCCCCGGTGATACGACAAACGCAAATCACTGGTACGCTGGCGCTGGCGCTGGCGCTGGCGGTGAGGGTGACGCTGGTATGTATATATTACAACAATGCTCCAGCCTATCTGGGCAACTCAAGATCGTCTCCCCGTCTCCATCATTCCTGTTCTCCTCCTGTATTGCATCTCCAGCAGCTGCTTTTGCGCTGCCAGCCAGCCGCCTCCAAACTTGCCTTCTACATCACGAAATCCATTACATGCTACGAAAAACACCATTGCGAAAATGAAGCTGTGCGGACGACTGGTTATTCTGGTGCCTATGGTGCTGGCTGTGGTGGCCTTTGTGCTCTCCATGTTGGCACTATTTGCAGGTCATAAACAGGGGTTCATGGAGGACTATGCCATCGTTCGGGTAAGGGAAACGAGAACTCTACCATCAGTGGCTTGCATTGCATTTTTTTAACCTGTGGCTCGGTAGCTCAACACTTCCATGGTCGGGCACAACCTCTTGGATACGAGCTCCGAGAAGGAAAAAAGCGGCGATAAGAAAAAGGACGGCCTACTTGGCCATGTCCAAGGTTGGTGGGACGACAAGAAGAACGACGCAAAGGACAAGATAAACAATGTTACGGGCCACATTGCCGATAAGCTGGCCAAGAATATTGGTATCAAGGAATGGTACTCTTTGCATGTCATGGACTCGTGTGAGGGATACTACTCGCCCAACTCGACGGCTCCGGGTGTCGGGCTGAACATTACCAACTGTACTACGTCGAGCCCAGACAGTGAGTGCTTGTTTTTCTTCCCCTATATTCTATCTGTGCTCTGTCCTTGCACAACGTACCATGTAGAAATGGTAGAACCATGCTTCTGTGCTAACTGGCTCGCTCTGCAGGCCGTTTCAACCTCAGCCAAATCCTAGACAAAGAACTCACAGCCGGTCCCGTCAAGCTCAACCTTGCCAGCATCGAATGGCCAGACAGCATTCAAGAAAGGCTCGACGACATCAATCAGGCTATCCTGGGTATGTTTGTTGTTTACGCAATCGGCGCCGGACTCAGTGGCCTAGCCTTCCTAAGCAGCATTCTGGCCCTCTGGAAACCGGACCTCCGCCGCATTGTCTTGGCCAACTTTGTTATTTCGTCGCTCGGTTTCCTTTCACTTCTCATTGGCAGCATCATTGTCACGGTTGCTGCGAACAAAGGGGTCAAGGGTCTTAACAAGGCGGGCGAAAAAGTTGGTCTTTCGGCAACCACAGGCACGAAGTTCTACACTTTGAGCTGGGTTTCCACTGGTTTCATGGGCATTGTCGCATTTTTCTGGCTGGGCCAGTTCTGTGCCGTGCGCAGAGACAGAAAGAGGCGTGGACTCAATGAGAAGCACGTCAAGCATATCGACTCCTAGCATGGTTTAGTGCTTGCGGTGCGGTCACAAAACGAACGAGAACAGGATTTTGTGGTTTGACCGGGGAAAGGGGCAGAAGAAAGACGGACAACAATGAAAACGATGAAAACGATGAAAACGATGAAAACGGGAACAAGAAATTAAGCGTGATGGAAAATTTCGAAATGACGTGATGATACCACGATGCATTTTTGTACCAAGCGGCAAGCAGACATTACTGTAATTTGTGACAGAGAATAGAATAGTAAGCACGAGACGAGCCCTGTCCTTACTTGAATAGTACACACAGAAGTCGATGAAATTAGTCATGAGCAAAGAGTTCTTGATCAAGAAAATGTGAATTGACAGCCCCGGCACGCGGCAATTCCCGACCCCAGATCGATCTGCGCCCCACCCACGCCCACGTCCCGCATCCAGAGTCCAGGCCCAACCGCAGCCAATTACGTCATCATGCCCACGCCCGACAGAAGGCCCATAATATCGAGACCTGTCCTTTCTTCCTTTCTTCCTTTCTCCTTGCCTCTGTGTGTCAATCCGGTAGTAGCGTTTTGAACAGCATTCGAAAAGCCGAACAACCGTTATCGACCCGAACCTGTCTGGCCCAGTCGAGGAATAGTTCCGCTGTCCATGCTGCGATCCATGGACCGCCCCTGCACCACCACAGCTGCCCACCATGCCTAGCGACGTCGAACATGGCAGCACCGAAACGTCGTCGCTGCTCGAGCGCGGCAGACACAATATGAAGCGCTTCTTTGATGGCTTCGTCGACTTTGCTTTCCAGGGGAATATTCTGCAGATAGCATTTGGTTTGATGTTTGTGTCATTCCTTCTCCTTCTCCTCCCATCCGCTGTTCTTCCTGGTTGCGCCTTTCCCAATATTATAAAATTCATTTCATTACAATCCATAAAAGAGACTCCTGCAGGCTGACCAAGCCTTTTCATCCATTACAGCATCGCCAACATCTTCACCGACCTCATCAAGACCTTTGTCAGCGCAATCCTCATGCCCCCCCTCTCCGTCCTCTTCCCCGTAAACAAGAACATTGAGGAAAAGTTCGCGGTCCTCAGGTACGGGGCCAACTACAACGCCACGACGGGGTACAACACGCTGCATCAGGCGCTGGACGACGGCGCCGTCGTCATGGCCTACGGCTCGTTTGTGTACCAGGTTATTTCATTCATCATGGTGGGGTTTGCGCTGTACGGCCTCGCGCATGTGTATACTCTTGTGTCGCATGATCCGATTATAAAGTACACTAAGAAGTGTCGGTATTGCCGAAAACGCATCAATGAGAAGGTGAGTTGGCGCGGGAATTTGGCGGTTTGCCCGGCTTTACTGACGTGGTTTTTTTTTTTTGCTGCGTGGTTTAGTGCTTGCGGTGTATTCATTGTACGAGTTGGCAGGATGGTCGGGAGGATAGGAACGAGGGTTGATGGCGTTGCATTGTGGGCGTGAGCGTGCGTGCATGGTGCATCTGTTGGAGTTTGGGTCCCTTCTTTGCATGACCTTTTTTTCTTCTCTTTTCTTTTTCTTTTCATTTACCCCCTTTCTTGGAATCCTATTGACATCTTCGTTGGGCTCTTGATCCTCGTCATCTGCAGAGTCGAGCCTCAACAAGTGCAACTCCAAACATATTGAACAAGGCATCAGACGTTTAACAAAGACTTTTGTCTACATGTACAAATATACGCAAACGAAACAAATCACCCGCGACAAGGCAAACCCCGTCCTTACAAAGCAAGCAAACCTCCCACGACGGCCGCCACGCCCGCCCAGTGAGCATTCTGCGTCACCATGGGCCCAGCAGCATTCGTGCCCGTAGATGACGACGCCGCGGCGCTCGTCTTGCTCACTGCGTTTCCAGAGGCAGAGCCGCTTGCGGTGGGCGCAGGAGTGGCACTGGCACTGGCACTGGCACTGGCACTGGCACTGGCACTGGCACTGGCACTGGCACTGGCACTGGCACTGGCACTGGCACTGGCACTGGCACTGGCACTGGCACTGGCACTGGCACTGGCACTGGCACTGGCACTGGCACTGGCACTGGCACTGGCACTGGCACTGGCATCATTGGTGTTGGCGGCAGTCAGCTTCTCTGCGCCGGCCGTGATCTGGACAGGGCGCATCGACTCAGAGTATTTCCCGACCGTCTGTGCGATCATGGAGTTGGTTCCCGAGGTGGTACTCAGGGTGCAACGGGCCTCGTCCTTGGCGGGATCGAGCTTGCAATTCATACCGAGGCTTCTGTGTATGAGCTTGCGTGTTAGCAAACATTGAAACTCTGCCTGGAGAACAAGCATAAGACCAATATCGCGATGGCAAATGTTTCAAAAACAAATGATGTTGATAATAATAAAACCTACACGACTCCAGTGCCGGCGGGCATCTGCGCGTTCCAGTTGCATGTACTGGGTCCCTGTGTAACGATCACATCCCGGAAGAGACTACAGTTCTCCGAGGCGGAATCGGGGGGACAATTGATCGAGAGCGTCGTGGCCGTTGCGTCGGCGTGGATGACGGAGCCGGCCATGGGGAAACCGCCGAAGAGAACCTGGACGGTGGTGGTGTCGGCGGCGAGGGCGGCGCCGGCCAATGCGGCGGTAAGGACTAATGAGCGTGCCATGATGGGATGGGATGATAATGAGTGAGTGAGTGAACGGGAAAAGGAGAATATCGGGCAAAGGGTGAGCGAGTGAGCGAGGGTCTTTGTAAGAAGTCTGTTCTTGGGATGTGATGCACGAAGCCGCGCAAACTCATAATTCAGTGTATTAAGGGACGCGCTAGCCATTCTGATTTGCATAGAAAGATGTAGAACATGTCCACTTTGCATAAGGATGTGATCCACGAAGCCGCGCGAACTTTGCGCGCGCATGATTCAATGTATAATTAAGGGACGCCCTAAAAAAATAGCCATTCTAATTCGTATAGAAAGTTATGGAACTATGTCCAGGCATAAAGGCCACTTTCCCCTAATTGCCTGCAATTTGAAAATACGATTGCTTCTCATGATACAAAGTGTGCATCGACGACAAGGGGCAACGCCAAAGAGGGGTGTTGGCTGGTTTGGTCTGTGTACATTGTAAAGCTGGAAGAAGCCCTTTTGGTTCGGTGGTGCCAGCCGGGTTCGGTCCCGAGTGGTTTTGCTGGCGGCTTCGTTATTCCCGTGGCAAGGGCAAAGCTAACGGAAATTGTTGGACCGCGAAGCTAGGGTTCAATGTGATCGCCTCTATTGAGTTATCTAACCCTGTAAGAGGGTGCGGACTACGGTCTAAATACCTAAGTACCTATACTATTAGTGGGGTACTAGTATAATAATAAAATATACTATAAAACTATAGAGGTCTTAGAAAATAACTTATATAGGGTGGATTCCTATCTTAGCTAGTTAAATAGTAAGACTATTATATAGTAGGGATTAATTATACTCTTATAGGTATAATATACCCCCCTAGGGGACCTTATTTAAGGTTCCCTATAATAATTCTAAATTAATAAAAATAGTTAAAATAATACTCTAATATTTAAATTAATTCTATAATATAGAAATATAGTTAATTAGTTATAATCTTATCTAAATTAAGGTTATTATATAATACTTACTCTTTAGGTTCTTCACTAAGTATACTAGAGGGTAGTTATATAAGCCCTAATACCTTATAGAAGCTTATAAAAGCATCCCCTATAAGAGGCTTTATAAGGCTATTAGTAATTATCTCTTTAGTAGTAATCTAGGTAATATTAAAGGTTCTTTTTATAATCTCTTAATAAAGCTAATAGTAATAAATATCTATATACTAAAGCTTTATAATAAGCTTAATAAACTCTTCCTTAAGGAGGTAAATTATCTATATATTATTATATTTAATCTTAAGTGTGTTATTACCTAGGTATAGTCTAACCTCTTAATATAATTATCTAAAGGCTATAAGCTCTTTACTATAATAAGAAAGTGCTAGAAGCTTTGCTTTAGTTAATAATATTATTATAGTAGCTTACCTTCCTACCTTAAAGAGTATAGGTTCTTTAAAGAGCTTTATAATATAGCCTTATAAGCTTTTTTATATTATAGGATTATTAGTAAAGGAGGCGTTACTATATACCTCTAATTTAAGGTTATTATTACTATATTTAATTACTAGGTCTGCCTATATATACCTATACTTAAGGGCTCTTTTAGCTACTTCTATATACTATAGCCCTAGGTTTTATAGGTATTATAAGAGTTATAAAGCTATAAAAGTAATATTAGGTCTTAAAACTATTATTAGATATAGTAGGGTTCTAATTAAGGATTAGTATTACTTAAGATCTTATATACTAACCTCTCCCTTAAAAGGTTCTAGAGATATAGTAGTTATTAGGGCTATTAGCCTTTATTAAGGGATCTTTATATTAAATTTAGTAGTAGCTTTATCCTAATAGGACTTCTAATTAAGCTATACCTTCCTATTAGTATAATCTCTAATAATTTTAATACCTAGGAACTATTAAAGCTCTCTAAGGTCCTTAATATTATACTTTATAAAGAGTCTTACTCTAAATTTATTATATAAGTATAATTTCCCTTTAGTAAATAAGGTAATAAGGTTATTTATATAGAAGAAGATAATTAATCTATCCTTAATAAATATATAAATATCTTTAAAGATCTATATAAAGCCTTTACTAATTAGCTAGCTAATTAGCTCTTTTATCTATAGAAGAGGCACTCTCTATAGCCTATAGACTACTCTAAGGAGCTTTAAATAGGCTTATTTATCTTTATAACCTAGAGGTATCTTATAGTAGACTTCTTTATTAAGGTCTAAGTTTAGGAAAGCTATAATAAAGTTATATTAGTATACTTCTAGGTTAAAGTAGTATATAATAGCTATAAATAGTCTAAATATATTAGTAGCTAGAGTTACTACTTAAGTTAATAGATAACTCTTTAGTTAATAATTCCTAAGAATATAGAGATAAGCTTTATATTATAGGAGGTAGCCTTACTTATCTAATTTATAAGTAAAAACCTAAGTAAGGCCTAGAGGCTTTACTTATAAAGGAACTTCTTCTCTAGATACCTTTATAGCTACCTTTCTATTAATAATCTTATTATATTCTTTATCTTATACTTTTTAGAATTCCTTTTCCTTTAGATAACTAGCTAAGTTATTATAATAAGCTAGAGAAGGGGGAAGCCTTAATATATAAGGCTTTTCTTTACTTTTAGGTCCTAGATTAAAGGCTATAGTAAATACTTTAAGATTATTATAATCTTATAGATTTATTAATATATTATAACTATTACTATTATTAGGTAGGTTAAGCAAATTATTAATACTTAATAGTATATAATCTATTAAACCTAGAAATTATTTAGGTAAATTCAGAGGAGTTAGTAGATTTGTTTCTTAACTCTCTTTCTCTTTTTCCTTATAGACTAATTAATTATAACTATTAAGAGTTTTATCCTATTAAGGCTAATTAAGTGGTTATTATAGTAATAGAGGGTATGCTATCTATAGAAGCCCTATATTAGAGCTTTTATCCTTATTATTATTAACTAGCTCTTTAAGAAAGTATTTTTTAACCTCTTTTATACTTAGTAATAGGCCTCTTTCTTAAGTATAGAAGATTAACTTATTAAAGGTAATATAACTTAATAAGAACTAGTAGCTTCTCTTTATTATTAGCACCTAAATTAGGTATTATGTAGAGGAGATATATCTAGTAAGGTATCTAATATAAGCTCTCTATATAAGCTTTAGACCTACCTTATAAAGCCTATTTTATATTATTATAAATACTTTATAACTAAAGGCTTATAGGTAAGTTATAGAGGCTTCTAGATTCTCTAGTAAGTAACTCTATTAAAGCTTATTCTCTCTTAACCACCTATTTAACGCTTATTAAGGGGATTGCTAGTTAAGTAGCTTTTAAGGCATATAGTTTAAGATATAAATAGCTACTTTAGTAGCTATAGGCTAGAGATCTTCTAGGAAGCCTAATTATATTATAAGAGTTATTATAACCCTTATTATTACCCCCCTAGACTATTTAGTATGCCTATTTTAATATAGGTAAGCTAGGCTAGACTTTCTAATAATAATGCCTCTATTTATAACCTCTTCTTCTTGCTTTTTAGTCTAAAAGGCAGTCTTACTATTAGTTATTATAACTATAATATAGATACTATACACTCTTATATATATAGCTTCTAACTAATTAAAGTATAGTATAATATCTATTTTTAATAGGATTATAAAGATATAGTGTAATCCTATAGCTCTATAGGTAAAAAGAGTAATGTATTAGTCTTTATTATACCCTAATAATTAAGTAAAGAGGTTAAAAGAGACTACCTAAAGCGGCCCTAAAGGTAATAACCCTGCCTATAATGCTTATAATATCTACCTCTATGCCTTAGCTATCTAATAAACCTTATATTTCCTTATACTCCTTTCCTTTAAAGGGATTTAAAGCTTCTTAAGCACTTAATCTATTATATCCTTACCTAGATACGCTAATCTAGTATGCTATAGGTCCATAGGCATTATTATTATAGCCTTTAGGTCTCTTAAATCTCCTTTTATAGCAAAAATATCTAATAGGCTTAAGCCCTCTATATATAGCTATATACTAATAATCTAAGTTTAAAATATCTCCTAATTACCTTTTACTAGGTCTATAACCCTTTTAGTAAGGTTATCCTACCTTATTTCCTTCTTTATAAGTAGCTAAAGAGATATAAGGTTTATAAAGAATAATAGTTAGTACTAGGCCTTTAATAAGGTAAGGGTCTAGCTATCTATTAAGATAATCTAAGCTATGCTAACGCTATAAGCCTTAGTAATACTATAACTAGCTTAAATTCTAGGTTATTAACTATAGTTAAGGTCTATAAACTAGCGTTTATTATTAAAGATATAGATTAAAGTGCTACTATTAAGTATAACTTATGATTTGCCCTAGGCAAGGAAAGCCTCTAAAGACTCTAACTCTTCTATAGCTAAAAATACTATATTAACTTCTTTAGGTTCTTTTACACTATTATCCTTAGGTTCCTTTACACTATTATCCTTTAACTATATATTATATACCTTCTTTATATTATTAGGCTAATAATTTATTACTTCCTTTACTTTCTTTAATAGCTTTTTATTAACTTTCTAGTTCTTTATTAGGTAGAGTGCCCTATAGACCTTCTATAAGTCTCTTAATTTCTTTACCTTATACTTCTTATAGTAAATATAGTCTTTCTTTACTAACTTCTCTACTTTATCCTTTACTTTATTATTAAGAGTTAGTTTAGCTCTAAAGGTATTATTTAACTTTACCTAAGATCTTCCTTAGGCTTTAATTAGGTACCTAATTCTACTTATAATACTATAGAAATCTAGGACCTTTCCCTTACTCTCTACTATATAAATTAATAAGCTAATTTAAGCTAAGATAGTAGGGAATTATACCCTAATAGTATTATTAATTATTTCTATAGGTAAGTTACCTTTAGTAATAGGGTAGTTTACTTAGAAGTATCTCTTATAGCTAATTAAAGTATCTATAAGCTACTTATTAATATTTACCTTTATAAGGTTTTATTTAATAGTTTTATTAAAATTAACTTTAGTATAATACTTAATAGTTTTACTTAAAGGTATTATATTTCTTATAAGCTCCTTAATCTTATTATAAAGGAATATATACCTTAAGGTTATTTACTTATACTTAGGCCTAAGTATTACTATAAACTAAGTATAATACTCTTATAGGGCCTTTATAAGGCTCTAGAATTAGCTATTAAATACCTAATAATAACCACTAAGGACTATAAACTATACGCTATCTTTAGTATTATTAGGTTACTAAGGGTACTAAAAATAACTCTTTTTAGGTATATTATAACCTTTAGAAAAGCTTTCCTAGGGTTACTATATACTACTAACTACTATTCTACTACTCTATAAGTATATTTAAACTCCTATAGTATCTATTATAGATAATTAACCCTATATAGCCTCTACTACCCTTCTCTTTACTAAAGTTCTATTTCCTATAAGGATTAGAGGCTTAGGAGGGTAATCTAGCTATATAATTAAGTTAGGATTAATAAAGACCTAAATTCTATCTTTAATAGCTCTTACCTTAACTATCTTATACTATAGGTCCTAGTAATAGGGCTCCTATAGCTTAATAGCTAGCTTATTACTCTTAGAAAACTCCTTAGATATTATAAGAATACCTATAGTATTATTATTATTAAACTAATAGATAGTAGTATTAATCCTAGTGTGCTAGGGTTACCTAATTATAATATTAATAAATTAGGCCTCTCTTTTACTATATTTATACTAATTATTTAAAGATTAAATAATTAGTTAATTTAAAGAGAAGAGTACTAATTTAGAAAAAAGGTATAATTATTATAAACACTATATAATTACTACTATATTAGACTATAAAGCTAGGGTTTAATATAATTACCTTTATTAAGTTATCTAACCCTATAAGAGGGTGTGGACTATAGTCTAAATACCTAAGTACCTATACTATTAGTGGGGTACTAGTATAATAATAAAATATACTATAAAACTACAGAGGTCTTAGAAAATAACTTACGCAGGGTGGATTCCTGTCTCAGCTAGTTGAATAGTGAGACTATCGTGCGGTAGGGATCAATTATGCCCTTGTGGGTGCAACAGAAATCAAACTGCAATAAACTTTTAATGATCCGACTTTGCCGGGCGGAGCCGGTTATCTCGCCAGCCAGGACAGGGATCGCCCGGCTAATTACTCCGTGAATGACACGCCCACGTTGCCTCTTGGCCCCGCCAAGACTTCTCATCAAAGAGGGCCCAACAAGACCAAGACCGCATTTCTCGTCAACCCCCATCGCTGGGTCTACGAATCGAACGCCCTTTCCCTCCCGCCCACTCCTTCTTCTCATGTCTCTGTCTTTTGCCCAGCGTCTGGTCCAGCGTCTGGCCGCGAAGGAGAGCCCTGTTTCTCTTGATGCGACAAAGTCATCCGTCAGCTCCATCGACGATACTGACTGGACGCTGCCAACATCAACGGCAAGAGTAAGACAACACGGCGAGAAGGAGAGACAAGGGTGAGGAGAGGGCGACCATCTTTTCTTTCCCACCGCGATGCTCCGGTTCGCGCCAGCCTTGTCCAGGGCTCTCGCTCTTCTACTACTCGCGTCTGCGAGCGTCTGCGTTGCCGATGATGATCCTACACCGGCGCCTACGATAACGGCAGCTCCCATCTTTATACCGTACTACAGCGAGGATCAATGGTCTGCTATGAGGGGCAGCATTCTCTCCACGGTAGGTCGTACGCCGATACTTCTTCAATTCTTTTTTTCTCCCCCGCGAGATGGACAGATATAATTCATAGCTCCGAACGGCTGACATGACTTGATGAAATAGAACAAGACTGCAAGCGAAACCACATACACCATCTTCTGTCCCACGGCAGCTCAAGTTGCTTGTGATTTGTCGCTTGAGTTTCCATTTGTCATCGTGGAGGGTGCCAGCACGCTCAAGTTTCACGGCACTCTGACGTCTACGTAGTAAGCATCATCTGTCTCTCATTCTTATTGCGCTGGCGTTTTGTGCTGACAAGCTGTAGCATCGCGGACCTCGAGTGCAACATGAATGGCACGACGGCGGCGACCTGCTCTGGTTACTCTAGCTATCGATCGGGCTACACGAACGGCAAATACACTGGCCCGACAGAGGTGTCGTGGACATCGACCTTTACTGGATCCAATGTCCATTGGGGCACTCTGACGCTTGCGCAGAAACCGTCAGAAACGGACGATTCGCTCGACGTTACGGGAACAAATATCGCCGCTCCGACAGTACCATCTACCGCCGTGTACTATTCCTCGCCGACGCAGGGCAGTGCAGCGACTGGCCTGCTATCGGACTGCGCTTATGCTAGAGCTGCCGCCATGCTGGGCACTCTTGCCACCACTTTACTCTTGGCAGCGTGATTTGGCCATGATACGGATGACAGGATTACATGTACACTAAGGGTCGGAACAGGAGGATGCAGATATATACCCCATTAACAGGCGGCCACATGCCCTGTCAGTGACCAAGACGACGGATCTTGGCATGAAGGACTGCTTTCTTCTTTTGGAAAGCGTAGGATGGGCGGCTTTTTTTTTTTTTGCACGGCGTTTCGTTGAATCTTGGCATTGCTCGAGTCGGTTTGTCTCGTTCAAGGGCGGCCGGTATCTGTGGGAAGAGACTGCAGGCGTTATATCCCGATTTGGGCATCAACCCAAAGCTGTTCGAGGATCATGGATCTGATTAATGGGGGAAGAATTGGGCGGCAAAGGAATAGAAATAGTAGGAATGCAAAGTGAAAGCCGGTTGCATCTTTGCAATAATAGCCATACAGAGTCTGCAGCTTAGAGTGAACTCGACACGTCCGTTGCATCACGGGTCCAGAAACGGGGCATTTTGATTATGCTGTCGATTTTGAAGCTTTGATATTCCACCGCCCATATATTCCTGGTCGCCTTACTGTGTGATTGTCAGAGCTTCATTTGCCGTGGCTCTACCGTATGAAATTAATCAAGGATGACTACTCCGTAGACAACCAGTTCACACAGTCCTGTGAATTCGCGTCCGACACCGCTCTTGACAGCCCAATCCAGGGATGTCTCAGACGCAAATAGCTTCACCAGCCAGCCACCTTTGAACACGAGAAGCCAGGGCTCCCGCCTTGGAAGCCAAGCTTATCCAAACGGACGGACCCCCCCTTTACTGTCAAGGCTCTGGCGCACCGAGCCCTAGGGCTAGCTAGGTCCACGTGACGCTGGCGAGACACTAGCTATTCGCCAGCGACTTTCACGCGCACGCACTTGGTTTAGTTAGTCCTAGCTAGCTACCTTATCGTCCCTCGCATTGTAAGTTACTCCACATGTAGCCATATGTGATCTGGAACCTCTAGCCTCTTGAATCCCAATCTTCATGTGTCTTGTTTTCCGCCTCCCTTGGTTCCGGCAAGGAAACTTCTTAGCACGAGAGCGATGTCGGCTTTGCTCTCGTAAGCCCGTGCGGATGGCTGCATTTCTGGCACGGACTCGGGAGTTTCTTTTGGCTGGCGAGCCGAGGCAGGGCACATGAGAGAGGATGGTGTTGACATTCGGGGAATACAGTCTAACCTCTGAATGATTATCTCCTTGAGCGTGTTGAAGCTAGTGGAGTCACGTCAACTTGGGTCTGTATGTATCCAATTAGATGGAAGTAAACTATTGGATACATACAGACCCTGGTTGACGTGACTCCACTAGCTTTAACACGCTTAAGGAGATACGATGACAATTAGCCCCGCGTGGGGCGGCCACTATCAGCTTTTAGTGGCTTTCGTAATAGGTGGAGCTATTAGAAATGCTATGTATAGAGGTACTTGGGCTAGTAGGTGAAAGTAGATAAGTCCTGGTAAAATACATGTACACGTAATATAAGGTACCTTTTGAAGGTCCTTACTTGGTGCCACAGAAAGATCTGTCATTGGCCTGCTAACCCTAGCTGTGTACCTCCTGTGAAAACAAACAGGGTTGCAGCTCGGACCCCACTCCCCGCTCCGCCGCTTGAGCGTCCTGGGCCGTTCAGAAAAGACCGTCTCAACGCTCGAGTGGGCCGGGGAGTGGGTCGGTCGCATCCAGTTTCTTTCAGCCTGATGCCCCCCCTTTTTTTTTTTCTCCTTTTTCTCTCTTCTTTGTGTGACTCGGCCTGAGGGCATCATGGGCGCATGGGTGCATGGGTTGGGTCAGTCCGCGATCCCTGGGTTCTGGCACGGCGCAGCGCTTCGCAGGTTTCAGATCGGGTGGATTTTGGGAGAGCCAACGAGCCATTGGATATCTGATCTGATCCGGGAGTAGCAAGGGGTGGCAGGCAGGCAGTTTAGTGGAGCCCGCCTTCCGTAGCCGCGCTAGGCCTTATTAGTAAGGCTTCCCAGTCGTCCATCTGAACGAACTTGGCCTGGACTTGCTCAGTCGCTGATGCTTCTTTTTCCCTGTCTTACCGCGCGCGAGGCGGGGACACGAATTAGAAGCTGGCTGAAACAACTCACCGTCCATGGCCACCCGCTCGACACGAAGAAGCCATGGCCATGGAAGCACAAAGCAGGCAAAGTCTAGTCCGTATGTCCATGTCCAACCGTACGACCGACCCCTGGCTGATCCGTGGGGATTTACGGATTACGGAGTACCGCCTCTCACATAAGCGCATTCATCTGATTTCAGCCTTCTTTTTTGTTTCCTTTGGGGTATCCTTCACCTTCTTCCTTTCTACATATCTTTGTGCCGTCTTCCTGCTTTTCCACGTCTTCTTCTCTCCTTCAGTTCTCGGTGTGGCCCGGCTTGTTTGCTACTTTGTATCTCGCATCTCGCTCCCCCTCCCCCATCAGCCCACCACTTTTCCTAGCTGGCCTTGGCAAACACAGGCCAGTTCTTGTTTGCGTTTGTTTCCATTTTCCATTTCATTCTTCCAAGTATTCGGACTACAGTTCCCTTTTCTAGAATCTTTACGGAGTACATATCGCGCATCTTCCTGGTCGAAGATTCCTCATTATCCTAGGCATTGCTCATTGCCAATAGCAAACGAAAAAGAGGCAAACGATTCACCATTACAACCACTTTGCATCGATAGTCTCAACATATTCGTTCATCTTCTCTCTTCATCAGTCTACTCCTAGCGCGCTCTTTGTTTGCTAGGCTTTTAGCCTTGATGGTTCCTATTCTTATTCCGCAGTCATGAAGTTCGTCAAGAGTGTCCATGCGGTGGCTACCCTGGGTGGCATCTACGCCCCCAAGAATATCAATGTTGACAGCCAGAGTGAGTTCCGGAACTAAGCAGCTTATATTTGAGTCACACTGCTAACCACACGTGCAGCCTCGGTCCGAAATGTGGCTGCTACCCTCGCTCATGAAACCATGAGCTATTACACGGGCAACACCACCGATCCCAAATCAAGGGTATGGCTCCCTCATATTTGTTGCTCAACAAGACCCGCCAGGTCATCAGTCTGACGCTCTTTTGCAGGAATTTGGCAGTGTCAATAAGCCATACTATTGGTGGGTAGCTGGGGCCCTCTGGGGTTCCATGCTGGATTATTACCATTACACCACCGATCCTAGCTACAACCATGTTGTACTGCAAGCCTTGCTGGCCCCTACCAACCTCGGGGCGGGCAAAGACTACATGCCTGCTGAGCATGCCGACGAAGAAGGCAACGACGATCTGTTCTTCTGGGGCTCCGCTGTCCTGTCTGCTGCCGAGCGCAACTTCCCTCAACCCAACTCCAACCTCCCTTCCTGGCTCGACAATTCCATCAACGTTTTCAATCAACTTGCCGGTCGATGGGATACCAAGAACTGTAATGGCGGTCTTTTCTGGCAGATCTACGCCACCAACCCCAACGGCTTGAAGTATAAAAACTCTGTTAGTAACGGTGGCTTCTTTCAGCTGGCAGCACGCTTGGCTCGTGCGACGGGCAACGAAACCTATCTCGATTGGGCCGAAAAGATTTGGGATTGGAACGCACAAGTTGGCTTCATTGACAGCCAGTCCTAT
This sequence comes from Epichloe elymi, assembly GCA_023658475.1. Lineage (NCBI taxonomy): Eukaryota > Fungi > Ascomycota > Sordariomycetes > Hypocreales > Clavicipitaceae > Epichloe > Epichloe elymi. Next base: position 2,066,054 of record CP098274.1, read on the forward strand.
CGAATTTACGACGGTGCTGGCATTGACTCTGGCTGCAAGCAGGTCAACAAGAAATCCTTTTCCTACACGACGGGCATATTCCTGTACGGCGCTGCAGTCATGGCCGAGCAAACCACCGAGGAAAAGTGGAGCCAGCGCGCTGAGAAGATTCTTGACGAGGCTGGCAAGTTTTTCTTCACGGGCAAGGACAAGAACATCATGTGGGAAACAGAATGCGAGCCCAAGGGTAATTGCAATTACGACATGATCACCTTCAAGGGATATCTCTCCCGTTTCATGTGGCAGACTGCGCAACTCATGCCTTCACTGCGCGAAAAGGTGGAGAGCTTGCTCGTCCCTACCGTCAAGGCGCTGACGGGCACTTGCACTGGTGGCAAGAGTGGTCACCATTGCGGCATGAAGTGGTACGTCGGTGGCTTTGACAACGTTGCTTCCTTTGGAGGTGCAATGTGCGCGCAGGAGGCAGTTCAGGGCCTCCTCGCTCCAGACTCTGCTCTTCCGCTCAAGGCAAACGAAATCAAGTGGGTGAAGGATGTCACGTTCACGTCCATCAACACGTATGCCAACAGCGAGACAACCAAGCGCGAAGTAAAGCCCGCCTCTCAACCACCGTCCCCAGCCCCTACCCAACCCAGCGATGAGGGTCCAAGCAAGTCGGAGGCAAACGTGGTCACGGGAAACCGGGTATTATTCACAGTCGCATTTGGTTCCGTTCTTGCAGCCTGGAGCTTGGCATGATTGATTGCATTACCTCCAAAGAACCGTCGTCATGCGCATCCCATTCCGGACTACCAAGGGGCTCTTGGCATACAGGAGCATTCTTCCTACAAGCAGGGTTCGACCGACTCCCCACCCATCGGGTTCCAAAAAAAGAAGAAGAAGGAAAAAAAAAAAACCGAGCATTCCCTCTGTCAGGTCGCTTCCTCATTTATACGACACGTTCACTAAACATAACCTCCTTGTGTTTGTAAATATGGTACACCTCAGAGGTAGGTATATACACTGCCCAGCATATAATGCGCCATTCGGGCTCGAACATGACGTGATACGACTTTTGCATGCTTTGGAAAGGGATGGCGTTGGCATGAATGGAAACACTTGATACATATTACTACAGTACAACAATCCCTCGGGTTGACCCGAGATACATGCGCTTTAGATGATTGAACAAATTCAATTTTTTTTTAACAAGTTCAGATGATGCCACCGCTCTGATTCCATAAAAATGACTTGTTCATTCTATGAAGTGTCTAACCCCCCCCGCATGTCTATTCTGTATTATACAAGGGGAAATAAAGCCAGCTTTCCCGCTGTAATAAATGATGTAAGAAAATTTGGAAAGAAGAGCAATGCAATGCAATGCAATGCGGCGCAGCACCGCGGCGCACCGCATGTCCCATCATCTACGATGAAGATTTCCTCACCTCAGCCAATGCCTTGCGCAACGAGTCCAGAAACCGCGTCACTTCATCTTCCGTGCCGACGGTGATGCGCAAACAGCCCTGGCACCCGTGCTCTTTCCCCCGAAACCGGACCACCACGCCCTCCTGCTCCGCGAGTCTCTTGTAGACGGCCAGCGCCGTCGTGTTGTCCGGGTGGCCGTCCGAGTCGAGTATCTCGTACAGCAGGAAGTTGCTTGCCGTGCCGCCGCGCAGTCTCCCCACGCCCTCAACCGCGGGCAGTTCCCGCAGCAGTCGCTCGCGCTGGGCCACAATCTTTGCGCGGTTGCCTGCCATGACGGCGAGGCCCTTGCCGCCGAGGGCGTACCGCGCGAGGGCGCTCGTGGGGCTGGCGATGTTGTAGGGCGCCTTCATGTTGTTCAGCAGGCGGGCGATGGGGGCGGGGGCGAATGCCGCGCCGAGGCGGATGCCCGCCATGCCGAAGGCCTTGGAGAGGGTCTGCACGACGACGAGGTTGGGGAACTCGGCTGCTAGCTCGGCGAGGGAGGCGTCTTCCGGGGCGAAATCAACGTACGCTTCGTCGAGGACCACCACGCCGTTCCAGGTGGGGTGGTTGAGGATCTGCTGGACGTCGGCCCTGGAGAGCAGCGCGCCGGTGGGGTTGCCGGGAGAGCAGAGGTAGGCGAGCTTGATGCTCGGGTCCCGCGCCAGGGCGGCCGCGACGGCGGGCACGTCCAGGGAGAAGTCGGGGGCCGGCGAGAGGGGAACCGTGACGAGGCCGACGTCGTTGACCTGTGCCGAGACGCCGTACATGCCGTATGTGGGGGGGCATGTGAGGATGCGATCCTTGCCGGGGACGCAGAAGCACCGGATGAGAGCGTCGATGGCCTCGTCGGAGCCGACGCCGACGAAGAGGTTGTCGGGGGTGATGGTCTTGGGGGTGTGCGCGTGCGTGTTGCGCAGGTCGCAGAGGAGCTGCTTCAGCTCGTGCTGGTGAGGGTCTGGGTAGCGGTGCAGGCCGAGGGGGTCGAGGCCCGCGAGGGACGAGTTCGAGTCGGCCACGTCGGAGGAGTGGATGGAGGGCCCGCAGGCGTTCTCGTTGGCGTCGAGGAGGACGTTTGTGCCGTCGTTCTTGTAGTCGCTGTTTTGGGACGTTGGTTGGTTTGGGGATGATGCTCTGGTTTGGAGGGGGCACCCCGAGGAACACACTCACTCTCGAGCGCAGCGATATGGCTGCAGCGCCAGGATGTTGGGCCGAGCGCAAGTCTCCAGTTTGAATGGCGACATGGCGATTCGGGATATGGGTGGTGGCGATGGGTAGTGGTGGTGGTGGTGGTGGTGGTGGTGGTGACGGGGGGGGTTGTTGGCTGTTGGCAAGACTCAATGGGGCTGGAAGGAGGAGAGATAAGATAAGATATAAAATACTTGAGTCAACGGCGAGTCCCTCCGAGTCCGGAGGCATCTTCTTGCGCAAATGATTAGGTAATCCCCTGGTTATTTAAATCGCATCAGCCCGCACGAGCCATGCTGTAGGAAGAAGTTACATGTTCAAGACCACATACGTCCGTATGTAGTGCATGTGGTTGCTGCGAACCTCTTTGCCACTGCCTTTGCCACGGATCCCGCGAACCGTCAGACTTGGGACAGACAGGTACAGGGTGTCGCCATCCTGCAGCCGGGGATGAACTTGCAATGCTGGAAGGAATTTCTTGGCCATTCAATGGACCCGAGGCTTTTTCTGCTCAGCTTTTTCGAACAGTATCTCGGCTTAGTAAAAAGGTGGAAGACCTGCGCGTTTGTTTACTACGTAATAACGTAAGCTGGCCTGACAAGGATAATGCGTGGTACGATACTTCGTGAAACAAGTCGCTCCTGCGGCCAGTGCCTCGGCCTCGGTCTAAAGTGGACGGCCTCATGGAGCTGTTGAAGGAGCCACATGTCAGATGGGTGCGTTAATATTATTAGAGTTATTGGGGAAAAGCATTTCATCCCAGAGGATATCGCCTGCATGAAAGGCGTCGCAGTCAAGACCGAGAAGAAGGCCAAGTACGTGCAATTATACGTTCAATAGACATAAATATATACGTACCATAATGTTTGTTGGCTGACGACTTCCAACCAACACAGTGCGCCTATCCCGATCCAGCTCCTAACTTCCACAAATTTAGACAGTGTCAAAAACCCTTTTCAACACTATGCGATTGACAATCCAGATCGACACTGAACCACCAAAAACAGTTCCCGACAGCGAGCTTGTCAAGCGACACATCCTTTTTGGGGCCTTTGTCTAGGGACCGATGGACCGATGAGCGGGGTACAATTGGAAACAATGGAGGTTTGCGAAGCAAATATTTGCTTCATTTCAATGCCGCTCTCGGTGGTACACAAGTCATTGTACGTCACTGCCTCGCTTAGACCCATTCGACTGTTTGTTGACCCGGACACCTACTGTTTAAGAACATCAGACTCTTCGTCCGCTTTCCGTTTTGATCTCTCCTTCATTTCGGGACATGCCCGAGTCAAGCTGCAGACCTCATGGGCTGTCGTGCGATAGATAACGAGACATGATGAATCATGACAGAGAGTCGCCCGCCGCTACGCCCGCCGTCGAGGACCACGGGAGACGAACGGAATCATTTGCCTCGTCGTTGCCAAATAATGGGCTTGTTTTAAAGCGGAAGGAGCCCATTGCGGCTTGGAGGCTGGTGGTGTTGTTTGGATGGTACGTGGTGAAAAGAGCCAATCTTGACTATGGATGAATGATAGTAGACATGCTAACACTGAGGCCTGTTTAGTGTTGGTATGGGGCTGTTTCTATCTCTGATAGATGCCACTGTAGTGGCTACCATGCTTGTGGAAGTATCGGAGGATTTTCAAGACTTCAGGACGTCGTCGTGGGTAGTGTTGAGCTACACGTTGACCGAAGTTGGTGAGTGAAACCGGCCAGTCAGTCACCAGTTGAGTAGGATTTGGCTGAAACGTGCCAGGCTTTGCTGTTGCCATGGCTCGATTCTCCGATGCCGTCGGGAGAAAGTCAATAGTGTGCACGTCATTCATTATTTTTCTGGCTGCATCCATGGGATGTGGTGCCTCAACCACCCTCGATCAGCTTATCGGTTTCCGTGCCGTACAAGGAATCGGCGGCGCGGGCATGTATTCCATGGCCATGATCACTTTCCCAGAGCTCAGTCCGCCCTCCAAAGTTGTCCTTGTTACTTCAACTCTGGGAGTGATTGTGGCTCTGGCTGGGCTGGTTGGCCCAGTGCTGGGGGGCCTGCTCACGACTTACTTTGGCTGGCGATATGTTTTCTGGATTAAGTGAGGCCTATAATCTTTGAGCTTGGAATTGCCTAATACCTGTGGGGAAAACTAATCGTGTTGTTCAGCGGCCCCTGCGCCTTCGTCCCAGCAGTGTTGCTCCTTTTCCTGTGGCCAAAGGACTATCAGCTGTTCGTGAAAATTTCATTTCGACAACTTGACTACATGGGGGCAGTCTTGGTCCTGGCTGGAACTGCTCTTCCCGTCTTCATCATCAACCAAGCTGCAATCAAAGATTATGCTTGGGGAAGCGCCACAACGATTACTGTCTTGATTTTGGCAGGCCTTTGCTGGATATCGCTCATCGTGTGGCAGAGAATGCTCTTCAAGAACCCCAAACTACACCTTATCCGAGCACAGCTGCCATGGCGGATTATTTCAAGCCGTGTCATGATGGCCGCCAGCCTGTAAGTTTCAAGTCTCAAGTCTCAAGCTCAACTTGCACAGTCTCGAGTCCTAATGTGAATTCCTGAAACTAGAGATACTTTTCTGTCCGGATTTGTCTTGCTTCTCACAGTCATCAACATTCCTCTTCGGTCACAAATCGTCAACTCGTATGGACCAGTCAAAGCAGGTGCACTGTTGCTTCCCATGATGGGCGGTGGAGCTGCTGGTTGTGCTTTGGGCGGTGGCCTCTCACTGAGAAAAAACACCATCTTTCCGGTTCTTGTCGCTGCTAGCATCATCACAGCGATAGCTTCTGGGCTTCTTTCTGATCTACCGGATGACTGGAAACCGCCGCCGAAGCAATGGGCCCTTGAGGCTATTCTTGGGTTGGGCGTTGGTCTGAAGATATCGAGCACGACCTTTCTCTCTGTACTTCAAGTCGACTTCGAGGACCACGGTGAGTCTCGAGCGAATTGACTGCTTTATTAGAAGACCCAGGTCAATAACAGTAGAAAGCAGTCGCTGACTCTCGATATGTAGCTATATCCCAGGGCATTATCGCCCAAATGCGAGTGTTTGGGGGCAGCATTGGTGTCGCAATCAGCATCATCGTGCTGATCACGAGGATCCAAACCAATCTGAAGGATATTCTGACACCTGAGCAGCTGGCCAACTTTTACCGCTCACCTCTGACAATATTCACATTTTCACCTGCCCAGCAAATGCTGGCCAGGGAGGCGTTCATCGATGCCTTCCGAATTGACATGTATGTATGCCTCGGCGTTTCAGTGGCGTCGCTATTTGTCTCGCTTTTTACGTACCAAGAACATCCACCGTCGGTCAAATCTCGACTGAATGATCTTGAGGCAGAGTTGTCCCGCAGCGCTGCTTTGTCTGGTTCGTCGGAGGTATGAGGGAACACAAGGGAGCATCTGGGTGGTTGGGTTTCTGCTTCTCCAAAGCTGAAACCCCTTCATGTATGATGTAAATAATATTGTAGCGCCCATAAAAAACGATTTCCATGATCTCGCATCGAGAAAGATTCTCTCCACGTGTCGCCCGCCATGTTGCGTGAAAGGTCTTTTGTTCCCCAACGTCTTGACGTCCGCACAAAGTCCCACAGGCCTGAACCTGACTGACCAAGGCGGCCCCGCCGTTACATACAACCCCCACTGTACATAGACCGACCCAGACCGACCGACCGACCGACCGACCAGACCCGTCACGTCAACCTTTCCACCTTCGTTCGGCCAACCTCATCTTTCCGCAATCGCAGATTCCACGACGCGCGCCCGACGAAGAGCGCTCGCCCTCGGCCCGTCGGCCCCAACACATCAACACACTGCCTCCCAGACACCAAGACGATAGCCTCCCTCCGACTTACTGCATCTCCATTGCGGAGAACAACATTCATGAAAACGACCACGTCGGTTTTCCCTGCCCTTCAGAGCATCCGTCGCGCCCAACGTCACAAAGCTAGCAAAATCCCCGTGAGAGTCGAGATAGCGCTCTTAGTAATTGGCAAGCATAGAGGACAGAGGCTATCGGTGCTGCGTCTGGTATCAAAACTTGCCGCCTCCGACCCATCACCATATTGTGTCGAAATCGCCAAGCTCTGTCCATCGTCGCTGAAGTCGTTTTGTCTCCCTGCCGCGTCGCGTCTTGGCCGTCTTTTGGCGCCGGGTCAAATCTGGTCCGTCGGGCCTTTCCGCCTCAATCGAACCTCCGTTGGGAAGCCCTTCCTCTTCCGCCATGTATAACGCGGGCTACAGCTTTGGCAATCCGGCTTTCAGCCAGTCCGGTGCGCCACAGCAGCAGCAGGGACAACAACAAACGCAGGGACAACAACAGCAGCAGGGGCAGCAGCAGCAGCAGGGACAGCCCAATCCGCAGATGATGTTTAATCAGCAGCAGCAGTTTGGCGGTATGCCGCAAGGAGCCTTCAACCCTGGAGCCAATTCTCAATTGATGCAGGGTATGCCGGGCGGAATGATGCAGAATCCTGGTATGCCCAATATGCCTTCTAATGGACAAAGTGAGTTGCTCTACCTCTTCGAGACGGCCGATGCGCCCGCCAATCGTTGAACATGGCATACGATACTCCGAGGCAATCTGACTCGAGGCGAACAACGGGTGATTACTAACGTGCTGCGACCACAGTGCCTGGATATCCTCAACCGTTCCCTGGAGGAGCGTACGGTCAGATGATGCCCGGCGGCGCTCCGCAGAACTTCGCGCCAAACAATTACATGATGGCCGGTGGTATGCAAGGGTTTTCAATGAACCAGCCGGGTATGAACCCTCAACAAGTGCAACTGATGCAGAGGATGCAAGCACAGCAAGCAGCTCAGCAAGCGGCACAACAACAGCAGCATCAGCATCAGCATCAACAGCAGCACCACCACCAACACCAACAACCACAACAACAACCACAACAGCAACAACAGCCACAACAACAACATCATCCTCACCCGGGTCAGCAACCGCAGCAGCATCAGCAGCATTCTCAGCATTCTCAGCAAAGCCAGCAATCGCAACAGCAACAAGCACAGCACCCGCCTCAACAGCAACAGCAACAGTCCCAACAGCAGCAACATCAGGCTCTCCAACAGCAGATGAACCCAAGCATGAATCAGGTTTCCACTCCACAAAGACCTGCGAGCGCAGCTCAAGGCACCCCGACGAATGTCATGCACCAGCAGCACCCACTGTTCAATGCTCCGCAGCCCCAAGGCCAAAATCAAACTCCTCAAAATGTTCAGCAGTCATCTGCTTCAGGTACACCGCAAACACCGACATTCTCCGCCAATCATGGCGGAGGCATGAGCCTCCCCACATCCTCAACACCAATGAGCCCCGGTACCGAACTTCGTGAGAAGGAAAGGTTCGCACTACTACTAGACATCAACCATGAGCTGTTGTATGAGTCGATCCAGATCCAAAATACACAACAAGAGTTGAAGAAGGAAAATCCCCCGGCAAGCGGTAATCCAGCAGACCGAAAGCCAACCGAGGAAGAAAACTTATTCCAGCAAGATTACCTTCAGTACGTGCTACTACATGCCAAGAGGTATGTATGCCTGTGCTAACGTTTTCGTCCCAGATGTATGAGAAGACTACAGGCAAATTTGTCCTACATGGCCGCTTTAGCAGACCGCAAACCGGAGGTCAAGGCCCCCCCTTGTCCGGCATATCTCAGCGCGCCTCCTCTGAATCTGTCACTCCAACTAAGGACAGCGCCCGCCGGAGCTGAAGGACAGGACACGAACATGGATACCCTGGCGGACAGGCAAGAGCGAGACAAGTCGATCAAGGACTTGTATCGCAGGCTTCAGGCTGTGTTTCCCGGATTTGATCCCAAGAAGGAACCCGTTTTCCGTGCGCCGGGATCAGGGCAGAAACCAGGCGCCCAGGGTTCAAACCAGGCAAGCCCCATTGTCCAACAAAATCCCCAGATGCCAACCATGACAATTCCACCTGGTCATCCCGGCATGATGGGATGATGCGTCCACTGATTGTGACAGGGAAAATGAATCTAAATGAGGACCTTTGATACGGGGCGATGCCACAAACCGCGCATCTATCGATGACGACATGCTTGGTGCACCAAATTAGTATACAATCCTTCTTTAGGAGCTTCCTTTGAGAAAGGCGTCGTTGGCTTCGGGAAAGCCTGCTCTGCGACTGGTCGGGATGGCTTCGCCTCTCTTGTTGTCAACTACATACAAGTGGCAACTGTGAGCTGCGGAAAGGGAAGCCGAGAATTTGGCTCGTGTACAACTTGTAAGTACTAGCATTAGGGTATTGAATGCCGACATCTTGTGGCATATCTTTGTTCGCGAGAGAAAGCCTCTTTTGTGATATTTGATGCCGCTCCTCACCGTGACTTGTCTTGTGTTTCCACCGTACTCTGCCTACCAACTCATGAGCTTCATCAGCGCAGGTCATAGCATAATCACCATGCATTTTCCACTTCATCAATGCCCACCACATCCCCTTGAAGGCTTTATCCAAATGCCCTACTTCTACCAGGGCAGCCAAAGTTTGGGTGCTTGTGAGCCTGGATATTGCTGGTACTTTGATTATAGTAAAGTTCGCACGTAAATATAAGTACTTCTCAATGCCCCTCGTCTTGATCGGTCAGCTAGCCTTTTCGTGACCTGGCTGCTGCCTTAACACTGGAAAAAGGATAGATCAAGTGCAGGGCGTAGTCGCAGTGGGCCCAGCAGGTTCTTTGATCGCAATTGCCCAATGAGAGCGCGTCATGGGGAACCCACCCACGCGCCCCATGCAGCAAGGGACCCGAACACCGACGAACCAGAGGGCAGAATGGACCGAAAAAAAAAGTTTCATAATCCCGCATCCGGGGTCTCGCTTGTTCTCGTCCCTTAAATCTCTCCACGAACCCTCCTCATACTCGGGACAGAAAGTTAAGAAATTATTCACAATTCTGTTGCTGCGGCAGATGATTGCGAGGTAAAGCTTGAGACCTGTCCAAGAAAGCTCTGAGAACGAGTTTTCTTGCCCAGCTGTCGCTAGCAGATCCCACCGCACCCAGAGCATCTATCTCTTCTGATCGAATCGTGCTTCTGCCCCGCCAAATAATTCTTCTTCTCTTTCCCTTCTCTTATTCCTACCGCGAACCGCATACCGCAAACCGCAAACCACATAACCCGCTTCACAATGGCTTTTAAAGCGTCGCCGCCGTCTTCGGCGCGCTTTTCGAACACCAATGACGAAGGCCTCACCTGCCTCGAGCTCGAAGATGGCTCCGCCTACACTGGCTACAGCTTCGGAGCCACCAAGAGTGTTGCTGGAGAGCTGGTCTTCCAGACGGGTATGGTGGGATATCCTGAGTCTCTGACGGACCCCTCGTATCGGGGACAGATCCTCGTCATCACTTTCCCACTCGTTGGAAACTACGGTGTGCCTTCGCGCGAAACCATGGATGAGTTGCTCGGCGACCTGCCTGCTCATTTCGAGTCCTCCCAGATCCATGTTGCCGGTGTTGTCGCCGCTTCATACTGCGGTGAAGATTTCTCCCACTTTCTGGCTACCTCCTCGCTCGGCACTTGGTTGAAGGAGCAGGGCGTGCCTGCCATGTACGGTGTTGATACCAGAGCCCTGACCAAGAAGATCCGGGAGAAGGGTAGCATGCTGGGCAAGATGAAGCTCCAGATCAAGGGTGCTGAAACCAACGGTGTCGCCAATGGCGCTGCTGTCAACGCTTCCTCCGAGCAATTTGCTGAGGTTCAATGGGTGAATCCCAATCAAAAAAATCTCGTGGCTGAGGGTAAGTTTCATCCTTGCGTACTCCGTGATGTCTTCATTTCTAGTTTGAGAGCCTATACTCATCGCTGTGTTCTCTGCTTGTAGTGTCTGTCAAGATTCCCAAGCTGTATAAGCCACCCAAATCTGTGACTACCCGCAAGCATCCTTCGGGCCGACCTATCCGTGTTTTGTGTGTCGATGTTGGTATGAAATATAATCAGCTCCGATGCTTCCTCAGGCGTGGAGTCGAGGTCATGGTCTGCCCTTGGGACCACGACCTGGTCAAGGAGGCTGGAGATCAGTATGATGGTCTCTTCCTCTCCAATGGACCTGGTGACCCCTCAATTCTTGATGTTACCGTCAAGAACATCCAGGCTGTCATGGAAAAGAACAAGACCCCCGTCTTCGGTATTTGCTTGGGTCACCAATTGCTCGCCCGTGCCTCGGGCGCCAAGACTAGCAAAATGAAGTTTGGCAACCGCGGCCACAACATTCCTTGCACAAGCATGGTCACCGGAAAGTGCCACATCACCTCTCAGAATCACGGCTTCGCCGTTGACGCCAACACGCTGCCTTCTGGCTGGAAAGAGCTGTTTGTCAACGCCAACGACGGCAGCAACGAGGGTATCATGCACGTTGACAAGCCCTACTTCAGCGTTCAGTTCCATCCCGAGAGCACACCTGGTCCTCGTGATACCGAGTTCCTCTTTGATGTCTTCATCGACACCATTGTTAACTGCACAGAGAACCCTGCTCTTTTGCAGCAGCCTGTCAGTTTCCCCGGTGGTACTATTGAGGAGAACGAGAAACTTCACCCTCGTGTCCATGTCAAGAAGGTTCTTGTCCTCGGTAGCGGCGGTCTCAGCATTGGACAGGCTGGTGAATTCGACTACTCTGGCAGCCAGGCCATCAAGGCTCTCAAGGAGGAGGGCATCTACACGGTCCTCATCAACCCCAATATCGCTACCATTCAGACATCCAAGGGTCTCGCTGACAAGGTTTACTTCTTGCCTGTCAACGCTGAATTCGTGCGCAAAGTAATCCACTACGAACGACCGGATGCTATCTACGTTACTTTTGGTGGTCAGACGGCTCTGCAGGTTGGTATACAGCTCAAGGACGAGTTTGAAGGCCTTGGAGTCAAGGTTTTGGGCACTCCCATTGATACCATCATCACTACAGAGGACCGTGAGCTTTTTGCTCGCTCCATGGACTCTATTGGCGAGAAATGCGCCAAGTCAGCATCCGCCAGCAACGTCGACGAGGCCATGCATGTAGTAAAGGATATTGGCTTCCCCGTCATTGTTCGCGCTGCTTATGCCCTCGGTGGTCTCGGCAGTGGGTTTGCCAACAATGAGGATGAGCTGCTCGATCTCTGCAACAAAGCCTTTGCCGCCAGTCCTCAGGTGCTCATAGAGCGCAGTATGAAGGGATGGAAGGAAATTGAGTATGAGGTTGTTCGTGACGCACAAGACAACTGCATTACTGTCTGCAACATGGAAAATTTTGATCCCCTGGGTATCCATACCGGCGACTCTATTGTCGTCGCACCTTCTCAGACGTTATGCGACGAAGACTACAATATGCTGCGAACGACGGCAGTTAACGTCATCCGCCACCTCGGCGTTGTAGGTGAATGCAACATTCAGTATGCTCTGAATCCATTCTCAAGAGAATACTGCATCATTGAGGTCAACGCACGTTTGTCTCGCTCCTCGGCCCTGGCCTCCAAGGCCACTGGCTATCCCTTGGCCTTCATTGCCGCCAAGTTGGGTCTTGGCATTCCCCTCAAGGAAATCAAGAACTCTGTCACAAAGTCTACTTGCGCTTGCTTTGAGCCATCCCTCGACTACTGCGTTGTGAAGATGCCTCGATGGGATCTCAAGAAATTCACGCGTGTGTCTACGCAGCTGGGTTCCTCCATGAAGAGTGTGGGTGAGGTCATGAGTATCGGTCGATCTTTCGAAGAAGCTATCCAAAAGGCTATTCGATCTATCGACTTCCACAACTTGGGATTTAATGAGACGCCTGCCTTGATGTCCATTGACGATGAGCTCCAGACGCCCTCTGACCAGCGTCTCTTCGCCATTGCCAATGCTATGCATGAGGGCTACTCCGTCGACAAGATCTGGGAAATGACCAAGATTGACAAATGGTTTTTGCGTAAGCTCAAGGGATTGAGCGACTTTGCCAAGGACATGAGCCGATACAACTCCAAGGACATTTCACGATCTCCCGATCTGCTTGTGCAGGCTAAGCGTCTCGGCTTCTGCGACCGTCAGCTCGCCAAGTTCTGGGACTCCAACGAGATCGCTGTTCGCCGCATGCGACTCGAGGCTGGCATTCGACCCTTCGTTAAGCAAATTGACACGGTTGCTGCCGAGTTCCCAGCCTTCACCAACTACCTCTATCTCACCTACAATGCCAGTGAGGACGACGTTTCGTTCGACGACCATGGTGTCATGGTTCTGGGCTCTGGTGTCTACCGTATCGGTTCCTCGGTCGAGTTCGATTGGTGTTCTGTTCGTGCAATCAGAACCCTGCGCAGCACCGGCTTCAAGACGGTCATGGTCAATTACAACCCCGAGACGGTCAGTACCGATTATGACGAAGCCGACAAGCTCTACTTTGAGAACATCAATCTCGAAACTATTTTGGATATTTACCAGTTGGAGGCCGCTAGCGGCGTTCTCGGAGCCATGGGCGGACAAACTCCCAACAACATTGCCCTACCACTCCACCGAGCCGGCGTCAAGATCCTTGGTACCTCACCCGAGATGATTGACATGGCCGAGAACCGATACAAGTTCTCACGCATGTTGGATCGCATCGAGGTTGACCAGCCTACGTGGAGGGAACTCACCAGCTTCTCCGAGGCCCGAGAGTTCTGCAACAACGTCAACTATCCTGTGCTTGTACGGCCCTCTTACGTACTTTCTGGTGCCGCCATGAACACCGTCTACTCCGAGAAGGACTTGGAGAGCTACCTGGCGCAAGCTGCCGAGGTGTCCCGCGAGCATCCCGTCGTCATCTCCAAGTACATTGAGAACGCCAAGGAGATTGAGATGGACGCTGTTGCCAAGGACGGTGTAGTTGTTGGCCACTTCATTTCCGAGCATGTTGAAAACGCCGGTGTGCACTCTGGTGACGCAACCCTGATCCTTCCACCTCAGGATCTGGAGCAGGCTACCATTGAGAGAATTGAGGAAGCCACGCGGAAGATTGGTGCCGCTCTGAATGTCACGGGCCCCTTCAACATTCAATTCATCGCCAAGGACAATGATATCAAGGTTATCGAGTGCAACGTTCGTGCATCTCGATCTTTCCCCTTCGTCTCCAAGACCATGGGCGTTGACCTGATCGAGATGGCCACCAAGGCCATCATGCATCAGCCTTTCACAGAGTACCCTGCCACCACCATCCGGCCTGACTGTGTCGGTGTCAAGGTGCCCCAGTTCAGTTTCTCACGTCTTTCTGGCGCTGACCCTGTTTTGGGTGTCGAGATGGCTTCTACTGGTGAAGTTGCTTGCTTTGGCGTTGACAAGTATGAGGCTTATCTCAAGGCTCTCTTGTCTACCGGCTTCAAGATTCCCAAGGCCAATATCCTCCTCTCTGTTGGATCCTACAAGGACAAGAAAGAATTGCTTCCCTCGATCCAGAAGCTGCAGCGCATCGGCTACAAGCTGTTCGCCACTGCTGGTACGGCCGATTTCTTGCAGGAGCATGGTGTTCAGGTCCAGTACCTCGAGGTCCTCGGTCGCGACGAGGACATTAGCTCTGAATTCTCTCTGACGCAGCATCTGGCCAAGAACATGATTGACTTGTACATCAATCTACCCTCGAACAACAAGTATCGCCGTCCCGCCAACTACATGAGCAAAGGTTACAAGACTCGACGTATGGCTGTTGACTACCAGATTCCTTTGGTGACCAACGTAAAGAACGCCAAAATCTTGGTGGAAGCCATTGCTCGCCACGTTTACTTGGATGTCTCGAAGCGTGATTTTCAGCTGAGCGACCTTCCTCCACCACCCCCGGCCAAGTCTGCCAAGACTCCCGAGATGAAGGCTACTCTTCCTTCCATCTCTTCAGTCACTGAAAGTCCTCGACGACGGGCTGCTGACGGAACGCTGGCGTCGCCTTTTCGTAGCGGACAGATTGATGAGCTTGCTTTGCCCGCGGCTGTTCAGCAGAGCTTCTCCATCAGCACCTCGGTCATGAAGCTTCTCTCGCAGCCGTCCGTCTTCAAAAACGCCAACGTTCTGTCTGTAAAAAAATACTCTCGTGCCGATCTGCATTTGCTGTTCACCGTTGCCCAGGAGATGCGCCTCGGTGTCCAGCGTGCCGGCGTTTTGGATGTACTGCGCGGCCGAGTTCTTTGTACTCTCTTCTACGAACCCTCCACTAGAACGTCTGCGTCGTTTGACGCGGCCATGCAGCGTCTGGGAGGTCGAACCATCGCCGTCCCAACTTCACACTCGTCCGTGAAGAAGGGGGAGTCCCTGCAGGACACTCTGCGCACTCTGGCTTGCTATGGCGACGCCATTGTTTTGCGACACCCTGACGAAGATTCGGTCCATGTCGCCGAGAAGTACAGTGACGTTCCTGTCATCAACGGCGGAAATGGCAGCAAGGAGCACCCCACACAAGCTTTTCTGGATCTCTTCACCATTCGAGAGGAGCTTGGAACCGTCCAAGGCCTGACCATTACCTTTCTGGGTGATCTCTTGTATGGTCGAACCGTGCACTCGTTGGTCCAGCTCCTGCGCCACTACCAGGTTCAGGTGCAGCTGGTGGCCCCCAAGGGTCTTGAGCTGCCCAAGGATGTTCGAGAACAGCTGGTTACTTCCGGCAAACTTGTTTGCGAGTCTGAGACTTTGACTCCAGAGATCATTGCTCGTAGCGATGTGCTCTACTGCACTCGCGTACAGCAGGAGCGCTTCGAGAGCGCCGAGCAGTATGAGAAGGTCAAGAACTCATACCGCGTGGGCAATGCTGCCTTGAAGCACGCCAAGAGCCAAATGGTGGTGATGCACCCTCTTCCCAGAAATGAGGAGGTTGCCGACGAGGTGGACTTTGATCAGCGCGCGGCGTACTTTAGACAGGTGAGTCATTTTCACTCCATTACACTGCGGTGTGATTTTGGGAAGACTCGCAAAGGCTAACAAACGAGATAGATGCGATATGGACTGTACTGCAGGATGGCGCTGTTGGCGCTTGTCATGGTTCCTTCGTAAAGCGATGTCGATGTTTTCTAGACCATATGCCTGTCCGGCCGGTGCATGGCCAAGAGCCGCTTCGGGATGATTCCGCAACAAGGAAGACATTTTTTTTCTTCGACTATGAAGACCAAAAAAAGGCGTAGAGGTGGGGAATTCGTTCATTTTCGATAGACGCATTGTTCAAAGGTATTCGTATTTTGGTAGTTATTGGGCTTTGAGCCAGCCATGTGGGTGTTTTGTCGCCGTACTCGGTATCGAATAGCAGTCGCTGGACTCGATTGCGTGTAAGAGCATAGATACAAGTATAACATGATGTACAGTAGATTATGTACACGTGTGTGTGTGTGCGTGGCTCGCGTACGCATACGTATGCGTGTGTATACGTTTCATGTATAGTGTTGTATGTACATGTGGGTACGTGTACTCATTTTGTGTATGCAGTACGTAGCTAGCTAGGTTTGTTTACTTGGATAGTTTAGTTTAGTTGAGTATAGTTTCAATAAATTGCATTGTGGTGTTTGTAGGACCTTTGTTCTGGTCTGGCCATGACCATGTTCTATTCTTTACGTGAACTCAGCAATAGCTGAAGTTGAGCTTGCCCCATTACTTACTATCTGATCCGAAATCCTCCGAAATTGAACCGAAGTAGCAATCTGATCCAGGATGCGGAATCCCACTCTCTGGTCCTGGAGTACCTCAAGAACGGTGACTTGCAATTCGTACATGACGACCGCAAGCCTTGTAGCGCATGCCCTAGCTGCCGTTAACTCGCAAAACGTCTTGCAAAGACAGGACTCTATTCAAAGTTGATGTGGACGAAACTGTGGCGGAGCTGGAAAGGAAAGGGTTTAAGTAATAAACCTCTGTGCGCCTCTGTGCGGAAGAACACGGGCCGAATGAACTTGCATGGGTTTTCAATAGAGCTTGGCCGTGGGCCGCGCTCGCCTTTCCCCGATCTAATTCAAACTACAATGGTACGGTGGTACATTAGATGCCGTTGTGCAGCGATCCGCCGATTCAAAAATCCCCCGCATCGTCGCCAATGTGCGGAGTACTTACATGTACACTCGGACAGTGGATCCTCCTCCTCCTTCCTCCTCCTTCATTCTTAGGGGCGGGTCGGCGATGAAGTCAGTCGATGACAACGAATCCCCAGCATCACCACTTGCCGAGCAAGTTGAGGGGAAAGTGAGCAGAAATTTGGAAGAGAGATTTTTATACGTACATGCTCCGTACAAACAGTCCGCTCCCGCCGTCGCAGCCCGTCAAAACTACTCGAAACCCAAACCCAGCTGCCAATCAATTCCCACCGTGCCGTGGCCGTCGCACGAACTGCAAACGTAAACGTCACACTCGGACCACCAAAACCCATCACCCATAGCCCACCACCGCCTCAATCAATGCGCTACACAACCCGCGCCCGATCCCTTGTCCAACCCTCCAAAATGGCACTCTACAATCCCCCCTCCAACGCCAAGCTCATCTGTAAGTCCCCAGATTGGCTTTCCCCCACGAATGAACTCCATTTCTCAATTCCCAAATTGAGAATTGAAAATTGAAAATTGAAAAAAAAAAAAAAAAAAAAGTCGCCCCAGCAGGATCCTCCCCCCACGGCCAAGCCGAACAATTCACAAAGTCCACCCTCTCCAAATCGCAGCTGCTCGCCTCCCCGACCATCCAGTTCAACACATGGTTCGCCGAAGCGCAAGCCTCTCGCCTCTCGCAGCCCGAAGCATGCGCCCTGTCCACAGCCGAGCTGCCCTCCGGCCGTGTCTCCTCCCGCATGGTCTACCTCAAGGAGCTCGACGCCCAGGGCGGCTACGTCATCTACTCCAATTTCGGCACCTCCCGCAAGGCAGCTGACCTGGCGACGAATCCTCATGCTGCCCTCGTCTTCCACTGGGGTCCCCTGCAGAGACAGGTGCGCGTCGAGGGCATCGCGGCGCGGTACTCCAGGGAGGAGAGTCAGGCGTATTTTGATACGAGGGTGCGGGGGAGCAGGATCGGGGCCTGGGCCAGCAGACAGAGTCAGGTCTTGGAGCCCAAGGGCGAGGGGGATGACGGGAGAGCCCAGTTGAAGGAGTGGGTGGCCGAGGCGGAGAAGAAGTTTGAAGGGGAAGAGGAGATCCCTGTGCCTGAGTTCTGGGGAGGCCTGCGCATCGTGCCGACGAGGGTGGAGTTTTGGCAGGGCAGGCAGAGCCGACTTCACGATCGGTTCGTCTATGAGCGCGAGGAGGGGAGGGATGGGAAAGATGATGAGTGGAAGGTGGAGAGGTTGAGTCCTTAGATGGGGTTTGGAGACTGTGAATAACAGTTCGCGACCGTGAATATTATTTGAATCCACTTGGGGCCAAAGCCATTACTGCTGAGGAAAGAATCAGAATTACGGCCACGGGGGTATGTCTATGATTTCCAAACAAAAAAACCATGACAAAAATCACAACTTGAAATATAAAAGAACACGTCCTGTTTTTCGGGAAAAAAAAAAAACCCCCCCCCAAATTGCCGATCCTCATATTCAAAGGCGAAGAAGAGTGCTCAACGCCGTATGCTTTCCCGGGCCATCAAGAGTTTCGAGTTCAGTTCCCCTGAGCACGAAAAAGAAATAGAAAATCAGTGGTTGCTATTGGCCACGATGAAATGATTATATCCAGATACGCGTTCGGCTCCTGTCATTGCCGCATCCTGGCTATCATGGCGAAATGTACGGGTATCGGGCCGCTCATATACGTGCGAGTAGAAATGGCTGCAATCAAATCAAAAGCACCATGTGCCAGTCACCTCTCTGTCCGAGGCGTGGCAGCTTTCGAAGACTCGGCAAACGGGGATTCTGACGGAGTAAAAGAGAGACCGAGTCCCATTGCCGCCGTCGAAGCCACCATGGTCTTGGATCTGCTGTGGCCCAGAACAAAGTTGCCGTCGTTTTCAGTGCTCGCGACGCTCTCTGGCGGCGTCAGTTCGCGCATGGCCCAGTCGAACTGTTGTCCAGCTAGTTGCATGTCAACCATGGCGTCGGCCAGGCAATCTTCGTCGCAAAGTGGCATGATGCGGTAGTTCAGGCTTTCCATGATACATCGTTCCGTGACATTAAGCTGATCGTGTGACCAAATGCCTCGACCCCAGACATGACAATAAAACTGTGTATTTTGCTGCGGATCCTCGATAAACTTGACAGCAATGACCAAGGCAGCCAGGATAATGATCTCGGGAGGCACGGAGTCAATGTGAAGCATCTGGTGCTGTTGGTGTTGATAGAGCAGGGGCGTCGGAGGGAGGCTGTGTCGTTTGTTGGTGGATGATGGCACTGGCGCGCCGGGATACAGAGGGCACGAAAGTCTCCATGCACGGGCAAACTTCTTGTCCAAGCTATCAAGAATGCATACTGCGAGAGCGACTGTCTCGATTTGCAAGTCGGCTCGGCTCAGCAGAGCTTGCACATCGGGTACGGATGCTGAAGTCAGCGAAGCTGAAGATGGAACGAGATTGACAAGATGGACGGCAGGTCCTATTGGATGACAATGATCAGTTTAGGGTTTTTTTTTGTTTTTTTCTTGTTTTTTTTTTTTTGTAATTTGGATTGAAAATTGAATTGAACATTACGCATACACGGGACACGGGTAGATGCGGTGCGACGAACCTCTGAATTTGCTTGTGCTGGACTCGCCATCCTCCGGGCTACCTGAGGCGGCTGCGCTGGGTGATTTGTTCTCCCTGTACGTTGGAGGCGGCGTGGGCAGGTTCGAGAGTGGACGGTAGGTGAAGTATGTATTGGAGTCCGAGTTGGTGTCGTCAAGATGGTTCCTGGCGCTGTGGTCTCTGGCCAGCACAGCTGCCGTCATGGCCGCCGTCATAGGCGCCCTGATGATGTTTCGACGCATTGCGGTTTGCAAAACTTCAGAACCTGGCTGCCCTTTCAATACGTCCAATCCTCGTAACAGGCAGAGAAACTGTAGCAGGCTGCAGGGACTCTCTCATATTTCAACAAGGCCTAAATTCGGTGCTTTATCAGTTGTCAGTCCTGTTTTGTGCTGGGCTGGACCGTTTTTCCCGTGCCGTGGCTTTTCGAAGCGGTGACGGCGAGCGACGGCGACGGCGACGGCGACTTAGCCCAACAATAAGAAGTAAGAAGAGCAGAACGGGGATGTGATCACGCGAGCGGGACTCCCCCCCCCTCCTTCACATGCAAACAAAATTGATAGAGTACGGGGTACAAAGGATCAGTCAGGATCGAATGGAATGGTGATGAGCTGACGAGGTGATTCCTTGATATATGATGGCAAGGGAGCAAAAGAAAATGACGAGGTGGGAGGAGCGGGATATTCATTATCGAATCTGCTGTTTGACCCAAGCTGAGGTGCATGCCGTGCCATGCCGTGCCATCATGCCGTGCTGAAATCATGCCGTGCTGAAATCATGCCGTGCTGAAATCATGCCGTGCTGAAATCATGCCGTGCTGAAATCATGCCGTGCTGAAATCATGCCGTGCTGAACATGCCATGACATTTGGCCATTGGCATGGACCAGACGAGCCAAGCCAAATAAATCCCTTTGAGGCGCAGAGATTCTCGCCTGCGTCCCTGCGGCGTCCCTGCGTCGTCAACACGAGCCAGGGTGCGACGTTGGGCCGAGTGGAGAAGAATGCTGAGGGAGTCGGGCATGGGATGGGGCATGGGATGGGGCATGGGATGGGGCATGGGATGGGGCATGTTCGAACCCCTTTTCCTTTTTGCTTTCCTTCTCCCCGTCCAGGGCCCCGTCCTTGGGCATTAGTAATGACTGCAAGGGGGTCAGCGCACCTAACAAACCTTACTAATATGTGTCTGGTGCTCCCTTCCCTTGTTAGGTCCCTGTTGGGGCTTTACAACAACGCCGGGGCTTTCGTTTATTTCATGCAAGCAGGCCCCACACATTCGTAATCGGTCAAAATTGTCGCAAGGCATACAGGGGGATAACAAACGCAGAAATTAGTGGCCAGTTGGCTGCGCCTCTTTTTTCTAGCCGTGCAACAGTTATAAGCCCGGGAGGTCTATAAGACCTGTAACTTCATCAAAGTGCGCAAGTTCGAATCCTACTATATATACCACATTATCCTAGCCTAAAATATACCACTGCCTTAGCTAGAAGAGATAACTTCAGGTCTGTTGTACCCAAAGCTAAGGGGTGTGTCGCAAGGCATACAGGGGATAACAAACGCAGAAATTAGTGGCCAGTCGGCTGCGCCTCTTTTTCTCTAGCCGTGCAACAAAAATCGGTCAAAATCGGTCAAAATTACCCGAATGGTATCACAAGACACACCGTCTCGCCCGACCGGTGGGAATGCCAAAATAGCCATCTCAGTTCGGACAAAGTGCAATGAATGAGGGTAGGGTTCTGGCAGAGAAGAGGAAGCTTCATTCCATCTATCTGGCTTGCCCGAGATGGCATGGCATTTTGTCCCTTACCAAAATCTTCGTACAAATACCATCGCGACGGCCTGTGGAGACTCACCGACAGGATCGACGGCCCGAACAAACGGCCAGGCGGCGGCGGCGGGCATTGTTGATTTATCGCATCCCGCTAAGGTGGCTAACCGTTCCGACCGTACGGAGTACATACGAAATCTCCGTGGCACAGCATGTCATCCATCGGGCATCCATCGTTCGTTCCTCTCTGTGGAGGAGCGTCCGCCGCCCCAGTCAATCAATTCAATCCATGGCTATATTTGGCGCACCCCCTCCACAACCCCCCCCTCCCCCCTCCCCCCGTCAGATATCGCAGGAATGGATGGGGCTGCGTGAGGGAAGAGAAGGAGCGGCCTCGGCAATCTTTCCATTGCCACCGGATGACGTCGCATTATCTTCTCGGCTTCATTGAAAGTGTCTGGTGTTGCAACCTCGCTTTACAGAACAGAAATGCAATGCCGAGGCCCACCCGGTGACAAGATGACCGCTTCTCACTCCGTACTGCATAGCAGGCTGCAGGCTGTCACGGCGAAATCTGGTGCGTCAAAATTGATCCAGCGAGAACAAAGGGTACCACTGCATGTCAAGGCCTAGTACGGCGGCACAGTAGAGAGGCTCCGTGTAAGAGACACGCATATTTCCTGCCCTTGCTGCCCTTGCTCTCAGAATGAATCCGCCATCGAAGGGTCAAAGATATGACATCTTCACAATAAGTGACCATGGAAGCGTCGAAGAATTCCCATCTCATTAATTCATGGCTACTACTTGACTTGCTCTATTGGCTGCGGTGTCCCACGTCCACTTGAAATGTCCCTTATCCCCCAGCAGACCAGGCCTGTCTGCAAGGACCGCACCAACATCTCGTTTACGGTGCTCTGACTACTGGACATCATTTTGAACCAGCACGTGTCGCGTATTGACACTGTGCCTCAAGTATCCCATCCCGCGACTGTTCTCGCAGTAGACAGGTCGTCGACGTCACGCTTCAAAAGTGCTGTAAGAAGTTAGTATCCTATAATTACTCGGGTTCCCGAATTAGCCATCACTCACCAATTTTCACCCCGTTGTTCGAGATGCCCTGGCCAACGAAAGTGACGACTTTTTGGCGCTGAACAATGTTGAACTGCATGAGAGTCTGCAGCTGTTGAAGCTGGTTGAGCACGACAATCTGGTTGGGGAAGTTGAGACCCTGGATGGCTTGGACATTGACGTTCTGGCTCAGACCCATATTGTTGATAATGCCCGTGATCGCGGGGGTGAAGATACCCTGGAGAACATTGCCATTCTGAACGCCATTCTGAATGATTTGGTTAATATCATTATTATTATTATTGTTGTTGTTGTTGTTGTTGTTGTTGTTGTTATTGCCATTTGTCTTGTTGTCCTTGTTTCCATTCTGATTCTGGTCCTGGTTCCCGTTCTGGTTCTGATCCTTGTTGCCTTGATTTTGTTCCTGGGTTGGAGCGGGGGCAGGAGGGGCAGACTCAGCGGGTTTCCCTCTCTCGTTGGCTGGCTGGCTTTCCGCCGGTCTCTGCTGCTGGCCCTCAACGGGAGCGGTTTGACTCTCAGCAGGAGGAGCGAGAGGAGGAGGGGCAGACTCGGTGGGTTTCCCCCTCTCGTTGTCTGGCTGGCTTTCGACTGGTTTCGGCTGGCCCTCAGTGGGAGCAATTTGATTCTCAGCAGGAAGACCGGGAGAAGTAGCTGGAGCTGCTTCTACCCTGGCGACAAGGTGGGCAAATTTCATGGCTCGCTTCTCAACTTCATCTTTGTATTCAGGAATATCGACGCCTGGAACGGACTGGAGAGCCTCTCGCTCAGCCAACTGAACAGGAACGACGACAGCAGACACCAGACCAGCGGTGAGGAAGAGAACAGTGACAGACTTCATGATGGCGTTGTGTTGTTTGTTGTAAATGAGAGACTTTGGAAAACTGAACACTTCCTCAGATCAAGCTCACACAATCGGAGAGAACGTAGAAGCAAGCAAACAAAAGATGGGTTTAGATGAGTTGAATTGGAGCGCAACTCTGCAGCGAAGGAACGTGAATGAGGAAGAAGAGTAAAGAACGAAGACTTGCTTGATGTGATTGCGCGAGAGCCTTGGAAGATGATGAAAGAGAGCCGAGATGTCCAAAGTCGAGAAAGGAGCGAGCAACAGGACTTAATATATAGTCAGAGGATCATGGCCATGAGACTCGTAACGGTCGTGTCGCGAGTTCAAGTTCCCAGACACCACCACTCAAGTATATCTCAAGAGCTCATGCCCGTTTGAGAATGCCATTTGATATGTCGTGATATTTGGATCAAACATCGCGGGGGCTTGATATGCTGTTAGAAACCGATACACAGGCGCTACTAGTAGTAAACGTCCCCCGAGTCCCTCGAGTTAACTGTATCCTTAGCTATCACGACGAATGATGTCTGACACCGGGTCTTGGCCGTTCCCGGAACATGCCAGGGACTCTGGCTTTGCAGAGCGCAAGGCCATGATGCATGGGCAGGAGTTAGACGAGATTGGATGATTGTACGGGGTCCAGCGGAATGGCGAGTACCGAGTGATGCCAAGCTGCTAGCTTGCAGGCCCCGTGAGGCTGCTTGCCCCAGAATGAAGGACAGAAGTGCGGGTTCCGTTGACTGCCGCAAGTAGATGTAAGAGAGAGGGGGGATGGAGTGGTTCCGGGCGTCGCAAGGGGCGGGATAGCATCTCATACTATTTGATACACTGTTGAGCGACTACGGAGGAAGACGGGTCGGGTTGTCGGGTTGTTGAAGTCGACGGGGTGGCGGGAATTGCCCACAGTCATGCATCAGTGCCCGGATGGCAAGGCAAGGCAAGGCAAGGCAAGGCAGTAAGCGGGGCGGTTGTGCCCCGAAGAAGGAGCAACCTGATTGAGCCACACGAGTGACACGACAGCCCCTGGTTTTGCTGCCTCATCAGCCACGTCAGATCTCGCCAGATCTCGCCCGGTATCCCTTCCCCATCGTACCGGCGCGACCTGCTCAGTCTGGACCTGCTGACCAGCTGACCCCCGTCGTCTGACGGACGCCTCACTCGGCCACTGATGACATTTCTCTATCCTTCTCGATAATTACTTGATCTCAATCAAAGACAAGTCCCGCGAATAGCTCTGTCGTCAGATGCCTCCGACATCCTTTGAAACATGGCTTCTGCCTCAAACAAACGTCGCTCTATCTGCTAGCTTATTTTTCTTCTTCATTCTCTCCTACTCGTCCCAACAACAACAACAACAGACTTTTCCATATGGTTTCCGATTGCCAGAAGGCTCGTCGCATTCTCTCACCTTGTCGGTCTCACAGGCTGCATAGTGCATACCCCCTTGGTCGCTTCTCTGTAGTCTTTACGGATGGCGGGAGCACTGGCTTCTGGTACTCGTGACTAGAGAGCAATGAGCTCTGTAGCCTCCCACAAAGGAGATAAACGGTGAAGAATGCCAAGCACAAAAACAAGCCAGCGGAGGGAAGACGAGTGCTTGGCTAAATAACGTACAGCATTTGATTCAATGACTTAACCTCGAGGACAAGCAGGCATGGCCTTGACGCAGCGTTGCCTGGCGGCTCAGGTTCTGGGTCAAAATTCCGACACTTGTTCTCAATTTTTTTCCCGGCTTGTTGATATAACATTTTGCCTCTTATTGTTACATTTGATTTTGGTTCTGGGACCCATGTCATCCTTGTATGCGCTTTCCATTTTGTCCATGGTCGGTTTTGTGGAAGCCTAGCCACTCCCCCAGCATGCCGCCTGGTTTCGGAACAGGACATTCCCGCCTCGAGCGTTCCGACGCAGGGTGCGCATATTCGTCCGTAGTCCGGTCAAACTGTACAATGCCATCTGGCGATTCTGGCGATTCTGGCGTCTCTGGCGTCTCTGGCGTCATGTCTCGCCGTCTCCATCTCCTCCGTCTCCCATTCTCATCAACGACCACCTCGCCGTCAGCATATTTGGCTCGCGGTACCGGACAAGGCAATAAATGCGGCAGCGCGACGACGAAGAAGCTAGTGACGACGGTCGTTGCGAATAGAGATGAGGTCATGCGCGACCGGGGATGGAGATGTGGTGGCATATGGTCCCGGAGAGCAAGTCTGGGCATTTCGGTTGGGAAGTTAGTGTGGGAGAGATGGCGCAGAGGCAGTGTGACTCGGCGACTTACATCATGAAGAAATCATGTTCTGTTCGCTACAGCGAATCGCCTTGGCCAATACGTGTGGCGGCTCATAAGCTGCTCAATGGGCGCCAAGTCGTAGAATTCGCAGTTGATTATGGCAAAACGTCGCGCCATCGGGAAAAGCTAAGTTGCGTTGAGCTGCTGTGGAAGCCGGAGCCGGCAAAATGAAAATCCCAGGCTCACAACCTCACAACTCACAACACAACCCCTGCCCGCCAACCCCCTTCTTCTTGTTACCTTGGCGGGGTTACCACTGACCACTGACCACTGACCATTGAACCCACATTGGCGCGCGACTCGCATCTTGAAAAGCAGACTTCTGCATGGGTCGCTGAAGGCTTGATCGGATCGTGACTGTAATCGACCACGGCGCATCACGTGCGACCGTAGGATACGCCAAAATCACGATGAGCGATCTCGACAAGTGTGTTGCAGCCCAGCCAGGCAAAACATCCTCACAGACCAAGCTAATCACCAGCACCTCAGAGCTATTGCGCAGCTTCGTGCGTGCCGGCCGATCCCCGAGCCTCAAGTCCGGGAGGTATGCCATCGGGCGCGAGAGCTTCTGATCGAGGAAGGCAACATTGTCACAGTGTGTGCGCCAGTGACGGTACGCGGCATCACGAGGCACACAGCGAATGCAACATGGCAACATGGCAACATGGCAACATGGAAAGACTGACAGCCTCTCAGATATGCGGCGATATTCATGGGCAGTTCCATGACCTGATGGAACTATTCCGCGTCGGCGGAGATGTCCCTGATACGAACTATCTCTTCATGGGTACGTGGCAAATCATGGTGATGGCTCCCGATTTCCTGCTGGCACGATGAAAATGATAAAATCTGCCTGAGCTGGGGGACGCGTGGACTGACAAGAGTCCGCCAAGGTGACTTTGTGGACCGTGGCTTTTATTCCTTGGAATCGTTTCTCCTCCTGCTATGCTTGAAAGTTCGATACCCCGACCGCATCACGCTTATCCGCGGCAACCACGAGTCCCGCCAGATCACCACTGTTTACGGCTTTTACGACGAATGCCTGCGAAAATACGGAAGCGCCAACGTGTGGAGGTACTGCTGCGACATATTCGATTACCTCGCGCTGGGTGCCATTGTCCTCGGCGCATCCAACACACTATCCCCCGGCTCGGGACAAGCCGTCGACGACGACACCGAGATCGAAGTGTGTGACCAGAGCGGTGCCGTCCTTAGTCGGTTCGCCCGTCAGCGTCATCAGCCGCCGTCGTCGCGACCGGGCAGTCCCCAGGGGCAAGGCGCCAACGGCGGCAGTGGTGGCCCGGGAGACAAGACAGGACCGCCCGGCACAAGTGCATCGGGCTCCAGCAACGGCAGCGTAGGCAACCCGGCTGGAGCGGTGCTTTGTGTCCACGGCGGCCTGAGTCCTCTGATTGACACGCTCGATAAGATCCGCCTCATCGATCGGAAGCAAGAGGTGCCCCACGAAGGCGCCATGTGCGACCTGCTGTGGTCCGACCCCGATGATATCGACGGATGGGGGTTGTCCCCGCGCGGCGCAGGTTTCCTCTTCGGCGCTGATATTGTCAAAGTCTTCAACCACCGCAACGATCTCAGCCTGATTGCTCGCGCGCATCAGCTCGTCATGGAAGGCTTCAAGGAGATGTTTGACGCCTCCATTGTGACCGTCTGGTCGGCCCCGAACTACTGCTACCGCTGTGGAAATGTGGCTGCCGTGTTGGAGCTGTCAGAAGATGAGTCGGGCACGGGACTTTTCGCCCGCAGCAACGGCGACGTGAACCGCAGTGATGGCGGGCGCGGCGTGATGCTGGAGTCGGATGGGTTGGTGAAGAGTGGTCCTGCGAGGCGATACCGGGTGTTCCAGGCTGCGCCGCAGGACTCAAGGGGGATGCCGGCAAAGAAGCCAGTCGCGGATTACTTTTTATAAAAGGTGTCCATCCACACAGCGTTTAGCATGTGTCGGTGGCTCGTACGCCTGTAGAGCAAAGCGACAGGTCCGTTTTGTGTTTTCATGTTTTTTTTTTTCCGTCTGTCTATCCTTTCCAATCGGCAGGGTTTGCACTTGGGTATGGATTATGGAGTTTCGAGTCTGGTCTGAATACAGTTCCATGCTGCCTTTGCTCTACATCCATGGCAGTTCACTCGATGGCGCCTCCGGCCTCGGCGATGCCCCCTGCGGTTGGCAACCAGGCGGCGCCGTAACCAAGACAACAACACCCCTTTTGCTGATGAGGTACTTAAACTAGGTGGTCTAGCATAGCCACCGGTCGCCAAGTCGTCAACGTCAACTTCTATTCCTGCCCCGGCCTGTCGCTGTCGCTTTCCTGTTTGGTGTTTGACCAAACTCAATCTGTTGTGGCGCGCTCTCTCTCGGACCCACCACATCCATTCATGTTGTTTGTGAGAAGAGAAAGGACTTTGGACCAGACGGTAGGCTCTCCCGGCCGCGGGCTCACGAAGCCGCTGTTAAGGCAATGTGACGCTCAACAAGCGCTTCATTGCCGTATTGGCGGTATCTTCGCTCGAGCAATGACCTGTTTCGTGTAGTACTCTCCCGATCCTTTGCCCTTGGCCTTGGCCATTCACCCGAGCTGCATGATTCTGGGCACTGCCCAACTTGAATCGCTCGTCTTCACACAGACGTATCGGCATATGTTGTTGTAGAGGTTCTTCCATTCGTCATGTCTGCATAACATGAAATATTGCAAATGCCATTGAGACCCCTTCCCAAAGCTGTGCGCGAGTATTGTAATACATTGCTTGCCGATTCCTGTTCTTTGTTGCAATTATCTCATCTCTAAAAGATGAACTCTATTGCTTGACCCCCTCCATCAACTCCCTTTCTTCTCTCCTGCATTCGTGTGTGTGTCGATCCGGGCATTTGATCTTTGCCGTGCTGCATTCCCTCCTCGACCGACCGTTCTTCAATCTTCATGACTCGGCTCATACTGCGTAGATCTACAGGGGCTCAGCAGTGAAAGTCCTGTCATTTCGCATGAATAACCCGTGGGGTGTGCTCGTTCCACTGTCCGGGTCGAACCTTAAATATCATCTCATCAGCTCTTGCAAACTCCTACTCATATCTTGCGACTTTCATACGCCGCACTAGCGTTCCGCCACACTGGCACAATCGGACCAGTCGAATTTGTTTTTACCGCCTTGGCCATTCGAGTCCGGATCAAATTGAAGATCTGTATCGTCGCCTTCATAAATCGCCATGTATGTAGCTTCATGCAACTCTTGGGCGTCCCGGCGCTTGATCTTGCAACGCCATCGCAAATGGCATTGATTATGTGGAAGCTGAGGGGTTTGTGTCGCCGGGATCTCGAGCGCCGTTCGCTCTAGCACCGCTTTGTTAGGAGTATCGTCAGATTTTTCTTGTTGTGCTGGGTTTTTCGTCGAGTCGTTTTCTGTTGCTTGCATCAGGTATTCTGCCAACAGCTGTGAAGCTTTGGTTCAGTAGGCCAGGCTCCTTTTCAACGACAAGGTGCTACAACGAGAGCACCATGAAGTGATTGTCAGAGCCCTCCAGGAGGATCGTATCGATGGGCGGGATCATGAAAGGTGCTCATCTGAAACTGGTAGTTTATCGCTGTGCTATTGTTGATTGAATTTGGCTGTGTTGTGGCTAGGCCTTGCCGAGGATCGTTCATGACATGCTCCGAGGGAGGCCTTTGGAACGGATCTGCCTGAGTGCTACCTGGCTGCGCATGAAACATGATGGAAGGTGCATACTGGTGTTGATCTGACGAGCCTATTGTGGAGGGAGGCACGCCAAATTGCTGCGCGTGATGGCTGTACCCTGTCATGGTCGGCTGCGAGGACTCCCATGCGGAAGAGTTCGTTGTTGAGCCGCTCGCGATAGATGCTTCCCTGCTAGACTGGCTCGGTAGAGTGAGCTGAACGCTAGGCTCGAGATATGGTGCTCGTCTTGGAAGCATCAACTGCTGTAGAGACTGTGGTGCCGTTGCCGGGTCCATAGCTTGAACGTTCTGCCCCTGTCCGTGGCTAGAACCTGCATTGTTCGCGGTGCTTGCCAGCAAGTATTGCGCGATATAGTCGTCTGTTGCTCCGTGCTTGTGGAGGAGCTCTCTGAGCTGTCTGTTCTCATCTGCGACTCTTCGAGCAGCCATCTGCACCTCCGAAGACGCTTCGATGCCTTGAAGCTCACAGACCCGTAGTCTTTGCTCCAGTTCTTGCAAATACTCTCTTCTTCGCGCCCGGGACCTCCTTTGATTATCCCGAATGCGGGCCAAGTTGGCTTTCTGCTGTGCGCGCCAATAGTCGCGATGTCAGAGATTATCTCGAAAAGAAGAGATACGGGGTGCAAGAAGCTCGAAGGCGCTCCGATACGTACAGCTTCAGTAGTCATCTGGCCGGAAGGGCTTGTAGTTCCCAGAAAGAGGCCCTAAAACCTGCCTTGGTGGGAGGGAAGCGGTTGGAGGCGGGGACAGCAGATAAGCTGGATTGGGATGAGCAGCTGTCAGTCACGAAGAAAGACAGTCTCGTTTTCTATCAATTTGTATCAATATTTGACTGATACAAAAGGAGACAGAGCTTGGGCAGGATAGCCAAAATG
Organism: Epichloe elymi; assembly: GCA_023658475.1. Taxonomy (NCBI): domain Eukaryota; kingdom Fungi; phylum Ascomycota; class Sordariomycetes; order Hypocreales; family Clavicipitaceae; genus Epichloe; species Epichloe elymi. The sequence continues at coordinate 2,095,853 of CP098274.1, forward strand.
ACCGCACAGCGAAGGCATATGGAGTTAGCTGGAATGACAATCTGAGGCGCTGTCATATCTTATAGTCTCCCCCCGAAGATGCCAGACGTGAAATTGCACGATGATGAACTGGGAGACAAACTAGAACATGGACAAGAAAAGCCCGGGCATCTTCGTATTGAAAGTCAAGAGATGAAGCAGCACATCAGGTCAGATCCGCAGATATAAGAAGAGTTGGAAGGGGAACATGATTCAAGCCACCGAAAGACGACTGGCCTTCCGCAGCGGGCTGTCAGGAATGGACTGGGCAGTCAACAGACTACAAGGGGGATCCGAAGCTTGCAGTCGGCGATTGACAGGACTAACAGGCGGGGGAGTCTGTTCTGGTCTGTGGCTCGCTGGTACGCAGAGACAAACGCCCCAGCTCTGCATTTCAAGCTGGTGTGCGAACCTGGCAGGTTCTGCCTTTTGCTCCCTCCTACATGCTCCGTAAGGGGGGGTGAGTGTGTGACAACGCCACGCAAGGCGGGCAGCTCGATTATGTGGGCACAGTGTCGAAGTTTGAAGCTTTCGCGCCGGTAATTGTACGCAAGATGTGGACTGTTGCATCTCGGCGTTGTTCATGAACCAAGTCCCCGGTTGTCGGAGAAAAAGAGGGGGAAAAGATTGGGTTGACGTGAGTAAGTTGCTTGTGTAAATGGCCAGATGCTAAGTTTGTGGCCATCTCCTAAGACGTTCGCGACGACTCATGGCATTTGTCGGGAATGAAGTTTACTCCTCGACATGACATTGATCCAAGGAAGCCGTCACCAACGTCTGCTGCCTGTATGCCCGTGCGAAGCACGGATTAGTACCTGCCCATATGCCTCGCGATTGCTTTTCTTTTCCTCGTCTTTCTTTGTCCTTTCTGTGCCCACCACTCTGTTGGTTCTGCTGGTCTGCCGGTATGTTGGTCAGGCTTTATCCATACCCCTATTGAAGCCATAAAGTTATAGCTATCGTGCAGATATGATAGCCTGTATTCGTACACTAGTGTACAGCATGAACAGAGCATCGTCAAGGATGCTGGTGTGCCCAGTCTTCGGGTAAGATGGGATGGACAGCATCTTGGGAGATCGTGCCTCATCGCCAGCTCGCCTGAACCGCCAGACAACAGACAACAGACAACAGAGACAGATATACGCTGCGTGCATCACAATGGGTTGTTGGGGTTGTTGGGTTGCCGACTACTCGAATTCCCAAAAAGCGGACGCGCAGAAATTGTCTCAGAAATGGGTCTGGGAGGAGTGAGTGCCTGGGAGAACTTGTGGATGGGGCCGAACCAAACCAAACAGGGTGCAAGCGGTGCCAAGGCACAACAAAGTCGTTATCCCGCACAGAGTGTTCGCCAAACGTTGGTTCCTTGGGTGAATTTGATGAGGCAGAGAAGCGCCTCCAACAACAAGTGCTCCCACAGGGTACGACTCGAGCCACAACGTCGGGATTTTTCCATGTGCTCTGGTGCCACTGTGGCACATCCTTTCCTGCGTATACAGAGTATTACAGGCTGTCCGGTTGTGATGCTTGTGATGCCTGGTTCCCAATCCAAGAAGGAGCTCCAGACTCGGGTGGACCAACATGGGAGGAGCTACTGGAGCCACAGACCATTCACAGTCCGCCGTTTCAGCCCCCTCCTTCCCCGTCCTTAACGCGTCTGGTCTTTCCGTCCAACTTGTCATGGGGCTGTCCCCTGTGCATATCGCATACAATGCAAATGCTATTGCCCGATGGCGGATAATCGTCTATGACGAATAACATGCGCATGTGACCGTATTAGGGAAGCTGAAGATGCACGTAGCTAAACGCGATAACGCACACGAATAAGCATATAACTCTTACTTAGACTGCCCTCTCTATAAGAGAGGAGCTTTTATCCTTCTATTTATATAACAGAATATAGCTTTAATCCAACCTCTTCTCTTCATTATTTTGCTAGGGGACATCTTTTCCCAAACAGTCACGTGCTCCACGTCCAATCACTGCTACCATAGATGCGATCCCGTCTCACTGTGGATATCCCTGGCTGTATCTTTTTCTTTGGCCCAACACTATCAGCCACATCCTGCTCAGCTGTTGCCCCATATTATACACATCGATGATGCCGTCTGATTTGCATTGAGGTGTCTCCATGTGTTCCGCCTTCCGATTGCCGCCTGGCTACTTGAAGATGCTTCCTCGTTGGCAAACATCACGCAAACATCTCGAGCTACGCGAACGAATCGACGATGGGGATTGGACGGCGTGCTGCAGCTTTACCCACTTCTGAAATGCAAGAATTCCCAATAGTTGACTGGATTTGGATTTGTCTCGCGTTTTCTTTTTGTCGATCCTTGAGTCAATATTGATGAAAATCGTCGACAGCTTCCGCACCATGCAAAACTTTTTATGAAGACAGGGCAGGTGAGCATCGCTCGCGCCACCGTATATGTATATGAGTTGCATCTAAGAAATAAAACCCAGACAGCTAATTTCTCGCTCGGCTTGGTTCATCGGGAAACAGCGATAGCTATGCCTTATCATGGGCGCAGCAATGCGACTAGAAAACAAGTTTTGGCTTTTGTGGATTTGATGACTCTTGAATTCTGCTCAAACTCTGCTCAACGAAAGTCCAAGAAAACCGGCTCATCGTGCAAATGTTGTTAGTCTACCACGTAAGTGAGGATATTTTCATCCGATCCCAAACCCGTTCCATTATCTAGCAAGCAGCACGCGGCCAAATTCGTATCGCTTTCTCGGAACAATCATGTCCTTTCAGGCAGCGTGGACGTTGGTGGGAAGAACTGAAACGATAGTTGCATCCGTCGTCATGTGTCTTGTGAGCCTCTGCGATAACAACAAAATCTGAAGCCACGCCGAGGGTTAGAGTTCCAGTCATGCTTCTCACAAGAACAAAAAGTGTCAAGCAGAATTTGTATTCAATGGTACCTTCGACGAGCATATTCACACGATATTGTTATGCACGACATCAAATACGTAGAATTCGGGAGGCACGTGGGATACAATCGAAAAGATTTGACAACGTCGCATTGTATATGGTGGGGGGTCTTAGACTTTTCGAAAAAGCATGGCCATGGCCATGGCCTGTATATCTATTGTCTTCAGATTCATTCTTGCCTTGGTGTCTCAATCTCCGGTGAGTTGCTGATATCACTGTTGTGTTGGCAGCAGCCAAATTTGTTGTCGTCTTCGCCTACTGACTTGGGATGTTCCTGAACCTGATGATTTTCCTCCACTCAGCAATGCGAAAATCCTCAAACATGACACGACCAGAGGGGGGATTTCCCACCGCTACAGGGTAATCCGGCGAGGCAGGCCACGCCTTGTCAGCCCCGCCCAGGCAAAAGACTGCACCGTTTCACGGCCATTCTTTTAGATCCCGTCCCTCGGTATCCAAGCCCACTCCCGCGACGTCGCTGCTTTTTCGTGACAGCCGACCGTTGGGTCCGGATAATACACACACCCGCGCACATCTCGCCGGAGTAGTCGGATTTTTGGCTCTGAAAGGCCTTACACAGCAACTTGCCAGGGAAACAATGCGAAGAAGCGCGCCGCACAGGGCCGCCATTCGGCGACTGCGAGCAGCGGAATGTAGAGCGAGCAGCTCAAGAGCCGCAAGGCGGCATACGTTTTCTGCCGCACGAAACAACTCTCACCCGATCGTCAACAGACTGCCCCTACGGCATACTATCTCTCCATCATGCTTCGCTGTATCCTCACCATATGTAGTGAGCCTTCGCACGGCAGCGACTGTCGTGGACAGCGAGATACGAAGCGGGGGTCCTATGGCAGAATATGACAGAAGGGTAGACGCTGGCGTATTGCGAGACGATGAACATCAGAGAGGTATGATGGGCCACAATTGCTCGCTGCTACGCCCCCCTTTATTTCCATTATTAGGAGGGCAAAAAAAGCTAAATCCTGCCCACGTCAAGGGATTATCCAGAGCTTGCAGCATCTACACAATGAACTATGCAACTATAGCGCACCGGCGGCCATTCGTCCAAGTCTGGAGCAGCTCAAACCGAGCAAGAAGTCTGTATTCTCGTCCTTGTTTGGTAAAAGCAGCGCAGCACAATCGGCGATTGGCGAGATTCCCAAAGATTTACCCCGGGGCTTATACCTATATGGCGACGTTGGCAGCGGTAAGACGATGCTGATGGACTTATTCTACGATACGCTTCCCAGCTCGGTGCAGAGCAAAACTCGGATACATTTTCACAACTTCATGCAGGATGTCCACAAGCGACTGCACAAGTTGAAGATGGATCACGGTACTGACGTCGATGCCGTTCCCTTTGTGGCGGCCGATATCGCTGAGCATGGAAATGTGCTGTGTTTTGATGAGTTCCAGTGCACAGATGTGGCTGATGCCATGATTTTGCGAAGGTGAGTCTTTCATAGAGTTGCACCCCTCGAGATCCCCGAGCCAGCAGATGCGCTTCAGGAAAAACTGACCCCCTTTTTTTTTTTTGCCCTCAAAAAATAGACTGCTAGAATGCCTCATGTCTCACGGAGTCGTTCTGGTGACAACGTCGAATCGACGCCCAGATGACTTGTACAAGAACGGAATACAGCGCGAATCCTTCATTCCTGCCATCAAATTGCTCAAGAACCGGCTGCATGTCATCAATCTCGACTCACCCACAGATTACCGAAAGATCCCCAGACCACCGTCTGGGGTCTTCCACACACCGCTAGATGGACACGCCAACTCTCATGCCGAAAAATGGTTCCGCTTCCTAGGGGACTCGAAGAACTTTGCGCCTCACTCAGAGACTCAAAAAGTCTGGGGACGAGAAATCTTCGTGCCGCGCGTGAGCGGCAGATGCGCATGGTTTACGTTTGACGAGCTAATACGAAAGCCAAAATCAGCGGCCGACTACCTCGAACTCGTGCGATCGTACGACGCCTTCATCGTTTCCGACGTGCCCGGCATGACGGTTCACGAGCGCGACCTGGCTCGCCGCTTCATCACGTTCATCGACGCCGTGTACGAAGGCAATGCCAAGCTGGTTCTCACAACAGAGACGCCTCTCACCGAACTTTTCGTGTCTAGAGACGAGATTGCGGAGAGTTTGCTTCAGGGAAACGAGAAAAACAAGCGAGCAATCGAGGATGCCGTTTCCGCCGCCGAAGAGCTTCTAGATGACGTGGAAACTCAGGCAGAGCAGCTCAAAAACTCGAATTTATTTGCCGGTGAGGAAGAAGCCTTTGCCTTTGCACGAGCACTCAGTCGTCTCAAGCACATGGAAAGCAAGCAATGGGTCGAGCGAGGCATGGGACTCGAAGACCAGGGCGGCAAGCAGAACAGAGATGATTGGTCCAAGACGAGAAGTCGGCAAATGGAAGATTCCATGTAACAAGGCAATCAAGGACTACGGGGACGTCAAAAACACCATTCTCCACCATGCCACCACGAGTGGCTTCAAAGGATGCAATTTACACGCAGAGGAAAATTGCCTGACACTGATGGGGTCTTGGGGTGATTTTTGGCGCACGATGGAAAGCAGACGCCTCTTCACCTCAAGATTCTGGACCAGGACGATGAACAGTGGGACATGGATGGTATCGGGGACAAAACACGGTCCTCGGGTCCTCGGGCTGGGCCGGAATTGCCCTCGGCGGGCTTGGCAACATCAATACATAATCGGAGGAAAAAACACGGGCTCTGGAGGGGAGGAGAGAATGTCAGGATGGAGCTGTGAATGACGGCGCGTGTTTCACAGGCCTGCCTGTGCCTGCCTGCCTGCCTGCCTGCCTAGCTAGCCTTGTTGTTGGGACTTGGGGGACGGTCAGTGACGTCTGCGTGGGTGGGCTCACTCAGGCTCACTCAGACCCACTCAGACCCACTCAATGACCCCTTGCCTTGCTGGTGGGCGCGCTCCATGATTAGCGGCATTGCACAAAGGATGAACCTGCAACAAGGGAGGGAAGGGAGATTATTATACTGTACTATCGAAACGTTTTTTAGGTTCTGCTCGAGACATGGAGGAACACTAGTAGGTGTGCTATTCCATCTCTGACCTCGCCTTTTCCCGGTTTTTTTTTTTTTTTGGGTTTATCCTTTCCTGTTTCCCTAGACTTTCAAGTCGAGATGCCTCCTGGAATCCGTAGTCCATACTCCGTAGAAGTTCAGAATGCAATCAAATCCCATCAAATTCTGATCTCACATGGCTGAGTGCATAGCCAGCTCAAGTTGGACGACAGCCAGCCAGTATTCATTCAGATGGCTTGCAGCACGATGTGTCAACGTTGTGGACGGGCTGATGAGTCTGCTCATGGAGGGTGGACGGAGGGCTTGCAGCAGGGCAGTCGGCGCACTGCATGCATCTTGAGAATAAATCGGATAGGTTCTACGGATTGCATCGCAGCACCACCAGGCTCAGATGTAGAATGACTACATTTCTGGCAGATGGTGTTATCACATCCTATCACATCTCATTACATCAGGGAAGCGGCCACCCCCTGGTGGTGACAGCCGGAAGGACAAAAAAAAAATGACGAGCACGGGACGACGAGAACAAAAAGGCGTGGTGGACGACGCACGGGCAGCGAGACAGACAGACAGACAGACAGACAGACGATTGCCGTTCCTGGCTAGCAATCTCGTTTGCGCAAGTCACAGGCAGCAGGCCAATAATGATAAAGGAACAAGGGCCTGCTCGCCTTTGTTCTGCCGCCTGGTGCCTGGGACCACCCACCCACCCCCTGGTTCCTGCGAGTTCCCCTCTCAGCCTCTGTGCCCCTGAAAGTCTATTCCTAACAGGCAGTTGCAGGGCGCCGCCGCTTTTTACTCGCGCACCCTGCCGAATGCCGATCACTTGACTTTTGCCGTACCTAATTAATAACAATAGCACTACTCATGCACTCCGTAATCCGTATGTACGGATAACTCGGTATGGCTTGTTGTTGGCTCGCAGTTTGACCAACACAATGAAAACGGTATGGAGAACTCCGTCTTCCAAGCTGGCAAGTTCCCAGGTCCCTCCAAACTTGAAAGCACCTCAAAGTTGTCATTCGATCCAAGGGGATCGTGTGCTGCTGCGAAACATTTCTCTCGTCCAAGCAGTTTGCCCTTGGTCGATATACCCCGAGCAAAGGCCCGTAGTTGCCGTAGAGAGTCTCTGCTGCTGCTGCTGCTGGAATGGAATTTGAATTGTCTCGTCGCATAAACTGGAAACATTAATATGCATAAATCAATGCGATGACTTGGAAGGCCGCTTACCCCTGCACCCCGGTTCTGGTGCCCAAGCCCAGCAGGGTTGCAGGGTACCGCCGTGCTACCACGGGCAACAACAACAGCAAACCAGCGGTCGTAATACGGCTCATCACCTCCCATCACAGCTGCACTGTACTGCAATTCGCGCTGTGCGCCCCCTTCCCCCCCCCCAAGTCGGCCCTCTGCCGATGATCATATTCCCAGTTTCCCAGTTTCCCGTTTCCCGTTTCCCGCCTCCAGCCTCCCGCTTTTCTCTCCCTCCTCTAAAATCCTGCACCATCACCAACTTGCTGCTATACGCCTACGCATGTGCGTGTGATGGCTTCTTGAGCGTTGCTGCTGCTGAGCTCCCGCCCGCTCGTTCCATTCCTTCCACCAAACTGCTTCTTACAAGCCTTTTCGCTCGCTCTCTTCGACCCATAACAACCAGCCATCATTCATTGATCCCGACCTGTCTTTTGCACTCGAAACGGATCACGGACTCGACTCGACTCGACTCGACTCGACTCGGCCCCAAGTCTGTTTACTTCTGCAACAGGGATTACCATCAGTTGCCAGCTGGCCCAATTGTTTTGCCCTTCCCTTTATTATTTGTTTCGACAGTCCTTTGCTGGAGCCGTCCGTAGTGAGACAAATCGACGGTTGCTCACGCCAACAACGCGCTCGTGGGCCCATAGTTTGCTGGTACATTCTTACATTCTCTTCTCCCTCGGATACGGCCACCCTCACATTCCAGTCGGTCAGCCGTCCAGTCTTTTGCCAGCTGCGCAACAAATATATGCGCCTGGCTCGTAGCACCACCATTGTCGGTTTCTGTCGAGCTTTCCCAGTCTTGGCCCATCGCATACGACCCAAGATGCCTCACTCACACCGGCATCATCACGTCGTTGCTCGTGACATTATCGATGAAATGGAAGAGTCGTCGAGCAAGCCATCTGATGATGACGAGATGAAGAACAATGGAAAAGAACCGAGGGACGACTCAGGCGGAGGTGAGTGACTGCATCCATTGTTTTGTTTAGTTTTCCCCTCGATCCCCCAACGTGCCCAACGTGCCACTGCACTGCACCGCGCTGCGCAATTGATGTTGCCAAACTAACATCAAAGTCTAGGTGGTCAAGCTACTTTCATTCGCACCGTCTATAAAACTTTGGAGCCCACATTCGAGGGTCCTGTTGCTGGCTATTCAACATTGAACATGGACCAGGCTCCGGAACCGACCCCGACTCCAGAACCCACCCAACCTCCGAAGCCGACGAGGGAGGAGGTACAACCAAAGCCCACTCCCATTCCCACTCCCACTCTCACCCCAAGGCCAGAGGTCAAAGAAAGCCCGTCCATTTTCCCCTCAGCAATTCGTCAACCCTCGACCTCCCCCGACCTCGACACTGTTCTCGCAAAAGCCACTGGAAAGCCGACCGTGTCACCGAGTGCGACTGTCGAAGACACCCTCTCCATCTCCACCTCTACAGGTACACTGAGTGTTGCCCCGACCACAACACCTACTAGCCAGTCGACAGCGCCCCAAGACAGTGGCGAAGGCACAAGTGCGGGGGCCAAGGCCGGTATTGCCTTTGGTGTTCTTGGTGGAGTGTTCCTTGTCGGCCTCGCTGCCTTTCTTCTCTTCAGCCGTCGCCGCCGACAGGCTGCCGCTGCGCGCGAGGAAGCAGACAATGAGAAATACCACAGAAACGATAACCCATTCGACACCATGACCATTCGAAGCGACCCTCACGCCCCGCGCATCAGCCTCCGACCTGTTACCCAGCTCCTCCCCAACTGGAATATTGATAAGCGCGCAAGCAAGGGAGCTGGTGCTGCTCTTGCACCCGCAGCTGCTGCTGTGAACGCAAATGGTCAGAAAAATGGCATGCAAGAGCGTACTGCTGCAAGCCAGAGCAGACATCCCGCCAATCCCTTTGGAAGCCAGGCTGAGCGCATCCCGGAGCCTGCTACCATGGATCACGGCGCTGTCCCTCCTTCGGATCCTTTCACGGCCAGCGGACCTGCCATCGCTGCAGGCGCTGCCGCCGGCGCATTGACACGAAAAACCTCCATGCGAAAGACCGGACCGAGTAACCTCGATCTCACTGTCCCCCCCGTCCTTGGCCCGATGCCTCCCAGCCCTGCTGGTACGGAATTTAGCATGACGTCTGTCAGCCCAGGTTCGGCAGTGCCCCAGTCCAACGGGGCAGCAGCTATTGCTGCAGCTGGTGGCCCTTCCAACTCCAACGTCCACCGTGTTCAATTGGACTTCAAGCCTTCTTTGGACGATGAGATGGAAATGAAGGCCGGTGACCTCGTGCGATTATTACACGAATATGATGATGGATGGGTAAGCTACTACGGTCGCGGTCTCAGCATCGTCAATGCCCGCTAACGTCTTCTCCTAGGCTCTTTGCATTCGTCTGGACAGGTCTCAACAAGGTGTCGTTCCCCGGACTTGCTTGTCCACGCGACCCGTCAAGCCAAGATCTCCTCAAGGCGGACCTCGACCAGGTCCTCCTGTCAACCCCAATGGTCAGTTTCCTAGAGGTCTTCCTCAGCGACCCATGACGCCCCAAGGTAGACCCATGACTCCCCAGGGTTTGCCGCCAGGTCGCCCTCGAATGGGCCCGGGCGGACCAGGCATTCCAGGACCGCGGCCGATGAGTCCATCTGGACGTCCTCAAAGCCCCGGACCTCGAACCACCGGACCTCCCCCAGGAGCTCCTGGAAGTCGACCTCAAAGCCCAATGGGCGCACACCGACAAATCGGCGGCCACCCTGGCGTCGCTCCCACGACACCAGTCCAATCGCCTCCTCGTGGTCCTTCCAATGGCCCGCCGACGGGTCCTGTTGGCAGAAAGCCAGTGCCGGGTCAGGCTTACTGAGAACACTTTTGACTCGGTTTATCTGATCTGAAAATGTCATTGGGTGCTGTCTTTCTGCTAAATACTGCTTCAGGAGTCATAAAAGAGGATCAAGGCATACAGAGGACGGCGTTTTCTCTCAACAGGATGGACTTATGGATACCCACACCATCCGATATATCTTTTTTTTTCCTTTTTTTTTTGGGAATGATGGTAGTAGCTTGACCCCGTCCGGCTCTACCATCGAGAGGCAGCCTCAGTTTCTTCTCCCTATGATGGCGAAAGTCTTTGATTTATATGATGAATTTTTGTATTCCTTCTATTCTTTCTCTCATTCAGCTCTCATTTCATGTCCTTTTGTCAAACCTTTTCGGCCCGTTGTTAGGCCAATTGACCCACAGACTTTGGCCATTTTTCTTTTTCTTCTTCTTTTCTCTTGATGTTGATATAACTCTCATACATATGCTGGGTGATATACATGTCACCTCGCTAGTGGCCAGTCCGCGAGGGTGGTGCTGGTCCTTCATTTCGGCAGAAAAATGAATGGTACGATTTTTGAAGCCTTATGGAGAGAGAAGGGTCATGGTGTTGGGAGTTGGAGGGAGATGGCGTGCGCACAGAGTAGGAGGCCTCGGGCTTTACGTGGTGATGAGGATATCGGGACCTCGAGAAGCCACCTGCTTCGTAGTTTACTGTATCAAGTCGTTGGCGACGGCTATGGAGAAACGAGTAGGAGAGATGGGACGCGAAGAAACGAGAACCAGTAATGAAAAAAGACGTGTTCGACCAGACATGACGTGTTGTCGAGTGAAACGTGAAACGTGAAGCGTGGCCCAAGAGGGCGTTGATTGCGCTGCTATGCCATGCTGCCTTGACTCTGCGGAGATGGCATGCCGAGCGCTTGATCGGGCACCAGAATGGTTCTTCGCAGGGCAAAGGTGTCGACGAGTTCACGCGAGGCGGACACCGGAGAGTGCGTGCGACAAGGGCTTCACTTGTATCAATCATGTCCGGCACATCATAATACCATGTCTTCCTGTCGGGGTGCAGAGCTGGACAGGGACAACACGCACCATACCAGCTGTACAAGTTCTGGAGCAAATGTTGCCAACCATGCTTAGTCTCCCCCAGGAGTTGGCGAGAACTTGGGGGAAAAAATAAAATAAACAAAAACGCCACTCATGCATATCAGAAATTCTGGGGCAAAAAAAAAAAAAAGAGTTAACAACAGCGTAGCACACAAGGTCCTCCCTCAGATCAGGAACTTCCCCCCGCAGCCACCGCAAACCTCTCCCAGGGATTCCACCGCCGCGTCCGGACCGATATGCTGAGTTGCTATGCGCGACAACTCTGATACGTTCAGGCAACGAAGGTCGCATACCGAGCATACTCGTGATATACCCGGGGCGAGAATGGGCAGACCCGTGGCGGCACACGTTGCTGTTGACGTCGGTCGGTCGTTGGCTTTTTACGGCAGGAAGAGAAGCAAGGGGAATGAATGAATGGAAAACGTACCGAACGAATGACCCTTTTCACAAGTCGTTTCATTCCCGAGCGTGACGAGACTGGTGTTGCAGAATACACATGTTTGCTTGGGAATCACCGACTTGAACTGCTTTCTCAGCGACGTCTCTTGAAAAAAGGACCGGTCCGTGGTCTTGGACAGCGAGGTCGGAATCTCGACAACGTTTCCGTACATGGCTTCCCAGACGGTCCCTTCGGTTGTCAGGGACCTGGGCGACACGGGGGTGGCTGCGAGCGCTGCGTCGTCGTGTCTGGGCCATGAGAAGAGGACTCTTGATCGCGGCCGCCGGTCCGCATGCTGGGTGACGTGCTTTGAGACGAGGGTGGCGACGCACCCGTCTCCGGGGGAGGCGGCCATGCCCCAGAGGCGGAAGCGATGGGGATGGACGACTTTGGAGAGGCGGCGGTCCTCCTCTGGCATCATGGTCATGTCGACTTCTGGCTCGTCGAACTCGGAGTCGGTATCGGATCCCGAGTCGATGCCGCCCAGGGCCTCGACTCGTGGCACTTCGCGGCTTGTGCCACGGCGGACTCGCTCGGCCCATTGCGGAAGTTTGTCCTGCGAGGGCAGGTTGGTTTGGTACCAGTCTTGGTTGGTTGGGGTGGCAGACAGGCGGATGAGGGAGTAGAGTGGCTCCGGGGGTCTGTTCGATGGATCGGGATGATGAATGATCAGGTCTGTCGACGGGTCAGAGATTGCTTTGGGGGTTCGAGTGAACAAGGGGGCGTGTTGTCATGATCTTGGGCTTGCCTGTGATGGGATTCGTCGACAACTCCTCTGGCTGGGGATACAGCGTCGAACAGTCCCCCGATGAGTGCGGAGCCGTGGGCTGCGTTGGATCCGCACATAGATCGACCTGGAAGGGCTTGACAACAAAAGGCGTCGCTATTATGCCACGGGCCACTTGTGAATCGCCCTCCTGCCATACCTGCTCATCCAGCTGGTGTCAGCACCCAGAGTTTCCATGACTGCGTCACTTTGTAAGATGAGAGGGGGGAGGAGGGGGGGGAGGTTCAAGACTTACAGCATCCTCCCATTCCACAAAGGCATCTGCGGAGAGAAAGGTGCAGATGGACACGGAATTGGACTTCTCAACCCGAATCGTCGGATCCCGCCCTCGCAGCCAGGCCCCTTGAATAGTCACTCTTCTGAAACCAACATAGTTCCTCGTCACATAGGCCAGTGTCGCTGTCCGGTCCTCTCTCGTGACAAACCATGGGCTCCATTTGAGACAAAATCCGCCACCAGAGGGAACGAAATCGGGATCGCCAGAGTCGGTCATCTGTCAAAACATGGTTAGCCATTGCTCTCGCCTCACTCCAACATGGGGGGGGCGATAGTATCACCCAGAAAAATGAACATGAAGAAATGTAGGAACAGAGACCCTACCCACATCATGAGGACCCTTGCCGTCGAATCTATCAACCTCAAATATTTCCCACCCCAACTCCTCACTCATGGACCCAGACGCCTCCTGGACCCTCTTCAGAAACTGCACACCCATGATGACAACTTCCCGCTCATCATTCATGTAGGCTAGCAAAGCCACCCCGGACCCAATCTCTCTCGCCCAGGAGAAAGAAACAATCCGCTCATTCATGTTTCGAAATCCAGCGGCGCTCTCTCCATCGGGAATGGGTAGCTGCGCGCCTAGGCCCCAGAGAACTTTCCAATGCTTGAACGTGCGTGATCGCAGACTGGAGGCCACGGCTGTTCTGCTATCGATGTGCTCACCTATTGTCACGATGCTCCCGGATGTAGTCGCGATGCTCAGGACGGGCCGCAAATTCTGCCCCAGCCCGTTCGGAGACCATTCTACCCCGAGGCTCTGTCCCAGCGAGGAGCCCGACCTGGTAGCCTCTGCGCTTCCCACGCCTTTGAAGACGAGGGGTTCGTCAGGATCAGGATCAGGCAGACTCACGCCGGCAAAGGCGCACAACGGGCCGTTGATGGCTGGATCTGGGCGAATGATGCCGCTCGTTGTGAGGGCGAGAGTAAACTGCGGCTGGAAGGCATCTTCGTCGGCAGCGTCCTCGGGGGAGTTGCCTGGCCGTGGATACTCGGGCAGGAATACATGAATGGTGTCATCTGTGGCAATGGCTAATTCCGCGTCGCAGGACCATGATATCGCGCGAGTCGCGATTGGGCGCGCTCTGAGCCCCAGCGGCTGTAATGGCCGAGCCTGTTCCATTCCTGTCAGGCCTCGTGCGTTCTCGTTGAAGCCATGAAAGTAGAGGTGTTTGGTGCAGTTGAGTAAGGGGGGGTTTTTGGCGACATGATGGCATGTAAAAAACTTCAGTGTAAAACTCACTTTTGAACGATCCATTATTTGGTTCTAAAAGCAGTCTACGCCGCAGACTGGCACAACATCATCTGCAGTCCATCACTCAAGCTTTTTGCGGATTGCCATTAGAATAGAAATGAAAGTACGGTTTTCTGCATGATGAACTTGCTCGTGATGAGAGTTCGTGGAGGTCGGGTTTTGCTTACTAAGGCAAATCCTCGCGCACTCGCGTTGGCCTTCCCGACCCATCCCACAGAGATTCGAGTAATGCGCGAGGCACATTGACAGCGTCTGCGCAATTGTTCATGGACCTGAATATCCAAAGCCTGAGAAACGAACATTATATGTATATCTATCAATAAAATGAAGACGTATGCGCAATGCAACCTCGTTGTGAATATGCATCAACAGTTCCAACATGACAACCAACGCCATTCCCAGGGTCGCCCTAACCTTGATTTTCAAAGGCGATACGTAACTAACCAGCCAAAGGGGAAAAGGAAAAAAAAAACGATTCATGAGCTCTGCGTGTTGATCATGAGTTTTCGTCTCCTTCTCCTTCCTTCCTGAATGCTATTCAAATTTCCATAAATGATCCGAGACCCCATAACAAGCCGCAGGCTGCGAGGGCACTCGCGCCAACAACCTTCTTTGTCCACCAATTATTACCAGTCAGCACTGTCGCACTCTGGATTTTGGTGACTGATTCGTCTAGAGCACTAGCCGGCGCAGACGTCGCGTTTCTGCGAGCGGCATCTGCTTCCGCCTCCTTCTGTCTTAGCAGCGTGATAGTCTTGCTCAACGAGAGCAACTGCTCGTCCAGTGAAGAACTAGCATCCCGATCCACTTCCACATTCTGGATGTTACCGAAAAAGTCGGTAATCAAGCGACTTCGAGCTCCCTCAGCACCACCCGGGAAGAGGTCGTACCGTACTCCAGCATGTGAATGAATCTTCTCGTAATCATAGCTGTCAAAGAGCTCACCCACAGTCTTACGACTGTTAAGATCTCTGACTTGATTCTCCAAGAATTCCAAGTTGTAATAGGTGTATCGATCGATGACTGCAACGCCGACGTCGTTGTCAGCGTGGTGAGAATACGACGACTGGTCTAGCTCTGACGACCCGGTAGCAATAATGTTGGGCGAGTAGAGCCTGCTGTACATGGTGTTTGCTTGGCATGTGTCTATCATGAAAAGAATCTCGTGGTATCTGATAGAGGTCGTCGGTTAGCTGCCTTTTTTTTTTTTTTTTTTTTTTTTCCCCGTCTCCCCTGTTTCCCTAGGGACGGACACGGGGGGCAAATCCGTCGTTTGGCGACGTACCTCTTCTTCTCCCACATCTGTTGAAATGCATCAGCAAGATCAAATGAACCGATTTCCTCGGCATCCTGGAACTTCAAAAACTCATTTCCACCATGCCCGGTCATGTACACCAGAATGTTGCTTCGCTCGTCTGTTAGCAGGCGTTTGCTACGCGGCATCTCGTCGCCAACCCGGTCGGTCAGTAGTCGAATGAAGTTTTCGACTGTGACTTCATACCCACGATAGTCGACCTCGATATTGTCTCCGTACAGATCGACGGCTCGATCGGAATTGCTGTAGACGGTGCCCGGAAATGCGTTGCGCGGATTACAGGCCATGTCGTCGGGAAGCATGAGAATGATTTGCGAATCAGGGATGCCGAGCCGCTTGACGGTTCGATAGATGGAGAGTACGTTTGCAAGGTGACGATAATTGAACCAAAACCGCGACGTACAGACCAAGACGGCCCAATTGCTGGTGTGCTCGGAAAGAACAGTCGATGCAAACACGGCCACAGCCATGGCTGCGACTATCTGTAGTTGAATGCCGTTCAGCAACATGTTTGCTTCCAGTAAAGGGCCAGACCACTGTAGGCGTCAAGGTCGGCAACAATCAAGCAATTGCAAATCAAGAAGACTCCCAGGGTTATGGCTGACGCGAAGTGACAGATACATACATACTCTGTATGGCCAATGGTCCGCCCGCTTACAAATGGGGCCGGCCGATGCAAGCGTGGCCCTCCACATTCTTACTCGTGAGTCGTGAGTGTCCGACTAAGCAATCCGCCCGCGGTAACATCGCATCAGTTTGTCATTCAAGATCCATGCATTTCTTGCTTGAAGATTGATATCGTCATCAATGTATTTTTGCCTTTTTTCCATACAACGTGTCAAAATTATCATTGTGAGCACCTAGTGAGCTTGTCAAACAAACACAAGACGATGGCGCGCCATTCATCCCAGACCACTGCTGTAATAGCAAATCTCAAGGAATCTACCATGCAATGACTTTTTTTTTAGCACTAGTCTAGCTATTATCTAAGGGGTAAGCTTCGCTTTGAACCACTTCTTATAATTTAAATAAAATATATGTTCTTAAAATATTGAAATTATAAGAAGTGGTTCAAAGCGAAGCTTACCCCTTAGATAATAGCTATTTGAAAAAAAAACGACTTGATTGAAGCAAATTCCACCTATCTGTCTCCGTCATGTCATTTTACTGCCATTATTATCAGTCGTCGTGAGCCCCGCAACTTGAACTCCACATGAATTAAAACATGTTCAACAAAATTGACTCGTCCACTGTCTGTTCAGTCCAAATCGACAAAATCATCGTCATCATTCATCATATAGCTCAGGAATGACGAGCTGAGATGTCCTTCGCCACAGCACGGACAAAGGCCTTCTTCGTCAGTCTCCCATTCGGGTTCGGCAATTTCGTAACCACCCGCTCTGGAAAACTGCACCCAGTATCGTTCTTCGCTTTCTCGCGAGATGGGAACCCGCTTCCAGATCACCTTGTCTTGATCGCGGGTTGAGGTTGGGTGGCCCTCTTCCGGTGGCACTGGAGGCATGATTCCTAGCCTTGGACGAATGTGTCTGTGGCCAAGAAGGTCCTCATCATCCGAGTCCTCAGAGTCATCATCATCAGCAGCATGGACCTTGCTCTTGGCCGCACGAACCACGCGAGCACACCATTTTTTGCCCGACAAGCTCTGCAAGTACTTTTTATGAGCAATATAGGTAGCAGAACCATCCAAGTAGAGGCCTTCGTCCTTGAGCATACCACTTAATTCTGCCGATGCCTTCATTCCAGCGTCGTCAAATGGCATACCGGTGATTTGAAGCTCATTAAGCGTGCATCCAAGCTCGTGAGATGCGATTTCATGAAGCTCCGAGCCTGAAAAAGGCAATAGAGTTTCAGAAAAGTTGACAAGATCAAGTCGAAGCAACAAGAGTGAAGGGAGAAGACGAGGCCGAGGGCTGTTCTTGTCTTTATAATTTGGCTCGTACGGTGCGCGGAGTGCCATTAAGAAGTCTGCAATCTGGGACCAGGTATAGCAGCGAAATCCACCCCTGATGAGAGGTGGTTCTTTCGGGCGCAGCCGCACATTCAACAGTTGATCCTTTTTCAGATCAGGATGGTATCCTCGTTCCAATCTGTGCTTGCGACGTTGGTCGTCGTAATAGCGTGCGATTATTCTGAGCTTCACATGAGTGATCTTGTTTCGATATTCAGGGCTCAACTGAGAGAAGTGGCGGAGTGATTCTGGTGTCGTAAAGACGAAGCTGTTTGATTCCCACAAATAACGAGTCCCCTCTGCATGAAGTGCTCTGCAAGTTGCCAGGAAGTGAATGGCAATTTGATTGCCACGGGACTTCTCCTTGTCAGACAAGTTTTCGGGAACGAGACGCGATAGTGGATCGATTATTGGGTGAGGGCTTTGCATCGTGAATTTGAGAATTCTCAATATGACCTCAGTGGGCAGACTGGGGCATCCCAGCTCGTGCGAGGACATGGAAGACCGAGTACGTCGTCGTAAGGCAGGATTGTGCTGTGCCATGTGTGCTTGGGCAATGGGGGACCAAGATATGCCATTCTCTCGGAGTATCCTCTTGAGCCGCATGTTCTCCTCAGAGAGGACTTGATTGGTACGCCTAAGTGGGTGGTTATAGGAAGCCTTTGCTTGGTCTTCTCCATCTCTGCATTCCCAAGGGAAAGCCGTCTTATTTGAAAGTTAGTTCACAGAGACATTCGAAGTGATGCGGGCAAAAGGCTTACGTTTAACAGTCCAGCCATCGTGTGCTTCTATCGCTTCCAGTAAGACTAGGTAGGAAATTATCGACGGTTCTCCAAACTCCCGAGGTTAAATGGTTGACGTAGCTTCAGACGGTAGTGGTGTAGAATAAAGAAGAATCCCGATCAAACCAGGGCATCCAATTTGCCCAACTCGAGGGGGTTTCTCTCGGTGCTGATGGTTGGCAGGCGATGACTTGTGAGGGCAATCAAGGTGCCATGAATCGAGCTGTCACAGCTGGGTACAGCTGAACGAGACCAGGGGCCAGGTGTCTAACCGCAATTGCCAGTTGCGGACGGCCACTTCCAGGTTTCACCGCAAAAACAGAAAAATCACACGTAAACGATGTTGTACACAAGCCTCGAGCTACAGAGCGACGAAGGACCGTGGCACAAGAAATGTGACCGATTTGGACAGCCTTGACGGGCGGCGCGAGATCTTACGGCTTGCTGTCGGATCCACGACAATAAGGGCAAAGAAAAGCTGCGTCAAAGTAGGAAGAAGTGGACGGGCCCCCTGGCTGATGACAGAACCTCGAGGGTGCTGACTATGGCTCGAAAGAATGAATAGACAAGGACGACGACCGGGCTGGGCAAGACTTGGAGACAAAGGCGAGGAGAGTAAAAATGGGAGAAGGTGGTGTGAGGACGGTTGGTTGAGAAGGGGACGTCGCATCAGGCGTGATTGAACAACGATTAATTGTCGCAACTTTTAGAGGGGTCCGGGCTAGTCGGGCAGCGCTCGCACCTACCATATTAAAGCGCACGCGGGGCATGTGCGGGATCTTCGCCGGCTCCTAATTAACTTTGGATCACTTTACCTTGTTCCGGCCCGACGTGCGTCTATCCCAACTATCGCCCCCTCTTTTGATTTGTTTATTAATTTAATTAAAAAAAAACAAAAAAAATTCCCAACAATAATTATGGTCAACGCATCAGATCTCTAGTAGTGTTTTGTAGCTCATTATTGCGAATTATACCTAGCAAGGGGACAATTGATATTCGTGTGATAACACGTAGCAACGGACTCGTCATGTGCGGGAACAAGCTCTACTAAAAAAAGGAGTGCGATGCTGCGAGGCTAATGACAAAGCTGGCGAGGGGGCCCACCTTGCCTGTGCTGATGATGATGAGTCATCAATTGGCTGTAACTGTATCCTTCTGCTGAACTGCGCACGAACACCAGCTGCAGCCCTACAGAAATGGCGCGAATAGTTACTCCGGAGCAACTTGCCAAGGGCTACAAGTTGGCATTCTCACCAGTATACAGGATTGATCCAAAGACAAGTCGTTAAAACATACACTCGCATGGCAGAAGCCGAGACGATGAGATTCATCCGTGCCAACACCTCGATTCCTGTTCCAGAAATTCAAAATGCCTATCACGACGATAAAACGGGACATGTCGTCATTATGATGGATTATGTGGAAGGAAAAACTCTCAAAGATGCGTGGGCTGACTATACCGAGGCGGAGCAAGAGTCGGTCATCTCCCAGCTTCGCGGCTACATGGCTCAGCTTCGCTGCTTCATTCAGCATGCAACGACCAGTACTTTTGTGAAGACCCGGAAGGATACGGAACCTACAGAACCGAGCAAGATTTCAACGAGGGCATCGTGAAAGCGATGAAGAAGGACAACGAGAATGGATTTGCCGAGTGGAGATGTACAGTCTGGTTAAGCGTCATGAAAGACCATGATATTGTCCTGACGCACGGTGACTTCGACCCTCGCAACATTATGGTACAAGGAGATAAGGTCGTGGCCATCTTAGATTGGGAGATGTCGGGTTACTATCCCACTTACTGGGAATACGGCAAGGCTTCGTTACGACCGGAGTGGGAGAGTGCGTGGAGTCGTAGCAAGGCTATGGACAAGATTCCGGAGCCGTTTCACAAGGAGCTCGCTGTCATGTGGACCTAAAATGATGTCCTATACTGATGGGACACCACTGACACCCAATATTAATAACCGCCGATGGAGTGTTCCAAGGTTATTAGGGAGCTGGACAAACCCTGATCTTTGGCGCTGGCATTCGCGCATCAAAGCGGGGCTTCCCGCCTAGCATGCCCGATTAAGAAGACCATCATCTGCAGCCACCGACAGGTGAGTTGGATAAGATGTCTACCCGTGCATGGGCATCCGTCTGAATGGTGCAATGAATGTATCAGATCATTGCCTTCACCAATTGGCTTCAGCACCGATCAGAACCCGCGCCACCAAGTGCCCGTCGGTTCTTCCGCCACACGTGCAACCTACAATTGCTTGCCATATTCCTCCTTCCAAATCTTATCCCACTTCTCTTTGTCCACGGCGAACTCTCGGACGTAATCGTGTTCAAGTTCGTGCGTCCTTCTTCCCATCAGGACGAGGCTGTGAAGAGGCGGGCCCAGCTCATCATCGGTGGAACAGAGCTCCTCTAATGTGCCTGCTACGAATTTCTCCGTCTTTCCACCAACACGGGCCGCACCGATAGCCAAGCTGTTCCGGGCGTAAACGCCCTCTTGCTTCTCATCTTCAACGTCAAGCATTTGTTGTGCGCACTGGCCGACCGTCATGTATCGAGGAGGTTCGTATATGAGCCGTCCCCTAGCCATGTTTTCCAAGCTTTGTTCCTTGACCTTGATGTCGACCAGTACCAAGGTATGCAGGCCAATGCTACGATTTTCCTTGATCCGGTCATAGAATGAAGCAGGTTTCCATGAATCCGTGAAGAAGACCATGGAGACAGTTTGTCCAAAGTTGTAAAGCTGCAAGCCACATGCGCCGATGCCGGACATGATGGAAGCATTCGGAACGGTTCGGACGGGGATGGATAATTCTCGAGCTCTGATGACAAGATCCGTGTGCGTTGTTGCTCTGCAGGCCTGTCAGCTTGGATGCCAAACACAACGGTCCCGAGGCCGAGTAAGGGCGACTGACCCAAAGGGATCTCCGACAACACAGAAGGCTACATCTTCGTTTTGAGCATTGCGCAAAATCTCTTCACTATTGGACTCGACCATCTCCCTGTCGGCAATCGTAATCGAACGACCATAGTAGTTCTCCTGCACAAATGTCAGCCGAGTCGCGGAGAAGGGCGATGGGTCGGAACATACCAGTACAGACTGATCTACCAGTAGGATGCTCGTGTAGGCCTCTAGATAGACCCTTGAGGCATTTTTGACGACCTCGAGGCCTTTGACAGTGATATCAGTCTCGTCCGAGAGACCCAGACCAACGAGATACAGCATGATGTCCGAGAGCAGTGTTTGCGCCTGTCGCAATGCCAAAAGCTGGGTGTCCGTCAGTGCGAAGAGAGAGAAAAACTGCCCCTCCGCGGGGCAACATTTATTTGCCAATAAAAGCTCAGGTTTTGTTTTGTAGAGGAATTCCAGCTGTACATACATTCATTGATTGACCCACTAATTCACCAGACCTTCCATTCAACCCCATCATTTCGTTTTCCAACCTCTCGACCTTCAATTCTCCCCCAACCTGAAGAGTGCCAGCACCCGCACACGCGACGCTCAGTACGAGGACGCGTGCAGCATTGTCTGCCTGTGCTCATCATGCCCGACTCCAAGAAGGGCGGCGCGTACGGCGCTCCCCCTGCCGGCGGCGACACCGATTTTCGCAAAACATGGGACCTGGACGAATACGCAGCCAAAGCCAACCAGCGCGAGGCCAGGGAAAAAGAAGAACGCAAGGCGCGATACGAAGCAAAACTCGCCGGGAAAACGTACCACAAGCCGTTGACCGGCGACGAGACCTACACCACAGCCAGAAGGAATGTCATAGACCTCACGGCGCAGGTGGGCAAGTCCCAGCTCGTGCCAGTCGGTGCTGGCGTCGGCAAGCGAGGTCGAAGTGCAGGATTCTACTGCGAGGCATGCGACCTCACGTTCAAAGACAACAAGCAGTACCTCGAGCACATCAACACCATGCAGCATCTTCTCAACACGGGTCAGACGATGGAAGTCAAGCGCGCCACCGTGGAGGAGGTCCGCGAGCGCATCGCCTATTGGGTTCGCAAGAGGGACGAGCTGGAAAAGGACAAAGCCACGGGTCTGCAGGAGAGACTACGGATAAGGGAAGGGGAGCGAGAGCAGGAGTTGGAGGAGAGACGGAGACGCAGGAGGGAAGAGGCGGAGAAGAAGCGCCTGGAGAAGGAGGAGGCTGCCAAGGTCAAAACCGAGTACGGCGAGGATGTGCGCAACGAGGGCGAGCACGACGAGGAGGATATGATGGCCCAGATGGGCTTTACGGGATTTGGGACTTCAAAAAAGCAAAATTAATTTTAGTATACGGCGCATGGTCTGAAGCGTATAAATACCCATGGAATTTTTTCTTTCTTGATAGCTACAGCTGAAGCTAGGATTCATTCGCCAGCGTCATTTTGCCCCTCGCCAAGACTGTCTCCCTGCCGCGACTGTTGACGATTCGCGTGAAATCTCGTTTGGTGGAAGACGTAAGCAGCGACGACAACATGGGTGAGGATGAGCATTGCAAGGAAGAATCCGAATCAGAAATAGGTAAGATTCCAGTTTTGTCCATACATAAACTCGTATACCTCGTGTGTCGTTTTCGCGTCGATAGAACAAGCCCTAACAGAGATTCCCTCAGATTCTCTAGAATTGTTAATGAGCCTTCTTTATGAATAGCTGAACAGCTCTCCGCAAGAACCAAGGCTTTTCGAAACTCGCAGTCTCCTAAACTATCATGGTGACTTTTACATCTCTTTCTTCAACCTGACAAAAACTTGGAGCGCTGAGGAAACGGCAATATGGAGACATATCAAAGACTTCTCTGAAAAGCAGAGGAGGACCTGAACTATCACATTGGGCATGGGACACAGAGCACGGGACACAGAATATGGGACATGGGACAGGACAGAAATTTGCACTGGGAATTGGCATCAGAAAGAGCTCATCATCAAGTCCCATAAGCAGTACATCAAAGAAGGGCTCTGTTTGCCATCTTTGCAGAAATGAAAACACACTGATTCATTGATATTAGTGAGTGCATTGATCTACAACATCGGTGTGCACCAAGATCCGTCCCCAATCGCATTCTCAGATTTGAGAAAGAATAAGCAAGACCCAGATGCAGCAGCGTGTCTTAATCCTCCTTTGCCGGATCCGAACAATCCACTACCAGCTGGTTCGCCTCAGGCACTTGGTGTGTTGTGAAAGAGACTACCCGAAGCGGTGTTTGTTCTAGCAACGTAAGACAACCCACCCCAAGAAGACGTGGTCGTAGCAGACGAGGTTGCGTTAGCTCCACCAAACAGCGGAGAAGTAGTCGGACTAGTAGAGATATTTTGATTACTGAACGGCGTAAAGCGAGGACTTATGGTCTTAGTAGAAGGGGGTGGTGCATTACTTCCACTGAACGAACCCTCCAAATTGGTTGTTGTGCTGACACAGAGTTTTTGAAAGCCGAGAAATCCACCTGAAGGAGCTGTGGTCATAACAGAGGGGGCTACATTGCTTCCACCAAATAGCCCACCTGAAGCAGTTGTAGTTTTGGTAGAGGAGGATGCGTTGCTTCCATCAGGCAACCCGCCTGAAGCCAGCGTTGCAGCGGAAGACGGTGTCGCGCCGCCGCTTGGTGAGCTGCTAGTTTTCGTCTCCAGGGAAGACGAGTGAGAGCTAGACGCTTTGACAGAGGCAGATGTGTCTTTGTTGCTCGAAGAAGTGCCTTGGTCGCAGCCAGCAGATTTGGCCAAATTGCGGTCCGCCTGAGGCGGTGGCACGTTTTCATTCTCTTGTGGTGTCACATTATTGGGGAGAACTTCTCGCGTCAGCAATAAAATTGACATTTTACTTCATTGGTTGGAAAACTCACGAAAGCCCATCAACGGCCGGTTCTTTTCACATATACGCAGGCCATCCTCAAGTGCAGAGACTTGCTTCCTAAGTCGTTTGCGCTCCTGACTGATTAACCGCGGCTCGTCAGCCAAGACTGCAAGCATATCTGGTTCCATGTCCTTATCAATGATGCTTTTGAGGAGATCTGGGATCTTGGCAACTAGGCAATTCTCGGCAGCTAGAATAATGACGTTGTCCGTAAAAGTCCTAAGGGACATCTGCATTCACGTTAGGGCGGTAATGGCAATGGGCGCATGAAACGACAAACCTGGTAATATGCATCCATCATTTCAAAGGCCCTCTTGAGGCCAAAGCTATCCGTCCTATCTGATGGGGCTTCCTCAACCGCTTTGACCACATCATCTTTTGTCAAAGTGCCACCACGGGAAGCTTCAGGCAGCATTGTCTTGATATGAGTTGCCAAATGCTGCTTATTTTGTTTGGCAATGCGTCTGTGGAACTCTTCTTCAAGACAGATGATATCACCCTCCACATAATGATGTGTCAGCTCTTTGAGTTTTGCATCGAGCTCGAGCTTCCGTGCTTCGAAAAAGCCATCCACATAGCAATTGTAAAGAGCATCTTTAGTGGTTTTGTTTGCCCCCAGTATGTGGTCAAGAGCCGATTGAACAAAGATTTTGGCGGCTCTGAGAACCAAGTCAAGATATTGCGAGGCGATTTCCGGCCATTTCCGAGCTTGGTCGCGGAATAGTTCAAGAGCGACGCCGTCACTTGGGGAACCAGGAAATTGATTACCCATACTGTTTGCAGCCGCAGCCTCGAGTTCTCTTTCCACAGATGTCCAGGATGTGTTTTTTGGATGACTAATTGAGTTAAACAAGGCAAGCCATGATTTGTAAGATGCTGAGACTGGATCACCCGAGAGAATGGGTGTATCAGGAAAGCAGATGTTCCGCCGAGCGCCCTTGGTCACCATCACCGAGTGGAAAGCACAATTCAAGTTGCGCACCACAGCTCGCAATCTCCGTTCGTCATAGCCACCGAATGGAGCGGCTAGGGAACTCTGGTTTGCTGTTCGGAAAAATTTACCGTCATATAGACCACGCGTCGACGCATAGGCAATCTCACGATATTGGTTTGCGACACTGAAAATGAATTGCCGACGCTCTGAATCTGTCGTTCGTGGTTCACCAAGCTTCATCAACTCCCGTCGATTGGTCTTGAGCTTCTGGTCCATAATGGCGATGAGATCGGGGAGACTTGACTGTATGTGTTGGGTCAATGCAGCACTGAGCTTGTGTCTCAGTGCTTCGACACCTCGATTAAAAACCGGAATTGATGTCCAGAATCCAGAGCCGAAGAACTCTCTTTCCTTCTCATCTCTCTCTTCATACGAGGTTTTTGATTGGCCAGCATTGTTCTCGTCATTCTCTAAGCTGCTTCGGTTTCGAAGAATGTGCCAGCCCAGTTTGAAGGAGTGTACGGGATCCTGATTCTGTGCAAGTCGAATGAAAGCTGATTCTTCCGGTGATGATGGCTCGAGGGAGTCTGGTTTTGTGATTACGCCAATTGTGCGCTCTCTACTGGGGTCGTAGGTCTTTGCTAATTTGAGGATTTCTTGGAGAGCAGCATCATTGCTAGCGGATACCACAGCAAGAATGATGGTGTTTTTCTGACTCATGTACCTCTTCGCTAGCGTTCTGACCATCTCAATACCCTCATCGGATTCATCTTTGGTTTCGGTGCGGTACAGTCCAGGCAAGTCAACGAGGGTCAGATGCGGCAGGTCTGGCCCAGATATCTCGATGTTCAATGTCTCATCCGAGAAGTCTTTGGTGCCAGCTCCGATGCCCATTTCCTCTTTTGCCTCTTCAATGATACTGGGAAGGTCATCTTTGGTGGCGAGCTCTTTGTGGAAAGGCGCGTCCCGTGCCCCATTCTGGCTTCGAAGCCTGACGGCGAATCTGGGCTCTGCAGCCGTTCTCAAGACCAACTCGGTAGGGGATCGTGTGCAAAGTCCGCTCTTCACTGGGAATGGAATGTGTGATATGGCTTCGAGAACAGAGCTTTTGCCGGATGATTTGTCGCCGACGACGACGATTTGAGGCAGAGTGTCAAGTTCAACCCCAAGCCCTCTCAGGCCGTCAATCGTATCAAGCAACGCTTTTTGCTCTCGACCAAGCTGACTGAGAGCGTCGGCGCCCAGTGATTTTTTCATTTTTGTCAGATTCGGCCCATCGGTTGCCGGCCCTCGCTACTAGTGTAAAATAAATAGAAGGATTGGGAATTGATTGACAGAGTCTAAAGCAGAAGGGTTGCTGGCAGTGCTGGTGTTGATTCTATTATGGACAGGAGGTCCGGGTCCGGTCTGCCAATGTAACCTTGTTTGATTCAGAATCTGCAGGCCTTGTCATA
Organism: Epichloe elymi; assembly: GCA_023658475.1. Taxonomy (NCBI): domain Eukaryota; kingdom Fungi; phylum Ascomycota; class Sordariomycetes; order Hypocreales; family Clavicipitaceae; genus Epichloe; species Epichloe elymi. Next base: position 2,122,077 of record CP098274.1, read on the forward strand.
CGCGAGATGAATTGATGATGGACCCTGTCAGCTGTGAATGGGAGGCGGCGACAAGCGCTCCCGCGTGCCTGGTGGACTTTATTAGCCTGTTGCTTGTAAATTGTTAGCACTTGTTTGCAAAGAAACGGCGTTTCGAGAAGGCGGCCATCATGACAAGGATCGGTCTTGAGCTTACTTGAGGTCGAAAGAAGCAGTGCATGCTCTGTGCGGATGGGAGCGACTGATTCTCGTCAATGAAAAGTGAAGCTGGCAGGTGCACCGATTTGTTGGTCGTGCCGAGTCTGTAGCAAAAACCAGACCAGACCAGATCAGACCAGGCATTTGTCGCCGTGGCCATCTCCACCTTCCCATGCGCCTGCCTCGTCAAAATAAACGATTGACATCGGATTCGAGCATAACCATGATTGTCCCTTTTCTCCTTTCCGCTCTTGGGGGCATTCTCTCCGTCTTTGCTCTCAAGTATGGCGTCAAGGCTCTGGCATGGCTCGCCTCGGCACTCTACCGAGTCATCCCAAGTCGCTACAGGCCACCACAAAACCCTGAGAACAACCACATCCAGATCTTAGTTCTGGGCGACATTGGTCGAAGCCCGCGCATGCAGTACCACGCCATCAGCGTTGCCAAGCATGGGAGAAAGGTTGATATCATCGCGTACAAAGGTAGGATGCTACGTGTGGACTGGGAAACCTGCGTCTTTTCCGCGCGCTAACCTCGACCTCTTCATCACAGAAACCTCGAGACACCCTGATCTCATCGGCAATGAACGAGTGTCCATGTACGCTCTCGCGCCGCAACCGGAATGGATCGCCTGGGGCACGCTGCCCTTCTTCCTCAACATTCCGTGTAAAGTGATCCAGCAGTTCTGGACCTTGTTTTATGCCATGATGTGGGCGACACCAGCGGCGCAATGGATCATCATTCAGGTATTTTCACACAGAGCAACTCTGCAGTCGGCAATGACGGATATGCTTGCTGACCGGCACAGAACCCGCCGTCAATTCCTACTTTTCATGTAGCCCTTTTCGTGTCCCTTGTCCGAGGTAGCAAAGTCGTTATTGACTGGCATAATTATGGACACACGATTCTCGCCCAGAAGTCACTTTACGCGGTCTTTGTACCGTTCTACAAGTGGTATGAAATTATTCTGGGAAAGTTTCTCGGAAACGCCAATCTGGCTGTCACAGACGCCATGGCTCGTGAACTCCGTGGCCGACGCTTCAACCTGCGAAGCCCAGTTTACACATTACATGACCGACCCGCAGAACTCTTTCAGCCAGTCGACTCTGTAAAATCGAGACAGGAATTCCTCGGGCGCCTCCCAGAGACCAAACCACACGCCAAGGACATTCTGGACGGCAGTATGCGCCTCATTGTAAGCAGCACGTCGTGGACCCCGGATGAGGATTTCAGCATCCTACTCGAGGCTTTAGTCTCATACGCGAATCCAAGCGAAGAGGATGCGTCAAGGGAGCCGCCATCTCCTATTTTGGCCATCATCACCGGTAAAGGCCCAGAGAAGCAAAAGTATCTGGATTTGATCCAGCAAATCCAGGACAACGGACGTCTTCCAGGAATCAAAGTCCTCACAGCTTGGCTTTCAAACCGCGACTATGCCGCGCTTCTCGCCTGTGCCGATCTCGGCATCTCTCTCCACAAGTCTAGCTCAGGAGTTGATCTGCCCATGAAGGTTGTCGATATGTTCGGAGCAGGTTTGCCTGTCGCGGCGTATTCCGCCTTCGAAAGCTTTGGCGAACTTGTGAAGGAGGGTCAGAATGGATGCGGCTTCGAAACAGCCTCACAGCTCAGGGACATCATGCAGAGATTATTCAGTCAGCAGGGGCAGAAGGAGCTGGCCAGCCTGAAGAAGGGGGCTATCGAGGAAGGGTCATTGAGATGGAATGAGGAATGGGACAGGGTCATGACAGGGCTCATTGGCCTGTCGGACAGCAAGTAGGACTATTTTTCGTCACTGAAAACTTGAACATGCATCATCAACAAAGATTGATCTGCAAACATTTTTGCACGGTCACAATACACTGCAGCTGCTCAGTAGATGACCCATGTGCACCACAACCCACAACCATAACCATAACCATAAAACACACAAGGCTATACCGTACCGCCTTGCACCGCTAAGGTTGAAATAATTCCACAAAACGACTTGACCCATCAATAAAACGCCGCTGTGCTACGGAACACCATGCTGTGCCCAAAAAAAGTCCATCCCTGAATTATACATGTCCCCATCCTAGTCCTCGCCCAGGCTCTCCCTCACACACTTCCTGCACTGTCTTCTGAAATCCTTATGTTTTCCCTCCTTTTCCTCTCGCAGCATCCTCGCGGCCTCGACATTCGCAGGACTGTCGATGTTCGGATCATGAAACAAGCTGATTGTGCTGACGAGAATGGTTTCCGGGCTCTGGACAGGGCTCCATCGCTCTGAAGCCGCTTCGTATCCGTATTCGTCCTCCTCGGGCGGATGCAAGATCGATATGCAGAGCCTGCCTTCTGGATATATATTTGGGTGGAACGGGATCGGCGCTTGGAAGGTCAGAGAGGGTGGCATGTGAGGGTACGTGTGGGGGAAGACGAGTACGGCGCGAAAGTTGCCTCCTGCACATGGAATGGAGTTAGTCTGGCTTGTTTGATTCCCACGGGGTTTTCTTCTTTTCTTCTTTCTTCTTCTTTTTTTTTTTTTTGAGGGGTGGGGGTGTGTGTGGCAAGGAGTTGTTTAGGTGGTGAAGGGAACGGAAATTACACGCACCGCCGTAATACTTGCAATCGTCGTTTATCATGAGCATGACCTCCCATTCGAATATGTTGCTGTCGTTGACGAGGCCGCATGACACGCCTTGGAGGTCCTTGCTCGATTGGATCTCTTTGAGCTGTCGCCCGAGAAGCGAGGCAGCTGGGGATTGGACCCATGCCATGGTCAGGGATTCGTGAGGCACCTCCCTCGCGCGGTGTTTTGCGCTTTGGCTCCTTTGTGTTTCGTGGGCGAGGGGATGGGATGGGAGCTTTGTAGCTGCAGATGGGAATGTAGACGGAGAGAAGCTAGATCGCAGGCCAATGAGTGTGGGAGGGTTGATGAATGTGGTTGCCCCGCTGAAGGCTTTCGAGCGGGGCGAAGGTGGATAATCTGGGTTGCTGCCATCAACAAGACTTTCGTGAATTTGGACAAAGCTCATGTCTCTTTATTGGCTAGTCCATCAGTCATTTTGGAATCAGTCCCATGTTTCACAAACTATTTTCCGAACCCGGACCACGACCCTCGTATTCAAAGTTCCCGACACCATTCTTACAAATCATCCTTACACTCATCTCAGTCATTTCTTCACCAACCTTTTCATGTACGCCACTGCTTCAAAAGGGCCTGCTCCCCGGTGTTCTCACGTTGCAGACGACCCTATCACTTCGCAAAGCTGGGCATGTCGTCTCTGCAGCTCTGTGTGGTCCCGACGCAGAGTGTAGTGACTGATCCCCAAGTTGCTAATCTCACTTGCAACGCCATGGTTACGAGTCTTCATGCAGTCGAGCTCGTTGCCCAACCACGCAAGTTTCCTTTCGAATGATCTGAGCGCATCATGCAAAGTTTGCACGGCCGTGGTGCTTTGCGTCACGAATGACTGAAGCTTTGTGGCGACATCTTCCAAGTTGAGCGTTGGTGAATCGGCGGCAATGGTCATCTCGCGTGAGGGCACCAGAATTTCCTCAACATACTCAGCCTTGATGGTGTCATCTTCTCCACCTGAATTTTCGCTGTCGGCGACCTCGACGAAGGGAGCTGCCGGTGAGTTCCCTGGCACTGGGGGGGCTGACTCGGGAACAGTAGAGCCCGAGTCGTGAGTTGAGGGTGTCGGTCTCTGCGGATTATTTGTTTCTATTGATGAATGTGTCTTGATGTGTCAGTGAATCTGAATCTTCCTACCGCAAACTGCAAGGTCATGCTTACCAATACCGCGCCACGAGATAATGGTGGCCGAGCTCCGCGTCGTAAACCTCGGTGGTTCCCAAATGGAATCTTGCGCATGGGAATGCTCGGCATTGCGATTCTACCTTGTATAATGTTTTTCAATTCGCACTTCCCAATCTGGGCAATGATGCCGATGAACCGTGGCTCAAAGATCTCTGGATGTTCAGCGGCGTATGCTCGGAACCAATGGCGGTTGGCGCAGGCATGTACGCCGTAGAGTATGGCCAAGAGCTCAAACTCGGCTACAGTAGGTGGTCGGTTGAAATGCAGAGCACTGGATGTGTGTTTCGACACGCAGGTCATGGACGGCTTGACCTTTACCTTCTGGAGAACCCTCCAAAAGTCATCCTTCTCTATGTAAGACAGATTCGAATACCGCGATCTGTACTCCTGGCAAAGAAGCTCATAAGCGAGCTTCTCGACGGGATTCTCGGAAGTATCTGGCGGTACAGATATATCAATATCAAGCTGCATGTTGGAGGTTTTTGTTTCGCTGCAAAAGCGATTGAGTGGGGGACTGAAGCGAGGTCGAGACAATATGCACTGAATACAATTCAAGTGCAGACGAATCCTGGGGGGGGCGAAAGAGGAGTGTCGAGTCTAGCTTGCTTGTTTATCTGAGGATAAAGACTCAGGAACGTGACGCGTCTGTGCAGATATAGGAGACGTCATAACAACATGGATGGAGATATCGCATGTTAACTTATGATTGCAGTGCTAGCCACCCACTTGACACCTGCCTACACTTGTGGTGGGCAAAACTGGCATGAGAGACTATATGCATGCTGGTCGTAGACGATACTCTAGCCTGCATACCTAAACCTGGCCTCGTACAGATGAAGACTAGCCAAGCTCATACGCGTATCAGACCAGCTATCTATTTTCAAGGGCACATCGAGCGGCTTACATATATTTAGTAGCACTGATAGGCTATCAGGCCGGAATCAACAGCTTCTTCGACCTTTTGCGCGGAGAATCTCAATGTCGAGTAAGTTTAAGGACTGTTCTTCAGAGGCGGAGCAATTGATGTGAATTGTTGAGGGATGCAGGCGGTGGCAAAGAGTGATCAAAAGAGAAGAAGATGATGTAGGATTGCTATCTAGGAATTCCAGAATCTAGCAAGGAAAAGGAAGCTTATTATAAGCTTCAAATCTATCAATCAGATGAATCTAGGTCTTCAAACGAAGCCTACGATGAAACGCGATAACTAACGCGATAACTAACGCGATGCGGGAAGCTGCATCGTCAAACGATGAGAGGATGACGAGGCTGTGAATATCCTCAACATGAATTAGAAACTCCCATGTGTGCTAGCGCATCACAGTCACGGCAGCTGACAGGCTCGTTTATGCAGCTGTTGGCTGTTGGCTGTTGGTCAAACATCATCTGCTAACATCGCAGGCCGGGTTACGAAGTCCTTCTTCAAACATCCCTTTCTTGCCTACGCCTGAAGGCAGATTTCTCATTTTGCTTTTTTGCTCCTATCAAGTATCAGCACTCGACCGATTATACAAATAAGCGCTGTTATCGAAACAAGTCACTATCTGGCGTCGCACTTTTCTTTTCTCTCTTCTACACTATACACATCTCTCACTACTACCAGACTTCTAGAATGGCCACGCAAGAGCCGCTCATCCCTCTCCGCCAACATCAATCTCGGCATCCTATTGAGAGACTATCATATCAGTTACTCTGCGAAACTTATGAGTCACAGTACTATTCTCTTACCACAACCGAAAGATCTGGATTTGACGATGTTCTTAGCTACATCACGCTTAGAGCCTCAGCGACTAGCATCTCTCAACACACTATAATTAGATACCTTTCAAAGCATCACCGACAGCCAACAATAGCTGAGATGGAGCTCCTCATGATCCTCTATGGTGCAACTGCGTGCAGTAGCAGGTCCTTTTTTGAGAAATACGCACAAGAGCATCCGAACGTCTTGGAGCCGCGATTTGCGGGAATTATTCCACAAACCCATGGCACCATGAGGGCCATAGTCCAGGGACTTCTTCCATTGCCAGAAATTAGCATGGATAAGATTCCCTATAAGGCTCATCGACGACGATGTCATGCGCAACAAGAAGAACACAGTGTAAGACTCTTTTTCTTCCCATGCATAGATACGCATACATGAACGGGCCTAAGATATCCAGCAGCTAACCAGGATGTTTAGCATACTGTGGAAAGCCCTGCAGCTGCAGCCCCGGATGAGCTAATACCTGTCGCCCCGACTGGAAGCTCCCAAGATGGTATAGAAGAAATAAAAGAGCCACCCCAAGGCACTGCGGTTGATATCACAGGAGGGATTGACCAAGTGCGTTTGGGCAATCTAGAGTCCATGATTAAGAACGAGCGGGATCGAATAGATGATGTGATTCGAATGATCAAGAAGACTAATGATAATAAGGAGAAAATAATGAGTGAGAACGAACAACTTCGAACTCAGGTAAAGGAACTTATAGTGCAGCGGGATAAAGATAAAGCAGAATTAGCAATGCAGGTAAACCGGGCAAAACGGCAGGAGCAGATTAATGTGGAGGTAATTCGGATGCTGGAGAAGCAGGACTCGGAGCTTATGGATATTGACTAAGGCCCTAATGTTTAAACTCATCGTTAACTTACTTCGCAGAAGATGAACGCATAAGCTAGCATAGGTTAGGCGCTAGACTTGATAATTTGAGATCTTACGGACTGGACAGCAATGCGCGACTGACGGGAATGCCAAGTTTCTGTTGGTTGGTTGGGGCGACGGCTTAGTAGTGGGGTTATATCTTTTGTGAGCTTTTCACTCTTTGTATTGTTGTTTTCATTCATTTATTTTGCATACCTAGTGAGCATACATTATTTGCATTTCGGCTGATGTGCCGTATAGTAATTGACTGCTGAAAAGGCCGTCTGGTCGCGTACAGAGGTTCTGAGACTTTGAGTGTTTCCTTTGGTTTGAAGTCGTTGTTCAATTGCATTCAGTTTTAATTTACAACCGGCTAACGCCTTCCTGGGGGATCTTGACGACAACCTTGCCCCATGTTCCGCGTCCTGACAAAGCGATCAGCGCATCCTTGACTCGATCCAGCCCGACAAATTCCTCATCCGTAAATTCTGTGCCCTTGAGCTTTCCCTCCTTTACCAGCTTCGAGACGCCATTCCAGACGACGGAGACGGTTTCCCTTTCGTTGACGCTGTATGCGCCCCAGTGGATACCCACGAGCGAGATGTTCTTCAAAAGAACCTTGTTCATGGCGACCTTCTCAATGGCTCCACCGGCAAATCCTACGATGAGAATGCGGCCATTCCAAGCCGTGCACTTGGTAGACTTGTCGACCAGGCCGACAGGGTCGTAGACGATATCGACACCGCGTCCGTTGGGTGTCAGCTTCTTCACCTTGGCGGGCCACTCGGGGTCCTTGTAGTCGAGGACGTGATCCGCACCAAAGGACTTGGCCACCTCGAGTTTCCGGGCAGTAGAGGCGGTTGCGATGACTGTAGCGCCGAATGCCTTCGCGACTGCAGAGCTCAAGTCAGTCCGACGAACGTCCGTGAGTCAGGTCGCGGAGAGTTTCTCTACCTTGGACGGCGGCCAGACCGACACCACCCGCGGCAGCATGGACCAGCACATGATCTCCCTGCTTGACATTGGCTCTGACGACCAAGGCTCCGTACCCGGTAGGGGCGGTGATGAATAGACCGGCGGCCTCGGTGAATGACCAGCCTTCAGGCACAGGCAGCATTGCAACCTCGTTTGCCACGCATTTCGTGGCATACGCTCCCTGTGAGGCGCCAAACACACGAGCTCCCACGGGGAATTTGGGCTCCTTGGAGCCCTTGGGGGTGGATATGACGACGCCGGCAAGTTCGGCGCCAGCGATCCACGGCAAAGCTGATGGCATCAGCAGGCAGTTAGCTCCTGGACTACTTATCCGGTGTTTGGGGAGGGGGGTTGCGGCGTACGCGGCTGATGCTGGTATTTACCAGCAATCTGAAGGACATCAAAGAAGTTGGCAGCCGCAGCGCGGACCTCAATCAGGTACTCGTCATCCTTGGGAACCGGGTCCGGCAGCTCCGTCACCTCGAGCTCCGTTGGGCTCTGCGGACAATGGGTTAGTTGAAGCTCCAAGATACAGACAGAGAGGCATACCTTGACATATTTTTTGACTTCGATTCCTTTCATTTTATTTTTATTTTTCTCGTCCACGGTGCTCTTGCGCGGCTATGAATAATTGGGAATGACGGAAGAGAGTCGCGAACGATGGAGAGGAATGAGAGCTCGATTCTGACCCCGTGGGATCCCGTGGGGAGCCGAGGCATGAGGTAACCAGCTTTGGACCAGATGACGAGTATTGCCTTTGATTGGTTCATATCGTCGCATTTGCGACTGATCTCTTGTCGGTCGCGATTCAGTTCCCGCTCCAAGGATTCAAGGTTTAACTTGGTGACTATTAACACTGTTATTCCTTTTGCGAGGAAATGTTGCCCGGGCATGTCCAGAGGACATGTTGTGCTCCTGCATAGACAAATGATCTAATCCGTATTTGAGAATTGATTGGCGTTCATGTCACAGCAGCGAAACAGAGTACAGGGTAGGTAGGTATCCCAGCCACCAGGCACAACCGGGGTAGCTCCTTCCCGCCACGAAAACTTCCAGGCACGGCCCCATCATCTGGCGCTCGCTCATCCGGAAACCTTCGCATCTATCGTTCTGCCTTGTTGTTCATGGTGGTGGTACTCCGTACGTCGAGTGATGAGGCACTCCCCCTTGATCGCCGTGTTGCTGACCGTCACACCAGGACCTAGCCAATAGGTGGATGCCTCCCCAAGATATCATAGCCGCGCAAGCGGTAACGGCTTGATTGGGTCAATCGCGTGTCCTAATAATGCCCGTCATGCCCGTCATGCCCGTCATGCCTATTAGTTATTGTTATGCCTATTGGTTATCGTCATGCCTGTTGGTTGTCGTCATGTCTATTGGTTGTCGTCATGCCTGTTGGTTGTCGTTAATCGGCTCAAGACCTGATGGCCCCGGAAGTAGTCCCCGTCACGCAAAGTACGCAGGACGTCGCCAGAGCCGCAGGTGTGCTGGCCTTGCGACGCTTCGCTCGCACGCCTACGGGTCATCGATTGAGCTTGACGCGCTCAGGAAGTGCTTCAACTTCATCCGTATCGGTCAAGTCCTTTGATTCCGAGAAAGAGCCCTCAACGACCCGGTCCTGATGTTGTAGAGCCCTCAGTAGGACTGCGGCCAGAGCTTACATCCACCAACAGGACTCGCGAGACCTCAAGTGATGGATGCGCTTTGCATAGATTCATCGTATGGGCTGCAGTGAAACGAAATCCATCGACCAAGATTACTAAGGAGTGCCCTCTGCTCCGCTGTCGTCAGCGCTTTCCTAACCATGAGTTGATGCTACAGCATCTCTACTCCTGTGAGTATCTCGAATACTGGTGCTATGACTGTGCCGAAGTCGCACAGCTGTATGACATTAAATGTCGCCGATGTCTTGGACACCCGTTAAAGAGAAAGAGCCAAGTCTGTTTTCTCATCACTTGGAAGAACAAAATATACACCAGCAGTTTGAATTAAAGTCTAATGAAATTCACGAAATCGACTCGTGCGAGGTTATGCCCCCGTTGATTCCCGAGAAAACTGAAATGAGCCAGGAGGACTATCTTAGTCGGCCATCGTCGACATCGACCAATTATACAAACCATACCGACCCCAGATCTTTTCCTTCGTGGAAGCCGGCCCCTCATACTCATGTTACGACCCGTTGGTAGACAAGGCCCTTATCAACTGGGAACCGTCACCTTGTGGTATGCTAATATTCTTCATAATCCTACAGCTAAGAATATTGTTCCTACGATAACGTGGAATCCGTGGAACCCTGTACCGAAGAAGAAACATGTACCGAATACACCGTCACTTATTGTGAATGATGATACGTTATATTCTATTCCTTGGAATACTGGTGATGCGATATGATTTATCTCCTGTCATTGGCGAATCGCAGCAACATGTGGAAAATTTCAAACGTGGCTCGCGACAGCTTGGAGCACATGCATTGATACACTCGGCCCGGGACACTCTGGAGCTGCATTTGGCTGAAACAATGGCCAAATTAGGACCTCTCATCCATTATGGGAAGTTGCCACTTGTCATGCGATTTCAGAAGTTGTCGCCAAGTATGGTGGCACCTACAGGACTGGCAGCCATGTTCGACATTTTACACCACAAGAAAGTGACATCACCTCCAAAGTTGCTGTGTTTTGCACATGTTGTCTACTCCTTGTCTCTTGTGCTACCCGAAAAACCCGACTTCGAATGGTGGACCGGTTTGTTCACTCAAACCGTGTCTTACGGCTCCTGGCTGCCACAAGGAGAGAGATTTGGATACATTCAAATCGTCGATTTTCTTTGGAAACCAGGGCATATGACTGAGGGAGACTTCATGCCATGAAATTCTTGCAAAGTACCTTGCCCTCATTCCCGCCACTATCTGCAAGCTCAAAGGGAAAGGAGCCCCTATCGTCCTTCAGGCATCGGGATGGACCCAATGATTCCGGTATCTCGGCTTTTTCTTGATGGTATGAGCATGGGCCCATTGGAAAAACTCTTACCAAGGTTTAGATGCTGCTGATCTTCACGCAGAATTGGAATTCCAGGCTTTGCAAGACACCATCCGGCCTGAGATACAAGCATCAAACCCTTGCATCCAGCACTTGAACGATATTAATCTCGCGACATTGCCTAGTTCCCCATTCACCTACGGTGCCAAATCTCTGACTGCGTTCCTTTCACATAAACTTCAAAGCCATACCTCTTTCGTCAAAGCTATAGACGATATTGTAACAAGATTATACTCCAACCATATATGGACCATGCGGCGTCTCGAGCTCGAACTGATACAATGTGGCAAGGTTTGACTTTCCAAAATGATGTAAAAAACGATGGCTTTTGTTAACAAACGAACTTTGCAGTTGTCGATGAATATCGATTTTGATGATTACGTGCAACAGATATGGTCGCACATAGACTTGATTCGAGCGGAAATCGGCTGTCATAGCACCCCCAAGCTGCTGCACCAGGCACTTGGGATTGAGATGATGTTGTCAGTGATGCAGGGCCCCGAGCCAGCTTATTGCATTTAAGTGATCAGCCTCTCGTAACGCCTTATGTTTTAACAACAGTGCAGCACGAGCAGACAACTGAACCTCCAGATGGCTTTGGTATTGAATATTGGAATACTCGGGACGCGGAATTGCTAGCTGACGATGATTCGTTAATCTCGCAAATGCCTGCTGACCATACCTTTGGGAGCAAGACAGCAGGAGCAGCTAACAAAAGCAATTCCCTCACAACCAAATCAAGCACTTAATCACCGGTGTCGTGTCTCGACCTACAGATCAGCCAACTAGCGAACCATCTTGTGTGGACAGCGACAAGGCGGATGCTAATATGTGCTGCGAGATTTGTGGCTACAGACCAAAAGGGGACCCCAAGTGGTTTCATGGTAGCATGGCGAAGCACAAGAAACATCAGCATGCCAGGACACCGCCAAAGATCTACCAGTGTCCCTTCCCAGGATGCAATAGCCAGTTCAAAAACAGACCTGACAATTTGCGTCAACATCAGATTGGGAAAGGACATTTCGTGGATGATCAAGACGATTCGACCAAAAGCCGCAAAAGAAAAATCACTTGAGCGAGGCCAGCAGACACAATTGATAATGGGAAGCGATGAGCGGCGGTCCATTGCAGATCATTTCTCTGTTTAATATTTCTTTTCAAGGGGTTGATCACTGCAGGTTCTTACGAGGTCGGGATATATGGGTGTTCATGAAAATATGGGCGAAGGACGAGGCTTGGTTTGCATACGATTTTTGGTTTATTGGGCTACAGAATATTAGATCTTATGGTTTCTATTAGCTGTTTTGTTTGAGGGTCACACAGAACTTTGAGCGTAGGAATACAGCATGATCGTGGGCGGGCGACGTACGATGGATAAACAAGACGACTACCACTTAGTTATGATATAACACACCTGTAGAAGAAGGTTAGCCTAACTAGAAGAAGGTCAGCCAGCGCGTGTGCCTACCTTCATGCCTATAGTTAGGCCCTGTGATAAGGCAGGGCTTAAGTCACGTAACCTACCTACACCACGTAACCCGCACACATACAGCTGCCCCCTTTCCCCTTATAAGAGCCCTCTCTTTTAGCTTCTCTTTCTTCCTTCTATATATATATAGCTTAGAATAGATAATTAATAATAATACTATTCGCGGGCCCGCGCAACGGATGATTCGCAATCATCATCCTGTGAAACCAACATTTTCAATTTTCTGATTTTCCGATTTTCCGATGTGGCAGCGTTTTGCCGAGCCTCTCTAAGGTGCCATGCAGCATGGCGTACATAGTCTGTATGTCTTCTTTGGCTCTGACTCAACTAGGTTCTCAGAGCCGACCAGGAAGGTCTCGACGGACTTGACCAAGGCAGTTGAGTTGGTTGGGCTGTGCAGACGCGAGTGGCAGCCATCAGGGTCAATCACTGGCTGGACTGGGCTGGGCTGGGCTGGGCTGGGCTGATTAGTTGATTAGTCTCCACTCCTCAGCCGTTCCGCCTTTCCACCTGCCTCTGACGGCCCCCCGTGAACAACTGAACCCGACATTGCAATAACCGATCTTTTACTCTCATTTTTCGCAACACCCACACTTCTGTCTGTCCCGGCTGCTCACTCCTCCCTTCCATCTGCCCACACCTCTCCTGGGTGCGCACCTCCACGCCTCCTCCAGCCCATTATCGACACCCCCAAACCAGGTCCAGGGTTTCCATTGCGCAGCCCATCTCGTTTTGACGTGCCATCATCTCTTCAACTGTTGGCGACGCCTTCAAAGACGACCAAGACCAAGATCAAGACTTTCGCCGACGTCCCACGACGATCCGACTCCTCGAAACAAGCCCGATCGAGGAGCGGAGGCGGCGGGAGAGGATCCTGACGCGTCTGTGGCCTGTGGTCTGGCTTCACCCAAGGGTTAGGCCGATTGTAATTTTTTTCCCTCCTCCCCTTGGCCTCCTGCCGAGGCGTCGTGCTTGTCGTGCCATCCGCTCTCGCCGCCCTCCTCATCTCTGGAGATCTCGAGTCATTGCGCTCTCACCATCGGCAGCAGAAGACGTCTGACGCCAGTGCCGCCTCACCAGGCGAGCTTCATCATGTCCAGCCTGGGGCCTTCTGGCTCCAACAACCCCCATGCCGCGCTGAACTTCTCGCAAGCTGGACTTAGGCGGAGTGCTGGATTTCCTCCTGCCCACCCGAATCAGCATCAGCATCAGCATCAGCCAAATAAGCAGTCCCCGGCACCACATACTGCTTCACCGTACCAACCTCAGGGCTATACGCCGCAGCAGCCTCCGGGCTCGTATCCTCCACACCTCTTTGCCTCGCCGGTAAACCCAAACATCCCCAACGGTCATGCATCGTCGCGAACTCAAAATCCACATGTCCCGCCGAGCGCCCTCAGTGTGCAGCAGCGCCGGGCAGCGGCGCCGTCGAGGCAGCAAATGCCGCCTCAGCCGAACCCGCCGCCGATGATGTTCCCGGGATCCATGAGCCAATCTGTGCAACACGACCCTATCTTGTCCCATCAACATCAGCAGCAGCAGCAGCAGCAGCAGCAGCAGCAGCATCCGTCCCAACCGGTCCATCCGTCCCATCCGTCCCATCCGTCCCATCCGTCCCATCAGGGTCATCAGGGTCATCAAGCGCACCAGGCGCATCAGGGACACCCAGGCCATCCATCCCACCAGCAGCATCCCTCACTCTCTCAGCAACAAAGTCATCATCAGCAGCATCCGGGTCACCCAGCCCATCAACAACACCCACAGCATGTGCCCCATCCCGCGCATCAGGGTCACCCTGCCCATACTGGCCACCCAGGGCGCCAAAGCGTTCAACCTCACCAGCCTCACGGTCGTTCGCAGCAGTCAACACCGCAGCAGCAACCTCAGCAACCACCACAGCAGCAGCAGCAACCGCAGCAACAACAACCCCAGGCACAGATTACACCCCAATCAACTCCTCAACAATCGACCCCTCAGCCTCCTCAGCAACAAATTCCGCAGCAGCAGAAATTGCAGCAGCATCAACAGCATCAACATCCGCATCAGCAGCAGCAGCAGCATCAGCAGCATCAGCAGCAGCATCAGCATCAGCAACAGCAGCATCAGCAACAGCAGCAGCAGCAACAGCAGCAGCAGCAACAGCAGCAGCAGCAGCAGCAGCAGCCTCCACAACCACAACCACAACAAGTCCAGCAGGTCCAGCAGGTCCAGCAAGCCAGTCAAGTGCAGGCTTCTCCGCAGCAGCCTGCTGCAAATATCCCCCAGCAAGAAAACAGTCATGCCAGCAATGAAATGGATGTTGATATCCATCAGGACGGGGACGCCGAAGTCAATGGGATCGAATCAAAGCTACTAAGCCCCTCTTACATTCCGTCACAACCTATGGGCGAGATGATGTCCCCTCCACCTGAGGGTGGCAGTTACCCTACTCTGGAAGCTGTTCAGAAAGCAGTCCTGCGATACTGTACCTCGGTCGGGTATGCTATTGTCATTGGGCGCTCCAAAAAGACCGTGCCTGGCCTCAAGAAGGTCTTATTTGTCTGCGATCGTGCTGGAAAGCCGCCAAGTCGTGTCAGTCCCGAGTCGCGCAAGCGGAAAACTTCGTCTCGGAAGTGCGATTGTCCATTTGGTTTCTTTGCCATTGAACAGAGGACGCAGTGGACGATCCGGTACCGCCCCGACCCTGCACATTTACAGCACAACCACGGACCAAGCGAAAGCCCCTCCAATCACCCTGCCGCCCGAAAATTGGACAGCAAGATGGTAGCGGCGGTCAAACAGCTGAAGGAGAATGGTACGCAGAAACCGCAGAAAGGTTCAAAATCCACCAAGAGTTCTTCTGCTGACCATATCGCAGGCGCAGGCGTAACCGAAACACTGTCGATTTTGCAAAACGAAAATCCGGACTGCCATTTACTTCCCAGGGACATATACAACGCCAGAGCAGCCATAAACCGAAATCCACAAAAAGTGGCAACCGGATTGGCTGAGAACAGGCCTGCCATCTACACCAAACCTCAACAATCACCAGAAGACAGAATCCGTGCTGACCTCCGGCGAGAACTGGCCAAGGCCCGCTCGGATCTGGAGAAGTTTGAGGAAGAGAAGCAGAAAGAGATTGATGCACTCAAAACTCAATTGGCAGAGAAAGAGAAGCTCATTAAGCGATTTGAGATGTTCATCGACATTTGCAATGAAAGAGTCATGGTTCAGAGAGAGAGACTAGCTGGCACGGATGGGGCTCCAGCGCTTGGCGGCAATTCAGGAGTGTAGCATCCGTCGCTCTCATGTCTGCTTACTTTGTCTTCACTTGCAGTGCTTATTTGCGAGAAAGAAAACAACTCCATGCTTGGAGTAATATGCGGGTTTCAGGTAACGGGGGTCATGATGGGGGAGGCGTTTTTTTCTGGCACGGACTTGCTTTCATGGGAATGCTTCATGTACAGTTCTGTGTCTCTCGACGAAAGTACGGAATTCATGGTTACGAACATGTGAAAACAAGACTAGTGGTTGAGATTTGGAGGACCATGGTTGTAGAGGTTCAATGTTTTGCTTCATGCTGAGATCTTGTTCTCGAATATACTGGACAACATCTCGCAGATCTATCTATGTCATGCGTGCTTTGCTATCCTTGATCTAGAATATGGATCATCCAAGCAGCTGTCAGAAGGAGCATATAAGGATGCGCTCAAGAAGAGGACGTCGTGAGCATCTCCATGTCGATAACTCTGCAGTAGAGGACCAGACTCCCGGGACGCGCGGCTTGACCAAATATACGCCAACAAGGCTGCATACCTGGAACACCAGTGAATGCTGTTGTCCCCCATCCTCTTACTGCTGCAGCAGTCTGATCCTGATCACTCAAGGTGCTGCAGCAGTCTGATGGAAAGGAAAAAAGGAAGAAGGAATCAATGCTAAAAGGTGGTTGTACCTGCTGTCAGGGCTGATACATACTACGGACGGAGTACTCCGTACACGCAGCCAGAATGCCAATCAAGATCGAGGACAAGCTGCGGCCAGCCCCACGAGACTTGTCTGAACGACTTAAAGCAACATGCAATCGCGCGACTAGGACTAGGGTCCACAATTTGGGTCGCGTCTGCCCGTCTGGCCTCTGGCTCTCTGATTCGCCAACTTGGCTGGGTAGGTATGTGCTTACCAGGGTACGCAGAGGCAGGTCCAAAGTGGAGCGACTTCGAGGTACTTTACCCATACATCATGCAGCAAGGGGCTATTACAGCAAACGACGTCTCGGTACCTACACCCGTGCCTGAATCACGCCAACAGAGGGTCAACGTGTGGCCCGACAAACGAACCTGGTCTCGACATCAACATCAACCCGACCTCTGCTGTTGCCTTCTTTTTTGATCATCTTTGACACCGAAGTCATCTTGGGACGTTCATTTGTGCGAAGCCTTGTTTTTGCCCCAAGGTCCTTGCAGCCTTCGAGAGTCCAACGGCGCATTTACGCATCGCCCCTGAAATTCGGTACTGTTGCCTTTCGGCCGCTTTCTCTCGACGCTTTGCAAGAGACAGCCTCTCGCCGTATACCTTTCTTATACCAGCGCTCACGATTTTCTCCGTCTTGCTAGAGATGACACTTTGATACTATCTTCCTTGGACTTCCCGACCCGACCGTCTTGTCGTTGCAAGAGACAGCAGCTAGCTATGGAGGTGTCGCCTCCTCCAGCGCAGATCCCTGCGGCTGCCACCAACGGGGGGAACACGCCAGTTTCTTCCTTTCCGGCCATCGAACCAGAACGCGTGGTTGAGCATCTAGCTGCCGTCTGCCAGGTTGCTCTCGGCGCTACAAGAGACGAGCTCGAGCAGCCTGGGAACTTGCTGCACAAGAGTCGTTATTCGGAGACTGTTTCGCGTTGCACTCGATTTGCGAATGATACCCAGAATGTCCTGTATATTCAGAAGGACATTGCGCACTCTTCAGTCGTTGAGAATGGAGCAGATACTGCTGGTTAGTGCATATAATAATTCTTGGGAAAGCCGAAGGCATGAATATTTCGTGGCGCCTTAACTAACTCGTGGACGTATTGCTGTGTTTAGCTCCCTCAACTTTTCAATACACACTCTCAACCGAGATTTTCTCTTCGGCCACAACTGTGGCATCCCTTGTGCTGTTAAAGTCGCCTCAGCCCATTGATCCGACACGACCGTTGACATCACAAATTTTCATTACTAATTTACCAGGCCCTGCTTCTCTCAACGCCACTGTGGGTGAGCAAGGTGCTTCACTCTCCCCGTGGGAGGTTCTTCATTCTCAAGTTCACCATGCATTGGTTCCATATTTCGATGCCAACACGAAAAGCCAGCAGCTTGCAAACGGATCCAGGGGTCGCTCTGAGGCCGACTCGAAGACAGGTATTCCGGTTACGAAAAAGCGGCTGAACGATCTGGAGCTGAGCTTGTTGCATCTGCAACAAAATGTTGACATTCCCGAGATATCACTGAGCTTCCACTCAATTGTTCAAAGCGTTATTGACGAATCCGAAGCACGCCACACCCGGCCGACCATCGATGCGATCCCGCAGAATCTGCTACAGGACAGTACATTTCTCAACAGACTCCAAGCCAACGTCAATACATGGATCAAATCGATCCAGGGCATCACCAAGATGACCAAGGATCCATCATCTGGTGCGAATCAGGAGTTTAGTACTGCCAGTCAAGAGGTCAACTTTTGGCTGTCTATGGAGTCGGCTCTGGAGGGCATCGAGGGTCAGCTTCGTAGTGAAGGGGTTCTTCTGACTCTTGAGATTCTCAAGCATGCCAAGCGATTTCAGGCTACCGTCAGCTTTACCGCTGACACGGGCTTGAAGGAGGCCATGGAGAAGGTGCAAAAGTATAATCAGCTCATGCGGGACTTCCCTCTAGATGAACTCTTGTCAGCCACTTCACTACCCAAGGTCCAGGAAGCCATCTCTCAGATCTTCAGTCATCTGAACAAAAAACTGAGAATTTGTCCATACCCTATTCGACGAGCTTTGCCCCTTGTGGAGGCTATATCGGCGGATTTGGATGACGTACTTCATCGACTTTTGCCCGGCACCGAGCTCGTCAACCTCGATTACCTGCGGTTCCAGGCTCTCATGCGTACCTGTGATGGAATATTTCGCACTTGGGAGGAGAATGTGAAAGAGTTCACTAATGTGGCTCGCGAGGTTACCCGTCGCCGAAATGAAAAGTTCATCCCCATCAAGATCAACAAAAAACACTCCGAGCTCGAGTCCCGCATCAAGTACGTGGGCACTTTCCGCGACAATCACGAGCAGCTGCAACGAACCATAGTCAATGTTTTGGGTCCCAAGGCAACCATTCCGGGTGTGACAGAAACCACCGGCACCAACGGTGTTGTTGTCGAGGAAATCGGTGACGTGGATGCTGTCGAGGAAGTCAAACAAGCTTGGGAGGCTTTGCAAAATGTGGACCTGCTGGATGTCACTGAACAAGGTAAAGAACGCTGGGTTCGGGCAGAGAACTTGTACAACGAGCGTACCACACGGGTTGAGAACTCAATCATTGCCCGACTCCGAGATCGCCTCGCGACTGCTAAAACAGCCAACGAGATGTTTCGGGTTTTCTCCAAGTTCAATGCCCTTTTCGTTCGCCCCAAGATTCGTGGCGCCATTCAGGAATATCAGAACCAGCTCATGGACCACGTCAAGCAAGCCATCAATGGTCTTCATGAGCGATTCAAGCAGCAATATGGTCATTCCGAAGCTCATGCTATGGCTCAGCTTCGTGATCTACCTCCTGTTTCCGGAGCAATTATCTGGGCTCGTCAAATCGAACTGCAGCTGGACGGATACATGCGTAAGGTGGAGGCCGTTCTGGGCCCTGACTGGACGCTCCATGCTGAGGGTCATAAACTGCAAGAAGAGAGTGAATTGTTCAAGCACAAACTCGACACTGGTAGAATTTACGAGGCATGGCTCGCTGATGTTAGTCGAAGAAAAATATCGATTGCTGGGCAGCTGTTCGAAATTAGCCGCGTTCGATCTGCTGGAGGCATCCTCGAACTCGCCGTCAACTTCGACTCTCAAATCATCACTCTTTTCAAGGAGACTCGCAACTTGACGTGGCAATCATACTCAGTCCCCCATGCCGTTGCCACCGTATCCAAGGATGCGAAGAGAGTCTATCCTTATGCTGTCAGCCTGATGGAAAGCGTGAGGACCTTGTCTCAAACATTGCGACAGATCTCGACCATGGGCGAAGAATCTGTTCTTCTCAACGGTTATCGGAATGACGTGTACAAGCTCATTGGGGACGGCATTCCTTTACGCTGGGAATCCTTTATCAATTCGCATGAGCTGTTTTATGCCGATCAACGACAAAGTCGTCCCATAATTCCCGGAGGACCAGAGTTTGCCCTGTCCAAGAACAATGAAAGCAAGCATGGCATGTTTATCCGAGGCTTCGCAACTGCAGTTTCCGCACTTCAAAGTAAAGCTGTGTCTCTCGGCCATATACACGCCACTGTTGAGCAAGCTCTAAAGGAAATCAGCAGCTGTGCTTACGATTCGTCCACCTTCCAATCTCGTCTAAACACCATCCAAGCTGCCGTTGATCAGCTGAACCTGGAGCAATACGTCAACCTCGACTTTTGGGTGCAGGATTTGAACCAAAAAGTCCAGTCAATCCTACTAAGCCGTCTTCATGGCGCTATCAACGCCTGGATTTCTGCTTTCGAAGACGAGTCTTCTTCTGAAGAGGGACGACGGAAAAAGTCCGGCGATGAGGAGAGCAAACCGAATGGCCCTACAATGAAGCGTCTCGTCCTTGAGCTGGCCATGCGCAACCAGGTCATCTATCTCGACCCCCCACTGGAGTATGCCAGAGCAAGCTGGTTTCTGCACCTTCACAACTGGCTCGGCATCGTCTGCAATCTGCGAAAAATCAAAGCGTCTCGTTACCAAATGAGTCTGAATACTCATAACGTTGAAGAGCCGCGATTTGCCGATTTACCTACCGAGTGTGCAGATATGCTCCATCGTGTCTACGTCTCCGTCGAGAAAAAGCTTCAGGAAATTGGTGCCTACGTAGACAAGTGGCTCCAGTTCCAGTCACTGTGGGATCTTCAGTCCGAGCAGGTCTACGATATGCTCGGCGATCACCTTCCGCGCTGGCTCGAATGTTTGCAAGACATCCGCAAAGTGCGCACGACGTTTGACACTCAAGAAGTCAGTCGGTCCTTTGGTCACATCACTGTCGACTACGACCAGGTCCAGACCAAGGTCAACGCCAAGTATGATCAGTGGCAGCATGAAATTCTGATGAAATTCGCCAGCAGACTCGGCAATCGTATGCGAGACGTCAATGCTGAAATCGAAAAGGCTCGCAAACAACTCGAGGGCCAGAGTTCCGACACATCGTCAACTGCGCAGGCTGTGCAGTTCATTACGGCAGTGCAGAGTTGCAAGCGAAACGTGAAGCTGTGGGCCCCCGAGATTGACATGTTTCGCCAGGGACAGTCGACGTTGGTCAGACAGCGATATCACTTCCCCAATGATTGGCTTCACATCGAGCAGATTGACAGCCAGTGGGAAGCATTGAAGGAGATCCTGGAGAAAAAGTCACGCATTATGGAGGATCAGTCCGATGCCATGCGTGCCAACATCGTTGCTCAGGACAAGCTGGTCAACGAACGTATCGCTGCGATTGTCTCTCAGTGGAATGAGGAGAAGCCTGTTTCTGGTACTATCCAGCCAGATGTTGCTTCGGCCACTTTGAGCTCATTCGAAAGTCGCATTGCTAGCTTGCAAGATGATTCGCACCAAGTGGTCAAGGCAAAGGAAGCCCTGGATATCCCTGTAGGCGGAGAGAGCTCGCTGGATGCCACCCTCGAAGAAGTTCGCGATTTCCAATCAGTGTGGTCTAACTTGTCTACGATCTGGGCTAGCTTGAACGAGACGAGGGATATTCTTTGGACTGCCGTTCAGCCCCGCAAGATTAGATCCAAGGTTGATGATCTTATTAAGAGTACTAAAGACATGCCGAGCAGAATGAGGCAATACGCCGCTTTTGAGCACGTACAGTCTGTGCTGCGTGGTTTTCTGAAAGTCAACCCTATTTTGTCAGATCTCAAGTCAGATGCCATCCGCGAACGCCATTGGATCAAGATTTACAAGCAGATCAAACCTCAGAAGCGCTTCTCTCCAAGCTCCATGACGCTGGGTGATGTTTGGGACCTCAATCTCGTTGCCACTGAGGCCATTGTCAAGGATATCATCGCTCAAGCACAGGGAGAAATGGCTCTTGAGGAGTTCTTGAAACAAGTTCGTGAGACCTGGCAAAACTATGCTCTCGAGATGGTCAATTATCAGAACAAATGCCGTCTGATACGGGGATGGGACGATCTTTTCGCGAAGTGCAGTGAGAACTTGAACTCTTTGCAGGCCATGAAGCACTCGCCTTATTACAAAGAATTTGAGGAAGAGGCCTTATCCTGGGAGGACAAGTTGAACCGTGTGCATGTCCTATTTGATGTCTGGATCGATGTCCAGCGCCAGTGGGTCTACCTTGAAGGTGTTTTCACCGGCAATGCAGACATCAAGCACCTCCTTCCCATCGAGTCCGGAAGATTCCAGAATATCAACAGCGAATTCCTGGCTGTCATGAAAAAGGCCAATAAGACTCCGTATGTCCTGGACGTTCTCAACATTCCTAATGCACAGAAGTCTCTGGAGCGCTTGGCAGAGATGTTGAACAAGATTCAGAAGGCTCTGGGTGAATATTTGGAAAAGGAAAGGGTTTCATTCCCTAGGTTTTACTTCGTCGGTGACGAGGATCTTTTGGAGATGATTGGCAACAGTAATGACACACTTCGGATCGCCAAGCATTTCAAAAAGATGTTTGCCGGCTTGTCGGGCCTCGTCATGAATGACGAGACTGTTATTTCCGGGTTTACTTCTAAAGAGGGCGAGGTTGTCACACTCAAGAAGGAAATATCCCTAGCGAAGACTCCTCGAATCAATGACTGGTTGGCTCTCCTTGAAGGTGGTATGAAATCCACACTTGCTGAGCTGCTCGCAGAGGCCGTCGACTTGTACACGCCAATATTTGAGTCAGAGGCCATCGACAGCGGCTCCCTCAATCATTTTATGCAATCTTTTCCAAGTCAGATTGTTGTTCTTGCGACCCAGGTAGCATGGACGACTGCTGTCGACAAGTCACTGACAGAAGGTGGTCAAAACTTGCAGAGCTTATTCGATAGAGAAGTGCAAGTGCTGCGTGTACTTGCCGAGACCGTTCTTGGCGACTTGGAGGTCACACAGCGCAAGAAGTGCGAGCAGATGATCACAGAATGCGTCCATCAGCGCGACGTTATTGAAAAGCTTATAAACAACAACGCGGACTCTACCGATTACTACCTGTGGCAACTGCAAATGAGATACGTTTATGCCCCTGAAGGCAGCTTCCTTGATCGCCTCCACGTCAGAATGGCTAATGCCAAGCTCAATTATGGCTTTGAGTATCTGGGTGTCCCCGATCGACTTGTCCGAACGCCCCTCACTGATCGCTGCTTCCTGACTCTCACACAAGCCCTGTGCCAGCGTCTTGGCGGTTCTCCATATGGTCCTGCTGGTACCGGAAAGACTGAGTCTGTCAAGGCCTTGGGCCTTCAGCTTGGTAGATTTACACTTGTATTCTGCTGTGATGACACATTTGACTTTCAGGCCATGGGCAGAATCTTCCTGGGTATCTGCCAGGTTGGAGCATGGGGTTGCTTCGATGAGTTCAACCGTCTGGAGGAGAGGATCCTTTCTGCTGTGTCGCAGCAAATCCAGAACATCCAGCTAGGTCTCAAACAGGGCGTAGAGGACAGCTCATCTCAAATTGAACTGGTTGGTCGTCAGCTCAGTGTCAACGAAAACACGGGTATTTTCATCACGATGAATCCTGGTTATGCTGGTCGATCAAACTTGCCTGACAATTTGAAGAAGTTGTTCCGCAGCGTGGCCATGTCGAAGCCAGACAAAGAATTGATTGCAGAGGTCATGCTTTACTCGCAAGGTTTCAGCCAGGCGAAGCAGCTTTCCAAGCAAGCTGTGCCATTTTTCGATCAATGTTCCGGCAGGTTGTCAAAGCAGGCGCATTACGACTTTGGTCTACGTGCGCTCAAGAGCGTACTGGTAAGTTCTGGCGGCCTCAAACGAGCTCGCTTGATTCGTGGTAATCTCGGCGCCGAAGAGATTTTTGAGCCCGAAATTATTGTTCAAAGCATTCGAGAAACCATTGCTCCCAAGCTCATCAAGTCGGATGTCGATATATTGACCAATATCGAGAAAGACTGTTTCCCTGGCATTGAATATGTCCCTGCCAACCTCAAAGACTTGGAGGATGCCATCAAAACTATTGCCGCAGAACGCCATCTCGTCGTCACGGGTCTTTGGATGACCAAAGTTTTGCAACTTTATCAAATTCAGAAGATCCATCATGGTGTCATGATGGTCGGTAACTCGGGAACAGGAAAGTCAGCTGCCTGGAGATTATTGATTGATGCACTTCAGAAGGTTGAAGGGGTCGAGGGTGTATCTCACGTTATTGATTCGAAAGTCATGTCAAAGGAAGCCTTGTACGGCAACTTGGATGCCACCACCCGAGAGTGGACCGATGGCCTGTTCACCAGCATCCTTCGCAAGATTGTTGACAACCTCCGTGGCGAAGACTCCAAGCGACACTGGATCGTATTTGATGGCGATGTTGACCCTGAATGGGTGGAAAACTTGAACAGTGTACTCGATGACAATAAGCTCCTCACACTGCCAAACGGTGAGCGTCTCAACCTACCACCCAATGTTCGAATCATGTTCGAAGTTGAGACATTGAAATATGCCACACTCGCTACTGTCAGTCGATGTGGCATGGTTTGGTTCAGCGAGGACACCGTCTCGTCAGATATGATGGTGGAAAACTATCTCGAAACCCTTCGCAGCGTGCCCTTTGAGGACTTGGACGAGGACAGCCTTGCCACTGGCCAAACTCCTGCCAAGATGCTTGTTGTGCAGGAAGAAATCTCAGACTTGTTGAAGGTGCACATGACGTCGGAGAACTTTATCCTGCAGGCTCTTGAGCGCGCGAAGAGTTACAACCACATCATGGAGTTCACCGTTGCTCGTGTTCTCAACACTCTCTTCTCATTACTCAATAAGGCTGTCCGAGATGTCATAGAGTACAATGGCCAGCACTCAGACTTCCCACTGGATGCGGAACAAATAGAGGCTTTCGTCCCAAAGAAGTTCCTCTTGGCTTTGGTCTGGGCCCTTACGGGCGATTGCCCTCTCGCAGATCGAAAGTCGTTTGGGGATGATCTCTGTGCATTTGCCAGCTTCGGATCCCCACCATTGGATGGGAGCAGCTCTCTCATTGATTTCGATGTCAGCCTGCCCAAAGCTGAATGGACATCGTGGCAGAATCAAGTACCAAGCATTGAAGTGAACACTCACTCGATTATCCAAACTGATGTCGTCATTCCCACGCTGGACACTGTACGCCACGAGGATGTTCTATACTCTTGGCTGGCCGAGCACAAACCTCTTCTGCTGTGCGGCCCCCCTGGTTCCGGAAAAACCATGACTCTTTTCAGTGCTCTTCGAAAGCTGCCAAACATGGAGGTCGTTGGACTCAACTTTTCGAGTGCCACAACGCCTGACCTTCTCATCAAGACATTTGAGCAGTACTGCGAATACAAGAAGACACTGAATGGCGTCATGCTTTCTCCTACCCAAATTGGACGTTGGCTCGTTGTCTTCTGCGATGAGATCAACTTGCCTGCACCTGACAACTACGGAACACAACGTGCTATTTCGTTCCTGCGCCAACTCGTTGAGCACAACGGTTTCTGGCGAACGTCTGACAAGTCGTGGGTTACTCTAGACCGTATCCAGTTTGTTGGTGCTTGTAATCCACCAACAGATGCCGGTCGTACACCGCTTGGCGCCAGATTCCTTCGTCATGCACCTCTGATCATGGTTGACTATCCTGGAGAATTGTCTCTCAACCAAATCTATGGCACTTTCAATTCTGCTGTTCTAAAAATTATACCAGCACTTCGCGGTTATGCTGAAGCACTCACACATGCTATGGTTCGCTTTTATCTGGAATCTCAGCAACGTTTCACGCCTAAAATTCAGCCTCACTATGTTTACAGTCCTCGTGAACTTACTCGTTGGGTTCGCGGCGTGTATGAGGCTATCAAGCCTCTCGAAACCTTGTCGATTGAGGGTCTGATTCGTATTTGGGCACATGAAGCGCTCCGCCTCTTCCAAGACCGTCTCGTCGCCGAAGATGAGAGAAAATGGACCGACGAAGCCGTTCGCCGAATCGCCCTGGAACATTTCCCTAATATCGAAGAAGACAAGGCTCTTGGTGGGCCCATCCTTTACTCCAACTGGCTTTCCAAGAATTATGTCCCCGTGGATCGAGAAGAACTTCGAGATTTCGTCAAGGCTAGACTCAAGACTTTCTGCGAGGAAGAGGTCGACGTCCCTCTCATTCTGTTCAACGATGTCTTGGAACACGTGCTGCGCATCGACCGTGTTTTTAGGCAGCCTCAAGGACATCTGATCCTAATTGGTGTAAGCGGTAGTGGCAAGACCACTCTCTCGCGATTTGTTGCATGGATGAACGGTCTCAAGGTCTTTCAGATCAAGGTTCATGGCAAATACTCCGGTGAGGATTTCGATGAAGATCTGCGTGATGTTCTGCGACGATGTGGTTGCAAGGGCGAGAAAATTTGCTTCATCATGGACGAATCCAACGTTTTGGACTCTGGATTCTTGGAACGCATGAACACCTTGCTCGCCAATGCAGAGGTTCCTGGGCTTTTCGAGGGTGATGAGTATGCTGCTCTGATGACTGCTTGCAAGGAAGGAGCCCAGCGTCAGAACCTGCATCTGGACTCGCCAGAAGAGCTCTACAAGTGGTTCACACAGCAAATTGTGAACAACCTCCACGTAGTCTTCACGATGAACCCCCCCGAAGACGGTCTCTCATCCAAGGCTGCCACTAGTCCGGCCCTCTTCAACAGATGCGTGCTCAACTGGTTCGGAGACTGGTCAGACCAGGCTCTCTTCCAGGTCGGCCACGAGCTCACGCAGTCTATCGATCTTGACCGCAGCACCTTTCAAGCACCGGATACCATTCCAGTCGCTTACCGTGGTCTCAACTTGCCGCCATCCCACCGCGAGTCAGTCGTCAACTCCATGGTCTATATTCACTACTCACTACAGAGATATAACGAGAAGCTATACAAACAGCAAAAGAAGGTCACTTTCCTGACGCCCAGGCACTTTCTGGACTTTGTTGGCCAGTACGTCAAGTTGTACAATGAGAAGCGCGAAGACCTCGAAGAACAGCAACGCCATCTTAATGTCGGTCTAGAGAAGCTCCGGGATACCGTGGACAAAGTGCGAGACTTGCGCGTGAGTCTGGCAGAAAAGAAGACGCAACTCGAGCAGAAGGACGCAGAAGCAAATGAGAAGCTCCAGCGCATGGTAGCAGATCAGAGAGAAGCTGAGCAGAGAAAGAATACGTCTTTGGAGATTCAGGTGGCGCTGGAGAAGCAGGAAGCAGAAGTGGCGAAGAGAAGGAAAGTGGTGCTAGAGGATCTGGCCAAGGCCGAACCAGCTGTTGAAGAAGCAAAGGCTAGTGTCAGCAACATCAAGAGACAACATCTGACGGAAGTGCGCTCCATGGGCAATCCTCCTTCGGGTGTCAGGCTCGCTCTAGACGCTGTTTGCACTCTGCTCGGTCACAAGATCAACGATTGGAAGGCGGTCCAGGCTGTCGTACGCAAGGACGATTTCATCGCCAGTATCATCATGTTTGACAACGTGAAGCAGATGACCAGAGCTCTTAGAAACAAGATGAGAAACGACTTCCTGTCAAATCCCGAGTTCACGTTTGAGAAGGTCAATCGAGCCTCCAAGGCCTGCGGTCCTCTCGTTCAATGGGTAGCAGCGCAAGTCAACTATTCAGATATCTTGGACCGTGTAGGTCCTCTCAAGGAAGAGGTCACCCAGCTTGAGGAACAAGCCCTTCAGACGAAGGCAGAAGCCAAGGCTGTCGAGAACAACATCGCCGAGCTCGAGACCAGTATCAACACGTACAAGACCGAATATGCCGCGCTGATCAGCGAAACCCAGGCAATTAAGTCCGAGATGTCCAAGGTCCAGTTCAAGGTTGATCGGAGTGTCAGGTTGCTAGACAGCCTTTCATCCGAGAGAGTACGTTGGGAGGAGGGAAGCAAGTCGTTCGAGACTCAGATCAGCACCCTCGTGGGTGATGTCCTGACGGCTTCTGCTTTCCTGGCATATAGCGGTCTATACGATCAAACATTCCGAAAGTCAATGATGGATGACTGGTGCCACCAACTTCACCTCTCCGGGATCGAGTACAAGTCGCCGAACCCAGTTACCGAATATCTTTCAACAGCAGACGAGCGCCTGGGCTGGCAAGAAAACTCGCTCCCAGTTGATGACCTATGCACTGAAAACGCAATCATTCTGAAACGCTTCAATCGCTATCCCCTCATCATCGACCCATCAGGACGAGTTACCGAGTTCCTGCAAAGAGAATGCAAGGACCGGAAGCTTACGGTCACGAGCTTCTTGGACGATACCTTCACCAAGCAGCTGGAAAGCTCCCTACGATTCGGCAATCCGATTCTGATCCAAGATGCGGAACATTTGGATCCTATTCTCAACCACGTCTTGAATAAGGAGTACCAGCGAACTGGTGGCCGCGTGCTCATCCAGCTCGGGAAGCAGGAAATTGATTTCTCGCCCGCTTTCAAGATCTACCTGTCCACTCGTGACCCATCGGCGCAGTTTGCGCCTGACATCTGCAGTCGAACCACGTTCGTCAATTTTACAGTGACGAAGAGCTCACTCCAGACTCAGTCACTCAATGACGTGCTCAAGTCTGAGAGACCTGATGTAGATGAACGACGCACCAACCTCATCAAACTACAAGGAGAATTCAAGGTTCATCTCCGTCAACTTGAGAAGCAACTGTTGCAAGCCTTGAACGAGTCTCGTGGCAATATTCTGGACGACGACAATGTGATTGAGACTTTGGAGAGACTCAAGACTGAGGCAGGCGAAATCTCGGCCAAGATGAGCAACACGGAAGGTGTCATGGCCGAAGTTGAGGAGATTACGCAACAGTACAGCGTCATCGCCAGCTCATGCAGCGCTGTATTCGCCGTGCTTGATCAACTCCATTTTCTCAACCACTTCTACCAGTTCTCTCTGCAGTACTTCTTGGACATTTTCCAGCTGGTTCTTCACGGCAACAAGCGCTTGACTGACGAAGCTGACCACAATGCACGCCGTGACATCATTGTCAAGGATCTCTTTGTCAACACTTTCAAAAGGACAGCTCTTGGTCTTTTGCAAAAGGACCGCATCACCCTGGGAATGCTCCTCGCACAGGCTTCTCCTTACAAAATGGACAAGTCACTCATCGATATCGTTCTCGATGGACGCATTGAGGGGAAGGATCTTTCGTCTACTCCTGACCTGAAGGACGAAGCCTTTATCGAGGCCAAGAAGCTGAGTGTCTTGAAGGAGAAGCTTGACGGGGTTCAAGCAGGCGACTGGGACAGATTCTTCTCCGAGGAGCTCGCAGAGACAGTCGTACCGCAAATATGGGACGACGACACTGGCGCGATTGACCAATCGCTGTTATCGTTGCTACTTGTCAAGCTCTTCCGCATGGACCGCTTTGTGCCTGCCGCGGAACGGTTCGTGGGTAACGTATTTGGGAGTGAAATCTTCGACTTTGTTGAAGACCTCAACGACACGGCCACTCGAATGTCTGCCACCCTACCAATTGCTTTAGTGTCCAGCCCCGGATTTGATGCTAGTTACAAAGTGGACAACTTGGTGGAAAGGATGAATGTCAAGTGCACCAACATAGCTATGGGATCCAACGAGGGTCTCGCGAGTGCCGACAAGGCTATCAGCAATGCTGCCCAAAACGGATCATGGGTTCTCGTCAAGAACGTTCATTTAGCACCAACTTGGCTCCAGAGTCTCGAAAAACGCATGGATGCGCTCAATCCTCAGAAGGACTTCAGACTGTTCCTGTCAATGGAATCAAGCCCCAAGATCCCTGTCAACCTTTTGCGTGCTTCTCGCGTCCTTATGTATGAGCAGCCTGCGGGTGTCCGGGCAAACATGAAGGATTCCATGTCTTCACTCTCTACTCGGGCCACGAAGAGCCCCGTCGAGAGGACCAGATTGTACTTGCTCATCTCCTTCCTGCATGCTGTGGCTCAGGAACGCTTGCGGTACGCACCAGATCTTGGATGGAAGGGCTTCTGGGAGTTCAACGACAGTGATGTAAGTGGGCTCTACCACAGCAAACATGGCGTGCGGCGTTTTCGCACTCATTGGCGCTTTGCTAACTCAGTTCTGCAGTACGAGTGCTCGGCATTCATCGTGGACACGTGGCTCGACAGCGTGGCAGGCAAACGAACCAACATTGCTCCTCAAAACATTCCATGGGAGATGATTCGATACTTGGTCACGGAGACGTATGGCGGCAAGATCGACGATGAGGGCGACTTCAAGTTACTCAGGCAGCTAGTCACTTCTATCCTTACTCCTGATGCGTACGAGGTCGAGCACAAGCTGGTAGAAGGCCCCGATGGCGGCTTGCTTGTTCCTTCTGGAACAAGCCTCCAAGACTTCATGGCATGGATTCACAAACTGCCTGAGCGCGAGCCTCCCACGTATCTTGGCCTGCCTGCCAATGCAGAGAAGCTCCTTCTCGTTGGTCTCGGCCGCAGTTTGATCACCGACTTGAGAAGAATCACAGACCTGCTCGATCAAGGAGAGAACTTGGTGACGGATGGGTGAGTGTTCACCGGATGTGCGAAAAGAGTTGCGTGAGACGCTCATGCTCGTTTTGTCGTTTGTCTTTTTCGGGGATTTAATCTTGTCAAGGCAATGTGCATCAAGTTGATTTTGCTTTTTTTTTTCTTTGAATTACTTCATCTGTCCCTTGTGTTTGATGGTCACATGCGCTAGAATCGTTATTCTCCAGCATTATGCAACATACTAAAGTTTTGATACATCTTTACTATATAAATTGTGAATGTTGTTCCATTTGGGTATAATTTAGGCCGTCCGTCATGTCGAATGTCGAATGTCGAATGCCGGGTGTCGGATGCTCGTCTCGCATCACTTGTGGCTGCAGGCTCTCCATGCATGGGCTACGGAAGGGTTGTGTCGAAGGGGAGGAGCATCTCGATGGAGATGAGCATTTGACCGTTGAGGTCGATGTTAATACTCCACTCCGTGCAATGCCAGCCAGTCAAGTCGTTGGATGAATCGAATATTTCCGTCGTCAGGCAACACAGACTCCCGCATCAAGATTTAGAATGGTTCAGCGGCATGGAAGTTGGTTGCTGGTGTGTGCGAATGGGTGACGTAGACACGTAAGCCGATATGCTGCTGCATCGTGTGATGCCTCAGGTCTGCCTGCGTGCATGAGTACTTGTATGCTGTACTCCGTAGTCCGTACTCCGTAGTCCGTACACGCCGCTTTATTGCATGGGCATTTGCTGGTATGCTGAGTTTTTCAGATCCTTTATTCAGATGCGTTCGATTCTCTCGCGATGGGCATCCAGCTACGCCGTCGTCTCATGAAAGAGAAAAGTGAAAGTGGGACAATGCATGCATGCTGGATTCCCTCCGCACCCACTTCCTCCATCCATCAGCCGTGCGTCTCCCATGGTCGCCTGGTTTCTCCCAATCCGCTAACGGGAAGGGCCTAAACTGTATTGGTTTTCTGTTCAAAGAGAGAAAAGTCGGCACGTACGTAGTTGCGATGTGCCACTGTACCAGTCACACTTGTCCAAATGAGGAGAAGAAAACGGTTGCCGATGGCGAAACGGATGCGGGGGCCGAAACAGCGTCGTCATCTCCTTGTATGGGGGGCGATTGCTTTTAGTCGATTTGCTGCTTGCTGATGGATGGCAAAAAGCTTCCCTCCTCTCTCTCTCTCTGGCAGTAATTAGGAGATCCCTGTTTTATTGCTGTCGAGCGTTGTATTACCCACTCTGACCGTTCGCGTCCAGTCGTGCGTGGCTTGATGATGTAGCAGATTGACGTGTGCCACATGCAATGGGGGTTGGTGGGTTGGTGCTCGCCCCCCGCTTTTCCAAGCATTCGTTCACTCACGAGTCACCATTACCAAGGAACAACCCCGTGCCTCGAAGCACCGCGCATGGAATGAATAAATAAAAGCGAGCCGCCGCTCGTACGGAGTAGCTGCCCCCCTGCTTTTCCTTTCCTTGCCTTGCCCTTTCTACTTCTGCTGCTTCTTCCCCTCCTCTCCTCCGCTCCTGCCAAGCGATTGACTGCTTTGACCTTTGGCCATCTTGGCAAAGCATCATATCGATCGTTCTCGACGCCCAGCAGCAACCGCTTGTGACGACTTGGGGTGTGGCTTTCATATATCGGTCGGAGTGCAAGCCTCCTACTAAAAATAAAAAAAGAAACCTTTGAGCGACCCGCTCCAGCGCACGACGTCACCATGGCCAACTTCAATGCCTGTATGTTGACCAAGAACCTCCTCCGTCGCCATCCCCATCTTGTACGGCCTGGAGTCGTGTGAATGAAAATGAACAAGTCGAGGCAAAATATTGATTGAATCATAGGGAACCCCTTCAGCCGCCGGGAGTCTTACAGTGGTAGCTCCATCGTCACTTTCAAGATTCTGACCATTGTCACTTGGCTCCTCTCCGTCATTGTGTCCGTCTACTATGTTGTCAACGAGCCCAAGGATGGCTTCACCATCCGCCGCCGATTCTGGGACCAGAACAACTTGTACCCAACCGCCTTTACCATGAGCCCCGTCCTCGGCGATATTTACTGGTACGTTGGCTTTGTCTTGGTATCTTGCATCCAAATCATTTTGGATTTGCATCGGCTGACCATCTGTCAATAGGGTTGTTCTCTTTATCCTGCAGCTTGGTTACATCACCCACCTCTTCTCTCGCAAACAGGAAGTTGTCAACTGGGCCGCGAGCGTGGGCGGCCACTTCATTGTCAACAATCTGCTCCACTTCGCCTTCGTGATGCTCTTTGTCCGCTCGCACTTCGTCTGGGCCGAGATCATTCTCATTGCCAACTTCATCAACCTGTCATCTCTGTACTTCCGCCACAACACCTCCCCTCGCTTTATTCATACTCCTGTTGCGTCTGGACCGTTGGCATGGACCTTTGTCGCCATTTACTGGAACGGTGCCCTCATGGTGCATCACCCCCACAACTTGGTGGCCCGAATCTTTGGCAACATCTTCATTTGGTCCATCTTGGCTTACGGATCATTCTTCATTGTTGCATTCAAGGTATGGCTCGGTTTCTCAATCTCTTTCAGTTGCTCTTGCGACCCCTCGGGAAATCCGTCCTGCTGACATGGCTCCTTTAGGACTACACAATGGGCTTCGCTCTCAGTGTCTTATCCGCCGCCATCGGTGTTGCCCAGTTTGAACGCCAGGTCATTGCTCTGCAGTGGATATTTGCCTTTGTTATCATGTCTGTTCTATTCTTGGCTACCGTCGGCATTGCCGTGCCCGCTTGGACTGGCAGAGATCACCTGTGGCGCCGCTCTGAAGCTCCCGCTGATGCTGAGCGCGCTCCTCTTCTCAACGAATAATCGGCCAACAGCAGTCAGGCGGCGTCGACTCCCATCGCCAAATGATGTGTGGATGCGTCAACATGACATTCGAATGATCGGCCGGTTGACCGGGGCAAGCACTTGCTGTCGTTACGGGCATCGTGGTTAGTGAAGCTTTATTGAAGGAACGCTTTCGAATAGGCGTTTGGATTGTCTTTTGTGTCGGGCATTGCAAGATGGTTAGTCAGTTACAAGATAGTACCTGATGCCATGCAAATCACGGTTACACGGAATGCATGGTGAACAAGCTGCGTGCTCTCAAAGTGGCCTACTACAGTGACGTGCGTAGACATCAAGGTGTCTCTGCAGGCAGGAGGCTCCACTAGAGCTCCCCACCAAGCCTGGGCCTGCGGGCGATCGGCGGGTGCATGTACGGGCCGCTAGTCGGGTGTTATCGATAAGCTCCGAACCAATTGACCTCTGTCGGATCACGTGCATCGGTCGTCTACAATAATAACGACAAATCTCCCCGGGGTTGGAAGCCCAAATTCAACAACCAGATGAATTCACTCCCTTTACGCCCGTTTCCATTCCCACTGAACGTCGGCACCGACATTTGCCAAATTTCACGCATTCATGGGATTCTCAACAGTCCACGCCGCCTCCGTTTCATCAATCGCATCTTGGCCCCTCAAGAGGTAACGCAGCACGAGTCACGCCTGTGCTGGAACAAGGGCGGCCTGGCAAGCAGTGAGCAAACTGGGGGCATCCAAGACACGGAATTATGGAAAACGGCTGCTTTCGTAGCAGGGCGGTATGATCCCATCTGTATATACCTTTTTCTCATCCTTTTTTTTTTTCAATTTTCAATTTTCAATCCGGCGCCTGATTTTGGGCCTCTTGGAGACTCATACTGATGCTGAGTGAGTGGGCACAGGTTCGCAGCCAAGGAAGCAGCTATCAAGGCTCATTCTCACAGGAAACTGACTTTCCATGATGTCGTGATCGAAAGGAGGGCCGGGAAAGAGGAGCGATTGGGAACCGGTCCGCCTGTGGCGAGGATCAGGGCCGGGGATGGGGTGGCCGAGGATGCGAGCGCTTTGATATCCATTAGTCATGATGGTGACTACGCGACGGCGGTTTGTGTCGCGCATCATGTCTGAGCACTTGATGGGTAGGAGTCTCGGGCGGGCGATGGGTGGTTCACTCGTGGTGGAGAGTGTATGAAGAACGACAGCAGCCGGTAACAAGTACAACTTCACGCACTGCCAAATAGTTCATCTAATCTCCCTTGCTGCGGTAGTTTTGGCAAGTAAAGTCGTCCTCATCTTGTCGTCTAACGCGCAGGTCCGCTCCCCGAGTACGTTTATGATAGGGATGTCGTGGAGGGGCCATTTGAGAGAGGATTCGGGAGTCAGCTCGGTTGGGTCGATTATTACTGCACGTATCAATGGCTGACGCCTATCATTTGGAAAGGGACGCCGGGGAAGCTGGATATGTCTGGCATTCCCAAGCCGGCCTGGTACGATGAGCCTCTTTTATCTTCTGCGCCGGATCCAGAAAGCTAGAGACGCATACAAATCAACCTTCGGGACTAGTGTGCGTTTCCAACGTACCGAGCTGTCTTTGATGGCTCTGTGGATTGGCCTCTCCTACATTGTCGAAAACGTTGCTCCCTTTGGCATGTTCAGACTACGTACTCGCTTTCCTCGATGACCCAGAGTCTGCTGTGTATAAACCCTGGGTTTGGTTGCTGCTCACCTTCTTGGGTCCCCTTCTCCGGTCCATTTTGTTTCAGGCCCATGTATTCACATCCACTCCATTGATCATCCGCATCAAGTACGCCATGACGCAGGAACTTTACCACAAGGCGCTGGAATCCATGGAACTTGAGCACGACCCCGTCGCAGTCTCCCGTTTTTTCCCCAGTTTGCTGACACCCTTGCTGGTCTTTCGGTCATTCGGGCGAGAAAGGGCAAGGCCGAGGAGTTTGGATTTGAACTCGGTGATAAACTGCGCATCTGGTCTGCCGCCTCCGAAGCCAATTACAATTGTAATCGCTGGGTCGGCATTCGAATCGACTTTGTCACGTCCATGTCACAACGCAATCACATTGGATCGTCTCCAAGCAAAGCCTAGGACTGGAAAGGTTTGTAAAGCGCTAATATAGCCAGCCACGCATGAATGTGAAACAGTCTCTACCCATACTATGCATAACCACAGACCAGTAACTGAACATTACATCTCGTGATAAGACAATATTTTTACGCTTCTTTTCTTCTTTACAACGTCTTGTTTGGCCCCAGCCTACCATCTTCGCTCGCACATTTGCCCCCCACGTAGAATGAGACGAGGTAACGTGTACATAAAGAGAGGAAAAAAGGGCGCCCATAAAATACGTGTGCATCATGAAGTGGAACTCGCCTCGCCATCCCCCAAACCGCCAAAACTTGATATAATGAGTCATCATCATCTATCGCGGCAAAATCCCATCCCGGATGAATAGCGACAAAGGGATTCAGGAAAAGAGATGATTATTCTCCCTGGTTCTTTTTTTTTTCGTCTTTGTCTTTGTCTTCTTCTTTGTTGCTGAACTGACTCTCAGCTCAAGTGGTCTGTCTGGAAGTGGTAGCATGCTTGTGTTTTATTCTGTGCCCCAAGGATGTTGGATCGAATCAAGTTTATATGCTGTCGCTGTCTTTCGCCCAATCGACTTTATCCAAATCGTTTACGTCTCATTGCTAGCCTACACACGTCGCGTCGTTGGGTCTATTGTCCATTGAAATCGTGGCCTTCCATAGCCGCTAACCCAGCTTCCACATTGTGATAGTCAAGAATCTCAGAATACCTAGAGGGGAAAAGGGTCAGCGTATTGCTTCCTGTCGGTTCCGAGGTCACTAGACTCCAGCATTATCAAGTAAACCCTACATCATGATCTTCCACGTGTCCACGGGCAGGTCGGCGTCATTGAAACTCCAATCGAACTTCTCCTCGGCGACGGGTTCGTCGCTGGGGTCGTGATAAGGGGCGAGATACTCGTGCCCCAGGGCTGATGTGGCCGTGATGCGCTTCTTCGGGTCGAAGACGAGCATGCTTTCGAGCAAATCGATTGCTATCATTTTGAGAGTCAGACCTAGGCAATCCAATCATCTTTTCAAAAGCTGTGTCGGGTAGGTTTTTTTTTTTTTTACCAAAATCATCCGCATGCTTGAACTTATTTCTCAGAGGTTGTCGTTCGCGCTTAGGTAGTGACTTGACAAAACGGAGTGTCTAGTGTCGTTAGTAAGGCGTTGATGATCTTTGCGTTTACTGATTCCAAATCAAAATGATGCCGCAGAGCTGATTACCCACGTTCTCGCTAGCAATGGTGTTGATGACATCATCGGGAGGGGTACCGAGCAGCTCAGTAATGATGGAAAACTGGTTGACGTGATCCTTTCCAGGGAAAAGCGGCTTGCCCTCAAGCATTTCGGCAAAGATGCAACCGGCACTCCAGATGTCTACCTCGACGTCGTATTTTTGCCAGGTGAGCATGATTTCGGGTGCACGGTAGTATCTGGTGGAGACGTAGCCCGTCATCTGAGGGTCTTGGATTCTTGCCAAGCCAAAGTCGCAAATTTTCAAGTCGCAGTTTTCGTTGACGAGGATGTTACTCGGCTTCAAGTCACGGTGAACGACACCGGCGGAATGGACGTATTTGAGGCCTCGCTATGTCATGTGTCAAGTCATACCCAGGGCGTATTATGTTTGGATCGTCATACCATGATTTGGTACAGGAAGTATTGAATAAACTGCTTCTCCAACGGCCTCGAGGTCAGCAGCCTGTGCAAGTCTGTGCCCAGGAGTTCTGTGACGAAGTAGCTGCGAAAAACGAGTTAGTCTGTCCGTTGTCACAGGTGGTGGTTTCATCGATCGGCTGCGTACATGTCTTCGAGAGGTGAAATGAAGATATCGCTGAGGGATATGACCTATTTCCAAGGCGTAAGCATGTTTTGACTTTGACAAGATGGTTTTTTTTTTCCACCGAGTTGGCGGCTGCATACATTTTCGTGCTTGAGGTGCTTCAAAAGTTTCAGTTCTCTATACGTTCGCTTCGCAAGAACAGGTGTACTGAAGGGCTTCATGATCTTCTTGACGGCTACATTCTGGTTTGTGAGCTGGTCGCGAGCGGAGCTGTTTCGAACCATGGCACCAGGGTCAGTCAAGTGAAGAAGATGTTGCAGCCTTGCAATACCGGGCGGACGTCGTCGACCTACCAGACAAGACCGAACGCTCCCATGCCCACTGGTTGGAGATCCGAGTATCTACACAGAACAAGATAATCAGCAACGGCGCTTCATAGTCTATAAATCGCTATCCTCGTCTCTTACCTCGATGTTATCTCAAACGTCGTGCCAAAAATTTGGGCACGCACGAATTCAGCCATTGCTAAGTGGTTGCAGAAGTATCTGCGACTGATTCTTGTGATGTTGGTGGGGTGAATTCTCGGGACGGCGGGAGGGGCTGCGAGTTCTCGCTGAAAGAGCTCGTCAAGTGCGACCGCGTCGACAAGAGATGGAGATGACGGTTCGATTCGTCTGGGGCGGAAGAGTCAGTAGTGAATCGAGGAGAGTCAGTAGTGAATCGAGGAAAGACATTTCATGCAGGTCAAACAAAAAGTATCACACGGCTTCTTTTCTCCTGATGACAACGTACGAGTAGATTCTTGGATGGTCAAAAGACTGACGGTCGATCAGCAGCGTCAGGAATCAGGATAGGGAAGAGCAGGGAAGCGCGGGGCAGGTGCTTGAGTCGGTCGAGGAAAAGTTACTACTGACGAGCTGCTGCGCAAGACACTGGAACTTGGCAGTCTGACAGGACAATGAGCTGACTGCTGGATCAGGTGGGGGAAGTCTCGAGTGAAGTGAGAGGCTTGGAATTGAAGGGCAGACAGGCAGACAGGCAGGAATGCAAGTGTGGAAAGCTTCTCGCGGTCAAGCTGGGGAGAGATGAATGAACATCTCTGGGTACTTGGTGAGAGTGGGGGGGGGGGGTGAGAGCCAGCCCGGGGGCTTCGTCGGCTCCAAGTCGTATTTCCAACAAGCGAAGAAGAGCTTCTGGCAGAGACACCAGTGACAAACCCACTCAGACCCAGTAACAACTAGTTTGGACCCATTGTCGGTGAGGGTGCCAGCCAGAAGGAATCCAGAAGGCCAAAAGAAAAAAAAAAAAAGATGCCCGGTAGATTGCGCAAGTCATGGTTGACAAGTGCCTGCAACGCACTCAGCTCTCACGGAGGCGCATGAAGCGCATCGTAGAGGCCATTCGTTGTACAGTCCCCGTCCCAAAGGGCAGCCCGGGACTATTTGCGTCTAGATGTCCGCTAAGAACATGCATTGCCGGAATCGGGCGCCACAACGTCTCTCTGAGCATGCGGCCGGTGGGCATGCTCCCGGGATCCACGTCGGGGTTGACTGATGCAGAGGGCGCGCGTCGGAATATTGGGCAGGCCAAACAAACCGCCGGTGAGCGAGATACAGAATGGAAAACATGTTGGGGCTGTGTGATTCAGATAAAAGGTGACACTGGCAATGCGTGTAGTTGTCGCATGCGCGGGGCCCGTGGGAGGTTTTGTTGGACGTGGGCGCGGATGCAAAAAAAAAGCGACCAGCTTGTGTGGGCGGGCGGGCGTTGGTATCGGCATCGGCATTAAGGCATTGGCACTGTTGGCATTGGCACTGTTGGCATTGGCACTGGCATTGGCACTGGCATTGGCATTGGCATTGGCATTGGCATCGGCATTGGCATCGGCATTGGTACACACCTCTGACGGGCTGGTCTAGGAAATCGCCAGCAAGAGCAGCAGAACGGAAGTCGCAGGTGAGCTCGACGTAGCTCAAGAGGCAGAATCTAAAGCATATAGTATTAGGCCCGGCTCGTCGCAAAAGATTATTATTATGCGTTCCAACGGCTTCTTCACGGCGCATCAGTCACTGACCTGAAGTATAGGGGCTCCGTTGTCAAATATCCCAACAAAATCGATTTGCTATGAATAGTTTGATGGTTAAAAAGTGGTATTGTACGGAAGGAAAGAGAATGAGAAAAAGAGATCAAAGCAAGAAATCGGTCACGGCGCAGACCAGAATCTGTGTCGTAATCTTCTTGCTCCGACTCGGCTCACGGGAACAAGATGGAAAGAAACAGGTCAAGGGAAAGGAGCACACGCCCGGCCAGCGAGCCAGCGAGCCAGCGAGCTCTGCAACAGTAATCAGTACGCACAGTATTATCAGACACCATTCACAGGAATGAGACGCCGTTAATAATGGGCGGGTAAGGAAGGGCCTCCTCTTCTCCGCTGTAGAGGGAGAAGGGTGAACGGGGCGGGCGTGCGCATCTCACCGTCTCACGGTGGTGTGTGTGTGTGTGTGTGTGCGTCTGTCTGTCCTCGTGTTCTCCTGTCTGTGGTGGGAGCGGGCAAAACCTCGACAAGTGGATCATCGATCGAGATCCCAGGCACCTGCCGTCGACTTCTTTTCTTTCCTCGACTCACGAAGCTCTCCTACTTCCGAGCGACTGCCAAATACCAAAACGACAACGCAAGCCTTCTTCACCAAACCCGCGACGATGCTGCCCCTTCCCGCCGCTCATTCCATCCCGCTCGGCATCGGAGCCATCCAAAGTCTCGACTGAGCCTCCCCTCGTGAATGGGTGTCCATCTCTATCGAAGCCAACACAATCGCAAGCTTGCTTTGCCATCATTGAACTAGGGAAGAACTAGAGAGGGACGGATTCAGCCGCCCCTCCACCGCGATTGATTTTCTCTCTGGCTGGGCTTGATGGTGAAATACAAAATGTGCATGGGCATCTGTAAAACAGCATTACCGATCATGGCTGCATTATGTACGGCGTACTAAGCTGAGCCACGCAGTAGACTTGCTCGCAAGTTGGGCTAGCAATTGACGCTAGCAACCCCCCTGCCTCGTTCTCTACGTCTACGTGTTATGTACGCAGCAAAAAGTGCCATTCCATCGCACTAACTAGCAATCGACATGAACGCACAGCAAACAGCCATTCGTCAGCTTGATGACAGGCATCACCTTTTGCTGCAGCAGGTTGTTCTTGAGCATCACTGCAACATTGCGACGAACAAAGCAACCTTGTCACTGCCCCTTCCCCGCCGTCCACAGGAAAGGGGGCTGACGAGAACATTTGGAAATTGGAGAACAAGAGAAACGCTACGTCATTGGCGCCATCTTCCGATGCAGGCAACAGCAGCGGACAGCCTTTCTTTTTTTTTTTTTTTGCGTGAGAAAGTGAACGATAGGCAGGATGCCGATTTTCAGCCATCCATCGCCTTCCCGCGAATTTGCGCGCCCCATTCGTTGGGCAGGGAACTTGCATTCCGAAAATATGGCATTTTGGCGGCCCGTCACAACGGTGCGACTCATCCATGTTCATGGGCATGGGAACACAGGAACTGGAGTTGCGGTCCCAAAACACGCCGCCGAACCCATGTTGTTGACTGCGGGTGTGTTGGCTAGCGTCCATGTGGTCCGAGGATGTCAAGGGGTCTGTCTCCCAGATCGAGCGAGGCTAACATCATCCTCAGCGCACCGATTGTCTCTTCATCATACAAAACCCAAGCCGCGCTATATACTTTGCAGCTGCCAAGGCCCCTGCTGCCTCTGCCGGTTTTACCACCCAACCTTGTCAATCGAAGCCTCAGTGCACAATCGATACCGGTGGGTTGGTGGCCCCATCTTGCCCGTCTCAACCCATCATGGAAGAAATGCTCCGCGAGACAAATTCGATTGCCTTGACAGGAGAGCCCCCTTCAGCCTCAGCCCGAACTTACTCTCGTCCCTCTTGCCCCAAATGCCAAACATCACCGACATCGGCTTCCCGCGCTAGACTATACCGCTTTTTTGCGAATTGCTTGGGCAAGAATTACGCTTATCGATGCAAGCTCGTTGGTTACAGACACATCTGGGATCGCTCGCGTAGAGGTCAAGGGCCATCCATGACTTGCTTATCTCGCCAACAATGTCAAGTGACGCAGTCGCGAGATTCGCAGACCGCAGGTAGTCCGTCAAACGAACCGGAGGCTCCGGAGGGGACTCATTAGCCCGCATTTCATCATCAAGCGCACTCATTGTGGCATTCACATGTCCGCTGCACGCGCTTGCTTGTGCTCGTCCACACCCTGTATCGCAAAAAGTCTTGAATTCCAACACCGCCGACGCTAGGAAATCTCGTGTAAATTCTGTCCGCAAGTAGAGTGTTTCTTCCCGTCACGTAACCCCTTGAAACAAGCCCACGACACCCCCATTGTACTATCATCCATGTCCTTCTCAATGGACCAAGAATAAAAGTTCCCCTTGGACCAATGGTTCAGTTTCTCTCCACAGCAAGAGGTTCCACATTCCAGATTTCCTCCGCATACTCGTTGATGCACCGATCGCTCGTGAAGAAGCCCATGCGTGCCACAGACGTGATGCACTTGGCGATCCATTCATCCTGGTTTCGATACGCGTCATCCACGAGACGATGCGTCTCAATGTAGCTGTGGAAGTCATCCGACACCAGGTAATAATCTCCGTGGTTGCGGACGGCGCCTATCATGGCCCCAAAGTCATGCGGCGTGCCGAACGTGCCCTTTTCAATCTCGTTGAATACCTTGTCCAAGTCTGGGTCGATGCTGTGCGATCCGTACGTGTGCGCGTGGCGGAGATCTTCGACGTCTTCGGCGAGATTGCCGAAGAGAAAGATGTTGCTCTCGCCGATTTCACGGGTGATTTCAATCTAGGTATTTGTCAAATGGCTGCTGCATTGACCCAAACATGGTTTTCACATGTATGTTGCCGCCATAGAGGGAACTTACGTTGGCTCCGTCGCATGTGCCAATGATAAGACCGCCGTTGAGCACGAATTTCATGTTACTGGTTCCAGAAGCTCTGTTTGCCATGTCAATTCGCTTTCCATTGCAACAGATGACAGATTTTGTTTTGGTAAATTTTGACACTAGTCTCATCATGACTTGAAAAAAGGGGAAAGAAAGGGGGGGGAGAAAAAAATACGTACTCGGTTCCAGCAGTTGAGATATGTTCGCTGATGTCCGAAGCAGGACAGATGATTTCTGCCTTGCTCACGTTGTAGTCCTCCAAGAAAATGACTTTGAGAAGATCACCGATATCTGCGTCCTTGTTGACGACAGCTCCGACGGCGTTGATCAGGTGAATGATTTGCTTGGCCATCCAGTACCCGGGGGCGGCTTTTCCGCCAAAGATGGACACACGGGGAAGCTGCTTCTTTCTTTCCTCGGGGCTCATGGCTTTGAGGGAGAGATAACGATGAATGACGCCAAAGATGTTGAGCTGCTGACGCTTGTATTCGTGGATGCGCTTGACCTGCACGTCGAAGAGGGACGAGGGGTTGACCACAACACCAGTCGAGTCCTTGATGTGTTTGGCGAGGCGGATCTTGTTGGCGTACTTGATCTCTGCCCACTCCCGACGGAACTCCTTGTCCTCTACGTGCTGCTCTAGTCTGTTCAGGAGCGTCAGGTCTTTGAGGAACTCGTGTCCACCACACTTGGACGCAATAAGCTCTGAGAGCCGTGGATTGGCCTGGTGCAGCCATCGTCGTGGCGTAATGCCGTTGGTCACATTGGTGAACTTGTCTGGGCCGTAAATCTCAACAAAGTCTTTGAAGATGGTGGTCTTGATCAAATCAGAGTGGAGTTCGGCTACGCCATTGACCTTGTGCGAGCCGACGATGGCGAGGAATGCCATGCGGACCATCTTGGGCTGTGACTCTTCAATAATGGACACGCGGCGGAGAATGTCCCTGTCGTTGGGGAAAACCTTCTCGATCATTTGGAGGAAATAGAGGTTGATATCGTAGATGATTTGGAGGTGACGCGGGAGAAGGTGCTGGAATAGACCGACGGGCCACTTCTCTAATGCCTCTGGGAGGACAGTGTGGTTGGTGTACCCAAACTACATGTATTTGACGTGTCAGTGTTGAGTAGTGAACAGAGTCTTGTTACTCATCATGTGTAAGTTTGTTGGGGATGGAGCACTACTACTGACCGTGTTGGTGACAATGTCCCACGCAATATCCCACTCGAGGCCTTCAATGTCAACCAAGATACGCTGCAACTCAACAATGGCCAGCGTAGGATGCGTGTCGTTGAGCTGGATAGCAACCTGGTCGGAAAACTCCTTCCAAGGCCGCTTCGACTTCTTGAATCGGCGGACAATATCGTACAGCGATGCGGCAACCCAGAAGTACTGCTGCTTCAAACGAAGTTCTTTGCCTCGCTCAAGGTTATCGTTGGGGTATAGCACAGCACTGATGGTTTCGGCGCGTTGCTGGTCCGCCACGGAACTCTCGTAGTCACCGCTATTGAACTTTTGGAAGTCAAACTCGCCGCCAGAGGCTTTGCTGGACCAAAGACGAAGGTTATTGGTGGTAGGGGTGTCATATCCGGGGATGGGCACGTCGTATGCCACAGCCCGCACAATTTCGCCTCCCTCCCAGACATGAACGGTCTTGCCGTCCGCGTCGGTAGATTTATTTACTTGGCCAAAGAATTGAATCTATAACAAACAGTTGGGGTTCAAACACACAAAGTTTCAGCGCCAGAAAATTCCATAAGCAAGACATCTTGTTGGTGGGCCGACTTACATCAACATTGACATCGTGGCGAGGGAACTCCCAAGGGTTGAAGTCCAGCCAGTAATCAGGAACTTCGACTTGATATCCATCGATGATCTCCTGCTTGAAGATACCATAACGATAACGCAGGCCGTATCCCCAGGCAGGAAAGTTCAAAGAAGCTAGGCTGTCGAGGAAACAAGCGGCCAAGCGGCCAAGGCCACCATTTCCAAGGGCAGCATCATGCTCCTGTTTGATCACGTCTTCAACCCTGAAGCCAAGTTCATCCAGCCCATCTAATTCGAGTCAAAGTTAGTCAGAAGGGGAAAGTGAAACACACAAAACCAGGCCATCAATTGGACCCTGAAGAGTAACAGACAGACCTTTTGCAATGTCCTTCAAGCCAACATTCAGCATAGCATTATCCAAAGCTCTGCCCATCAAAAACTCCAAACTCAGATAGTACACTCTCTTGGTGTCACGGTACGTCTGCCGCTGCTGGGTCTTATTCCAGTCGATAATGAGACGGTCCCGGAAAGCCAGGCTTGTAGCCGAATAAGCTGCAACCTCGTCGCAATTGAACATGCTTCGGGCCAGGGTCGTTTCCACATGTCGAACGACTTCTCGCTCGAAGCCATTCTTGTCGCGGAAGCTGGTTACTTGGTTTCGCTGCCAAGCCTCACGCTGGGGCTCGGGGATGGATGCTACATGGTA
Organism: Epichloe elymi; assembly: GCA_023658475.1. Taxonomy (NCBI): domain Eukaryota; kingdom Fungi; phylum Ascomycota; class Sordariomycetes; order Hypocreales; family Clavicipitaceae; genus Epichloe; species Epichloe elymi. Next base: position 2,166,170 of record CP098274.1, read on the forward strand.
CGTTCCCCCGTCAGACTAAGCTCAATCCAACGCAGTACAATAGATGCAGATGCCCGCGCTTGGTACACTTGATTCTAAACATGTATCACGCATTGTGCACCACAAACGAAGGCCAGCAGCACGAACAAGAAAGAACAAGAAAGAACAAGAAAGAACAAGAAAGAGACAACGCTGGAGACACACATACCTTCGACACTCTTGATCTCCCCGGCACCAAAGCCAGTAAATGTTCGTTTATGCTTGGGACGAGAGATGCCTGCGGGCCCAACCCCGCCGGTAATGTCCACAATGGGAGCTCCAGTGGAGGGGCGTCTCTCCCTCGTCGGCAGTCGCTGCTGTTCAGTCGCCATGGTATCGTCGTCCCTGCGAAAGCAGCACGTCAATAGTAGTCGATCAGTTCCCACGTAAAGCAGGATTGAATAGGGGGAAGGTCTCGGATCAAGGGCGCTTCCTCCTCAGGGTATTTATCTCGCAAGCCAGCAAAAGCGCAAAATCCCAATCTTGGGTGGTTCAACCGGCTCGATCACCCTGGGTGCGTGCGCCTTTTGCGGGCGGGGAGCTATGGTGGGGCCAAACGTACGACTCAGAAAGCGGGGTGATCAAAGAAGCAGGGGTGGGGGGAGAGAGGGGGGGGGGGGCGTTTGCCAGAAGCTTCCGAGCTAAGCTAAATCGAGTTCAGTTTCCCCAGATGTTGTCGAAACACTGCCTCAGAGAATAACAGCGAGGAAGCCTCAATCGAGCAAACAAGACACCATGAGACGATAGGGAGAACGAAGCTGGGGCATCTACGAAGAAAAAGAGAGAAAGGGGGGGCCAGGACGAGGGGAGAGAAGAGATTAAGAAGCAAACTCAGCCCATCGTAACGGACGGGAAAAGCACCTTGCTTAACCTTGACACGCCTTGTCTCCTTGAGTTTTCGTGACATCATTGTGGCCGGCCATGCGACATGGAACGCCATACGCGTGAAAATACAACCGGTAAGTCCGGCCGCGTCGACTTAGCGATGCATGCAACCCATTGGCGAAGCCGTTGTCGTGAGCAACCCAGGGTGCCAGTGAGAGTGAGTGTCATTCATTCCCCCTCACATAACCTCACATAATGCCCGTACCAAGTTGTCCGCCTCGCACGCAATTTCCTGAGTTGAGATCGCAGTATTCTTATGTAGCCTCCCTCATTGAGCCACGAGTGCTCCACAACATCTACAGCACATCTGTATCGCAAGCGAGTCCACGGCATCGCCAGATGGGTAAAAGGGTCTAATACGATCCAGACCGGAACTAAGGAGCCCCAGGTTCCCAGGTTCAGGTTCCACCACAACCACTTTCCCCCACTCATTCATCAGATACCAGCTCATCTTATACCAACAAGGTTGCTCGTCCAAGGAGGATCCAAATGCAGTACAACCTTCACTCGAGTCTTCCCACTGGGCGGTTTTTTTTTTAAATTTTTTTCAATGCTACAGTTTGGATTTTAGAGAAGAAAAAAGTGATTATGTGGCCATCTATGACGTGACAGAGGGATCCTAAACACGATCCATCACCCCCTCTCGTCGGCCAACGGCTTTAATTGTGGTCATTGTGGTCATTAGTGAGCGCGTCAAAGAATCCGCTCGCAATGTCTGCCGCCTCCTGGGTCGTATCCTCCTGCACTTCAGTCGCTACGCACATGTGCTTCGACGGCAAGTGTATTACCGGGCCAAAGCTCGTTGGTGTGCCCATATATTACCTATCCAACTCCGTCGCACCAAGGAGTCATCACCAAACATTCCGTCATTGCCACCCGGCGTGGTCCAGTGTCTTGTTTCCCGTAGTCAAGCAATACCAGCCGAGGTTTTGCAAGCACTTCTTTCCGTAGCTCCGTTCTTTCGCTTTCTCGAGTTGTATGGCAAGGTAAAATTCGTTGAGTTTCCTGCAATTTCAAAGGCAACTTCAGTTGAGGCTCCTATGGAGTCACCAAACACAGTTTGTTTTTTTTTGTTTTTTTTTTGATAGGACGGGGTCGAGAGTTTTATGAGCAAAATGAAGAGAATCAAGACGCCACCATAAACTCCTTGAATGCTCTAGGACGCCTGCACCCCGTAGCCCGCTTGCTTGCTCGTATCATCTAGCCATCGCGGTGGCCTCGTCATAGAATTCCAGAGTCCTTGAGAGCATTATTTAATATTGTTTCTTTAACAGCGGCGAATACTAATCGAATGTTGGATGTGTCGGTCGCTTGCGTTAAGCTATGCCGGTGTCAGTCAACTCCAGTCGAGGGAAGTGATCAATACAGGTGCCTCCGTTCCGTGACTTACTGCGGGTATAAGTTCAAATGTGCACGATTTACTTGGTTGAACCGCCACAGTAAATACTTGGCGGCTTTGTTGACGTCGTTGCCTCCTGAGTAATCGGGGAAATAGTTCCCCAACGGAGATCGCGTTAATTTTTGTTTGAAAATGTCAACCTTGTTGAGGAACAAGATGATGCTTGTTCTCATGAACCAGCGCGAGTTCACTACAGAGTCGAACAGCAACAGACTTTCCATCATTCGATTCTGGTGTCATCATCGTTAGCATATTGCTCTACTACGCGGAAGTTGACCGGACTGTCTCACCTGGCTACTCTCTTCAAGGAGTACTTGGTCATATTCCGAGAGGGCAACGCAGAAAATAATCGACGTAACGTTCTCAAAGCAGTGAATCCACTTCTTCCTCTCGCTTCGCTGTCCACCAACATCAAACATACTGCAGAACTGTCAGTCACACAAAGTCCAAAGAGAAAGGGGGGGTAACCAATGAGGTTCATCCCTGGGTCAAACGCACTGTATACTAAGTTGGCCCATTTGAAATCGTGTTTCGTATATGCCAGTGGTTTTGGTACGAGCTCGTAAAACGTCCATCTCATTTGGGAGATAATCAGTCGCAACTATTCGCATTACCTCTTGGAAGAAGCTGCAAAGAGGAAAATGTCAGTACTGTCATGACAGATTGTAACATGCCCAAAGTCGGGTTACACTCACTACTCTGCCGAGTCCATCAGATAAAACTCGGTCTGATGCTCCATCAATCGGTCTTTTGCAGGATCCGCCCACAGTGACTGTACAGCAACGCCGACTTGAGGGTCAATGTGCGCTTGAGGGCCGGATTCGGCCTGATACGATAAAAGGTAATCAACATAGGTTCTGTTTTCCTTCATCTGCGGCTCAATCTCGAATTGCTGCATCGCTGTTATGACGGCCTTGGCGCATTCAACAAGATTCTTGAAGACGGTGGGCCTATAATTGTACAGTTCATCTTCTGAATAGCCTTTGAGGTGGATAATCTTCATTTGCTTGACGATGGTGGACTTGCCACTCTCGCCGGATCCTGTGGGCCAATTGTCAGTGTTCTGTGTCCAGGGTGTTTGTATGAGCGACTGCTCGTGTGGGAAGCCATACCTAACAATAAGATCTTGCATTCTTTCCGTAGTCGTCTTGAATCCTCTTCAATTACTCTATCAATGGCTTGGCTCTTCTTCTTCTGTTCTGCCTCCTCGCTACTTGAGCTCATACACCCACCCATCGTGAAGGCCCTTACGGCTCGACGCTAGCACGTCGGCGCGGATCTAGGACCAGAGTTGATCTAGGGGCTATCGGACTTGGAAATCAACAAAGGCGTATCTATAGTCCGCAGCTCCGCATGCGCATGGCAGCACGGGAATCGTCACGGTCGGATGCGCTGGCAGAGAGAGACGGACGGGCTGCCGATGGTTTCGAGGACGAGGAAGGGTCGGACAATGGGCGAAGGAGGGTCGCTCGTTTCCAATTTTCGCAACAATGGGGCAGAAAGTCGACCATGGGCCGGCTGCCTTTGTCGTGCAGGTTCTGTTGCTCTCTCGGCTGCCCTGCGCTTTTAGGTCGCTGCTTCGCAAGGCTGCTCGCCACGGCCAGGTCGAAAAGGTACAACGAACAGCGAGCGATCGTATCGAGATTCGAGGCGGTGGGGCGAGATAGATTGAGCAAAAGCCGGCCTTGATTCCTGTCGATGTCGACTCGTCTTTATTGCCCGTGGGAGCCGGGACAAGTCCACAGTTAGGACAGAGATGATGAGTGTGAGTAAGTGCTTAACGTGTAGCTGAGAGACGGGCAACACGAGAGAGGTGAAAGGTTCAATTGTCCCAAGGCTAGCAGCGTGGAGCTCTCCACCGGAGTCGGGGTAGAATGGAGGAGAGCAACCCTCGAGCGCTTGGGGCAGGTGGGTGGGCGGCATGCGCAGGTTGGCAGGGGACGTTTAGATGACGGGGTGCCGGGGGTACATGTGACAGCCAGCCAGTCCAGTCCAAGTCAACCTTGCAAGTTGAGCAGCGGACAGCGGCTGGGCTGGGCGACTGGGCGACTCTGGGCGACTGGGCGACTGGAAGTCCACTGGATTTAGCTAACTTTGGCCTGTTGGCCTAGTCTGGTCAAAGAAAGTGTGGATATGTGGATGTGCAGGGGGCCAGTCCAACCCCAGTCAGCCCAGCCATTCTGGACGTTTGACAGGTCCGGCAGCTGGCAGTCTGGCACAGGAGCCTTTTGATTCTGTCTCCTCTTGAGGCCATCCCGTGCTCAGGCACATACATATGGAGGCACTAACCCATGTGGTCAAAGATTAAACTATCCGACTGCGACTGGCGTGTTCTTTCGCATTGGTGGATTGACAGTCCTGGCTGGTTGCGACGGTGTCAATCAGACGCTGGGATTATCTTCCTGGAAAGGGGAACCATGTTATCGTACATATATATCCCCATTGTCTTCTTGCATCATGTAACATCACTCTATTTATGAGGAAGTACGGAGTAAGCTAACAAGCTTTCTTACTGCGTGGGCGGCGACCAGCAACCCAGGTCTGTTCTGTGGTTTCATTCTAGGACATTTTGTTGGCTAGCAAGCTAGGTTCTCAAATAGTGAACGTGTACTGACAAAACACATTCTTATAAAAATATCTGTAGTTGTGGTGCAGTACTAAATTAGCGATTTTCCCCAAAAAAACTCAACAGTGCGATGTACGTATGACATCATTGTCTCAACCCCCGGCGGGACTCGAACCCGCAATCTTGAGATTTGGATCCCCTAAAGGGAGGCTTGTAGTAGAAGTCTCACGCCTTAGCCATTAGGCCACGGGGGCTTTTAGAATGAAAAGCCGGCCTCTATTTGCCATTATAGACAATTTTTTAAATGTATCCCGAATGTTATGAAGTTATCCCGCAGCTTCCAAGGTAAACATGGAGGTTTTAGCAACAATAAGAGATATGGTATACACATTATCTGCGATAGCTTCGCATAATAAATTTTAGGCATCGCATTCGTTTGTTCGAGATCTCGTTTACGCCTCATGGGCAACACGTCAGGTAGAAGGTAGATGATACTTGCCCTTTTAGAGTGGCTGTATGTTAGTGTCGACTGAACCAGTTCCTTAATTGTCGACTAAAACCGACCCGCGACTTCCTATGGTCGCCTATTGCAATCAGTCAGCATTTTGGCGGCGCGCCCATCTCAACTCGGGTGCTCGGGCTCGTGCTAATCTCCACGTAATAACTGGAACGCCATGTGGCCCATGCTTATAGGGGCAAACCCATGCACATACGAGACAGCAGACAACGTGCCGCATGCAGGTCGAAGAACAAAACATCAACCCATACGGATATACAGGATATACATATTACATATGAGTTCTTCGACCTGCGGCACATTGTTTGAACCTTGTTGAGGAAATTGAAAGACCGGCATCCCACATGGCAAGACCCACAGATGCAAACTCCTGATTCTGAACACCCTCCATCTGGATTATCAGGAAAATGAGCCGTGGAATCTGGGCCAGTATTATCAGAAGCGTCATGTTTGCATCCGCCAAGCTCTTTTTCGACGTCATATCGCAAGGGGTTCCCGCCCCGGCACGGGCACGGGTAGAAGAAGAACAAGCTCGGTGTCAACCCGCCATCGTCCGAGAGTATGTGCCGAGCCAAACAGGCAAGGCTAATTTAACAGACCACACACTGGTCTACATCGACGATTTTCCACGTGTCGGGATTCGATACCCGATCACTGGAAGCGACTTGATCAATTTGGACCCTTGCCAGGGGGACCAGGGGGACCAGGACCACGTACTGACTAAAGACATGAGTAGGCGGTAGGCAGCCAGTTCAATGACTCGCCCAACGAACAGATGCTCTGCTTCGGACATTTGAGTCTCTGCGTGTGTCAGTAGAAGCTACATAGTATCGTGCATCATGCCGCAGCCAAGAGCTTGCTTCATGCCCTGGGGATCCGGAGCGTTGATCATGGTCTGGGTCCGAAGCCATGAAGTACCTGGTAGTTATGGAAATTAGGGTAAATTGACCCGTTTTTTTTGGCGGACGTAGAATCAACCAATCACTGCGCACGGAATGATGAATCAGGCAGCGCCGGGTTGTGAGTGCAATGGTCGGTCGAGGAAGTGACCTGCAAAAAAAAAAAAAACCGCCATAAACAATGAGCGTTTTCTCAACTTAAGCTCTAGGACATTTGATGCATGATAATTATACGCCTGGTGATGGCTTGATTCTAGCGCCAGCTCTTGTTAATGGCGTGGACAGCACTCGTCGAAGGCGTCATTCAAGAACCCACTCCACTCAAAGCCGGCACGGTACCTGATCCTGGGGTTTGATGATGTGTTATCCCTCTCTTTCCTCTTTCCTCTTCCTCTCTGTCTTGGCCGCAACCATTTCAAGGCCTTGCGCGGACGGACGGCACGGGCCGAACCTGGGATTATCCATACGAGAGAAAATGTCGTTGGAAACAATGGAACGGAAACAAATTTACTGCAATGAACGATGGAGCAATTGTGTGCCAATTTGAACCAACAGACTCAAATCGTGGCATGTGCTGTCGACGACTTGTCGTGAAATGGCACCTCCTGCAGGGTAGGCTGCACATGTTGGCAGCCACAGACAGCTAGCTCCCTTTTTGGTGGCCGCCCGGTTTCCAAGCTGGACTGTATGTAGAACTCCTTAGTTGACGGACATTGGTCCCGTGAACCACACCACCAGGTCTGGCCAGCCGGGCCGAACTATGATTGTTCCGATATTAATCTCCACCGCATTGACACTTCACCTTGCATACCTCGCGCGACGTCACGTCAACGAAGCGACTGGCAGATGAACTGCTGACAATTCCTACCCTCACGTAATTTTAATCGCCACGCTTTGAACCCAACGTTGCCAGCCCGTCGCTGCGTAAAGTCGTACGGCAAGCCATAACCGCCCGCCTCACTGCTGACGTCGACCCCCGAGGGATTGAACTCCTTTATCCGCGCGACTCGTACCACGATCCTGCATTCTCATTATCCTCGCTCAAAGATCAATTCAATACAAAATTTTGACATCTGGATCTGGGTCGGGTTACGCAGCATTGCACAATCTCTATCAGTCTTGACCTTTTATCTTCCCGGCCCAACATTTCGCATGGCGTTGCTTTTATAGTTGCAGACGAATACATACAAAAAAAAAGAAACAATCACGGGCCTTTTGATGCGATATACTTTTCTGCGACAATGGCCTCTGCAGATGGGAAAGACGCACCCAACGACACAAGCTCGCCGGACGGAACAGAAGCTCCTCCCGCGCTAACTTCGGTCCCTCTTACCGACGAGAACAGCCTGAGTAACAACGGATTTTCGCCGCTGGTAACAGTTGTCGGGTTTCATCACGCCCGAGGACCGGAGGTTGAGACTTGGTTCGGTGCTGGAGATGGGATCGATCCAGCTATCAAATACAATTGGCCGTTGCTGCCTTTTATGGCATTGAGCGACGGAGCCCATGCGTGAGTCTATGCTGGCAAGGCAAAAACCATTCCCTGGGTGATACAGGACTGACCCAAGACCTAGATCCGAGGAGGACTTCTCCTACTTCACACTCTTGAAGCCCAAAACAGACTCGGAACCCGCCACATCACTATTTGGAATCTCATGTACAAGACAACTCGATTCGTTCCAGCTGATAAATCGGCCAGCAGATGTAACCAGATCTACGGTGCAAAAGGCTGTGGTTGTAATTGCCGACAGTCCCCAAGGTTTCGGCATGTTGCGCGAGAGACTCAGCATTGTCACCCAGGCTTGGTTTGCGCAACGGGAATTCACGGATACAGACATCTTGCGACGATTTCAGGAGAGTCTCGCAGATGAGAAAGCGAGAGGTACACTGAAAGATGAGAGCGAGCGGGATCTGCACTTGGGCATGAGCTTGCGTGAGCTCATTCATGAGTTCAAGTGGCAGGCTCTGGTGCTACTCAAGTGCTGTTTGTTGCAGCCAAAGGTACGAATCGCATGTGCTTTGTTTCTGCCTTCACGTTCTCCTTGGCACTAATATCAGCCAAGATGCTATTTTTCGGGTCCAGATGTGACAGGCTGTGTATGGTCCAATTCTCTCTCATATCTTTGATACCTGGTCTCATCCGTAACCTGCAAGACTGTGCCGACCCCGAATTGCACAGCTACGAAACAAAACTCGCCCAACCCACCAGCTTGCAAAGCAGCAATCGAAGCTCTCTGCTATCTTTCATGGGGCTACCCTTGCAAATATTTGGCAAAGTTCGTTCATGAAGCCCCCCCAGGCCTCCAGAACATCCCTTTGATGACTTGAATTACTAACAAAGCACGTAGGGTGGCTTCTTCGGCCCGTACACGCCACTGCAACAGCTCGACATCTTGGCCGACTTCGGAACCAAATCCTACATCGTGGGCAGCACCAACTCCCTTCTTCTTCAGCAGAAGGATCGATACAGCGATATCCTCATTAACCTAGATGAAGACACTATCAACATCACTTCGCCCTCGCTAAAATCAGCGCTGGCCCTGACTCCGGCGGATCGTAGATGGATCGACTTCCTGACCCACGAGGTGAATGAGACATGGGATGAAGCCAACCCCAGCAGACCGAAAAACATGCAATACGTGGGAAGCGAGGAGTTTATTAGATCGCAGTTCGAAGCGTACATGCTGGGGTTGATATCTTCGGTCAAATACCACAACTTTTTGGCCGGCCAAGGAGATGACATGTCAAGCCTAGGAGCCGACAGCGACCCAGCCGCTGATTTTGGGCTTGAGTGGGTAGAGGCGTGGGCCAAGACGGAAAACTATCGCATGTGGAATGTCCACACCGATACCAACCTGTTTGCCGTGTCTGAACCCAAGCATCCGTGTGCAGGCGGGTTGACCGTTGAGGACATTCAACGCAGAGTGGCAGACCAAATCAAGGATCTTCACCTAGACGAGCGCCTGGCACAGGGCCGAGACATTCTCGGAAGAAATCTGACCGCAGGCCGCGAAAAGGCCTCGACCATGTTCAACAAACTCTACTCCGACATAGAATACCTACGAGAGTCACAACGGCGCCGTGCCGAAGAGACGCGCACCCAGGAGCCAAAGTCTCCCACGGACAAGGGCGCTTACCCAGTCGATCTCGCCAAAGCCCAACAAACCGTCAACACCGTCGGCGCCAAGGCAAGCGCCTACATGTCAAGCTGGGCGACCTGGGCAGGCGAGAAGCGCAAGACGGGCGGCTGGGGCGCCGGCTGGGGCAAGAAGAACAGCAACAACAACACCACCACCACCACCACCACCACCAACGGCAGACCTTCTAGAGTAGATTCTTCCTCTCCATCCATAAGCCCCATCGAGAAGGATTATCAAATGGTCAGCCAGCCACAGTCCCGATCGACGTCCACAGACGAGTACAACGCCCGCCCCCCCACACACGCGTCCTTCAGCGAAAGCATCCTCTCCCAGGCGAGCGACCGTCCCCTGACAGCCTTCTCCGACGACGCCGACAACGCCGACCATGAGGCCTCCCACGACGTGTCCGCAGCATCATCGCCCCATCCCGGCACCAAACAACATACCTCCTCCGAAACCCCAAAAGATGACCCCCAGGCAACACCTACACCACACGATGATGGCTTCCGAAAAGAAGATGTCGTTGGTGCAGCGTCCCCCACCACCGAGTCACCACCGGACGAGTCCTCCGTGGAGGAGAAACATGCAATCTCCCGCTTGAACTAGTCAACATGTATTTCAGGGAAAGTGGAATTTAGGAAGGGCCTCGTTGGTTCATTTAGATAGGAAAAGCCAAGGGAAGGGGCATTGCCATGTAAATATACGGCATGCGTTCTACAGGTAGCGAATTCGTCAAGGTCATCCTACCCGTACGCCTCTCGACGCATTCAACTCCCGTCACCTCATCTGATTCATTCTTGAGCGTGACGCTACTGGACAAACGTGTGAGTTGGACCTCGTCATCACGTTCATGTCGGAAGGGTGTGAACAACAAGGAGTGCCCGTGGACTCTTTTGAAACACAATAACGAGGGCAGACAAGTCCATTACACAGAATGCTGTTTCTCCCTCGACTCTTGATCTGTATCTATTTTTCATACTGCTCTGGTTGTGTCTACAGACCATACCGATATACTTCGAGCCTGTCCTACGTCACAAACTCCCGTCCTGCCTCTTGACGCACAACAATCAGAAACAAAATGATTATGAACAAAGAGTATGATGCCAAGGCAAACCATCAAGCCGATGCTCGCCTTGCGCCAATAAAATATAGCATGTATTTGCTGTGAGATGGTTTGAATCACTTGGTCCCACTCATGTTCCTTGCACCCAATTCGGCTAGGATCAAGTCCCTAGACGTTTTTGTCAAGGCTATAATGGAAAACTCGCCGTTCCTGTTGCTGCCAGGGATATGATGCGAGTGGAGCCATCTCCGCATGAAGAGGCGTGGTTCAATCAATGCCGAGGTGTGTTTAACAAACAGGGTTGTTTGTGGAGCTGCAAAATTGTTTTGAAGGAGTGTATGTAGATCGTACAGCCATCCAGTCTCGCACAAAACATGACCGCCGTGCATAGGAGCGACGGCGACGAGAAAACAATCCAGCTTAGGCGAGATAGCCCAATTCATCATCATCAAGGCGCTCGAGGTATTCCTTGTCCAGAAGGATCTCTATGCACTTTTTGATGTCGCCCACCTTGGGAACAAATCTTGAACGGATTTGGTTGATGGTTTCACTGACCAGCTGAGTGTGCTTCATCTTCTTTCGAGCCTTCATGATTCGCACAATAGCAGACTGCCAAACAAGTTAGAAATTGGATTACTCACAGCACGATACCACAACGCGATGCAATGGGTTTGCCTCACCTGTAGAACCAGCTTCCGGTCTTCCTCAATGGTCTTATTGGTTTCCACCTCTTCTTGCTTCGCCTCTTTGACACCGCCCAAGTTTAGGTTTACTCGAATCTTTTTGCTCTTGAAGTCATAATTGAGGTTGAAGGATTTTCCTGCACTCGGCTTGTCACCCGAGGCACCAGACATCAAAAGCACCTTGGCTTTGAGTATAACGGCGAGCGCTTGATCCAGGACCTCACTGCTGAGTTGCGTTGCGCTGAGAATGTCATCGTAAGAATAAGTATCCTTCTCATTGAATAGAAGTAGAATGGCCATTTGGTAGATGGAAACTTGGAATGTAAAGGGTGTCTTGCTGCTCTTGCAGTACCCAGTTCTGATTTCACCCTTGCAAAGATGCCACAGCCAAGTAAGCTTGCGGCCATCATGCTTGTGTTTGTAAAATCGGACAAAACGCTCAATCTCGGCGGCAATCTCGGCGGGTGGGTGAAAATTGGTGCTCGGCGGTGTCAGCGGCCAGAAACCGGTACCGAGGATAGAGAAAGCCGAGTCCACCGTCTTGGGGGATTCAATGCTGTCGAGATGATCTCGGAATTCTTTGTTCAGGTCCTTGGAAATTTGCATGTCTTGGAACATGCGCTGTAGCTTGTTGGTATACTCAAAACCACATGCCTCCTTGAGCTTGCTGATCATGCTGGTCTCGGCATCATCTGACGACGAGTTGCTGTGAACGAGTCGACGGGCGAGCATGCGGGAGTAAAACTTTTGAAACACATCCTTGTCCTCAATGTACCTGAAGACAGTCATAATCTGAGTCAGGGTGCCCTCCAAGTCGGCTTCTTCGATGCTGGTGCTGCTCTTTCGTAATAAAACGTCGGTATACTTGGCCAAGAGTTCGGGCGATTTGCTTGAGCTCAATTTGCATACTTCGTTACGATTGACAAACTCCCTGCACGCATTGTCGAGTGATCGAGTGAACTCGGGTTCGTCGTTGAAGGCTTGCCTAACTAACAGCTGGTATTGTGAATGAACCTCGAGAAGAGCATCGACATAGATTTTTGGCTCAAGCTTGTCACCCTCCGATGACTGAACCTTCTGGACAGCGGCAAGACCGGCTTTGCGCACGTGGGTTTCAAATCTTGTTCTGAGAGGCTCGAGGCCGTCGGGAATGCGGGAAAGCAAGTTGTACATCCTTGCCATATCCTCCTCTCGGTCGTTATCCAAGAGGACCTGGAACTCCTCGCGCAACAGGGTCGAGTGATCGGCAATTAAAGCCATGTTGCACGTCTTCTTCAAGGACATTGCAATGTCCTGGTGGAGATACATGCTCACTCTCTCCTCCTCCTCCGCCAAACGAGCCTCCGCCTTCTTCATGTATTCGACCACGCTGTTCTCGGCAACAAATTGTTTTGATTCAGCCTGGTAGAATTCCCTAGTTGCTACCAGGAAAGGTCGCTCGAAGTGGTAACGATAAACGTCCAATGTTGATCTTGACGGATCCGCTTCATCCAAGCCGAGGGATACGAAGGAGTCGACCACTTGCTTGATCTGCCCATGTTCAATCGTTTCACCGTTTCGTTGTTTTTCCACGAGTTTGAGCACCGCGTCCATGACCTTGCCCGACACCTGTTCGAACAATACTTTGCGCCATTGGACCAGGTGCAGAGTATACACGTCGTATACGCTCTTTTTACCCTCGTCAATCTCTCGCTTAACCCAGTGACGGTTCAAGTAACGAAACAGGTGATGGATATACTTGGCTGCAATGGTGTATCGGCTCCATTCCTTGATGTAATATGTGAGGAGGGCTTCTTCAGTGTGTGATTTTGATTCTTCGACCAGCTGCTCGAGATGCCTCTGAAGGTACTCAATCAGGTTGTTGTAGAGTTCCTCACCGAGTAAATGAGCTGCGTTGACACAGACAGCGTTAGCCAATCTAAAAGTGGCCGTCTTATTCTGAACCGAAAGAAGAGCTGCAGGTGATGAAAAGACAGCTTACCGCCGCGGTGATTAGAGTGCATAGCCGGGCCGGAAAGACCAACAGCTTTTTGCGATGTGCAAAAGTTGTGAACAGCACTGGAGATTTGGAGTGTCAGCATGATGTAATGGCCAGACTCAGCATCCAGTTGGCAGTGAACGCACGTGTATACCCCCATGTACATCTGCATATCGATGCCCTGTTCCAAATCGTTCATGATCCGGGCGATGCCTGCCTGAAGATAGGTCCATCTGCAATTACCAGCATGGTCAGCAAGTTGATACCCAAGGTTGTCGAGCGGACAAGCAAGAAGCTTACGTCGCGCCAATATCCTCCCGGTTGGGCACCGGGGGCATCTGGCTAGCAATAGCCAGCCGCGTAGCCATGTTGTTCGAAAAAGACGTGAAGATGGTCGCAAACTGGCGGCGCGGGGTTATGTCGAGGGGCCCAGGCTTCCAAGGGTGGTTCGCGGGTCCGCTTCGTGACACCTTGGGACCTTTGTATGTCTTTTGAGTGAGAAGGAAAGAAAGAGGATAGGCTACGCGGAGTGGATCACGCGTGTGCCAAAGGAGGAAGGCGGAAGACGGAAGGTTGAAGGCGGGATTCGCGATGACGGATTCGTTTGTCGTGATCAACGTGGAGGACGACAATGGCGCTGGGAGGAGACTCTGCTATGCGCGTGAAGGGTCGGACTCGGCACGTGTCACACAAAAAGGAGGAGTCTCTGCGTCTTCACAGTCGACTTTTGAGCCGCAGCAAAGGAAGAAGAGAGACAGAGGGGAAGGAGGGGAGGGCCAACAGGATGCTCGATGTGATTACATGTAATAAAGGTGGTGGAGGGTTTGTCTGAACAGCGCCGAGTTTCCTGGTCTGCTTGTCACAGCCATAATCATCAGCACGTCCACCCACTTACTTGCAGTTGAAGTTGGCTCCGTATCCACCGCCCAGCTGGCAGCCACCCCTGGTCGAGTCAAGTCGACTTCTCTCAGCCCATCACTTATGTAAGACAAGACACAAGACACCAGGCGTTGACCATTTTCGTGGGCGGATTCATGTAGAAATTTATAAAAAAATGTGTATAGAATCATGTCTAATGGCCTGTTGGCTTATGTACCTCTAAGGATCAGCACGCCATCATTGTCATGTGGGCAGCTCGTCTCCCAGTCCGCTGTTGCCCTCGAGGTGCTTGGCATTGAACCTTTTATTTTTTTTATTTTATTTTATTTTTTTTGGAAGACTAGACTGCTCGAGCTGGAATAAAGTCCAATACAGGCCAGACAGTGCTTTCATCATGATGCATGCCATATTCCCTGTCCTTATTATATGCCGTGCGCTTGGCGAAACACGAACCGCTACTTGGCCACACCGCTATTAACTTCAATGTGCTGGACACATCCAGAGACAGAGCCGTGATTTTGCCCTACAAATGCTACCATTATTTCCCAACAAGAGCACTTCCCATCACGCCACAACGCCCAGTCGACGCTCTCTCTTGTAGCCAGTGAGACGCCGTAAACCTTGCCCATGCATTAGAAACAATCCCACCGTGTTCACCATCATACGTTGGAGTCGTCATTATCGCCCCCACCTCCTCCTAGACGCTTCACCATTCGGAACACGTTGATGGCAAAAGTCATTGTCCACGAGACGAGCCCCAGCAGTTGGAATGCAGCTAGCGCCATGGATAGACGAGTGAGTGATGCATGTCGCACACCGTGGTATATGAAACTTTCAAACGCCAACGCCATACTTGAAGACTTGAATATGATGAAGAAGAGGTCCAACAGTATCAAAGAGATCTTGTCAATTGCGGATCGAAGGCCCAGTGGTTTCCCTGTATACTCGTCCCATATCATATATCCAATATAGGGGATAGCCACGCAATCCACTACTACGGCGACGACCGACTGTGTCCGCTCCGCGCTATCCTTCCTCAGGTCATTCTCCATCTGGTAGATCCGAGCAGCGATGCCAAGCGCCAGAATGGACGTGACCATGACACCGAGTCGGAAGAGTAGTGGGGACAAGGGATGTCGCATGATGCCGTTCCATATTCGCTTCGGAAAAGCTACCGTCTTTCGGTTGTCTTTGGCTCGTCCATCTGAATGGTGGAACTGGACCTTGATATCCGAATTAAAAGTCGGCTGCAGCTTGTTGAGAGTCTCGCAGTCGACAACTTGCGATTCTTCATTTGCCCTGCGGCCCCAGGACGACGAATGTACAAAGTCTTGCCATGACATGGCGCCCAGAGGGGGAGCTGGTTTGTAGTTGGACACAATGACGGGCTCGGCGGACCGTAGGTGATCCCATTTCCTACCATGCATAGACGCACGCCCATATCGCAAGAAATGGGGAATTCGGGACCTGGATTTCTGGGCCGGGCCTAGTTGAGGATCGTCCCAACCGATGAAGCCGTCTTTGGATACGCGGCGTTGTGGCTCGTTGGGTGTAAAGTTGCTTTGACGCTGCACGATACGGGTCGGGGGTTGCAAAAGACGTAGTTGTTCCTCGCTGGCCGGACCGAATCTCTGTTCGTAGGAATCGATCCAGGCTTTGCAAAGGAAATTTTTGTTAGTAATAATTCGAAGAAGGATGGGGGGGGGGGGACTGAACGGCGTCGAGGTGTTGTGGAAAATGGGGATGCCATACGAGGGAGAGACCTGGGAGGCCGTAGACGAGAATGAGAGTTGACAGCCGCACCACCATAGTCGTGGGAAGAGATTTGAGCGTCGGATGAAGCCGATTCCCCAACCGTTCTAGTGGGCGACGACGAAAGAAGCGCGTTGGACTCGGGCATCGTCATTCCTGGTGCTGGTCTCTGTGGCTACAGCAGCGACAGCAGCACCAGAGGATACAGCCACGCAAGATGCCGTTGCTAGCAGCTTTGCATGGTCCTTTTTCGTTGACGGACGCGCTGCTTCTGAAGTGTCGTTGCGCGGGCGGCGGCGTCCGTTTTGTGTGAGGAAGTTGGCGCAAGTGACGAAGTTGGACACCAGACGTGGAATGGTTTGGTTTGCGCCAACCAAGGCAAGAGACAGCCATGCGTCAGTTCGGTGCCACTTGCCGCTAGGACTCGGACTAGGACCGACCCTTGCTCAACCTGTAACCTTGTTGACCAAGGGAAAAAAAGGAAGCTTCATCGTGTTGACATTTGTATGCAGGCCTTCCTGGCGTCTGCTGCGTCCAGAAGGCTGCAATTTGACCAGATCAGACGCTTTTAGTTTATTACTCCGTAGCCCGACAAGGGGTTTAAGTTATGGCCGCGTTTGTGCCCGTTGGTGCGTAACATAGGTTTTGATGCTGCCCCACCACTCATTCTCCTCCGCTGGGTGACAGGCTGATGAGGGCCCAGCCAGCACGACGAGGCTTGACGTCACCTGATGGCGCGACATGCCCGCTCCTCCAACCGGCAGCCACGCGTTGCCTCGAGGGCCATGCCGTGAGTAGTGACACTAAGAGAAAGTACCTACTCAGGTACCGCCAGCCAGAAACTTTGGACGAAAATCACAGTTGCTGGCATCGACAACCACAACCAAGGGCCATCGAATGAATCGAGCCTCCAATGTCCACAATCTTTCGCTCCAGCCGCGCATCCTTCGTGGTTCAGGCGTTGCACTAAATCTCCTGCTCAGTTGGCTTGAAACTCATTCCATCGACTGACTTTAGCAGAGCTGACGCTTTTGGCCCGCGTGAACTCACAGCTCCAGCTCATGAATTCAAATTTCGAATTTTGACACGCCACCTGCATCCAGTGCCTGCTTTCCCGACCTGAGTCAGCATGCAGCCAGGACTCAAAGCAAAGGGCAGAGGGCTCCAAGAGTTCGCAAGGGGTAAATCTGACAGCAATGCACACTACAACGCCCCTTCTGACAAGCCCTACCAACCCGACCCAGGCAGGCGTTCGGCCACACCCAGTGCAGACTCATATCAGCCCAGCCGACAAGAGATCGCGGAATTTGCCAGACTGCCGATTCCTGGTACTGCCCCAAAAACTGTCGGCAGTCCTCGAGCAAGCGCTCCTCTGAGAAGCATCCATCGAGTAGATTCGCCAGTCCTACACGGGTACGGGTCGCCAAAACGTCAGCCTCGGGGGAAGCAGATTCAGACTGCCGCAGCTCACCATGGCATATTTTCAGGATCACAGCTTGGAGAAAATTTCATGAACTCGGGTCTCACAACACCCACCAATGACCCAGAGGCGTTGGAAGTTGTACAAGCTCCCGAAATCAAGGTAGAAGAGCGCATGGAAAAAAATCAAGTCCAAAGGATGGCCCCCCGGCATGTTCCCCCTTTGGACATCGAGAAACATCAGTTCTCTGTAGAAGTGGATGGCCGGCTCTCAGTGGTGCCGGGGTTGAATCGCCATAATCCGTCTCATATGAACGACGGGTTCTACAGCAGCAAAGGGTATAATCACCATGTTCGATATCAACCCAAACCTATCAAACAGACGAATCCCGCCTACAGTCACCAAGCACCGACGGTTAAAGCACAAGCTAGACTCCCAATGCGAGGAGTTCGGGTGAGCCGTGGACAACCCTCGCTGCCGAATGCTTTGCCCATTCAGGAAGAAGTTCCGCCACAAGACAGATTCACCGAGGTGGAGGAAGAAAGTTGGGAAGAACAAGCCTCAGAGAAAGTGAATGAGTCCATCCTTGTGCACGACTCTGATAATGAGTTTGATGCCTTTCGTAGATTTGGAGGAGGACCGGCATCGCCAAAGACAAAGAAACATAACGGGGCACCTATGAAACCCGCACGAGAAGGCACCCACAAGTCAAGCAAAGTCACACGCGATCTGCAGCAAAAGACTAAAAAACGCAGACGCCAAAGTCTGGACTACGACGACAAAGTCCTCAGCTCTATGACGTACCAAGATCTCCAAGGGGAGCCATTCGATGTCGTGCCACAGCTGCCAGGCATGTTGAACGGACATGACTCTGCTGCGTCAAAACTGATCACTAGGCTTGAGAAATTTCAGCAGCAAGGGGAGCGAGAGCAACACCAGTTCTTCTCACACATGTCGATTGAAGAGTGGGAGAACGCGGGCGATTGGTTCGTTGACCATTTCACAGATATCATGAACCGCTTGCGACAAGCTCGGCGAGATAAACGCAAAATGGTGGCAGCATTCGAGATGGAAGCCTCGCAACGAGAAGAGGCTATCCGCCTACGAACTGACGCGATTGACAAGAAGTTAATAAAAATGAAACAAGATGGCCAGCGTGTCGTCGGCGACAAGCATCTTTGATATGGGTCGGTTGTATGTAAGGGACCATGAGCGATGGTATGCAAGATCTTGAGCCACGAATAGATTGATGGTGGATATTGTTTGGGACTGCATACGCAGAAAAGATGGAATGAACATCGCGCCATTTTTTCCCCGGCTTTTATTTTATTTTGCACGGTGTTATGGGCCAGGCAGCATGGTGTTCAATGGGTGGTGGAAGTATTTAACGGTGCTTCGAGGGTCTGATGCACAAGGGTAATTTTGCTTTGCTTTTATTATACCCCCAAGTCATGGGATATCATATCTCAGTCAAAGGAAAGACTAGGAAGGACTAAATTTGCGATACTTGCTTGACCTTTCTATCTCTCCCGACAATCATTCGCAAATGACGACCTGGCCTGTCTATGAAAATACCCTTTCTCATGCCGTCGGTATACAGCTCGTAAGCAGGATAATACCCATCCACAAACCTAACGACTTGCTCCGGCGTCATCCCGGCCGCAGGATCCCCCTTTGCTATCCGCAGTGAGTCCTCCTGCTCTTGCCTCCAGGCATACACGTATTCTGCCTCCTCCGAGTCAATATGTATGAAGGAATCAAAAAGGTCCGTAATGGCGTCGTATTCTCTCAGCTTCTCGTTGATAAAAAGCAGATGCTCCAATCGGTGTGTATGTAATGTTCGACTAGGCGCTTTCCACTTCGCTTCTACGTCCTCATCACGAATAGGTCGAAACCCGACGGCCCATCCCTCGAATATGACGACTTGTATGGGTTCATCGCCAGGCTGATTCACGGATCTCCATTGCTCTTCAGGAAGACGGTCACCCTGGCCTGAGAAAAGGGCTTTGTCGTATCGAGGAATTCTGGTAGGTTGGCCATCTACAAGGGCTGTGAACACAGATTTGACTAGATCTACATCATGAGTCCCTGTGACTTGTCAGAACGGTCTCTCTCTCTCTCTCTCTCTCTCTCTCTCTCTCTCTCTCTCTCTCTCTCTCGGTTTTTCTTGCACTAGAAAAAATTTAAGGGTTTTCTATTGCAAGGGGATTCCGAAAATCATATACCTGGCTCCCCGCGATGCTGAACAAGCGCATTGTCGGGGTTCGCTTCCGCCAGAGCAACCTGATCTTGATGCGTGAGGTAGAAATCATCGAGGCTGAATACAAGAGTCTTGATGTTCCTCTTGGCCAGACCCTCGGCTAGTTGCGCCACCAGCGTTGTTTTGCCCACGCCTTGCATGCCATTGAGGCCGACGATGAGGGGCCGACTGGGTGAGGGCGCGGTGGACCGATGTGATTCCAGGTGGGTGAGGATGAAGGGGATGCAGATGGATGCTTTGTCGTCTGTGAATGGGACGGACATGGTGGCCAGTGAGGTTTCGAGATGTACGTTCTCTTTCATTGTTTTGTTATCACACGTCATATCGATGGCTCAAACAGTTTTCAAGGTTGCTTTCAGAAAGCGATTGAGGTCTGAAGTGCTATGAGACCCGTCCGCACGGAACCCTGCAGCGTTGTTTTGGGATAAGCCATTACAGGTACACACCCACTGTAGATACAGGTACAGTGACAGGCCAAAATGTAGAGAGGCGAGGCTTGAGTGTTCCTTCCTCTTCCTCTTTCTGTTCCTGGTGCTGTCACTGCAATTGCTCGTGACTGCTGTGCAGCTGACGCGGTGCGCCCCACGCACACCCCCCACGCACACCCCCCACGTACACCCCCCACGTACACCCCCCACTGTACCTGCCATGCCAGTCGACTTTCGGAGTACGCGGAGTACGCACGCTTGGTCCGACACACGGAGACAACTGACATGGACACTTCAACCTCAACCCGACAAGCATGCCCATCGTACCGTCCAGTCTCAGCGACCAACCGACCTCGGCCACGTCAGGCATCGATAACCCGCCCTAGCATCTGCGAGTATTCGCCGCCCATCTCTCAGCATGCGAACCTTTCACCAATGAGTCGTCAGCATGGTGTTTAGCGGCCTGCTGTCATCTTCCGAAAGGACCTCGGCAAGTCGTTCCAAGCCCAGCCAGGAGAACGAGCTGTTGCCCGAGTTCATCCACGACGAAGCCCAGCTGCCTTGTGTACCGCCCGAGAGACCAAACCTGCGTGAACTCAATACTAGCCTCGAGGCTCTAGCCCTTGTATTTCCCGACATACAGATTGAGGTGTTCCGGGAGCTGCTGTCCAACTTTGATGGCGAGTCACGGCTCGCTCTTGTGGCAAATGCATTGCTGAAGAATCGAGTCGACTGGGTCAAGGGACGATGGAAGACTGTGGAAAAGCAGGACGCCGATTCGGCGACGCTCCCCAGAAGCGACATGTTTCGAAGTAAAGAGTACATTCAGGCAGTTCGAAATCTGGCGGCACAGGAGTTTCGGCTTCTGTCAAGATCGACCATCAACGCTGTTCTGGCCGAGTCGAATCATGCATACCTGGAGGCCCGACGAACATTCGTGACTCTTTCTTCAAAATCCTGGCGCTTCACGATACAGTCGCTTTTCACGCGGCGAAAGCCCTTGACGACAGGGGAAGCCGAAAACCACCCCTTGGTGGTTTGGCGATCCACCGGACAAGGCTCAATCGTACCCACGATTCGGACAACAGGAAACGCCGAACTGGATCGCGAGTTGTATGATGCCCTCATCCGTCCTCTGAAGAATAGTATGAAAGAGGAGAGGGAAACGAAGGATCGTGGGCTAGCAGTCTTGCTGAACAACGAAGAGGCGGAAGCAGCCTCCGCCACCCACGAATGTGCATGCTGCTTTGTTGATTACACATTTGAGGAGTTCACAGGCTGCAGCAAAGACGGGCACTTGATATGCTATCGATGTGTTCAGAATTCTATCAAAGAAGCCCTGTTCGGTCAGGGTTGGCAGAGCAACATCAACACTGATACAGGCACCCTCAAATGTCTGTCCGTAGACGGATGCCCAGGCCACATCTCATCTGAATACATTCAACAAGCATTCCTGCAGGAAAAATCAGGGGTAGATATTCTTCACAAGTTGGATCAAAGGCTGGCCGAACATAGCTTGGTTGCCTCTAACGTACCGCTCATCCACTGTCCTTTTTGCCACTATGCCGAGGTCGACGATATATATCTTCCCGCTCATGAAGCTTGGCCACGGTTCAAGCTTCGCAACATTTACAATTTGATCATTCTCTTCATCATCATAGTGGCATTGATCATCCTTTCTCCGTTGGCGCTGGGCGCGGCTCTTGTTTGCGTCGTTGTCAGTGTTGAACAAAATTTTTGGCGAAACATGGGCACGGAATGGAAACATGCCGTCCACAGGCACTGCCGCCGAAGGCGTGGTCTCCGCTTCTTGTGTCAAAACCCCAAATGCGCCAGGGTCTCATGCTTATCATGTCACAAAACATGGACAGACATTCATGTCTGTAACGAATCGTCTCTGGTGGCGCTACGAACACAAGTCGAACAAGCCATGAGCTTAGCCATCAAGCGCGTGTGTCCACGATGCAACACGTCCTTTGTGAAGAATGCGGGCTGCAACAAACTCACGTGTCCATGCGGGTACAAAATGTGTTATGTGTGCCGAGCTGATCTTAGCGACGAAGGCTACCGTCACTTCTGCGACCATTTCCGCCCCGACGGCGACCCGAGACCCTGCACGCAGTGCGACAAATGCAATCTCTGGGAATCAGAGGATATCGATGCTGTGCTGGCCGAGGCCCGCGAGGTGGCTGAACGGAAGTGGAAGGAAACGGAGCAGAGAGAGCTGTCTGGTG
The DNA here is from genome assembly GCA_023658475.1 of Epichloe elymi. NCBI lineage: Eukaryota > Fungi > Ascomycota > Sordariomycetes > Hypocreales > Clavicipitaceae > Epichloe > Epichloe elymi. Next base: position 2,188,291 of record CP098274.1, read on the forward strand.
CCGAGATGGCCTATCTCGAAACCGGGGTTGCATCGCGAGGCGTACATTCGAGAATCAACCATTTCCTAACGAGCAGTACTTCGCCAAATTTGCCAGACTTCCTTGACATTATTGCCGAGGCGGTTTTATTTTGACACGGCGAGCACGCGTTTTGTTTGAATTACCTTGCCAACAGTCATTGGATAACGGGACAATGACCTGGATGGCGGCTTTGAATTCAGCGTTATTTGGCTCATTCATTTCATGCGCATAGGATTGCACATTGATATTTGGGGGCCGAAACAAATTCAGAAACGACATGGGAGAATGGAAAATGAAACGTTACGAATTCGCGCACGCATCGGCACAAGTTACGATTAGCATAAATATAGTTTTGATAAAATGCAATTCATAGATGTTATCCTTGATACTCACTCCCAAAATGATGAAAGAAAAAATTCATTAAAAGAATAAAATCAGGCATTCCCGTAGACTATGTAAAGTGCAAAAACATGATACATGACAGGCTGGAGTTTTTCCGCAGATTCCTGATCCAAGATGTCTCTCATATCTTGCTCTCCTCTCAAGAAGAGAATTTTACCGCTTCTTCTTCACCATAGTTCCCCCTATATCTTGCTCTTGTCCTGAAACCGAAATCTCTGATTCAAATCTTGCTCTTGCCCTCATCGAGCAACTCGACGGCAGCCCCACCAATAGCCAACTTGCCAGTCTCCTTGACCTTGGTCTGGAAGACGACCTTGCTGCCCTCGCGCCACATCTCGGTGACGAGGGTCTGGCCCGGTTCCACGGTGCCAGCGAAGCGGACCTTGATGTTCTTGTAGGGGCCAAACGTCTCGTAGATGGCCTTGCCGGCGACGCCAAAGGAGGCGAGGCCGTGGAGAATAGGTTTCTTGAAGCCGCCCATTTTGGCGAAGGAGGGGTCAATGTGAAGGGGACTTTTTAATTTATTTCATCACAAGAGGTGGTTAGCCAAACTGGTCGAGATGAAAATTCATGGCAAATGGGGAGGGCGGGAAAGCATATTACTTGTAGTCACCGCTCAGACGATAAATAGCTGCCTGATTATCATCCGTCTTGGTCTCGACAACCGTGTCGGGGGCACGCTTGGGAGGAACATTGGCGGCCGTGGCGGCACCACGGTCCCCGCCCTTCTTGGGGCCGTCGAAGCCGCCGCTGCCGCGGACAAAGACCGTCATTTCGCCGTAAATGACCTCCTCGCCCGTCTCCTTGTTGACGGTGGTGAGGCCCGATTTCACGACGGCGGCGTTGCCCTTGTCCACGACCTCGATGAGCTTGCCGCGAGACTCGAGGACTCCGCTCGTGGGCAGCGGGTACTTGCGGATCTCGAGGTACTGCTCGCCGTGGAGCAGCATCATGGGGGAGAAGTTGGGGAGGATGGCGTCAAAATCAAAGGGCATGTCGGCGGAGAAGAAGGGGATGACGCCAAAGGTGGGGAGGACCTGGAAGTCTTCGGCTCCCTCGAAGACGTACTTCAACTCGGTGTGCTTGGCGCCGATTCCGAGGTTGTACAGGATTGAGTCGCGCTCCTCAAACTTGAACTCGACGGGGGGTCCTTCCTTACCGATGGCGGCCTTGATGGCATCGAGGTATTCGTTGCTGGCGGGGGAGGAGGAGGAGGAGGAGGCCTTTTTTTTTTCAATAGTCACATGTTAGTATAAAGAGCTTTTGCAACGTGTTTGTGCGCGGGTAATGCTTTGGGAAAAGAAAAACCCCCAGTGTCCTCTTTTTTTTGGTCTTCTTGATTTTTTCATATGTGTTCTAGTCCTAACTAATTGTACATAAAATTCGTCGAGGGTAAAAAAAAAAAAAAATAACAAAAAGAGGTCGCTTCTTCATACCTTCTCAGCAACGTTGCCCATATTGGCCATGATCTTCATCATAGAGTCCTGAGCCTTCTCAGGGTTGTCCACGCGGTCATCGTCGAAGCTGGCAATGTTCTTCCAGTTCTTGACAACCTCCTCGGGAGTGAGCGGAACGTTGACGGGGAATCCGTGGCCGCCGGTTCGCTGCCATCGCGTCTTGCCGCACCATCCGCTGCCAACCTCGTAGAGTCCTCCAGTGGGGTCGGGGCAGTCGTCGCTGCAGAGAGAAAGGACGAGAGGAGCAATGTAATCGGGCTTGAAGGCCTGGACCATCTCGGGGGGCAAAACGGTGGCGGTCATGGCGGTGCCGGCGTTGGGGGCGATGGTGTTGACCAAGATGTTGTACTTCTGACCCTCGATAGCGAGGGCTCGGGAGAAACCGAGGATGCCGCATTTCTAATGTCGACATCGGTCAGTATGTGGAATGAAGCACTTCTGTTGCGTGGGGCAAATGTGACTTACGGCAGCGGCGTAGTTGGCCTGGCCAAAGTTGCCGTAGATACCACTGGTGGAGGTGGTGTTGATGACACGACCGTATTTCTGCTTGAGGAAGTAGGGCCAGGCAGCCTTGGTGACCTTGTAGGTGCCGCGCAGATGCACGTTGAAGACGGGGTCCCAGAGAGACTCGTCCATGTTGGCAAAAGCCTTGTCACGGAGGATACCGGCGTTGTTGACAATGATGTCAATGCGGCCAAAGTTGTCAATGGCAGCCTTGACAACCGCGTCGCCATCCTCGGCAGAGGCCTTGACGCCTACAGCCTTGCCGCCGGCCTTCTTGATCTCGTTTACGACATCGTCAGGGTTGGCGAGATCGTTGACGACAATGGTGGCGCCGTGCTTGGCAAAGGCCAAGCAGTAGGCACGACCAATACCAGCACCGCCACCCGTGACCAGGGCGACCCTGCCAGTGAAGTCGACCTTGCCGTTCTGCTCACTGGGACCCATCTTCTGAGACTCCTCGAGAAGTGTCATGAAGTCATTGGGGCCGCTGGGGTACTGAGGCTTGGAGAAGTCGACAACGTGATCCCACTTCTTGAGGATGGCGCTGGGAGTGTACGAGCTGTCGGCCTTGAGGAGCAGGCCACCAGATCGCTCCCATCGGAGCTTGGCAGCATGGCCACCACCAACTTCGAAAATGCCACCGTTCTCGGTGGAGTTGCTGGAGTGGACAAGAACAGCAACGAGAGGGACAACCCACTCGGGCTTGAGCTGCTCAAGAACATCGGGGGGCAAGACGGTGGAGGTCATTCTGCTGGCAGCTGCAGTAGACGTTAGTCACAGAACATGTTTTTTAACACTCGCAGATTTCAGTTTTTGCTCGGCTTCTGCTCGGCTTCTGCTCGGCTTCTGCACTTACCAATAGGAGCAATCACATTGCTCATGATGTTGTACTTGGCACCCTCCTTGGCGAGAGTCTCGGTGAAACCGACCATGGCCAGCTTGGCAGCCGAGTAGTTGGTCTGACCAAAGTTGCCGAACAGACCGGCAGCAGAGGCAGTATTGATGACACGGCCATACTTTTGTTTCCTAAAATGAGGCCAGGCAGCGCGGGCAACCTTGTAGGCACCTTTGACGTGGACTTTCATAATGAGGTCCCAGTCCTGGTCCGTCATATTCTTGAAGCTGACATCCCGTAGGATACCAGCATTGTTGATGACAATATGAACACGGCCAAATTTCTGGATAGCCGTTTCAATGATCTTGTCACCGTTCTCGACACTGTCGTAGTTGGCAGCGGCCTTGCCGCCAGCCTTCTTGATCTCGTCGACAACAACATCGGCAGCCTATTCGAATCGAGACATCTCCCGGTCAGCCTCACGTGGCGCATGCATGCGGAAGAAAAAAAAGACTGACTGCCCGTGCCTCGATTTCGATCGGTTGTGGTCGACTCGGAAACACATACCTTTGTTGAATTACCCTCGCCCTGGAATGAGGCGCCCAGGTCATTGACGACGACACTGGCACCGCGCGAAGCAAAGAAGAGAGCATAGGCCTTGCCGAGACCACCGCCGGCGCCGGTGACGACAACAACCTGGTTGTCGAATCTCAATTGCTCAGCCATGGTGGCGATTGCGAGATGTGATGGATGGTGGAGTGAGGATCTTGTTTCTCTCTGGCCTGTCTACGTAGTACGGACGCTCAACCGCAGACAAAACGACAGAAAGAGATGAGGAACGATTCGTGAGGGGGTATAATGATTAATGATGATGAGCGGATTGGAAGGGGAGAGAAGGATGGAGGAGAATAAAAGGGAAAACGAAGAGGCGGGAGAAACGGGAGTCGGCAGAACCGCGCAGGTGACGTTAATATTGGTCTCCATGTCGACCTCCTTCCGCTTGCTCTCTCCTCTGCCTCTGCCTCTGCCTCGGCTGTGGAACACGGAAGCTCTGGCCGCTACTCGTGCCCCGCCCCACCTTACTAGATGGATGTATGTACCGAGGGGTGCTGGATGGGATGCGGAGCCGGGAGATGCGGGGGCGCTAGTCTCCTTTGGGCTCTTCAACATTGCTGGCTTCAAACTTCACATGCTTCGCAGACCTACCTCATGCCAACATCATCACTGATGCCAAGCCGCACCGAACTCTGGGGTTCGGACATGTCGTGTGGAGACATCGGGACGGACAAAGTGCCTGTCTATGGAGTAGAACCCCAGCCTCCGGTGCAAAAATTAACATGGGTCTCGTCAGATCCTGCTGTGGTAATCCGTAATTTACTCAATAAAACAAATAAGCAGCTATAATGATAAAACTTGATGGTGAATGAACCAGTGAATACACATGGTATGGAGTTTGGAAATCGTCCGTGAACAAAATCTCAATTGCGATACCACTACAAGTTACTTACGACTGTCTGACCAATGTCATAAAGGTCATTCATTATAGCTCATGAGTCAAGAGAAAAACCAGCCCACACTAGATGAAACCCCAACGGCATTCGCCCTTCCTGTTCTTTCTACCCCGTGCTTATCAGACGGCTCTCTTCTGTTGCGCCAGACCGTCTGCTTCTTCTTCATCTCGGATTCTTCTTCTGGCGACATTCGCAGTCTCAGAATGGGCTTGCGCGGGATTCCCCTGCGCCGCGGTCGTCGACGTCGATTCCCATGTCAATTTTGGTTGCACCGGATCAGCTTTCTCCTCGGCGTTTGTCTCCTGTTCTTTATTTGGGCGGTGCTCTCACAACAGGCGTGATGGCTGGCGGCGAAAAACACTGGCGCTTCCAGAGCCACAAGCCAATCATCGCACCAGTGACGACGGCAACGACAAGTAATCATAGAATTGTTTGTGATGCTTTTGATGCTTTTGAATGCATTCGACCGTCAACACACTGACACTCATAGTCTCGTGCACGTGGATGGCGTGCCTCGCAATGTCATGGAGGGACGCGTAGTCAGGGTTGGCGGGCTCGAGGTCGTCGGCAGGATTTTTGCCTTTCTTCCCATTCTTCTTCCATTCTTCTGCCTTGTCCCGTATACTCTTGTCGCGTACCATGGTGTGTGATTGCTAGACTGAATCGTTTGCTAGCTCCACAAACTGTCGAAGCAGCCGCGGATAGATCCGAAATGGATCTCTGAGCTCCGACGCCGTTGCAGGGGGAGTGAGAAGGCTTGTCGAAAAATTGTCCGCGTTCTCCTGCTTTCTCGCAATATCCGCGGCGTCGACCTTTGCCTTTGATTGGCCTTTGAACAAGATCACCGCAGTATGGTTACTCTCGTACCATTTGGAGAATATGTTCAGCTTGTCCCAGCCATATTTGTACTCATTCTGCTTTGCTTCACCTTCCCATCATCTCCTTTGGGGTGGAAAAAGGCCTTGGCCTGAAAGCGGGACCGTGATACTGTCCCGGAATCAGTAAACGTACGTCGGCTTTTATCAACGCTCCAAGACATTCCAGGTGGGACAACGCCCGTCGAGTGCTCACCGAAGCCATCATGCTCCTCCTTGTTATAGGTTGTAGACAGACGCGGGCGGAGCTTGTTCGGTTGATCCATCTTCATATCTAAAGGTAAGCCACACCGTCTTGCTGAAAGGAAGCTTTGGCCAACATACCTTCGAACATGGCCCGAGCATGACCGGTACATGCACGTTGGAGCATTCACATTTGGCAGCGATCAATGAATGCTGTTCGCGTTTGGCCGAACTGCTCTGCACAGACGCGAAATTCCCGTGGTTATTATTCCCAAGACAAACCTGGACCCTTGTTGGTCCGCGCAAGCCCCACGTGCCATGACGACAGCGACTACGGAGCGGAGTCGGAGTACCTGAGCGAGCCGCAACGAGACTAGCGCTAGCAGAGAAACCACGGGCAGAAACACGCGAAACACGCGAAACACGCGAAACACGCGAAGTGGCAGGTGAAGTGGGAATTGAAAATCCAGTCGGGTCACATGGAGGCATGAAGCGAGAGACGTACGTCTGCGACGAAGCTTTGACGAAATACATATAGCTGCGACAACTGTTATCCACTGCGGGCTCAGCCTCGGAAGGCAGGTCCGAGTCTGTTTGTTCAATGATCCGACCCCCTTCGCTTCTTTTGTCCCATTTGCCAAGTTGCCCATAATAAATCACATCTTGTCGCCTCGCTTCTTGTCGCAACATTAAACAAATTCTTTCCATCAGGCCCACCACCACGCCCTCCACCACCACGCTCATCAAGATTGCAGCCCACCAGCAGCCTGTCTCATCACCCGCCGATCTGTTAATATTGGCCCGCCTGCAGCCTGCACCAGTTTACCAGTTTATCAAAACGTGCGTCACCTCATCCCGTGGTCTGCTGACCTTGCGTTGCCAAATCATATACATACTGCGACCGACCCACTTGCGTGGCTTCCACGATTCCCCCAATCTTGAATCTCGTTCCGTGGGCAACTGACCAGCGAGAAAACTATTGCATCTGCTACGGTCATTGCAGACATCCCCCAAGTCTTGCAAAGACTTTCGAAAAGAAGGGTTGTCGGCATCCCGGCGATGCCTACCACCATCCCCGTCGACATGAGCAATTCTCCTCCAGCGTATTTGTTCGTTGTAAGGCAAGTTGGCATGGGTTCCTCACCCGGGCGGGCTCCCCCAAAAATAAGAATAACCTCGTGCATAGGTTGTTAACAACTGTCAACATGCAGACACGGAAGCCGACTTGATGCAGCCGACAAATCGTGGCATTTGACCTCCCCGACACCTTACGATCCTCCCCTCACACACGGTGGTTTTCTGCAGGCGCGACAGGTCGGCAACCAGATCGCCAGCATCCTCGAGCAGGCCAAAGCCGACTACGAGAGCTCGAGAAATTTCAACGCCTCCCGGAAGCGCAAACGATACAAGATTGTCATCCACAGCTCGCCTTTTCTTCGATGCGTGCAAACGTCAATCGGCATCAGCTCTGGGCTGGCTCAGACATTTCCCGACTCCACGTACAACCCGGAAGACATGATTGTGCCTCGAGCAACTCCGCAGATCGAGCCGCAGTTTCAGTTCAAATCGACGCTTCTACGACTTGATTCTTTTCTCGGAGAATGGCTGTCACCGGAATACTTCGAGATGATCACTCCTCCGCCTGGTCCGGCTCTGATGCTCGGTGGCGCGAAAGCAGAGCTCCTAAGACGGGAAGATTACAGCATCTACGCCGACATACCGGAACCAGAGCCACCACGACCTTCATCAGGTTCGCTCTGGCAATCGCCCAACGCGAGTCCTGCCAACGTTGAACGGTCACCTTCAACGGATGGTGAAGGGTCGATTAATGTCTCAACTCTGGGTCCTGCCTTGCCTGAACGACCTGAAGTGAAGAAGGGATACATTGCTCCGAGACCCATATATGCTGTCTCGAGCTCCGGGAGCATACCGGACGGCTTCGTTGCCCATGCACGAGATTTTTCCGTTACTGTGGACTACCAATGGGACTCGACGCGCGCACCGCTCGACTTTGGCGATGGCGGCAGATTTGGAGAAGAATGGGCCTCCATGCATAAGAGGTTCCGGGGCGGCGTCAGGAGGCTGGTCAACTGGTATGCGTCAGCAGACTCTCCCGCCGACATGACCGCGAAAACAACCGATGGCTATGATGATACCAAGCAGAAGCTCGAAGATGAAGAAGTTGAAACGGTTGTTGTCATGGTCTCGCACGGTGCTGGTTGCAATGCTTTGATTGGCGCCATTACCCACCAACCCGTGTTGATGGATATTGGAATTGCGTCAATCACCATGGCTTCGAGAAAGGCAAATCTGGATTACAACGAGCTGCTTTCTTCGACGCCCGCTCCAGCAGACCCTTCGAACAAGACCATGGTGCCGGTGGATAGGATGTACGATATCCGCCTCTCAGCAAGCACGGAGCATTTGCGGCGATCAAGCACCATGACCACGCCAAGCTCTGCCAGGTCTACATCGACGGCCAATGTTTGGAATGCAAGCACTGGCCCGAGAGGGCGTACCTCGACCATGGGTGGGCCAGTCATGAGCCCATTCACATACTCGGATCCCTTCTCCTCCACCGGAAGCCGCAGCACCTCGGCCAGCGCAGCCCTCCCGCCCGTCGTGCGCCGGGACTCGGCGCCAAACCGGGCGCATCCGCCGCGAGGTTCTGCTCTGGCTTCGGTCGGGCTCGGTGACGGAGCTGCTTCTTCGGACCCAGGCAACCGATCCCCGCCTCCGACAACGTCAACATCGGCATTATGGTCCGCGGGGCCATCATCCCTGCGGCTGATGGACGACGGCAGCGACGATGTCGACGACTTCGGCTCCATGCTGCCTGACTTTGACCAGAAGAGGTTCAGCATTGGAACAACGGCCAGGGAGAAGGAATCGTCGTCCATTACTACTGCGGAACCGGTTGTCCCGGTTGTCGCTTCTGCCACAGATGATGCACCGCGATTTCCCGACCACTCACCGCCAAGACCGTTTGACGATCAAGATTCGTCCACGCCGCCTGTATTTGCTGCTCCAATCAAGCTGCGCACCAACTTGGGGTCAGACAAGCCCATTGAGGAGTTGGAAGTCACGCAGCTCGGCGCCGGACTTGGTGGCCTCTGGGGGATACCGCCTCCTGTGGAAGAAGTAGAGCGCTTCCGCGACATGAGCCACACGAAGCGACGATGGACAGTAACTGATCGTGCTTAAAACAAGCTGGGGATACAATGCAATACTGTTGCTCTATTACTGTTTACCCTTTCTTTCTGTCATTACTACCAAGGTGGATCAGGTTGAGCGTTATACTTGATACCCCCGAAAGTGAGCGAGCTATTTGGGTGGGATCACCCGGAAGGTCCCCCCCTCTCCCATAGTGAGGGCTCGCTCTCCTTGTTTTTTTTTCTTTTCTGTCTTGTATTTTCTTTGCATAGCGCAGGCGAATTGGCAAAAGGATGTGACTGCGGGCGGACTGAGAAGTTTTCAACATGTGGAAATCAATCCTAGGGCAATGGAGTCGGATTGTTTTCTGCCTCTGGCTGGAAATTGGACTTTTTCTTTCTAATTTTTGACAACCCCGTTTCACCACCACTTAAGGCGTTTGTGCCTCGCTGCAACAAAAAAAAAAATAACCACAACACCTTTTTTCTCTGATTCTCGTCGTCCTCGTGTGTCTCGGCCCATTTCAACCCCTCCGAGGCCTCCGGTTGAATTTATATGTAAACGCATCATCTGTATCCTCAACCCCCTCCTCGACCACGCGGATATCCAGCGTCGTTGTATTATCCGTTCCACCGGGCGTTCCACCGGGCGTTCCACCGGGCGTTCCACCGGGCGTTTTCGTCTTCATCCCTCCACACGCGCAACAAGATTCCTCTCCCAAAACCCTCTTCTCGGCGCGCATTCTCCTCCCCCTCCCTCTCTCCAGAGTCTTGACCACGACGAGCCCGTGTCCCCCATCCGTCTGCGTGGCCCTGTCCACCATCCCGTTCCCCCGTATTGTTCCCCCCCCGCTCGTCGTGTCGGCCGCCTCGCCCTTCCTCCTCGCCTCCTCCAGCCTCCGCCTCCTCCTGTCCCTCCCCCGCGCCAGCTGGGCCTCGAAGTCTAGACCCCCGCACGGCTCGCTGGGCAGCAGGGCCAGCACCCCGCCCCAGTGCCTCTTCACCTCAGCGTAGTAGAGCTGCTCCTCGACGCGGTGGCCCCATATGCACTGCAGGACGGCGACGTTGGCCACGGCCGGCAGGGAGGAGGGGTCGACGTAGCCTTTGTTCCAGCGGACTGCGGGGACGCGGATGGCCTTGGCGAGGCGGTGCGAAGAGGGGTGGATGGTGGACGCGCGGAACGCGAGGCTTCGCCAGGGAAAGGTTGTGAGGAAGTAGGTTTTGAGGGGGGCCGGGAGGACGGGGAGGAAGTGCGTTTGGAAGCGTTGGATTATGAGGTGCTCGTTTGAGGATGGGGGGAAGATGGATTGTGCCGACATTTCTTTTCTCTTGGGGGGGGGGGGAAAGGGGGGGAAAAACTTTCGGAGAAGAGTTGTTTGCTGCTGGGTGCTTTTTCCCGGTGCGCTTTCGTTGGGGCCGCAAGGGACAGTACGTGGCTGACGGAGGATCGTGGTGAAAGAGTGCATGCTGGGCCGGGGGATGAGAATATGGGAGATTGAGGCTCTGGGTGAGCTGGCAGTCGCAACTATCGTGACGCCGTCTGGTTGCAGCTGGCGCAGGTGGAAGGAAGGCTGTGGTTATTGATGGTGTTGGTGTTGGTGTTGTTGTCGTGGCCGTTGCTGCATGCGGTGCTTTAAACGACGACATGGATGCTTCGTTCTTTTTTAGAAGGCGAGAGAAAAGAAAGAATCATGAGCAGCGTTGATTTATTCTTCGCTGTTATAAAGGGAAAAAAAAAAGCCCCTATCCGTGTGACGGGAATCTTCACCTCCTCTACGTCACACTACCCTGTTCTATTCCGTCCCGTCTAGCCCCTTGAACTGCGAAAGAAAAAAAGAAAAATAAAAACTGTCTATGGAATAAGCTTTTGGCATGGCATGATATACGTCCGTGTTCTCGTGCCTCCGTACTCGAACTACGCACGAAGAAGAAAGAGAAACAAGCGTGGAAGCGGCGCTGTTCTACAGTCTGGCCCGAGTTTTTCTCTTCATTTACTAGCCGTGTTGATACTCGGTTTCAATGAATCGTTTACTTGTCGAGAACGAATTCCCCCTCTCTGTTCAACCAAACATCTTGTTCATGGCCTGGTGGGCCAGCTCGACGCCGAGGAAGGTAGCTGCGTTGGCGGGAACGGCACGAGCCAGAGCAGGTCCGAAGCCAGGGAAGAAGGCTCTGTATCCGCCCTTTCCGTAGAGGTCACGAATGACACCGCCAAGCGTGACGTTGCCCTCGGCGGTTTGCAGGCGAGACTTGACGGTATCGACGGGGAAGACGGGGATCCACATGGCCACACCGGCAGCGGCACCGGCGCAGGTAACGGCCGACAAGCTCAGCTCGCCGGTGGGCTTGCCGGTGACGGGATCCTTGGGGCTCAGGATGCGCTTGATGTACTCGTAGGCGGCGAAGTAGGCGGCAGATCCGGGACCATCACGAGCAAGTGTGGCAACGCTGCCGCGGAAGACGCTGCGCAAGCCTCCCTGGGCGTACAGCTGGCGGACGACGTCGACACCACCGTTGTACTTGGGCTTCTCGCCTGGCGCAAGCTGCTTCTGGCCCTGGACCTGCAGAATGACCTTGACGCGCTCAAAGGGCGCGGTGATGGCCGTCATGGGAACGGCCGAGAGGAAACCAGCCGTGGAGATTTGGGCGATGGAGAGGCCGTTCGGGCCGACGGTGGAGGAGGCAGAGACGATTTGCTTGCCGAGGTCGTAGCCCCAGAAGGAGACGGCAACTGGAGGCAAGTCACAGAGTGAAAAAAGTCAGCCGCTTGACCTTGATTTGAATTGCAGGAAACAAGAGCTTTGACTGCTCATATAATGTCATGGTAGTAAGTAGCAAGCTGCGGAGGAGGGGATGTCGACCGCGATCACGGTCAAGATTCATTTCATAAGAGCATCCATCACAAGAGCGAAGAAAAACTTACACATGGGAGTCACACCAACCAGCGGTGCGCTGACTCCGGCGTACAATCCTCTTTTCAGCCCATCTCTAGCGATGCTCTTCCTCACGACATCAATGGCAGACGAGTAGACGCCCCGCTCGGCCGTCTGCAGGCGCACCTTGACCAGGTCGAAGGGGTGGCCGACGACGACGGCGCAAATGCCGCCAAACCCACCTGCTCCAAGGGCGCGCAGCTGTGACAGCAGACCCGACTTGGCAGCTTCTTTGGTCTCTCGTAGCTCGCTCTTGGTCTCTGGGAGGCGGGGGATCTTGTCGGCCACGGGAGCGGGCAGTTTTTCGATTTGCTTGTTGACAGCCTCGGGCGAGGAGGAGGCGGGCATGGTTGGGCGGACGAACGGCACAGGATTGATTACCCGCGCCTGAGTAGGAACAGAAGGGACGTGACGAAGGGGGGGAGAGGAGGATGAAGACTTGGTGAGAAGATGGGTCCGCGAGCAGAAACGTAAGAGGCAAGAAAAGAAAAAAGGACGAAGGTCGGGTTGTGCGCAGACAAAATGAGGTCGTGGGTAAGGTGACTTCCCCCGATATGCGAGCAATGTGCGCAGGTGCCAGAACGGGTTCGCCGGTTCAATCTTCGGTTCTGGGAGCGGGCGGGGCGGGCAGGCGGGCGGCGCACGTCAAACGGACTGCACTGCACCCTGCAGAATGCATGCCTGGTTCTATTCCCAACAACAAGTGAAATTGTACTCTACAGTATCCCATCAACTCGTCTCGTGGGACGCATCATCGCCATTCTTGCCTCGGCTATCTGCAAGGGTGGATGGACTCTGGAGGTCCGTCTCGGGTACGTACCGGACGGGGCTATGTACGCCGCTAATACGGATCCGTACATACGGGCGGCATTGGGAACTGAGCGAATCACTGGCCAGACACTTGCCCCACTCGTCGGACGTCCATCAAAATGCCATCTCAGTTCCCGGCGCACAGATGCGGCTGTACCCTTCCTCGACAGGAATTGCATGCATGAACCCATCTTCATCTACCGAGTAATAATACATCAACACTTCTCGTCTCTCCAGACACCGAGGCCAACCCACCATCTCTCCCCCACAATTTACGGCCTAGACCCTCAGAGGCTTGGATTATTCACGTGTCATGCATCACCAGGGACACTGCTGAGTGAACGTGCGTCGTGCAAAGTAAAAAAATATTGAAGAAATATACACATGCCTCGTCGGATTTTTGACGCAACACTTGATTTCCAGCACAGGAAACGGTCAGTCATCTATAGTTACACCAGGAATCCTGCCCTGTCAAAGCTGCAGGCGTGCTCACTTGTCCCCAAAACCATCGCTCATGTCCAATATGCAGACATGTGCTGGTGGCAGGCCGATGATATATCTTTGTACGCAAAAGAAGAACAAGAACTGGAGAAAGTGAAATTGCGTGCGCAATCGTGTCGTCGGGCACTCCCAGCCACGGCAACCAGCCGTCTCCCACCAATGTTGCTTTTGAGAGACGCTGGAGATTGTGTTATCAAGTGCCCCCGAAGATGTTGTCAAATCCAATAGGGGTCGCTGAGGATGCCTCTTCTAAAGCATCTTTGGAGTAGATGGTGTCGCCCCTGTGCTACGCCCTCGGGTACACCAGCATCCGTAGTCGCCTTCCCGCTCTACCTGGATCACCGCCTCGACGCCTTGGCTGAGCAGATAATCCCGAACTCGGTCGCGTGTCTCGTCCATGGCTGCTCCTCTCGCCACGACAATGTGCACGACGCCTACCAGCTTCTCGCCGTCCTCGCTTCCTGTGCGATCGTCTAACCAGAACTTGGGTGCCCAGTAGTTCGCAACGCCCCGTTGTTGCAAAATTCCACCAAGGGTGTTCCGTAGACTATATTCTGTCACTTCGGGGACGCTTAGAAGAAGACGCTTTGCTGAGGAGATGACGAGTGGCTTGGAAGACAAGAAGATGAGGATGGCAATGAAGCACGACGCCAACGGATCCCACCCAGACCAACCCCAAATGCTAGTCAACGCCGTTGAAACAATGACCGACACACTCCCCAAAGTATCCGCCAAAATGTGCAGGTAAATACCGTGCATGTTTTCGTTATCATGCGCGTGGCCGTGGCCGTGGCCGTGGCCGTGGCCGTGGCCCCCGCCGCCATGTGAGTGGTCGTGTTTGTGGCCATGACTGTGGTCGTGGCTATGCGAATGATCGTGTCCGTGGCTGTGACCATGGCTGTGACCGTGGCTGTGACCATGGTGATGATGGTGACCAAATGCCATCATACCGACCAAGTTGACAGCAAGCCCTAGACTGCTAACAACGAAGAGCTCGCCAAGTCGCTTGGTCTTGGTACCCTCCCATAACCGCTCAAATGCCTCAAAGGCGATCTCAGTGCTCAGGAGCCTATCGTTCACCGTCAGTTGTTTTTTGGCAAGACAAATACCCCCGTAAAAAGGGAACCTACATCAACAGAATGCCATTGGCAAATCCCGACAAGGTTTCTATTTTTCCAAACCCATATGGAAATCTCTGGCTTGGGGGCCATTTGCTCAAGACCGCGGCCAAAAGTCCCACCAATAGAGCAACACAATCGAAGAACATGTGTACGCTGTCGCTGAGGAGGCCCAATGAGTCGGTGACATAACCATAGAATGCTTGCACGACCATGAAACAAAAATTTAAACTGAGCGAAGCCGTTAGTTCAACCGTGCAGAGAAGGCAGCAAGACCAAGCTTACGTCAAGAAGTAGAAAATCCTCCTGGAATCCTTCTCAGCGAGTATCGCATGCAAAATAGGGTATTCTGCCGTGTACTTGAGCAGCGTCCTTGTGAACAAAGACCTCGGTGCCTTGCTCTCGTTCGCCTTGTGGGAATGGGAATGGCCATGACCATGGTCGTGACTGTGATTGTGATTGTGATCGTGGCCGTGGCCGTGGCCGTGGTCGTAGTTGTGGTCATGACTGTGGCTGTGGCTATGACTATGGCTATGGCTGTGATCATGTTTTTCACCATGACTATGACTGTGACGATGGTTGTTCTTAATCGGTGGTGAATAAGGAGTTGAAGTTGCGTCGGGGCCAGGAGTAATGATGTTCTTCCCGCCGGCAGTCATCTCTTGTGTCCATCCGTCGAGAGAATCTAGGGACGGTTGCGGGAATTTTTCTCTGTGCAAAGAAGCACCTGTATTGGAGGGGCGAGACCCTTGTCGAGCATGGTGATCGTGTCGAGAATGCGAATGCGGCCGATCGTGATCGTGTCCAACTTCTTCGATGGACGCGGGGAGCGATCCAGTAGACATGGACGTGCGCCAGGTATTCAGCGATGACTGGGAATTGATATGCTGATGATGGGCGTGAGGAAGCGCAGAAGACGGCAGGGCGTATGGCGATGCCATCGTTGTCGAGGCAGCGCGAGGGCCCTTCGGCAATCTTGTTCGTGACGCTGAGGCTGAATGCGGATGCGTGTCGCTATGGGCGGCAGGGCTATCAGACGCCCAGTGCGGTGCGGGTGTTGATAAGTTCGGACGGGAGATACTGGTGCTCCCGACAGCTCAATATCACCCTCATCAGCTTCAAATATGTGGTCAAGGCTGCCGCCTGTGGGCGAGATGGTCGAAGCGTTCGAATTGGCGACAAGTCAGGAAATCTTTTTTTGGGTGGGTTCATGAGAATGGAGAGTGCCGCCGCGTCGTGAGGCGGTGATAAAAAGGAGAGACAGAAGAAGCCACAGAGAGAGTTGTCTGGACTCTGGAGGTGCCTCTCTGCCGACGCCCCGCACGTGGGGTGTGCAGCCAATAGAGGAAGGGGTCTGGTGGCTTGCAAGCCTGTGTAGGACTAGGAAGGTGCCAGCCAAACCCTATAAGCTGGCGTCGCGTCCAGCGAGGCGGCAGCGGCGCAACAGCTTACAGTATCATAGTACGAATTCGCACTTACAGTCAGTCAGTCAGTCAATCGGTCAGTCAGTCAATCGGTCAGTCAGTCAATCGGTCAGTCAGTCAATTTTTTTAACCCTTCTTACTTAGACTGGGCTAAAATATATTAAACCACCTATAAGAGCTCTCCAGCTAGTCGTCACCCATGCCAGTACTTGTATTTCTCCGTGCATCCCCGCCGAACATCGACTTCCTTCTCCACATGCGGCCATTGGCGGGATGGAGCCACCAAGCTACTTCTCATCGCCGCCACTGCCTTGTCTTGGCGCAGTAAAAGCACCTTATTAGCCAATTCTTCATTCGTCCTTGAAAAAAAAGCTTGTTGGCGATACAGCGACACCAGCCCCGTTTGCCACATGGCAAAAGGGCAAAAATATCAGGGCTTCGCCGGGGATCGAACCCGGGACCACTCACAATAACCCTGTGGATTAAGGGGGCTGTCCCCGAAGCGAGTATATTACCACTATACCACGAAGCCACCGAAGGTATCGATTCGGTCAGTATGTCAATTTATATAATCAGACAAATGCCGCAATTATTTGTGGTTGTGCCCTTCTTTACTATGTGTGGTATAAAATGTCACTTCATGTCAGAGAATATATCACCCATACACATCCATCTTTGAATGACCTATCTCGCGACCTATCTATTTGACTTTTACTGCATAGTCTATTTCATGAGCTACTGGGAACACGACAATTTGCGTAGATTAGTGCGAGCAGCAGCGATTCTAGCGGCAACAAGATCATCAACAGGATCTACAGGATCTACAGGATCTAAGGGCCCGACATTAATGGCAGCAGCAGCAAATACAGGATCCTTAACAGAAGCCAGCTATAGAAGAGCATGACTTCTAGCAGCTTTTGAGAGGTGGCATGTGACCTAGAACCCCTATATTAGGGGCGTGTTTATCAAGCAAACGCTGTGCGTAATTAGCACCCCCAAATGTGGCTGGTGGCTGCTGGCAACCAATACCGGGCTCACAGCAAATTTTTACAGGGGACCTAGTAGTTAGACCTATAGAGAAGAGTTTTAGCATCTAGCTAGCTAGAATCAACAACTATCGAGACACTCATTATCAACGTTCTATATCGTGCTCCTAGAACTGCCAAGGCGCACATTCAACTATGACGTCTATCGTCACCGGATATTCGTGGCTTTAGCTTAAAAATTAGAACACTGCGTTCCCAGCCATAGTTCGCGACCGCAGCAAAACTCAAATTCATGACTTCTAATAATATGCGCGATAATTCGCATCTTGTTCACGCGACAACACTAGTATTTGAGTTTGACGAGGCAGCCGCATTGGCACCAAAACAGGAAAACTTACTTGCAATAATAAATATATATATATATATATATATATATACGGAGTAGTCCGTATAAACCAGACCCTTTCCAACACCCGATTTGTGCTCATCATCATCACATGTACTCACAGCTTCGCTGGCCACAATCTTTGATAGATTTTTCTTCTTCTTTCTAATTCCGATACTCAGTCTCGCAATTATCCGTCGTCAGTTGTCACTCGTTCTTCTCCGCCAGCATGAGGTTCATTCAGGCGCTCCTCGCCTGGATTGTGCCCATTGCATCTGCTCGCATCCTGGAGCCAGGCGAAACCAACAACAAGGTGGTTCCCGACAAGGAGTTCTTGATTGAAACCGCCCCAGGAGAGACACGATGGATTACTTTAGATGACAAGTGGGAACTCCGCCGGGTAAGTGCCAGCCTGCTGTTGGATGTTACAGCCTCGCATCCTAGGCATCACATCCTAGGCATCACATCCTAGGCATCACATCCTAGGCATCACCTTCCATTTCCTTTCAAGCCTTCTCTTCCATTTTGTCAATTTCTTGGATTCAAGACATGACCTCTCACATTCCATTCACTTGCATCGTTCTGCACCTATCGCGCCAGGCCTACAACCGGCCGCACCTTGCACAAATATACTAACCCTCGCTCGTCCTTGCATCAGAATGGGCAAAGGTTCATGGACATCACTGCGACTCAAGATCTGGGCACCGTGAATACAGCTGCGAAGGAATCAGTCGAATACCCTTACAAGTGTGTGCGCGGTGGCAGAGTCAAGGAGTTTAGCCGCTATCTGAATGAGCGTCTCATGCGAAGAAACCTGGAGAAGCTGACCAGCTTCCACACACGATACTACGACTCGGGTTACGGTCGTCAGTCGTCCGAATGGGTACTTGAAAGGGTCAGGGACATGATCAAGAAATCTGACCTCGCGGACTTTGTTTCTGCCAGGAGCTTTGACCATCCGTGGAAGCAAAGCTCTGTCATTGCAAGAATTGCTGGACAGTCCGAAACCACCATTGTAATTGGGGCTCACCTGGACTCTATCAACCTGTGGCTGCCCACGCTGGCCGCCCCTGGAGCTGATGATGGTGGAAGCGGTACCGTTACCATCATGGAGGTGTTCCGCGCCTTGCTCCTGGCACCAAATATTCAGAGGAGACACGCCATTAACACGATTGAGTTCCACTGGTACAGCGCTGAGGAGGGCGGCCTGCTGGGCAGCCAGGCCATTTTCATGGAGTACGAGAAAAAGAAACGTGACGTCAAGGCTATGCTGCAGCAGGACATGATTGGTTACATCAAGGGCACCTTGGACGTAGGCCTGGCTGAAAGATTCGGTGTCGTCGTTGACCATGTTGATGCCGGTCTGACCAGATTTATGAAGACGGTCATCGAGCAGGTACGTCAAGGATCCGTCAAAGATCCGTCATGCGCCATCGGTGGAAATGTCTGAACAAGCACACTGACCCGTCTTTTCTAGTATTGCAGCATCCCATGGGTTGAAACCAAGTGTGGCTACGCCTGCTCCGACCATGCCTCCGCCTTCAAGGCCGGGTATCCCTCAGCATTTGTCATGCCGTCCTCGTTTGAGAATTCGAACCAACTCATTCACAATTCGTCGGACCTTATCGACAACGTGTCTTTTCACCACATGCTCGAGCATGCGAGAATGACGCTAGGATTCGCTTACGAGCTTGCTTTCCACAGGTTTTAAAACAAAATTATTTTAGAAAGTTGATGAGACATTCAAAGTCACTCTTTCACTCTTTACTGTGCATGTCTTTTGATATTATAACTTCAGGACTAAACCTTTTGCGAATCTTTCCGCACTGCTATACGCGAACGGTCAGAGTGGGTAACACGACGGCTTGACAAGTAATAAAACAAGCATCTACGGAGTAATTACTGCCAGAGAGAGGGAGAGGGAGCTTTGCCATCCATCAGCAGCAATCAACAGCAATCGCCCCCCATTGTTCTAACAGAACCTTTGCTTACTTTTAATTGAGCTATTTGTAAACTTAGAGACAATGGCGCTAAGCACCGCAGATGAAAGATAACTAACCTTGCATTGCTTGACCTTGCATCGCTGTTATTGTTCCTATGTTGACATGTTGGGTCACGTGCACCTCTGCCCCTCTTTGCAGAACGCACATCTAATTGCGTTCCCCCTTCTTTTTCCGCATTGCTGTGCAGGTCTCATAATATGCTAAAAATGGCCTCTTTTATCTACTGTCTTTCTTTCAGCCTTGGAAATGACGATACGGCTGAGCCTGTCCAAGTTGGTCGGGCTATAGGTTTGAGCGTAGCTCCCTAATCCGCCATTCAGCTCGTCACTCCTGGTAGCAACCCCAACCAAACAACAATTCGACTAGACCAGAAGGACTGAAGATCTCCTCATCGGCTGAGAGACCCCCGATTCACTAGTAACTTTATTTGTTACTAGAGATTCCATGTATCTCTGAAGAAAATGCAAAATACGCCCCTGTGTTTAAACCGATCTAGACACGAATCTATTAAAACTTTAAGGAAACGTCAATTACTTCACCTTCTCCGCTGGTTACACCTCTTCTTAACAACCAAACCTAAGCCTCAGAATTACGCCAAAGCCTGCACGAACATAATACAGACCACGAGATTCAACACAAATGTTTCAGTTCCTTATTTTCTCTGCTGTGCGCCGCGGGCAGCATTTGCATAAGAGAAAGCACGTCTGCACCTACATTCTGATCAGACATTGGGTCATGTGCTCACCCTCTCTCTCCTTGGAAAAAAAAAAGCCACGCTCCATTTCCTTCTACGCACTATCAGACGCCAAATTATAGATTAGTCACTCATCAACTTTATTCCTTCCCACGCGTGCGCCCTGGAAGTTTAATTTGATCAGGCTGGTAAAGAGGGACTCAAAGGAAGTGGCCTTCGTGGGGCCCTAGGCCGACTGCAAACTCACTCCTGCCAATGTCAAGCTTCTTGCTCCTTCTTACAACAGACGCATTATCAGACGCCACATTATAGATCAGTCACTCATTAACTTTATTCCTTCCCACGCGTGCGCCCTAGATGTTTAATTTGATTAGGCTGGTAAAGAGGGACTCCATTTGGCGCACAAAGGAAGTGGCCTTCGTGGGCTGGGCCAACTGCAAACTCACTCCTGCCAATGTCAAGCTTCTTGCGCCTTCTTACAACAGTTAAATACTCACCTTTTCCCTCTTCTTCAGGCCCTCCCTTTTCTTCTCTTCTCTTATCTAGCATAAATCATACTTCCACTTTTTGCCAGCATCATACCACTTCCACTTTTTGCCAGCATCATACCACTTCCACTTTTTGCCAGCATACCACTTCCGCCTCTTGTGTCGTTCACATTTTTTGCTTCCAATCCATCAACTCCCGAATCGTCAACACCCAGCGGGCACGCAATGAGAGCTATCATCTCACAGACTCGACTAACTCGACTACGTCTTCATACAACTCTTTCCTCGCTTGGTACGAAGGGAAGCCGTTCTGCCGGCTGTAACGCACTTATCCGATTTTCCTCCTCTATGTAAGTATCGTACTCTTTACTGCACTAGAAGACGCTGTCTAACCTAGAATAGTAAAATGTCCATTCTTGGAGAAAACGATTTTAGACATCTCGTGGAGATTGGTGAAGCTAGTCCACTAGGCTCCGATGGCATGATTCGACTTCACAATCGTCGTATGAGCCGACCATTCTACAACCGACCAAGCGACGAAGAAAACGCAGATCCTCTCCTTCCACCGATCTCAGCTACTTCATCGAGCCTTGACTTCTGTACTATTCCGCATACACTTATCTCTTTGGCAACCCTGATTTATCTTGGGTTTACGAAGGAAGAAGCAGAAAAAATATGGAATCAGTGGACAAATTGGCCTTATCCACGAGAAACAGATCCTGATGAAGGCAATCCCCGGGGCAATATACGATTTATTGAAGTTATTCATCTTCTTTTGGGTTCTGACAATCCTGACAATGAGAATGATGCCTTTTCTGAGAATAACGAGGAGTGGTATTCTTGCATGAATAGATACGGCATCAATGATGAGCTACAAACAGCTATGATGGATCCGCGCTTTAAATCAATTCGTCTCACGGGCTCGTGTCTCTACTGGCTTCGAGACACTATGGAGGAACGCTATTCTATACTTGAAGAGGTCCAAGATGCGTCTATGGAGCGAGAAAAGGCACTCCAGCGCGCACGAGAGCAGCCAGGAGGATCAAATGATGTACAGCGTTTGACTGACCTCTAGCAAGGCTTTATAATACATACGTCAACATCAGAATTCGCAATGGAAGCTGCGCAGAAACGACCTGGCTTCATTAATCTCTTCAAAGGGGTCTGTTGGTTTCATCAGGTAATGATGATTGCGAATCATCAGTTGCGCGCGCCCTGAATAGGATCGATCGTTCGATTCTCTATTCTAGGCTCTGTGTGTTCTATGTTCTAAGAGAGGAAAAGAGAGGTAAGGAGAACGGGCTCTCGTGAGGGGAAAAAGGGCAGCTGCATTCGTGTGCGTCACGTGATGTAGGGGGGGGGGGGTCACGTGACGCAGGCCCTGCCCTCTCGCAGGCCTGACCGTGGGCACAAGAGAGAGGGGGGGGGGTCACGCGCGCGTACGCACCCGCGCGCGCCGGCCGACCTTCTGCCGAAGGGAATTGCGGCTGCCAAGCGCGATTGATATCATGATTGTTCCAACAGGGTCACTCGGGGTTGGCTGAGGAGACTTCGAGACCCTAATAACGGCACTATCAACATGGCCGTGCTTATGTCCAACCCCCCGACCGACTTTTTATTTCACTTGTTTGGGAGCTACTTTGCTGTTGATCGAGACGTTGCAATGAGGTACGCTAGCTGGGCGACACGACGCGCTAGACAACCCAGCTGCGATGATAGTACAGATTACTATTCCCATTTCTGCTATTCAGTCTATCCCAGTGGGTCAGCTTCATCAAATTCATTGGTGTTAAGGATATTCACAGCCTCACATCGCAGCCTCAGGCATCAGCCTGTCATCTTCTCTTCGTTTAATAATGCAGCTTCCCGCATCGCGTTTGTTTATCAGATTCAGTGTAGAATCTGTTTGGAGGCTCTGTTCATCGGATCAGTCATCGGATCAGTAGATTGGAAGCTTCTAAGCTTCCCTTTCTCCTCTGCTAGATGCCGAACTCCTAGATAGTTAATTCAGCATCCTCCTCTTCTCTGATCGCTCTTTGCCACATCCCTTCACAATTGGGACCCAAGTGGGAATGATAAAACTTGGGAGAAACTGGTATACTATAGCCGAAGGGGACAACAAGGTCCAAGGGACCTAAGACGATCACTAAATACGCCAACTCTAATCATTGGAACTATCGCGAATCATCCGAATTTTGTCTACCGCCGTATGAGGAGTTATGAGGAGATTACAGAAAGCCACATTCTCAAGAATAATGAAGGTCGCCCAGCAATACAATATGTGTGGACTGGCCTAGATGGGCATAATTTTTTGGAGGACCATTGTCGTCAGAGCTTGCAGGTATTCCCGATCACAATGGCAGATTTATCGGCCTTGGATGGGTAGCTCCATAACAATCCCCGTCTCCCCAAAGAGTGCTGATTTCGCAACCTCTTCATCATGGTACAGGCCACTCCGACATCTTGGTATCAGCCGAGTTAATTGGGCCCCTTATTAGTATACTTAGCCTAATTCGTAGCTTCAATCGAGACTTCTATTCAACATTGAAACTCGTACATTGAGAGCGGCATCGGGGGCAAGTCAAACCACCTCCGGCTCGGCGGAATTGGCAGAGCTGATGTGGGATGTGGCATCTGTGTCGGTTGTTGGAAGAGACTCTCTCGGCACCTGAAGAGCTGACTGGCGAGGGACTGATGAGCGCGGAAACCATGGCCCCTTCCGACATGGCCAACCCTAATAACTGTGACGATAGAATTCCTAAAGCAGAGCCAAGTCAAATATATTGATTCATGACAGACTAGCGCATCCAAGGAGATGAAGAGAAGGATGCAAGGGATTCAAGATCGTTGTGCAGGCAACGGAAATTGTCCGCAAGCTAGTGACACTGGGGGGGATTTGGGAGTGCAAACACCATGCATAGCAGAGCGGAAGAAGGTAGATGCGAGCGAGGGGACTGACGGTGCGCTGAGGACCAAACACGTCGCGATAACTGTGGACGAAACCATGCGGGCGAATGTCGAAATTGCCTCTGAAGGTGGTAGAGACTGGACCAAATTGGGAAGGGATCTCCAACCAAGAAGACAGCTGCCTTGGGCCAGCAAGAGGTGAGAAGAAGAGTAAGACCTTCGGTCATGCGCCCTGCTTCGTCGCCCACGACAACACCGGGATACCAGCGAGGGTGGTGATTTGCGATTTCCCGTGCGACAACTGAAGTACAGAACACCACTCGCGATCTTTTCAGAATGGTCTCAGCGCACTCACGAGCTTTTTCAAAGTAGCGGGATTTGTCGACCTTGAAGTCCTCTGGCTCGAAAGAGCACATCTTGATTCCTTCCACGATATCTGGCCACCTGCCATGAAAGATAACTAACAGTTCACTGGCGAATAGAATGTGCAATCGGATGATGCACTGCAAAAATACCTTTCCTATTCTGACAAGGTTCGTCTTTTTTCGTACGACAAGGAAATCCAATATGTCTTCAAATCCGTGGTGGAACCAGAGCGGATCGAAGAGAAAAAGGATGACTCTAACATCAACAAGAGCTTTGTCAATCTGTCTGTATTGTCGGAGCTCCAGGCACAGGCAAGACCTCTTTCGTGATGCAAATTGTGCACGCGATTTCTTCAGGACCTTGTCTTATAGCGGGTAAAAATTTCTAAAGTCAGGCTTCTAAGCCGTGTAACCTGTCTACAAAGGTTAGGGTGACATTTGATTCCCCCCCCGCAGCTCTAGATAAAACCCTAGTGAACACCACTCTCGTGAAACCAACATTCTCAAAGGGAGAATCCTCTGGAGCTGCGGGGGGGGGGATCGAATGTCACCCTAACCTTTGTAGACAGGTTATATGGCTTAGAAGCCTAACTTTAGAAATTTTTGCCCGCTATAAGACAAGGTCCTAAAGAAATCGCGTGCACAATTCGCATTACGAAAGAGGTCTTGCCTGTGCCTGGAGCTCCGATGATAAATACAACGACGGACGTGGTGATTTTCTTGTAGCCATCGGGAAAATTCTCTAGGAACACATCGTAGGCCTTCGCACCAGCCATGATGTTTGAGAATTCGACGGAATTGTCGGGTATATGGGTTGGGATGTAGCTTGATCGACCCAAATAGATATGAGAAATGTGAGAATGAAGTTGAGGGGATGAAACGCGATGGCGGGAGAGGAGAGATGATGATGAGGTAGGGAAGGAGTTATGTGTCAACTGACAAACGACCGGAATCGTAACGTCCACAAAGTCATAACATGTAAAGAGGGAGATGGTGAGGAAATTTTCATGAGCAAACGGGGGGTTGCGGTTGTAAACAGCTGTCAGGAGTGCCAGCGTTGTAGCCCCACTCGAAGTGAAAGAAAGGTGACGTGTTGGGCCATTGCTCTATCATCCGGGGCACATCTTCGCACGATGTAGATTATCTGGTTCCTCATGTAACCAAAGTCCTTGGCCTAGCCGAGACCTGCGAAATTTAAATTGACGTTAGTTGCCGCGTCCACGCATTGCAATTGTTTAATCGACAATGAATTTCTCACCTTTCTTGTCTTGAGGCGGACCAAGTGTTTGATACTGGTCTCTGGGTGCTATCTGAGGTATGGCGGAAGAGAGACTTTGTAACGTAAAGGGACCGACTCGTCGATGGGAGAGCTTGGGTTGACTGCCAAGGTGATATAGGTAGCGTCCCGTGCGTCTTGGAAATGTTGGCGCTGCTTTATCCCAAAGTGTTGCGGGAAGTCAAAAGCTTGATCAAGAGAGAGGATTTCAAGAAAAGAAATGAAGAGTCTTCCAGCCAGAATAAAGTTATGTGTTGGGCTCGTCACTGCATTCGTAACGTCCAGAAAGTCAGAAGATATTAAGGGGGAGGTTATGAGGTGTGGAGGGAAATGTGGCAAAGAGCGATGAGAAGAGAAGAGGATGCTGAACTGCTATCTAGAAATTCGGAATCTAGCAGAGGAAAGAGAAGCTTATAAGCTTCGAATCTACTGATCCGATGAATGATCCGATGAACAGAGCCTCCAAACAGATCCTACACTGAATCTGATAGACAAACGCGATGCGGGAAGCTGCATCGTCAAACGAAGAGAGGATGACGAGGCTGATGCCTGAGGCTGCGATGTGAGGCTGTGAATATCCTCAACATGAGGAAATTCATGAGCAGACGGAGGGTTGCGGTTGTGAACAGCTGTTAGGGATGCTAGTGTTGTTGTCAGGGTGAAGGCTCTGACGGCGCTGGAACGTCTCAGCATTGAAGGTCAGACCCTCCTTAAGATATCGGTGGAGACGATGTATTAGATATACCGCATTTAGCTAGATAGAACCATAGCGCACTATATACCTTTTAGGTATATAAGTTAGGTGCTATCTATACCTCTAATTAACTAAATTAAACACTTTTATATATATCTTATAACCCCTACCTTCTAATAGTTATAAGCCTAGGAGGATTCTACTGCCTTTTTATTATCTAAGATTATATACTCTAATTAAATATATTAATTATTTATTTAATATAATTAATACTTACCTTTATCTTTAGATAAACCTATTATTCTTTAATATACTATTTAATTACTAGTATTTATTTCCCTTTATAATATCTAAAGAAACTCTAAATATAGTATTAACCTTAGAGAAGGACTAGATAAAGTAGTATACCTAGATTAAGAACTATACTAAAGCTTATAGTATTTAGGAGTATATTAACCTAAATAAGGTTAAAGAGCTCTAAGAGCCTATAAAGCTAGAGATACTAGAGAAGGGCCTAAGGCTAGAGGTCTTACCTAAAAATCCTTATATAATTAAAGATTAGAATACTACTTATAATAAAGTAAAGGATTATTATTACTTCCTATATAAGAATTAAAGTTTTAATATTATAAAATATAAAAACTAGTTAAAGTAATTACTAAAGATTAGGGAATTTATATAAAAAATAATTTTAAGGAATATTTAAGACTCCCTAGATTTTAATACTAAAGTTAAAGAGAAGGAGTTAGTTTAATAGTATACTTAAAGAATATTAAAGCTTCTTTAAGATTAATACTAACTAAATACTAAGAAGATACTAATTCTTATAGAATTATATCTAAATAATTATTTATAAGCTAAAGGCACTTATAATTAGTATAAGTAGGCTTTAATAAGTAAGGTTCTATAGAGGAATTACCTAGACCTTAAGACCTAATAGATAAAGGAAATAATACTCTATAAGTTTATTATATCTCTATAAAGTAAATATAAATTATTCTAGAAGTGTTGGTATCACCAGGTGTGATAGTGGCCAGTTATCTATTAGGCGCGCTCGTGATAGTATTAATTAAATAATCTATTGTAAGCTCTGTGTGTTAAAGGAAAGGAAGCTAGTAAAAAGAGAGGGCTCTTATAAGAGGGAAAAAGCATCTGTAGCTTGTGTGGGTCACGTGATATGGGTAGGTCACGTGACCCGGGCCCTGCCCTATTATAGGCCTGCTTATAGGTAGGAAGGGAGGCACGCGCACGCGCACGCACATATGCGCGGCGGCCGACCTTCTTCCGGTTAGGCTGACCTTTAGCTAAAAGGAATTGCGGCTACTAAGCATAATTAATATCATGCTTATTCTAACACTAGGAACTCTCTTTTTAATATAATTATTAATATATAATATTAATCGCTAATAAGGTAATAGATAATAATAGAAGGGGTTATGTTGGAATCACCAGGTGTGATAATGGCCAGTTATCAATTAGGCGCGCTCGTGATAGTATCAATTGAATAATCTATCGTAAGCTCTGTGTGTTCTATAGGAAAGGAAGCT
Organism: Epichloe elymi; assembly: GCA_023658475.1. Lineage (NCBI taxonomy): Eukaryota > Fungi > Ascomycota > Sordariomycetes > Hypocreales > Clavicipitaceae > Epichloe > Epichloe elymi. The sequence continues at coordinate 2,215,362 of CP098274.1, forward strand.
AGAGAAGAGAGGGCTCTTATAAGAGGGAAAAAAGCAGCTGCGGCTGTGTGGGTCACGTGGTATAGGTGGGTCACGTGACCCGGGCCCTGCCCTATTGCAGGCCTGCCTGTAGGTAGGAAGGGAGGCACGCGCACGCGCACGCATATACGCGCAGCAGCTAACCTTCTTCTAGTTAGGCTAACCTTTAGCTAAAGGGAATTATAGCTACTAAGCGCGATTAATATTATACTTATTCTAATACTAGGAACTCTCTTTTTAATATAATTATTAATATATAATATTAATTACTAATAAAGTAATAGATAATAATAGAAGGGGTTATAGTCCCTATTAAAGAAGACTAATAAAGAAAGGAAAGGAAGGGGAAGTAGTGTATACCTATAGTAGGTAATAATAAAGGAAAGTAATAATCTATCTTTAACCTCTTACTAAAGGGATAAGTAGGCCTCTTCCTAAATCCCTTTTCCTCCCTAATATTATTAATAATATCTGCGTGGTAACTCCCTTATCCTATTACCTCTTTTCCTCCTCTCTCTTTAACCTTATTATCTCCTATAACTACCTTTCTATCCCTACTAAAGTAAAGTATAGGTATCTTATAAACCTAAAGGAGGACCTCTAATCTTTAAAGAATAACTTCCCTTATAGCTCTATACTCTATATAGATTATATAAAGTTATAAAACCGCTAGAGGCCCTCCCTAGAGGTCTAAGAAGGAGCTATATAGCTTCTCTTCCCTCTCCTTCTCCTACTCCCCTTAGAGTATTACTTCTCTTTTACTTTCCTTTACTATCCCTAAGAGGGTAGGATTTATATTCTCCTATAGTATAGGGGTTAATAATCCCCTAATACTAGGAAGGATTATATCTCCCTATAGTATAAGGGTTAATAGTCCCCTAATACTACTACCTATAGGGGCTATCCTCCTTATAGGTTACCCTCCCCCTACTATTTATAGGGGCTATCCTCTATATAGGTTACCTACCCTTCTATCTAGATTATTATCTAGTTACTAAAGATAAACTACTCTAGGGCCTTATTTAGTAATACCTTTATAAAGGTATTAGCTAGGTTATCTACTCTATTAATCTAATAGATCTTATAGAGCTTATAGTGTTTATATAATTATTATAGGGCTATAATATTAATTATTAGGTATTTCTTCTTTATTATACTAAGCTTAATAAGGCACTTATAGAGGGAGTATAAATCTATATATACTATAACTAGTGTAGCTAGGAGATTTAATTAGTCTATAAGTATATAAAGGGTAGTGGCTATTATATATACTATATTAACGCTAGTAACTATACTATAGACCTTAGAGATAAGTATACTTTATATAACTCTCTTGCTTTTTATTAAGCTAAAGTGTATAATTGTTAGAACAAGCATGATATCAATCGCGCTTGGCAGCCGCAATCCCCTTCGGCTGAAGGTCGGCCCGGCCGGAAGAAGGTCGGCTGCTACGCGTGTGTGCGTGCGCGTGCGCGTGCCTCCCTTCTTACCCACGGGCAGGCCTGCGATAGGGCAGGGCCCGGGTCACGTGACCCACCCATACCACGTGACCCACATAGCCGCAGATGCTTTTTCCCTCTCGCAAGAGCCCTCTCTTTAGCTAGCTTCCTTTCCTATAGAATATAGAGCTTATAATAGATTATTTAATTAATACTATCACGAGCGCGCCTAATTAATAACTGGCTATTATCACACCTAGTGATTCCAACACTAATCAGTGGTTAACTTCACAACCACTTTTTATAAATACCTACTATCTCTTAAAGACACTATAGATTAGCTAGGTTCTATCTAGAAGAGACCTTTATAGAAGCAGCGTGATTTAGCTAGCCTATTAAGGCAATAAGAGTAGCTTTATTATTTAAGATCCCTAATTATACTAAGGAAGAAGCTAACTCTAGCTAGCCTATTAAGGTAATAAGAGTAGCTAGAAGAAGCTAAAGCCTAAACTAAGAAGAAGAGTTTAACTCTAGTAGCTAAGCTATCCTATTATTCTTTAACTTAGTGTATTCTATTTATAAGGATAAAGGTAGCTAGGCAAAAGGATATAGGGTGCACTCGTATATTAACTAAAGCTTGCTAGGTCTAAGTGTAATATATATACGAGTCGCTGGTTTATAGCTAGCGGCTTGCTAATATTATATAGACCTAGCCCTTCCTTCTAGTGTTAGGCGCCGCGGTGCTCTAGCGCTGCGGTGTATATATGCACATAGGTTATGTTATAAGGGGCCTTATAATTATCCCCCCCCTTATTACTAGGCTCCTAAACAGCTTTTACCCTATATTTTATAACTATTTACTAACTAGTAGTTATATTAAAATAATAATAAATAACAATCTATAATAACAAATAATAGTTAGCGCTTAGGTATAAATTTACCTCTAACTCTCCACTATATCATTCTATTTTTATTTCTATATTATTAGCTAAATTATTACTTTTTTTTTTTATAACACTATTATCTATCTATTATTAATCGCTAATATATCACTATAAGCACGCCTATAATTCTACTCTATAACTATTTGTGTATATACTGTTTATATACTAGATACACTAAATATAAAAAGAGCCCCCTATCTACCCCTAAACTTCCCTAGATTAATTATTAATTTAATACTAACCTATATATAGGTTAGTTAAAGATAAAGTAGTTAAAGCGCTATATTTAGTGTTATTTATATAGGGATAGTTATAAGGCTATAAGTATCTTACTTTTCCTTTACTCTTTAGTTTCTATTTACTAATAATTATATAGTTTATAGCTACTATATATAGTAACTTCCTTAACTTATTAAAGGTACTAAATTAGGTAGATATCCTAATAGAGGCACTTAGTAATAAGAATAAGAATAATCCTAAAAACCTTATATTCTTAGAGATAACTTAGTAGTATTTTACTACCTATTATCTTTAGCTTATATAAAGCTTTAACTATACTAATATAATATATTATATTATATTTAGGTTAATAGGGGCTAATAAGGTCTACTAGGTCTATATATTTCTTCCCTTTTTACTAGTTCTTTACTAATATATCTAGGTAGGATACTTTAATTATATACTAGTAGTATATAGTCTCTTATTAAACCCTTATAATTACTATAAACCTAGCTCTAGTCCTAGGGATAGTAGGTTATATCTTAGCCCTATTTTACTATCTATTTACTAATATTTTAGTAAGCTAATTATCTATAACTCCTTACTATATAGAATATAGTAATAGTTTTATAGCTAAAGCTAAGTAATCTAGGATTTATTACCTAGGGAATAGTATTATATTATTTTTATTATAAAATAAAGGAGGTAGTTATAGTAAATAAGAATAATACTAAGTATATAGTCTATAGGGGCTAAGTCTTTAGCTATAAGGGGGTAACTATAGAGAGATTTCTATTAACTCTCCTAAAGCTATAGATAGTTTCCTTTATTTTATTCCTTTATATTTTTTCTTTTATTTTTTATATATAGTTTAATTATTTTCTTTTATTAGGTATATTATAATAGCTAGTAAGGCTATACCTTTCTTATAGAAACTTTATACTTTTTTACTTATAACTTACTTATATATTACTATCCTTTTCCCTTAACTTATTCTAGTAAAATACCTAAATTATATACTAAGCTTTTTTTATATTTTTAATAAAAACCTACTAGTTATATTTACTTAGCTAATTCTTTTCCTTTACTAGGTATTTATTATTTTTATAAGTCTTTTTATATTCCTTAACCTTCTTAACTTTATATTTATTATCTTTATCCTTAAGGTTAGGTATTAGTATTTTTTCTTTATTTATATTCTTATAATAAGTCTATAGCTTTAGTAAGCTAATATAGAATATATTATATAACCTACTATATTTTTTTAGTAGTATAAGCTAATATACTTACTTACTAATAGTATTAAGTACCTAAAATAGTCTAATAAACCTAGGGATTAGCTTTTATTTTACTTCCTTAAGCTATATATTCTTTACTAATAATAATACTAGGTTACCTTTTTTAAGAGTAAGTAATTAGTAATATTTATTATAGTACTTTACCTAGAATTTAGTAGCTTTTACCTAGTTTTACTTTAGCTACTCCTTAGCTTTATATAACTTTATAATATAAGTATAAGCCTCTAATACCTCCCTTTTTATAATCTTATTCTTAAGGGCTAGCTAAAACTCTAGTAAGTACCTTATAAGTATATAGTTTAGTAAGTAACCTATAGTTTTATTTACTATATTATTATAAGTAAATTATATTACTAGGAGTAGCTTAGGCTATATTTACTAGTTTTTAGAAGTAAAGTATTATAGGTAGTACTTTAATACCTAGTTAGTCCTTTTAGTTTATTTATTAGTTTAGGGGTAAAATACTATAAAAAGCCTATATTTTATATATAATAGGTAATATAGGTCTAACTAGAATTAGCTTATAAAAATAGATTCTTTATTAAATATAATGCCCTTTAGTAGCCTAAATTATAACTTAATCTCCTTATAGAAAAGTTCCACTAACTTAGCTATATTAATTATAGTTATTATAGGTAGGAAGATAAAGTACTTAGTATATTAGTCTATAATTACTAGAATTATATTAGTTTCTTATTTACTTACTTATATAATAGGTAATCCTATAATAAAGTCTATTAAGATTTCTACCTATAATTACTCTAGTATTAGTAGTAATTTAAAACTCCTATATAGGTAATACCTTCTTATAACTATTTACTAATATATTCTATAGCTTATAATATAGTTTAATATAGACTTATTTATAGCTAGTTACTAAAAGTAATACTTTAATAGCTTAAGTATTTACTTAGTCCTAAAGTAACCTACTAGTAGATTATTATAGTATAGCTATAGAAGCTTTTATTATAAGGTAGGCTCACCTTTGCATACTTTTCCGCACCGACCTAAAGGTCCGGGAACGTCTCTAAAACGCAAGAAAACGCAATATTTAAAATCGCCTTATTTAATTACCCCTTTCTATAATATTATATAGTAATAGAGCCAGAGGCAGGTGTAAGAATAAGGTGCTAATAGTAATTAATAAAGGAATAGGGGGGTTAGCATAGAGCTACTACTACCCTAATGCTAGTATAGGATAATTTACTATCTAAGAGAATAGTAATAGACCTCTAGAGAGTTAGAACTAGTTTAATTATCTAGAAGAGTTAGAATACTATAAAGTAATTACTAGACTTATCCCTAGTAATAAAATAACTAAAGCCTAGTAAGCCTATAAAGCTCTTACTCTCTAGATAGTAAACTATATCTAGACTAAATATAAATAGATAAACTATAATAATAATAGTAATATTTACACTATAAAGGAGGCCCTCTTATAGGTCCTTAAAGAAGTAATTAAGGAAGTGTCTAACTATAATACTATACTAACCTAGGTAAGTATTACTATAGGCCCTATACTAAAGAGAATAAACACTACACTACCTCCCTTATAGGTCCCTAGTAGATAGTATAGGGAAGTCCTTATAAAGAGAAATACTATTTAGAAATTACTTTAGTTTAGAACTACTAAAGATATAGTATTAGTAGTTAATAGAGTAATAGGCTAAACTATAGTAGTTATAGCTAGAAGACTCCCTAGTAGGGATATAATTATAATATTTAAAGGAAATGCCTCCTAGTATAGAGATAACTAGAAATAGATTCCCACTGTATTTAGTCTAGAAGTAACCCTTTACTAATATATACTTAGTATTATTATTAAAGGATTTCCTATAAAATATACCTTAATTAAAAACCTAGTAACTAAACTAAGTAAAACTAATAAAGTAAATATTATTAAAGTAATAGTAAGATACCCCTAGTATAAGGGAGCCCTAAGAACTACCCTTATTCTTAGCCTTAAAAAGGTAGAAGATACTAATAAAATCTATAGAGATAGAATAGTCTATAAGGTAGAGCTATTCTACTCTAAGCCTTATAATAAAACCCTCTAACCTTAATAGTACTATAATTACTTCTAGACTAGGTATATTATAAAGTATTATAAATTAGCCCTAAAGTGTAGTAGGTATAGAGCTAGCTAGTATAAGGGCGGTAAGGTAACCTACCTAATAACTAATAGCTAGGTATAAGGGAAGTGTATCTTATACTCTAGCCCTTACCTAGCCTAGTCTAGGGACTACCCTATCCTTAAAGAGAAATAGAATATAGTAAAAGTAGGATACCTTAAGTAACTAGCTTTATTTATAACCCACCCCCTAAGTAGAGGCCCTTCCCTAAGCTAGGAAAGGCCTATAATAATATAGATACTAGCTAATATAGTAGGAAGAAAAAGAGGTTACCTAACGCTTATAGAGTAAAGGGTAAAGTAACCTAGGGCTAGTAGGTCTAATAGCATTAGAAGATATATAGAGGTAACTAGGGCTAGCATAGAACTAGCATAGGATAGTAGAGAACCCTAACCCCCCTAACTTATATAGTAATATTATAAGTCCTCTTTTAGAATATAAATAAGAAGGATAACCTAGTATAAATAGCGCTCTAGTACTAAACTAATATTAATATAATTGTAATTTAGGAATAGGAATATATAAGAAACCTATAGCCCCTAGCCCTAGGCCTCTCCTAATTCTAACTTATATACTATAATAGATATAACGCTATATATATAAATAAGAAACACACTATAGGATTATAGGTAGCCTAGGGAGGGACTAATTAGTCCCTAGTGGAGATATATAGTATAAATATATACTCTCTTTATTTAGAAGGGTATAGTAATAAGTAGAACACCCTAATCCGCACTATTAATATAGAAGAGCCCTATAATAGGTATATCTTTATAAGGGACTTTAACTAAAAACACTTACTCTAGGATAAACTTAATAGGACTAGTAATAGGGTAGAAGAACTACTAGAGTTTATAGGCTAGTAGAGGCTTAGGCTAGTAATGCCCTAAGGGGAACCTACTAGGCAGTATAATAGAGATAGGGATAGCACTATAGATCTAGCTTAGGTAACTCTAGATATTAGAGTCTACTATAATAGAGTAGTAGACCTAATAGGATCTAACTATATCCTATAACTAATTAGTATCTTTACTAACCCTTAAGAGACTACCCCCCTAGTCCTTAGGCACTACTAGGCAGTAATAAATAAATTCTATGCGGAGGCAGAGGTAAGTAACTAGCTTATACTAGATAATACCCTAGAACTATGTAATAAGGAAGGGATTAATATATACACTACCTAGCTTATTATAAACCTATAGTAGATAGCTAACTTAGTAGCCCCTTAGAAACCTAGAGGCTTACCTAGGCTAGAGGTATAGTAGTCTAGATAAGCTAAAGAGGTAGTTACTAGGGTAAGATAGGCTATAAGATAGTAAAGGTATAGAAAAACTAAAGTAAACTAGTAGGTATATACTAATACTAATAAGGAGTGGGAATAAGTTATTAGAGAGGAGAGAAGGAATACCTAGAGAGATACGCTAAGATAGGCTAACACTTAGAGTAAGGATAGAGAAGTATAGAGGCTAGAGAGATAGGCAAGGCTCTAGAGCTAGGCACCCCTAGAGCTCCCTAGGCTCCTAGAACTAGAGAGATCTAAAGATAACCCTAATCTAGCTACTACGCATAAGGAAAAGGCGAGCTTACTCGCATAGAGGTTCTTCCCTAAGCTAGTAGCTAACCTTTCCTATATCCTAGACCTAATATTCCTAGAACTTAATAACGCTCTAATCTAGGATATAGACTAGTTTAACTCTAAGGAGATTATAGATATCCTCTTAGATATAGTAAACTAGAAGGCCCTAGGGGATAATAAGCTCCCTACTAGATTTATTAAAGCCTACAGCCTAGCAGCCTATTATATAATAACTAGGCTACTTAACGCAGTACTTAATATTAGTTACTTCCTAGCCCGCTTCCGCACCGCTAGGGTTATAGTAATTAGAAAGAATAGAAAGATAGTTAAAGAGATAAGGAGGGCTAACGCCTAGAGACCTATATTACTGCTTAATATAGTAGGAAAAGTACTAGAAGTAGTAATAGTAAGATAACTTATAGCTATTACTAAGGCAGGGGGCCTCCTCCTAGAACTATAGATAGGAAATAGGGCAAATAGATTAATAGAAACCGCGATATATACCCTACTAGAATGCGTTAGAGCGGCCTAGGGGAGGGGCGGGATAGCCTCGCTAGTATAGATAGATATATTAGCTATATTTAACAGAGTTAGCTACCTATATCTTATTGCCCTCCTTATTAAGATAGGCATCCCTCTATAGCTAGTTATAGTAATCTATAGCTTCCTTACTAGGAGAATAAGCTAACTTAGCTTTAATAGCAGACTCTTAGAACCCTTTAAAATTAAGGCTAGCACCCTATAGGGCTTACCCCTTTCTTCTATTCTCTTCCTTCTATATTCCATAGAGCTATATATCTACCTCTAGGTTATCCTAGGTATAGTTACTATAGGCTTTACTAATAATATAAATATTATAGCTTTTAGGAAAAACATAGCCTAGACCTAGAGAAGGCTTAAGGTATCTTAAAGGATCTATAAAGACTAGGTAAAGGAAGTAGGAGTTAAGTTTAACCTAGCTAAAATAGAACTTATACACTTTAGTAGAGCCTAATAACCTCCCTAGGAGTAAGTCTAGCTTAGGATAGAGGAGATAGTGCTTATAGAATCCTATTACTTTCTTAGGGTATAGGTTAATTATAAACTTACCTAGAGCGCTTATAAGAATATTATTAAAGGGAAACTAGCCTAGTAGTAGCTTATACTTACATTACTAGTGGCGTTAGCCTAGGGCTATAGCTTTAGAGATGCCCGCCTCCTGTATATATAGGTAGTCTATCCTATTATTACCTATAGGGTAAGTATATACTATATACTAACTAAAAAAGCTAGAAACCCTAGAGGTATTGTAAAAAGCTTTATAATAGACTAGTTAGCCTGCCTCTAAGTTATTATAGGGGTGTTTAAAGCTATACTAATTATATAATTAGAAGCTAAGACCTTAGTTCCCCCCCTTAACCTCTACCTAAACTATATTAAGAAGAGATTTAAAGAGAGAGTTATAGCTAGTAGAATAGCAGAGATAATCTAAGTAGTAGCTAGCCTAGTAGTAACTATACTATATTAAAGAAGGCCTTAAAGACAGAGAAACTAAGTTAAAAATAAGCTAAACACAAAGCTATATAAGGAATAGAAAAGATATTAGGAAGCATAGTATAATAAAGAAAGACTAGCCTAGAGCTAGTGTAGTAGAGAGCTAACTAAGGACTAACCGCTAAACTATAACCTAAAGATAATCTAAAGATTCCACACTAGACTAGATAAGCATATCTCCTCTACTATTATATAATTATATATAGGTAAGATTAGTCTTAATAAATTCCTCTTCCTTAGAGGTATCCCTAGGGTAGCTTTACCCTTATATAGCTATAGATAAGCAGAAGAGGACTAGTACTATATAATTATTAACTACCACAAATATAGCTATATATAACCCTATTAGCGCTAGCCTATAGACATATAGGAGGTAAGGCTAGCCCTAGATAACCCCTAGAGGGTAAGATACTTAGCTAAGTGGTTCCTAGCTATAAAGAGACTATAATACTATACGCTAGTATATAACTTAGCGGCTAGGTTAAGGGCACTAGAACTAGAGCTAGAGTGCTTGTGTTATAGGAGATTAAATCTAGGGCCTATAGCCATAGTAGATAGTAGAGATAGCGGGAGTAGTAAGAGACTAAGACTAGACTAAATAGTCTAGAGGCAGCGGGGGGCTAGAGGTAGGATAGGAATATATATATAGGTAAAGAATACACACTAGAATAACCCTTAGATTTAAACTACTAAAACTCTTAAATACTAGGTATCTAATTTCCCCCCCCTAGGCCTCCCCTGCCCCACTACTACCGCTATACTAATATAAAAATAAAAGGAAAAACCACTACTCCTCTTCTAGAATAGGGATTGCGTTCTCTAGGGCCCTAGCCTAGCTCTTAGCCAGCAGGGCAGCGACCTAGAGCTAGATTAACTCCGCTATCTAAGCGTCTAGCCTATATAGCTAGAAGATTATCTCCTTATGCTAGTCTCTTATAGACCTGCCCTCCCCCTAGACTAGACTTACCGCTAATATACCCTATTTTATAATAAAGGAAGAAGGAAAGAGGCCTAGATCTAGAGGTAGAAGGGATTTCTTTTATAATCTCTAGAGAGGGGGGGGGTCCTTAAAGCATTACCTAGATTTAAAGATAATATATAGATGCCATAGATAGATAGAAAAGCCTAACATAAGAGAGCGGCAGGATTATAGCGGAACTAAGCTAGCCTTGCCCTCCCCCCCCCTAGAGTTTTAAAAAACTAGGTGCTCTAACTTTATAACCAGACTAGACTAGAGGAGAGGTAGAATAAACTAAAAAGTAGGGCATTAGATATATTAATAATAAAGCGTAAAAAAGTAAATTAAGAGTAGATTACTATATAGCATTAGATTTTACCTAGTAGGAGGTAGTTAGAAATAGATTAGAGTAGAGCTAAAGAAGAGCCTAAAGCTAGGCTTAAGACATAAGGTAGAGGCAACTCTGCTAATAGGGATAAGTCTAGTGTAAGCTAGTAATAAATAACCACAATAGGTAACTATAATAGCGGCGCCAGCCTGCTATAGAGCTAGCGCCGGACTATATAGAGTTATAAGGGGGTTTTTTATCCTCTAGAAGGTTTTCCCCTTTAACTAAACCGCTGGAGTACTAGAGACAGCCAAATCAGGCTGGCTAGTGTATATAAATAAATAAATAAATAAATATAAGGTAGGCTCTTAGGGAATAACTACCTAGTCTTTATATATTAGGAAATCCCTTATATTATATAACTATAGACTAGCTTTCCCTCTCTCTAGGGAATTAATCTCTTTACTCTACCTTTATAGGTCTAGATCTTAGCTTTAGGCTTTCTATAGTAGCTATATTAATAGTTTATTTAGGCTAGATTAGTAGGGATCTAGTAATATAATAGCCCCCTAGATCTCTTATACTATACTAGTGTCCTAGATATATACTACCTTCTCCTAGAAATTACCTTTATTTAGCTAACCTTTTACTAGATCTATAGTAGCTAACTAGCCTCTTAATATAGCTACTCTAGCCTTTAATATAGGGGCTAGGGTATTTTCCTTCCCTAAAGGTATCTTACTATACCTCTTTATAAAGACTAGGGTATTTTCCTTCTCTAAAGGTATCTTACTATATCTTCTTTAATATATTAGTATCTCTTCTTTTATTACTTTTTTAGTAATTACTAACTTTTTCTTAAGTTTTAGTAGAAATACCCTATTTATTAGGGATTTACTCTTATAATTAGACCTTCTTAATAGTATATCTATAGGGTTACTTTTCCTTAGTCTATACTTAATTATAAAGTTTAGTAGGTATAGGAATATATACTATTTAGCCTACCTTTTATTTAGCTTCTATTACTTTATAAAGGTTTATAGGTTATAATAGTCTAATAGGACTTCTACTAGGGTCTTTATACCTTTAATATAATATTACTAGTATTTAAATAACTTAACTATAGTAAGTAACTCTTAGTTAGGTATACTATAGTTATATTTAGTATTAGTAAACTTCCTTAACTAAAAGGCTATAGGGTACTAGTAGCCTTTATTATCTTATTATAATAAGATTCCTATTATTATAAAGATTAAGGTATTTATCTTAATATATACTAGTTAACTTAGGTTATAATAATAAAGAAGAGAAGCCTACTAAAAGGTATCTTTTAGCTAGTAAAACACTACCTATTCTCTTACCCTAAATATAAACCTCCTAGTTTAGATACTATTCTAACTACCCTTTATTAATATATATAGTAGTACTATAATCCTAGAGTATCTATAGATAAACTATTAGTAAAAGTTATAAAACCCTAGGAAGAATTATATATTTTTAAAGCTTATAGATTCTTTCTAATCCTAAATAGTAGTAACTTAGTAGGTATTTATTCAGATCCTATTAATAAAGAGAATAAACCCTAGGAACTTTACTAACTCTTAGTAAAACTTATATTTAGAGGGTTTTATATATAATTCTACCTCTCTTATATACCCTAGGACTTCTTTAATATATATAGTATACTTCTCTTATATTTTTAAAAAAATAAGGATATTATCTAGATATACTATATAAATACTATTAACTAGCCTATAAAGCACTTTATAGATATAGTTCTAGAATATAGCTAGGGTATTTATTAACCTAAAAGGTATTATAAGATATTTATAGTGCCTATAGTATATATAGAATATAGTCTTCTACTTATTACCCCCTTTAATCTAGATTCTATAATAAGTATCCTTAATATTAATTTTTAAGAAGAAGTAAGCTCCTTAGCACTAATCTAGGATCTCTAAAATTAGGGGGAGAGCATAGTGATTCTTCTATATTACCCTATTAAGACCCTAGTAATCTATATATAATTAGAGTGTACTATCTTTCTTTAGTATAAATAGGATAGGTATACCTATAGGGCTCTTTAATAGTCTTATCTAGCCTTTCTATAGGTTCTTATTAATATATTTATAAAGTTCCTTTAATTTACCTTAGGAAAGGGGGTAAATTAGTCTATATAGGGGTGTAGCCCCTAGTATTAGATTAATTATATAATTAGTAGTCTTTCTTAAAGGTAAGCTTCCTACCTTATCTAATATAAATATATCTTTAAACTTATATAGTTCCTAGGGGATATCTTTAATAGTTCTATATACCTTTACCTCTTCTTTATCTCTAAGGGTAATAAACTTATCTTCTATAACCCTATTAATAGTGTATATAATAGTCTTATTATATATAACCTTTATGAATTTATAGGGAGTTATAAGTAAAAAGGCCTTTCTTCTTTTCTTAAACTACTACTCTTATAAGTATAAGTAAAGGTAGATATATTCCTTAGTAAGTGTATATATCCTAATTAATATAGGGCTTCCCTTAGTTCTTAGGTCCTTATTAATAGCTATATATAGTAGCTTAAGGTCCTTTTCTTCTTCTCTTAAGTCTTTAATTATAATAGGGACCTTATAGATACTATATTAGGGAACTATAAGTGTCCCTACTACCTTAATAATAGGTGCTATAGCCTTAGCTTAGTTAAGTTTATAGGCTTATATAAATTTAGCGCTAATAATATTAATCTTAGCATAACTATTAAGATTCGCTACTATTTTAATATCTATATACCTATAAATAGTAACTAGTATATAAAATTAATACCTTATTAGTACCTTAGTGTTTAAGGTAGAGGTAAGGGTATCTACTTCTACCTTAGGGAGTTTTCTAGGTCTTATTACTCCTTCTTTAGCTTATTATATCTATTTATAAGGTACTCTATACTATTATAGTTAAAACACTACCTTTTATACCTAGGTTTATAGTTATTTAGGTAGGTAGTAGGAGACTTCTCTTAGTTCTTATTCTTCTAATCTTTATTAGACCTTTTACCTTATAGAAAGTTATATTTATAATATTAGGGAGCCTTATTTAGGCCCTTATTTTCTAAATACTTAGACTTTTACTTACTCTTTAGTATAGCCTCCTAGAGTTACTAAGTAAGTTATATAACCTTCTTTTATACCTTTCCTATAATAGAGGTATATAGGTTAATCTAGTCTTATAGGTTAGGGAGTAGTTTTATAAAGAATATAAGAGCTTATAACTTTTTAGTAGCTCTTTCTAGGTATTTCTCTAGTAAATCTAGGTAGATACTAAATTTAATAGGACTCTAGCCCTTATATTACTTTATATTCTCTAGCTATATAGCTATTTAGGTATTATAGTTAGTAGTATCTTAGAGTAGTGTAAGAGTCTAGGTCTTAAATATATCCTAGTTATCTTTAAGATTACTTTAGTTATTAGCTATTTATTTATTAAGGTATTAGTCTTATCTTACCCTATAATTACTATATATATAGTTAAGTTTAAAGAGGATTTTTTAGTAATTATACTAATACTTTTACTTTACCCTATTAAAGGCATGGTTTAGATTATTTATCTATATTTTATGCTTCTATAGGTTTATAGGGTATTTGTTATGGACTCGAGCTATGAGCTCGGGTCATGAGCGGAGCAGGGAAGCCTCTAGAGAGTCTCCGGAAAGAGGGCGGGTTATACGCGGCTGAACGCTAGCCAGTGCGCAGGTTACGCACTAACTAAGCATAGCCCCTTATTAAGGGGGATGCTATAAGACCCTAAGCTTAGTCTTCTTCTTCTTCTATAAGAATATTAATTATACTTTAAACGCTTATATATAGTAGCTATAAGGCTAGTTTATAATATTTAATATTCTTTACTATAGGACTAAAAGATCTAGAGCAGATGCTATTACCTTTAGAAATAGAAACAAATAAAGTAACCAGACTATAGGAAGTAATTAAAAAGTAGACTAAGTAATTAGAATTCTTATAAGAATAGTTAAATATAGCTACTAACCTAACTTAACTAAAATATAAACCCTTGCCTATAGGCCCCTTATTTAATAGGGATAAAGGACTATTTACATTATAGAAGGGCCTAATAGCTTATAAGTTAGTGGCTAACTATAACTTTATTAGAAATAAGTAGGACTAGTAGTTCTTTATCTACTAGAACCTATCTCCTAAGGTCTAGGCCTATATTGCCCCCTTCTTTAAATAGGGCTATATAATATATTATTAGCCTAAGTAGTTCCTTTAATACCTTAGGGAGATATTTAATAATCCTTATTAATAGGAAATAGTAATTATAGAACTTAACTAGCTTATATAATAATAGAATAAGCGTTTTAGCGACTTTTATATTTAGTTTAAATAAAAATTAGCGCTTACTAGGGGGCTAGGATAGGATAACGCTATAAAGCTAGCTAAATTATATATAGCACTTAATAAGTAGATAAGGGATTATAGTGTAGGGTAGGACATACCCTATGCTAACTACCTATTAGCTATAGCTTACTACTATAATATTACTTTAGATATTAAGTTATACTAATTAGAGGAGAAATATTAGTTACAAAGGAATACCCTACTAGTGGCTAGGTAATAGCAGGATAAGGATACACTAATAATAGATATCTAATCTATAGGTATATCTTACACCTAAAAGAGCTCTAGGAAGCTATAGGGCTAGTTAAAGTTAGCTAGTAGGAGTGGTGTAAAATAGGCTAAGTAGGTCTCTTAGGAAGTAATTAATATATAAAGAGATAAGGGTAAGTGCCTATAGTGTGGCTCCGCTAAGTATTTTATCTTAGGATATACGCTATATACTACTATCCCTCCTTAGGGGAGGTTATTAATTAATACTTATAACTTAGCGGAGGTTAAGCCTAATAATTTAGGTAGTAAGGCTAACAAATAGTTAGGAAAAGAATAACCCCTTTATTAAGTTATTTAAATAGGGTTAAGAGTAGGGAGCCTAGGGAGGCGTTATAGCATATAATTATTACTAATAAGGATTTTAAATAGATTTAGAATAATATAGATTTAACACCCTTTTTATTTCTAGTATTAATTAATAAAACTACCTTTATAGATACCTAGGTTAATATAGGTTATAACTACTATGCTACTATAAGTAAACGCCTTATCTAGAAGCTTTAATTAGAACATATCCCCCTGCTAGCTAAGAGGCTGGTTTATATAGCGGTTAGTGTAAAACAAGGGGGGACTAAGAGTCACAAAAAACGTTTATATATAATATATATTATTTGTTTTTAGGTTAATATAGATAGATAGGAAACGCTAATTATAGCATATATAATCCCAGGTTTAACTAGAGAGTTAATCCTTAGGACGCTATAGATAGGATATTATAATATAAAGCTAGAAATAAAGTGTTACTAGTTAACTATAGGTTTAGTAAATAACTTAAAAGTATAGGCTACGCCACATAGGAAGGTTAACTAACCTATAGTAGCAATCCTAGGATTAACCTTCACAGGGATAGTATATAGGGCAAAAAGGCAGAAGTAGTATATCTAGCTTCTAGCTATAAGTCTATAGGAAATTATGTCTATCTTATAGATTAATACCACACTAAAAGCATTAGAAGAAGAGCTATTAAAATCCTTACCAGAGGTATTATAGGATTTTAAGGATCTCTTCTAGGAGAGTAAGGCAAATACCCTACCTCCATATTAAGGGAAGTTAGATTACTATATTTACCTTAAGAAAGATACAGAAGGAAATATACTAGACCTACTATAGGCGCTATTATATAGCATGCCTTATTAATATTTGCTTAAGATTAGGAAGTAAGTTATAGATCTTATAAATAAAGGTTAGATTTAGGCTAGCTTATTAGCGGCTATAGCACTAGTGCTATTAGTAAAGAAGCTAGGAGGAGGATAGAGGTTTTATATAGACTATTACGCATTAAATAAGATTATAGAATAGGACTAGTACCCCTTACCTTTAGTTAAGGAAACACTATAGTCCTTATTAGAAGCAAAGTGGTTTATAAAGCTAGATATATAAGCAGTGTTTTATTAGTTATAAATTACTAAAGGTAAGGAATATTAGACCGCATTCTAAACACGATTTAGGTTATTTAAATAGTTAGTTTGCCTATTTAGGTTAGCAGGCGCTCCTATAACCTTCTAGAGATATATTAATAGTACACTTAGTGGTATTCTTAGGGACTATATTACCGCGTACCTTAATAATATCCTTATCTATTTAGGGGGATTACAAAAGGACTATATAGAGAAGGTTTAGGGGGTGCTAGCTAGGCTATAATAGGCTAGCTTGCACTTAGATATTAAGAAGTGCGTGTTTATAACAAAGGAGGTTAAATATCTAGGGTTTATTATCTATATAGGGAAAGAGATTTACCTAGACCTAGAGAAAATTACAGTAATTAGGGATTAGGAGGTACCTACTAGGATCTAGGGAGTTTATAGGTTCCTAGGTTTCGCTAACTTCTATTATAACTTTATACTATAGTTTTTAGAAGTTATAGGACCTTTACTAGATTTAATAAAGAAAGGCGTCCTATTCTATTAGATAGAGGAGTGTAATAAGGCATTTAAAGCGTTAAAGCTTACTTTTATTTTATACCCTATTTTAATATAATAGGATCCTAATAAGGATATAGTAGTAGAGGTAGACTGCTTAGGAATAGTATTAGGAGGTTATCTCTCCTAGGCTAATAATAAGGGCATTCTATATCTAGTGGCTTATTATTTAGCTTACCTATAGCTAGTAGAAAGGAACTATATAATTTATAATAAGGAGTTACTTGCAATTATTACTTACCTTAAGGCGTAGTTAGTAGAGCTATAGGGTATTAGCAAACTATTTATAATACTAATAGATTATAAGAACCTAGAATACTTTATAGCACTAAGGGAGATATTAGAATAGTAGGTAAGATAGGCTAAAACTCTAGTACTTTTTAATTTCTACTTATAATATAGACTAGGGGCATAGGCGGGATAGCTAGATATATTATTAAGATATTATTAGAAAGACCTATAAGTAGGGAGACTAAAGATACCTATAGTACACTTAGTATTAACCCTAATATACTTTATCTTTACTAAGGGGAAGTTATATATAAATATATAGCCTATAGCAGTAATAGAAAGCGCGGAGACTAGGGATAGTTTAGGGTCTAATATACATATTCTAAAGGGTATAGTAATATTTATAGACAATTACCTTTAATTATTATAGGATTAGGCTATTACCTATAATAAGACCTATAGATTATAGTTATAGGTAGTAAAGGTAGGGGCTTAGAAGTTTCTAGACATAGCTAGTATAAGAGAATAGATAGCGGATTACTAGCTTAGCGTAGGCAGAGTGCTTTAGTTTTAGGGCTAGATATAGGTACTAAAGTAGGAGCCTTTAACTATAACTTTAATCTAGCGTGTGTATAATTCCCCCTTATTAGGATATCTAGGGTAGAATACTACCTTTAAGGCGCTCTAGAGAGACTTCTATTAGGATAGTATATTATAAGACATAGCTTATATTATACATAACTACCACTATTATAGAGGGCGGAAGAGTTAATAGTTAAGGCAAGGCTTATTAAAGCTAATACCGCTACCTAATAGATACTGGTTATAAATTTTAATTAACTTTATAACTAACCTTCTAGCTAAAACATAGGACACTCTATGTTTCCTAATAGTTATTATAGATAGGCTTTCTAAATACATATAGCTTAAGGCTATAATATTAATAGGGGCTAAAGCGTGCGCGGAGCGATTTAAACACTATTAGTAGTGTTTTTATAGTTTTCAGCCTATTTAAATTAAGGCAGATTAGTTAAGTAACTATTAGTAGTGTTTTTATAGTTTTCTAGCCTAAATTATCATAGATTAAGGCTTAGATTAGTTAAGTAACTTTTAGACAGAGCTTTACAAAAGGTTAGCATATAATAACTTCTCCTAGTTTAATTAGCTAGACTATTTACTAGCTTACTAATTAGCTTTAAATAATAGGGACTTATCTATAATAGGGGTAAGTGTGAATATAGCGCTATATAGATTTAATATACCTATAATTTAGGAAGCACCCTCTACATAGACTTTAATAATATTAGCAAAAGGGAGGGCTTAGGTATTCTTAAAGTATTTAAAAGATAGCATAGACTTAACATAAGCTACTATAGCTTTTATCTAGTAATAACAATAGGAGAACATAAATAGTAGCTATAGACTAGCGGAATATTTCTAAGTAGGTAACTATATTTAGCTAAATCTTTAAAATATTAAGATAAATTAGCTATATAAGAAGCTAGACTAGGTAATAGTAAAATATAAAGTACTAGAAGTCCTAATACTATTAATAGTTAGGTTAGATATACTAAGGGGCCTACACCCTATATTCTATATTAATTTAGTATAGAGGGTAGCGGATAATCTATTACTAAGCCAGATATTAGCTAATAAATAGCTACCTCTAGAGTTAGTTATAACTAATACTAATGCTAATCTCGCTAAGTACTATATTAAGGAGATTCTTATAGCTAAAAACATATAAGGTTAAGGATTAAATTATAATGTTTTAGTAAAATAGAAAGGATACATATAGCTAATATAGGAGCTATTAGAAAGCGTGCTAGAAATAGAAGTATTAGATAGGTTTAAATTATAATAGGGGGATATATAGATAAATAATAGCCCTAAAAGGGTGTGATTTAATTTAGCTATAGAAAACTAATACTATAACTATCCTCTAGTGTATAAGTAGCATAGTGTAATTTTTCTACTATATTAAACGGCAATTAGTTAGGGGGGGGGGGCTAATCGCAGCAACGGTCCTCCGACGACGGCGCGAGCTAGCTTAGTAATAGATATAGCTAGGCTACGGGTATTAGCTATAGCCTGTTACATAGTAGTAGTGGTCTGCTCCTAGGCTTAGATAGACTACATAAGGTTCTTACTTATATTAGTTATCCTATAGAGGAATTTAGTAGCAAGGGGATTTTAGCTATAGTAGCTAGGCATAGACTACATAAGGATAAGTGCTTGTGTATTAGTTACGCCCTAGGCGCAGGCCACGCCTATAGGGGAAGAGGCTAGAGGCATAGCCTTAGTAGGATTAATATAGGTAGCTATAAGTATACTATTAAAATACTTATAGTAGCGGATAAAAGTTTTTATAAGGATAGTATAATACCCCTTCTTAGTAGTAGTCTTCTTTATAGTAGGAGTCTTAATAGCTAGATTAGTATCTAAAAGGGTAATAAGATACTTAAGGCTATAGCGTAACTTAGGGTCTATATAGTAGAGGCATATCTCCTAGATATATATTTAATAGGTAGTGTAGTAGGGAGTATAGGCATTATTTAGACCTAGTGTATAGGCTTATATACCCTTAGTGCAAAGATTATTAACATATAGTAAGTATAGAAGATTATACTCCTTACTATTAGAGAGTTTATTATTATTAGAGTTACCCTTAAGGATATACTTACCTAAATATATCCCCTTACCTAGCTAGCTAGGGGGTAGGGGTAGAGGTAGAGATAGGGTAGAGGTAGAATTAATAAGGATAAGATTAAAGTAGGACTTAGTATTAGATATAATAATAATAAGATAGGATTAAATAGGATAAATAAAGACTTAGGAATAATATAATATAGAAGATATAAGGGAATAGGATATAGTTATAAAGGAGTAGGAATAGAAATTAGGGGAAAAGAAAAGGAGTATTTATATTCCTTAGAGCTTAAGTTTAGAAATTAAATCTAGCTCTAACTAGAGCTAGGCTAAGCATATAGCTAGAGAAGGGCTAGGTCTAGATAGGGGTATAATATTATAAGAATAGGGATAAGGTAGTTAGAATTATAGAATAGCTAGAGTAAAGTTAGGATTTAGTAGGTAATAAGTAAAAGGTAAAAGGTAAGTAGTAATATAAGGTATAGAAAATAGCTAGTAGTAGGATAGAAAAGGAGTAGGCTAGTGTTTTTTAGGAGTAGAGTTAGAATATATAGGGATATAGCGTAATAGAGATAGTTAGGGGTAGGGTAGACCTATAATAAAAATTTTTTACACACTATATATAGGTAGTATAGGTAGGGACTATGCTTACTTTTAACTTAGGAAGGTAAGGAGGGGATAAGTAAGGGGGTATATTATAGACTTAAGCTATAAGCTTAGGTTATAAGCGGAGTAGGGAAGCCTCTAGAGAGTCTCTAGAAAGAGGGCGGGTTATATATGGCTAAACGCTAGCTAGTGCGTAGGTTACGCACTAACTAAGCATAGCCCCTTATTAAGGGGGATGCTATAAGACCCTAAGCTTAGTCTTCTTCTTCTTCTGTAAGAATATTGATCACACTTTGAACGCTTATGTGTAGCAGCTATAAGGCCAGTTCATAACAGTATTAGAGGTTAGTAATATTCCTAACTTTAACCTCTTAGTAGCTATTACTAGAGGAGGAACTAGATCTTTACTACCTTTTTATCTTCTCTTTCCCTTTACCTAGCTATAGAAGATTAATAAGCTCTTACTCTTATTCCTATAGTTTTTTAAGTTTCTTAAGCTAAGTAATTTACTTATTTATTACTATAGTATTAGCCCTAATATTAGAGGGTCTAGGTTTAGTTCTAGTTCCTATAGAATATAGTATATCTTTAGTAGTAATACTACCCTTATTTAATTAACTTTAGTTATTATCTAATATTACTTAGGTTAATTAGGTAGTTCTTAGCCCTATATTACTCTTAGGTAGCTAGTAGTAAAAGCTTTAGAATTATAAGGATAAAGATAGCTAGGTAAAAGGATATAAGGTATACTTATATATTAACTAAAGCTTACTAGGTCTAAGTATAATATATATATAAGTTACTAGTTTATAGCTAGTGGCTTGCTAATATTATATAGACCTAGCCCTTCCTTCTAGTATTAGGCGCCGCGGTGCTCTGGCGCTGCGGTGCACGCATGCGCGTGGGTCATGTTATGAGGGGCCTCACACTTCTCTTAGTCCTTATCCTTCTAATCTTTATTAAACCTTCTACCTTATAGAAAGTTATATCTATAATATTAGGGAGCCTTATTTAGGCCCTTATTTTCTAAATACTTAGACTTTTACTTGCTCTTTAGTATAGCCTCCTAGAGTTACTAAGTAAGTTATATAACCTCCTCTTATACCTTTCCTATAATAAAGGTATATAGGTTAATCTAGTCTTATAGGTTAGGGAGTAGTTTTATAAAGAATATAAGAGCTTATAACTTTTTAGTAGCTTTTTCTAGGTGTTTCTTTAGCGAATCTAGGTAGATACTAAATTTAATAGGACTCTAGCCCTTATATTACTTTACATTCTTATAAGGATAAAGGTAGCTAGGCAAAAGGATATAGGGTGCACTTATATATTAACTAAAGCTTGCTAGGTCTAAGTGTAATGTGTGTGCGAGTCGCTGGTTTATAGCTAGTGGCTTGCTAATATTATATAAACCTAGCCCTTCCTTCTAGTATTAGGCGCCGCGGTGCTCTGGCGCTGCGGTGCACGTATGCGCGTAGGTTATATTATAAAGGGCCTTATAATTATCCCCCCCCTTATTACTAGGCTTCTAAACAGCTTTTACCCTATATTTTATAACTATTTACTAACTAGTAGTTATATTAAAATAATAATAAATAATAATCTATAATAATAAATAATAGTTAGCGCTTTAGCATAAATTCACCTCTAACTCTCTACTATATTATTCTATTTTTATTTCTATATTATTAGCTAAATTATCACTTCTTTTATAACACTATTATCTATCTATTATTAATTACTAATATATTACTATAAGCGCGCCTATAATTCTACTCTATAATTACTTATATATATACTATTTATATACTAGATATACTAAATATAAAAAGAGCCCCCTATCTACCCCTAAACTTCCCTAGATTAATTATTAATTTAATACTAACCTATATATAGGTTAGTTAAAGATAAAGTAGTTAAAGCGCTATATTTAGTGTTATTTATATAGGGATAGTTATAAGGCTATAAGTATCTTACTTTTCCTTTACTCTTTAGTTCCTATTTACTAATAATTATATAGTTTATAGCTACTATATATAATAACTTCCTTAACTTATTAAAAGTACTAGATTAGGTAGATATCCTAATAGAGGTACTTAGTAATAAGAATAAGAATAATCCTAAAGACCTTATATTCTTAGAGGTAACTTAGTAATGTTTTACTACTTATTATCTTTAGCTTATATAAGGCTTTAACTATACTAATATAATATATTATATTATATTTAGGTTAATAGGGGCTACTAAGGTTTACTAGGTCTATATATTTCTTCCCTTTTTACTAGTTCTTTACTAATATATCTAGGTAGGATACTTTAATTATATACTAGTAGTATATAGTCTCCTATTAAACCCTTATAATTACTATAAACCTAGCTCTAGTCCTAGGGATAGTAGGTTATATCTTAGCCCTATTTTACTATCTATTTACTAATATTTTAGTAAGCTAATTATCTATAACTCCTTACTATATAGAATATAGTAATAGTTTTATAGCTAAGGCTAAGTAATCTAGGATTTATTACCTAGGGAATAGTATTATATTATTTTTATTATAGAATAAGGGAGGTAGTTATAGTAGATAAGAATAATACTAAGTATATAGTCTATAGGGGCTAAGTCTTTAGCTATAAGGGGGTAACTATAGAGAGATTCCTATTAACTCTTCTAAAGCTATAGATAGTTTTCTTTATTTTATTCCTTTATATTTTTTCTTTTATTTTTTATATATAGTTTAGTTATTTTCTTTTATTAGGTATATTATAGTAGCTAGTAAGGCTATATCTTTCTTATAGAAACTTTATACTTTTTTACCTATAACTTACTTATATATTACTATCCTTTTCCCTTAACTTATTTTAGTAGAATACCTAAATTATATACTAAGCTCTTTCTATATTTTTAATAAGAACTTACTAGTTATATTTACTTAGCTAACCCTTTTACTTTACTAGGTATTTATTACCTTTATAGGTCTTTTTATATTCCTTAATCTCCTTAACTTTATATTTATTATCTTTATTCTTAAGATTAGGTATTAGTATTTTTTCTTTATTTATATTCTTATAATAAGTCTATAGCTCTAGTAGGCTAATATAGAATATATTATATAACCTACTATATTTTTCTAGTAATATAAGCTAATATACTTACTTACTAATAGTATTAAGTACCTAAAATAGTCTAATAAACCTAGGGATTAGCTTTTATTTTACTTCCTTAAGCTATATATTCTTTATTAATAGTAATACTAGGTTACCTTTTTTAAGAGTAAGTAATTAGTAATATTTATTATAATACTTTACCTAGGATTTAGTAGCTTTTACCTAGTTTTACTTTAGCTACTCCCTAACTTTATATAACTTTATAATATAAGTATAAGCCTTTAGTACCTCCCTTTTTATAACCTTATCCTTAAAGGCTAGCTAAAACTCTAGTAAGTATCCTATAAGTATATAGTTAGGTAAGTAACCTATAGTTCTATTTACTATATTATTATAGGTAAATTATATAACTAGGAGTAGCTTAGGCTATATCTACTGGTTTTTAGAAGTAAAGTATTATAGGTAGTACTCTAGTACCTAGTTAGTTCTCTTAGTTTACCTATTAGTTTAGGGGTAAAATACTATAGAAAGCCTATATTTTATATATAATAGGTAATATAAGTCTAACTAGAATTAGCTTATAAAAATAGATTCTTTATTAGATATAATACCCTTTAGTAGCCTAAATTATAGCTTAATCTCCTTATAGAAAAGTTCTACTAACTTAGCTATATTAATTATAGATATTATAGGTAGGAAGATAGAGTACTTAGTATATTAGTTTATAATTACTAGAATTATATTAGTTTCTTATTTACCTACTTATATAATAGGTAATCCTATAATAAAGTCTATTAAGATTTCTACCTATAGTTACTCTAGTATTAGTAGTAATTTAAAACTCCTATATAGGTAATACCTTCTAGTAACTATTTACTAATATATCCTATAGCTTATAATATAGTTTAATATAGACTTATTTATAGCTAGCTACTAAAAGTAATACTTTAATAGCTTAAGTATTTACTTAGTCCTAAAGTAACCTACTAGTAGATTATTATAGTATAGCTATAGAAGCTCTTATTATAAGGTAGGCTCTTAGGGAATAACTACCTAGTCTTTATATATTAGAAAACCCCTTATACTATATAACTATAGACTAGCTTTCTCTCTCTTTAGGGAATTAATCTCTTTACTTTACCTCTATAGGTCTAGATCTTAGCTTTAGGCCTTCTATAGTAGCTATACTAATAGTTTATTTAGGCTAAATTAGTAGGGATTTAGTAATATAATAGCCCCCTAGATCTCTTATACTATACTAGTGTCCTAGATATATACTATCTTCTCCTAGAAATTACCTTTATTTAGCTAACCTTTTACTAGATCTATAATAGCTAACTAGCCTCTTAATATAGCTACTCTAGCCTTTACTATAGGGGCTAGGGTATTTTCCTCCCCTAAAGGTATCTTACTATACCTCTTTATAAAAACTAGGGTATTTTCCTCCCCTAAAGGTATCTTACTATATTTTCTTTAATATATTAGTATTTTTTCTTCTACTATTTCTTTAGTAATTACTAACTTTTTCTTAAGTTCTAGTAGAAATACCCTATTTATTAGGGGTTTACTCTTATAATTAGACCTTCTTAATAGTATATCTATAGGGTTACTTTTCCCTAGTCTATACTTAATTATAAAGTTTAGTAGGTATAGAAATATATACTATCTAGCCTATCTTCTATTTAGCTTCTATTACTTTATAAAGGTCTATAGGTTATAGTAGTCTAATAGGACTTCTACTAGGGTCTCTATGCCTTTAATATAATATTACTAGTATTTAAATAACTTAACTATAGTAAGTAGCTCTTAGTTAGGTATACTATAGTTATATTTAGTATTAGTAAACTTCCTTAACTAAAAGGCTATAGAGTGCTAGTAGCCCTTATTATCTTATTATAATAGGATCCCTACTATTATAAAGATTAAGGTATCTATCTTAATATATACTAGTTAACTTAGGTTATAATAATAAAGAAGAGAAGCCTACTAAAAGGTATCTTTTAGCTAGTAAAATACTACCTATTCTCTTACCCTAAATATAAACCTCCTAGTCTAGATACTATTCTAACTACCCTTTATTAATATATATAGTAGTACTATAATCCTAGAGTATTTATAGATAAACTATTAGTAAAAGTTATAG
Organism: Epichloe elymi; assembly: GCA_023658475.1. Classification (NCBI taxonomy): domain Eukaryota; kingdom Fungi; phylum Ascomycota; class Sordariomycetes; order Hypocreales; family Clavicipitaceae; genus Epichloe; species Epichloe elymi. The sequence goes on from CP098274.1 coordinate 2,241,129, forward strand.
AACCCTAGGAAGGATTATATATCCTTAAAGCTTATAGGTTCTTTCTAATCCTAAATAGTAGTAACTTAGTAGGTATCTATTAAGATCCTATTAATAAAGAGAATAAACCCTAGGAACTCTACTAACTCTTAGTAAAACTTATATTTAGAGGGTTTTATATATAATTCTACCTCTCTTATATACCCTAGGACTTCTTTAATATATATAGTATACTTCTCTTATATATTTAAAAAAATAAGGATATTATCTAGATATACTATATAAATAATATTAACTAGCCTATAAAGCGCTTTATAGATATAGTTCTAGAATATAGCTAGGGTATTTATTAACCTAAAAGGTATTATAAGATATTTATAATGCCTATAGCGCGTGTAGAATATAGTCTTTTACTTATTACCCCCTTTTATCTAGATTCTATAATAAGTATCCTTAATATTAATTTTTAAGAAGAAGTAGGCTCCTTAGTACTAGTCTAGGATCTCTAAAATTAGGGGGAGAGTATAGTGATTCTTCTATATTACCCTATTAAGACCCTAGTAATCTATATATAATTAGAGTATACTATCTTTCTTTAGTATAAATAGGATAGGCATGCCTATAGGGCTCTTTAATAGTCTTATCTAGCCTTTCTATAGGTTTTTATTAATATATTTATAAAGTTCCTTTAATTTACCTTAGGAAAGGGGGTAAATTAGTCTATATAGGGGTATAGTCCCTAGTATTAGATTAATTATATAATTAGTTATCTTTCTTAAAGGTAAGCTCCCTACCTTATCTAATATAAATATATCTTTAAACTTATATAGTTCCTAGGGGATATCTTTAATAGTTCTATATACCTTTACCTCTTCTTTATCTCTAAGGGTAATAAACTTATCTTCTATAACCCTATTAATAGTATATATAATAGTCTTATTATATATAACCTTTATAAATTTATAGGGAGTTATAAGTAAAAAGGCCTTTCTTCTTTTCTTAAACCACTACTCTTATAAGTATAAGTAAAGGTAGATATATTCCTTAGTAAGTATATATATCCTAATTAATATAAGGCTTCCCTTAGTTCTTAGGTCCCTATTAATAGCTATATATAGTAACTTAAGGTTCTTTTCTTCTTCTCTTAAGTCTTTAATTATAATAGGGACCTTATAGATACTATATTAGGGAACTATATAGGCCCCCACTACCTTAATAATAGGTACTATAGCCTTAGCTTAGTTAAGTTTATAGGCTTATATAAATTTAGCGCTAATAATATTAATCTTAGTATAACTATTAAGATCCGCCGCTATTTTAATATCTATATGCCTATAAATAGTAACTAGTGTGTAGAATTAATACCCTATTAATACCTTAGTGTTTAAGGTAGAGATAAGGGTATCTACTTCTACCTTAGGGAGTTTTCTAGGTCTTATTACTCCTTCTTTAGCTTATTATATCTATTTATAAGATACTCTATACTATTATAGTTAAAACACTACCTTTTATACCTAGGTTTATAGTTATTTAGATAGGTAGTAGGAGACTTCTCCTAGTCCTTATCCTTCTAGTTTTTATTAGACCTTCTACCTTATAGAAAGTTATATCTATAATATTAGGGAGCCTTATTTAGGCCCTTATCTTCTAAATACTTAGACTTTTACTTACTTTTTAGTATAGCCTCCTAGAGTTACTAAGTAAGTTATATAACCTTCTCTTATACTTTTCCTATAATAAAGGTATATAGGTTAATCTAGTCTTATAGATTAGGGAGTAGTTTTATAAAGAATATAAGAGCTTATAACTTTTTAGTAGCTCTTTCTAGGTATTTCTCTAGTAAATCTAAGTAAATACTAAATTTAATAGGACTCTAGCCCTTATATTACTTTATATTCTCTAGCTATATAGCTATTTAGGTATTATAGTTAGTAGTATCTTAGAGTAGTGTAAGAGTTTAGGTCTTAAATATATCCTAGTTATCTTTAAGGTTACTCTAGTTATTAGCTATTTATTTATTAAGGTATTAGTCCTATCTTACCCTATAATTACTATATATATAGTTAAGTATAAAGAGGATTTTTTAGTAATTATACTAATACTTCTACTTTACCCTCTTAAAGGTATAGTTTAGGTTATTTATCTATATTTTATACTTCTATAGGTTTATAGGGTATTAAAGATTAGTAATATTTCTAACTTTAACCTCTTAGTAGCTATTACTAGAGGAGGAACTAGATCTTTACTACTTTTTTATTTTCTCTTTCCCTCTACTTAGCTATAGAAGATTAATAAGCTCTTACTCTTATTCCTATAGTTCTTTAAGTTTCTTAAGCTAAGTAATTTACTTATTTATTACTATAGTATTAGCCCTAATATTAGAGGGTCTAGGTTTAGTCCTAGTTCCTATAGAATATAGTATATCTTTAGTAGTAATACTACCCTTATTTAATTAACTTTAGTTATTATCTAATATTACTTAGGTTAATTAGGTAGTTCTTAGCCCTATATTACTCTTAGGTAGCTAGTAGTAGAAGCTTTAGAATTATAAGGATAAAGGTAGCTAGGTAAAAGAATATAGGGTATACTTATATATTAACTAAAGCTTGCTAGGTCTAAGTGTAATGTGTGTGTAAGTTACTAGTTTATAGCTAGTGGCTTACTAATATTATATAGACCTAGCCCTTCCTTCTAGTATTAGGCGCCGCGGTGCTCTGGCGCTGCGGTGCACGCATGCGCGTGGGTCATGTTGTGAGGGGCCTCACAATTCTCTAGCTATATAGCTATTTAGGTATTATAGTTAGTAGTATCTTAGAGTAGTGTAAGAGTCTAGGTCTTAAATATATCCTAGTTATCTTTAAGATTACTTTAGTTATTAGCTATTTATTTATTAAGGTATTAGTCCTATCTTACCCTATAATCACTATATATATAGTTAAGTGTAAAGAGGATTTTTTAGTAATTATACTAATACTTTTACTTTACCCTATTAAAGGTATAGTTTAGGTTATTTATACTTCTATAGGTTTATAGGGTATTAGAGGTTAGTAATATTTCTAACTTTAACCTCTTAGTAGCTATTACTAGAGGAGAAACTAGATCTTTACTACCTTTTTATCTTCTCTTTCTCTCTACTTAGCTATAGGAGATTAATAAGCTCTTACTCTTATTCCTATAGTTTTTTAAGTTTCTTAAGCTAAGTAATTTACTTATTTATTACTATAGTATTAGCCCTAATATTAGAGGGTCTAGGTTTAGTTCTAGTTCCTATAGAATATAGTATATCTTTAGTAGTAATACTACCCTTATTTAATTAACTTTAGTTATTATCTAATATTACTTAGGTTAATTAGGTAGTTCTTAGCCCTATATTACTCTTAGGTAGCTAGTAGTAGAAGCTTTAGAATTATAAGGATAAAGGTAGCTAGGTAAAAGGATATAGGGTGCACTTATATATTAACTAAAGCTTACTAGGTCTAAGTGTAATATATATATAAGTTACTAGTTTATAGCTAGTAGCTTACTAATATTATATAGACCTAGCCCTTCCTTCTAGTGTTAGGCGCCGCGGTGCTCTGGCGCTGCGGTGCACGCATGCGCGTGGGTCATGTTATAAGGGGCCTCACACTATTACGCGCGAAGCTAATCGCCAGAGCTCGCGATCCTTTATATCTCTTTTCCCTAATCCCTTTATTATTACTTTCCTTATTCTATCTCCTCTAATACTATAAGTTATAATAGTTAATAAGAAGGAATAACCACAAAACCTAATAAGTTATAATAGCTCTTAAGTGGATCCCTTAGAAGCTGTAAGGGCTTGGGCTTTGCCTAAGCATTCTCCAGAGTGCACACGTGTCGCGCATGCGTAGGGATAGATAGTCCTAAGCATCTGCTGAAGTGCACACGTGTCGCATATATACAGGGGCAAATCCTAAGGGCCCTAAGTCTAGAATATATATATACTATATATATAAAGGCATAGGGAAGAGGATAAGTATAAGGTAGTTAGGGGGTTATAAGAGCCCTAGTAAGGATAGGTTTCCTACCTTCCTCTTCTCTTTCCCTAAGTTTCTTAATACTATACTAATACCCTATTATAGTTACCTAGGGACTAGTCTATAATAATTAAGAAACTTCCTTTAGTCTTATAATAGCTACTAAAAGATAATAAAATAGATTTTAATATACTAATAGACACACTAATAGGTATATAAAACACACTTTAACCTTAGGATTATCCTAATTAGGGGACTATTACCCTAGGATCTAATACTATAGCGCCCCTAGTAGCTTAGTAAGTATAATTTAAAACGCTTTACTATATACTAAATAAGCAGATAGTAGAAATAGTATAACTCTAGGAGTAAGTTAATATAAATTATATAAGACCCTTAATAGATTATATAGGACCCTTAGCCTAACTAACTTAACTAAACCCTAGGGTCTAGCGCTAAGCCCTAACCCCTACTATATTTACTACCCTATAGGTAGCTATAGTAGCTAAATTAAAGTAAAAACCAATCCCTATAGGTAACCTATATAATAGTAATAAGGCTATATTTACTATATAGAGGCTCCTAATAGAGTATAAGCTACTAGTAGATAAGGACTTTATTAGCACTAATAAGGATAGGTAGATATTTATTTACTAGAACCTCTCCTCTAAGGTATAGTCCTAAGTAGCTAACTTCTTTAAGTTAGGTAAAAATATTAACTTTAATCCCTTTAAGTTCCTAGAGTATCTTAAGACTATATTTACTAACCTATATAGATAGGAGATAGCCCTTATAAAGCTTAACTAAATAGAATAAGGACCTAGGGAGGTATTCTCTATATTCTTTATTCGCTTTATAGATAAGCTCTTATTAGCTAGGGGGGATCTTTAGGTAAATAATATAAAGCTAGTAAAGCTTTAACACACACTTAATAAGCGCCTTTAAGAGATTAGTGTAGGGTAGGGCGTAAGCTATTGTAATTAGTATATAGCGGTTATATAATATTATAAGATAGCGGTTAACATTAAGGCCCTTACCTTAGAGAATAAGTATTAGACCTAATATAGGGTCCCACACCCTAAACCCTTAAACCTAACTAACTATAAGGGTAACTATTGAAAATGGAAGGGGAATCTAGCTAGAGGGATAGGAAGACCTCCCTAGTAGATTCTAACGCGGCGGCTTCTAGATTCACTATAATACGACGATTCTTCAAGATATAGAGCTTTGATAGTTGAATATAGTAGATTTCAGCTAGACAAACGATCTGACGAGCAATGAGAGGATTTTCTGAGTCCCCTCATAGACCTACCAACCATATCGACGGAAGGGGGTCGCTAGCCAGGCCTTAGGAGCTATTTTTTATTTTCCGCAAAATTTATTTGTATGTGAAAAGTAAAAAATCAACTCACGACCATATAATCTAGCCACCCACGTGCACCAACTAAGCAATCTAATAAGCAACCCTATAAATAAAATACATCATTAAATCCAGAAAAAATCAAGGATTCGAATAGTATAAGTCAGCCTTTTATACGACTACTAGTTCCCTAGTTACAGTCGATTTTAGCTTCCCTATAGGGTAGCCTAGTCGGCTTAGTCATACAAGCCTGTGGGTTGGTTGTGTGCAGGAACGCAGGTCACAGCCAAAGCTGCTGGCCACGGCCAACAACGCTGCAGGCAACGCCTCGCAACCAACGTTGCAACAACGTAACTAGGCAACTAGTGGGCCTATAAAATAGTGCTATAAATAGCATAATTTTAACAGTAACACTCTAATAATAGGAGTTTACGTAGTAGGGACCTAGCTAGGGAAATAGGCTAAGAAGAAGGGTAAGGAAGCAAAGGCCGCCCTAAATATAGAATAGGTAAAATAGGTATTAGAGGCAGTACTAGCTAGATACCGCTAAGAAAGATGCTACCTCTAATATAGGTCTAAGGACTACTTTATTTAAGAATATACCCTTCTCCTACCTTAGCGCTAGTAGGTTAGCGTTAATATATCTAAGGCGGATAAGGAAAGCGTAGATAAGGAGGTAAATATCCCTCCTATAGAAAACAAGTAGCCCCTAAGCAGAGTCTTGCATAGGGGCTAATAGGCTAGTTAACTTCTACATTATAGGATGATTTTAACTACTATATAGAAATAGAATAGGATATAGTAAAATATATAAACTAACTACTATTCCTTATTTCTATACTTTTTAATACATATTATTTTATTAATATCTAAATTAATTATAGTTATAATTACTATAGTGCTATAAGCAAATTAGCAGTAAGATAGCTTAGCCTAGAGCTTATATAGTTACTAAAATAGAGGCGTGTTTGTACTATAGTAGAAATAGAATAGAAAGGAAAGTAGGTTAAGGAAGATACCTCTTCTATAACCTATATAGTACACACTAGAATTAATATAGATAGCTAGGAGTTATTTATATACCTATATATTATCCCTAGCCTAACCTAGGATATAATATTTAGGATACCTTAGTTAGAGCAGCGTAGAGTGGTGATTCATGTGGCATAATAATAACTAGTTATTAGAGCTATAGAGGGCCTTTATGTTTCTAAGTCCTCTACTTAGGCAACGGAGGTCCTAATATAGGGAATTATTAGATCCCTATACGCCGCTAAGGCTTGTAGGGCACACTAGAATAAGGACACCACTATAAGGTTTATTACTATAAGCTTAAAGAAGATAATAATAGTACTATAGATCACGGCGCCTAAGATAGAGCTAGCTACTCCTAATATATTAGCGCTACCTAAGGAGTTAGCGGACTTTGCGGACCTCTTTAATAAGTCTAAGGCTAATAGCTTGCCCCCTTATAGAGGGTCTCTTAACTACTATATATATATATATAAGAACCTAGATAGGTCTAAACTAGCACTCCTATAGGGACCCTTATATAATATACTATAGGATCAGCTTTTAGAGGTTTAGCGCTAGATTACAGATCTAATAGATAAGGGATAGATCCGTGCTAGCTCCTTAGCGGCTATAGCCCCTATCTTTCTTATTAAAAAGGCAAATAGTAGCTAGTGTTTCTACGTAGACTACCGCGCTCTTAATAAGATAATAGTATAAGACTATTACCCTCTCCTACTAATTAAAGAGATACTATATTCCCTATCCTAAGTATATTAGTTTATAAAGGTAGATATCTATATAGTATTTTATAAACTATAGATAGCTAAGGGCTAAGAGCACCTTATAGCGTTCTATATAAGGTTTAGTTTATTTAAATAGCTAGTCTGCCCCTTTAGCTTAGCTAGCGCACCTATAACCTTCTAGTATTATATTAATAAATCCTTAGGGGATGCGCTAGGAGACTTTATTATAGCCTACCTTAATAATATCCTAGTTTATTTAGGGGGGTTAAGGAAGGATTATATAAAGAAGGTCTAGTTAGTCCTTAGTTGCTTAAGGGCCACGGGTCTATACCTTAACCTTAATAAGTCTATATTCACTATAAAAGAGGTTTAGTACCTAGGATATATTATTATAGTAGGCTACTTAATCTGCCTAGATCCCGTAAAGGTTATAGCTATAAGGGAATAGGCAGCACCTACAAAACTATATAGGGTTTATAGCTTCCTAGGATTTACAAATTTTTACTGCGATTTTATTAGTAACTTCTTAGAGATAGTGGCTCCGCTAATATAACTTACTAAGAGGAATGTCCCTTTCTAATAGGGACCTAAGGAAGAGAGGGCCTTTAAGAGGTTAAAAGATACCTTTATTATATATCTAGTACTAGCGTAATAGGACCTAGACTAGCTAATAGTAGTGGAAGCTAATTATTTAGGTAAAGCTATTAGCAGGTGCCTCTTATAATAAGGTCCTAATAGTATTCTATACCTAGTTACTTACTTTTCTACTAGCCTTATATCCTTATAGAAGAATTATATAATCTATAATAAGGAGTTACTTACTATTATCTCTTACCTTAAGGCATAGTTAGTAGAACTTTAAGGTATACCCTATCTATTTACTATCTATATAGACTATAAGAACCTAGAGTACTTTACTACTCCTTAGTTAATATTAGAGAGATAGGCTTAGTAGGCGGACACACTTATGCTATTTAACTTTTACCTATAATATAGACCTAGTACATAAGCCTAATGCCTAGATACCCTTTCCTAGAGGGAGTAGGACTAGACTAGATTGCCTCTAAGGATAGGGTATATCCTATAACCTATTATAATTACATAACTCTTACTATTACCTAAGGAGTAAAGGGATAACACTAACCTGGCGCTACACCACATATAAGTGTTGCCACTACTAGTAAGGGAGGTCCTTTTTGCTACTAAGCACCTTTAGTCCCTATAGGATTAGGCTATTATATTAGACCTAATATATAGCATCTAATTAAGGACTATCTAGGAAGGGGGTTAAAGGTTTCCCCTAGAGGCACTAATAAGGGAATAGGTTATAGATTATTCTATAAGTGTATATAGAGCGCTTTAGTTTAGGGGCTATATATAGATTCTAGCTTAGGAGCCGCTTATAATAACCCTTATATAATAATACTATGATTCGCTAGTAGCAGGGTACCCGGGTTATAACACTATATTTTAATTATTATAATAACAATTCTATTAGGATAGGATATTATAGGATATTACTTAGTTTATTTATAACTATTATTATTTTAGTAGTTATAAGAGTTAGTAATAGCGCTAGGGTTTACTAAAGCCTTTACCTATCCCTAATTAGTTCTAGTCTTAGATCTCTATTAACTTTATAATAAACTTACTAGCGGCATCCCTAGAGAGGCTATAGTATCTTATAGTTATTATAGATAGACTCTTAAAGTTTATATAGTTAGAAGCTATAACCTCTATTAGGGCTAAGGAGTGTATAGAGCGGTTTAAAATAGTCTAGTGGAGGTTTTAGGGTTTTCCCTAGTCTATTATTATAGATTAAGGGTTAGACTAGTTAGGAAAATTTTAGATAATATTATACTCCCTTATAAGAATAGACTAGTTACTCTCTATATCTCACTACCTATAGACTAATAGCGGCATAGAGTAGGTAAACTAAGAAGTTTAGGTAATATTATGCGTTATAGTTTCCTTTTTATAGTTTAATTAGCTAGAGCACTTAGCTACTTATTAGCTTATAATTAATAACAGGCCCTCTTCTATAATAGGAGTTAGTCTAAATAAGTTACTTTATAGCTATAATTTAGAACCTATTTAGACATAACTAGACTAGTTAGTATCTATAATAATACCTAAGGGATAAGCTATATAGTTCCTTAAGCACCTATAAGAGGGTACTTAACTAGCGTAGGCTATAATAGCCTACACTTAATAAAGATAGTAGGACGCTATATTAGCTTCCTAATAGCTAGTAGAATAGTTCTAGGTAGGGGATAAAGTGTAGCTCTTACTAAAGAATATTAAGATAAACCGCCCCTTATAGAAACTTAATTAGGTTATAGCAAAATATATAGTCTTAGAAGTGCTAATGCTACTAATAGTATAGTTAGATATCCCTAGGGGTATTTATCTAGTCTTCCACGTAGACCTTATTAAATAAGCTACGGAGGACCCTCTTCCTAGCTAGAGGCTTTAGGACTCTTGCCTAGGGCTAGAATAGGTCCTAATAAAGGATAATAATAAACTTATTAAGGAGTACTAGGTAGAATAGATTCTAGTAGTATAGAATGCCCTAGGTTAGGGGAGGAGATATAATATACTAGTAAAATAGGTAGGATATATTTAGCTAATATAGGAGCTATTAGAAAGTATAGTATAGATATAAGCCCTTAATAAGTTTAAGGCAAGGTAGGGAGATATATAATATAATAATAGACTAAATTAATTACAAACTACTTATACTTCTATAGAGACTTCTAATAATATATAAGGCACACCTAGTCTATATTCTATTAACTTATAATAACCACTAGGGCAAACTTAATACTCTCTACCTATTATAATAGATATATTACTTAAGCCCCTAACTAAATTATTATTATAGTTAAGGGGGATAGTAGCTAGTGTTACTATAGGAGTAATAGGGGCATAGGTAGTATTATAATAGGGGGGATAGATATTTCTATAGTTCTAGATAGTATAGGTAGAATAATAATTAGTAAGTGTAAAGGTTAACCTATCTCTAGGTTAGCCTCTAGTAGGGGATAAGCAAAGAATAGGGTCTAGCACTAGGGGGCGCCTACTAGTTAGGGTACGTTAGATATAATAGTTAATAGGCCCTAGGTTAGGGCTAAGTTAGGAGCATTTATAGTAATAATAAGAAGGCAAGTTATCTTTATACTTAATATATTATTAACCACTATAGTAATAGGGAGAGAGAGCTTTAAGGAGGAGAGCGGATTAATTATAGTATTCCTAATATATAGTATTTAGACTACCTATAATCTACTAGTTTTACTAGAGTAGAACGCCTATAACTTACTATATAGACCCTACTATACTATAGCCACTTATAAGGCTACTATAGCTAAAAGGAATAATCTTAAGTTTATTTAGGGCTATAGTAAGGGAGGTAGAAGAGAGGGGTGCCCTAAGGGTAGAATAAATAGGAGCTAGGTTAAACTAGGCCTAGTCTAGAAGGGCTTTCTATTAACTTATAAGGGCGCGAAAGCCTTAGGATAGTACTAGCATCTATCTCTTAGTTTCTGCTGTCTTTAGGATACTAGGCTAGATAATATAGTTACCTACCTTAATTATAGCCTTAAGATCCTTTAAGTAATATTAAAGTTAAGGGTCTATAGATAAATACCTTATTATCTAAATATAGGTTATATAGTTTCGCTAATATAGGAGATAGGAGGTGCTACTAGGGAGGGGACTATAGTTTAGGATACCTATAGTAAGGGATTTCTTAATATATAGCCTATAGGGCCGCTACACTGCTTATAGAGTAGTATACTCCTTATTATCTAAGTTTCCTTCTATAAGGAATTTACTAATAGACTAATTTATAGGCGTAGAGGGAATAGCTAGGATATAAGAAGGATAGCAACTAGAGTTACTATAATAGTTACTTCTATAGTTAGCTATATTTAATAAGGGTGTAATATAAGGATAATAGGTAAATAAAGTGTTATTTAGAGGGATATAATAGGAAGGTATAATAGGGTTTATAATATCTTAGAGAATTTTCTACATAGGGGAAAGTAAAAGTTATAATAAAATAAATAGTAGACAGAAAGTAGGGGCAGGGCTAGGGTTAACATAACAACAATACAGGGCCTAATAACCGCGTCACGCGCCTAGCCTATACCTAGGACTAAAACAAAACAATAGAATAGAAGGTTCAAGATAGGGCTAGGGTTAACATAATAATAACATAGGTCTTAGTAACTACGTCACGCGCCTAGTCTAGTCCTAGGATTAAAACAATAGGCTCATACAATGCGTTAAGGAGGAGGAGTAAGGGTATATATAAGGGCTTAGGCTTTGCCTAAGCATTCTCCAGAGTGCACACATGTTGCGCATACGTAGGGATAGATAGTCCTAAGCATCTACTAAAGTACACACGTGTCACATATGTGCAGGGGCAAATCCTAAGGGCCCTAAGTCTAGAATACATACATACTACACATATAAAGGCATAGGGAAGAGGACAAGTGTAAGGTAGTTAGGGGGTTATAAGAGCCCTAATAAGGATAGGTTTCCTACCTTCCTCTTCTCTTTCCCTAAGTTTCTTAATACTATACCGACGCCCTATCGCAGTCGCCTAGGGGCCAGTCCATAACAGAAGCCCTAGAATTTACTATCCCCTTCCTCTATATCCTATAGTAACTACACTAGTATATTATAGAAGAAACACTCACTAGGATAGATAAATTTAATATTAAGGATAATAATATACCTAAGATATAAGTAACCTATATCCTCTCTTAGGTTAAGGACTATATAATATAAAAGGTATATAGAAGATTACTCTTTATAGAATTTACTTAAGATTTTAACCTATAAACCTATAGTAACTTCCTAAAGACCTTAGTTATAGTCCTAAGGCACTTATAGAACTACCTTATTAACTCTAGAATCTATATAATAATTAACTAGAATATAAATATAGTAATAAACCTCTAAGAAGTCCTTAACTAATAGGAATTCTACTTCTAATTATAAGAAGAAGTAAAGAATACCTAGAAGAAGTATAATAACTTCTAAAAGAATATAATTAAGAATAGTAATTTCCTTAATAACCTCTATAATAATAATAATATCTAGGACTAATAGAGTATAAGAACTACTTATTCCTCCTGCTAACCTTTATAACCTCTATAAAGAGCAATATTAGTAGCCTTCCCCTAAGAATAAAACCCTTAGCCCCTTCCTTAAATACCTTAAGCCCTATAAGCCCTTCCTTATTATCCCTAAGAACCTATATTTACCTAGTAAAGAATCCCTACTCCCTAATAATAAGCCCTTCCTATCTACTAAAGGATAGTATATAAACCTACTAATAATCCTCCCTTTAAGCCTCTATAACTAATAGTAAAGTAGATCTTAGACCTTATTAAGATATATATATCTAAGTAGTAAAGGTAGGGAGCTTACCTTTCAGAAAGATAACTAATTACGTAATTAATCTAATACTAGGGACTATACCCCTATATAGACTAATTTACCCCCTTTCCTAAGGTAAATTAAAGGAACTTTATAAATATATTAATAAGAACCTATAGAAGGGCTAGATAAGACTATTAAAGAGCCCTATAGGTATACCTATCCTATTTATACTAAAGAAAGATAGTATACTCTAATTATATATAGATTACTAGGGTCTTAATAGGGTAATATAGAAGAATTACTATACTCTCCCCCTAATTTTAGAGATCCTAGACTAGTACTAAGGAGCTTACTTCTTCTTAAAAATTAATATTAAGAATACTTATTATAGAATCTAGATAAAAAGGGGTAATAAGTAAAAGACTATATTCTACACACACTATAGGCACTATAAATATCTTATAATACCTTTTAGGTTAATAAATACCCTAGCTATATTCTAAAACTATATCTATAAAGCGCTTTATAGGCTAGTTAATACTATTTATATAGTATATCTAGATAATATCCTTATCTTTTTAAAAATATAAGAAAAGTATACTATATATATTAAAGAAGTCCTAGGGTATATAAGAGAGGTAGAATTATATATAAAACCCTCTAAATATAAGTTTTACTAAGAGTTAGTAAAGTTCCTAGGGTTTATTCTCTTTATTAATAGGATCTTAATAAATACCTACTAAGTTATTACTATTTAGGATTAGAAAGAATCTATAAGCTTTAAGAATATATAATCCTTCCTAGGGTTCTATAACTTTTACTAATAGTTTATCTATAAATACTCTAGAATTATAGTACTACTATATATATTAATAAAGGGTAGTTAGAATAGTATCTAGACTAGGAGGTTTATATTTAGGGTAAGAGAATAGGTAGTGTTTTACTAGCTAAAAGATACCTTTTAGTAGGCTTCTCTTCTTTATTATTATAACCTAAGTTAACTAGTGTATATTAAGATAAATACCTTAATCTTTATAATAGTAGGAATCTTATTATAATAAGATAATAAGAGCTACTAGTACCCTATAGCTTTTTAGTTAAGGAAGTTTACTAATACTAAATAAAACTATAGTTATTGAAAATGGAAGGGGAATCTAGCTAGAGGGATAGGAAGACCTCCCTAGTAGATTCCAACGCGGCGGCTTCTAGATTCACTATAATACGACGATTCTTCAAGATATAGAGCTTTGATAGTTAAATATAGTAGATTTCAGCTAGACAAACGATCTGACGAGCAATAAGAGGTATTGAAAATGGAAGGGGAATCTAGCTAGAGGGATAGGAAGACCTCCCTAGTAGATTCCAACGCGGCGGCTTCTAGATTCACTATAATACAACGATTCTTCAAGATATAGAGCTTTGATAGTTAAATATAGTAGATTTCAGCTAGACAAACGATCTAACGAGCAATAAGAGGATTTTCTAAGTCCCCTCATAGACCTACTAACCGTATCAACGGAAGGGGGTCGCTAGCTAGGCCTTAGGAGCTATTTTTTATTTTCCACAAAATTTATTTATATATAAAAAGTAAAAAATCGACTCATGACCATACAATCTAGCCACCCACGTGCACTAACTAAGCAATCTAATAAGCAACCCTATAAATAAAATACATCATTAAATCCAGAAAAAATCAAGGATTCGAACAGTATAAGTCAGCCTTTTATACCACTACTAGTTCCCTAGTTACAGTCGATTTTAGCTTCCCTATAGGGTAGCCTAGTCAGCCTAGTCATACAAGCCTGTGGGTTAGTTGTGTGCAGGAGCGCAGGTCACAGCCAAAGCTGGCCACAGCCAACAACGCTGCAGGCAACGCCTCGTAACCAACGTTGCAACAACGCAACTAGGCAACTAGTGGGCCTATAAAATAGTGCTATAAATAGCATAATTTTAACACTCCCTCTAGAAAAGTATGAGTTAACTAATTCGATACCTAAACTTAGCTCTTTAATAGATATCTAAGTCAATAATAAATTCAATAATAAATCTAATAACTTTTTAACTAAAATCAATAACTTTTCAACGGAATTCCAGTGTTTTTATTGATTTTTGATTTTTCGACTTTTTTAGTTGTTTTTAAAGCTAGGCCTTTATATTCGTAAGGCCTAATAGTTGAATAAATTGTTGAAATTTATCATTAGGTAGGGGCTTAGTTAAGCTATCTGCAGGCATCTCTTTAGTGTTAATGTAGATAACCTTAGCTATACCCTTCTGTACCTTTTCTCTAGTATAGTTGAATTTTAGCAGGGTATGCTTAGTTCTGCTGTGAAGAGCAGGGTTATTAGCGGTTATTATAGCGCCTTAGTTATCGCTAAAAATCAGAACAGGAGGTGCTATAGGTAGCTTAATTTCCTTAAAAAGGCTATAGAGCCACTCTAGCTCCCTAATAGCTTTATATAGAGCATCTAATTCGGCCTCTAATATTAATAAAGCTATTATAGTTACTTTCTTTGATTTCTAGCTAATAGGTCCTTTAGCTAGCTTATAGAGATAAGCATAGGTTGATTTAGAGGACTTATCTCCCGCGAAGTCACTATTACAGAAGCTAATAAGGGTTGCAGAAGCCTTAATAGCATTTTTAGACCTTCTATAAGTTATAGAATAACCTATAGAGCCTAGAAGGTATCTAAGCAGATGTTTAGCAGCATTTAAGTGCTCTATATAAGGCTTAGATAGCGCTGTTAAAAGCCACTAAACCAGAAAAGCAATATCGGGCCTTATAAGGAGCATTAAGTACATAATAGTCCCTATAATACTCTAATAAAGCTTGTGATCGGAGGGGGAAAGAGGTTTAGTAAGGTAGGCTACCTGTTTAATAATTCCGGGTTATAGGGGAATTTTAGCAGGCCTAGTATCTTTTATATTAAATCTCTCTAGGGCTTCAGAAATATACTAGGACTGGTGAATAGTTAGGGTCCCTTTCTTTTGATTTCTAGTGATTTAAACGCCTAGGAAAAATTCAGCTAGCCCACAATCTTCTATAGGGTAAGCTTTGTGTAATAGCTTCTTTAGCTTGTTAATATAAGCTAGATCTAGTCTTATTAGAAGATAGTCATCCACATAGGTCGCTATGTATATAGATGTAGTTAGATTAAAGAAAACAGCCGGATCAGATATAAGGGGGTAGAAGCCTAATTTTCAAAGAAGTTCCTTTAGGGCCTGCTGCTATTCTCTAGAGCTCTGTTTTAATCTATATAAAGCTTTTTAAAGGAAAATAACCTGCTTTTAAGAGGGATTATAGCCGTATTTCTTGAGTAATTTAGCTATTTTAGGCGTAGCAGCTTCGGCAAATTCAACGAATCCATCAGGGATCTGCATATAAATAGCTTCCTTTAGTAGACTATTTAGAAAGGCCCCTATAAAATTAACCTATTTAACTTCCCAGTTATTACAAGCCGCTAGGGCTAGTAAAATCCGCTAACTAGGGGGAATGCTAGTAGCAG
This sequence comes from Epichloe elymi, assembly GCA_023658475.1. NCBI lineage: Eukaryota > Fungi > Ascomycota > Sordariomycetes > Hypocreales > Clavicipitaceae > Epichloe > Epichloe elymi. The sequence continues at coordinate 2,257,117 of CP098274.1, forward strand.
CGTAGGTCTTAATATAATCCTGACCTTCTATCTGCATAAAGCCTTTTGCAATGAGTCAGGCCTTGTGTTTTATAGGATTATTTTCTTTATCCTTTTTAAGCTTATAAATAAGCCTATTCTTTAGAACTTTTCGGCCCTTAGGAATTTGGTCTATCCCTATAAATTTAAAAGTTCCGGCAGCTAGTAGCTGCTTAAATTCGCTAAAAGTTGCATTAACCTATTTTTTGCTATCCTTGCTTTTTAATGCCTGCTTCTAGGTCTTAGGCGTATCCAAATCGTTATTGTTGTTAGCTGATGATTTAGCCTTTTATTGTGCCTTAAAGCATATCTCCTTAACGAAAGAAGATAGGTTAAAATCATCAATATCCATAGAATCAGGGTTAATTAAAGAATCCGAATCTAAAAACGGTTTTTCAATAGCACCCTTATTAGGGGCGCTAGAGCTTAGGCTCTCTAGGGGTAGCGCTAGAGGCGTTATAGGCATTGCAGTGGTTGTCCCGGGCGGTGTTGTTATAGGCGCGGCGGGCGCTGCGGGCGCTGTGGGCGCTAGAGGCTTTGGATAGCTATCCTGAACCTCTAGATTATCTCGTGAGATATTGGCTTCTCCCTCTGAAGGATAGCTCCCTAAAGGCTTAGGGGACCCTACAGAGCCTATATCCTCTATAATCTTAATAAAGCTAGTCTTAATGACTGACCTTTTAGAGGGTATATAAATAAGATAGACGCTGGAACCTAGAGTAGCAAGCAGCTGGCTAGGGATAGTCCTAGGGGCTAGCTTCTGAAGCTTTGATCTCTGCTCCGGAGGTATTAGAACCTCGTAATAAGACCCTATAGCCCTAATTTTTAAGAAGTTAGGCTTATAGATAGTCTTAGGCTCTAAGTCAGCTAGAAATAGCTGCTTAGGGGTTAGGGGCTTAGTTGTATTGGCGGTGATGTTAACTAAGTCCACTATAGCTAGAAGGATATAAGACTATAGATATAAAGGCAGCTTAGACCACTAAAGTGTAGCTCTAAGCCGGTCTAGGATAACCCTAATAGCCCTCTTAACTAGCCTATTCTGTTCGTGAATATAGGGGCAAGAGATGCTAAAGCAAATTCCCTTAGAAGATAACTAGTGCTAAAGTTTGTTATTAATTTCAGTACCTCCGTCAAAGTGAAGGTGCCTAGGATACGTGTTATATCGGTTTTTTAGGGCCTTAAAGAAGCCCTTAATAGCAGTATAAAGGGTCTAACCTTCTTTATTAGCTAATAAAAAGCACCATTTATACCGGGATTTTCGATTAATAAGGATAAGGACTAGGGCCTTCTTATTATGCGGTATAGGTTTGATTTTAACTGTATCTCCCTCTAGGATATCTAAAACCCTAGGGGGGTCCTGAATAGGTCTTTTAGTAGGTCTTCTAACAGCCTTTGATTGCATACAGGCTATGCAGTTAAAATCCTTGTCTTTAATGGCGGAAAAATCAGGGATCCCTTTAGCTAATTTTAAAGATTTCTTAAGTAAAGGGAGGCCGATGTGGCCTAATTGAATGTGCCAAAGAAGGGCTAAATCTAGTAATTTCTTATAACTAGAATCTAGCTTTTTAGAGCTATTATCCCCTAGCTCCCTCTGTTGCTAGGCCTCTTAAGAATCACAGGCCTCTGGGGGCAATAGACGGCCACTATCGTCACCCAAGTCATTAGGGTATGGACCTTCTAAACCCCCTATAGAAGATGCCTGACTAGGAGGAGCTTCGGTGGGATATAGGGCTGAATCTTCGTCTTCTTCATCGGAATTTAGTTCTTCGATTCGTTGATATTCCTCGGGATTAAATGCTGGCTGTGGAATTTGAACCTCTATAGGGTAGGAAAACCCTAATTCGGTCTTATAGGCTCTTTGTTGGCTTTGTTGGTTGCAAAATTGAGAGCCCATAAAGGAGAGGTGGGTTAAATGCTTGTAGATCTTAGGAGTAGCTTGCCCCTTAATCTGCAAAAAGAAGCCATGTTTAGTAGGTTCTAATAACCCACAGGGGCTTTTATCGGCTAGGAAAAGCTAATCTTTAGCTAGATAACCTCCCTTAAGATAGTGGGATAACCCGCTAACTAGGTTAGTATCTATACCAGGGAAATATAGGGTATCTAATAGAGCTAAAGGCCTATATTCTAGTGGGTTTTTCTTAACCAGAACGTTAAAAATAGCGGTGCCTCTTCCTTTAGGATAAATAGGTCCTCCTGCTGTAATTATAGGGCCGGTTTGACCTTTCTTAAGAGGCTTAAAGTCCCTAAAGAAAGCCCTATTATTACAAATATAACAAGAAGAACCTGTATCGTATAGAAGGGAGTTTTTAACCATATTATTAGAGTAGCTAAAAGTAGGCTTAGTAGTAGTGTCACTAGTAGCACTAGAAGTATCTAAATTAGATTTAGAATCACTACTATCCTCGCTACTAGATTCGCTAGAATCTAGTTCTTTAACGTATCCCGTGGCTAAGCTATAGCCTAACGTAAAAGTAGCTTCTTTTCCTTTATCTTTATCCCCATTGCCACTCTTCTTCTTCTGCTTTTTCTTCCTAGAGGCTTTAGAAGGGTTTAAATCCTTCTTATCCTGCTCTTTAGTGGCGTTAGTAGAGTCCTTCTTAGTATTAGGATTAGATAATAACTTCTTTTCCTTATCCTTAGAATTTCCCTTATTATTAGAAGCCTTATAGCTAAGAGCTTTAGCTATAGGAGAGGTTTTATCCCTTTATTCTTCTAATAAATCCGCTATAAGGAACTGTAAATTTAGGGTATTTACAGGCAGCCCTTATGCCCTAGCAGCTCTAATAGTAAATCTTTGTCTCTTAGCCTAGCTAGGAAAGGTCTGCTTTAATGCATTAATATAATGGTTTACTTAATCTATAGGAGCGATCTCTACACTATAAAGCTATAGTCTAGCTAGTAAGTTATTAAAATCAGCATTAAAAGCCTCTAAAGATCCCTTATAATTTGAAAAATTTAGGGAGTGGTAGCTAGCGTATGGCGTACCTCGCTAGATTTCAGCACTCTGCGAATATTGCCTAATACGGACTTTATAGGCTTCTTCGGGGGATTTTTGCTAATATATAGCTGCCTGCGGTCCTGGTTAATAGCTATCTCTTAATATCATCAAAAGAATAGCTTAATCACAGTTAGCTAGATAGCCTGCTAAGCTAGGATTATCTATAAATTCAGGTAATCCTAGGGCTCTAAATTGGATGCTCAGGGCTTACTTCCACTAATTATAGTTTTCAGGGCCTTTTAGCTTAGCTCCCTCAGGAATAGAGTGAACCTTCTTATTTAGTTCCTTAATAGCCCCTATGTTAAAGGCAGCTTGTAAGTTACTAGAAGGTAAACTCGCAGAAGTAGTTATAGTAGCTGGCAGGTCTTCTACTGGAGCCTTAGTATTTTCTTCCCTTAGCTTAGTAGAAGAATCCTGAAGACCTTGTATAATAGTCATGGTTTGCGTTAATTTATCTAATAGATCTTTAATGCTAGCCTTGTTTTTTAGACAATTTAACTTAGTATGCTTAATAAAATCAGTTAAGGTCTTGCCTTGTTGTTCAATTTGGCTTTGCATCTGTTGTTAAAAAGCACTAGCTTGAACAGTGTGAGGCCCCTCATAACATGACCCACGCGCATGCGTGCACCGCAGCGCCAGAGCACCGCGGCGCCTAACACTAGAAGGAAGGGCTAGGTCCACGTAATATTAGCAAGCCGCTAGCTATAAACCAGCGACTTGCACACACATTACACTTAGACTTAGTAAGCTTTAGTTAATATATAAGTGCACCCTATATCCTTTTACCTAGCTACCTTTATCCTTATAATTCTAAAGCTTTTACTATTAGCTACCTAAGAGTAATATAGGGCTAAGAACTACCTAATTAACCTAAGTAATATTAGATAATAACTAAAGTTAATTAAATAAGGGTAGTATTACTACTAAAGATACACTATATTCTATAGGAACTAGGACTAAACCTAGACCCTCTAATATTAGGGCTAATACTATAGCAATAAATAAGCAAATTACTTAGCTTAAGAAACTTAAAGAACTATAGGAATAAGAGTAAGAGCTTATTAATCTTCTATAGCTAGGTAGAGGGAAAGAGAAGATAAAAAGGTAGCGAAGATCTAGTTCCTTCTCTAGTAATAGCTACTAGGAGATTAAAGTTAGGAATATTACTAACCTCTAATACCCTATAAACCTATAGAAGTATAAAATATAGATAAATAATCTAAACTATGCCTTTAATAGGGTAAAGTAAAAGTATTAGCGTAATTACTAAAAAATCCTCTTTACACTTAACTATATATATAGTAATTATAGGGTAAGATAGGACTAATACCTTAATAAATAGATAGCTAATAACTAAAGCGATCTTAAAGATAACTAGGATGTATTTAAGACCTAGACTCTCACACTACTCTAAGATACTACTAACTGTGACGCCTAAATAGCCACGTAGCTAGAGAACGTAAAGTAACGTAAGGGCTAGAGTCCTATTAAATTTAGTATCTACCTAGATTTACTAGAGAAATACCTAGAAAGAGCTACTAAAAAGTTATAAGCTCTTATATTCTTTATAAAACTACTCCCTAACCTATAAGACTAGATTAACCTATATGCCTCTATTATAGGAAAGGCATAAGAGGAGGTTATATAACTTACTTAGTGACTCTAGGAGGCTATGCTAAAGAGTAAGCGAAAGTCTAAGCATTTAGAAGATAAGGGCCTAAATAAGGCTCCCTAATATTATAGATATAACTTCCCACAAGGTAGAAGGTCTAATAAAGATTAGAAGGATAAGAACTAAGAGAAGTCTCCTACTACCTACCTAAATAACCGTAAACCTAGGTATAAAAGGTAGTGTTTTAACTATAATAGCATAGAGCACCTTATAAATAGATATAATAAGCTAAAGAAGGAGCAATAAGACCTAGAAAACTCCCTAAGGCAGAAGTAGATACCCTTATCTCTACCTTAAACACTAAGGTACTAATAGGGTATTAATTTTACACACTAGTTACTATTTATAGGCATATAGATATTAAAACAGCGGCGGATCTTAATAGTTACGCCGAGATTAATATTATTAGCGCTGAATTCGCATAAGCCTATAAACTTAACTAAGCTAAGGCTATAGCACCTATTATTAAGGCAGTAGGGGCCCTTATAGTTCCCTAATATAGTATCTATAAGGTCCCTATTATAATTAAAGACTTAAGAGGAGAAGAAAAGGACCTTAAGCTACTATATATAGCTATTAATAGGGACCTAAGAACTAAGGGAAGCCCTATATTAATTAGGATATATACACTTACTAAGGAACGTGTCTACCTTTGCTTATACTTATAAGAGTAGTGGTTTAAGAAAAGAAGAAAGGCCTTTTTGCTTATAACTCCCCACAAATTCGCAAAGGTTACATATAATAAAACTATTATATATGCTATTAATAGGGTTATAGAAGATAAGTTTATTACCCTTAGAGATAAAGAAGAGGCAAAGGCATATAGAACTATTAAAGATATCCCCTAGGAACTATATAAGTTTAAAGATATATTTATATTAGATAAGGCAGGAAGCTTGCCTTTAAGAAAGACCACTAATCACGCGATTAATCTAATACTAGGGGCCACACCCCTGTATAGACTAATTTACCCCCTTTCCTAAGGTAAATTAAAGGAACTTTATAAGTATATTAATAAGAACCTATAGAAGGGCTAGATAAGACTATTAAAGAGCCCTATAGGCATGCCTATCCTATTTATACTAAAGAAAGATAGTACGCTCTAATTATACGTGGATTACCAGGGTCTTAATAGGGTAATATAGAAGAATCGCTATACTCTCCCCCTAATTTTAGAGATCCTAGACTAGTGCTAAGGAGCTTACTTCTTCTTAAAAATTAATATTAAGGATGCTTATTATAGAATCTGGATTAAAGGGGGTAATAAATAAAAGACCGCGTTCTACACGCGTTATAGGCACTATAAATATCTTATAATGCCTTTTAGGTTAATAAATGCCCTAGCCATGTTCTAGAACTATATCTATAAAGCGCTTTACAGGCTAGTTAACACTATTTGTGTAGTATATCTAGATAATATCCTAATCTTTTTAAAAATATAAGAGAAGCACACTATATATATTAAAGAAGTCCTAGGGTATATAAGAGAGGTAGAATTATATATAAAACCCTCTAAATATAAATTCTACTAGGAGTTAGTAGAGTTCCTAGGGTTTATCCTCTTTATTAATAGGATCTTAATAGATACCCGCTAAGTTACTACTATCTAGGATTAGAAGGAACCTATAAGCTTTAAGGATATATAATTCTTCCTAGGGTTCTATAACTTTTACTAATAGTTTATCTATAGATACTTAGGGATTATAGCACTACTATATATATTAATAAAGGGCAGTTAGAATAGCATCTAGACTAGGAGGTTTATATTTAGGGCAAGAGAATAGGTAGTGTTTTACTAGCTAAAAGATGCCTTTTAGCGGGCTCCTCTACTCTGTTATTATAACCTAAGTTAACCGGTGCGCATTAAGATAGATACCTTAATCTTTGTAATAGTAGGAATCTTATTATAATAAGATAACAAGGGCTGCTAGCACCCTATAGCCTTTTAGTTAAGGAAGTTTACTAACGCTAAATAAAACTATAGCATACCTAACTAAGAGCTACTTACTATAGTTAAGTTATTTAAACACTAGTAATATTATATTAAAGGCATAGAGACCCTAGTGGAAGTCCTATTAGACCACTATAACCTATAGACCTTTATAAAGTAATAGAAGCTAAATAAAAGATAGGCTAGATAGTGTATATTCCTATACCTACTAAATTTTATAATTAAGCATAGACTAGGGAAAAGCAACCCTATAGATACGCTGTTAAGAAGGTCTAATTATAAGAGTAAACCCCTAATAAATAAGGCACTTCTACTAGAACTTAAGAAAAAGTTAGTAGCTACTAAAGAAGTAGTAGAAGAAGAGATACTAATATATTAAAGAAGATATAGTAAGATACCTTTAGGGGAGGAAAATGCCCTAGTCTTTATAGAGAGGTGTGGCAAGATGCCTTTAGGGGAGGAAAATACCCTAGCCCCTATAGTAAAGGCTAGAGTAGCTATATTAAGAGGCTAGTTAGCCACTATAGATCTAGTAAAAGGTTAGCTAAACAAAGGTAATTTCCAGGAGAAGGTAGTGTATATCCGGGACGCCAGCATAGCATAAGAGATCTAGGGGGCTATTACATTACTAGATCCCTACTAATCCGGCCTAAATAAACCATTAGCATAGCTACTATAGAAGGCCTAAAGCTAAGATCTAGACCTATAAAGGTAGAGTAAAGAGATTAATTCCCTAGAGAGAGGGAAAGCTAGTCTATAGTTATATAGTGTAAGGGGTTTTCTAATATATAAAGACTAGGTAGTTATTCCCTAAGAGCCTACCTTATAATAGGAGCTTCTATAGCTATACTATAATAATCCGCTAGCAGGTTACTTTAGGACTAAGTAAATGCTTAAGCTATTAAAGCGCTACTTTTAGTGGCTAGCTATAAATAAGTCTGTGTTAGACTACATTATAAGCTATAGGATATGTTAGCGAATAGTCGCGAGAAGGCATTGCCTATATAGGAGCCTTAAATTACTACTAATACTAGAGTAACTATAGGTAGAAATCTTAATAGACTTTATTATAGGATTACCTATTATATAAGCAGGCAAATAAGAAACTAATATAATCCTGGTAATTATAGACTAATATACTAAGTACTCTATTTTCCTACCTATAATAACTATAATTAACGTAGCTAAGTTAGTGGAACTTTTCTATAAGGAAATTAAGCTATAATTCAGGCCACTAAAGGGCATTATATCTAATAGAGGATCCGTTTTTACAAGCTAATTCTAGTTAGACCTATATTACCTATTATGCGTAAAACGCAGGCTTTCTATAGTATTTTACCCCTAAACTAATAGGCAGACTAAGAGGACTAACTAGGTACTAGAGCACTACCTATAATACTTTACTTCTAAAAACCAGTAGATATAGCCTAAGCTACTCCTAGTTACGTAATTTGCCTATAATAACGTAGTAAATAGAACTATAGGCTATTCGCTAAACTACGCACTTATAGGGTACTTACTAGAGTTTTAGCTAGCCCTTAGGGATAAGGTCACGGAAGGGGAGGTGCTAAAGGCTTATGCTTATATTATAAAGTTATATAAAGCTAGGGAGTGACTAAAGTAAAACTAGGCAAAAGCCACTAAATCCTAGGCAAAGTACTATAATAAACGTTACTAACCGCTTACTCTTAAAAGAGGTAACCTAGTACTACTATTAGCAAAGAATATATAGCTTAAGGAAGCGAAATAGAAGCTAACCCCTAGGTTTATTAGACTATTTTAGGTACTTAATACTATTAGTAAGTAAGCATATTAGCTTATACTACTAGAAAAATACAGTAGGTTATATAACGTATTCTATATTAGCCTGCTAGAGCCTTAGACCTATTATAAGAATATAGATAAAGAAAAAATACTAATACCTAACCTTAAGGATAAAGATAATAAATATAAAGTTAAGGAGGTTAAGGAATATAGAAAGACCTATAAAGGCAACAAATACCTAGTAAAGTAGAAGGGTTAGCTAAGCAAATATAACTAGTAGGTTCCTATTAAAGATATAAAAGGAGCTTAGTATATAATTTAGGTATTCCACTAGAATAAGTTAAGGGAAAAGGATAGTAATATATAAGTAAGTCACAGGCAAAAGAGTATAAAGTTCCTATAAAAAAGGCATAGCCTTACTAGCTACTATAATATACCTAATAAAAGAAAATAACTAAACTATATATAAAAATAAAAGAAAAAAAATATAAAGGAATAAAATAAAGGAAACTATCTATAGCTTTAGGAGAGTTAATAGAAATCCCTCTATAGTTACCCCCTTATAGCTAAAGACTTAGCCCCTATAGACTATATACTTAGCGTTGTTCTTATCCACCATGACTACCTCCCTTATTCTATAATAAAAATAATATAATGCTATTCCCTAGGCAATAAATCCCGGATTACTTAGCCGTAGCCGCAAAACCATCGCTATATTCTATATAGTAAGGAGTTATAGATAGTTAGCCTACTAAAATATTAGCGAATAGATAGTAAAATAGGGCTAAGATATAACCTACTGTCCCTAGGACTAGAGCTAGGTTTATAGTGACTATAAGGGTTTAATAGGAGACTATATACTACTAGTATATAATTAAAGCATCCTACCTAGATATATTAGTAAAGAATTAGCAAAAAGGGAAGAAATATATAGACCTAGCGGACCTTAGCGGCCCCTATTAACCTAAACGCGACGCAATGCGTTATGTTAGTATAGTTAAAGCCCTATATAAGCTAAAGATAATAGGTAGCGAAACGCTACTAAGTTACCTCTAAGAATATAAGGTCTTTAGGATTATCCTTATCCTTATTACTAAGTGCCTCTATTAGGATATCTACCTAATCTAGTACCTTTAATAAGTTAAGGAAGTTACTATATATAGTAGCTATAGACTATATAATTATTAGCAAATAGAAACTAAAGAGCAAAGGAAAAGCAAGATACTTATAGCCTCATAGCTATCCCCGCGCGCATAATACTAAATACAGCGCTTTGACTGCTTTATCTTTAACTAACCTACGTATAGGTTAGTAACAAATTAACAATTAATCTAGGGAAGTTTAGGGGCAGACAGGGGGCTCTTTTTGTGTTTAGCGCATCTAGTATATAAATAATATATACACAAGCAATTATAGAGCAGAATTATGGGCACGCTTATAGTGATATATTAGCGATTAACAATAGATAGATAATGGTGTTATAAAAGAAGTGATAATTTAGCTAATAATGCGGAAATAAAAATAGAATAATATAGTAGAGAGTTAGAGGTGAATTTATGCTAAAGCACTAACTATTATTTATTATTATAGATTGTTATTTATTATTATTTTAATACGACTACTAGTTAGCGAATAGTTATAAAATGTAGGGTAAAAGCCGTTCGGGAGCCTAGCGATAAGGGGGGGGATAATTATAAGGCCCCTCATAATATAACCCACGCGCATGCGTGCACCGCAGCGCCAGAGCACCGCGGCGCCTAACACTAGAAGGAAGGGCTAGGTCCACGTAACATTAGCAAGCCGCTAGCTATAAACCAGCGACTTGCACACACATTACACTTAGACCTAGCAAGCTTCAGTCAATATACAAGTGCACCCTATATCCTTTTGCCTAGCTACCTTTATCCTTACAAACAGCCAGACCTTCTATTTCCATCCTATCAGGGTCCCTAGGAGGGCTAGAAGAAGGGCCTGCAGCAGGTCCCTTACCCTTATAACTTAGTGGTGCTATCTCTTAAAATTCCCTAGGATCTCAAAAGATATCCTATGTAAGATCTCTAAATTTCTTCCTGTTGCAAATATAGCGCGCTAGAAGCTAGGTTATAGTGCAACCGGGCTGCGCACGCAAATTATATGGCGGGGCTGTTTGAAAGGGTGCCCCTCGAGGTCTAAAAGTGGGTCTGCGGTATGCGCGGGCAGAAACGGACCGGAGAAGATTCTCTGCGAAAATTTTCTTAACACTAAAAATAACAGATAGGAATAATAGCTATTGCAGCAGCCACAACGCAACGTAACGTGATGTATAGTGCGTGCAACGTAGTGTAATAGGTTAAAAAGCCTAGTATAGATATACTAGATATTCGATGATTTAAAGGGTGCAGCATATCTACTATTATAGATAATATCAAATATAACGGTCGCGGCAGTGAATAGAATCACTAAAAGAGGTTATGGTTGTAACTAGATAGTTACGGTTGCAATATAGTGGTTGCAGGTGCGGCTGTAGTTGAATTTCAACACCAAGGGTCTGGCGTTGCGATGCGTAGAGCTAGTGGATGAAAAGCTTCAAATTCTAGCGGTTTCCTTTGTAATCTAAGAGCCCACAGGTCTAGTAGGGAGTAACTAGTACCTAAAATCAAGCACTAATCGCAGTAGAATAACGCAGTAATGTAGTGATCTTTAGGCCTTCCGGGCTCATAACCTATTAAAAATGGAAGGGGAATCTAGCTAGAGGGATAGGAAGACCTCCCTAGTAGATTCTAACGCGGTGGCTTCTAGATTCACTATAATACGACGATTCTTCAAGATATAGAGCTTTGATAGTTAAATATAGTAGATTTTAGCTAGATAAACGATCTGACGAGCAATAAGAGGATTTTCTGAGTCCCCTTATAGACCTACTAACTATATTGACAGAAGGGGGTCACTAGCTAGGCCTTAGGAGCTATTTTTTATTTTCCGCAAAATTCATTTGTATGTGAAAAGTAAAAAATCGACTCACGACCATATAATCTAGCCACCCACGTGCACTAACTAAGCAATCTAATAAGCAACCCTATAAATAAAATACATCATTAAATCCAGAAAAAATCAAGGATTCGAACAGTATAAGTCAGCCTTTTATACCACTACTAGTTCCCTAGTTACAGTCGATTTTAGCTTCCCTATAGGGTAGCCTAGTCGGCTTAGTCATACAAGCCTGTGGGTTGGTTATGTGCAGGAGCGCAGGTCACAGCCAAAGCTGGCCACAGCCAACAACGCTGCAGGCAACGCCTCGTAACCAACGTTGCAACAACGCAACTAGGCAACTAGTGGGCCTATAAAATAGTGCTATAAATAGCATAATTTTAACAAGAGGATTTTCCGAGTCCCCTCATAGACCTACCGACCGTATCGACGGAAGGGGGTCGCTAGCCAGGCCTTAGGAGCTATTTTTTATTTTCCGCAAAATTTATTTATATATAAAAAGTAAAAAATCAACTCACAACCATATAATCTAACCACCCACGTGCACTAACTAAGCAATCTAATAAGCAACCCTATAAATAAAATACATCATTAAATTCAGAAAAAATCAAGGATTCGAATAGTATAAGTCAGCCTTTTATACGACTACTAGTTCCCTAGTTATAGTTGATTTTAGCTTTCCTATAGGGTAGCCTAGTCGGCTTAGTCATACAAGCCTGTGGGTTGGTTGTGAACGCAGGTCACAGCCAAAGCTGTTGATCAAGACCAACAACGCTGCAGGCAACGCCTTGCAATCAACGTTGCAACAACGCAACTAGGCAACTAGTGGGCCTATAAAATAGTGCTATAAATAGCATAATTTTAACACTCCCTCTAGAAAAGTATAAGGTAACTAATTCGATACCTGAACTTAGCTCTTTAATAGATATCTAAGTTAACCATAAATTCAATAGATAAGGAGTTCTCTAAGAAGGAAGAGAGAGAATTAACTATAGTGGCTTTTATAGTAAAGCTAAAGTAATTCCTCCTTAAGAATAATTCCCTAACCTTTAATAGGGGAATTATTAAATTAGTGGCTAGCGTGGCTATTTTGCTTTAATAAAAAGGCTAAAGTAGTAAGCTTAATTTAATCCTACTTATAGATTTAAAGTAGAAGTATATTAAATAAAGGGCTTAAGGCGCCTATATTACCTTAATCTACTAACTAGAAGCCTACTATAATCTATCTATTGCCGCTTAACACTAAGAACTAATAATTAAGAATATTAAAGCCCTTAATTACTAGATCTAATAGTAGATAGATTACCCTAATTAAGGCCTAATATTTATTCTAATTAACCTTACTAAAGCAAAGCTATATGTGTTTATAGATAGGTTATTTGTAAATAATTAGGACCTTACCTCGTAGCTTAGTTATATACTAATCCTTACTAATAAAGACTATAAGGATAGTAAGTTTATAATTAAAGGTAATATTATATACTTTAGCTTAATAAAGAGCAAGAGAGTTATATAAAGTGTGCTCACCTCTAAGGTCTATAGCATAGTCACTAGCGTTAATATAGCACACGCAATAGCTACTACCCTTCGTATACTTATAGACTAATTAAATCTCCCTACTATACTAGTTATAGTATTGTTAAAATTATGCTATTTATAGCACTATTTTATAGGCCCACTAGTTGCCTAGTTGCGTTGTTGCAACGTTGGTTACAAGGCGTTGCCTGCAGCGTTGTTGGCTGCGGCCAGCTTTGGCTGTGACCTGCGTTCACAACCAACCCACAGGCTTGTATGACTAAGCCGACTAGGCTACCCTATAGGGAAGCTAAAATTAACTGTAACTAGGGAACTAGTTGTTGTATAAAACGCTGACTTATACTGTTCGAATCCTTAATTTTTTCTGGATTTAATAATGTATTTTATTTATAGGGTTGCTTATTAGATTGCTTAGTTAGTGCACGTGGGTGGCTAGATTGTATGGTTATGAGTTGATTTTTTACTTTTTATATATAAATAAATTTTATAGAAAATAAAAAATAGCTCCTAAGGCCTGGCTAGCGACCCCCTTCTGTTAATATGGTTAGTAGGTCTATAAGGGGACTTAGAAAATCCTCTTATTGCTTATTAGATGGTTTGTCTAGCTAGAAATCTACTATATTTAACTATTAACGCTCTATATCTTAAAGAATCGTTGTATTATAGTGAATCTAGAAGCCACCGCGTTAAATCTACTAGGGAGGTCTTCCTATCCCTCTAGTACAGATTCCCTTCCATTTTCAATAGGTTATAAGCCCGGAAGGCCTATAAGATTACTATATTACTGCGTTATTCTACTGCGATTAGTGCTTGATTTTAGGTACTATTGAAAATGGAAGGGAATCTGTACTAGAGGGATAGGAAGACCTCCCTAGTAGATTCAACGCGGCGGCTTCTAGATTCACTATAATACGACGATTCTTCAAGATATAGAGCGTTAATAGTTAAATATAGTAGATTTCTAGCTAGATAAATAATCTAATGAGCAATAAGAGGATTTTCTGAGTCCCCTTATAGACCTACTAACTATATTAATAGAAGGGGGTTGCTAGCCAGGCCTTAGGAGCTATTTTTTATTTTCTATAAAATTTATTTATATATAAAAAGTAAAAAATCAACTCACGACCATATAATCTAGCCACCCACGTGCACTAACTAAGCAATCTAATAAGCAACCCTATAAATAAAATATACTATAAAATCCGGAAAAAATCAAGGATTCGAACAGTATATATCAGCCTTTTATATGACTACTAGTTCCCTAGTTACAGTCGATTTTAGCTTCCCTATAGGGTAGCCTAGTCGGCTTAGTCATATAAGCCTGTGGGTTGGTTGTGTGCAGGAACGCAGGTCACAGCCAAAGCTGTTGATCAAGACCAACAACGCTGCAGGCAACGCCTTGCAACCAACGTTGCAACAACGCAACTAGGCAACTAGTGGGCCTATAAAATAGTGCTATAAATAGCATAATTTTAACAGGTACTAGTTACTCTCTACTAGACCTATGGGCTCTTAGATTACGAAGGAAATCCGCTAGAATTTGAAGCTTTTTATCCACTAGCTCTACGCATCGTAACATCAGACCCTTGGTGTTGAATTTATTTACAGCCGCACCTGTAACCACCACATTGCAACCATAACTATTTAGTTACAACCACAACCTCTTTTAGTGATCTTATTCACTGCCATGACTATTATATTTAATATTATCTATAATAGTAGATACGCTGCATCCTTTTATATATCATCGAACATCTAGTATATCTATACTAGGCTTTTTGACCTATTGCACTACGTTGCACGCACTATATATCACGTTACGTTGCGTTGTGGCTACTGTAATAGCTATTATTCCTATCTGTTATTTTTAGTGTTAAGAAAATTTTCGCAGAGAATCTTCTCCGGCTCGTTTCTGCCCGCGCATACCGCAGACCTACTTTTAGACCTTAAGGGGCACTGTCACAGCACGTGACCCAGTAGATAGCTATATTAGCACGCCACAGGCGCACCTACAGATAAATAGAGCAACCTTACCTATAATCCCTTCACAGTTAGTAGCAATTATACATTACGATAACTAGAACTAGAACTAGAGATATTTATAATTCCCTTTTTCTTTTTAAATATCTAAGCAGACACTAGATAGGAAGATAATCACAGAGGCTTAGTAATTATTTTAATATATTAAGGCCGCAAAACTAGACATTACAAATAACCAGAGGTAACTAGTATAACATCTAGCTACGAATTTTTGCCCGCTTAATAAGACACTAATGTTTAACTACCTAGTTAAATAGGCAGAGCAAAAATCAAGATTCTATTGATTTTTAGGCAGATAGTCATAGAGGGCTAAATAATTCGCCCCTCTATAGACTAATATAACAATTAAAATCACATAATAGTCATGACCTATAAGTGAGCAGATAAATCATTAGAAACACAATTCATAGGGCCCTAGATATAGACTAATATAGTTTAAATAGGCATAAAGCAAGTAAAGTAAGAGAGTCACGGACTTAATTAACGCAGTACCAACGGACTATCTAGTCACGCTAGCCACAGAACGGTTAGGGGAGCTCAACCTTAGATTAGATAATTATGAACTTATTTCTAAGCTAGGCATCGGGCTATTACACGCTTATAGGCATAATTTTAAGCCAGGTATTAAGCCAGACAAGACCCCGCGCGTTAAGTTACCTATAATAAGCGAGGTATTAACATTATCCCCTAAATGCGGAAGGAATAGCCCTATAATACATAAGTCACCACTAGTTACCCTACTTAATAATTCCCTATTTTATAATTCCCTTCTTAATAATTCCTAATCCTACTTAGTATTAGGTAGCTAGTATTCTATAGACTCTAGGTTATTAGTAAAGTTATATAATTAGGCGTTATTATAGCATTATAACATAATGCCACTAGCTAATAAGGAATAGTAACTACCTTAGCTACTATTAGTAAATTAGCACACCTTATTAGGTTAATAATAACCCTTATAATTAGAAATAATATAGATAATATATTATTTATTTAAAGAGAATGCTAGAACTAATTAAGCCTTATTATAGTATATCCAATAGGGTTAGGGATAGTTATTACTAAGTAGGCAGCCTAAAATAATACTAGTTATATAGCTACTATTATAGGCAGCAGATATTAGGTTCTTTAACCTAGGTATAAATAATAAGAAAGGTTAAGGGATTATAGTAGATACTAAATCCACTATAACTATTTATAAGTATATACTTATATTTATATAATAATTAGAGGATATAGTAGCTAGCTAATTAGAGAAGTTAGTAAAGGATATGTAGATATTATGCCTTAGAGGTTAGGCCCTTAATTAGCATAGTTATCTACTAATACTATTAGAATACAAATTACTTTAGGAAGCATTATTAAAGACTATTTACACATACCTTATAGAGAGGTTCTAAGAACTATAGTCTATAGCATTAAATAGGATTAAGAATACGCAGTACTTATTATAGAAATACTATAATAGGGAGGATATTATAATCTTTATATATAATCTACTTTAGGATACAAGGGCGTGTTACTAGGATAATATAATATAGTTATAAATAGTCTATTAAGCCTTTAACTTAGAAATTTAGATAATTATTACCCCGCTATTAGCAGATATAATAATTAATTAATTCCTTATATAAATTAGAGATAGGGAATTAATAATTACAAGTAGGGCATAAGATAGATATTAATAGATTACTAATTAATAGTTCTAAGATATATAATAGGGATTAAATATACGCAGTGAATATAATACTTAAGGCTAATATAGGGGATACTAACCCTATAATAGCATAGCTAGGCTATAGATTAGGGGTTATTAAAATAACTTCTAGAATAGTAATATAAATAACCATTAGGGTGTTTAACTATACTATAACCCTACTTAATAATAGTAATATAGGTAATAGAGGCCTTACTATAATAATTAAGAATAATAGTTTAGTAATTAGCTATTTTATAATAACTAATAGAGGCTATATAGGAATCCTAATCCCTAATATAATAGACTAGTTATAGATAGAGCTACCTTATTTAGTAATGCTATAAAACCACTAAATAAACTAGTGATATTACTATAATATCTATAGGTAGTATATTAGGTGGATAAATTAGATTAGATAGGTAGCAAAGAATAAAGTAGCCTATAGTAGGAGAAACAGGCTAATAACGTAGAGTAGGAGAATAATTATTAATAACTTAATTAGGAGGATCTAGATATATATATACTATACCTAGATATAGAATAGTAGGAACTATATCCTTAAGATAACTAGGAAGGAGTCCTATAGACTAATAACTAGATAGAATAGGTTTAGTTTATAGGAATTAATAATATAGTTTATACCTATTAAATATACTTTACTTAGTTTATGTCTAATAACACGCTTTTTAGCTATTTAAGTGTTATATATAGTTTGCTATATAATAGCATAATTAGAGGTAAGGTAGCTTATAATAAAATTTTAGACTCTTACCCTTTGTCCTATATACTTAGTAATTATAATTATTTAAATATTATAATAGATAAGATATAAATATAAATAGAATTAGTAGTAGAGGAACTATAACTAGTAGACCTAATAAAGCTTAAGATAAAGATAGGTAACTAAATATTAATCTTCTAATTAATAGTTAGTATATAATATAATATAGGCATAGGCTATGTATTTTAGTTATAAATATATCTATAATTCTAGATTTACCTAGATTTAGATAATCTAGATAGCTAGGTAGATATCTATTATAATACTAGATACTTAATTATATTAGTAGATACCACATAGGTAGCTAAATAGTATCTAGATATTAAAATATAAACCAGAGTAGCGCCTATTAAGGTAAAGGGAATTAGCGTAGATACTTATTCTACTAATAAATATATACTATTACTAATAAACTTTCTAGGTAGCACACTAGATAGATAGCTAGTAATTACCTTATTTATTAGAGAGGTATTAATTATTAAAATATTAAGAGTAAATATACTCTTAGGTATAGACTATATTATACCCTAGTAAATTAATATTATAGTAAGTAAGGGGAAAGTAATTATTAGTATATATAGGAATATTACTATTCTAATAGTAGTGTAGTATAATTAACTAAAAATTAATATACTAGTTAAGGTAGCCTATATAGCGGTTATTTAACTAGGAATTATAATATTAGTTCTAGTAGATTATTAGCTTAGTAAGGATAATAGGGTATTATTTAAACTAAGGTAACTATAGAAACTAGGAGTATATATAGTAATTATAGATAGCTCTATAAGATATATTATAGTGTGTAATATAAGTAATAAACCGGTGATAATTAGTAGAAAATAAGAGCTAGGAAGATTTAAGTCTATTAACCTAGTAGCTAGAGTATATATAGTTAACCCTAAGGAATAGGCCTTAGTAGTAGACCTTATAATAGTAATAGAGGCATACGCTAAGAAGCGCTTATTAATAATAGAATAGATTATAATAGAATCATATACTATAATCTATATAACTATATAGGTAAACTATTTTAACCCCTAGGATAAAGGTAAATAATAGTAGATATAGAAGCTCCTAGAAGATTATATAGAGTTATTCTATAATAAGGGATTTACCTTAGTTCCCTAGTAGGAATAGATATAATTATAAATAAAACCAGGGTAGTAGGATTTAGTGCTAAAGAAGTGTAGAATTTATCTAGTAGGCCCTAATAATTAAATAATTATAGAGAAAACTATAAGAGAATTATTAGTAGTAGGGAAAGTTATTTGTATAATATTATAGGTGCTATTTGCGTTTCTAGTCTTTATAGTGTAGGTAGGAACAGGAGATAATTAAAAAGGACATATAGTAGTTAATATATAAGGATTAAATATAATAATAATATTAGATATATATCTAATAAGATAGCAGGAAGAGGTTATTACAGGAATCACAAATATAACACATATTACAGTTATTAATGCTATATTGTTTTATTACTAATAGATAGTTTACCTAGACTTACAATAGGCACTGTCGGTTATTACATATAATAGATAATTCATATTTAATATTCTAATTATAGGATATAAGGGATTAAACGCCTATATTCAGAGGCGTATAGATAATATATTATAAGATACAGGAGCGATAGCATACTACAACGACATAGTTATTGCGTTAATTAGCTTTAAATAGTATATTATAGACCTTTAATAGACCTTTTAGTGTCTAGTGGATAATAATATTTTAATTAGTCTAAAGAAAATATTTATAGTATACCTAATAGCTAAGGTATTAGGAAAGCTAGTTAATTCCTTAGGAATAGTAATACTAGCTAAAAAATTAGCAGTAATAAGGTATCTTAAATTTCTAAAAACATTAAGAGCATTAGAACACTTATTAGGGTTTATAGGAGCTTTAAGATAGTATATCCTAGGATATACTTTAATTATTAAACCATTATAGGATTATAAAATAAACTTACTATAAGTATATTAAGTAGTTAAGATAGATAAGGATAATAAGACCTTAAAGAAAAAGACATCTAAACTAGTAAGGTATAATTAGGCAAAGAGTATTAATATACTATTACTATCTAGGCAGGAGATTAAGGTATTTAATATATTAAAGGTAGTATTAATAAAATATACTACTCTAACACTATTCTCCCTAAACTAATAGTTATTTATAGATTTTAATATATCTAGAGTAGGTATTAGTATTATAATATATTATATAAAGGATAAAGTAATCCTAAAACTAAAGATAAAGGGAATAATTATAAAATACCCTCTATAGATAGTAATTTAGCTAATTATATTTCTTTTAAGAACTCTTTTAGATATAGAGAAGAGGTACTAGTTAATAGAGCTTAAGGTCTATAGTTATATATAGATACTTTATAAGTTAAGGTAGTAGATTAAGGTAACTTAATTACTACTAGTAATATATTTTATAGATTACTACTTAATTATTAATATAGGTTAGTAATTAGATATTATAAATATAATAAGTAGATATATAGTAAATAAGAAGTTAATATAAGCTATAGAATATATTAGCTAATTTAATATTAGGGTAATTTATAAGCTAGGAAAGGACTACTTAGTACTAGATGCCTTAAGTAGGTTAAAAATAATAAAGAAGATATATAATAATAATACTCCTGGATAATTAGATAATATACTAGATAATAGACTAGAGTATTAGAAGTTACTTTATAATTTACACGTAGTGTAGCATATAGAATATAATCTAGTTATAGCACTAATACTATAATTTACCACGCCTAAAGCAGAGAGGCTAATAGTGTTATTAGTTAGAATATTGCCTAATTTTAAGAAATTAATATAATTAGGATATAATCAGGACCTAATATAGTAATATATTAAGATAACCTTTGTATACTTTTCCGCACCGACCTAAAGGTCCGGGAACGTCTCTAAAACGCAAGAAAACGCAATATTCGAAATCGCCTTATTTAATTACCCCCTTCTACAATATCGCATAGTAATAGAGCTAGAGGCGGGTGTGAGAATAAGGTACTAATAGTAATTAATAAAGGAATAGGGGGGTTAGCGCAGAGCTACCACTACCCTAATACTAGCGTGGGATAATTTACTATCTAAGAGAATAGTAATAGACCTCCGGAGAGTTAGAACTAGTTTAATTATCTAGAAGAGTTAGAATACTATAAAGTAATTACTAGACTTATCCCTAGTAATAAAATAACTAAAGCCTAGTAAGCCTATAAAGCTCTTGCCCTCCGGATAGCGAACTATGTCTAGACTAAATATAAATAGATAAACCATAATAATAATAGTAATATTTACACTATAAAGGAGGCCCTCTTATAGGTCCTTAAAGAAGTAATTAAGGAAGTATCTAACTATAATACTATGCTAACCTAGGCAAGCATTGCTATAGGCCCTACGCTAAAGAGAATAAACGCTACACTACCTCCCTTATAGGTCCTTAGTAGATAGCATAGGGAAGTCCTTATAAAGGGGAATACTATTTAGGAATTACTCTAGTCTAGAACCACTAAAGACATAGTATTAGTAGTTAATAGAGTAATAGGCTAAACTATAGTAATTATAGCTAGAAGACTCCTTAGTAAGGACATAATTATAATATTTAAAGGAAACGCCTTCTAGTATAAAGATAACTAGAAATGGATTCCCGCCGCATTTAGTCTAGAAGCAACCCTTTACTAACGTATGCTTAGTATTATTATTAAAGGATTTCCTATAAAATATACCTTAATTAAAAACCTAGTAGCTAAACTAAGTAAAACTAATAAAGTAAATATTATTAAAGCAATAGTAAGACACCCCTAGTATAAGGGAGCCCTAAGAACCACCCTTATCCTTAGCCTTAAAGAGGTAGAAGATACTAATAAAATCTATAGAGATAGAATAGTCTATAAGGTAGAGCTATTCTGCTCTAAGCCCTATAATAAAACCCTCTAACCTTAATAGTGCTATAATTACTTCTAGACTAGGTATATTATAAAGTACTGTAAATTAGCCCTAAAGTGTAGTAGGTGTAGAGCTAGCTAGCATAAGGGCAGCGAGGTAACCTACCTAATAACTAATAGCTAGGTATAAGGGAAGTGTATCTTATACTCTAGCCCTTACCTAGCCTAGTCTAGGGACTGCCCTATCCTTAAAGAGAAATAGAATATAGTAAAAGCAGGATACCTTAAGTAACTAGCTTTATTTATAACCCGCCCCCTAAGTAGAGGCCCTTCCCTAAGCTAGGAAAGGCCTATAATAATGTAGATACTAGCTAATATAGTAGGAAGAAAAAGAGGTTACCTAATGCTTATAGAGCAAAGGGTAAAGTAACCTAGGGCTAGTAGGTCTAATAGCATTAGAAGATATATAGAGGTAACTAAGGCTAGCATAGAACTAGCATAGGATAGTAGAGAACCCTAACCCCCCTAACTTATATAGTAATGTTATAAGTTCTCTTTTAGAATGTAAATAAGAAGGATAACCTAGTATAAATAGCACTCTAGCACTAAACTAATATTAATATAATTACGATTTAGGAATAGGAACGCATAAGAAACCTATAGCCCCTAGCCCTAGGCCTCTCCTAATTCTAACTTATACACTATAACAGATATAACGCTATATATATAAATAAGAAACACGCTATAGGATTATAGGTAGCCTAGGGAGGGACTAATTAGTCCCTAGTGGAGATATATAGTATAAATATATACTCTCTTTATTTAGAAGGGTATAGTAATAAGTAGAACACCCTAATCCGCACTATTAATATAGAAGAGCCCTATAATAGGTGTGTCTTTATAGGGGACTTTAACTAAAAACACCTACTCTAGGACAAACTTAATAAGACTAGTAATAGGGTAGAAGAACTACTAGAGTTTGCAGGCTAGTAGAGGCTTAGGCTAGTAATGCCCTAAGGGGAACCCACTAGGTAGTATAATAAAGATAGGGATAGCACTATAGATCTAGCTTAGGTAACTCTAGATATTAGAGTCTACTATAATAGAGCAGTAGACCTAATAGGATCTAACTATATCCTATAACTAATTAGTATCTTTACTAACCCTTAAGAGACCGCCCCCCTAGTCCTTAGGCACTGCTAGGTAGTAATAAATAAATTCCATATAGAGGCAGAGGCAAGTAACTAGCTTACACTAGATAATGCCCTAGAACCGCGTAATAAGGAAGGGATTAATATATATACTACCTAGCTTATTATAAACCTATAGTAAATAGCTAACTTAGTAGCCCCTTAGAAACCTAGAGGCTTACCTAGGCTAGAGATATAGTGGTCTAGATAAGCTAAAGAGGTGGTTACTAGGGCAAGATAGGCTATAAGATAGTAGAGGTATAGAAGAACTAAAGTAAACTAGTAGGTATATACTAATACTAATAAGGAGTAGGAATAAGTTATTAGAGAGAAGAGAAGGAATACCTAGAGAGATACGCTAAGATAGGCTAATACTTAGAGTAAGGATAGAGGAGTATAGAGGCTAGAGAGATAGGTAAGGCTCTAGAGCTAGGCACCCCTAGAGCTCCCTAGGCTCCTAGAACTAGAGAGATCTAAAGATAACCCTAATCTAGCCACTACACATAAGGAAAAGGCAAGCTTACTTATATAGAGGTTCTTCCCTAAGCTAGTGGCTAACCTTTCCTATATCCTAGACCTAATATTCCTAGAACTTAATAACGCTCTAATCTAGGACGTAGACTGGTTTAACTCTAAGGAGATTATAGATATCCTCTTAGATATAGCAAACTAGAAGGCCCTAGGGGATAATAAGCTCCCTACTGGATTTATTAAAGCCTATGGCCTAGTAGCCTATTATACAATAACTAGGCTACTTAACATAGTACTTAATATTAGTTACTTCCTAGCCTGCTTCTGTACCACTAGGGTTATAGTAATTAGAAAGAATAGAAAGATAGTTAAAGAGATAAGGAGGGCTAATGCCTAGAGACCTATATTACTGCTTAATATAGTAGGAAAAGTACTAGAAGTAGTAATAGCAAGATAACTTATAGCTATTGCTAAGGTAGGGGGCCTTCTCCTAGAACTATAGATAGGAAATAGGGCGAATAGATTAATAGAAACCGTAATACACGCCCTACTAGAATGCATTAGAGCGGCCTAGGGGAAGGGCAAGATAGCCTCACTAGCATAGATAGATATATTAGCTATATTTAACGGAGTTAGCTACCTGTATCTTATTGCCCTCCTTATTAAGATAGGCATCCCTCTATAGCTAGTTATAGTGATCCGTAGCTTCCTTACTAGGAGAATAAGCTAACTTAGCTTTAATAGCAGACTCTTAGAACCCTTTGAAATTAAGGCTAGTACCCTATAGGGCTTATCTCTTTCTCCTATTCTCTTCCTTCTATATTCTATAAAGCTATATATCTACCTCTAGGTTATCCTAGGCATAGTTACTATAGGCTTTACTAATAATATAAATATTATAGCTTTTAGGAAAAACATAGCCTAGACCTAGAGGAGGCTTAAGGTATCTTAGAGGATCTATAAAGACTAGGTAAAGGAAGCAGGAGTTAAGTTTAACCTAGCTAAAATAGAACTTATATACTTTAGTAAAGCCTAATAACCTCCCTAGGAGCAAGTCTAGCTTAGGATAGAGGAGATAGTGCCTATAGAATCCTACCGCTTTCTTAGGGTATAGGTTAATTATAAACTTACCTAGAGCGCTTATAAGAATATTATTAAAGGGAAACTAGCCTAGTAGCGGCTTACACTTACATTGCTAGCGGCGTTAGCCTAGGGCTATAGCTTTAGAGACGCCCACCTCCTATACATATAGGTAGTCTATCCTATTATTACCTATAGGGCAAGCGCGTACTATACACTAACTAAAAAAGCTAGAAACCCTAGAGGCATTATAAAAAGCTTTATAATAGACTAGTTAGCCTGCCTCTAAGTTATTACAGGGGCGTTTAAAGCTACACTAATTATATAATTAGAAGCTAAGACCTTAGTTCCCCCCCTTAACCTCTACCTAAACCATATTAAGAAGAGGTTTAAAGAGAGAGTTATAGCTAGCGGAATAGCAGAGATAATCTAAGCAGTAGCTAGCCTAGTAGTAACTATGCTATATTAAAGAAGGCCTTAAAGATAGAGAAACTAAGTTAAAAATAAGCTAAACATAGAGCTATATAAGGAATAGAAAAGACATTAGGAAGCGTAGTATAATAAAGAAAGACTAGCCTAGAGCTAGTGTAGTAAAGAGCTAACTAAGGACTAACCACTAAACTATAACCTAAAGATAATCTAAAGATTCTATACTAGACTAGATAAGTATATCTCCTCTACTATTATATAATTATATATAGGTAAGATTAGTCTTAATAAATTCCTCTTCCTTAGAGGTATCCCTAGGGTAGCTTTACCCTTATATAGCTATAGATAAGTAGAAGAGGACTAGTACTATATAATTATTAACTACTATAAATATAGCTATATATAACCCTATTAGCGCTAGCCTATAGACGCATAGGAGGTAAGGCTAGCCCTAGATAACCCCTAAAGGGTAAGATACTTAGCTAAGTAGTTCCTAGCTATAAAGAGACTATAATACTATACGCTAGTATATAACTTAGTAGCTAGGTTAAGGGTACTAGAACTAGAGCCAGAGCGCTTATGTTATAGGAGATTAAATCTAGGGCCTATAGCTATAGTGGATAGTAGAGATAGCAGGAGTAGCAAGAGACTAGGACTAGACTAAATAGTCTAGAGGTAGCAGGGGGCTAGAGGTAGGATAGGAATATATATATAGGCAAAGAACATATACTAGAATAACCCTTAGATTTAAACTACTAAAACTCTTAAACACTAGGTATCTAATTTCCCCCCCCTAGGCCTCCCCTGCCCTACTACTACTACTATACTAATATAAAAATAAAAGGAAAAACCACTACTCCTCTTCTAGAATAGGGATTATGTCCTCTAGGGCCCTGGCCTGGCTCTTAGCCAGTAGGGCAGCGACCTAGAGCTAGATTAACTCTACTATCTAAGCGTCTAGCCTACATAGCTAGAAGATTATCTCCTTATACTAGTCTCTTATAGACCCGCCCTCCCCCTAGACTAGACCTACCGCTAATACACCCTATTTTATAATAAAGGAAGAAGAAAAGAGGCCTAGATCTAGAGGTAAAAGGGATTTCTTTTATAATCTCTAGAGGGGGGGGGGGTCCTTAAAGCATTACCCGGATTTAAAGACAATATATAGATGCTATAGATAGATAGAAAAGCCTAATATAAGAGAGCGGCGGGATTACAGCGAAACTAAGCTAGCCTTACCCTCCCCCCCCCTAGAGTTTTAAAAAACTAGGTGCTCTAACTTTATAACCAGACTAGACTAGAGGAGAGGCAGAATAAACTAAAAAGTGGGGCATTAGATATATTAATAATAAAGCATAAAAAAAGTAAATTAAGAGTGGATTACTATATAGTATTAGATTTTACCTAGTAAGAGGTAGTTAGAAATAGATTAGAGTAGAGCTAGAGAAGAGCCTAGAGCTAGGCTTAAGATATAAGGTAGAGGTAACTCTACTAATAGGGATAAGTCTAGCGTAAGCTAGTAATAAATAACTATAATAGGTAACTATAACAGCGGCGCTAGCCTGCCGCAGAGCTAGCGCCGGACTATATAGAGTTGTAAGGGGGTTTTTTATCCTCTAGAAGGTTTTCCCCTTTAACTAAACCGCTAGAGTACTAGAGACAGCCAAATCAGGCTGGCTAGTGTATATAAATAAATAAATAAATAAATATATTAAGATAGTCTTAGATAGTAATACCTAATTACCTATAGAGAACTAGGTAAAGCTACTATTTAGCTAGGAGAATAGATTATTATAGAAAATAACTCTAGGATTCTAGCTATAGCTATGTATACTAAAGTCCGCGGTAAAGGAATTATATAACGCTATATATAATAGTAATTATATAGGATATCTAAAATTAAGTAAGATAGTCTAATAATTCTATATACCTTATAGGTTATATAGACTATAAAATTACCTAAAAACATATCTATTATATTAGATTTATTAACTAAGAAGATACCTATAGTATAGGAATTTATAACTATTATTAGCACCACTAGCACTATATTATATAATCTTAATTAATTTTCTACTATCTCTTCCTATATTAATAGAGAGTAATAACTTAATACTAGTGATTATTAATAAGTTTAGTAAATAGACTATATTAGAACCTTATTAAAATAATATTATAGTGGTAATATATATAAGGAAATTATATAATTACTTACTAATATCTAATTAGGGAATACCTAAGGTAATTATAAGTAATTATAATTAAAGATTTCTAGCGGTATTATAGAAGATATTCTAGGAGTTAGTTAGGATAAAACTATTATACTTAATAGCATATTATCTATAGATAGATAGGTAGATAGAATAAACTATTTAAATAATTAAGTTAGTAATCTAAATATATTTTATATAACTTAATAATAATTAGTTATAGTAATAAATATTACTATAATTATAATTTAAATTTAATAATATAGTAATTAAGGTAATAAGATAATCTCTAAATTAGATTATTATAGGGTTCTCCCCTAATAATATGGTTTTATTACTATACCTAATAGAGCTAGAAATACTAAATAAGCTATTAGAATAACTATAAGTATATAATATAATTACCTTAGTAGTAATCTAGACTAAGGTATATTATAATTAGAAATATATAAGTAAGTTTTTTAAGCGTAGAGACTAAGTATTAATTAGATTAGATAATTAGGCATATATAATACTAAGATAAATAAGTCTAAAGTATAGACTAAAGTTTACTAGACTATTTTAAGTCTTATAGTATATTAGAAGGTTAGCTTATAAGCTAGATATACTAGATAATTAGCGAATTTACCTAGTTATCTTAGTAAACTATCTAGAATAATTCTATAAGGATATATTTAATAGGTAATTTAGAGTAATAGTACTAATCTACCTAGTAGATTATAAAGTTAAGGTAATTCTTACTTAGAATAAGGAGTAGGGAGTTATTAAATATTTAGTTAAATTTAAGAATCTAATAGTAGTATATAATTAATAGTTACTACTAATAGTAGTTACTAAATTAATAAATAGTTTATAGATACTTAAAAGTTAGACTATACTAGCTATTATAGATAGCTAAGTGGGGAATATTACTTATATCCCCCGGATTTTAGTAAAGAATTTACTCTTTTATACTCTATATACTATATACTAAACTTTAATATTAATTTTGCTCTTTTATACTCTACACACTCTTAATAATTATTATAGTATATATTTAAGCTAGGTATAATTACCTAAGCACTAAAATAAAGGTATATAACTATTTAAGATATAAGCGTTATAGATATAATAGTAAATAAAGAGGCTATAGACTAGATATATAAGGTATAAGGTATGTTTACTAACACTAACGTGTATTTAGTAGTATATAACTTTAGTAGTAAATACTAGATATTTATAACACTAAAAGCAAAGGTATAATTATAGGATAATACATTCCTTAATAAATTTTTAGGATTTATAAAATTAACCTTATAACTATTAAACCATAGATTAATAAAGAAGCTAGGTAATACTTATATTATATAGGGTAAAGCATTAGCTATAATAGCCCTAGCTAGATTAATCTAGGGAAAAATAGCTGTTGGAATCACCAGGTGTGATAATGGCCAGTTATCAATTAGGCGCGCTCGTGATAGTATTAATTAAATAATCTATCGTAAGCTGTGTGTTCTATTAAAGGAAGCTAGAAAAGAGAGGGCTCCCGTGAGAGGGAAAAAGGCAGCTGCAGCTATATGGGTCACGTGATGTGGGTGGGTCACGTGACCCGGGCCCTGCCCTATCGCAGGCCTGCCTATGGGCAGGAAGGGAGGCACGCGCACACGCACAGCAGCCGACCTTCTTCCGGTTAGGCCGACCTTTAGCCGAAGGGAATTGCGGCTGCTAAGCGCGATTAATATCATGCTTATTCTAACACTAGGAACTCTCTTTTTAACATAATTGTTAACGCATAATATTAATCGCTAATAAAGTAATAGATAATAATAGGAGGGGTTATAATCCTCTAATAAAAGGGACTAATAAAGGAAAGGAAGGGGAAGTAGTATATACCTATAGTAGGTAATAATAAAGAAAAGCAATAATCTATCTTTAACCTCCTACTAAAAGGGGAAGTAGGCCCCTTCCTAAATCCCTTTCCCCCCCTTAATATTATTAATAATATCTATATAGTAATCCCCTTATCCTATTACCTCTTTTCCTCTCCTTTACCCCTCTCCTTAACCCTATTATCTCCTATATCTACCCTTCTATCCTTACTAAAGTAAAGTATAGGTATTTTATAAATCTAAAGGAGAACCTCCCTTATAGCTCTATACTCTATATAGATTATATAGAGTTATAGAATTACTAGAGGCCCTCCCTAGAGGTTAGAGAAGGAGCTATATAGCTCCTCTTCCCCCTCCTCCTCCTACTTCTCCTAGAGTATTACTCCTTCTCTAATTTCCTTTACTATCCCTAAGAGGGTAGGATCTATATTCTCCTATAGTATAGGGATTAATAATCCCCTAATACTAGGGAAGATTACTTCTCCCTATAGTATAGGGGTTAATAATCCCCTAATACTACTACCTATAGGGCTATCCTCCTTATAGGTTACCCTCCCGCTGCTATTTATAGGGGCTATCCTCTATATAGGTTACCTACCCTTCTATCTAGATTATTATCTAGTTACTAGAGATAAACTACTCTAGGGCCTTATTTAGTAATGCCTTTATAAAGGCATTAGCTAGATTATCTGCTCTATTAATCTAATAAATCTCGCAGAGCTTATAGTGTTTATATAACTATTATAGGGCTATAATATTAATTATTAGGCGCTTCTCCTTTATTATACTAAGCTTAATAAGGTACTTATAGAGGGAGTATAAATCTATATACACTATAACTAGTGTAGTAGGGAGATTTAATTAGTCTATAAGCACGCGGAGGGTGGTAGCTATTACGTGTGCTATATTAATGCTAGTGACCATACTATAGACCTTAGAGGCAAGCACACTTTATATAACTCTCTTACTCTTTATTAAGCTAAAGTGTATAATATTACCTTTAATTATAAACTTACTATCCTTATAGTCTTTATTAGTAAGGATTAGCATATAACTAAGCTATAAGGTAAGGTCCTAATTATTTATAAATAACCTATCTATAAACACATATAGCTTCGCTTTAGTAAGGTTAATTAGAATAAATATCAGGCCTTAATTAGGGTAATCTATCTGCTATTAGATCTAGTAATTAAGGGCTTTAATATTCTTAATTATTAGTTCTTAGTATTAAGCGGCAATAGATAGATTATAGTAGGCTTCTAGTTAGTAGATTAAGGCAATATAGGCACCTTAAGCCCTTTATTTAATATACTTCTGCTTTAAATCTATAAGTAGGATTAAATTAAGCTTACTACTTTAGCCTTTTTATTAAAGCAAAATAGCCACGCTAGCCACTAATTTAATAATTCCCCTATTAAAGGTTAGGGAATTATTCTTAAGGAGGAATTACTTTAGCTTTGCTATAAAAGCTACTATAGTTAATTCTCTCTCTTCTTTCTTAGAGAACTCCTTATCTAATAGCCTAAGAGTATTATTAGTCTATATGCCTATATATATAAATTCTAGGCTATCTTCTATAGTTACTAATAGGCATGGATTATATATAGAAGTCTCTATCTAGAGCTTCTCTCTATAGTGCCTATAGTATATAACCCACTAGTGTATTCTAGCCTCCGCGATACTATAGAGCGGTTTAATTACCCTTATAATTATTCCCTTAGGGTATTAGTTATAGATTTAGGTCAGAAGCTATGTAAGGATTACCCTATTTAATCGCGTGGTTAATTAGATATATACCTAGGTAATATTATAAATCCATAGGATAAAGCCTTTTATTAAGAGGGAAGGTGCTATTATAAGAATAAGGTATTAACTAGCTTATTAGATTATTAGAGCCTATGTTAAGATTACTTGCTTTACCTTATCTCTAAAGCCTTATACTATAAGCCTTAATTTCTTATATAGTTAGCCTATCTTACCTTTTACCTTATTAATAATTCACGAATTAAAGATTTACACGCTACTATACTCTCTTTTATTATAGGTAATAAATTTAAACACACCCTAATTAATTAGTGCATTAATCTTAGTCTTTATAGAGAGCTTAAATAGTGCGCCAGGGGTTATAATAATGCCTTCCTTATGTAATTAAATTATAAGGTTAAGGTTAGCTTCCTCCTTAGCTAAGACAAATACATTAGTCTTATTAATAATTACTAGAGGGTTCTTTTAGGGTCTGCCTAGGTATCTCTTTAGTAGGATCTCTAGGGTCTTACTAGGTAGCCTAGTTTAGGCCTCTCTCTCTTCTCTGCCCTCCTAAGGTAGGAGGGCTTCTATATTAGGGTCCTTATAATAAGGCCTAATAAAAGTTAAGTAGAAGGCCTTTAGGCCTTATAGGAGGTTAAGGGTATAGGTCTCTCTGTTAATAGAGAGGAGGTTATATAGGCCTTATTACCCTTTACCTTCACGCTAAACTTAGACTAGTAATCTAAGTAGGAGGTTAAGGGTCTTACTTATATCTAGACTATTCCTTACTATAAGGGCTTTGCTAACTTTCTAGATTATATAGAGGCACTTAACTTCCTTTATTACCTTTTACATAGTAATAATATATTATAAGATCTCTAGTAATAGAGGAGAGTTACTTAATATATAGGGGTAGGCGCTAAAGATAAGGAGGGTTAGAATAAGGCTATTTAGACCTATAGTATTATTAAGGGCTTTTATAGCTATCTATAGGGCAATAGGTTCTAGGGTTATTAGGCATTCTCTTTAGATAATATTATAGGCCCTTTAGAGCAGCCTATAATATCTCTTAACTTTTCTAATACTATAATATGCCTTAATTAGGACCTCTTTAATAGAGATTAATATTAATGCCGTAAATTAGCGAAATTCTTTACCGCGAAAGTTTATACTAGCATTAGTAATGATCTAATTAGGAGGTCCTTAGTACACATTAATCTAGTATATTCTAAGGGCTTCCTAAGTTATTTTAGCTAAGATATTAGGAAGGAATCTTACTACATAGAATGCTATAGCTACATCTACCGCGTAGAGCGTTAGGCAGTTACTATTAAGGTATATAATATTAACTATTACTTTAAAGTTAAAGGCATACTTATCCTTAAGGGTAAATTTAAAGTAATAAGGGCTATTAGCATTTATCTAGCACTAGTGGCATACCTTTAATATTGCCTTAATGGCTTTAAAGGTAATCTTATGCCCTATATTACTTAGGAGATTGTGAAGTTAGCGTACTAAAGGATAACTAAAGCGGTAATATAAATACTATAATTTAATCTTAGTTAAATAATTCTACGCTACTACCTTCTTATCTTATATTAGTAGTATCTATATATAGCCTTATTTATATACTAGGGGCACCTTAATATTCCCTTACTAGAGGATGTTCTTAGTAGTAATAAAGTTAATCCTTAATTAGCCTATATTATTAAGGTAAAGTAGGAAGGGAGTATTTATTAGTATTATATAAAAAGTAATATTACTAAAGGGTATAGGCATATTAATTATTCTAAGTAATGTAATTAGCTAGCCTCTACTGAATATAATAACTGCTTTGCCTACCCTTATAGTGTTAAGATAAATCTTTATTATTATCTTCTATAGTGCCATAACTTAAGATTAGCCTACTATAGAGAATTATACCGCTCTAGTATCTAGTATAATACCTTAGAAGGCCTTAGATAAGTAATAGTCTTTAAGTAGGAATAGGTAAGGAGGCCTAGCGGCGTTCCTATTATTAAATAGGTTCTTCTTACTTAGTCTATGTATTATAGCTTAATTTATAAGGACTTTAACTATCTTCTAACTATTAAGGGTTACACTATAGGTAAAGAAGCTTATAGGCACCCTTTCTTCTTCCTCTCCCTCTAGCTTAGTATTAAATCTAAGGCTTATTATATACTAGGTAACCTTATTAACTTTAGAGGGATAAGGAGTAGGATCTTCTATTAGGGTACCTTTATACTAGGTAAGAAAGGTATTATATAAAGCTAGTAAGGATAATAAGGTATCTACTAGGTAATAGTTCTTATATTACTAGTATGCCTTCTTGCGCTCTTCCTTAGGATACTTTATTAACTAGTATCCCTCTTTACTATATATATAATATTTCTTTATATAGGGAGGGCCTCTTCTACCTTTCTACCTTTATAAAGGGTATTATAACTCTTTACCCTTACTATTATACCTTCTATTAGTCTAGAAGGCATTAGGAGTCTAGGTATTAGTAGGGAATTAATGTTAACCACTAGATTCCTCTGTAATAAGCCGGATTATTATATATACACGCTTATAGAATTATTAGAGGCTATCTAGAGGGTTAGTGAGGTATCCTCTACACTTAGGGATCCTGTTATAAGCGGTTATAATATAGTTCCTAAGGGCTCTTTCTAATTAACCTACGTTAGGAATAGCTTACTATAATATTAATAGCCTCTTAATAAGCTTATTAAAGCATTCTATCTTTAATTTATTAGGGTTTTTATTAATAGCCTTCTAGAGTAAAGCATTATACTATTTAAGGAGATACTTCTATCTTATATCTTTAGTCTTAAACCTCTCCTTTATTCTTCTTACTAGGGTAGTAAGGTCCTAAGGGTTACTAGATTTAGATAGGTAGTCTAAGTAGTACTAATAAGCTTTTCCTTTTAATATTACTTTAAATATATACCTAGCTTATTCTAGTTTAATATCTAGAAGCTTACACTTTTACCTAAAGATTTAGAGCTTTAGCTTAAGCATATTATAGTTATTAGCGCTATACTGCTGCTTAGATATATATATCTTAATAAGGTCTAAGATCTGCTTTACTATTAGTTATAGAGGCTTAAAGGGAGGATTATTAGCAGGTTTATATATTATTCTTTAGTAAATAGGAAGGGCTTATTATTAGGGAGTAGAGGTTCTTTGCTAGGTAAATATAGGTTCTTAGGGATAATAAGGAAGGGCTTATAGGGCTTAAGGTAATTAAGGAAGGGGCTAAGGGTTCTATTCTTAGGGAAGAGTTACTAATATTACTTCTTGTAGAGGTTATAAAGGTTAGTAGGAGGAATAAGCAGTCCTTATGCTCTATTAGTCCTAGAGATTATTATCCTTATAGAGATTATTAAGGAAGTCACTATTCTTAGTTATATTCTTCTAGAAGTTATTATGCTTCTTCTAGGTATCCTTTACTTCTTCTTATAACTAGAAGCGGAATTCCTATTAGTTAAGGACTTCTTAGAGGTTTATTACTATATTTATATTCTAGTTAATTATTATATAGATTCCGGAGTTAATAAGGTAGTCCTATAAGTGCCTTAGGACTATAACTAAGGTCTTAAGAAAGTTACTATAGGTTTATAGGTTAAAATCTTAAGTAAATTCTATAAAGAGTAATCTTCTATATACCTTTTATATTATATAGTCCTTAACCTAAGAGAGGATATAGGCCACTTATATCTTAGGTATATTATTATCCTTAATATTAAATTTATCCACCCTAGTAAGTGCTTCTTCTATAATATACTAGTGTAGTTACTATAGGATATAGAGAAAGGAGATAGTAAATTCTAGGGCTTCTAAGGGATCCGCTTAAGAGCTATTATAACTTATTAGGTTTTATAGTTATTCCTTCTTATTAACTATTATAAC
The DNA here is from genome assembly GCA_023658475.1 of Epichloe elymi. NCBI lineage: Eukaryota > Fungi > Ascomycota > Sordariomycetes > Hypocreales > Clavicipitaceae > Epichloe > Epichloe elymi. The sequence continues at coordinate 2,291,353 of CP098274.1, forward strand.
TTATAGTATTAGAGAAGATAGAATAAGGGAAGTAATAATAAAGGGATTAGGGAAAAAGAGATATAAAGGATTACAAGCTCTAGCGATTAGCTTTACATATAATAGAACACACTAAGTTAAAGAATAATAGGATAGCTTAGCTACTAGAGTTAAACTCTTCTTCTTAGTTTAGGCTTTAGCTTCTTCTAGTTACTCTTATTGCCTTAATAGGCTAGCTAGAGTTAGCTTCTTCCTTAGTATAATTAGGGATCTTAAATGATAAAGCTGCTCTTATTGCCTTAATAGGCTAGCTAAATCACGCTGCTTCTATAAAGGTCTCTTCTAGATAGAACCTAGCTAATCTATAGTATCTTTAAAAGATAATAGGTATTTATAAATAAAAGTGGTTATAAAGTTAACCACTAATTAGTGTTGGAATCACTAGGTGTGATAATGGCTAGTTATTAATTAGGCGCGCTTGTGATAGTATTAATTAAATAATCTATTATAAGCTGTGTGTTCTATTAAAGGAAGCTAGAAAAGAGAGGGCTCCCGTGAGAGGGAAAAAGGCAGCTGCAGCTGTGTGGGTCACGTGATGTGGGTGGGTCACGTGACCCGGGCCCTGCCCTATCGCAGGCCTGCCCGTGGGCAGGAAGGGAGGCACGCGCACACGCACAGCAGCCGACCTTCTTCCGGTCGGGCCGACCTTCAGCCGAAGGGAATTGCGGCTGCCAAGCGCGATTGATATCATGCTTGTTCCAACAATAGCCTATAAAGGCAATTAAGTATACATAGTTAACTCCACTAAGTATACTAAGATATTAAATTAACTACCTATAGAGGTATATATAGGGATATAGTAGGAGGAAATATAAAAGTAAGTAATACTAATAAAGAATAGGAAGAGAAAGAAAACAGAGATATACTAACTAATCCCTACTCTATTAGCATAAGTAATAATAGTAGATATAAATATAGCGGTGTTTATGCTAATAAATAAACTATTAGGGTTAAGCTAATTACTAAATAAACCGCTAGAACTAAGCTAATTACTAGTTAGTAATAAGCCACTATTCCTAAGTTAACTACTAACTCTAAATAATAAACTACTAGGACTAAGCTAATTACTAGTTAAGTAGTAATAAGAGATATTTATTATAGTAGATAAGAGCCCTAAACTATAGGCAAAGAGGCTATAACTAAGCGTAGATATAACTAGATAGGTTAGGGATACTAAATAAATAGTTAATATAGTAGGATAAGGTAGAATAGTATTTAAGAAGTTAGTAGAGGCTATAAAGAATAATATAGTAATAGTAGTATAACTATAGTGTAATATAATTATATATATAAATAGAAATATAATTAACGCTTAAATAAGATACCTGTTGGAATCACCAGGTGTGATAATGGCCAGTTATCAATTAGGCGCGCTCGTGATAGTATTAATTGAATAATCTATCGTAAGCTGTGTGTTCTATTAAAGGAAGCTAGAAAAGAGAGGGCTCCTGTGAGAGGGAAAAAGGGAGCTGCAGCTGTGTGGGTCATGTGATGTGGGTGGGTCACGTGACCCGGGCCCTGCCCTATCGCAGGCCTGCCCGTGGGCAGGAAGGGAGGCACGCGCACACGCACGCACACACGCGCAGCAGCTAACCTTCTTCCGGTCAGGCTAACCTTTAGCTAAAGGGAATTGCGGCTACTAAGCGCGATTAATATTATACTTATTCTAACACTAGGAACTCTCTTTTTAACATAATTATTAACGCATAATATTAATTACTAATAAAGTAATAGATAATAATAGGAAGGGTTATAATCCCCTAATAAAGAGGACTAATAAAGGAAAGGAAGGGGAAGTAGTATATACCTATAGTAGGTAATAATAAAGGAAAGTAATAATCTATCTTTAACCTCCTACTAAAAGGGGAAGTAGGCCCCTTCCTAAATCCCTTTCCCCCCTTAATATTATTAATAATATCTATATAGTAATCCCCTTATTCTACTATCTCTTTTCCTCCCCTTTACCTCTCTTCTTAACCCTATTATCTCCTATATCTACCCTTCTATCCCTACTAAAGTAAAGCATAGGTATCTTATAAATCTAAAGAAGAACCTCCTTTATAGCTCTATACTCTATATAGATTATATAGAGTTATAGAATTACTAGAGGCCCTCCCTAGAGATTAGAGGAGGAGCTATATAGCTTCTCTTCCCCCTCCTTCTCTTACTCCCCCTAGAGTATTACTCTTTCTCTAATTTCCTCTACTATCCCTAAGAGAGTAGGATCTATATTCTCCTATAGTATAGGGGTTAATAATCCCCTAATACTAGGGAAGATTACTTCTCCCTATAGTATAGGGGTTAATAGTCCCCTAATACTACTACCTATAGGGCTATCTTCCTTATAGGTTACCCTCCCACTACTATTTATAAGGGCTATCCTCTATATAGGTTACCTACCCTTCTATCTAGATTATTATCTAGTTACTAGAGATAAACTACTCTAGGGCCTTATTTAGTAATACCTTTATAAAGGCATTAGCTAGGTTATCTACTCTATTAATCTAATAGATCTCGCAGAGCTTATAGCATTTATATAATTATTATAGGGCTATAATATTAATTATTAGGCGCTTCTCCTTTATTATACTAAGTTTAATAAGGCACTTATAGAGGGAGTATAAATCTATACACACTATAACTAGTATAGTAGGGAGATTTAATTAGTCTATAAGTACGCAAAGGGTAGTGGCTATTATATATACTATATTAACGCTAGTAACTATACTATAGACCTTAGAGGCAAGCACACTTTATATAACTCTCTTACTCTTTATTAAGCTAAAGTGTATAATATTACCTTTAATTATAAACTTACTATCCTTATAGTCTTTATTAGTAAGGATTAGTATATAACTAAGCTATAAGGTAAGGTCCTAATTATTTATAAATAACCTATCTATAAATATATATAGCTTTGCTTTAGTAAGGTTAATTAGAATAAATATTAGGCCTTAATCAGGGTAATCTATCTACTATTAGATCTAGTGATTAAGGGCTTTAATATTCTTAATTATTAGTTCTTAGTATTAAGTGGTAATAGATAGATTATAGTAGGCTTCTAGTTAGCAGATTAAGGCAATATAGGTGCCTTAAGCTCTTTATTTAATATACTTCTGCTTTAAATCCGTAAGCGGGATTAAATTAAGCTTACTACTTTAGCCTTTTTATTAAAGCAAAATAGCCACACTAGCCACTAATTTAATAATTCCCCTATTAAAGGTTAGGGAATTATTCTTAAGGAGGAATTGCTTTAGCTTTGCCGCAAAAGCCACTATAGTTAATTCTCTCTTTTCTTTCTTAGAGAACTCCTTATCTAATAGCCTAAGAGTATTATTAGTCTATATGCCTATATATATAAATTCTAGGCTATCTTCTATAGTTACTAATAGGTATAGATTATACATAGAAGTCTCTATCTAGAGCTTCTCTCTATAGTGCCTATAGTATATAACCCACTAGTGTGTTCTAGCCTCTGCAATGCTATAGAGCGGTTTAATTACCCTTATAATTATTCCCTTAGGGTGTTAGTCACGGATTTAGGTTAGAAGCTATGCAAGGATTACCCTATTTAATTACGTAGTTAATTAGATATATACCTAGGTAATATCACGAATCTATAGGATAAAGCCTTTTATTAAGAGAGAAGGTGCTATTATAAGAATAAGGCGTTAACTAGCTTATTAGATTATTAGAGCCTATATTAAGATTACTTGCTTTACCTTATCTCTAAAGCCTTATACTATAAGCCTTAATTTCTTATATAGCTAGCCTATCTTGCCTTTTACCTTATTAATAATTTGCGAATTAAAGATTTGTATACTACTATACTCTCTTTTATTATAGGTAATAAATTTAAATACGCCCTAATTAATTAGTGTATTAATCTTAGTCTTTATAGAGAGCTTAAATAGTGCGCTAGGGGTTATAATAATGCCTTCCTTACGCAATTAAATTACAAGGTTAAGGTTAGCTTCCTCCTTAGCTAAGATAAATATATTAGTCTTATTAATAATTACTAGAGGGTTCTTTTAGGGTCTACCTAGGTATCTCTTTAGCAGGATCTCTAGGGTCTTACTAGGTAGCCTAGTTTAGGCCTCTCTCTCTTCTCTACTCTCCTAAGGTAGGAGGGCTTCTATATTAGGGTCCTTATAATAAGGCCTAATAGAAGTTAAGTAGAAGGCCTTTAGGCCTTATAGGAGGTTAAGAGTATAGGTCTCTTTATTAATAGAGAGGAGGTTATATAGGCCTTACTACCCTTTACCTTTACGCTAAACTTAGACTAATAATCTAAGTAGGAGGTTAAGGGTCTTACTTATATCTAGACTATTCCTTACTATAAGGGCTTTGCTAACTTTTTAGATTATATAGAGGCACTTAACTTCCTTTATTACCTTTTATATAGTAATAACATATTATAAGATCTCTAGTAATAGAGGAGAGTTACTTAATATATAGGGGTAGGCACTAAAGACAAGGAGGGTTAGAATAAGGCTATTTAGACCTATAGTATTATTAAGGGCTTTTATAGCTATCTATAGGGCAATAGGTTCCGGGGTTATTAGGCATTCTCTTTAGATAATATTATAGGCCCTTCAGAGCGGCCTATAATATCTCTTAACTTTTCTAATGCTATAATATGCCTTAATTAGGACCTCTTTAATAGAGATTAATATTAATACTATAAATTAGCGAAATTCTTCGCCACAAAAGTTCATGCTAGCATTAGTAATAATCTAATTAGGAGGTCCTTAGTATATATTAATCTAGCATATTCTAAGGGCTTCCTAAGTTATTTTAGCTAAGATATTAGGAAGGAATCTTACTACGTAGAATGCTATAGCTATATCTACCGCGTAGAGTGTTAGGTAGTTACTATTAAGGTATATAATATTAACTATTACTTTAAAGTTAAAGGTATACTTATTCTTAAGGGTAAATTTAAAGTAATAGGGGCTATTAGTATTTATCTAGCACTAGTGGCACACCTTTAATATTACCTTAATAGCTTTAAAGGTAATCTTATACCCTATATTACTTAGGAGATTATAGAGTTAGCGTACTAAAGGATAACTGTTGGAATCACCAGGTGTGATAATGGCCAGTTATCAATTAGGCGCGCTTATGATAGTATTAATTAAATAATCTATTGTAAGCTCTGTGTGTTATAGGAAAAGGAAGCTAGCAAAAGAGAGGGCTCTCGTAAGAGGGAAAAAGTATCTGCAGCTTATGTGGGTCACGTGATGTGGGTAGGTCACGTGACCCGGGCCCTGCCCTATTGCAGGCCTGCTTGTGGGCAGGAAGGGAGGCACGCGCATGCGCACGCACACGCGCGCGGCGGCTAACCTTCTTCCGGTCAGGCTAACCTTTAGCTAAAGGGAATTGCGGCTACTAAGCGTGATTAATATTATACTTATTCTAACACTAGGAACTCTTTTTTTAATATAATTATTAATATATAATATTAATTACTAATAAAGTAATAGATAATAATAGAAGGGATTATAATCCCTATTAAAGAGAACTAATAAAGAAAGGAAAGGAAGGGAAAGTAGTGTATACCTATAGTAGGTAATAATAAAGGAAAGCAATAATCTATCTTTAACCTCTTACTAAAGGGATAAGTAGGCCTCTTCCTAAATCCCCCCCCCCCTAATATTGTTAATAATATCTACACGGCAACTCCCTTATCCTGTCACCTCTTTTCCTCCCCTTTGCCTCTCTCTTTAACCCTATTATCTCCTATATCCGCCCTTCTGTCCCCGCTAAAGTAAAGCATAGGTATCTTATAAACCTAAAGGAGGACCTCTAATCTTTAAAGAATAACTTCCCTTATAGCTCTATACTCTATATAGATTATATAAAGTTATAGAACCACTAGAGGCCCTCCCTAGAGGTCTAAGGAGGGGCTATATAGCCTCTCTTCCCCCTCCTCCTCCTACTCCCCCCTAGAGTATTACTTCTCCTCTAATTTCCTCCACTATCCCTAAGAGGGTAGGATCTATATCCTCCTATAGTATAGGGGTTAATAATCCCCTAATACTAGGGAGGATTATATCTCCCTATAGTATAGGGGTTAATAGTCCCCTAATACTACTGCCTATAGGGGCTATCCTCCTTATAGGTTACCCTCCTATTGCTATTTATAGGGGCTATCCTCTATATAGGTTACCTACCCTTCTATCTAGATTATTATCTAGTTACTAGAGATAGACTACTCTAGGGCCTTGTTTAGTAATGCCTTTATAAAGGCATTAGCTAGGTTATCTACTCTATTAATCTTATAGATCTTATAGAGCTTGTGATATTTATATAATTATTATAGGGCTATAATGTTAATTATTAGGCGTTTCTCCTTTATTATACTAAGCTTAATAAGGCACTTATAGAGGGAGTATAAATCTATATATACTATAACTAGTGTGGCTAGGAGATTTAATTAGTCTATAAGTATATAAAGGGTAGTGGCTATTATATATACTATATTAACGCTAGTAACTATACTATAGACCTTAGAGGTAAGCACACTTTATATAACTCTCTTACTCTTTATTAAGCTAAAGTATATAATATTACCTTTAATTATAAACTTACTATTCTTATAGTCTTTATTAGTAAGAATTAGTATATAACTAAGCTATAAGGTAAGGTCCTGATTATTTATAAATAACCTATCTATAAATATATATAGCTTTACTTTAGTAAGGTTAATTAGAATAAATATCAGGCCTTAGTTAGGGTAATCTATTTGCTATTAGATCTAGTGATTAAGGGCTTTAATATTCTTAATTATTAGTTCTTAGTGTTAAGTAGTAATAGATAGATTATAGTAGGCTTCTAGTTAGTAGATTAAGGTAATATAGGCGCCTTAAGCCCTTTATTTAATATACTTCTGCTTTAAATCTATAAGCGGGATTAAATTAAGCTTGCTACTTTAGCCTTTCTATTAAAGCCAAATAGCTACACTAGCTACTAATTTAATAATTCCCCTATTAAAGGTTAGGGAATTATTCTTAAGGAGGAATTACTTTAGCTTTACTATAAAAGCCACTATAGTTAATTCTCTCTCTTCCTTCTTAGAGAACTTCTTATCTAATAGCCTAAGAGTATTATTAGTCTATATGCCTATATATACAAATTCTAGGCTATCTTCTATAGTTACTAATAGGCATAGATTATATATAGAAGTCTCTATTTAGAGCTTCTCTCTATAGTGCCTATAGTATATAACCTACTAGTGTGTTCTACCCTCTGTAATACTATAGAGTGGTTTAATTACCCTTATAATTATTCCTTTAGGGTATTAGTTACAGATTTAGGTTAGGAGCTATATAAGGATTACCCTATTTAATTACATAGTTAATTAGATATTGTCAAGGCTTCTGGGCCGAATATGATGAACAGGGTGATGGTATGATCAAGGTAGCAGCTATAGAGCTAGAAGGTAGGTGTATATGCTTAAAGGTTTTAATCTCTAGCCTCCCACATTCTATGTGTGCGACCTTCGCCTAAATACCCCCTCTGCGTGCATATAACTAGCTTGCGGTGACCTTATAGCTAGGGCGCTATAAGCTATAACTAGGCCCTACTGTATATAATGCTATTACCTTTATAGCCTCTATTACTCTATTACCTCTATAATCCTAATATAATTCCCCCTCTCCTTTATAATTACCCTTAATTATAACTAGCTACCTAGTTAGTATAAACTTACTATCTTAATTTTCTATATAAATCTAAATAACCTTTTATATTATAATATAACACATAGGGAGATATAATAGCCCTATTAATATAGGTTATAGATTATTCCCTACCTTACTTATAAGCTCTTAATTACTATATAATTATAACTATAGAGTTACTTTATAAATACTTATATTATCTTTATTACGGTTTCTATAGAAGTGGATACCCTATATTAAATTTTCTAATTAGGCTAAATAGATAAGGTATTAGATACTATATATCTAAGTAAGTTTAACTATAAGTTCTAGTAAAGTTACTATAAACTCACTAGGTATATATAACTAGCTATAATTTTACTATTAGTAGCTATAATACTAACTCTTTAACCTATAGCTTACTTTTACTACCTATATAGATTACTTAAGGGGCTATAGTTAATATAAAAGAGCCTAGATTTCCCCCCTTTATCTCTTCCTTTCTTCCTTATCCTTCTTAATTAATCTATATAAATTATAAGTTAGCCCTACTAGCCTTATAGTAGTGCTCCTACTACTATTACTTAGTAGTTACTAACCTTACCTAAGATTATATTATTCCTAGCTCTTACTTCTAAGCTTCTTTATTATTAGTCTCTTACTACCCTGCTTCCTTAGTTACTTATTACTAACTTATAGCTAGTTTACTATATCTACTATCTACCTAGTAACTCCTAGTCCTTTAGCTCCTACCCTAGAAAAATCTCCTTATAAATAGGTATCCTAAGCTTCTAAGATTACTATATAAGTTTTACCTCTTACTTATAGTATTATAGTAGCTAACTTACTAAATAGTAGTATTAAGATCCTATATCTACGCTATAGTTAGTAGGCTACTATCTAGTAGATTATACCTAAAGATAATAGTAATAAGCTATAATATATTATTAATAGGAAACCTATTCCTAATAAGTACTATTATTCTCCTAGTATAACTAAGCTACTTACTTACTACTTTCTTATTACTAACTCTAGCTAGGAAATTCCTTTAAGTATACTTATTATATAAAAAATAATAAATTATATATTAGTATAAGTACCTTTCTACTAGAAACTACTTCTAGATAGCTAATATACTACTAGTGTCCTACCTAAATTATAAAATTATATTATAAGTTATTTAAGATAATAAGAAATATCCTAGAAGGTATTTAATATTATAAGTATTTAGTAAGAATATTAACTCTAATAACTTAGTTATAGCTAACTTATTACTAGGGTCTTATATAGGCTAAATATAAGTTATATAATACCCTCCTAGCTATAAAAAATACTAATTAATATAGATATATTTACTAGGCTTAATTAACTACTAAGGCTACGCGTAAGGCTAATGCTAATAAGCGCGCTATAATATTATAGCTATTTAACGCTATAAACCTTAAGGTATAGATTAATATTGTAAATAGCCTATGCTTTATTACCTAGTATGCTCTAATAGTAATATCTTATTATTTTAGGCATAGCTTTTAATTTACTAACTTACTACTAGTTTACTAAGTTTACTTCTAATATCCCTGCCTATATTAGCCCCTCTAAGCTCCCTAAAGAGCTCTATATATTTATTTATAGAGATAAGGAGGAGTCTTCTAATAATAAGGCTCCTATAGCTACTATAGATAAAAATATGGCCGCTAATGTGATAATAGAATAGTAGATACTAGATAGCTATAAGGTAGTTTTGCTTTAAGAAGAATATAACTTATATTATAGGACATTTATATGCTAAATTACTAAAGTAATTATATCTCTATAAACTAGCTACTTAATTACTACTTATAATTATTTATAATATCTTTTATAATAAAATCCCTTTTTAATACCTATGAATTTTCTAAACTATTATAGCCTTTCCACTTTACTAGGTATTTGCGTTATTTTCTATTATAGTAATATAAAATAATTCTCTTAACTTTAAACTCCTCTTTGTTATCTTTAATATTATCTCGCAGTAAGGATATGTTTATATATTTATTTATTTATTTATTTATATACACTAGCCAGCCTGATTTGGCTGTCTCTAGTACTCCAGCGGTTTAGTTAAAGGGGAAAACCTTCTAGAGGATAAAAAACCCCCTTATAACTCTATATAGTCTGGCGCCGGCTCTGCAGCGGGCTAGCGCCACTATTATAGTTACCTATTATAGTTATTTATTACTAGCTTATACTAGACTTATCCCTATTAGTAGAGTTACCTCTACCTTATATCTTAAGCCTAGCTCTAGGCTCTTCTCTAGCTCTACTCTAATCTATTTCTAACTACCTCCTACTAGGTAAAATCTAATACTATATAGTAATTTACTCTTAACTTACTTTTTTTATACTTTATTATTAATATATCTAATACCCTACTTTTTAGTTTATTCTACCTCTCCTCTAGTCTAGTCTAGTTATAAAGTTAGAGTACCTAGTTTTTTAAAACTCTAGGGGGGGGGAGGGTAAAGCTAGCTTAGTTCCGCTATAATCCCGCCGCTCTCTTATATTAGGCTTTTCTATCTATCTATAGTATCTATATATTATCTTTAAATCTAGGTAATACTTTAGGGACCCCCCCCCTCCTCTAGAGATTATAAAAGAAATCCCTTCTACCTCTAGATCTAGGCCTCTTTTCTTCTTCCTTTATTACACTTCCTATAGGTTCTCTTCCCCTTTTCTTTTTTCCCTTCTCTTTCCCTTTATTTTCTTATATACTCTTAGGCCCTAACCCTAGCTAGGTTTAGTTTAGTTACTAATATTAGTATAGTTATAGCCTATTATTATATCTTCTTAGTATTCTATATTACCTATAAGTCTAACCCTACTTCCCTATAACTTTAGTGCTAATCTATATAGAAACCTTCTCTTTACTACCTAAGGAAGTAGCTTATATTAAAGTAGCTTTAGAGAGCACTTAATTATAAACTATAGATAAGACTCCCCTACCCTAGCGCTAGGCCTATTTCACTACTAATTTAGTCTAGCTAGGTAAGCCACAAACATTCTAGTGTATCTCTTATTATATATAATTATTAAAAAACCTAGGGCACTAGTGTTATAATATAGTTAGTATATTTTTCTCCCTTATACTATAGCAGTAGCAGGGCTAATCTATCTCTCTAGGAGCTATAACTAATATATATTTTAATTACTAGGTTTAAAATAATAGGTATAAAAAGGTAATATATATTTTATCTATTTTTTCTGTTTTTAGGGGCGGCGCTACTACTAACCTAGCTCTAGGTTAAAATCACTAGGCACTAAGTAGAGCACTAGTAGTTAACTAAGGTATCTACTAAAATCACTAAAGGTATAAATATAAGTGTTCTTCTAGTTAGTCTAGTCTAGCCTTATACTAGTGCTAATCTATCTCTTCCCTAGGTCCTAGATAACTTTAGTACTTATATTAAGAAGCTATATATAAAGAATTAAAGTAAGTAAAAATAGAGTATATTAGCAGTAGGTTTAGTCTAGGGGGAAGGTAGGTCTATAAGAGACTAGTATAAGGAGATAATCTTCTAGCTATATAGACTAGACACTTAGATAGCGGAGTTAATCTAGCTCTAGGTTACTGCCCTACTAGCTAAGAGCTAGGCCAGGGCCCTAGAGGACGCGATCCCTATTCTAGAAGAGGAGTAGTTATTTTTCCTTTATTTTTATATTAATATAGTGGTAGTAGTAGGGTAAGAGAGGCCTAGGGGGGGGGAATTAGGTACCTAGTGTTTAAGAGTTTTAGTAGTTTAAATCTAAGGGTTATTCTAGTATATACTCTTTACCTATATATGTGTGTTCCCGCCTTACCTCTAGCTCCTCGCTACCTCTAGACTATTTAGTCTAGTCCTAGTCTCTTACTACTCCTACTATTTTTACTATTTACTATAGTTATAGACCCTAGATCTAATCTCCTGTATTATAAGCGCTCTAGCTCTAGTTCTAGTGCCCTTAACTTAGCTACTAAGTTATATACTAGTGTGTAGTATTATAGTCTCTTTATAGCTAGGAACTACTTAGCTAGGTATCTTACCCTCTAGGGGTTATCTAGGGCTAGCCTTGCCTCCTATATATCTATAGGCTAGCGCTAATAGGGTTATATATAGCTATATTTATAGTAGTTAATAATTATATAGTACTAGTCCTTTTCTACTTATCTATAGCTATATAAGGGCAAAGCTACCCTAGGGACACCTCTAAGGAAAAGGAATTTATTAAGACTAATCTTACCTATATATAATTATATAATAGTAGAGGAGATATATTTATCTAGTCTAGTGTAGAATCTTTAGATTATCTTTAGGTTATAGTTTAGCGGTTAGTCCTTAGTTAGCTCTCTACTACACTAGCTCTAGGCTAGTCTTTCTCTATTATACTATACTTCCTAATATCTTTTCTATTCCTTATATAGCTCTATATTTAGCTTATTTTTAACTTAGTTTCTCTATCTTTAAGGTCTTCTTTAATATAGTATAGTTACTACTAGGCTAGCTACTACTTAGATTATCTCTACTATTCTACTAGCTATAACTCTTTCTTTAAACCTCTTCTTAATATAGTTTAGGTAGAGGTTAAGGGGGGGAACTAAGGTCTTAGCTTCTAATTATATAATTAGTGTAGCTCTAAACACTCCTATAATAACTTAGAGGTAGGCTAACTAGTCTATTATAAAGCTTTTTATAATACCTCTAGGGTTTCTAGCTTTTTTAGTTAGTATATAGTATATACTTGCCCTATAGGTAATAATAGGATAGACTACCTATATATATAGGAGGTAGGCATCTCTAAAGCTATAGCCCTAGGCTAACGCCACTAGTAATGTAAGTATAAGCTATTACTAGGCTAGTTTCCCTTTAATAATATTCTTATAAGCACTCTAGGTAAGTTTATAATTAACCTATACCCTAAGAAAGTAGTAGAATTCTATAGGCGCTATCTCCTCTATCCTAAGCTAGACTTACTCCTAGGGAGGTTATTAGGCTTTACTAAAGTGTATAAGTTCTATTTTAGCTAGGTTAAACTTAACTCCTACTTCCTTTGCCTAGTCTTTATAGATCCTCTAAGATACCTTAAGTCTCCTCTAGGTCTAGGCTATATTTTTCCTAAAAGCTATAATATTTATATTATTAGCAAAGCTGTTGAAATTATGCTATTTATAGCACTATTTTATAGGCCCACTAGTTGCCTAGTTGCGTTGTTGCAACGTTGGTTGCGAGGCGTTGCCTGCAGCGTTGTTGGCCGTGGCCAGCAGCTTTGGCTGTGACCTGCGTTCCTGCACACAACCAACCCACAGGCTTATATGACTAAGCTAACTAGGCTACCCTATAGGGAAGCTAAAATCAACTGTAACTAGGGAACTAGTGGTCATATAAAAGGCTAACTAATACTATTCGAATCCTTGATTTTTTCTGGATTTAATAATGTATTTTATTTATAGGGTTGCTTATTAGATTGCTTAGTTAGTGCATGTAAGTGGCTAGATTATATGGTTGTGAGTCGATTTTTTACTTTTTATATATAAATGAATTTTACGGAAAATAAAAAATAGCTCCTAAGGCCTAGCTAGCAACCCCCTTCCGTCAATATGGTCGGTAGGTCTATAAGGGGACTTAGAAAATCCTCTTATTACTTATTAGATTGTTTATCTAGCTAAAATCTACTATATTTAACTATTAAAGCTCTATATCTTAAAGAATCATTGTATTATAGTGAATCTAGAAGCCGCCGCATTAGAATCTACTAGGGAGGTCTTCCTATCCCTCTAGCTAGATTCCCCTTCCATTTTCAATAGGTTATAAGCCCGGGAGGCCTATAAGATTACTATATTACTGCGTTATTCTACTGCGATTAGTGCTTGATTTTGGGTACTAGTTACTCTCTACTAGACCTGTGGGCTCTTAGATTACAAAGGAAACCGCTAGCTTTTAAAGCTTTTTATCCGCTAGCATCACGCATCGCAACATCAGACCCTTGGTGTTGAATTCAACTATAGCCGCACCTGCAACTACTAGTTGCAACCATAACCTCTTTTTTAGTGATTCTATTTATTGAAAATGGAAGGGAATCTGTACTAGAGGGATAGGAAGACCTCCCTAGTAGATTCAACGCGGCGGCTTCTAGATTCACTATAATACGACGATTCTTCAAGATATAGAGCTTTGATAGTTGAATATAGTAGATTTCAGCTAGACGAACGATCTAACGAGCAATGAGAGGATTTTCTGAGTCCCCTTATAGACCTACCGACCATATCGACAGAAGGGGGTTGCTAGCCGGGTCTTAGGAGCTATTTTTTATTTTCCGCAAAATTCATTTATATAGGAAAAGTAAAAAATCGACTCATGGCCATACAATCTAGCCACCCACGTGCACTAACTAAGCAATCTAATAAGCAACCCTATAAATAAAATACATTATTAAATCCAGAAAAAATCAAGGATTCGAACAGTATAAGTCAGCCTTTTATACAACTACTAGTTCCCTAGTTACAGTCGATTTTAGCTTCCCTATAGGGTAGCCTAGTTGGCTTAGTTATACAAGCCTGTGGGTTGGTTGTGTGCAGGAGCGCAGGTCATAGCCAAAGCTGGCCGCAGCTAACAACGCTGCAGGCAACGCTACAGGCAACGCCTCGTAACCAACGTTGCAACAACGCAACTAGGCAACTAGTGGGCCTATAAAATAGTGCTATAAATAGCATAATTTTAACACTCCCTCTAGAAAAGTATGAGTTAACTAATTTAATACCTAAACTTAGCTCTTTAATAGATATCTAAGTTAACAATAAAATTCAATAATAAATCCAATAATAATCCAATAACTTTTCAACTAATATCAATAACTTTTTAACAGAATTCCAGTGTTTTTGTTAATTTTAGGTTTTTTGACTTTTTAGTTATTTTTCTTTAAAACTAGGCCTTTGTGTTCGTAAGACCTAATAGTTGAATAAATTGTTGAAATTTATCGTTAGGCAGGGGCTTAGTTAAGCCATCCACAGGCATCTCTTTAGTATTAATATAGATAACCTTAGCTATACCCTTCTATACCTTTTCTCTAGTATAGTTAAGTTTTAGTAGGGTATGCTTTGTTCTGCTGTGAAGAGCAGGGTTATTAGCGGTCATTATAGCGCCTTAGTTATTACTAAAAATCAGAACAGGAGGTGCTATAGGCAGCTTAATTTCCTTAAAAAGGCCATAAAGCCACTCTAGCTCCCTAATAGCTTCACATAGAGCATCTGATTCGGCCTCTAATGTCAATAAAGCTATCATAGTTACTTTCTTTGATTTCCAGCTAATAGGTCCTTCAGCTAGCTTATAGAGATAAGTATAGGTTAATTTAGAGGACTTATCTCCCGCGAAGTCGCTATCACAGAAGCTAATAAGGGTTGCAGAGGCCTTAATAGCGTTTTTAGACCTTCTATAAGTTATAGAGTAACTCATAGAGCCTAGAAGGTATCTAAGCAGATGTTTAGCAGCATTTAAATGCTCTATATAAGGCTTAGCTAACGCTATTAAAAGCCATTAAACCGGAAAAGCAATATCAGGCCTTATAAGGAGCATTAAGTATATAATAGTCCCTATAATACTCTGATAAAGCTTGTGATCGGAGGGGGAAAGAGGTTTAGTAAGGTGGGCTACCTATTTAATAATTCCGGGTTATAGGGGAATTTTAGCAGGCCTAGCATCTTTCATATTGAATCTCTCTAGGGCCTCAGAAATGTACTGGGACTGGTGGATAGTTAGGGTCCCTTTCTTTCGATTTCTAGTGATTTAAACGCCTAGGAAAAATTCAGCTAGCCCACGATCTTCTATAGGATAAGCTTTGTGTAATAGCTTCTTTAGCTTGTTAATATAAGCTAGATCCGGTCCTATTAGAAGACAGTCATCCACATAAGTCGCTATATATATAGATGTAGTTAGGTTGAAGAAGACAGCTGGGTCAGATATAAGGGGGTAGAAGCCTAATTTTCGAAGAAGTTCCTTTAGGGCCTGCTGCCATTCTCTAGAGCTCTATTTTAATCTATATAAAGCTTTTTGAAGGAAAATAACCTGCTTTTAAGAGGGATTATAGCCGTATTTCTTGAGTAATTTAGCTATTTCAGGCGAAGCAGCTTCGGCAAATTCAACGAATCCATCAGGGATCTGCATATAAATAGCTTCTTTTAATAAGCTGTTTAAGAATGCCCCTATAAAATCAACCTGTTCAACTTCCCAGTCATTACAAGCCACTAGGGCTAGTAATATCCGCCAACTAGGGGGGATGCTAGTTATAGCATAGGTTTCGATATAATCTTAACCTTCTATCTACATAAAGCCTTTTACAACGAGTTAGGCCTTGTGTTTTATAGGATTATTTTCTTTATCCTTTTTAAGCTTATAAATAAGCCTATTTTTAAGAACTTTTCGGCCCTTAGGAATTTAGTCTATCCCTATAAATTTAAAAGTTCTGGCAGCTAGTAGCTGCTTAAATTCGCTAAAAGTTACATTAACCCATTTTTTGCTATCCTTACTTTTTAATGCCTGCTTCCAGGTCTTAGGCGTATCCGAATCGTTATTATTAGCTAATGATTTAGCCTTTTGTTGCGCCTTAAAGCATATCTCCTTAACAAAAGAAGATAGGTTAAAATCATCGATATCCATAGAATCAGGGTCAATTAAAGAATCCGAATCTAAAAACGGTTTTTCAATAGCACCCTTATTAGGGGCGCTAGAGCTTAGGCTCTCTAGGGGTAGCGCAGGGGGTATAGCGGTCATCCCGGGCGTTGTTATAGGCGCGGCGGGCGCTGTGGGCGCTGTGGGCGTTAGAGGCTTTGGATAGTTATCCTGAACCTCTAGATCTCGTAAGATATCAGCTTCTCCCTCTGAAGGATAGCTCCCTAAAGGCTTAGGGGACCCTACAGAGCCTATATCCTCTATAATCTTAACAAAGCTAGTCTTAATAACTAACCTTTTAGAGGGTATATAAACAAGATAAACGCTGGAACCTAGAGTAGCAAGCAGCCAGCCAGGGATAGTCCTAGGGGCTAGCTTCTAAAGCTTTAATCTCTGCTCCAGAGGTATTAGAACCTCATAATAAGACCCTATAGCCCTAATTTTCAAGAAATCAGGCTTATAGATAGTCTTAGGCTCTAAGTTAGCTAGAAATAGCTACTTAGGGGTTAGGGGCTTAGTTATATTAGCGGTGATGTTAACTAAGTCCACTATAGCTGGAAGGATATAAGACCATAGATATAAAGGTAGCTTAGACCACTGAAGTGTAGCTCTAAGCCGGTCTAGGATAACCCTAATAGCCCTCTCAACTAGCCTATTCTGTTCGTGAATATAAGGGCAAGAGGTGCTAAAGCAAATTCCTTTAGAAGATAACCAAGACTAAAGTTCGTTGTTAATTTCAGTGCCTCCGTCGAAGTGAAGGTGCCTAGGATACGCATTATATCGGTTTTTCAGGGCCTTAAAGAAGCCCTTAATAGCAGTATAAAGGGTCTGACCTTCTTTATTAGCTAATAAAAAGCACCACTTATACCGGGATTTTCAATCAATAAGGATAAGGACTAGGGCCTTCTTATTATACGGTATAGGTTCGATTTTAACCATATCTCCCTCTAGAATATCTAAAACCCTAGGGGGGTCCTAAATAGGTCTTTTAGTAGGTCTTCTAATAGCCTTCGATTACATACAGGCTATGCAGTTGAAATCCTTGTCTTTGATGGCGGAAAAATCAGGGATCCCTTTAGCTAATTTCGAAGATTTCTTTAGTAAAGGGAGGCCAATGTGGCCTAATCAAATATGCCAAAGAAGAGCTAAATCTAGTAACTTCTTGTAACTAGGATCTAGCTTGGAAGATCTATCAGGGCTATTATCCCCTAGCTCCCTCTGTTGCCAGGCCTCTTAAGAATCACAGGCCTCTGGGGGCAATAGACGGCCACTATCATCACCCAAGTCATTAGGGTATGGACCTTCTAAACCCCCTATAGAAGATGCCTGACTAGGAGGAGCTTCGGTGGGATATAGGGCTGAATCTTCATCTTCTTCGTCAGAATCTAATTCTTCGATTTGTTGATATTCCTCGGGATTGAATGCTGGATGCGGAATTTGAACCTCTATAGGGTAGGAAAACCCTAATTCGGTCTTATAGGCTTGTTGTTAGCTTTGTTAGTTGCAAAATTAAGAGCCTATAAAGGAGAGGTGGGTTGAATGCTTGCAGATCTTAGGAGTAGCTTGCCCCTTAATCTGCAAAAAGAAGCCATGTTTAGTAGGTTCTAATAACCCACAGGGGCTTTTATTAGCTAGGAAAAGCTAATCCTTAGCTAGATAACCTCCCTTAAGATAGTGGGATAAACCGCTAACTAGGTTAGTATCTATACTGGGAAAATATAGGGCATCTAGCAGAGCTAAAGGCCTATATTCTGGTGGGTTTTTCTTGACCAGAACGTTAAAAACAGCGGTGCCTCTTCCTTTAGGATAGATAGGTCCTCCTGCTGTAATTATAGGGCTGGTTTGACCTTTCTTAAGAGGCTTAAAGTCCCTAAAGAAAGCCCTATTATTACAAATATAACAAGAAGAACCTGTATCGTATAAAAGGGAGTTTTTAACTACATCGTTAGAGTAGCTAAAAGTAGGCTTACTAGTAGTGTCACTAGTAGTAGTGGTACTAGAAGTATCCAAATCAGATTTAGAATCACTACTATCCTCGCTGCTAGACTCGCTAGAATCTAGTTCTTTAACGTATCCCGTGGCTAGGCTATAGCCTAACGCAAAAGCAGCTTCTTTTCCTTTATTATCCCCATTGCCACTCTTCTTCTTCTGCTTTTTCTTCCTAGAGGCTTTAGAAGGGTTTAAATCCTTCTTATCCTGCTCTTTAGTGGCGTTGGTAGAGTCCTTCTTAGTATTAGGATTAGAAGGTGACTTCTTTTCCTCGTCCTTAGAATTTCCCTTATTATTAGAAGCCTTATAGCTAAGAGCTTTAGCTATAGGGGAGGTTTTATCCCTCTGCTCTTCTAATAAATCCGCCATAAGGAACTGTAAATTTAAGGTATTTACAGGCAGCCCTTGTGCCCTAGCAGCTCTGATAGTAAATCTTTGTCTCTTAGCCTAGCTAGGAAAGGTCTGCTTTAATGCGTTAATATAATAGTTTACTTAATCTATAGGAGTGATCTCTACACTACAAAGCTATAGTCTAGCTAGTAAGTTATTAAAATCAGCATTAAAAGCCTCTAAAGATCCCTTATAATTTGAAAAATTTAGGGAGTGGTAGCTAGTGTATAGCGTACCTCGCTGGATTTCAGCACTCTACGAATATTGCCTAATAAGGACTTTATAGGCTTCTTCGGGGGATTTTTGCTAACATATAGCTGCCTACGGTCCTGGTTGATAGCTATCTCTTAATATTATTAAAAGAATAGCTTAATCATAGTTAGCTAGATAGCCTGCTAAGCTAGGATTATCTATAAATTCAGGTAATCCTAGGGCTCTAAATTATATGCTCAGGGCTTGCTTCCACTAATTATAGTTTTTAGGGCCTTTTAGCTTAGCTCCCTTAGGAATAGAGTGAACCTTCTTATTTAGTTCCTTAATAGCACCTGTATTAAAGGCAGCTTATAAGTTACTAGAAGGTAAACTCGCAGAATTAGCAGCAGGCAGGTCTTCTACTAGGGCTTTAGTATTTTCTTCCCTTAGCTTAGTAGAAGAATCCTAAAGACCTTGCATAGTAGTTATAGTTTGCGTTAATTTATCTAATAGATCTTTAATGCTAGCCTTGTTTTTTAGATAATTTGACTTAGTATGCTTGATAAAATCAGTTAAGGTCTTGCCTTGTTGTTCAATTTAGCTCTGCATCTGTTGTTATAGTTGTAAAGCACTGGCTTGAACAGCCAGACCTTCTATTTCCATCCTATCAGGGTCCCTAGGAGGGCTAGAAGGGCCTGCAGCAGGTCCCTTACCCTTATTATAACTCAGTGGTGCTATCTCTAAAAATTCCTGTGTAAGATCTCCAAATTTCTTCCTATTGCAAATATTGCGCGCTGGAAGCTAGGTTATGGTGCAACCGGGCTGCGCACGCAAATTATACGGCGGGGCTGTTTGAAAGGGTGCCCCTCAAGGTCTAAAAGTGGGTCTGCGGTATGCGCGGGCAGAAACGGACCGGAGAAGATTCTCTGCGAAAATTTTCTTAACACCAAAAATAACAGATAGGAATAATAGGTATTGCAACGGCCACAACGCAACGCAACGTGATGTATAGTGCGTGCAACGTATTACAATAGGTTAAAAAGCCTAGTATAGATATACTAGATATTCGATAATATAAAAGAAATGCAGCGTATCTACAGAGTAGATAATATCAAATATAACAGTCGCGGCAGTAAATAGAATCACTAAAAGAGGTTGTGGTTATAACTAGATAGTTACGGGTGTGGCTGTAAATGAATTTCAACACCAAGGGTCTGGCGTTGCAATGCGTAATGCTAGCGGATGAAAAGCTTCGAAAGCTAGCGGTTTCCTTTGTAATCTTAAGAGCCCACAGGTCTAGTAGAGAGTAACTAGTACCTAAAATTAAGCACTAATCGCAGTAGAATAACGTAGTAATGTAGTAATCTTTAGGCCTTCCAGGCTTATAACCTATTAAAAATAGAAGGGAATCTATACTAGAGGAATAGGAAGACCTCCCTAGTAGATTTAACGCGGCGGCTTCTAGATTCACTATAATACAACGATTCTTTAAGATATAGAGCTTTAATAGTTAAATATAGTAGATTTCAGCTAGACAAACGATCTGACGAGCAATAAGAGGATTTTCTGAGTCCCCTTATAGACCTACCAACCATATCGACAGAAGGGGGTCGCTAGCCAGGTCTTAGGAGCTATTTTTTATTTTCCGTAAAATTCATTTGTATAGGAAAAGTAAAAAATCAACTCACGGCTATACAATCTAGCCACCCACGTGCACTAACTAAGCAATCTAATAAGTAACCCTATAAATAAAATACATTATTAAATCTAGAAAAAATCAAGGATTCGAATAGTATAAGTCAGCCTTTTATACGACTACTAGTTCCCTAGTTACAGTCGATTTTAGCTTCCCTATAGGGTAGCCTAGTCGGCTTAGTCATACAAGCCTGTGGGTTGGTTGTGTGCAGGAGCGCAGGTCACAGCCAAAGCTGGCCGCAGCCAACAACGCTGCAGGCAACGCTGCAGGCAACGCCTCGTAACCAACGTTGCAACAACGCAACTAGGCAACTAGTGGGCCTATAAAATAGTGCTATAAATAGCATAATTTTAACACTATTCACTGCCGCGACCGTTATATATTAATATTATCTACTCTATAGATACGCTGTATTCCTTAAATCATCAAACATCTAGTATATCTATACTAGGCTTTTTGACCTATTACACTACATTGCACGCACTATACATTACGTTGCGTTACGTTGCACGTTCTATAATAGCTATTATTCCTATCTGTTATTTTTAGTGTTAAGAAAATTTTCGCAGAGAATCTTCTCCGGTCCGCTTCTGCCCGCGCATATCGCATACCCACTTTTAGACCTTAAGGGGCACTGTCACAGCACGTGGCACGTGACCCATAGTATAGCTATATTAGCCCGCGCCACGGGCGCAGTATAGATAAATTGATCAACCTAACCTACAATCCCTTCATAGTTAGTAGTAATTATACATTATAATAACCAGAACCAGAACTAGAAATATTTATAATTCCCTTTTTCTTTTTAAATATCTAAGCAGACACTAGATAGGAAGATAATTATAGAGGTATAGTAATTATTTTAATATATTAAGGCCACAAAACCAGACATCATAAATAACTAGAGGTAACTAGTATAATATCTAGCTATGAATTTTTGCCTAATTAATAAGACACTAATATTTAACTACCTAGTTAAATAGGCAGAGTAAAAATTAAGATTCTATTGATTTTTAGGCAGATAGTTATAGAGGGCTAAATAATTCGCCCCTCTATAGGTTAATATAACAATTAAAATCACATAATAGTTATAACCTTAACAGTTATAACCTATAAGTAAGTAGATAAGTTATTAGAAATATAATTTATAGGGCCCTAGATATAGACTAATATAGTTTAAATAGGCATAAGGCAAGACTATTACGGACTTAATTAACGCAATACTAACAGACTATCTAGTCACGCTAGCTATAGAATAGTTAGGGGAGCTTAACCTTAGATCAGGCGATCATAAGCTTATTTCTAAGCTAGGCATTAGGCTATCACACGCTCGTGGGTATAATTTTAAGCTAGGCATTAAGCTAGATAAGACCCCGCGCGTTAAGTTACCTATAATAAGCAAGGTATTAATATTATCCCCTAAATACAGAAGGAATAGCCCTATAATATATAAGTTACCACTAGTTACCCCGCTTAATAATTCCCTATTTTATAATTCCCTTCTTAACAATTCCT
The DNA here is from genome assembly GCA_023658475.1 of Epichloe elymi. Classification (NCBI taxonomy): domain Eukaryota; kingdom Fungi; phylum Ascomycota; class Sordariomycetes; order Hypocreales; family Clavicipitaceae; genus Epichloe; species Epichloe elymi. Next base: position 2,313,513 of record CP098274.1, read on the forward strand.
AATCCTACTTAATATTAGGTAGCTAGTATTCTATAGACTCTAGGTTATTAGTAAGGTTATATAATTAGGCATTATCACAGCATTATAATATAATACCGCTAGCTAATAAGGAATAGCAACTACCTTAGCTACTATTAGCAGATTAACACACTTTATTAGGTTAATAATAACTCTTATAATTAGAAATAACACAGATAATATACTATTTATTTAAGGAAAATACTAGAACTAATTAAGCCTTATTATAGTATATCTAATAGGGTTAGGGATAGTTATTACTAAGTAGGCAGCCTAAAATAATGCTAGTTATATAGCTACTATTATAGGCAGTGGATATTAGGTTCTTTAACCTAGGTATAGATAATAAGAAAGGTTAAGGGATTATAGTAGATACTAAATCCACTATAACTATTTATAAGTGTATACTTATATTTATATAATAATTAGAGGACATAGTAGCTAGCTAATTAGAGAAGTTAGTGAAGGATATATAGATATTATGCCTTAGAGGTTAGGCCCTTAATTAGTATAGTTATCTACTAACACTATTAGAACGCGAATTACTTTAGGAAGTATTATTAAAGACTATTTACACATACCTTATAGAGAGGTTCTAGGAACTATAGTCTATGGCATTAAATAGGATTAAGAATATATAGTACTTATTATAGAAATACCATAATAGAGAGGATATTATAATCTTTATATATAATCTACTTTAGGATATAAGGGCGTGTTACTAGGATAATATAATATAATTATAAATAGTCTATTAAGCCTTTAACTTAGAAATTTAGATAATTATTACCCCACTATTAGTAGATATAATAATTAATTAATTCCTTATATAAATTAGAGAGAGGGAGTTAATAATTATAAGTAGGGTATAAGATAGATATTAATAGATCGCTAATTAACAGTTCTAAGATATATAATAGGGATTAAATATACACGGTGGATATAATACTTAAGGCTAATATAGGGGATACTAACTATATAATAGCATAGCTAGGCTATAAGTTAGGGGTTATTAAAATAATATCTAGAATAGTAATATAAATAACTATTAGGGTGTTTAACTATACTATAACCCTACTTAATAATAGTAATATAGGTAATAGAGGCCCTACTATAATAATTAAGAATAATAGTTTAGTAATTAGCTATTTTATAATAACTAATAGAGGCTATATAGGAATCCTAATCCCTAATATAATAGACTAGTTACGGATAGAGCTACCCTATTTAGTAATACCGTGAAACCACTGAATAAACTAGCAATATTACCATAATATCTATAGGCAGTATATTAGGTGGATAAATTAGATTAGATAGGTAGTAAAGAGCAGAGTAGCCTATAGCAGGAGGAACAGGCTAATAACGCGGAGTAGGAGAATAATTGTTAATAACTTAATTAGGAGGATCTAGATATATATATACTATACCTAGATATAGAATAGTAGGAACTATATCCTTAGGATAACTAGGAAGGAGTCCTATAGACTAATAACTAGATAGAATAGGTTTAGTTTATAGGAATTAATAACACGGTTTATACCTATTAAATATGCTTTACTTAGTTTATATCTAATAACACACTTTTTAGCTATTTAAGTGTTGCATATAGTTTACTACGTAATAGTATAATTAGAGGCAAGGTAGCTTATAATAAAATTTTAGACTCTTACCCTTTATCCTATATACTTAGTGATTATAATTATTTAAATATTATAATAGATAAGATATAAATATAAATAGAATTAGTAGCAGAGGAACTATAACTAGTAGACCTAATAAAGCTTAAGATAAAGATAGGTAACTAAATATTAATCTTCTAATTAACGGTTAGCATATAACGTAATGCAGGCATAGGCTATGTATTTTAGTTATAGATATATCTATAATTCTAGATCTACCTAGATTTAGATAATCTAGATAGATAGGTAGATATCTATTATAATACTAGATACTTAATTACATTAGTAGATACTATATAGGTAGCTAAATAGTATCTAGATATTAAAATATAAACCAGAGCAGCGCCTATTAAGGTAAAGGGAATTAGCGCAGATACTTATTCCACTAATAAATATATACTACTGCTAATAAACTTTCTAGGCACTACACTAGATAGGTAGCTAGCGATTACCTTATTTATTAGAGAGGTATTAATTATTAAAACATTAAGAGTAAATATGCTCTTAGGTATAGACTATATTATACCCTAGTAAATTAATATTATAGTAAGTAAAGGGAAAGTAATTATTAGTATATATAGGAACATTACTATTCTAATAGTAGCGTAGTATAATTAACTAAAAATTAATATACTAGTTAAGGCAGCCTATATAGCGGTTATTTAACTAGGAACTATAATATTAGTTCTAGTAGATTATTAGCTTAGTAAGGATAATAGGGTATTATTTAAACTAAGGTAACTATAGAAACTAGGAGTATATGTGGTAATTATAGATAGCTCTATAAGACATATTATAGTATATAATATAAGTAATAGACTAGTGATAATTAGTAGAAAATAAGAGCTAGGAAGATTTAAGTCTATTAACCTAGTAGCTAGAGTATATATAGTTAACCCTAAGGAATAGGCCTTAGTAGTAGACCTTATAATAGTAATAGAGGCGCACACTAAAAAGCGCTTATTAATAATAGAATAGATTATAATAGAATCGCGTACTATAATTTATATAACTATATAAGTAAACTATTTTAACCCCTAGGATAAAGCTAAATAATAGTAGATATAGAAGCTCCTAGAAGATTATATAGAGTTATTTTATAATAAGGGATTTGCCTTAGTTCCTAAGTAGGAATAGATATAATTATAAATAAAACCAGGGTAGCAGGATTTAGTGCTAAAGAAGTGTAGAATCTATCTAGTAGGCCCTAATAATTAAATAATTATAGAGAAAATAATAAGGGAATTATTAGTAGTAGGGAAAGTTATCTATATAATATTATAGGTACTATTTGCGTTTCTAGTCTTTATAGTGTAGATAGGAATAGGAGATAATTAAAAAGGATATATAGTGGTTAATATATGAGGATTAAATATAATAACAATATTAGACATATATCTAATAAGGCAGTAGGAAGAGGTTATTATAGGAATCGCGAACGCGACATATATCATAGTCGTTAATGCTATGTTATTCTATTACTAATAGATAGTTTACCTAGACTTATAATAGGCACTATTAGTTATTACACACAATAGATAATTCACATTTAATGTCCTAATTATAGGATATAAGGGATTAAACGCCTATATTTAGAGGCATATAGATAATATATTACAAGATACAGGAGTAATAGCGTACTGCGATAATATAGTTATTATATTAATTAGCTTTGAATAGTATATTATAGACCTTTAATAGACTTTTTAGCGTCTAGTGGATAATAATATTTTAATTAGTCTAAAGAAAACATTTATAGCATACCTAATAGCTAAGGTATTAGGAAAGCTAGTTAATTCCTTAGGAATAGTAATACTAGCTAAAAAATTAGTAATAATAAGGTATCTTAAATTTCTAAAGATATTAAGAGTGTTAGAATACTTATTAGGGTTTATAGGAGCTTTAAGATAGTATATCCTAGGATATGCTTTGATTATTAAACTATTATAGGATTATAAAATAAACTTACTATAGGTATATTAAGTAGTTAAGATAAATAAGGATAATAAGACCTTAAAGAAAAAGATATCTAAACTAGTAAGGTATAATTAGGTAAAGAGTATTAATATACTATTACTATCTAGGTAGGAAATTAAGGTATTTAATATATTAAAGGTAGTATTAACAAAATATACTACTCTAACACTATTTTCCCTAAACTAATAGTTATTTATAGATTTTAATATATCTAGAGTAGGCATTAGTGTTATAATATATTATATAAAGGATAAAGTAATTCTAAAACTAAAGATAAAGGGAATAATTATAAAATACCCTCTATAGATAGTAATTTAGCTAATTATATTTCTTTTAAGAACTCTTTTAGATATAGAGAAGAGGTACTAGTTAATAGAGCTTAAGGTCTACAGTTATATATAGATGCTTTATAAGTTAAGGTAGTGGATTAAGGTAACTTAATTACCACTAGTAATATATTTTATAGATTACTACTTAATTATTAATATAGGTTAGTAATTAGATATTATAAATATAATAAGTAGATATATAGTAAACAAGAAGTTAATATAAGCTATAGAATATATTAGCTAGTTTAATATTAAGGCAATTTACAAGCTAGGAAAGGACCACTTAGTACTAGATGCCTTAAGTAGGTTAAAAATAACAAAGAAGACATATAATAATAATGCTCCTGGATAATTAGATAATATACTAGATAATAAACTAGAGTATTAGAAGTTACTTTATCATTTACGCGTAGTGTAGCACGCGGAATATAATCTAGTTATAGCACTAATACTATAATTTACTATGCCTAAAGCAGAGAGGCTAATAGCGTTATTAGTCAGAATATCACCTAATTTTAAGAAATTAATATAATTAGGATATAATTAGGACCTAATATAGCGATATATTAAGACGGTCTTAGATAGTAATACCTAATTACCTATAGAGAACCAGGTAAAGCTACTATTTAGCTAGGAGAATAGATTATTATAGAAGATAACTCTAGGATTCTAGCTATAGTTATACATACTAAAGTCCGCGGTAAAGGAATTATATAACACTATATATAATAGTAATTATATAGGATATCTAAAATTAAGCAAGATAGTCTAATAATTCTACATACCTTATAGGTTATATAGACTACGAAATTACCTAAAAATATATCTATTATATTAGATTTATTAACTAAGAAGACACCTATAGCATAGGAATTTATAACTATTATTAGCACTACTAGCACTATATTATATAATCTTAATTAATTTTCTACTATCTCTTCCTATATTAATAGAGGGTAATAACTTAATACTAGTGATTATTAATAAGTTTAGTAAATAGACTATACTAGAACCTTATTAAAATAATATTATAGTGGTAATATATATAAGGAAATTATATAATTACTTGCTAATATCTAATTAGGGAATACCTAAGGTAATTATAAGTAATTATAATTAAAGATTTCTAGCGGTATTATAGAAGATATTCTAGGAGCTAGTTAGAATAAAACTATTATACTTAATAGTATATTATCTATAGATAGATAGGTAGATAGAATAAACTATTTAAATAATTAAGTTAGTAGTCTAAATATATTTTACATAACTTAATAATAATTAGTTATAGTAATAAATATTACTATAATTATAATTTAAATTTAATAATATAGTAATTAAGGTAATAGGATAATCTCTAAATTAGATTATTATAGGGTTCTCCCCTAATAATATAGTTTTATTACTATACCTAATAAAGCTAGAAATACTAGATAAGCTATTAGAATAACTATAAGTATATAATATAATTACCTTAGTAGTGATCTAGACTAAGGTATATTATAATTAGAAATATATAAGTAAGTTTTTTAAGTGTGGAGACTAAGTATTAATTAGATTAGATAATTAGGCATATATAATCCTAAGGTAAATAAGTCTAAAGTATAGACTAAAGTTTACTAGACTATTTTAAGTCTTATAGCGTGTTAGGAGGTTAGCTTATAAGCTAGATATACTAGATAATTAGCAAATTCACCTAGTTATCTTAGTGGACTATCTAGAATAATTCTATAAGGATATATTTAATAGGTAATTCAGAGTAATAGCGCTAATCTACCTAGTAGATTATAAAGTTAAGGTAATTCTTACTTAGAATAAGGAGTAGGGAGTTATTAAATATTTAGTTAAATTTAAGAATCTAATAGTAGTATATAACTAATAGTTACTACTAATAGTAATTACTAAATTAATAAATAGTTTATAGACACTTAAAAGCTAGACTACACTAGCTATTATAGATAGCTAAGTGGGGAATATTACTTATATCCCCTGGATTTTAGTAAAGAATTTACTCTTTTATACTCTATACACTATATACTAAACTTTAATATTAATTTTACTCTTTTACACTCTATATGCTCTTAATGTTATTATAGTATATTATAGCATATATTTAAGCTAGGTATAATTACCTAAGCACTAAGATAAAGGTATATAATTATTTAAGATATAATTATTATAGATATAATAGCGAATAGAGAGGCTATGGACTAGATATGTAAGGTATAAGGCATATTTACTAACACTAATATGCATTTAGTGGTATATAACTTTAGCAGTAAATACTAGATATTTATAACACTAAAAGCAAAGGCATAATTATAAGATAATGCCTTCCTTAATGAATTTTTAGGATTTATAAAATTAATATTATAACTATTAAACCATAGATTAATAAAGAAGTTAGGTAATGCTTGCGTAGTGTAAGGCAGAGCACTTACTATAATAGCCCTAGCTAGATTAATCTAGGGAAAAGCGGCCTATAAGGGTAATTAAGTATATATAGTTAACTCTACTAAGTATACTAAAACATTAAATTAACTACCTATAGAGGCATATACTAGGATATAGTAGGAGGAAATATAAAAGTAAGTAATACTAATAAAGGATAGGAAGAGAAAGAAAACAGAGATATACTAACTAATCCCTACTCTATTAGTATAAGTAATAATAGTAGATATAAATATAGTAGTATTTATACTAATAAATAAATTATAAGGATTAAGCTAATTGCTAAATAAGCCGCTAGAACTAAGCTAATTACTAGTTAGTAATAAGCTACTATTCCTAAGTTAACCGCTAACTCTAAATAGTAAACTACTAAGACTAAGTTAATTACTAGTTAAGTAGTAATAAGAGATATCTATTATAGTAAATAAGAGCCCTAAACTATAGGCAAAGAGGCTATAACTAAGCGTAGATATAACTAAATAGGTTAGGGATACTAAATAAATAGTTAATATAGTAGGATAAGGTAGAATAGTATTATAGAAGTTAGTAGAGGCTATTAAGAATAATATAGTAATAGTAGTATAACTATAGTATAATATAATTATATATATAAATAGAAATATAATTAACGCTTAAATAAGATACCTTATATTCTAATTATAGAGGTTAGAGATAATTAATAGAAATATAGCGCTACTAATATAGTATATAATAGGGATAGGCTACCTAGCTATAGACCTATAGGAAGTGTTAGAGATTAAGAGGAATATATAATAGGAAGAGTATTTCTATATAGAATAAAGAGAGTAGCTTAGAATATTTACTTAATATAATTACTTAAGGAAGAAAAACAATACTAATTACTAGATAAAGAAGCATAATAAGGGCATTGTTAATATATTAGCGGCACCTATTATAGCACGTGGCACGTAACCCATAGTATAGCTATATTAGCCCGCGCCACGGGCGCAGTACAGATGAATTGATCAACCTGACCTACAATCCCTTCACAGGCACCCTTTTAAACAGCCCCACCGCACAATTTGCGTGCGCAGCCCGGTTGCACCATAACCTAGCTTCTAGTGCGCGTTATTTGTAACAGGAAGAAATTTAGAGATCTTACATAGGATATCTTTTAAGATCCTAGGGAATTTTAAGAGATAGCACCACTGAATTATAAGGGTAAGGGACCTACTATAGGCCCTTCTAGCCCTCCTAGGGACCCTAATAGGATAGAAATAGAAGGTCTGGCTGTTTAAGCTAGTGCTTTATAACTATAATAACAGATATAGAGCTAAATTAAATAATAAGGCAAGACCTTAACTGATTTTATTAAGCATACTAAGTTAAATTGTCTAAAAAACGAGGCTAGTATTAAAGATCTATTAGATAAATTAACGCAAACTATGACTGCTATGCAAGGTCTTTAGGATTCTACTAAGCTAAGGGAAGAAAATACTAAGGCTCTAGTAGAAGACCTACTTGCTATAACTACTTCTGCGAGTTTACCTTCTAGTAACTTACAAGCTGCCTTTAACATAGGGGCTATTAAGGAACTAAATAAGAAGGTTCACTCTATTCCTAAGGGAGCTAAGTTAAAAGGCCCTAAAAACTATAATTAGTGGAAGCAAGCCCTAAGCATACAATTTAGAGCCCTAGGATTACCTGAATTTATAGATAATCCTAGCTTAGCAGGCCATCTAGCTAACTGTGATTAAGCTATTCTTTTGATAATATTAAGAGATAGCTATTAACCAGGACTATAGGCAGCTATATATTAGCAAAAATCCCCTAAAGAAGCCTATAAAGTCCTTATTAGGCAGTATTCGTAGAGTGCTGAAATCCAGCGAGGTATACTATACGCTAGCTACCACTCCCTAAATTTTTTAAATTATAAGGGATCTTTAGAGGCTTTTAATACTAATTTTAATAACCTACTAGCTAGACTATAACTTTATAGTGCAGAGATCGCTCCTATTAATCAAGTAAACCATTATATTAATGCATTAAAGCAGACCTTTCCTAGTTAGGCTAAGAGACAAAGATTTACTATTAGAGCTACTAGGGCACAAGGGCTGCCTATAAATACCTTAAATTTACAGTTCCTTATGGCGGATTTATTAGAAGAACAAAGGGATAAAACCTCTCCTGTGGCTAAAGCTCTTAGCTATAAGGCTTCTAATAATAAGGGAAATTCTAAGGATAAGGAAAAGAAATCTTCTAATCCTAATACTAAGAAGGACTCTACTAATGCCACTAAAGAGCAGGATAAGAAGGATTTAAACCCTTCTAAAGCCTCTAGGAAGAAAAAGCAGAAGAAGAAGAGTGGCAATAGGGATAAAGATAAAGGAAAAGAAGCTGCTTTTGCGTTAGGCTATAGCCTAGCTATGGGATACGTTAAAGAACTAGATTCTAGCGAGTCTAGCAGCGAGGATAGTAGTGATTCTAAATCTGATTTAGATACTTCTAGTACCACCACTAGTGACACTACTAGCAAGCCTACTTTTAGCTACTCTAACGATGTGGTTAAAAACTCCCTTTTATATAATACAGGTTCTTCTTATCATATTTGTAATAATAGGGCTTTCTTTAGGGACTTTAAACCTCTTAAGAAAGGTTAAACCGGCCCTATAATTACAGTAGGAGGACCTATTTATCCTAAAGGAAGAGGCACCGCTATTTTTAACGTTCTGGTCAAGAAAAACCCACCAGAATATAGGCCTTTAGCTCTACTAGATGCCCTATATTTCCCCGGTATAGATACTAACCTAGTTAGCGGTTTATCCCACTATCTTAAGGGAGGTTATCTAGCTAAAGATCAGCTTTTCCTAGCTAATAAAAGTCCCTATAGGTTACTAGAACCTGCTAAACATAGCTTCTTTTTGCAGATTAAGGGGTAAGCTACTCCTAAGATCTGCAAGCATTTAACCTACCTCTCCTTTATAGGCTCTTAATTTTGCAACCAACAACAAAACTAACAGTAAAGAGCCTATAAGACTAAATTAGGGTTTTCCTACCCTATAGAGGTTCAAATTCCACAGCCAGCATTTAATCCCGAGGAATATCAACAAATCGAAGAATTAGATTCCAAAGACGAAGATTCAGCCCTATGTCCCACCGAAGCTCCTCCTAGTTAGGCATCTTCTATAGGGGGTTTAGAAGGTCCATACCCTAATGACTTAGGTGACGATAGTGGCCGTCTATTGCCCCCAGAGGCCTGTGATTCTCAAGAGGCCTGGCAACAGAGGGAGCTAGGGGATAATAGCTCTAATAGATCTTCTAAGCTAGATCCTAGTTATAAGAAATTACTAGATTTAGCCCTTCTTTAGCATATTCAATTAGGCCACATTGGCCTCCCTTTACTTAAGAAATCTTCGAAATTAGCTAAAGGGATTCCTGATTTTTCCGCTATTAAAGACAAGGATTTCAACTGCATAGCCTGTATGCAATCGAAGGCTATTAGAAGACCTACTAAAAGACCTATTTAGGACCCCCCTAGGGTTTTAGATATCCTAGAGGGAGATACGGTTAAAATCAAACCTATACCACATAATAAGAAGGCCCTAGTCCTTATCCTTATTAATCAAAAATCCCGGTATAAGTGGTGCTTTTTATTAGCTAATAAAGAAGGTCAGACCCTTTATACTGCTATTAAGGGCTTCTTTAAGGCCCTAAAAAACCGATATAATGCGTATCCTAGGCACCTTCACTTCGACGGAGGCACTGAAATCAACAATAAACTTCAGTCTTGGTTATCTTCTAAAGGAATTTGCTTTAGTACCTCTTGCCCTTATATTCACGAACAGAATAGGCTAGTTAAGAGGGCTATTAGGGTTATCCTAGACCGGCTTAGAGCTACACTTTAGTGGTCTAAGCTGCCTTTATATCTATAGTCTTATATCCTTCCAGCTATAGTGGACTTAGTTAACATTACCGCCAATACAACTAAGCCCCTAACCCCTAAGTAGCTATTTCTAGCTAACTTAGAGCCTAAGACCTCTTATAAGCCTGATTTTTTAAAGATTAGGGCTATAGGGTCTTATTGCGAGGTTCTAATACCTCCGGAGCAGAGATTAAAGCTTTAGAAGCTAGCCCCTAGGACTATCCCTAGCTAGCTGCTTGCTACTCTAGGTTCCAGCGTCTATCTTATTTATATACCCTCTAAAAGGTTAGTTATTAAGACTAGCTTTGTTAAGATTATAGAGGATATAAGCTCTGTAGGGTCCCCTAAGCCTTTAGGGAGCTATCCTTCAGAGGGAGAAGCCAATATCTCATGAGATAATCTAGAGGTTCAGGATAGCTATCTAAAGCCTCTAGCGCCCCCAGCGCCCACAGCGCCTGCAGCGCCCGCCGCGCCTACAACACCGCCCGGGACGACCGCTGCAACGCCTATAACGCCTCCAGCGCTACCCCTAGAGAGCCCAAGCTCTAGCGCCCCTAATAAGGGTGCTATCAAAAAACCGTTTTTAGATTCGGATTCTTTAATTAACCCTAATTCTGTTAAAATTATGCTATTTATAGCACTATTTTATAGGCCTACTAGTTGCCTAGTTGCGTTGTTGCAACGTTGGTTACAAGGCGTTGCCTGCAGCGTTGTTGGCTGTGACCTGCGTTCCTGCACACAACCAACCCACAGGCTTGTATAACTAAGCCGACTAGGCTACCCTATAGGGAAGCTAAAATCAACTGTAACTAGGGAACTAGTAGTCGTATAAAAGGCTGACTTATACTATTCGAATCCTTGATTTTTTCTAGATTTAATGATGTATTTTATTTATAGGGTTGCTTATTAGATTGCTTAGTTAGTGCACGTGGGTGGCTAGATTATATGGTTGTGAGTCGATTTTTTACTTTTCACATACAAATGAATTTTGCGGAAAATAAAAAATAGCTCCTAAGGCCCGGCTAGCGACCCCCTTCCGTCAATATGGTCGGTAGGTCTATGAGGGGACTTAGAAAATCCTCTTATTGCTCGTTAGATCGTTTGTCTAGCTGAAATCTACTATATTCAACTATTAAAGCTCTATATCTTGAAGAATCGTCGTATTATAGTGAATCTAGAAGCCGCCGCGTTGAATCTACTAGGGAGGTCTTCCTATCCCTCTAGTACAGATTCCCTTCTATTTTTAATAGGTTATGAGCCCGGAAGGCCTAAAGATTACTACATTACTGCGTTATTCTACTGCGATTAGTGCTTGATTTTAGGTACTAGTTACTCTCTACTAGACCTATGGGCTCTTAGATTACGAAGGAAACCGCTAGTTAAAGCTTTCATCTACTAGCTCTACGCATCGCAACGCCAGACCCTTGGTGTTGAAATTCATTTACAGCCGCACCTGCAACCACCATATTGCAACTGTAACTATCTAGTTACAACCACAACCTCTTTTTTAGTGATTCTATTCACTGCCGCGACCGTTATATTTGATATTATCTACAATAGTAGATACGCTGCATCCTTTTATATATCATCGAACATCTAGTATATCTATACTAGGCTTTTTGACCTATTACAATACGTTGCACGCACTATACATTACGTTACGTTGCGTTATGGCTGCTGCAATACCTATATCCTACGATTCCTATCCGTTATTTTTGGTGTTGAGAAAATTTTCGCAGAGAATCTTCTCCGGTCCGTTTCTGCCCGCGCATACCGCAGACCCACTTTTAGACCTCAAGGGGCACCCTTTTAAACAGCCCCGCCGCACAATTTGCGTGCGCAGCCCGGTTGCACCACAACCTAGCTTCTAGCGCGCGATATTTGCAACAGGAAGAAATTTGGAGATCTTGCATAGGAACTTTTAGAGATGGCACCACCGAGTTATAAGGGTAAGGGACCTGCTACAGGCCCTTCTAGCCCTCCTAGGGACCCTGATAGGATAGATATAGAAGGTCCGGCTGTTCAAGCCAGTGCTTTACAACTGCAACAATAGATACAGAGCTAAATTGAACAACAAGGCAAGACCTTAACTGATTTTATTAAGCATACTGAGTTAAATCGTCTAAAAAACGAGGCTAGCATTAAAGATCTATTAGATAAATTAACGCAAACCATGACTGCTATGCAAGGTCTTCAGGATTCTACTAAGCTAAGGGAAGAAAATACTAAGGCTCTAGTAGAAGACCTGCCTGCTACTAATTCTGCGAGTTTACCTTCTAGTAACTTACAAGCTGCCTTTAATACAGGGGCTATTAAGGAACTAAATAAGAAGGTTTACTCTATTCCTAAGGGAGCTAAGCTAAAAGGCCCTGAAAACTATGATTAGTGGAAGCAAGCCCTGAGCATTCAATTTAGAGCCCTAGGATTGCCTGAATTTATAGATAATCCTAGCTTAGCAGGCCATCTAGCTAACTATGATTAAGCTATTCTTTTAATAATATTAAGAGATAGTTGCTAACCTAGGCCATAGGCAGCTATATGTTGGCAAAAATCCCCCGAAGAAGCCTATAAAGTCCTTATTAGGCAGTATTCGCAGAGTGCTGAAATCCAGCGAGGTACGCTATACGCTAGCTACCACTCCCTAAATTTTTTAAATTATAAGGGATCTTTAGAGGCTTTTAATGCTGATTTTAATAATTTACTAGCTAGACTATAGCTTTGTAGTGTAGAGATTGCTCCTATAGATTAAGTAAATCATTATATTAACGCATTAAAGCAGACCTTTCCTAGCTGGGCTGAGAGACAAAGATTTACTATTAGAGCTGCTAGGGCACAAGGGCTGCCTGTAAATACCTTAAATTTACAGTTCCTTATGGCGGATTTATTAGAAGAGCAGAGGGATAAAACCTCCCCTGTAGCTAAAGCTCTTAGCTATAAGGCTTCTAATAATAAGGGAAATTCTAAGGAAGAGGAGAAGAAATCTAATCCTAATACTAAGAAGGACTCTACCAACGCCACTAAAGAGCAGGATAAGAAGGATTTAAACCCTTCTAAAGCCTCTAGGAAGAAAAAGCAGAAGAAGAAGAGTGGCAACGGGGATAAAGGAAAAGAAGCTGCTTTTGCGTTAGGCTATAGCCTAGCCACGGGATACGTTGAAGAACTAGATTCTAGCGAATCTAGCAGCGAGGATAGTAGTGATTCTGAATCTGATTTAGATACCTCTAGTACCACTACTAGTGACACTACTAGCAAGCCTACTTTTAGCTACTCTAACGATGTGGTTAAAAACTCCCTTCTATATGATATAGGTTCTTCTTGTCATATTTGTAATAATAGGGCTTTCTTTAGGGACTTTAAGCCTCTTAAGAAAGGTTAAACCGGCCCTATAATTACAGCAGGAGGACCTATTTATCCTAAAGGAAGAGGCACCGCTGTTTTTAACGTTCTGGTCAAGAAAAACCCACCAGAATATAGGCCTTTAGCTCTACTAGATGCCCTATATTTCCCCGGTATAGATACTAACCTAGTTAGCGGGTTATCCCACTATCTTAAGGGAGGTTATCTAGCTAAAGATCAGCTTTTCCTAGCCGATAAAAGCCCCTGTGGGTTACTAGAACCTGCTAAACATGGCTTCTTTTTACAGATTAAGGGGCAAGCTACTCCTAAGATCTGCAAGCATTCAACCCACCTCTCCTTTATGGGCTCTTAATTTTGCAACCAACAATAAAACCAATAGTAAAGAGCCTATAAGACCGAATTAGGGTTTTCCTACCCTATAGAGGTTCAAATTCCACAGCCAGCATTTAATCCCAAGGAATATCAACGAATCGAAGAATTAGACTCCGAAGACAAAGATTCAGCCCTATGTCCCACCGAAGCTCCTCCTAGTCAGGCATCTTCTATAGGGGGTTTAGAAGGTCCATACCCTAATAACTTGGGTGGCGATAGTGGCCGTCTATTGCCCCCAGAGGCCTGTGATTCTCAAGAGGCCTGGCAACAGAGGGAGCTAGGGGATAATAGCTCTGATAGATCTTCTAAGCTAGATCCTAGTTATAAGAAGTTACTAGATTTAGGCCTTCTTTGGCACATTTGATTAGGCCACATCGGCCTCCCTTTACTTAAGAAATCTTCGAAATTAGCTAAAGGGATCCTGTTAAAATTATGCTATTTATAGCACTATTTTATAGGCCCACTAGTTGCCTAGTTGCGTTGTTGCAACGTTGGTTGCGAGGCGTTGCCTGCAGCGTTGTTGGCCGTGGCCAGCAGCTTTGGCTGTGACCTGCGTTCCTGCACACAACCAACCCACAGGCTTGTATGACTAAGCCGACTAGGCTACCCTATAGGGAAGCTAAAATCGACTGTAACTAGGGAACTAGTAGTCGTATAAAAGGCTGACTTATACTGTTCGAATCCTTGATTTTTTCTGGATTTAATAATGTATTTTATTTATAGGGTTGCTTATTAGATTGCTTAGTTGGTGCACGTGGGTAGCTAGATTATATGGTCGTGAGTTGATTTTTTACTTTTCACATATAAATGAATTTTGCGGAAAATAAAAAATAGCTCCTAAGGCCTGGCTAGCGACCCCCTTCCGTTGATATGGTTGGTAGGTCTATGAGGGGACTCAGAAAATCCTCTTATTGCTCGTCAGATCGTTCGTCTAGCTGAAATCTACTATATTCAACTATTAAAGCTCTATATCTTGAAGAATCGTCGTATTATAGTGAATCTAGAAGCCGCCGCGTTGAATCTACTAGGGAGGTCTTCCTATCCCTCTAGTACAGATTCCCTTCCATTTTCAATAGATCCCTGATTTTTCCGCCATCAAAGACAAGGATTTCAACTGCATAGCCTGTATGTAATCGAAGGCTATTAGAAGACCTACTAAAAGACCTATTCAGGACCCCCCTAGGGTTTTAGATATCCTAGAGGGAGATACGGTTAAAATCAAACCTATACCACACAATAAGAAGGCCCTAGTCCTTATACTTATTAATCGAAAATCCCGGTATAAATGGTGCTTTTTATTAGCTAATAAAGAAGGTCAGACCCTTTATACTGCTATTAAGGGCTTCTTTAAGGCCCTGAAAAACCGATATAACGCGTATCCTAGGCACCTCCACTTCGACAGAGGCACTGAAATTAATAACGAACTTCAGTCCTGGTTATCTTCTAAGGGAATTTGCTTTAGCACCTCTTGCCCCTATATTTATGAACAGAATAGGCTAGTTAAGAGGGCTATTAGGGTTATCCTAGACCGGCTTAGAGCTACACTTCAGTGGTCTAAGCTGCCTTTATATCTATAGTCTTATATCCTTCCAGCTATAGTGGACTTAGTTAACATCACCGCTAATACAACTAAGCCCCTAACCCCTAAGCAGCTATATCTAGCTGACTTAGAGCCTAAGACCTCTTATAAGCCTGATTTTTCGAAAATTAGGGCTATAGGGTCTTATTGCGAGGTTCTAATACCTCCGGAGCAGAGATCAAAGCTTCAGAAGCTAGCCCCTAGGACCATCCCTGGCCAGCTGCTTGCTACTCTAGGTTCCAGCGTTTATCTTGTTTATATACCCTCTAAAAGGTTAGTTATTAAGACTAGCTTTGTTAAGATTATAGAGGATATAGGCTCTGTAGGGTCCCCTAAGCCTTTAGGGAGCTATCCTTCAGAGGGAGAAGCCGATATCTCACGAGATAATCTAGAGGTTCAGGATAGCTATCCAAAGCCTCTAGCGCCCGCAGCGCCTGCTACGCCTACAGCGCCCGCCGCGCCTACAATAACGCCCGGGACGACCGCTGTAACGCCCCCAGCGCTACCCCTAGAGAGCCTAAGCTCTAGCGCCCCTAATAAGGGTGCTATCGAAAAACCGTTTTTAGATTCGGATTCTTTAATCGATCCTGATTCTATGGATATCGATGATTTCAATTTATCTTCCTTCGTTAAGGAGATATGCTTCAAGGCACAATAAAAGGCTAAATCGTCATCTAACAACAACGATCCGGATACCCCTAAGACCTAGAAACAAGCATTAAAAAGCAAGGATAGCCAAAAATGGGTTAATGCTACCTTTAGTGAATTTAAGCAGCTACTAGCTGCTGGAACTTTTAAATTTATAGGGATAGACCAAATTCCTAAGGGCCGAAAAGTTCTAAAGAATAGGCTTATTTATAAGCTTAAAAAGGATAAAGAAAATAATCCTATAAAACACAAGGCCCGACTCGTTACAAAAGGCTTTATGCAGATAGAAGGTCAGGATTATATTAAGACCTACGCTGCTACTAGCATCCCCCCTAGTTGGCGGATTTTACTAGCCCTAGCGGCTTGTAACGACTAGGAAGTTGAACAGGTCGATTTTATAGGGGCATTCTTAAACAGCTTATTAAAAGAAGCTATTTATATGCAGATCCCTGATGGATTCGTTGAATTTGCCGAAGCTGCTTCGCCTGAAATAGCTAAATTACTCAAGAAATACGGCTATAATCCCTCTCAAAAGCAGGTTATCTTCCTACAGAAAGCTTTATATAGATTAAAACAGAGCTCTAGAGAGTGGCAGTAAGCTTTAAAAGAGCTTCTTCGAAAATTAGGCTTCCATCCCCTTATATCTGACCCTGCTGTCTTCTTCAATCCAACTACATCTACATACATAGCAACCTATGTGGATGACTGTCTTCTAATAGGACCGGATCTAGCTTATATCAATAAGCTAAAGAAGCTATTACATAAAGCTTACCCTATAGAAGATCGTGGGCCAGCCGAATTTTTCCTAGGCGTTTAAATCACTAGAAATCGAAAGAAAGGGACCCTAACTATTCACCAGTCCTAGTACATTTCTGAAGCCCTAGAGAGATTTAACATGAAAGATGCTAGGCCTGCTAAAATTCCTCTTCAACCCGGAATTATAAAGCAGGCAGCCAACCACCTAACTAAACCTCTTTCCTCCTCCGATCACAAGCTATATTAGAGTATTATAGGGACTATTATGTATTTAATGCTCCTTACAAGGCCTGATATTGCTTTTCCGGTTTAGTGGCTTTTAATAGCGCTATCTAAGCCTTATATAGAGCACTTAAATGCTGCTAAACATCTGCTTAGATACCTTCTAGGCTCTATGAGTTATTCTATAACTTATAGAAGGTCTAAAAACGCTATTAAGGCTTCTGCAACCCTTATTAGCTTCTGTGATAGCGACTTCGCGGGAGATAAGTCCTCTAAATCAACCTATGCTTATCTCTATAAGCTAGCTGAAGGACCTATTAGCTGGAAATCAAAGAAAGTAACTACAATAGCTTTATCTACATTAGAGGCTGAATCAGATGCCTTATATAAAGCTATTAGGGAGCTAGAGTGGCTTTACGGTCTCTTTAGAGAGATAAAGCTACCTATAGCACCTCCTGTTCCGATTTTTAGTGATAACTAGGGCGCTATTACGACCGCTAATAACCCTGCTCTTCACAGTAGAACAAAGCATACCCTACTAAAATTCAACTATACTAGAGAAAAGGTACAGAAGGGTATAGCTAAGGTTATCTACATTAATACTAAAGAGATGCCTGCAGATGGCTTAACTAAGCCCCTGCCTAACGATAAATTTCAACAATTTATTCAACTATTAGGCCTTACGAATACAAAGGCCTAGCTTTAAAAACAACTAAAAAGTCGAAAAACCTTTAAATCAACAAAAACACTGGAATTCCGCTGAAAAGTTATTGGTATTGATTTTTGTTAAAAAGTTATTGGATTTATTATTGAATTTATTTATCGTTAACTTAGATATCTATTAAAGAGCTAAGTTTAGGTACCGAATTAGTTACCTTATACTTTTCTAGAGGGAGTGTTAAAATTATGCTATTTATAGCACTATTTTATAGGCCTACTAGTTGCCTAGTTGCGTTGTTGTAACGTTGGTTACAAGGCGTTGCCTGCAGCGTTGTTGGCTGTGACCTGCGTTCCTGCACACAACCAACCCACAGGCTTGTATGACTAAGCCGACTAGGCTACCCTATAGGGAAGCTAAAATTGACTGTAACTAGGGAACTAGTAGTTGTATAAAAGGCTGACTTATACTATTCGAATCCTTGATTTTTTCTGGATTTAATGATGTATTTTATTTATAGGGTTGCTTATTAGATTGCTTAGTTAGTGCACGTGGGTGGCTAGATTATATGGTCGTGAGTCGATTTTTTACTTTTCACATACAAATGAATTTTGCGGAAAATAAAAAATAGCTCCTAAGGCCTGGCTAGCGACCCCCTTCCGTTGATATAGTTGGTAGGTCTATAAGGGGACTTAGAAAATCCTCTTATTACTCGTTAGATCGTTCGTCTAGCTGAAATCTACTATATTCAACTATTAAAGCTCTATATCTTGAAGAATCGTCGTATTATAGTGAACCTAGAAGCCGCCGCGTTGAATCTACTAGGGAGGTCTTCCTATCCCTCTAGTACAGATTCCCTTCCATTTTCAATAAATTCTATAGATATCGATGATTTCAACCTATCTTCCTTCGTTAAGGAGATATGCTTCAAGGCGCAACAAAAGGCTAAATCGTCGTCTAATAACAATAACAACGATTCAGATACGCCTAAGACCTGGAAGCAGGCATTAAAAAGCAAGGATAGCCAAAAATAGGTTAATGCAACTTTTAGCGAATTTAAGTAGCTACTAGCTGCCAGAACTTTTAAATTTATAGGGATAGACTAAATTCCTAAGGGCCAAAAAGTTCTTAAAAATAGGCTTATCTATAAGCTTAAAAAGGATAAAGAAAATAATCCTATAAAACACAAGGCCTGACTCGTTACAAAAGGCTTTATACAGATAGAAGGTCAAGATTATATCGAAACCTATGCTACAACTAGCATCCCCCCTAGTTAGCGGATTTTACTAGCCCTAGCGGCTTGTAATAACTAGGAAGTCGAATAGGTTAATTTTATAGGGGCATTCTTAAACAGCTTATTAAAAGAAGCTATTTATATGCAGATCCCTAATGGATTCGTTAAATTTGCCAAAGCTGCTACGCCTGAAATAGCTAAATTACTTAAGAAATACAGCTATAATCCCTCTCAAAAGCAGGTTATTTTCCTATAGAAAGCTTTATATAGATTAAAACAGAGCTCTAGAGAGTGGCAGCAGGCCCTAAAGGAACTTCTTCGAAAATTAGGCTTCCACCCCCTTATATCTAACCCGGCTATCTTCTTTAACCCAACTATATCTACATATATAGCGACTTATATAGATGACTGTCTTCTTATAGGACCGGATCTAGCTTATATTAACAAGCTAAAGAAGCTGTTACACAAAGCTTACCCTATAGAAGATCGTGGGCCAGCCGAATTTTTCCTAGGCATTTAAATCACTAGAAATCAAAAGAAAGGGACCCTAACTATCCACCAGTCCTAGTATATTTCTAAAGCCCTAGAGAGATTCAACATAAAAGATGCTAGGCCTGCTAAAATTCCCCTACAACCCGGAATTATAAAACAGGTAGCCCACCTTACTAAACCTCTTTCCCCCTCCGATCACAAGCTATATCAGAGTATTATAGGGACTATTATATACTTAATGCTCCTTACAAGGCCTGATATTGCTTTTCTAGTTCAGTGGCTTTCAACAGCGTTAGCTAAGCCTTATATAGAGCACTTAAATGCTGCTAAACATCTGCTTAGATACCTTCTAGGCTCTATAAGTTATTCTATAACTTATAGAAGGTCTAAAAACGCTATTAAAGCTTCTACAACCCTTATTAGCTTCTGTGATAGCGACTTCGCGGGAGATAAGTCCTCTAAATCAACCTATGCTTATCTCTATAAGCTAGCTGAAGGACCTATTAGCTAGAAATCAAAGAAAGCAACTACAATAGCTTTATTAACATTAGAGGCCGAATTAGATGCTCTATATAAAGCTATTAGGGAGCTAGAGTGGCTCTATAGCCTTTTTAAGGAAATTAAGCTGCCTATAGCACCTCCTGTTCTGATTTTTAGCGATAACCAAGGCGCTATAATAACCGCTAATAACCCTGCTCTTCACAGCAGAACAAAGCATACCCTACTAAAATTCAACTATACCAGAGAAAAGGTACAGAAGGGTATAGCTAAGGTTATCTACATTAATACTAAAGAGATACCTATAGATGGCTTAACTAAGCCCCTGCCTAACGATAAATTTCAACAATTTATTCAACTATTAGGCCTTACGAATACAAAGGCCTAGCTTTAAAAACCACTAAAAAGTCAAAAAATCGAAAATCAACAAAAACACTGGAATTCCGTTGAAAAGTTATTGATTTTAGTTGAAAAGTTATTGGATTACTATTGGATTTATTATTGAATTTATTATTAACTTAGATATCTATTAAAGAGCTAAGTTCAGGTATTGAATTAGTTACCTTATACTTTTCTAGAGGGAGTGTTAAAATTATGCTATTTATAGCACTATTTTATAGGCCCACTAGTTGCCTAGTTGCGTTGTTGCAACGTTGGTTGCGAGGCGTTGCCTGCAGCGTTGTTAGCCGTGGCCAGCAGCTTTGGCTATGACCTGCGTTCCTACACACAACCAACCCACAGGCTTGTATGACTAAGCCGACTAGGCTACCCTATAGGGAAGCTAAAATCAACTGTCACTAGGGAACTAGTAGTCGTATAAAAGGCTAACTTATACTGTTTGAATCCTTGATTTTTTCTGGATTTAATAATGTATTTTATTTATAGGGTTACTTATTAGATTGCTTAGTTAGTGCACGTGAGTGGCTAGATTATATGGTCGTGAGTTAATTTTTTACTTTTTATATATAAATGAATTTTACGGAAAATAAAAAATAGCTCCTAAGGCCTAGCTAGCGACCCCCTTCTGTCGATATAGTCAGTAGGTCTATGAGGGGACTTAGAAAATCCTCTCATTGCTTGTTAGATTGTTCGTCTAGCTGAAATCTACTATATTTAACTATCAAAGCTCTATATCTTGAAGAATCGTCGTATTATAGTGAATCTAGAAGCCGCCGCGTTGGAATCTACTAGGGAGGTCTTCCTATCCCTCTAGCTAGATTCCCCTTCCATTTTCAATAAAAGCCTATAGTAACTATACCTAGGATAACCTAGAGGCAGACGTATAGCTCTATAGAGTATAGAAGGAAGAGGATAGGAGAAAGGGGTAAGCCCTATAGGGTGCTAGCCTTAATTTTAAAGGGTTCTAAGAGTCCGCTATTAAAGCTAAGTTAGCTTATTCTCCCTATAAGGAAGCTACAGATTACTATAACTAGCTATAGAGGGATGCCTATCTTAATAAGGAGGGTAATGTGATAGTCTAGGCTTAGCCTAGATCCTAGTAATATAGGTGTCAATTGCACAAGTCACAGAGACTTGTACAATGCGTATTCTTTTGTTCCCTCTATGGCGCAATTGGATCGGGCACATCACCCGCACGGTCGCGCAGGCACCCGCGATTAGCCCTTTAGGCTAGACCATGACAATTGTACAAGTCACCTAAGGTCTTAGGTTCGAACCAGCTGCGTGCAGAGGCTATAACAGGGTTCTTCCTAGGCTTACAGGGAATAGATTGGTCCCTAGGGGATGCGCGGTATTACTAGCTAGCGGTTGTGATGTCAACAGACGTCAGATTGGAAGGTAGAGGTCACATAGGGAAGGAGCCTATGTGATAGTCTAGGCTTAGCCTAGATCCTAGTAATATAGGTGTTAATTGCACAAGTCACAGAGACTTGTACAATACGTATTCTTTTGTTCCCTCTATGGCGCAATTGGATCGGGCACATCACCCGCACGGTCGCGCAGGCACCCGCGATTAGCCCTTTGGGCTAGACCGTGACAGGTAATAAGATATAGGTAGCTAACTCTATTAAATATAGATAGTTCTAGGAGGAGGCCCCCTACCTTAGTAATAGCTATAAGTTATCTTACTATTACTACTTCTAGTACTTTTCCCACTATATTAAGCAGTGATATAGGTCTCTAGGCATTAGCCCTCCTTATCTTTTTAACTATCTTTCTATTCTTTCTAATTACTATAACCCTAGTAGTATAGAAGCAGGCTAGGAAGTAACTAACTTTAAGTACTATATTAAGTAGCCTAGTTATTATATAATAGGCTACTAGGCTATAGGCTTTAATAAATCTAGTAAGGAGCTTATTATCCCCTAGGGCCTTCTAGTTTACTATATCTAAGAGAATATCTACAATCTCCTTAGAGTTAAACTAGTCTATATCCTAGATTAGAGCGTTATTAAGTTCTAGGAATATTAGGTCTAGGATATAGGAAAGGTTAGCTACTAGCTTAGGGAAGAACCTCTATATAAGTAAGCTTACCTTTTCCTTGTGTGTAGTGGCTAGATTAGGGTTATCTTTAGATCTCTCTAGTTCTAGGAGCCTAGGGAGCTCTAGGGGTGCCTAGCTCTAGAGCCTTACCTATCTCTCTAGCCTCTATACTTCTCTATCCTTACTCTAAGTATTAGCCTATCTTAGCGTATCTCTCTAGGTATTCCTTCTCTCCTCTTTAATAACTTATTCCTACTCCTTATTAGTATTAGTATATACCTACTAGTTTACTTTAGTTCTTCTATACCTTTACTATCTTATAGCCTATCTTACCTTAGTAATTACCTCTTTAGCTTATCTAGACTACTATACCTCTAGCCTAGGTAAGCCTCTAGGTTTCTAAGGGGCTACTAAGTTAGCTATCTACTATAGGTTTATAATAAGCTAGGTAGTATATATATTAATCCCTTCCTTATTATATAGTTCTAGGGTATTATCTAGTATAAGCTAGTTACTTATCTCTATCTCTATATAGAATTTATTTATTACTACCTAGTAGTGCCTAAGGACTAGGAGGGTAGTCTCTTAAGGGTTAGTAAAGATACTAATTAGTTATAGGATATAGTTAGATCCTATTAGGTCTACTACTCTATTATAGTAAACTCTAATATCTAGAGTTACCTAAGCTAGATCTATAGTGCTATCCCTATCTCTATTATACTACCTAGTGGGTTCCCCTTAGGGTATTACTAGCCTAAGCCTCTACTAGCCTATAAACTCTAGTAGTTTTTCTACTCTATTACTAGTTTTATTAAGTTTATCCTAGAGTAGGTATTTTTAGTTAAAGTCCCCTATAAAGATATACCTATTATAAGGCTTTTCTATATTAATAGTGTAGATTAGGGTATTCTACTTATTACTATACCTTTCTAAATAAAGAGAGTATATATTTATACTATATATCTCCACTAGGGACTAATTAGTCCCTCCTTAGGCTACCTATAACCCTATAGTATATTTCTTATTTATATATATAGTATTATATCTATTATAGTGTGTAAGCTAGACTTAGAAGAGGCCTAGAGCTAGGGGCTATAGGTTTCTTATACGTTCCTATTCCTAAATTATAATTATATTAATATTAGTTTAGTACTAGAGCGCTATATATACTAGGTTATCTTTCTTATTTATATTCTAAAAGAGGACTTATAATATTACTATATAAGTTATAGGGGTTAGGGTTCTCTACTATCCTATACTAGTTCTATACTAGCCCTAGTTACCTCTATATATTTTCTAATACTATTAGACTTACTAGCCCTAGGTTACTTTACCCTTTACTCTATAAGTATTAGGTAGCCTCTTTTTCTTCCTACTATATTAGCTAGTATCTATATTATTATAGGCCTTTCCTAGCTTAGGGAAGGGCCTCTACTTAGGGGGTAGGTTATAAATAAAGCTAGTTACTTAAGGTACCTTACTTTTACTATATTCTATTTCTCTTTAAGAATAGGGTAGTCCCTAGACTAGGCTAGGTAAGGGCTAGAGTATAAGATATACTTCCCTTATACCTAGCTATTAGTTATTAGGTAGGTTACCTTATTATCCTTATACTAGCTAGCTCTATACCTACTATACTTTAGGGCTAATTTATAGTACTTTATAATATATTTAGTCTAGAAGTAATTATAGTATTATTAAGGTTAGAGGGTTTTATTATAAGGCTTAGAGTAGAATAGCTCTACCTTATAGACTATTCTATCTCTATAGATTTTATTAGTATTTTCTACCTCTTTAAGGCTAAGAATAAGGGTAATTCTTAGGGCTCTCTTATACTAGGGGTATCTTACTATTACTTTAATAATATTTACTTTATTAGTTTTACTTAGTTTAGTTACTAGGTTTTTAATTAAGGTATATTTTATAGGAAATCCTTTAATAATAACACTAAGTATATATTAGTAGAGGGTTACTTTTAGTCTAAATATAGTAGGAATCTATTTCTAGTTATCTTTATACTAGGAGGTATTTCCTTTAAATATTATAATTATATCCCTACTAGGGAGTTTTCTAGCTATAATTACTATAGTTTAGCCTATTACTTTATTAACTACTAATACTATATCTTTAGTAGTTCTAGACTAGAGTAATTCCTATATAGTATTCCCCTTTATAAGGACTTCCCTATATTATTTACTAGGGACCTATAAGGGAGATAGTATAGTATTTATTCTCTTTAGTATAGGGCCTATAGTAATACTTACCTAGGTTAGTATAGTATTATAGTTAGACACTTCCTTAATTACTTCTTTAAGGACCTATAAGAGGGCCTTCTTTATAGTATAAATATTACTATTATTATTATAGTTTATCTATTTATATTTAGTTTAGACATGGTTTATTATCTAAAGGGTAAGGGCTTTATAGGCTTACTAGGCTTTAGTTATTTTATTACTAGAGATAAGTCTAGTAATTACTTTATAGTATTCTAACTCTTCTAGATAATTAAACTAGTTCTAACTCTCTAGAGGTCTATTACTATTCTCTTAGATAGTAAATTATCCCACGCTAGCATTAGGGTAGTGGTAGCTCTACGCTAACCCCCCTATTCCTTTGTTAATTATTATTAGCACCTTATTCTTACACCTGCCTCTAGCTCTATTACTGTGTAATATTATAGAAGGGGGTAATTAAATAAGGTGATTTCGAATATTACGTTTTCTTGCGTTTTAGAGACATTCCCGGACCTTTAGGTCGGTGCGGAAAAGTATCGTGGTTGATATGTTTATATAGCTAGTAGGGTCCCCTTTAAAGGGTTTAAGGCTTATAATATTAAATATATTATAAAGTCTTAAGCTAGCTAGTAATTATAATTAATAGGCTAAGCTATAATTACTAACTACCTTTTTAATCTTATAAGGCCCTAGGTACTTTATAGTAAGCTTTTAGCTTAGGTATCTTAGGTTAATATTTTTTATTAATAGTAATATATAATCTCTAACCTTAAACTCTATTAGTATTCTCTTATAATTATAGTACTTCTTTTACTATACTTATATATTACTTAGTAGCTACTTAATCTCTAAGTGTCTTTATCTTAGTTCTAAGACTTTATTTTCTACCTAGTTATTTACTAAATTAGGCATTAGGATAGCCTAGTGTAGTCCCCTTAGGTTATACCTATATAGTGCCTTTACTAGTATTAGGCTATAACTACTATACTTACTTATATTATAGGTAAACTATACTATTAGTAGATATTCTACCTAGTTATCCTATTTAGTGTATATATAGGCTCTTAGATAGTGCTTAAGAACCTAGTTTAATTGCTCTATCTATCTATCTATTTAGGGGTAGAATATAGTGCTTAATTACTGCTTTATTATAATTAGGTAGTAGAATATCCTCTAGAATCTACTAGTAAATATTAACCCTTAGTTTATAATAATACCTTCTAGGGCGCTATAGTCCTTAAAAACATTTTCTAGAAACACTATAGCTAGCCTATCGCTAAATAGGCGTGTGGATACTAGTATATAAATACTATACTTTAAAAATTAGTCTATAATAACCAGTATTATATTATATATCTAATACTTCTAATCCTTTACTAGCGGTAAGCCTATAATAAAGTCTATTAATAATTCTTAGAAAGGGTAATTAGGCACTAGCAGCGTAGCTAACTTACTATAAGGTTTATATAACCTTAGCTTTAAAACTTAATAATTAATATAAGTCTATATATATAACTTAATATCCTTCTTTATTAATAGCTAGTAATATTAGCCTATAATTTAATAGAGGGTTCTACTAACCCCCTAATAACCTACTATAGGATTATTATAGGTTAATAGTAAGACTTCTTTTTATATACCTTATAGAATAAAAACTTAATTATTATATATTAGTAACTTAAAGGGCACCCTAGTCTATATCTATAACCCTTTAGCCTCTAGCTTAGAGGGACTAATTAACTATAGTCCTAATACACTAGAGTTACTACTTATTAGTAATAACTTCTACTACACTATAAAGGTATCCCCTTATTACACTTCTAATAATAAGACTAGAATTAGGGCTCCTAATCCCTATGCCTCGCTCCTAATAGCGGAGTTTAATATTATAGAGGTTCTCTAAACCACTAAGATTCTTACTATAACACTACTATAAGCCTATAGCTCTTTAGTAATGCCTATAAACTATCTAATTAGCCTAGTAGAGATTAACTTTATAGAGGTTCTCCTACTTACTATTAGACTTCTTACTATACTATTAATAGGTAGTGATCTTAGATATAGGGTATTAATAGAGTTACTACCGCTCTTATACTACTTATTAATTATAAACCTAATACACTATAGCTTTACTAGACTAGTAGTAGTACTACGCTTATTATAGCGCCCCTATAGCCTAATAGCAGCAAACTTAGTAAGGAAGGTTAGTAACTAAGACGTAAATGCCTTAGCTTTCCTTTCCTTACTAATATAATCTAATCTCTGTGATAGAGTATTAGCAGGATTTAGCTTGCCTACTTAGTGTTTAATAATAAAGTTAAATAGGCATAGCTTATCTAAAATGAGGTATTTATGGTTTAAGTAATCTATTATTACTTTTACTAGGTAAGCTAAGTAAGTAAGGTAATGCCTCTAAGTTTAAAAGGCCTCCTAAATTACTAGTAACTCTATGTCTAGCATTATATAGTGTAATTTAGTGTCCTTTAACTTCCTTAATATAAATACTATAGGGTGCTAGTAACCTAGCACTAATATTACAAGGATAGCTCTAATTGCGTGTCTAGAGGCATTAGTCTTAACTTATAATAGTAGTGCTAGATTAAAATACACTAAAATTAGTGCCTCCTAGAATTACTTTTATAGTTCTCTAAACGCTACTAGCTTATAGGGCTCTAGCTTAAACTTTACTAGTTATTTTCCTTATAGATAGTTAGTTAATAGGATAATAATTTTACTATAATTCTTAATAAAGCGCCTATAGAAACTAGTAAATCCTAGGAAAGATTAGATATTAAATATATAGATAGGTATTAGCTATATTATAATTACTTTAACTCTACTAGGGTCTATTAAGATTCCTTCTAGGGAGATTATATAACTAAGGAATTTAACTTCCTTAATAGAGAATTAGCACTTATCTAGGTTAATAAAAAGATTAGCGCTTTAAAGCCTCTTAAGAACCTACTTAATATAATTCTTATACTCTAAGATATTACTACTATATATTAGGATATTATTAAGGTAGATAATATAGATAATATCTATAAGACCTTCTAAAGCTATATTAATATATTCTTAGAAGGTAGTAGGTGTATTAATAAGCCTAAATAGTATTATAAGATACTTAAAGTAACTATATCTACACTAAAAGGCTATCTTCTACTTATCTCCCTTATAGATATATAGCTAATAGTATATATCTTTAAGGTCTAACTTTATAAAGATCTTTATACCTCTTAGCTAATCTAAGATTTCTAGAATTAGGGGCAAAGGGGCCTTATCCTTAACTATAATCTTATTTAGGCCCCTATAATCCATATATAGTTATAATTTTCCCCCTTTCTTTAGTATAAATAGGATTAGGGCACCTACTAGACTAATAGATCTTTAGATCTAACCTTATTCCTACGCACTTACTAGGTACTTATAGAGTACCTATAGCTCTTTCTTAGCTAGGTTATATATAGGTCCCTAGGGTAGTGTTTTTCCTTCTTCTAATTTAATTATATATATCTACCTACCTAATCTAGGGAGAGTGCTAGCCTTATAGCTTAAGAATATATCCTTAAACTCTATATAGACTTCTAGGAGGGTTACCTTATAAATAATATTAGATAGATCTATTATTATATAGATATTACTTAGTTTCTACTCTTTTAGTATATCCCTAATAAAGGCTATACACTTAATTAAACCTATTAACTAGGGGGGAAGTATTACTATAACTAATAAGTATTTCTCTACACACTATCTATCCTATAACCCTATTACTAATAAGATATATTCCTTTATTATAGGGTATCTCTAAAGTCTTTTCCCTTATAATATTATAATAGGTTTATATTATCTTACCTAGTTAATACCTAGCACTAGCTTTTTACTACTATTAGTAATATAGTAGCTAACTTAGTATATCTTTATATATCCTATACTATCCCTTACTAATATTACCTTTTTTAAAATTCCTTAATATAGTATAATATTACTAGATATACTCTTAAGTGTACTATTACTTAGTTATATATTTACCTAGTCTAGGTCTATTAATATATCTAGATAAATTAAAGAATATATAGCGCTAGGGTTAAATAGTATTAGTACTACTACCTAGTAGTGATCTTACTATAACTTAACTTCTATATAAATTTATAGGTCTAATTACCTATTCTTATTAAGTTATATTATATTAAGAGTGTTTTCCTAGGGTTATACTAAGCTAATTAGGGCCTTATTTAGGTTTAACTAGCTCTTAGCTTAGTTACCGCTACCTTAGTGCTAGTTAGTAGTATAGCTATCTCTATAGTAGATATTATAGTCTAGCTTAAGGCACTTAGTTAAGAGGTAGCCTAGTTTTTTATACTTAAAATAGGTAATAGGTAAGCCCCCTATTTCTATATAGTATCCTTTTTATAACCTACCTTCTAGTAAAGCTAAGTAATTTCTTCTTTTCTATTAGTTATCTCCTTAGTTACCTTTATAATAGGGCCTTTTTTTCTTTTTTATTACTACTTTTACCTTCTTTCCTTAGCCTATAAGATAGTTCTAACTTATAGGGTATTCTTAGCTAAATACTTACTTCTTTATAGTGCTATTTAGGCACTATATAAACTAGGTAATTCTTATAGGCTTAGGTATAGGCTTAGGTAATTCTACTTCTACCTTACCCTAAACCTTAATAAATACTTAGAATAACTAGTTCTTATCTTACTAAAGGGTTAGTAGTATTCCTATAGCTTCTAGGTAGTAACTATCTTTATCTATTTCTCTAGTTTTTAATTATTAAATAAACTCTATCTAAGTATAGCTTTAGTAGTCTATATAACTATCTATAGTAGTAAAATATATCTACTATTACTTTACCTTATTTACTAGGTAGCTACTAGTATATATAACCTTTATTATATTATTTATAAATATATTCTAATCTATAGTAAAAACTATATTTAAATCTACTAGGAATATCTATAGATTCTTATAAGTATTCTCTTTATATATAGGAGTCTTAAGCTATATCTTTACTATACTATATCTATATAGTCCTAGTATAGTTAGTACTAACTAGGGAATAGGAATAGGGGCTTAAGTAGGAGGGGTTTATAAGGTAGAAGTAGAGCCTTAGTTAGTATTATCTAATTAGGGAGGGGTATTTACTTCCTATAAATTTTTTTATAGCTACTTAAGTTTATATTTTTTTTAGGTAATTTATAGCTATACCTTTACTTATATAAGGCTATAGTTTAATATAGCTTTTTTATTATTAATAGCTAGCTTTAATATATAGGAATTCTCTAGGGTAGTTAGATAAGAAGACTTATACTCTAGGAGTAGGTATTAATCTATAAATATATCTTTATATAGTATATTTACTCTAGAGTTATTAGTACTTATTAAATAGGTATTTATTCTATATAGTACTAATATCCTTAACCTACTAATAGCCTATTACCCTAATAGAAAAGAGAGATTAACTTATTAAGGCTTCTAGGCTAAATATAATAAATAGGGTAATAGTATAATTAAGGTAGTAGCTATAGAGCTAGAAGGTAGGTATATATGCTTAAAGGTTTTAATCTCTAGCCTCCTATATTCTATATATATAACCTTTACCTAAATACCCCCTTTATATATATATAACTAGCTTGCGGCGACCTCATAGCTAGGGCGCTGTAAGCCACGACTAGGCCCTACTATATATAATGCCATCGCCTTTATAGCCTCTGTCGCTCTATTGCCTCTATGACCCTGACAGATATATACCTAGGTAATATTACGAATCTATAGAATAAAGCCCTTTATTAAGAGAGAAGGTGCTATTATAAGAATAAGGCATTAACTAGCTTATTAGATTATTAGAGCCTATATTAAGATTACTTACTTTACCTTATCTCTAAAGCCTTAGACTACTAGCCTTAATTTCTTATATAGCTAGCCTATCTTGCCTTTTACTTTATTAATAATTCGCAAATTAAAGATTCACACGCTACTATACTCTCTCTTATTATAGGTAATAAATTTAAATATACCCTAATTAATTAGTATATTAATCTTAGTCTTTATAGAGAGCTTAAATAGTATACTAAGGGTTATAATAATGCCTTCCTTATAAAATTAAATTATAAGGTTAAGGTTAGCTTCCTCCTTAGCTAAGATAAATATATTAGTCTTATTAATAATTACTAGAGGGTTCTTTTAGGGTCTACCTAGGTATCTCTTTAGTAGGATCTCTAGGGTCTTACTAGGTAGCCTAGTTTAGGCCTCTTCTTTTTCTTTACTCTCCTAAGGTAGGAGAGCTTCTATATTAGGGTCCTTATAATAAGGCCTAATAGAAGTTAAGTAGAAGGCCTTTAGGCCTTATAGAAGGTTAAGAGTATAGGTCTCTTTATTAATAAAGAGAAGGTTATATAGGCCTTACTAACCTTTACCTTTATACTAGACTTAAACTAGTAATCTAAGTAGGAGATTAAGGGTCTTACTTATATCTAGACTATTCCTTACTATAAGGGCTTTACTAACTTTCTAGATTATATAGAGGTGCTTAACTTCCTTTATTACCTTTTATATAGTAATAATATATTATAAGATCTCTAGTAATAAAGGAGAGTTACTTAATATATAGGGGTAGGCGCTAAAGATAAGGAGGGTTAGAATAAGGCTATTTAGACCTATAATATTATTAAGGGCTTTTATAGCTATCTATAGGGTAATAGGTTCTAGGGTTATTAGATATTCTCTTTAGATAATATTATAGGCTCTTTAGAGTGGCCTATAATATCTCTTAACTTTTCTAATACTATAATATGCCTTAATTAGGACCTTTTTAACAGAGATTAATATTAATACTATAAATTAGCGAAATTCTTTGCCGCGAAAGTTTATACTAGTATTAGTAATAATCTAATTAGGAGGTCCTTAGTATATATTAATCTAGTATATTCTAAGGGTGTCAAGGCTTCTGGGCCGAATATGATGAGCAGGGTGATGGTATAATCAAGGTAGCAGCTATGTGACTAGAAGGTAGGTGTGTGTGCTTAAAGGTTTTAATCTCTAGCCTCCCACATTCTATGTGTGCGACCTTTGCCTAAATACCCCCTCTATATGTATATAACTAGCTCGCGGTAACCTCGTAGCTAGGGCGCTATAAGCTATAACTAGGCCCTACTATACATAATGCCATTGCCTTTATAGCCTCTATTGCTCTATTACCTCTATAACCCTAATATAGTTCCCCCTCTTCTTTATAATTGCCCTTAATTATAACTAGCTACCTAGTTAGTATAAACTTACTATCTTAATTTTCTATATAAATCTAAATAACTTTTTATATTATAATATAATATATAGGGAGATATAATAGCCCTATTAACATAGGTTATAGATTATTCCCTACCTTACTTATAAGCTCTTAATTACTATATAATTATAACTATAGAGTCGCTTTATAAATACTTATATTATCTTTACTATGGTTTCTATAGAAGTAGACACCCTATATTAAATTTTCTAATTAAGCTAAATAAATAAGGTATTAGACACTATATATCTAAGTGAGTTTAACTATAAGTTCTAGTAAAGTTACTATAAACTCGCTAGGTATATATAACTAGCTATGATTTTTACTATTAGTAGCTATAATGCTAACTCTTTAACCTATAGCTTACTTTTACTACCTATATAGATTACTTAAGGGGCTATAGTTAATATAAAAGAGCCTAGATTTCCCCCCCTTTATCTCTTCCTTTTCCTCCTTATCTTTCTTAATTAATCTATATAAATTATAAGTTAGCCCTACTAGCCTTATAGTAGCGCTCCTACTACTATTACTTAGTAGTTACTAACCTTACCTAGGATTATATTATTCCTAGCTCTTACTTCTAAGCTTCTTTATTATTAGTCTCTTATTACCCTACTTCCTTACTTACTTATTACTAACTTATAGCTAGTTTACTATATCTACTATCTATCTAGTAACTCCTAGTCCTTTAGCTCCTACCCTAGAAAAATCTCCTTATAAATAGGTATCCTAAGCTTCTAAGACTACTATATAAGTTTTACCTCTTACTTATAGTATTATAATAGCTAACTTACTAAATAGTAGTATTAAGATCCTATATTTACACTATAGTTAGTAGGCTACTATCTAGTAGATTACACTAAAAGATAATAATAGTAAGCTATAATATATTATTAATAGGAAATCTATTCCTAATAAGTATTATTATTCTCCTAATATAACTAAGCTACTTACTTACTACTTTCTTATTACTAACTTTAGCTAGGAAATTCCTCTAAGTATACTTACTATATAAAAAATAATAAATTATATATTAGTATAAGTACCTTTCTAATAGACACTACTTCTAGATAGCTAATATACTACTAGTGTCCTACCTAAATTATAAAATTATATTATAAGTTATTTAAGATAATAAGAAATATCCTAGAAGGTATTTAATATTATAAGTATCTAGTAAGAATATTAACTCTAATAACCTAGTTATAGCTAACTTATTACTAGGGTCTTATATAGGCTAAATATAAGTTATATAATACCCTCCTAGCTATAAAAAATACTAATTAATATAGATATATTCGCTAGGCTTAATTAACCGCTAAGGCTACGTATAAGGCTAATGCTAATAAGCGCGCTATAATATTATAGCTATTTAACGCTATAAACCTTAAGGTATAGATTAATATCGCGAATAGCCTATGCTTTATTACCTAGTATGCTCTAATAGTAATATCTTATTATCTTAGTATAGCTTTTAATTTACTAACTTACTACTAGTTTACTAAGTTTACTTCTAATATCCCTACCTATATTAGCCCCTCTAAGCTCCCTAAAGAGCTCTATATATTTATTTATAGGGATAAGGAGGAGTCTTTTAATAATAAGACTCCTATAGCTACTATAGATAAAAATATAGCTACTAATATAATAATAGAATAGTAAATACTAGATAGCTATAAGGTAGTTTTTTACTTTAAGAAGAATATAACTTATATTATAGGATATTTATATGCTAAATTACTAAAGTAATTATATCTCTATAAACTAGCTACTTAATTATTACTTATAATTATTTATAATATCCTTTATAATAAAATCCCTTTTTAATACCTATAAATTTTCTAAACTATTATAGCCTTTCTACTTTACTAGGTATTTATATTATTTTCTATTATAGTAATATAAAATAATTCTCTTAACTTTAAACTCCTCTTTATTATCTTTAATATTATCTTATAGTAAGGATATATTTATATAGCTAGTAGGGTCCCCTTTAAAGGGTTTAAGGCTTATAATATTAAATATATTATAAAGTCTTAAGCTAGCTAGTAATTATAATTAATAGGCTAAGCTATAATTACTAACTACCTTTTTAATCTTATAGGGCCCTAGGTACTTTATAGTAAGCTTTTAGCTTAGGTATCTTAGGTTAATATTTTTTATTAATAGTAATATATAATCTCTAACCTTAAACTCTATTAGTATTCTCTTATAATTATAGTACTTCTTTTACTATACTTATATATTACTTAGTAGCTACTTAATCTCTAAGTATCTCTATCTTAGTTTTAAGACTTTATTTTCTACCTAGTTATTTACTAAATTAGGCATTAGGATAGCCTAGTGTGGTCCCCTTAGGTTATACCTATATAGCGCCTCTACTAGTATTAGGCTATAACTACTATACTTACTTATATTATAGGTAAACTATACTATTAGTAGATATTCTACCTAGTTATCCTATTTAGTGTATATATAGGCTCTTAGATAGTGCTTAAGAACCTAGTTTAATTACTCTATCTATTTATCTATTTAGGGGTAGAATATAATGCTTAGTCACTACTTTATTATAATTAGGTAGTAGAATATTCTCTAGAATCCGCTAGTAAATATTAACCCTTAGTCTATAATAATACCTTCTAGGGTACTATAGTTCTTAAAAACATTTTCTAGGAATACTATAGCTAGCCTATTACTAGATAGATATATAGATACTAGTATATAAATACTATACTTTAAAAATTAGTCTATAATAACTAGTATTATGTTATATATCTAATACTTCTAATCCTTTACTAGCGGTAAGCCTATAATAAAGTCTATTAATAATTCTTAGAAAGGGTAATTAGGCACTAGTAGCGTAGCTAACTTGCTATAAGGTTTATATAACCTTAGCTTTAAAACTTAATAATTAATATAAGTCTATATATATAACTTAATATCCTTCTTTATTAATAGCTAGTAATATTAGCCTATAATTTAATAGAGGGTTTTACTAACCCCCTAATAACCTACTATAGGATTATTATAGGTTAATAGTAAGACTTCTTTTTATATACCTTATAGAATAAAAACTTAATTATTATATATTAGTAACTTAGAGGGCACCCTAGTCTATATCTATAACCTTTTAGCCTCTAGCTTAGAGGGACTAATTAACTATAGTCCTAATACACTAGAGTTACTACTTATTAGTAATAACTTCCACTGCGTTATAAAGGCATCCCCTTATTACGCTTCTAATAATAAGACTAGAATTAGGGCTTCTAATTCCTATACCTTACTCCTAATAGCGGAGTTTAATATTATAGAGGTTCTTTAAACTACTAAGATTCTTACTATAATACTACTATAAGCCTATAGCTCTTTAGTAGCGCTTATAAACTATCTAATTAGCCTAGTAGAGATTAACTTTATAGAGGTTCTCCTACCTACTATTAGACTTCTTACTATACTATTAATAGGTAGTAGTCTTAGATATAGGGTATTAATAGAGTTACTACCGCTCTTATACTACTTATTAATTATAAACCTAATATACTATAGCTTTACTAGACTAGTAGTAGTACTATACTTATTATAGCGCCCCTATAGCCTAATAGTAGCGAACTTAGTAAGGAAGGTTAGTAACTAAGATATAAATACCTTAGCTTTCCTTTGCTTACTAATATAATCT
Source organism: Epichloe elymi (assembly GCA_023658475.1). Taxonomy (NCBI): domain Eukaryota; kingdom Fungi; phylum Ascomycota; class Sordariomycetes; order Hypocreales; family Clavicipitaceae; genus Epichloe; species Epichloe elymi. The sequence goes on from CP098274.1 coordinate 2,349,306, forward strand.
AATCTCTATAATAGAGTATTAGTAGGATTTAGCTTGCCTACCTAGTGTTTAATAATAAAGTTAAATAGGTATAGCTTATCTAATATAGTAACCTACTAGCTTATTAGCTTAGGCTTTAAAATAAGGTATTTATAGTTTAAGTAATCTATTATTACTTTTACTAGGTAAGCTAAGTAAGTAAGGTAATACCTCTAAGTTTAAAAGGCCTCCTAAATTACTAGTAACTCTATATCTAGTGTTATATAGTATAATTTAGCGTCCTTTAACTTCCTTAATATAAACACTATAGGGTGCTAGTAACCTAGCACTAATATTATAAGGATAGCTCTAATTATATATCTAGAGGTATTAGTCTTAACTTATAATAGTAGCGCTAGATTAAAATATACTAAAATTAGTGCCTCCTAGAATCACTTTTATAGTTCTCTAAACACTACTAGCTTATAGGGCTCTAGCTTAAACTTTACTAGTTATTTCCCTTATAGATAGTTAGTTAATAGGATAATAATTTTACTATAATTCTTAATAAAGCACCTATAGAAGCTAGTGAATCCTAGGAAAGATTAGATATTAAATATATAGATAGGTATTAGCTATATTATAATTACTTTAACTCTACTAGGGTCTATTAAGATTCCTTCTAGGGAGATTATATAACTAAGGAATTTAACTTCCTTAATAGAGAATTAGCACTTATCTAGGTTAATAAAAAGATTAGCGCTTTAAAGCCTCTTAAGAACCTACTTAATATAATTCTTATACTCTAAGATATTACTACTATATATTAGGATATTATTAAGGTAGATAATATAGATAATATCTATAAGACCTTCTAAAGCTATATTAATATATTCTTAGAAGGTAGTAGGTGTATTAATAAGCCTAAATAGTATTATAAGATACTTAAAGTAACTATATCTACACTAAAAGGCTATCTTCTACTTATCTCCCTTATAGATATATAGCTAATAGTATGTATCTTTAAGGTCTAACTTTATAAAGATCTTTATACCTCTTAGCTAATCTAAGATTTCTAGAATTAGGGGCAAAGGGGCCTTATCCTTAACTATAATCTTATTTAGGCCCCTATAATCCATATATAGTTATAATTTTCCCCCTTTCTTTAGTATAAATAGGATTAGGGCACCTACTAGACTAATAGATCTTTAGATCTAACCTTATTCCTACGCACTTACTAGGTACTTATAGAGTACCTATAGCTCTTTCTTAGCTAGGTTATATATAGGTCCCTAGGGTAGTGTTTTTCCTTCTTCTAATTTAATTATATATATCTACCTACCTAATCTAGGGAGAGTGCTAGCCTTATAGCTTAAGAATATATCCTTAAACTCTATATAGACTTCTAGGAGGGCTACCTTATAAATAGTATTAGATAGATCTATTATTATATAGATACTACTTAGTTTCTACTCTTTTAGTATATCCCTAATAAAGGCTATATACTTAATTAGACCTATTAACCAGGGAGGAAGTATTACTATAACTAATAAGTATTTCTCTATATACTATCTATCCTATAACCCTATTACTAATAAGATATATTCCTTTATTATAGGGTATCTCTAAAGTCTTTTCCCCTATAATATTATAATAGGTTTATATTATCTTACCTAGTTAATACCTAGCACTAGCTTCTTACTACTATTAGTAATATAGTAGCTAACTTAGTATATCTTTATATATTCTATATTATTCCTTACTAATATTACCTTTTTTAAAATTCCTTAATATAGTATAATATTACTAGATACACTCTTAAGTATACTATTACTTAGTTATATATTTACCTAGTCTAGGTCTATTAATATATTTAGATAAATTAAAGAATATATAGCGCTAGGGTTAAATAGTATTAGTACTACTACCTAGTAGTAATCTTACTATAACTTAACTTCTATATAAATTTATAGGTCTAATTACCTATTCTTATTAAGTTATATTATATTAAAAGCGTTTTCCTAGGGCTATACTAAGCTAATTAGGGCCTTATTTAGGTTTAACTAGCTCTTAGCTTAGTTACTACTACCTTAGTGCTAGTTAGTAGTATAGCTACCTCTATAGTAGATACTATAGTCTAGCTTAGGGCACTTAGTTAAGAGATAGCCTAGTTTTTTACACTTAAAATAGGTAATAGGCAAGCCCCCTATTTCTATATAGTATCCTTCCTATAACCTACCTTCTAGTAAAGCTAAGTAATTCCTCCTCTTCTATTAATTACCTCCTTAGTTACCTTTATAGTAAGGCCCTTTTTCCTCTTTTATTACTACTTTTACCTTCTTTCCTTAGCCTATAAGATAGTTCTAACTTATAGGGTATTCTTAGCTAAATACCTACTTCTTTATAGTGTTATTTAGGTACTATATAAACTAGGTAATTCTTATAGGCTTAGGTATAGGCTTAGGTAATTCTACTTCTACCTTACCCTAAACCTTAATAAATACTTAGAATAACTAGTCCTTACCTTACTAGAGGGTTAGTAGTATTCCTATAGCTTCTAGGTAGTAACTATTTTTATCTATTTCTCTAGTTTTTAACTATTAAATAAACTCTATCTAAGTATAGCTCTAGTAGTCTATATAACTATTTATAGTAGTAAAATATATTTACTATTACTTTACCTTATCTACTAGGTAGCTACTAGTATATATAACCTTTATTATATTATTTATAAATATATTCTAATTTATAGTAAAAACTATATTTAAATCTACTAGGAATATCTATAGATTCTTATAGGTATCCCCCTTATATATAGGAGTCTTAAGCTATATCTTTACTATACTATATCTATATAGCCTTAGTATAGTTAGTGCTAACTAGGGAATAGGAATAGGGGCTTAAGTAGGAGGGGTTTATAGGGTAGAAGTAGAGCCTTAGTTAGTATTATCTAATTAGGGAGGGGTATTTACTTCCTATAAATTTTTTTATAGCTACTTAAGTTTATATCTTTTTTAGGTAATTTATAGCTATACCTTTACTTATATAAGGCTATAGTTTAATATAGCTTCTTTATTATTAATAGCTAGCTCTAATATATAGGAATTCTCTAGGGTAGTTAGATAAGAAGACTTATACTCTAGGAGTAGGTATTAATCTATAAATATATCTTTATATAGTGTGTTTACTCTAGAGTTATTAGTACCTATTAAATAGGTATTTATTCTATATAGTGCTAATATCCTTAACCTACTAATAGCTTATTACCCTAATAGGAAAGAGAGATTAACTTATTAAGGCTTCTAGGCTAAATATAATAAGTAGGGTAATAGTATAATTAAGGTAGTAGCTATATAACTAGAAGGTAGGTGTATGTGCTTAAAGGTTTTAATCTCTAGCCTCCTATATTCTATGTGTGTAACCTTTGCCTAAATACCCCCTCTACGTGTATATAACTAGCTCGCGGCGACCTTATAGCTAGGGCGCTGTGAGCCACGACTAGGCCCTACTGTACATAATGCTATCGCCTTTATAGCCTCTGTCGCTCTATTGCCTCTATGACCCTAACAAAGGGCTTCCTAAGTTATTTTAGCTAAGATATTACAAAGGAATCTTACTATATAGAATACTATAGCTATATCTACCGCGTAGAGCGTTAGGTAGTTACTATTAAGATATATAATATTAACTATTACTTTAAAGTTAAAGGTATACTTATTCTTAAGGGTAAATTTAAAGTAATAGGGGCTATTAGTATTTATCTAGCACTAGTAGTATACCTTTAATATTACCTTAATAGCTTTAAAGGTAATCTTATACCCTATATTACTTAGGAGATTATAGAGTTAGTATACTAAAGGATAACTAAAGTAGTAATATAAACACTATAACTTAATCTTAGTTAAGTAATTCTACGCTACTACCTTCTTATCTTATATTAATAGTATCTATATATAGCCCTATTTATATACTAGGGGTACCTTAATATTCCCTTACTAGAGGATATTCTTAGTAGTAATAAAGTTAATACTTAATTAGCCTATATTATTAAGGTAAAGTAAGAAGGGAGTATTTATTAGTATTATATAAAAAGTAATATTACTAAAGTAAGTAGGTATATTAATTATTCTAAGTAATATAATTAGTTAGCCTCTACTAAATATAATAATTACTTTACCTACCCTTATAGTATTAAGATAAATCTTTAGTATTATCTTCTATAGTACTATAACTTAAGATTAGCCTACTATTAAGAACTATACTACTCTAGTATCTAGTATAATACCTTAGAAGGCCTTAGATAAGTAATAATCTTTAAGTAGGAATAGGTAAGGAGGCCTAGTAGTGTTCCTATTTTTAAATAGGTTCTTCTTACTTAGTCTATATATTATAGCTTAATTTATAAGGACTTTAACTATTTTCTAACTATTAAGGGTTATACTATAGGTAAAGAAGCTTATAGGTACCCTTTCTTCTTTCTCTCCCTCTAGCTTAGTATTAAATCTAAGGCTTATTATATACTAGGTAACCTTATTAACTTTAGAGGGATAAGGAGTAAGATCTTCTATTAGGGTACCTTTATACTAGGTAAGAAAGGTATTATATAAAGCTAGTAAGAATAATAAGGTATTTACTAGGTAATAGTTCTTATATTACTAGTATACCTTCTTATACTCTTCCTTAGGATACTTTATTAACTAGTATCCCTCTTTACTATATATATAATATTTCTTTATATAAGGAGGGCCTCTTCTACCTTTCTACCTTTATAGAGGGTATTATAACTCTTTACCCTTACTATTATACCTTCTATTAGTCTAGAAGGCATTAGGAGTCTAGGTATTAGCAGGGAATTAATATTAACCACTAGATTCCTTTATAATAAGCTAGATTATTATATATATATACTTATAGAATTATTAGAGGCTATCTAGAGGGTTAGTAAGGTACCCTATACACTTAGGAATCCTATTATAAGCGGTTATAATCTAGTTCCTAAGGGCTCTTTCTAATTAACCTATATTAGGAATAGCTTACTATAAGGTTAATAGCCTCTTAATAAGTTTATTAAAGTATTCTATCTTTAATTTATTAGGGTTTTTATTAATAGTCTTTTAGAGTAAAGTATTATACTATTTAAGGAGGTACTTCTACCTTATATCTTTAGTCTTAAACCTCTTCTTTATACTCCTTATAAGGGTAGTAAGATCCTAAGGGTTACTAGGTTTAAAGAGGTAGTCTAAGTAATATTAATAAGCTTTTCCTTTTAGTATTACCTTAAATATATACCTAGCTTATTCTAGTTTAATATTTAGAAACTAATATTTTTACCTAAAGATTTAGAGCTTTAGTTTAAGTATATTATAGTTATCTATACTATATTACTACTTAGATATATATATCTTAATAAGGTCTAAGATCTACTTTACTATTAGTTATAGAGGCTTAAAGAAAGGATTATTAATAGGCTTATATACTATCCTTTAGTAAATAAGGAGGGCTTATTATTAGGGAGTAGGGATTCTTTACTAGGTAAATATAGGTTCTTAGGGATAATAAGAAAGGGCTTATAGGGCTTAAGGTATCTAAAGAAAGGGCTAAGGGTTTTATTCTTAGGGAAAGGCTATTAATATTACTCTTTATAGAGGTTATAAAGGTTAGCAGGAGGAATAAGTAGTTCTTATACTCTATTAGTCTTAGATATTATTATTATTATAGAGATTATTAAGGAAGTTACTATTCTTAATTATATTCTTTTAGAAGTTATTATACTTCTTCTAGGTATTCTTTACTTCTTTTTATAACTAGAAGTAGAATTCCTATTAGTTAAGGACTTCTTAGAGGTTTATTACTATATTTATATTCTAGTTAATTATTATATAGATTCTAGAGTTAATAAAATAGTCTTATAAGTGCCTTAGGACTATAACTAGGGTCTTAAGAAAGTTACTATAGGTTTATAGATTAAAGTCTTAAGTAAATTCTATAAAGAGTAATCTTCTATATACCTTTTATATTATATAGTCCTTAACCTAAGAGAGGATATAGGTTACTTATATCTTAGGTATATTATTATCCTTAATATTAAATTTATCTACCCTAGTAAGGGTTTCTTCTATAATATACTAGTATAGTTACTATAGGATATAGAGGAAGGGAATAGTAAATTCTAGGGCTTCTAAGGAATCTACTTAAAAGCTATTATAACTTATTAGGTTTTATAGTTATTCCTTCTTATTAACTATTATAACTTATAGTATTAGAGGAGATAGAATAAGGAAAGTAATAATAGAGAGATTAGGGAAAGAGATATAAAGGATCGCAAGCTCTAGCGATTAGCTTTATATATAATAGAACGCACTAAGTTAAAGAATAATAGGATAGCTTAGCTACTAGAGTTAAACTCTTCTTCTTAGTTTAGGCTTTAGCTTCTTCTAGCTACTCTTATTACCTTAATAGGCTAGCTAGAGTTAGCTTCTTCCTTAGTATAATTAGGGATCTTAAATAATAAAGCTACTCTTATTGCCTTAATAGGCTAGCTAAATCACGCTGCTTCTATAAAGGTCTCTTCTAGATAGAACCTAGCTAATCTATAGTGTCTAAAAGATAGCGGGTATTTATAAAAAAGTAGTTATAAAGTTAACCACTAATGAGTGTTAGAATCACCAGGTGTGATAATAGCTAGTTATTAATTAGGCGCGCTCGTGATAGTATTAATTAAATAATCTATCGTAAGCTATGTGTATTCTATAAAAGGAAGCTAGAAAAGAGAGGGCTCTCGTGAGAGGGAAAAAGCAGCTGCGGCTATATGGGTCACGTGGTATGGGTGGGTCACGTGACCCGGGCCCTGCCCTATCGCAGGCCTGCCCGTGGGTAGGAAGGGAGGCACGCGCACGCGCACGCACACGCGCAGCAGCCGACCTTCTTCCGGTCGGGCCGACCTTCCGCCGAAGGGAATTGCGGCTGCCAAGCGCGATTGATATCATGCTTGTTCCAACACTATCCCTATATAAATAATACTAAATACAGCGCTTTAACTACTTTATCTTTAACTAACCTATATATAGGTTAGTATTAAATTAATAATTAATCTAGGGAAGTTTAGGGGTAAATAGGGGGCTCTTTTTATATTTAGTATATCTAGTATATAAATAGTATATATATAAGTAATTATAGAGTAGAATTATAGGCGCGCTTATAGTAATATATTAGTAATTAATAATAAATAGATAATAGTATTATAAAAAAGTAATAATTTAGCTAATAATATAGAAATAAAAATAGAATAATATAGTAGAGAGTTAGAGGTAAATTTATACTAAAGCACTAACTATTATTTATTATTATAGATTATTATTTATTATTATTTTAATATAACTACTAGTTAGTAAATAATTATAAAATATAGGGTAAAAGCTATTTAGGAGCCTAGTAATAAGGGGGGGGATAATTATAAGGCCCCTTATAATATAACCCACGCGCATACGTGCACTATAGCGCCTAATACTAGAAGGAAGGGCTAGGTCTATATAATATTAGCAAGCTGCTAGCTATAAACCAGTGACTTATATATATATTACACTTAGACCTAGCAAGCTTTAGTCAATATATAAGTGCACCCTATATCCTTTTGCCTAGCTACCTTTATCCTCACAGTGCGCGTGCGCGTGCCTCCCTTCCTGCCTATAAGCAGGCCTGTAATAGGGCAGGGCCCGGGTCACGTGACCCACCCACATCACGTGACCCACACAAGCTGTAGATGCTTTTTCCCTCTCACGAGAGCCCTCTCTTTTCCTAGCTTCCTTTCCTTTAGAACACAGAGCTTACGATAGATTATTTAATTAATACTATCACGAGCGCGCCTAATAGATAATTGGCCATTATCACACCTGGTGATACCAACAATCTATTTATATTTAGTTTAGATATAGTTTACTATCTAGAGGGTAAGAAACCTTTGCATACTTTTCCACACTGACCTAAAGGTCCGGGAACGTCTCTAAAACACAAGAAAACGCAATATTTAAAATCGCCTTATTTAATTACCCCCTTTTATAATATTACATAGTAATAGAGCTAGAGGTAGGTATAAGAATAAGGTACTAATAGTAATTAATAAAGGAATAGGGGGTTTAGTGTAGAGCTACTACTACCCTAACGCTAGTATAGGATAATTTACTATCTAAGAGAATAGTAATAGACCTCTAGAGAGTTAGAACTAGTTTAATTATCTAGAAGAATTAGAATACTATAAAGTAATTACTAGACTTATCCCTAGTAATAAAATAACTAAAGCCTAGTAAGCCTATAAAGCCCTTACTCTCTAGATAATAAACTATATCTAAACTAAATATAAATAGATAAACTATAATAATAATAGTAATATTTATACTATAAAAAAGGCCCTCTTATAGGTCCTTAAAGAAGTAATTAAGGAAGTATCTAACTATAATACTATACTAACCTAGGTAAGTATTACTATAGGCCCTATACTAAAGAGAATAAATACTATACTATCTCCCTTATAGGTCCCTAGTAAATAGTATAGGGAAGTCCTTATAAAGGGGAATACTATATAGGAATTACTCTAGTCTAGAACTACTAAAGATATAGTATTAGTAGTTAATAGAGTAATAGGCTAAACTATAGTAATTATAGCTAGAAGACTCCCTAGTAGGGATATAATTATAATATTTAAAGGAAATACCTCCTAGTATAAAGATAACTAGAAATAGGTTCCTACTATATTTAAACTAAAAGTAACCCTCTACTAATATATACTTAGTATTATTATTAAAGGATTTCCTATAAAATATACCTTAATTAAAAACCTAGTAACTAAACTAAGTAAAACTAATAAAGTAAATATTATTAAAGTAATAGTAAGATACCCCTAGTATAAGAAAGCCCTAAGAATTACCCTTATTCTTAGCCTTAAAGAGGTAGAAAATACTAATAAAATCTATAGAGATAAAATAGTCTATAAGGTAAAGCTATTTTACTCTAAGCTTTATAATAAAACCCTCTAACCTTAATAATACTATAATTACTTCTAGACTAAATATATTATAAAGTACTATAAATTAGCCCTAAAGTATAGTAGGTATAGAGCTAGCTAGTATAAGGATAATAAGGTAACCTACCTAATAAATAATAGCTAGGTATAAGGGAAGTATATCTTATACTCTAGCCCTTACCTAGCCTAGTCTAGGGACTACCTTATTCTTAAAGAGAAATAGAATATAGTAAAAGTAAGGTACCTTAAGTAACTAGCTTTATTTATAACCTACCCCCTAAGTAAAGGCCCTTCCCTAAGCTAGGAAAGGCCTATAATAATATAGATACTAGCTAATATAGTAGGAAGAAAAAGAGGCTACCTAATGCTTATAAAGTAAAGGGTAAAGTAACCTAGGGCTAGTAAGTCTAATAGTATTAGAAAATATATAGAGGTAATTAGGGCTAGTATAGAATTAGTATAGGATAGTAGAGAACCCTAACCCCCCTAACTTATATAGTAATATTATAAGTCCTCTTTTAGAATATAAATAAGAAAGATAACCTAGTATATATAGCGCTCTAGCACTAAACTAATATTAATATAATTATAATCTAAGAATAGGAATATATAAGAAACCTATAGCCCCTAGCTCTAGGCCTCTTCTAATTCTAACTTATATACTATAATAGATATAATACTATATATATAAATAAGAAATACACTATAGGGTTATAGGTAGCCTAAGGAGAGACTAACTAGTCCCTAGTAGAGATATATAGTATAAATATATACTCTCTTTATTTAGAAAGGTATAGTAATAAGTAGAATACCCTAATCTATACTATTAATATAAAAGAGCCCTATAATAGGTATATCTTTATAGGGGACTTTAACTAAAAATACCTACTTTAGGATAAACTTAATAAAACTAGTAATAAAGTAGAAAAACTACTAGAGTTTATAGGCTAGTAAAGGCTTAGGCTAGTAATACCCTAAGGGGAACCTACTAGGTAGTATAATAAAGATAGGGATAGTACTATAGATCTAGCTTAGGTAACTCTAGATATTAGAGTTTACTATAATAGAGTAGTAGACCTAATAGGATCTAACTATATCCTATAACTAATTAGTATCTTTACTAATCCTTAAGAGACTACCCCCCTAGTTCTTAGGTATTACTAGGTAGTAATAAATAAATTCTATATAAAGGTAGAGGTAAGTAACTAGCTTTTACTAGATAATACCCTAAAACTATATAATAAGGAAGGGATTAATATATATACTACCTAGCTTATTATAAACCTATAGTAGATAGCTAACTTAGTAGCCCCTTAGAAACCTAGAGGCTTACCTAGGCTAGAGGCTTAGTAATCTAGATAGGCTAAAGAGGTAATTACTAGGGTAAGATAGGCTAAGAGATAGTAAAGGTATAGAAAAACTAAAGTAAACTAGTAGGTATATACTAATACTAATAAGAAATAGGAATAAGTTATTAGAGAGAAGAGAAGAAATACCTAGAGAGATATACTAAGATAGGCTAATACTTAGAGTAAGGATAGAGAAGTCTAGAGGCTAGAGAGATAGGTAAGGCTTTAGAGCTAGGCACCCCTAGAGCTCCCTAGGCTCCTAGAACTAGAGAGATCTAAAGATAACCCTAATCTAGCTACTATATATAAGGATAAGGTAAGCTTACTTATATAGAGGTTCTTCCCTAAGCTAGTAGCTAACCTTTCCTATATCCTAGATCTAATATTCCTAGAACTTAATAACGCTCTAATCTAAGATATAAACTAGTTTAACTCTAAGGAGATTATAGATATTCTCTTAGATATAGTAAACTAGAAGGCCCTAGGGGATAATAAGCTCCTTACTAGATTTATTAAAGCCTATAGCCTAGTAGCCTATTATATAATAACTAGGCTACTTAATATAATACTTAAAGTTAGCTACTTCCTAGCCTACTTCTATACTACTAGGGTTATAGTAATTAGAAAGAATAGAAAGATAGTTAAAAAGATAAGGAGGGCTAATACCTAGAGACCTATATTACTACTTAATATAGTAGGAAAAGTACTAGAAGTAGTAATAGTAAGATAACTTATAGTTATTACTAAAGTAGGGGGCCTCCTCCTAGAACTATAGATAGGAAATAGAGCAAATAGATTAATAGAAACTATAATATATACCCTACTAGAATATATTAGAGTGGCCTAGGGGAAGGGTAGGATAGCCTTACTAGTATAGATAGATATATTAGCTATATTTAATAGAGTTAGCTACCTATATCTTATTACCCTCCTTATTAAGATAGGTGTCTCTCTATAGATAGTTATAGTAATCTATAGCTTCCTTATAGAGAGAATAAGCTAACTTAGCTTTAATAGCAGACTTTTAAAACCCTTTAAAATTAAGGCTAGTACCTTATAGGGCTTACCCCTTTCCCCTATTCTCTTCCTTCTATATTTTATAGAGCTATATATCTACCTCTAGGTTATCCTAGGTATAGTTACTATAGGCTTTACTAATAATATAAATATTATAGCTTTTAGGAAAAATATAGCCTAGACCTAGAGAAGACTTAAGGTATTATAGAAAATCTATAAAGACTAGGTAAAGAAAGTAGGAGTTAAGTTTAACCTAGCTAAAATAGAACTTATATACTTTAGTAAAGCCTAATAACCTCCCTAGGAGTAAGTCTAGCTTAGAATAGAGAAGATAGTGCCTATAGAATCCTACTACTTTCTTAGGGTATAGGTTAATTATAAACTTACCTAGAGTGCTTATAAGAATATTATTAAAGGGAAACTAGCCTAGTAATAGCTTATACTTATATTACTAGCGGCATTAGCCTAGGGCTATAGCTTTAGAGACACCCGCCTCCTATATATATAGGTAGTCTATCCTATTATTACCTATAGGGTAAGTTTATACTATATACTAACTAAAAAAGCTAGAAACCCTAAAGGTATTATAAAAAGCTTTATAATAAACTAGTTAGCCTACCTCTAAGTTATTATAGGGGTATTTAGAGCTATACTAATTATATAATTAGAAGCTAAGACCTTAGTTCCTCCCCTTAATCTCTATCTAAACTATATTAAGAAGAGGTTTAAAGAAAGAGTTATAGCTAGTAAAATAGTAGAGATAATCTAAGTAGTAGCTAGCCTAGTAGTAACTATACTATATTAAAGAAAACCTTAAAGATAAAGAAACTAAGTTAAAAATAAGCTAAATATAGAACTATATAAGGAATAGAAGAGATATTAGGAAGTATAGTATAATAAAGAGAGACTAGCCTAGAGCTAGTATAGTAAAGAGCTAACTAAGGACTAATTACTAAACTATAACCTAAAGATAATCTAAAGATTCTATACTAAACTAGATAAGTATATCTCCTCTATAATTATATAATTATATATAGGTAAGATTAGTCTTAATAAATTCCTCTTCCTTAGAGGCATCCCTAGGGTAGCTTTACCCTTATATAGCTATAGATAAGTAGAAGAGAACTAGTACTATATAATTATTAACTACTATAAATATAGCTATATATAACCCTATTAGCGCTAGCCTATAGATATATAGGAGGCAAGGCTAGCCCTAGATAACCCCTAAAGGGTAAGATACTTAGCTAAATAGTTCCTAGCTATAAAGAGACTATAATACTACACACTAGTATATAACTTAGTAGCTAAGTTAAGGGCACTAGAATTAGAGCTAGAGTGCTTATAATATAGGAGACTAAACCTAGAGTCTATAACTATAGTAGATAGTAGAGATAGTAGGAGTAGTAAGAGATAAGGACTAGACTAAATAATCTAGAGGTAGTAAGGAGTTAGAGGTAGGGTATAAATATATATATATAGGAGAAGAGTATATACTAGAATAACTCTTTAGATTTAAACTACTAAAACTCTTAAATATTAGGTATCTAATTCCCCCCCCCTAAGCCTCCCCTGCCCTACTACTACTACTATATTAATATAAAAATAAAGGAAAAATAACTACTCCTCTATTATATCCTCTAGGGCCCTAGCCTAGCTCTTAGCTAGTAGGGCAGTAACCTAGAGCTAGATTAACTCCGCTATCTAAGCGTCTAGTCTATATAGCTAGAAGATTATCTCCTTATACTAGTCTCTTATAAACCTACCCTCCCCCTAGACTAAACCTACTACTAATATACTTTATTTTTACTTACTTTAATTCTCTATATATAGCTTCTTAATATAAGTACTAAAGTTATCTAGGACCTAGGGAAGAGATAGATTAGCACTAGTATAGGACTAGACTAGACTAATTAGAAGAACACTTATATCTATACCTTTAGTGATTTTAGTAGATACCTTAGTTAACTACTAGTGCTCTACTTAGCGCCTAGTAATTTTAACCTAGAGCTAGGTTAGTAGTAATACTACCCCTAAAAATAGATAAAAATATATATTACCTTTTTATACCTATTATTTTAAACCTAGTAATTAAAATATATATTAGTTATAGCCCCTAGAAAGATAGATTAGCCCTACTACTACTATAGTATAGGGGAGAAAAATATACTAACTATATTATAATACTAGTACCCTAGGTTCTTTAATAATTATATATAATAAGAGATATACTAGAATATTTATAGCTTACCTAGCTAGACTAAATTAGCAGTAAAATAGGCCTAGCGCTAGGGTAGGGGAGTCTTATCTATAGTTTATAATTAAGTACTCTCTAAAGCTACTTTAATATAAGCTACTTCCTTAGGTAGTAAAGGGAAGGTTCCTATATAGATTAGCACTAAAGTTATAGGGAAGTAGGGTTAGACTTATAGGTAATATAGAATACTAAGAAGATATAATAATAAGCTATAACTATATTAATATTAGTAACTAAACTAGACCTAGCTAGGGTTAGGGCCTAAGAATATATAAGAAAATAAAGGGAAAAAGAAGGGAAAAAGGGAAGGGAAAGAGAACCTATAGGAAGTATAATAAAGGAAGAAGAAAAGAGGCCTAGATTTAGAGGTAGAAGGGATTTCTTTTATAATCTCTAGAGAGGGGGGGGGTCCTTAAAGTATTACCTAGATTTAAAGATAATATATAGATACTATAAATAGATAGAAAAGCCTAATATAAGAGAGTAGTAGGATTATAGTAGAACTAAGCTAGCTTTACCCTCTCCCCCCCTAGAGTTTTAAAAAACTAGATACTCTAACTTTATAACTAGACTAGACTAGAGAAGAGGTAAAATAAACTAAAAAGTAGGGTATTAGATATATTAATAATAAAGCATAAAAAAAGTAAGTTAAGAGTAGATTACTATATAGTATTAGATTTTACCTAGTAAGAGGTAGCTAGAAATAGATTAGAGTAGAGCTAGAGAAGGGCCTAAAGCTAGGCTTAAGGTATAAGGTAAAGGTAACTCTACTAATAGGGATAAGTCTAGTGTAAGCTAGTAATAAATAACTATAATAGGTAACTATAATAGCAGCGCTAGCCTGCCGCAGAGCTAGCGCTAGATTATATAGAGTTATAAGGGGGTTTTTTATTCTCTAGAAGGTTTTCCCCTTTAACTAAACCGCTAGAGTACTAGAGACAGCTAAATCAGGCTGGCTAGCGTATATAAATAAATAAATAAATATCTAGAGGGTAAGGGCTTTATAGGCTTACTAGGCTTTAGTTATTTTATTACTAGGGATAAGTCTAGTAATTACTTTATAGTATTCTAACTCTTCTAGATAATTAAACTAGTTCTAACTCTCTAGAGGTCTATTACTATTCTCTTAGATAGTAAATTATCCTACGCTAGTATTAGGGTAGTAGCGGCTCTACGCTAAACCCCCTATTCCTTTATTAATTACTATTAGCACCTTATTCTCACACCTACCTCTAGCTCTATTACCGTGCGATATTGTAGAAGGGGGTAATTAAATAAGGCGATTTTAAATATTGCGTTTTCTTGCGTTTTAGAGACGTTCCCGGACCTTTAGGTCGGTGCGGAAAAGTAAGCAAAGGTTGAATCTAATATATTATATATAATCTATAGCTTTATTTTTATCTATTAGCTAGGGGGGTGTGTTAGGGTGAAGGCTCTGACGGCGCTAGAACGTCTTAGCATTAAAGGTTAGACTGTTGGACCGCGAAGCTAGGGTTCAATGTGATCGCATCTATTGAGTTGTCCGACCCTGTAAGAGGGTGCGGACTACGGTCTAAATACCTAAGTACCTGTACCATCGGTGGGGTACTGGTACAACGATAAAACATACTATAAAACTACGGAGGTCTTGGAAAATAACTTGCGCGGGGTGGATTCCTGTCTCAGCTAGTTAAGTAGCGAGACTATTGTGCAGCCGGGATTAATTATGCCCTTATGGGTGCAACACACCCCCCCAGGGGACCTTATTCGAGGTTCCCTGTGATAATTCTAAATCAATAAAATCAGTCAAAACAATACTCCAACATTTAAATTAATTCTATAGTGTAGAAAATGCAGTTAATTGGTTGTAATCTCGTCTAAATTAAGGTTATTATATGATGCTCGCTCTTTAGGTTCTTCACTAAGCATACTAGAGGGCAGTTATATAAGCCCTAATGCCTCACAGAAGCTTATAAAAGCATTCCCTATAAGAGGCTTTATAAGGCTATTAGCAATTATCTCTTTAGTAGTAATCTAGGTAATGTTAAAGGTTCCTTTTGTAACTTCTTAACAAAGCTAGTAGTGATAAATATCTACGTGCCGGAGCTTTATAACGAGCTTAACAAACTCTTCCTTAAGGAGGCGAATTATCTATATATTATTATATTTGATTTCAAGCGTGTCATTGCCTAGGCATAGCCTAACCTCTTAATATAATTATCTAAAGGCTATAAGCTCTTTACTGTAATAAGAAAGTGCTAGGAGCTCTGCTTTAGTTAACGATGTTATTACAGTGGCTTGCCGTCCTACCTTAAAGAGCACAGGCCCTCTAAAGAGCTTTATAACATAGCCTTATAAGCTCTTTTATATTATAGGATTGTTAGTAAAGGAGGCGTCGCTATATACCTCTAATTCAGGGTTATCGCCGCTGTATTTAATCGCTAGGTCTGCCTACGCATACCCGTACTTAAGGGCTCTTTTAGCTACTTCTATGTGCTATAGCCCTAGGTTTTATAGGTATTATAAGAGTTATAAAGCTGCGAAAGCAATGTCAGGTCTCGAGACTATTATCGGATATAGCAGGGTTCTAATTAAAGATTAGTATCTCTTAAGATCTTAAGCACTAATATCTCCCTTAAAGGGTTCTAGCGGTGTAGTGGTTATTAGGGCTATAGGCCTTCGTTAAGCGATCTTTATATTAAATTTAGTGGTAGCTTTATTCTAATAGGACTTCTAATTAAGCCACACCTTCCTATTAGCACAATCTCTAATGATTTCAATGCCTAGGAACCATCAAAGCTCTCCAAGGTCCTTAATGTTATACTTTGCAAAGAGCCTTACTCTAAATTCATTATATAGATATGATTTCCCCTTAGCAAATAAGGCAATAAGGTTATCTATATAGAAGAAGATAATTAATCTATCCTTAATAAACATATAAATGTCTTTAAAGATCTATATAAAGCCTTCACTAATTAGCTAGCTAATCAGCTCTTTTATCTATAGAAGAGGCGCTCTCCATAGCCTATAGACTGCTCTAAGAAGCTTTAGATAGGCTTATTTATCTTTATAGCCTAGAGGTATCTTACAGTAGACCTCTTTATTAAGGTCTAAATTTAGGAAAGCCATAATAAAGTTATACTAGTGTGCTTCTAGGTTAAAGTAGCACATAATAGCTATAAACAGTCTAAACGTATTAGCAGCTAGAGTTACTGCTCGAGTTAATAGATAACTCTTCAGTTAATGATTCCTAAGAACGCAGAGATAAGCTTTATATTATAGGAGGTAGCCTTACTTATCTAATTTATAAGCAAAGACCTAAGTAAGGCCTAGAGGCTTTATATATAAAGGAACTTCTTCTCTAGATACCTTTATAGCTACCTTTCTATTAATAATCTTATTATATTCTTTATCTTATGCTTTTTAGAATTCCTTTTCCTTTAGATAACCAGCTAAATTATTATAATAAGCTAGAGGAGGGGGAAGCCTTAATATATAAGGCTTTTCTTTGCTTTTAGGTCCTAGATTAAAGGCTATAGCAAATGCTTTAAGATTATCGTGATCTTGTGGATTTATTAACATATTATGACCATTGCTGCTATTAGGTGGGTTAAGCAAATTATTAATACTTAACGGCATATGATCTATTTATTGAAAATGGAAGGGAATCTGTACTAGAGGGATAGGAAGACCTCCCTAGTAGATTCAACGCGGCGGCTTCTAGATTCACTATAATACGACGATTCTTCAAGATATAGAGCTTTGATAGTTAAATATAGTAGATTTCAGCTAGACGAACGATCTAACGAGCAATAAGAGGATTTTCTGAGTCCCCTTATAGACCTACCGACCGTATCGACAGAAGGGGGTCGCTAGCCGGGCCTTAGGAGCTATTTTTTATTTTCCGTAAAATTCATTTGTATATAAAAAGTAAAAAATCGACTCACGACCATATAATCTAGCCACCCACGTGCACTAACTAAGCAATCTAATAAGCAACCCTATAAATAAAATACATCATTAAATCCAGAAAAAATCAAGGATTCGAATAGTATAAGTCAGCCTTTTATATGACTACTAGTTCCCTAGTTACAGTCGATTTTAGCTTCCCTATAGGGTAGCCTAGTCGGCTTAGTCATACAAGCCTGTGGGTTGGTTGTGTGCAGGAACGCAGGTCACAGCCAACAACGCTGCAGGCAACGCCTTGTAACCAATGTTGCAACAACGCAACTAGGCAACTAGTGGGCCTATAAAATAGTGCTATAAATAGCATAATTTTAACACTCCCTCTAGAAAAGTATGAGGTAACTAATTTGATACCTGAACTTAGCTCTTTAATAGATATCTAAGTTAATGATAAATAAATTCAATAATAAATCCAATAACTTTTCAACAAAAATCAATACTAATAACTTTTCAGCGGAATTCCAGTGTTTTTGTTGATTTAAAGGTTTTTCGACTTTTTAGTTGTTTTTAAAGCTAGGCCTTTGTATTCGTAAGGCCTAATAGTTAAATAAATTGTTGAAATTTATCGTTAGGCAGGGGCTTAGTTAAGCCATCTGTAGGCATCTCTTTAGTATTAATGTAGATAACCTTAGCTATACCCTTCTGTACCTTTTCTCTGGTATAGTTGAATTTTAGTAGGGTATGCTTTGTTCTGCTGTGAAGAGCAGGGTTATTAGCGGTCGTAATAGCGCCTTGGTTATCACTAAAAATCGGGACTGGAGGTGCTATAGGCAGCTTAATTTCCTTAAAAAGGCCATAAAGCCACTCTAGCTCCCTAATAGCTTCACATAGAGCATCTGATTCGGCCTCTAATGTTGATAAAGCTATCATAGTTGCTTTCTTTGATTTCCAGCTAATAGGTCCTTTAGCTAGCTTATAGAGATAAGCATAGGTTGATTTAGAGGACTTATCTCCCGCGAAGTCGCTATCATAGAAGCTAATAAGGGTTGCAGAAGCTGTAGTAGTGTGTCTAGACCTTCTATAAGTTATAGAATAACTTATAGAGCCTAGAAGGTATCTAAGTAGATGTTTAGAAGCATTTAAATGCTCTATATAAGGCTTAGCTAACGCTGTTGAAAGCTACTGAACCGGAAAGGCAATATCAGGCCTTGTAAGGAGCATTAGGTACATAATAGTCCCTATAATACTCTGATATAGCTTGTGATCGGAGGGGGAAAGAGGTTTGGTAAGGTGGGCTGCCTGTTTAATAATTCCGGGTTGTAGGGGAATTTTAGCAGGCCTAGCATCTTTCATATTGAATCTCTCTAGGGCTTTAGAAATATACTAGGACTGGTGAATAGTTAGGGTCCCTTTCTTTTGATTTCTAGTGATTTAAACGCCTAGGAAAAATTCGGCTGGCCCACGATCTTCTATAGGGTAAGCTTTATGTAATAGCTTCTTTAGCTTGTTAATATAAGCTAGATCCGGTCCTATTAGAAGACAGTCATCCACATAAGTCGCTATATATGTAGATGTAGTTGGGTTGAAGAAGACAGCCGGGTTAGATATAAGGGGGTGGAAGCCTAATTTTCGAAGAAGTTCCTTTAGGGCCTGCTGCTATTCTCTAGAGCTCTGTTTTAATCTATATAAAGCTTTTTAAAGGAAAATAACCTGCTTTTAAGAGGGATTATAGCTATATTTCTTAAGTAATTTAGCTATCTCAGGCGAAGCAGCTTCGGCAAATTCAACGAATCCATCAGGGATCTGCATATAAATAGCTTCTTTTAATAAGCTGTTTAAGAATGCCCCTATAAAATCGACCTGTTCAACTTCCCAGTTATTACAAGCCGCTAGGGCTAGTAATATCCGCCAACTAGGGGGGATGCTAGTTGCAGCATAGGTTTCGATATAATCTTAACCTTCTATCTACATAAAGCCTTTTGCAACGAGTCGGGCCTTGTGTTTTATAGGATTATTTTCTTTATCCTTTTTAAGCTTATAAACAAGCCTATTCTTTAGAACTTTTCGGCCCTTAGGAATCTGGTCTATCCCTATAAATTTAAAAGTTCCGGCAGCTAATAGCTGCTTGAATTCGCTAAAGGTAGCATTAACCCATTTTTGGCTATCCTTGCTTTTTAAAGCTTGTTTCCAGGTCTTAGGCGTATCCGGATCGTTGTTATTAGACGATTTAGCCTTTTGTTGTGCCTTAAAGCATATCTCCTTAACGAAAGAAGATAGGTTGAAATCATCGATATCCATAGAATCAGGGTCGATTAAAGAATCCGAATCTGAAAACGGTTTTTCGATAGCACCCTTATTAGGGGCGCTAGAGCTTGGGCTCTCTAGGGGTAGCGCTGGAGGCGTTACAGGCGTTGCAGCGGTCGTCCCGGGCGGTGTTGTTATAGGCGCGGCGGGCGCTGCGGGCGCTGTGGGTGCTGTGGGCGCTAGAGGCTTTGGATAGCTATCCTGAACCTCTAGATTATCTCGTGAGATATCGGCTTCTCCCTCTGAAGGATAGCTCCCTAAAGGCTTAGGGGACCCTACAGAGCTTATATCCTCTATAATCTTAACAAAGCTAGTCTTAATGACTGACCTTTTAGAGGGTATATAAACAAGATAAACGCTGGAACCTAGAGTAGCAAGCAGCCGGCCAGGGATGGTCCTAGGGGCTAGCTTCTGAAGCTTTGATCTCTGCTCCGGAGGTATTAGAACCTCGCAATAAGACCCTATAGCCCTAATTTTCGAAAAATCAGGCTTATAAGAGGTCTTAGGCTCTAAGTTAGCTAGGAATAGCTGCTTAGGGGTTAGGGGCTTAGTTATATTAGCGGTGATGTTAACTAAGTCCACTATGGCTGGAAGGATATAAGACCATAGATATAAAGGCAGCTTAGACCACTGAAGTGTAGCTCTAAGCCGGTCTAGGATAACCCTAATAGCCCTCTTAACTAGCCTATTCTGTTCATGAATATAGGGGCAAGAGGTGCTAAAGCAAATTCCCTTAGAAGATAACTAAGACTGAAGTTCGTTATTAATTTCAGTACCTCCGTCGAAGTGAAGGTGCCTAGGATACGCGTTATATTGGTTTTTCAGGGCCTTAAAGAAGCCCTTAATAGCAGTATAAAGGGTCTGACCTTCTTTATTAGCTAATAAAAAGCACCACTTATACCGGGATTTTCGATTAATAAGGATAAGGACTAGGGCCTTCTTATTGTGCGGTATAGGTTCGATTTTAACCGTATCTCCCTCTAGAATATCTAAAACCCTAGGGGGGTCCTAAATAGGTCTTTTAGTTAGTCTTCTAACAGCCTTCGATTGCATACAGGCTATGCAGTTGAAATCCTTGTCTTTAATGGCGGAAAAATCAGGAATCCCTTTAGCTAATTTCGAAGATTTCTTAAGTAAAGGGAGGCCGATGTGGCCTAATCGAATGTGCTAAAGAAGGGCTAAATCTAGTAATTTCTTATAACTAGAATCTAGCTTTTCAGAGCTATTATCCCCTAGCTCCCTCTGTTGCCAGGCCTCTTAAGAATCACAGGCCTCTAGGGGCAATAGACAGCCACTATTGTCACCTAAGTCATTAGGGTATGGACCTTCTAAACCCCCTATAGAAGATGCCTAACTAGGAGGAGCTTTGGTGGGATATAGGGCTGAATCTTCGTCTTCGGAGTCTAATTCTTCGATTCGTTAATATTCCTCGGGATTAAATGCTGGCTGTGGAATTTGAACCTCTATAGGGTAGGAAAACCCTAATAATTCGGTCTTATAGGCTCTTTGCTGTTGGTTTTGTTGTTGGTTGCAAAATTAAGAGCCCATAAAGGAGAGGTGGGTTGAATGCTTGCAGATCTTAGGAGTAGCTTGCCCCTTAATCTGCAAAAAGAAGCCGTGTTTAGTAGGTTCTAGTAACCCACAGGGGCTTTTATCGGCTAGGAAAAGCTGATCTTTAGCTAGATAACCTCCCTTAAGATAGTGGGATAACCCGCTAACTAGGTTGGTATCTATACCGGGGAAATATAGGGCATCTAATAGAGCTAAAGGCCTATATTCTGGTGGGTTTTTCTTGACCAGAACGTTAAAAACAGCGGTGCCTCTTCCTTTAGGATAAATAGGTCCTCCTGCTGTAATTATAGGGCCAGTTTAACCTTTCTTAAGAGGCTTAAAGTCCCTAAAGAAAGCCCTATTATTACAAATGTGACAAGAGGAGCCTGTATCGTATAGAAGGGAGTTTTTAACCACATCGTTAGAGTAGCTAAAAGTAGGCTTGCTAGTAGTGTCACTAGTGGTGGTGGTACTAGAGGTATCCAAATCAGATTCGGAATCACTACTATCCTCGCTACTAGACTCGCTAGAATCTAGTTCTTTAACGTATCCCGTGGCTAGGCTATAGCCTAACGCAAAAGCAGCTTCTTTTCCTTTATCCCCATTGCTACTCTTCTTCTTCTGCTTTTTCTTCCTAGAGGCTTTAGAAGGGTTTGAATCCTTCTTATCCTGCTCTTTAGTGGCGTTGGTAGAGTCCTTCTTAGTATTAGGATTAGAAGGTGACTTCTTTTCCTCGTCCTTAGAATTTCCCTTATTATTAGAAGCCTTATAGCTAAGAGCTTTAGCCACAGGGGAGGTTTTATCCCTCTGCTCTTCTAATAAATCCGCCATAAGGAACTGTAAATTTAAGGTATTTATAGGCAGCCCTTGTGCCCTAGCAGCTCTGATAGTAAATCTTTGTCTCTTAGCCTAGCTAGGAAAGGTCTGCTTTAATGCGTTGATATAATGGTTTACTTAATCTATAGGAGCGATCTCTACACTACAAAGCTGTAGTCTAGCTAGTAAGTTATTAAAATCAGCATTAAAAGCCTCTAAAGATCCCTTATAATTTGAAAAATTTAGGGAGTGGTAGCTAGCGTATAGCGTACCTCGCTGGATTTCAGCACTCTGCGAATATTGCCTAATAAGGACTTTATAGGCTTCTTCGGGGGATTTTTGCCAACATATAGCTGCCTGCGGTCCTGGTTGACAGCTATCTCTCAATATCATCAAAAGAATAGCTTAATCACAGTCAGCTAGATGGCCTGCTAAGCTAGGATTATCTATAAATTCAGGCAATCCTAGGGCTCTA
This sequence comes from Epichloe elymi, assembly GCA_023658475.1. Taxonomy (NCBI): domain Eukaryota; kingdom Fungi; phylum Ascomycota; class Sordariomycetes; order Hypocreales; family Clavicipitaceae; genus Epichloe; species Epichloe elymi. The sequence goes on from CP098274.1 coordinate 2,371,934, forward strand.
AATTGAATGCTCAGGGCTTGCTTCCACTGATCATAATTTTCAGGGCCTTTTAGCTTAGCTCCCTCAGGAATAGAGTGAACCTTCTTATTTAGTTCCTTAATAGCCCCTGTATTAAAGGCAGCTTGTAAGTTACTAGAAGGTAAACTCGCAGAATTAGTAGCAGGCAGGTCTTCTACTAGAGCCTTGGTATTTTCTTCCCTTAGCTTAGTAGAAGAATCCTAAAGACCTTGCATAGCAGTCATGGTTTGCGTTAATTTATCTAATAGATCTTTAATGCTAGCCTCGTTTTTTAGACAATTTGACTCAGTATGCTTGATAAAATCAGTTAAGGTCTTGCCTTATTGTTCAATTTGGCTCTGCATCTGTTGTTGCAGTTATAAAGCACTGGCTTGAACAGCCGGACCTTCTATTTCCATCCTATCAGGGTCCCTAGGAGGGCTAGAAGGGCCTGCAGCAGGTCCCTTACCCTTATAACTCGGTGGTGCCATTTCCTAGGATCTCAAAAGATATCCTGTGTAAGATCTCCAAATTTCTTCCTGTTGCAAATAACGCGCGCTAGAAGCTAGTTATGGTGCAACCTGGCTGCGCACGCAAATTGTGCGGTGGGGCTGTTTGAAAGGGTGCCCCTCAAGGTCTAAAAGTGGGTCTGCGGTATGCGCGGGCAGAAACGGACCGGAGAAGATTCTCTGCGAAAATTTTCTCAACACCAAAAATAGGATCGTAGGTAATAGGTATTGCAGAAGCTACAACGCAACGTAACGTAGTGTATAGTGCGTGCAACGTAGTGCAATAGGTCAAAAAGCCTAGTATAGATATACTAGATGTTCGATGATTTAAAGGATGCAGCGTATCTACTGTTGTAGATAATATCAAATATAACGGTCGCGGCAGTGAATAGAATCACTAAAAAAGAGGTTGTGGTTGTAACTAGATAGTTACAGGTGCGGCTGTAGTTGAATTTAACACCAAGGGTCTGATGTTGCGATGCGTGGTGCTAGCGGATGAAAAGCTTTAAAAACTAGCGGTTTCCTTTGTAATCTAAGAGCCCACAGGTCTAGTAGAGAGTAACTAGTACCCAAAATCAAGCACTAATCGCAGTAGAATAACGCAGTAATGTAGTAATCTTATAGGCCTTCCGGGCTTATAACCTATTGAAAATGGAAGGGAATCTGTACTAGAGGGATAGGAAGACCTCCCTAGTAGATTTAACGCGGCGGCTTCTAGATTCACTATAATACGACGATTCTTCAAGATATAGAGCTTTGATAGTTAAATATAGTAGATTTCAGCTAGACGAACGATCTGACGAGTAATGAGAGGATTTTCTGAGTCCCCTTATAGACCTACTGACCGTATCGACAGAAGGGGGTCGCTAGCCAGGCCTTAGGAGCTATTTTTTATTTTCCGCAAAATTTATTTATATATGAAAAGTAAAAAATCGACTCACGACCATACAATCTAGCCACCCACGTGCACTAACTAAGCAATCTAATAAGCAACCCTATAAATAAAATACATCATTAAATCCAGAAAAAATCAAGGATTCGAATAGTATAAGTCAGCCTTTTATACGACTACTAGTTCCCTAGTTACAGTCGATTTTAGCTTCCCTATAGGGTAGCCTAGTCGGCTTAGTCATACAAGCCTGTGGGTTGGTTGTGTGCAGGAACGCAGGTCACAGCCAACAACGCTGCAGGCAACGCCTTGTAACCAACGTTGCAACAACGCAACTAGGCAACTAGTGGGCCTATAAAATAGTGCTATAAATAGCATAATTTTAACACTATTAAACCTAGAAATTATTCAGGTGAATTTAGAGGAGTTAGTAGATTTGTTTCTTAACTCTCTTTTTCTTTTTCCTTATGGTCTAATTAATCGCAACTATTAAGAGTTTTATCCTATTAAGGCTGATTAAGTGGTTATTATAGTAACAGAGGGTATGCTATCTATAGAAGCCCTATATTAGAGCTTTTATCCTTATTATTATTAACTAGCTCTTTAAGGAAGCGTTTTTTAACCTCTTTTACACTTAGTAATAGGCCTCTTTCTTAAGCATAGAAGATTAATATATCAAAGGTAATATAACTTAATAAGAACTAGCAGCTCCTCTTTATCATTAGCACCTAAATTAGGTATTACATAGAGGAGACATATCTAGCAAGGTATCTAATATAAGCTCTCTATGTAAGCTTTAGACCTGCCTTACAAAGCCTACTTCGCGTTATTATAAATGCTTTATAACCAAAGGCTTATAGGTAAGTTATAGAGGCTTCTAGATTCTCTAGTAAGTAACTCTATTAAAGCTTATTCTCTCTTAACCACCTATTTAACGCTTATTAAGGGGATTGCTAGTTAAGCAGCTTTTAAGGCATACGGTTTAAGATATAAATAGCTACTTTAGTAGCTATAGGCTAGAGATCTTCTAGGAAGCCTAATTGTGTTATAAGAGTTATTATAACCCTTATCATCACCCCCCTAGACTATTTAGCGTGCCTATTTTAATGTGGGTGAGCTAGGCTAGATTTTCTAATAATAATGCCTCTATTTATAACCTCTTCTTCCTGCTTTTTAGTCTAGAAGGCAGTCTTACTATTAGTTATTATAACCGCAATGTAGATGCTGTATACCCTTATATATATAGCTTCTAACTAATTAAAGCAGAGCGTGATATCCGTTTTTAACGGGATTATGAAGATATAGCGTAATCCTATAGCTCTACAGGTAAAAAGAGCGATGTATTAGTCTTTATTATACCCTAATAATTAAGCAAAGAGGTTAAAAGAGACCACCTAAAGTGGCCCTAAAGGTAATAACCCTACCTGTAACGCTTATAATATCTGCCTCTACGCCTTAGCTATCTAATAGACCTTATATTTCCCTACGCTTCTTTCCTTTAAAGGGATTTAAAGCTTCTTAAGCACTTAATCTATTATATCCTCGCCTAGATACGCTAATCTAGCATACTATAGGTCCGTAGGCGTTATTATTATAGCCTTTAGGTCTCTTAAATCTCCCTTTATAGCAAAAATATCTAATAGGCTTAAGCCCTCTATATATAGCTATGTACTAATAATCTAAGTTTAAAATATCTCCTAATTACCTCTCACTAGGTCTATAACCCTTCTAGTAAGGTTATCCTACCTTATTCCCTTCTTTATAAGTAGCTAAAGAGATATAAGGTTTATAAAGAATAATAGTTAGTACTAGGCCTTTAATAAGGTAAGGGTCTAGCTATCTATCAAGACAATCCAAGCTATACTAACGCTATGAGCCTTAGTAACACTATAACCAGCTTAAATTCTAGGTTATTAACTATAATTAAGGTCTATAAACCAGCGTTTATTATTAAAGATATGGATTAAAGTGCCGCTATTAAGTATAACTCACGATTTACCCTAGGCAAGGAAAGCCTCTAAAGACTCTAACTCTTCTGTAGCTAAAAACGCTATATTAACTTCTTTAGGTTCCTTTACGCTATTATCCTTTAACTATGTATTATATGCCTTCTTTATATTATTAGGCTAATAATTTATTACTTCCTTTACTTTCTTTAATAGCTCTTTATTAACTTTCTAGTCCTTTATTAGGTAGAGTGCCCTATAGACCTTCTATAAGTCTCTTAACTTCTTTACCTTATACTTCTTATAGTAAATATAGTCTTTCTTTATTAACTTCTTTACTTTATCTTTTATTTCTCTATTAAGAGTTAGTTTAGCTCTAAAGGCATTATTTAACTTTACCTAAGATCTCCCTTAGGCTTTAATTAGGTGCCTAATTCTACTTATAATACTATAGAAATCTAGGACCTTTCCCTTGCTCTCTACTATATAAATTAATAAGCTAATTTAAGCTAAGATAGTAGGGAATTATGCCCTAATAGCGTTATTAATTATTTCTATAGGTAAGTTACCTTTAGTAATAGGGTAGTCTACTTAGAAGCATCTCTTATAGCTAATTAAAGTATCTATAAGCTACTTATTAATATTTACCTTTATAAGGTTCTGCTTAATAGTTTTATTAAAATTAACTTTAGTATAATACTTAATAGTTTTACTTAAAGGTATTATATTCCTTATAAGCTTCTTAATCTTATTATAAAGGGATATATACCTTAAGGTTATCTACTTATACTTAGGCCTAAGCGTTACTATAAACTAAGTATAATAATCTTATAGGGCCTTTATAAGGCTCTAAAATCAGCTATTAAATACCTAATAATAACTACTAAGGACCGTAAACTATACGCTATCTTTAGTATTATTAGGTTATTAAGGGTACTAAAAATAACTCTCTTTAGGTATATTATAACCTTTAGAAAAGCTTTCCTAGGGTTACTACACGCTACTAATTGCTATTCTACTGCTCTGTAAGCGTGTTTAAACTCCTATAGTGTCTATTATAGATAATTAACCCTATATAGCCTCTACTACCCTTCTCTTCGCTAGAGTTCTATTTCCTATAAGGATTAGAGGCTTAGAAGGGTAATCTAGCTATATAATTAAGTTAGGATTAATAAAGACCTAAATTTTGTCTTTAACTACTCTTACCTTAACTATCTTATACTATAGGTCCTAGTAATAGGGCTCCTATAGCTTAATAGCTAGCTTATTGCTCTTAGAAGACTCTTTAGATATTATAAGGATGCCTATGGTGTTGTTATTATTAAACTAATAGATTATACTAATCCTAGCGTGCTAGGGTTGCCCGATTACGATGTTGATGAATTAGGCCTCTCTTTTGCTGTGTTTATACTAATTATTTAAAGATTAAATAATTAGTTAATTCAAAGAGAAGAGTACTAATTTGGAAGAAAGGTATAATTATTATGAACACTACGTAATTACTACTATATTAGACCGCGAAGCTAGGGTTTAATATGATTATATCTATTAAGTTATCTAACCCTATAAGAGGGTGCGGACTATAGTCTAAATACCTAAGTACCTATACTATTAGTAGGGTACTAGTATAACAATAAAATATACTATAAAACTACGGAGGTCTTGGAAAATGACTTGCGCGGGGTGGATTCCTGTCTTAGCTAGTTGAGTAGCGAGACTATCGTGCGGCCGGGATCAATTATGCCCTTGTGGGTGCAACATAGACCCTCCTTAAGATATCGGTGGAGACGATGTATTAGATGTACCGTATTTAGCTAGATAGAACCGTAGCGCACTGTGTACCTTTCAGGTACATAAGTCGGGTGCCGTCTGCACCTCTGATTGACCGAATCGAACACTTTTATGCACATCTTATGACCCCTACCCTTCCAACAGTTCTGGGCCTCTGGCTTTTGGGGGTGTGGATCTAGGAAGTTTGTTGGTCGCCCCTGATCACCTGATATCCCACCCATGGTTCCTGCCACTTAACTTAAAGTCCGCCATCCTTACATGAACAAGAAGTCAAAAAAAAACCTTAATCAGCACAATGCAGCAGGCAACCATCACCTATCGACGAGTCACCAGCCAAAGTTGACTATAAAAGGTCTGGTGGCCCCCCTCCAACCAGCTCAAATGGCCAGCATTACGACAGAATGTCACATCAGCATTGTGCAAGTGCACGAAGCATCAAGCAGACAATGTTTATTGTTCGTTAGGAATATGTTCAGACGGTACTACTCCATGTCGTCGCTCTCGGTAAAAAAAGAATCCCCACTCCTCTTTGCCCCTTCTCTGCAAAAATACAAGCCCTGAATTCATTTCGAGTACCATGAACAAGGCCAAGCTCGTCGAACCGAATGATGGGCGGCCCGAAGATTGCAATCTTTGCGTGGTACTGGGCAAAGCATACTGTTCAACTATCATTAGCCATGGGCTCGCATATTGCCAGCAAGCGGACTAACCTGGCCATATTTACAACCACACCTTCTCGTTTGAATCCCTTGACCAAGCCCGATTCGAAATAACTTGTTTGCAGATCGAGTTTATAGGACGCCAAGCACAAGACGAGTCGGGAAACGGCGAGAGGGCACACTGTTTGGACTGAAGAGATTGTTAGCAGCCTATGAAGACACTATCAACGGAACTTGGGGAACTTGCCCGGGCACATGCTTGGCATGGTCTTGACTTGGACGTGGGTTGATCTGAGGCTATCGAGTTCCTAGAAGAGACGTGGGGGGGTTTCAGCCGAAGCCGAGTGGGTGGGATTTTTTCAGGTAACACGAAGGCTTATCACGAGTGTCAGACACCAGGTGTTTTCAACATACCACCCACCTTTTGAGGAAATTTGTCCAGAGTTACCACGGACAACAGCAGCCCGATGATGAATCCAAGTCGCAGTGCTCGTCAGCAACATGATGCCTTGCTGTCTGAGCGCTGTTTGATACATGAGAATCTGAGGAAACATTGAAAGAAGGCTGATGACGTAAGGAATCAAGCAAAGAACAGGTCCCACAGAGTTCGTGGTGAATGACCAAGAACGAGGGAAGAACAACAAAGACACTTATGTTTACGGTTGAAGCCCCTGATTTTCAGTCACCAATGGGACAGTGCTTCTTATTGATTTGGACCCAACTTCTTTTACGAGAAGTTCCTAATCGGACTCATGCCTCTCTTTTGCTGTAATCTGATGTAATGTGACTCATTTGCCAACGAGGGGACCCAGTTCGAGGTTGGAGACGGGGAGGAAGGCACTCCTGCTTATCCTGCCAGAGCTCGTGCAACAGCGGCGAGCTTCAGCTCGAATCAGAAAGAGCACCGATTCAAGCCCGCAATAACGTCACTCCCCAAGGCGTCAAGTCCGGTAGTAAGTGCATGGTACGTATGACTGGTAGCCTCCTGCTGGACATTCTGCTTGGCTTCAGTGTGGCCCTTTCCAGTATTGACGGGTCTGACGTATCCTTTTGCAAAGTACCTTAGAATCCCGAACTGCCAAGCCCCGGTTCCTGACAGGGAGGGTCAAAGAAGATTCCATGTCTATATGCCCATGAGGGACACCAACCAAAAGGGGGATCGGAGATGCAATGATCACTTGTAGACTTCGTCACGAGGCAGCTTAGATGCCGACGAGATGCATGAGAGCGCATTGAACATGGGAATAATGCCTATACTCATTTGCCAATTGGCCTTTGGGAATAAATCACTCGTATTTATTTTTTTCCCTTTTTCAGAAAAAAGGGAAATGTTTCGCAACAGATTGACAAAAATGACTGGAGTTACTCTCCCTCCGTTGAATTTCAACATGGCGCCGTCCCAAATAACCGCTTTAGCAAAAAAAAACTTGTTTAGAAAGCCAACGGTGGCATAAACGAGCCCACAACATCAGTCTCACGACAAAGAGCAACTTTTGAAAACACCCCCCGCGTCCCTACAAGCCACATGGAGAACGAACTAGGATCCAGAGGCCAACTATTCAGCTATTTATCGTGAAGATCTCATGAGCCTAGGGGTAGGTTTGCGGCGTCGCGTGCTTGGAGGATATTGGTGTTCATGGTAAGCCTGGGGCATTGGCAGCTGTGACGGCGATTTGTCTCATGCAGAAGATACGATTTCCAGATGTTTGACGGTTGAGGCGCACGCGCACAGTTGGGGTATGGGGGTGCAGTCATTGGTCGTGCTTTGCTGGTTTCGAGACACCAGACGCAAGCCAGTGAAACGTGCTTCCGCAAACTGCTGCACAATCATCCTCGGTGAAGCCCATCTTTCTGGCCGTGGTCTTTTCGGGTTCTCGGTAGGTTTTGTAGGGTCTGTCTGGTCTTCTCAATTACTTACTTGGGATAATATTGGAATAATAGCATGGCAGCAGCCAGAGCTAGCAGATGCCAGAGAGCACATTATATAAAGACTGCCCCACCTGTCCGCGGCTAAATCTGGACGTTGGGCTTGCTGGCTGCCACGCCTGCCTGCCTGCTCCTGCCTGCAACACGAATAGTGGGGCGGAATTCGATTTGCTGCGACTGGTCCGTGATGCAGACGCAGGTAGCAAAGAGTCGGTACTGCATTGGTCGTTTCGGAATCATTATCTGATCGTCGCCCGTACGTAGACGGTCAAGGGTCAAGGGTCAAGGGTCAAGGGTTTGCTTTTTGAGAAGTTGGCAACATAACACCAACGATGACTGCTGCATACTTATCTCTTTCTTTGGTAGTCAGATGTGCTGTGAGAAGGTAAGTACTACATAAGTGCTGTCCTGTCCCAGATTGGACCCCGGACCGCTTTCCACCTTTGCCCGCCTGCCCACCTGCCCGCCAATCCACCCCGTTCGATCGATCCTGCCTGCCTGCCATGTCCTGCCGTGCCCCTCCCTGCTGGTGGGCTCGTCACTTCCCCAGCAACTGGTAAATAACTGGTTCATCATTGCAACTCCAGTCTTGTTGGGTCGTCATCGGCTTGCCCGCCAAATCTTCCCAAATCTTCCCAAATCTTCCCAAATCTTCCCAAATCTTCACATCTTCCCCTTCGAGCCCTTTGGTCCCAACAGCCACAGTCAACGCTCGATTGAGCCGTCCATATCGCGCTTGGCCTTGACCTCCCCTTGGCACATCACACCAAAAAAAACTGAGACAATCTTCTGACATCGTTTGGAACCGCCTATCGCAGCCGCCGTCCATTGCCGCTTTCCGCCTCTCTCGACTTAACCCACATGCTTTAGCGCTGCTCGTTTCAGCCTTTGGACCCCCCGTGTCCCTTTGTTTGGGCTGGGCTGGATTTCTTTGTCCTTCTTATCTCTGCAAATTTTCCCTCACGAACAACAGCAGACGACAAAACTAGGTCCCCTGGCATTCCCTTCAAAGACTACATTGCAACTTCGACATCATTGCCCGCTGCCTACCCAGCTGCTCGCTCCCCTGCGACGCATACCTGATCCGCAACAAAAGTCCAACTTGCGACGCTCCCAACTGGATTGGTTCAACGACACCGCTATTCGACTGAAAAGAGCGATACACTGCCTTCCGCCTACGCCAATGTTGTAACATACTTGTCTACACTACCCAAACCATCATGGAGGCTGTTCCCACGCTCGACCCGAGGAGCAGTGGCTTTGCGTCGGCAGGAAGTCGACCTGACTCCTACAAGATTATTGGAATCTGTTTGGCTGTGGGCTCTGGGCTTTTTATTGGAACGTCCTTTGTCCTCAAAAAGGTTGGACTATTACGAGCAAACGAAAAGTACAACGAAGTTGCTGGCGAGGGCTACGGCTATCTCAAAAATGCTTACTGGTGGGGAGGCATGACGCTCATGATTCTCGGCGAGATTCTCAACTTTGTCGCATACGCCTTCACGGATGCCATCCTAGTCACACCGCTTGGCGCCTTGTCCGTGGTCATAACTGCAATTTTGTCAGCTATCTTTTTGAAGGAGCGACTAAGCATGGTGGGCAAAGTCGCGTGCTTTTTGTGTATCATTGGCTCCATTGTCATAGCTTTGAATGGACCCCAGGAATCATCAGTTGCCAATATCCAGGATATGCAAAGCAAGTTCGTTACACCTGGCTTTCTGTCTTACGCCGGTGTCATTATCATCGGGTCCATCATCACGGCATGGTATGCTGGTCCCAGATGGGGCAACAAGAATATGTTGGTCTATATTTCCATCTGCAGTTGGATAGGTGGGCTTAGTGTTGTGTCAACACAGGGCCTCGGCGCAGCGATCATAGCCTGGATTAGGGGTCAGCCACAATACAAGGAACCGTTTCTATGGATTTTGCTCGTTTTTGTCATTGGCACTCTGTTGACGGAGATAGTCTTTCTAAATGTAAGTGGCTTGTCTCCCCTTCCCCCTTTCCTCCTCACCCAACGAGGTGTTGAGATTCGATTTACACTGCACAAATTGCTAACCAATTCTTGTTTCAAAAACGAAACAGAAAGCCCTCAACATTTTCAACGCAGCCCTCGTCACCCCTACGTATTATGTTTATTTTACAAGCACAACTATTATAACGTCCATAGTCTTGTTTCAGGGTTTTAAAGGGACGCCGCAGCAAATCGTCACCGTCGTCCTGGGATTCCTTACAATCTGTTCCGGGGTCGTTTTGCTGCAGTTATCAAAATCAGCAAAAGACGTTCCTGATGCTGCCATCTTTCAAGGTGACCTCGACCAGATTCAAACAATTGCTGAACAGGAACAGCCAGAGTCGGAGCCGAAAGCCGATGCCATCCGCGGGACAGCTGCGATTATGCGACGCATCTCCAAAGCCCGTATGAAAATGGAGGCGCGAGAGTTGGAAAGACTCCGTGAGGAGAAGATGGCTGAAAACATGGCTCCCATCAGCGAAGATGGAATATCAGAGTACGAATGGGATGGACTGCGTAGACGAAGGACGTTGGCGGCTGGAATGCGGGCACGAGCAGCTACCTCCCCACAGCCACCAACACCATCGATCCGGACCGTTGCAAGTCCTTCAAGCCCTCACCCTCCGCTGGGCATGTCACGATTTCCAACCGAGGAGGAGCTCGAAGAGGCGGAGGCAGATCGTGGCACCTTGTTTTCAAGTATCGCTGGTACCATCCGGGGACGCCCACGTACCAGCAATACCCTGCCAGCATATGAAGACGAGTACCCGGTGAATAAGTCGCGCAGTCCATTGCAACCTGTTGCCTTGACTCATATCATGGTTCCCAAGCAAAGACCGGATGATGAGGCTGGCGCATACTATGGACCGACGCGCGAGCACGTCTTTGATAAGCAAAAGACCGAGGATGGTGGCGCGAGCGGGAATGCTCAGAGCATTCCTCCTACACCGCCACCGCATTCAGCCCATTCAGCCCGACGTCGATTTTCATTTAATCGGGTGTTCCGACGCAATACCAGCCGGTCTGAAGAGGAACAGGTTGGCCTCGTTAAGGAAGGTGATGGAGAAGAGCAACGCCCGTCGTTCATATAGATAATGTCTGTTAGCGTTGATGAACATGTCACGAATACGGAGTTGGAGGAAAGAGATGGGACACGATACAAGCAAATGCGAGAAGGCCTGGATTCTTTGTGGTCTGCAGGCAAGCGGGTATGGCGCCTTGTTGGGTACACAAACGTGCATATCGATATCTATATACTGCTTTGTTTTGTATTATTAGACAACATTGCATAAACAGCCAGGGGGTAAATAGGGTCCTGACACACACACTTATGAATAATTACGAAGAACAAGACAAGAAGAATTCCCGTCTTTCCGTTTTCCTTGACTTTTTTTCATTTTCATATGCCAACGCTAATCAACCCAGCTCACATGACTCCGTAAACGCCACGGAGCAGGATGCAGATAATGCAACAAAGATCAGCCAGGGGCAGAACAGACCATTAGCTGACTGACTCGACTCTCTTTCACCAATCTACAGCCCACCCATTCTCCTCGAGAAACTCCTCGCACGCTTGTCTCAAAGCGAGGTTTGGCCGCAAGTCGCTCGGCTGGAGGGGTTCCCTTGTAAGAGGGTCGCTGGGATGTCGGCGCAGATGCTCCATGATGGTTGCGCGTTCGTATGATTTGCCAGTTTTGGTCTGGGGAAAAAGGCTGGTCAGCAAGGTTTCCCCGCTCATCGAAAAGCTCCTCCTTCCCCCGTCTCTCCTTTTTTCTTGGTTCCGGGAACAGAAGTCATCTGGTAATAGGCAGACGGACGGGCGGAAACTCACAATAACCGGGTCAACCATGACGCCAAAGCCAATATCATCAATGACCCACTCCGGCACCTCCCTCCTCCTCCGGGCACTCTCTCTGGCCCTCTCAAAGACGGCCCTCATGCGCGACACCTTGCGTTCGCTCTCCTCCCGTATGGCGTCTTGTGCGGAGGGATCCCCCTCGGCGGCCGCGAGCATCTCGTCGGTCTCCCTGCGCAGCATGTCCACCGTCTGGGCCTCCAGGTCGTGCTCCTCCCGGAGGCGCATCTTCTCCTTGTGGTCCCACCTTTCCTTCTTGCACTTGAGGACCATGGCCGTGACGGCGGCGAGGGACTTGTCGTTTGTGGCGGCGCAGAGCTGGTGGGCTTGCAGGGCGCGCGCGAGGGAGGCGTCGTGGTCGCCCAGGGAGAGGAGGGCCTGCGAGAGGTAGTAGTTTGCTTTCATGGAGGAGGGGGCCAGGGCGAGGCAGGCTTGGCAGTCGGTCATGACGGAGTCCCAGTGGCCGAGCTTGAGGCGGGCCATGGCGCGGTTGGTGTAGAGGGCTGGGTTTTGGGGATCTGCTATTATGCTGTTTGGCCCTTTTTTTGTCAGGAACATGTGTTTGTTATCGTGATGTGGTTGGTTTTTTCACACGTATGCTTGGTGGGCGGAACATACGCCTTCGAGTAGAGGCCTTCTGCGCCGACGTAGTCCCCGTTTTGGAAATGCCGGTTCCCTTCCTGCTTGAGTTCGAGGGATCGCGACATGGTGACGGATGTAGTTGGGAGCATATGATGGATTGCTTATCTTGAGCTGGCCTTTTGAAGAGCAGCCTTGCTCGGCTCCCCCGCGTGGGGTGCGTGCGGAGTGGAAGTGGAGGGAGTTGCGAAATGGTGAGAATGTGAGAAGTGAGTTGTGAACGTCGGGGATGCGACGGGGCCGACGGCGCTGCGTGGTCGGACAACGGACAGGAATTCTGACGTTTTGTCGCAAGGCATATAGGGGATAACAAACGCAGAAATTAGTGGCCAGTCGGCTGCGCCTCTTTTTTCTAGCCGTGTAACAGTTATGAGCCCGGGAGGTCTATAAGACTATAAGACCTGTAACTTCAAAGTGCGCAAGTTCGAATCCTACCATATACACCACATTATCCTAGCCTAAAATATACCACTGCCTTAGCTAGAAGAGATAACTTCAGGTCTGTTGTACCCAAAGCTAGGGGGTGTGTCGCAAGGCATATAGGGGATAACAAACGCAGAAATTAGTGGCCAGTCGGCTGCGCCTCTTTTTTCTAGCCGTGCAACACGTTTGCCCCCAAAAGCGGGGCGTCTGTTGGAATATTCGAGAACCACAGATTTATTTGATGCGGCACCTGGCTGAGTCTGATCGACCTCAGAAACCTCACCACCTGAGGTGTTCTTGTCCATCTGCTTATATCCCTCCTTATCTAGTATCTAACATGTAACGCCTTGATCCCCATGATCCACTCCATCATGCCATCAATGGCCTCTTTGCCATCGTGTCCCGGCAGCACCAAGGGCCACACGTGCATCATCCCCGGCCCCTCCACATGCGTCACCTCCCCTGCCGCCCTGACCTTGTCCACGAACCGCCTCGCGTCGGGCCCCAGCAGATCATTCTCCGCCGTCAGCATCATCATGGGCGGCAGCTTGTCCACCTCGCCGAACAGCGGGCTCACCCGAGCATCGTCCAGTTCCCAGTCTCCCCGGACGAGGCGAGAACTCTCCATGCACCCGACCATGTCCAGCCACGGATCCCTCTTGGACGCCTCGTGCGCCTCGGGGTTCGTAAACGTGGCATCCACCACGGGCGTAATGAGCACCAGCCCGGCGGCCGTCCTCTTCCCCCTCCGGATGGCCTCCTGCGTGAGAACCAGCGCCATGCAGCCGCCTGCCGAGTCGCCCATGGCGGAAAAGGGCGAGTCCTCTCGCGAGGCGGCCATTTCGTCGTAGATGGGCTGCAGCATGGCGTATTGGTCCTTGAGCTTCTTCTCCGGCCCCAGCGGGTAGATGGGCACCGTCACCGTCGCCTGCAGTCTCTCGACCAGCAGGGCGATGAGGGTCCAGTGCGGCGCTCGGATCTCGAACATGAATGATCCGCCGTGTAGGTACAGGATGCGTGCTTGGTTGGGCGTCTCCGACTTGGGCGAGATGTCGTAGACCGGGTAGCCATCCACCTGCCGCTCCTCGACGATGAACCGCGGCCGGAAGGACTGGGGTGGTCTGTGGTCGGGCGGATTCTTGCGTCTTTTGGCGATGAGTCGGTGGACGCCTTCGGGTGTTTTGAAGCAGCTTTTGACCCAGAGCGTGAGGATCCACGATAGTATGTATGCACGCCAGGAAGCCATTTTCTTTCTTTCTGTTTTTGCAATTGGTGGTGGAACGGGGGGCTTGTGTCCGCTTCGTTCGAGAGGAACGAGCATCATCGGTTTTTTATCTTGTCCGGGAGGGGGAGGCGGGTAGTTTAATACGTCTGCTCCATCCATGATCGGATCCATGATCGGATCCATGATCGGGGGGGGGGGGGCAATGCCGCTTGTCGTTTGGCGCCATACAACCATATAACTGGGTCGAGTGTGCTTGCAAAATTACAATGTTCATGAGACAGGGCATCAAGTGGGTTTGCCATCCTCATTCCTGAACGTTTGTCAGAGACAACATCTGGCAGGTACCTGTGGGACAAGGATGACGTTGATGATGCCGGAACCCACGTACGTGTTGTTCCTCAAATGCCTACTACACGGGGCTAGACTTCACTGTCATAGACAAAAAAAAAAAAACGACAAGTTCCCCGCGCTGGCTGGTTTCGGATCTGATGTTGCGAGAACGAGGCCCCGAGACCTTGCTGAGTACCTTCGCTATCGATGCCCCGATCCCGATCCTGCCGTGACCCCGCCGTTATTATTGTGCAGTGGGGTGTATGTTCCCCGCCCCCCCAGCCAGTCACAGCGCTGGCATTTCAATGTCCTTGCTTTCTGCAGGCGAGAGCGACCCAGCTTGGCCCCGGCTTTTGCCGACGATGGCCACACCCCCGGGCTCACATGCACGCACCCATCACAGGAACCTTGCATTTTCCTACATACTCCATCTCCTTCCTCCCCATAATAACCCCGTCGTCCATGACCATCTTGCCAAAACCATCCTTGATCGCTCTTTTCAAGCCCACTCGTGATAGCCAACAGCCCCAAGAGCTGATGAGATCGGATCCGGACTTCTCCATACAGCCGGCGAGACAACACCAACCTCTCGACCACTTCCCAACGTCGCGAGCCAATCCAGCAAAGTTATTTCCCCGGAAACCACCCACAATTCGAGCGATACAAACACCGCGACAACTGCACAGGCTCGTCCGACGCCAGACCGTGGAACCCTGTTGTCCTTGACACCGCCACCTCGTCCGTCCGTCCGTCCATACACAAATCCTACCACTTTGGTCGGGATTCATCCATCCATCTCCCTGCAGAGAATACAAACCACGAACGAAGAAGAAGACAGAGAGAGGAAGAAAAATGCCCTCCCACGGCCCATACTTCCTCTCGTCCTTCCTATCGGCCTTCCGTCAACAGGGCCCGACCCTCCAGGCCAGCCAGCAACCGGTCAAGCAACACACAACAACAGCCGTTGGACCCTCCTCCGCCACCCCCGCAACCTACTCGCAAGGCGCTTCTGCACCGCGCGCCATATCAACAAACGCGGCGACGGCGACGACCTCTTCCCACACGAATGGTCGCTCTCCGCCGACGAGTGTCTCTATCCATTCGCCCCGCGGCGCGGGCACCGCCTCGGGTATCCCCATCCCCAGCACGTCGGCGTCGGCATCGGCGTCGGCATCGGGACGAAGACGCGGAAGCGACAGTAGTAGTGAGGGCTTCAGAGATGCCATCGGCGCAGATAAGTGGTATATCGGGGGCAGAACGGCGGGCGGCGAAGAAAAGTTCTTTAAGCTGGGCGTGGTGAGGAGGGTGAGGAGCAACGATGGGTTGAGTCTGGATCGACTGAGTTTGTGAGAAGGAGTGATAAGATGACTCTTTTTATTCCAATCCACGGAATTGAGTCTGAATGAGGTGGGGTCTTGGTCATGGACTAGGGTTATGGGGGGGTCGGAAATGGAAATGGAAATGGATCGGAAATGTGTAACATGACTCGGGACTTGATGGACAACTGGAACAGGAGGGAATTCATGCAAAGGCGTTTATCATTAGAGGATTGACTTCTTTTTGTCTATTCCGACTTTGACACTTGCTGCCTGATGCGGTGTGTCTGTGGCTCCTGATTCGGCGTTTTGACACATTCAAATGGTCTATGCAAAATGCACAGGACAATTTTACACGGGAATTTCCGTGTGGTGTTGGGTTCTTGTTCTTGAATCATGATGGTGACTGCTACACATGGGCGCTCCATCTCACCACATGAATCGTTGTAGCTGTCCCCCATCCAAGACTTGGCCATTCTCATCTTTCCACGCGTATGGCTTCGTCAGGAATATATAACCCGTGGCCACATTAATGGCCATGAGCCATATAGTTTCCACAACCAGCCTCACGTCATACCGCTTGAAAAACGCAATGAGCTGTCCCCCAAAGGACTGCGTACTAATGCCGTCGGATGACCCATTTACAGGGCGATGGTCCTGTACTCTCCAGGCTGGCACGAGCAGTCGCCAAATCACCCATGGGGTGATGAAGTAGCGAGGCTCGACGAGTGGTGCTGTCATGAGCGACAGGGCAGTTGTCAGGAGGAAAACGAGGCCCGTGGATGTCGAGACGGGTTCGGAAGAGAATACAAGCGGGTCGTCTTCTTCCGGATCCTGCGCCTGTCGGTCTGCTTCGGAGGATGACAATGCCGCGCCACTGTTCATGTCCTTGGGGTAGGAGACGCTTGTGCGCCTCGACTGACTGGCGTACGCAATCCAGAACGGATGACTTGTGAATGGACCGGGATTGAAGATACCGTAGCGCGATGAGCATGAGGCGTTGCGCGGAGATACTGTGCAGTCGGTGCAGCCTGCAAGGGTGCCCCATACCATCCATCTACTGAGCGTATAGGGAATGATGAGCATGAACCGGACCAAGTGGCCGCGGCGGATTGTGTATCGAAAGATGTAGAACATGTAGTGTCGGTTGTCGGCCAACGTGAACGGATGGACGATGGTATTGAATTGTACAACCACTGCTGATGCAGCTAGAGTGGCGAGCAGATATAATAGCCAGATGGGTATGGACGAGTTGAATATTTGGAAAGCTATCCGTAGTGCGGGCGAGAGCTTTGTTGGCGTTGAGTGATCATAGCTGGAACGAGACAGACTGCCGGTGTCGCTGTTCCTAACAGTTCTGCCTTCGCTATAAACAGATTGTTTCTTGGGGGACCCGATGGGGGCAGGTGTGTTTGAGCTATCTGCAGCACGAGGGGGGGTTTTGATCCCGAATAACGCGATAGCCGCGTCGAGAAGAGGGACCGCATATGGTAAAAGCAGTGGCAGAGAGAAGAAGGCGAAGAAGGGCCAAATGTACAACATTTGCGCAACATGGATGGTGGCAACGTGGTTTGACTTGTCCCCTTTTATGAACCATTAGTTACCAAGGTCGGTCCTCTGTGCGGCAAAAGAGAGATAGCTGTGCTTACCGAGAACGACGCCGCCGTTCCAAAGTACGAATCCAGCAAATGTAATCAATACAGATACGTATGGCCATATTTGACGTATCACCCGGGCAGGATTACACAGTGCGGCAATACCAAAGCTAATTGCAGTAAACAGCATGTCTAGAGTAATATCAGCACGTCATGTCCATCATGAGCGGGGACGGGGATTCTTACCATCTGGCCACGCACGGCCAAGGGGCGGGTCATGTACATCACCCATCGAGTATCTCCAGGTGTAAAACTTCAACTGTTCACCCAAAGAGGTCATGGACGGCTGGTTTACTCGTTCCGGTCTCAAAGTCTTGATGGCATGAACCGCCTCGAGACCGCCCATCCAGACAACAACCCAGAAGACATTTGTCTGTCTCATGATTAGCGTGGCAATACCAAGAACTATTGTCATCACGTCACTCATCCATGAGCTGTGATCTCGTCCAGTGCGCTTCAGGTGGCTGAGGAAAGCTCCCATCACAACAGCCGTCGAAATGACATCGGTGTAATATAGACCCGAGAAGAAGAACAGCAATGGGAACAGTGCGATATTGGCAGCCGTATGTATGGCATACGTCGAGGCCGTCTTGAGTCTGGCAGAGGAATGTGCCTCATGCAGACGTGATTCAATCTCGATGCGACACAATAGCGCCAGAGACGCCAGCACTATGAGGCCTAGAACGTTGGTGAAGCGGAGGCTGCTCGCCCCGCAAGTGAAAAGCCATGGCTGGCCTGTGATGTTGGCTGCTTTTTGGAGGAGTATGGAGAACAGATACCTGCAGCCATTAGTATGGTGCTGCTCATAGAGCCAAGGGAGCCAAACATGGTCAGACGAACAAGCCAGGAGGAGTGGTAATCTTGTCATCCCACTCGAGGAACTTTCCCTCGCAGTACCTTTGTGCCTGGGGGATATGGAAGATTTCGTCCTAGAGATAGAGAGATTGTGAGTCATGCAGTTTTGTTGAGAAGTTCAAGGCGTTCTTACTAAATATGGCTGTGGAACAGTTTGCGAAACCAGCGTAAACCATGCGACACTCAACAGGAGTACAGAGGAGAGTGAAAAGAAAATGCTGAGAGGCTGCTTCGCTCCCCGGGATACGAAAAGCAGAAGAGGGACAGAAAGGCTCAGTGCGGCCAGAGATGTTGCGCTGAATGTGCCGAAGTGAATGTTGGCCGCCATGCTTGTAGTGTTTGAACCGTGTCCACCACGATGCCCGAGTCTGAGGACGCGTCCAGATGTTTTTTTATTGAAACGGAGTCATCGGTCTTGGTACTGAAACACGGAAAAGAAACTTGTAAGTTTCTTCAATCCATTTTGCCGTAAAAGATTGGCATGATGTCGCTTATATGGCGAAGCAAAGAGTGGTTGATGAAAGGAGTTGCTGCCACGATCACGAAAGCTCCCGTGCAGCGCTGGCATAGACAGACAGTGTTATTATCACTGTACATGCACTGTGTAAAATTACCACCCCCTCAAACATGAGCTCGCTCGAAACATCTTTCTTGGGGTTCGAAATGGTCAAATCTATAGAAAAAAACACTACCAAGTGAAACTACATGAAAGAGGCTGAACTTGAAACGTGTCTTTTTTTTTTCAGCGAATCGTTTTCATCTTGCTTGTCGTATCAAGGTTGTGTCGTCACCTTTGGTTTTCATCGCATCGAAAAGTAAGCCCGTCATAAATTGAACAGTCAGTCGTTAAAAATCAAATCAAGAAAGGTTTCTTGGGTCGGAAAGGATTCTATTGTGAGTATCTTATACAAAGAGAAGAAGACCCTTGTCGTTGGCAGGGCATTGTAATCTACAGTCCATTCTCCACCAATATTTGCTTAGAAGGGCTGGGTTTCGTTAGCGTAACGTAGACTATAAAACCAGGCAAGGGCTGGAACGTACGTTGTCCTGGGGGTTCACCTCCTCCTTGACGAAGTATCGGCCGGCAAAGGGGATTTTCTGTATATGCATGTTAGTTCAACAACCCCCATACCCTGCCAAGAAGCACATTAACCAACCTGAAGAATGTCCTCCTGAATGCGGGGAATGCCAGAGACGTAAAAGAGGAGACCGACAACGGCGGCGCCGCCGTAAGAGGCAGTTCTGAGAGTGCTGCTTCATTGTTAGTGATTGTTCGCAATTTCTACCTCCCATCAGAACACCTTCGCAACGACACTACCCGCCGACACACGGTGCAGTGTAGAATATGCTGCAGGTCTGCTCCAATCCATGAAAGCAATATGAAAAGGAAGTCCCTCCATAGCCACGGCATTTGTGACCGATTCCACAGATGGAAATGTTGCTTTCGCGCCAGCCTTTTTCACCACCCCCTGGAATTTCGCATCAGAGAATCTTAACTCACCTTCGAAGGATAGCGGTCTTGTTCCAACCGTTCAGGTGAGGCTGGAAAGTATACCTGCCAATCGCTTCGTTAGTGTCGTCGTCTGGTTGATCGCTCGGTTTCAATCGTGGAGCGCCCGCCGTCACAGCAGTGATTTGCCTCCTCACTAAAGTGCTTTTCATGGCAAACTGATGTGATCGGGATATTTCGTAACGTACTTAGGGCCGTAGGCGCTCTTGAATTCCGCAGCGCGGACAGGAGTCTGCAAGACGTTGGTCAGTGATCCGCACTCAACAGCGTTTCGAGGTCAGAACCCGGCAGGAAAAGGTTCCTTTTATAGTCAATGACAACGCGTGCACTTACTTGGTAGACCATCGTGACCGAAAAATTGGCAGTTGGAGCCTTTCTAAAGGATGCAATTGTTTGACGGGATCTCCTTCAAATTTGAAGCCGTACGTCTCAATGGGGTGTCGGGAAAGGCCGGACGGAGGAGGGTGGCCTGAGGCCGGCGCCACAGCTTTCGAGACTTTAATGGCCAATCATGTTGTAGCAGGACTGATCCACCACCGCCTCTTTCATCAGCCTCGCGAGCCAGCTCCATGAAAGACTTTCGATTATCGAATTCCGGGAGTGAACAGAGGCACAAAATGGACAAGTACATTGACAGTCGTTTTGAACGATTGGAGAAGGCGCTTGCAAGCTTGATTGACTCCGTCACAAAGTATCACCCATCTATAATCCAAGCCGAGGAGCTCAAAGCAGCAGATGCCGACCTGAGTAAAGGACTCGAAGAAGGTAAAATTTCACGACTTCGCTTGCTCTCAGATGCTATAGGCTCACCGCTCGTCTCCGTCACAGTCCAAACACATCAAAACAATTTTCTGCGAATCCAGAAGCTTCGACAATCGTCTGCCGTTCTAGACTCTCAAATCCGCGACACGCTCACCAGTCTCGCCAACACGCGCAAAGATATTGTTACCACCCAAACCACCATCTACCCATCCGAACCCAACTACCCCATCGCATACGAAGAACTACTCAGCTATGCGCGCCGGATCAGCAAAACGACGCTCCCACCCGCCGCAGCCGTGGAAGGGGCCACCACGTCACCGGAGGCTCAGACGCAGACACAGACTCCCAATCCTGACTTTCAGCAGCAGTCTGCGCCCACGCCTTCAGCTCCAACGCCCTCGCAACCGCAGAGCCCTGCCATCAACGGAACCCCTGCCGTGACTTCAGAACAATCCACACAGCAAACTACAACCAGCATGAACACCAGCCTGCCGGAGGGAATGCATCAATATCTTAACCCGCTGTCGGGCCAGCTCTTCTTCCCCTGGCCGTTGGAAGACAAGATTCGCTCGGGGGCTTTGGCATCTTATCAGATGCTTTTGGAGCAGGGCATTGATCCAAAAGGCTACGATCCTGCTACGGAAGAAGAACGAAAGCGCAAGGAGGAAGAGGAGCGCAAGGCCAAGGAAGAGCGCGAGCAGGAAGAGCGCGAAGCACGGGAGAGACAACTCCGCGAGGAACGCGAACGGGCCCGTATCGAAAGAGAACGGCAGCGGGAGAAGGAACAGGAGGCATGGAGACGGGCGAGCCTCGCGGGTGGCCAGACAGAGGGGACAGCTCCTCCGCGGCCTAGTGCTGGAGCAGGCGAGAAGAAGCAGTTCCAGTTCACTAACTTGGATGATCTTGATGATGATGACGATGACGACGAGTAAAGCGAACGAAGAATTTAGCTGTACATACGAATTTGAAATCAGTAGACTTGGCACATAATTCCTTGGACCCGTCCGCGTGGGATATGAACATGCATGCGTGCCAAACCTGACTTCCGTGAAACATGTCTTGGCTTGTTTTCTTTCTATCAAGGAATTACTTTTTCTCCTCGGCATGCCAAGTCGACCCTGGACGACGCCGTGCCTTACACCATCTTGCAACTTTTGAAGCATCGCACTGCATTCGCTGGTCATACATCTGTTTTTACACGTCAACCATCAGTAGATTGTGAACCGAATCTGACAATGCCCCCCATCACTTCAGACCTCCGATTCAACAGCCACAATCGTGATGTTTTAGTCTATCTTGATCGACGAGTAGATCTTTCTGACGAACCACCAGCTGGCAAAATACCCAATAGAACCTAATTGCATCCACCAGGTCAGCTCTTACTTCAGTTCAAAAAGGGGGTTCTCTCAACGGGAAACTTGAGGATATAGGGGGCTAATCAACACAGATTTGATTCAGCTTACCAGCAAGGATGAAGAAAAGAAAAGAGATGAGAGCGCTGTAGCCCAAATATAAGACGATTCCTGCCAAGCCACCAAGCTTCACCTTGGTAATGAGATACAACAGGCAGTTCAGGAAGATGTAACCACCACTCATACCAGCAGCAAGGAATGATCGCCACTGCCAGTGATAATTTTCGGCACAGAGCAAAAAGTACGTCATAAGAACAGTGACGGCAGCGCAAACAATGACCATGAGGCTATAGCAGAGGAAAAGAAAACCAAACATGTAGTAGATTCGACTAAACCAGATCGAGCTCATGATGAAGTAGAGCTCGACGAAGATAGCCCCGAATGGCAGCAGACCAACAATCAGCATGCTAGGAATTGGCCGCAAATAGGTGGTGGCTGGGGGAATCTGGCGAGGGATCTGGTTCGTTCGTACTGGAGCTTCGATCGGGCTGCTTCGGAAACCAAGCCAAGAGCCAGCCACGGACAGCGGAATGGAAATGATGAACCAAATGGCGACGATGACGAGCATGGTGGTAAAGGGAACAGCGCCGGAGGACTGTTTGGCCCACAAGAAGAGGTCGAGAAGGAAGAAAGCAGCAAACACAACGCCAGGAACAAGCAAAGGAGTCAGGGCAATGTTCAACTTCCACTGCTCTCCCTGCATGGCCTTGTATGTTCTCGCTGAGGTATATCCCCCTACAAACCCTAGAATTGTATACAGAACAATCATACTTGTTCCGAGGGAGCCACGGTTTGAAGGGGACAGGAAGCCAAGCAAAGCGAAGACAATGGTGCAACCAGTCATGACAAAGAGCTGAGCACCACTGCCCAACAGAACGGACAGCAACAGAGGTTGCGCCGGTGTGCGGAACACGTCGCCATGAACCAGCTTCCAACCGGAGTCCTCCTGCACACCATCCTCGACTGCTGAAGTACCGCTGAGATCGTCCAAGTTGATCGAGTCAAGGCGATTGTAGCGCGCAATGTCCTTCTTCAAAGTGCGAACCAAAATGGAAATGACGGTCAAGACGAGGATGACGACAATAATGGCCGTGTCAATCAGCCAGAACCAGTGGATTTTGGGGTCGAATACATGCAGATACTTGTCCCATCGAGTAGCCCAAGCCGTATCCGACTTTTTCCAAAATACACTGTAGCTAAAGTAAACACCCTGATCCTTTTCGCCCTCTTCAAGGATGAGCAATGGATGGTTATCCGAACAGTCTGGCTCGCCCTTGTATGCCTTGGACGAGGGTTGCACAACAACACCCACAACACGTAGCTGATTTGGGTTACCATTGACTTCGTGATATTCGACCCAAATTTCGTAATGATTGTTGAAAGACAGTTTTTCGTCATCGTTCCCATTCTCGGTAAATTGGTAATCGCCAAGAGAAAATCCAGGGCTGTAAAAGGTGGTACCGGTAAGTTCGTCTTGAATCTTTTGGCCTGCCGGCAAGCCATCCACGAGCCAGTTCAAGCTATAGCCTTCATAGATTCGGTCGTTGATGAAATATTTCATATCTGAGTTATATGAAACTTTGCACAAAGGCTTGCAGGTTTCGTTCCTAAGCATGCGCAAGTCAAATGGCGAAGTCATGATTCTGTCACCGAACAGAATACTGCCCAAGCTCTCTGATACGTGTTTGGGCCCGCCATTGGGTTGGCAAAACTGAAAAGCTGGATAATAATAATCATATGAGACGACCGAGTGTAGTTTATAATCCGGAGTAGCAGCTGGCGAAACTTTGTTGACGTATAGGAGTACTTGGTCGTCACGCTTGTACGAGGTCGGAGCCACACCAGGAAGATAGAAGGCAGAGGCAAGCTGCGGCGCCACAAGTGCGGCAACGAGAAGCGCTTGCTGCACAGTGTCTTTGAGTTGCATCTTCTTCTTTTTTCTCTTCTCAGCTTGCCTATGACATAACAAGTCGAATTGATAGAATGGTGTTCGGTCGTCTGGCCAAGTCGACGCCTTGACAGAAGCTCAGCTACCCAGGCGAGGAGAGCTCCTGTATCGATGGCGAGGGAAGGAAAATTGAGACTTTCAGAGAGAGAATTTCATACACACTTAAATAAGAAGTCTGAGAAATGTCGTATGAAATCAATATCGACGCGATGGCACAATGCCAGCTTCCCACGGGTTCCGGGCTAAAAGTCAATGGTACGAACTTGACAGCTGGTCGCTCAGAGCCGGCGACAAATCAATCCATCTGAACAACTGTTGCCCGAAGCAGCTTAGTCAGGAGATTTGGCCCAGGATATTGCTGTCCAATTGCATGACGCGCGTGCTGACAGACTCCGGCAGAATTCAACAGCCAGACCCACTAAAAAGTTTCGCTAACTTCAGGTCTGGTTCGATTTCTTTTTCTTATCAGGGAAGTGCTCCTAATTTTTCTTCATATTACACAAGGGCCAACCGAGCAGACCCTTTGGCATCGGGAACAATGGCTGCACCAACTACACTATCAGCGCTTCTGGCTTCACTGACGCAGTCATTGTCATTGACCCAAGAAGCTTGCCCTAAAATCGCCAACATCGAACATCCCGAAGATGGTATCTCGCTACTTGATGTCAAGAACGAATTACTCTTGTCCTATCTGCAGAACCTCGTCTTCTTGATTCTTCTCAAACTCCGTAATGCCCAGTCCGAATCTGCCGACAGCCAGAAATTAGACGAAGCGGTCCGCTCAAAGCTTGTTGAACTCCGTCTTTATCTTGAGAAGGGAGCAAGACCGTTGGAGGAGAAACTACGGTTCTCTATCGAGCGATTCCTCCGAACCGCAGCAGATGCTCAGCGTGCTGCCGATCAAGAAGCGAAGGCTAGGTCGAGAAACGGCACTTCCAAGGGCGACTCTGGCTCAGAGTCTGGTCAAGGCGTGAGTGATGAAGAGTCCGGCGAAGAAACTGGTCAAAACCACCGACCACAGCCTAGACAAGGAAACAAGGCGGCGGCGCCCAACTTTGGCACCCTGATTGACGACGAGACTGTCAAGCAAGACGACCGCAACGATAATCCAAGCGGAATCTACCGACCGCCGAAACGAGATCGAGTCCTCATGGAAACCGGGCGGCCCAAAGATAGAAATGAGCGCAGAGCTCACAAGTCGTTTACCATGGAGGAGTTTGTCAATGATGAGCTGTCTGCAGCTCCCATAGCTGAGCCCAGCATTGGCACAACCATTGTGCAGGGTGGCCGTAAGATGAAGACTGCCGAGGAGCGCAAAGATGAGGCTGAGCGGCGCGATTACGAAGAAAGCAACTTCGTTCGCCTGCCCAAGGAGAGCAAGAAGGACAAGGCCAAGAAGAACAAGGCTTCTGGCCGCAACGATCGCATGCAATTTGGTGGAGAGGAATGGCACAATCTTGGTGAAGGTATTGATCGAATTGATCGCCTGACCAAGCGCAAGGGTCCCGCTGGTGGAGGTGTTCGTGCTATGCTAGACAAGAGTCGCAAGCGTGGATTTGATACTACTGATGGGCCTAGAGGAAGCGGCCACGGCCTGGGCATGGGCGAACAATTCCATAAGAAGGCCAAGATGTTGGAGGCTGGTCGCAGGGATAGGGGTAAGAATAGGTAACATTATCCAGACTAATGAAAAATCGTATTCCACAAGACGTCTGGCGGAAGGCCACACGGATAGCAGATATACGAAAACTCTGCATCGGCCCCTATTTTGTTGCTTTTTGTTTCCTTCCATGCAGAGCATTGCCTCATTATGAGGCGTGGTCTACCATTGCTGTCTGGGTTCATTCAATCATTCTGCCAAATTCGACTGAAGACTACTCAAGTTCAGCCCTACAAAATGGGATGGTTCTAGATGGGTCGGTCTCATTCGAATTTCTTGAATTTGATCTCGGTGGCCGCCGCTCGGTGATCGCCGCTCGGTGAGTGCCGGTGTGGAGTTCATGGTCGAGATTCTCGAAAGACATCGTGGGGGCATCAATTTCGGAATGACCCACCACCGGCTCACGAAGAAGTCGGACAAGTCAGAAACTCATGTAAATCAACCACTAGCATTGCCACTTCTCCGACAGGTTGAGAAATCATTGGGAGTTCTAAAACGGCAATTTGAAAGTAAGATTTTCCGAATAGGCACTGTACTTTGTAAGACAATTGTAGACTTGTAGAAGTCTAGAACCAAGTCAAACTGTATGACATCTGATTGGCCATCATGGTGACCCACCCTACAGGCTCAACTTGATCAGCAAATATGCAGAGCTGAAGCAGTCTCTTCGGTCCTTCAATCATTCCAAGCCTCGGGGCCTACGTGCAAGATGCCGAAGGAAAGAAATCACAACCCTGTGCAAGCTCAGCGCAAGGCTGATAAAGCCAAAGCTATCAAGAAAGGTGCGCACGCCGTTGCGGTCTCGCAGCCTGAAGAACTGAACCTAACCACATGTCACAGGCAAGGCAGAAATCCAAGAACGACGCAACGAGAGATTAGCGCGGCAGAATCCCGAACGGGTTCAGAAACAAATCGACGACTTGAAGGCCATTGCTGATGGCGGGGGCAAGCTTTCACGAAACGAGGAACAACTTTTAGAAGGCCTCGAGAAGGAGATCAAGGCCATCAAGAAGGCCAGAGAGACACTAGGGGACAAGGCACCGTCATTCGGCCGCGGACCACGCCGGGATGGAGATGCAGGCGTGCTGGGAAAACGGAGGCGCGGTTCCAATGGCTCAAGTACCGACGACGATGTTCCAGACGACGTGCGCAGGATCCCGATGCCCAGGGATACACCGCCTCCAATTCCAAAAGAAGTCCTAGATCAATGGTATGCGAAACGACGAGCCCAAAGAAATCTGGAGAATGAGCAAGATCGCCAAGTTCATGGCAAGACCGATGGTGCTGCAGGGACAGAGAAAGAAGCATTGCCCTCGGAACCACAGACGGTATACGAAGCCAAGCCCATATTGAGGAATCTCCGCCAAGAAGCTGTTTCGGCCTTTGTTCCTGCTGCTGTGCAGAGAAAGCTGAACAAAGGTCGAGGGCAGGGCGGGCTGCTAGAACCCGAGGAAGCAGACCGGCTCGAACGAGAGGGCTATCTGAAGACATCGAACGCTGAGGGTACGAGTGCCCATGACCAGGAAAAAACGCTTTTAGCCACGGCCGAGGATGCTGAGGATGATGAGGATGATGACGAGTGAATTCTGTCAGGCGCTTCAAGTATCCGGCCAACATCCACACGCCCTGTCGGCGCGTTGGTTCATCAAGTGGCGCGCAAAGATGCCGTTTGAGCAACAGCGCCAGACACGACCTCTGAACCTCGCTACTCAAGCCATGATTGGCAACAAAGGATCCAAAACGACAACATTGGTATTGGAAATTTTCTTCACTGCAACAATCACAGCCATGCAGCAAGCAGGGAGCTATATAAAGTAGCTACGCGCCACGCCACTCGACTCAGCTTTCACAGTCGATGCCCTGTTCAATCTGAGACGAGGTGCGAGGAACCGTGCCCAAAAGAACTCACCTTCCGTTATCTCGGCTCTCGAACGGATTTCGTCCCCCGCACTCTTCAACATCAATGCTCCGATCTCACGCTGATGTTACCATTGACGATCGATCACTTAGTTGGCAAGATACAGTTACCAGTAGCGTCGTTACTTTTATCCAATAACATCATCACATATCTTGGCCTCTCCTCATCGTACAAGCTGGACCCGACTTTGCCTGCATAATACACCCCTGCTTAGATCCATGTCCTTTTTCATTCCCAGGTCGGAGCCAATCCCCGGCCCCGGCCCAACAAAGCGGGAAAGGCTTTTCGCGGCAGGCATTCAATGCGTGAGTGGGTCTTTGGCTTGGGCACGGCCCCACACGAGGCGTGGATAACTCTAGACTCACTCCGCGCCGACAAGCGGCAAACGATCCAAGAAGAGGAGAGATGAGTCTGCTCCGTTTGGCCAGCAAGGGCAGGAGAGGGAAAAAAAAGGAAAAAAAAAAAAGGAAGAAGCCCGGTCCCGCCGACCCCCAGTTCATGTTGGTAACTAATAAGAACCTTGTTTCTCGCCTCCTCCCCCCTGCTGGTAGAGGGCGCCATTCTGAAATTTGCGAACCAATCGTGGCATAAATCGCTGCATGTAAATCGCTCAAGGCCCGATCTTAGGAGCAATTGGGGAGTCTCACCTCACCTCGCACGTAACGGTCAAGGAACGCAACGCAATCATGGACCTGTACCAGGTAAACTCGCGAGTACTTCACGATGACGAGGACACCACCCACACCGTTGAGGACGGTGCCCCAAATGTTGTCAACGCCAACGACGACAATGGAGCGCATGGTCCAGCGAACAACGACGACAACAACAAGTTGGAAAAGAGGACGACGGCGGCATCAGGCGCATCCTATGAAGAGACGTACCCCGAAGGCGGGTTGCGGGCATGGCTGGTAGTTCTTGGTGCATGGTTCGCACTCACGTCCGCAATGGGCTTGATGAACACCATTGCTGTGTTCCAGGCTTACACGCTCAGCCACCAGCTCAAGGGTCACAGCGAAGGCACTGTTGGCTGGATCTTTTCCATCTACACCTTCCTTGCCTTCTTTTGCGGCGTATACATCGGACCCGTGTTCGACAAGTACGGTCCTCGTTGGCTGGTCATTGCTGGATGTATCACAACTGTCACTGGAGTTGTCTGCTTGAGTTTCTGCAAAGGTATGTTGGACAAGTGCCCTTTGCAGCGAAATTCTCCGCTGGGAACTGACTTGGTGCCACAGAGCTGTGGCAGTTCATCCTCTCCTTTGGCCTTCTCTGTGGCTTCGGCACCTCGCTGCTCTTCACGCCATGCATCGCAGCAGTCGGACACTGGTTCCGTCGTCGCAGAGGCTTTGCCACGGGCATGGCATCCACCGCCGGAGGCATCGGCGGCATCGTCTTTCCTCTGATGCTCACCTCGCTCTTTGACCAGATTGGTTACGGTTGGGCCACTCGTGTTCTGGCCCTCGTCTGTCTCGTCGGCGGCTTACTCGGCATCCTGCTCGTCCGCTCGCGACTGCCTCCCGCCCAAAACGCCACGGCTCATCCCGATTTCCGCATCTTCAAACAGATTCCCTTCACCCTCACAGCCATTGGCATCTTCCTGCTCGAGTTTTCGCTCTTCATCCCCTTGGCGTACATCTCAACCTACGCCCAGCATCAGGGATTCGGCGAGCAGTTCGCGTTCCACCTGCTGCCCATCATGAACGCAGGTTCCGTCGTGGGACGAGCCCTACCCGGATACTACGCCGACGTGGTCGGCCCATTCAACGTCTGCATCCTGTCCGTCCTTCTCTCGCTGGTCGCATGCCTGTGCGTCTGGCTCCCCCTGGGCCACACCACGGCCGGCATCATCGTCTTCGCCGTCCTGTTCGGGTTCGGAAGCGGCACCAGCATCTCCATCGCCCCCGTCTGCATCGGCAGGATGTGCAAGACGCAGCAGTACGGTCGGTACTACGCCACGACGTACACCGTCGTGTCCTTTGCGTGCCTGATTGGCATTCCCATCGGGGGCAGTATTGTCGGGGCCAGCGGCGGCGACTACAGCAACGTCATCATCTTCACGGGCGCAATCTATGTTGGTTCAGCGTCTTTCCTCATGGCTGCCAAGGTGACTGCGCTTGGTGTGAAGAACTGGCTGGCTACGTACTAGATTAGATGTTACGACGGCACAAAAAAAAACAAAATTCGGTTGAGGATACATCCATTTTCCCCCCCAAAAAAAACACCGGCAAAAATAAATAAATAAGTAATTGGTGGTGCAATTGCGTATTGCGTGGAGTCGTTCAACGAACCTAATGATTCACGACAAGCCAAGGCAGGGCAAGCAAATTTCACGACGTAGCGTCCCCCCCCCCCCGAAAAGTTAGATTCAGCGTATAATATCCACCTCCATTAGTAAAGAGAATTACAGCGTCACGTCCACAACATTTCACCAACGAGTCAGTCCTCTTCCTTGACCCCCAGCGTTATATGCGTTATATCAAACATGCTCTGCGTCTATGCAAAGTAAAACAAACGGTCCCGTTCCTTGTTTAAATTTTTTTTTTCTCTCTATTTCCCCGCCGCGATGTGCGCATCATGCAGTTCCGCCACGGCCGGAATAATCAGCCTCTCAATCTCGGTATCCGGATCCTCCCTCGGCAGCTCGTCGGCGCGCAGCGGCCTCCCTTCGGCGTCGCCCCAGCCCGTCCCCGTCCCCGTCCCCGTCCCCGTCCCCGTCCCCGTCCCGCCGCCGCCCATCGACGCCGGCGGCGGCACGCGCAGCCATTTGTTCTCGCGGCCGGGGCTGACGAAGACGACCTCCCACTTCCTCGTGGACAGCAGGTTCCCGATGACCAGGTGGTGCTGGTACCTTTCGAGCGAGTACCTGGCCTTGCGGACCAGGATGGCCGGGTCCGTCTCCAGCTTGTACGAGACGATCATGCCCTGGGGCGCCCAGCCGTCGACGAGGTTCTTGAGGAACTTGGGCACGGGGTCCAGGTCTATCACCAGGCGCTTCGACCGGGCCGCCCTCGGCGAGGCATCAAAGTTGTCAAACTCCTCGTCCCCATCGGCGTCGGTGCTCTGGCTCTGGCTCTGGCTCTGGCTCTGGCTCTGGATCTGGATCTGGCTCTGGATCTTGTGCTCGGCCATCCTCTCGGGCGGGACGAAAAAGTCGGACACGGCCGCCGCGAGGTACAGGAGGCCGCGCCTGCCCAGCGGGCCCATGAGCCTCGAGACGGCCCTCAGCTCGTGCAGGTAGTCCCCGATGGTGACGAACGGGATCATCAGCAGCCTGTTGGAGTCCCTGGCCCTCCGGTACCTGCCCAGCACGTCCCGCACCCTCGCCGAGTCGTCGCCCTCGCGCCACCCGACCTCGCCGCGGGGGCCCTCGCCCAGGAAGTCGAGGAGGCAGTGCCTCGAGTGCGAAAAGTGCCGCGAGTACGGCAGCAGGCTGAACTGGCGGTGCAGGAAGATGACGGCGTAGCCCGCCTCGAGGAAGTACTCGGCCGAGGTGGCGCCCCTCGTCCCGGCGGAGAAGTTGTCGATGAACCGCACCGTCTGCCTCTCCAGCGGGACCGTCGTGCCGCCAGAGGTGATGAGCACGACGCGCCGCCCGGCGAGGGCGTGGGACGAGACGAACTCGGACGCGAGCTGCGTGTGTTCCTGGAGCGCCCGGGGCGGCGGGTTCGACGCGAAGTAGGCGTCTTCAACGTCGGAGGGCGACGTCGACGATGCCATTGCGGGCGAGGACGACGAGGACGACGAG
Organism: Epichloe elymi; assembly: GCA_023658475.1. Lineage (NCBI taxonomy): Eukaryota > Fungi > Ascomycota > Sordariomycetes > Hypocreales > Clavicipitaceae > Epichloe > Epichloe elymi. The sequence continues at coordinate 2,402,915 of CP098274.1, forward strand.
GACGACGAGGACGACGAGGAAGCCGCTTGTTCTAGTTAGGTGGTTGTGACTTGTGAGTGAAGCCGGTGGGGAATCAAGTGAGAAAGGAAAATGAGAAATGAGGGGAGAGGGCGGGGTTCCGCTTTCGTGCCTTCTTGACGACGGTCTAAAGAGTGGGGTTTTTTTTTTTACAAGAACAGACAATTGGTAGAGGTAAATGCTAATGAATGCTGCGTGTAATCCCGTACATGCCCGGCTTGTCATCCGAGCAGACTGCATCAGACAGAAGAAGTCGGTGCTCTGTACTCGGCAACTCGGTGGCAAAGGCTCGCATCTTTGAAATGTGTCGTGATGCTTTTTCGTCATCCAACTTCCAAGTAAATTCAATTGCGATATATGACTGCTTCCATCGCCCCCTCATGCAAGCACGTCTACATCGTCTCATAGTTTGCCATTCGCCGGAGCCAGCCTCCACGCTCGCAGAGGTAGACTCTGCAGATGAAGCACCCTGGGCTTGATATACCACAAGAACGAGGCCACTCCAAACGCCACACAGAGCATGTTGACCGCGTAGTACCCATCCCGACTCATGTGGCACGCGCCTCCGCCATTCTCGCATCTCTCTTTCTCCGCTTGCACTGCGCATGAAAAGGCTTCGGTAACGAGATCTCCTTTCACCTTGGTAGTATCGGCGTGGAGTGATGGGTGACAAGTAGCCACAGTGAACGAGTCGACAAGCTTCAGCACAAAGTAGCGGGGGAACGTGCCACCTAGATTGGAGACACTGTAAAAGAAAAGGAGAAAAAAAAACCCCCCTAATGTTAGCGGATAAAAGTTTCAGGTACGAATGAATGAATCACGGTACATACGTTGCGAGAAGAGTCATGTAGGTGCCGCCAATGACGGGATCCGATACCTTGGCGTGGAATGCCGAAACCGCGACAAACATGACCGTATTGGTAAAGGTTGACACGAGATGCTCAGTAATCACCACAAGCATGTACCAGGAAGTGACACCGCTGCTTGGGAAAATGGCCACTGTAAATTGCGCAAACAAGGCCGCGGCTAGTCGACCGACGAATCCCCAGCACCAGAGGCGCATGGGTGTGTACTTTTGCGACCACATGCCGGCATAGTAGCCGAGAGCAATCTCAAACGGGAAGTCGATCAGCACCGTCAGCGCCATGTTGTCTTTGCCAAACCCTTTGTCCAGCAGCTTCAGGTTCGTCACTCCGTCGTTGGCCTGGAAGCCGATCTTGGCAATGAGGTGTACGATGATGATAGTCTGCACGTTCTTCAACTTGAGGATTCCCCACATGATGCGGTAGACGTCCCACACGCCATCTTCGTTTTGCGACTTTTCCTCACGCTTCAGGAAACCCAGCCCGACAGTCACAATGATGTAGGCCCATCCCCAGAAACTCAGATACCCGCCCAAAGAAACAAGTCCTTCCTCCGATGGGACCGACCGAAACCATTTATTGGCAAAGTCGCTGGCGTTCAGGGCCAGAAAGACGGTATAGGACATGAAATGGCCAGCGGTGAGTCCGACAGTCTGGGCAGTCGATGCATAAGACACGTTCGACGGCGTGAGGAGAGTGAGAGCCCAGCCGTCCACGGCAATGTCCTGGGTCGCACACATCAATACCAGGAAGAACCACCAGAGCATGAAATTCCAAACAGTAGGCCCGCCAGGTTTGCCCGTCGACTCCATCATCTTCTCCACGTGGGAACCAAGCCAGAGCATGCTGAAGCCGGAGAGGAATTGAATGGGCACAATCCACGTCTTTCGTCGTCCAATCTTGGAACTCCAAACTGCGTCCACAAAGGGACTCCAAAAGAGCTTCAACGAGTACGGATACGACGCCAGACTGAAGGTTCCAATCTCTCCGTACGACATGTGGTTCTTCAGGAGGAAGGGGACGGACCCCATCGCCAAGCCCATGGGAACGCCCTGCAAGAAGTACAAAAGCACCAGTAGGAGAAAGTTCCTCTGATCTTGCCTGGGCAGTTGGAAGAATCCATGATGTTCGTTCGCCGTCGGCGTCTTGGGAACAGGAACAGGCTCGTCAAGCGAGAAGCTCTCGCGGGACATGAAGTTGGCCGCGGCAGCTTCCGATGTGTCCAGGTTGTTGGCGGTTTTCCGCCTCATTTCAACGCCATTGCTCATTTTGCCGTCGGCATTACCTTGTTGCAAACGACGAGGAGCCGGCCGTTGCGATGGAGGCGACTTGGGTCGTCTCGCCCTGGCACCCATAGGCAGATTCTATGTGTTTTTACAAGAACAATGACCGAGAGGGATGTTACGTTCGGCGGAAACCTTGGTCAAGGGTTTTTTCTGTTGGATCAATGAAGCCGGTTAGCCAGGCTGTTCGGCGCGGAGTCGTGTTTTCTTGAAAGCGTACGATTTGGGTCAATATCGCCGTGGGTGCGCAAAGATGTCGAGGTTGGGAAAGCGCGGCGGGAGGAAGGATATACACACACGCGACGTGGAAGGAAAGGATGGATTTGAGAGATGCCGCACAAGAGGATGATAGTTTGAGTAATAAAAGGTTCGGATTGCTGGCCGAGATGCACAATGCTAAAGAGCGTGGGAGAGGGGGGAAGTTGTTCGCGTCCAAAGCAACCGTGGCCTCAAGGTTGCTTGCAAAAAGCGGGAGCCAGCGATAGTGGCGAAAAGAAAAGATGAACAAGCTAAAAAGGCGACGGCTGGGTCGAGAGAACGTGGCGAATGCACTCAAAGAAAGAGGCAAACCATGAAATTGAATTTTCAACACGGCGGAAGAAGATTCCTGGCAAGGCGGTCCGTGAAGGGTGAAGAGTCAAGAGGACAACCAGACACTGACGATGTCAAGTTCCGTGACCATGACCCCCCCCCCCTCCCCCCCCTGCACGTTATTAATGTGGGCCCTCTCCATGTTTCAATGGAACGGATTCGACATTTCGACGCGTTGAAACCACAAGCAACTCTCTCATTAACTCATCACCACCTTGCTCTCAATAATGGCAGATCAAGATCCTGCATCCGAGTCGTCGTCACATCTCGACAAGGAGATCGCTTCCTTACGAAAACAAGGTGAGTAGTGGCCTTCCTCGCTCACCGTCATATTTTACGCGCTCAATTCACTCACTCACGAAAAAAAAAAATTGCCAGCGACATATCTACGCAAGCAGCTCCAGATCCAGTGCTCCACGATCCTGTCATCGGCATCCACGTCTCGCCTCATACAGTCGGCCTCATCACCATCTTCGTCCACCACCGGCCGCCGCGACCAAGCCTCTCATCCCACCTCCAAGCTCGGCACGCGCTCGACACAGCAACAGGCCTACATGCAGCAATGCATCTACCGCATCTCCGCACCAGTCACCTCCTTCAAGGTCCGCGACCCGGATCCCAACGCCGTGGACGGAGGGCACGTCCTCGGCCTCCGATTCGAGGTCATGTCGCGCGGGCAGTTTCTCCGTCCCTACTACGTCATGCTGAACCGCCCCTATGCTGCCTCGAAACACCTTCGCGTCCACCGCCACACAGTACCTCCCGCCGTGCCATTGGCCGGCCTCGCGGCCAGGCATCTGCCTGCGCCGTCCTCGCGAGGTCGCGGACAAGACGACGCCGGAGCTGGCCAGAACCTGGACCGGTTCGTGAGGACGCTTCGGCGCGAAATCGTGCGGTATCACAACAGACTCGGTGTTTCGGCGGATCTCAGGAGGCGGTTGGGACTGCACGGTCAGAGTGGGCAGAGGGCGCTACCGAATGCCCTGGTGGAGGTTGGGATCGCGGATATTGAAGCGAAGCAGATTAATCTTGCGTGGGCCGACGACAGGACGGGAAGACTGGTCATGAATGATGATGGAAAGGTGGTCAAGTTTGTGGTTTTTGGACGGGAGGGCCGCGATTGGGAGGCATCGGGCGATATCTTCATCAAGGACGACAGTATCGAGGATGTGGCTAGGAAACTGGAGGAGTACATGGAGGCGAGTGTGCGAGAAGACCATGATTGATTGGATACCTTGAAATACATCGACATACATACATGGCACGCGCGGAGTTTTTTCGGCGGCGGCAGCCTGTAATTATAGCGACTTTTTTTTTTTGGGAGGGAGTTAACATTTGCTTGTTCCAAAAATTGGATGTTCAACTTTTGCGAGGAGCAAATAATGGAGAAGACGAGGACAGTGTCACGATGAGAGACTTCTAGTTCGAGTTGGGGGACTCATGAATGTAAGTCGGGAGAAGACGTATTTATCAGCACACAAGTAGATATTACATTTGCAAAGAAGACTTAATACAAGAACCAGGCATCGTCATGCTAACACCCAACCCATCCCACACCAGCCATGAGTATCCATCCATTGATGGCGTTCCCCAACTGTGAAGCACAACCATAGAAACTGCCTGAATATGTTCTACTAATAAAAATTAAGTTACAGTGGGAAAATATGAATCTCGCCAAGCCGATCCCATAAAGTCGTCATGATGAATTGTACTCGAATGTACTTCAGCATCTGAAAAAGTAAAAATTCCGATGCCAAGGGGCCGCATCATCTGGAAAATCTGACGCTTAGATGAAGAGAGCAGCGGCGAGACCCATGGCAACGACAGCACCGACCCTCTGGCTGGTCTGAGAAGCACCAGCGATGGCGGGAGGCTGGGTCCAGTTGCCGTTGGGGGGGAAGCCAGTGCCAACGGGAGGGGGCACAACGACAACGGGAACGCTGCTCTCGGGGCAGGGAGTGGTAGCGGGAGGAGCGACCACGACAGGGGTGGTGGCAGGAGGAGCGACCACGACAGGGGTGGTGGCAGGAGGAGCGACCTCGACAGGGGTGGTGGCAGCAGGAGGGGGAGGAGCCTGGGTAGCGGGCAGAGTTCCAGGCAGAGTGCCGGGCAGAGTGCCGGGCAGAGTGCCGGGGACGGTGCCAGGGACGTTGCCGGGGGCGGTGCCGGGGACAGTGCCGGGAACAGTGCCGGGAACGACGACGGAGCCGGGGGCAGTAGCTGGCTGGGTCCAGGTGTTGGGAGGAGCCTGAGTGTTAGCAGGCTGAGTCCAGGTCGCAGTGGGCTGAGTAGCGGGCAGGGTGCTGGTGGCCGGGACTGTGGCCAGGGTGGTGCTGGTAACGGGCACCGGGCAGACGAAAGTCGTGGCAGGGACGACCACAGTGGTGACGGCGCCGCTGTTGGGGCAGTTGGTGACGGTAGGAGCACAGCTGATGATGGTAGAGACCTGGGTCTGCGTGACGGTGGAAGTTCCCCAGGTGTGAGGAGCGGGAGCCTGGCAGTCGCAAGGGTGGACGTAGTGCCACTCGTGGTTGCCATTGTCGTCGCAGCCGTCCATGGGGACGTGGTGAGGAGGGTGCCAGACGTTGGTCTGGCCCTCAGCAGGAGGACCAGAGGGGCAGCCCTCGGATTCGATGGAGATGCCAGCAGGAAGCTTGACATCAAGGCCCAGGCAGAGCTGGAGATCGATGAGACCAGGGACTTTGAGGCCGAGATCGAGAGGAGCGCGAGCCTCGTGGGCGGAGGCGACGGCGGCAGCGGCCGCGACAGCGAGAACAGCAGACTTCATCTTGTTGGATGCTGGAAACACGAAGTGTAGAAATTTGAAAAAAGAGTGGACGGGTAGTGGGAAAGGCCCGGAAAAAGAATGTGAAAAAGAGTGTGTGAATGGAAGATGACCAAAGTACTGCTTTGTGCTGATGAGGATGGGAAACAAGAAGAAGATGCGAATTCTCAGGGAACGTCCAGGGTCTTAAATATACGGACGGCGGCTTTGCTTGTTCCTAGAAACGATATCCTCATCCCCCCATCCCATCGACTTCCGCCTCCTCTCTGCTGAGCCTCGGTACATAGACAATGCCCTTGCTAGCTCTAGGCGGTTGCGTGCAATAGCGTCGGCCCCTGTCTCGCAAGACCATTGCAGCCTAGATCGTAATCATAGCTAAGATTATGATGACTCTGGTCTGTCAGGGAAAGCCAAAAGAAAAGCAGCCCTGCCCTAAGTTCGTTCAGCAACCGTGTCTGATCCAGCCACGTGAAGGGCCGCGTGGAGTTAGGCAGGTAGGGTTGGCAGAATAGCGGGCCGTGCGCCAAGTTCTAGTTTTTCATGAATGCAACCAATGTTGCCAGAAAGATGAAAGATCGGTCTTTGCTGTGGTACCTCCGAGCTACTAGTGCAAGTGCCGGCTGATATGGGACGACCCTTTCAAGGTACAAGAGACACAACCAGTGATGTGACTGGCCATGCGGTCCGGGGAATACAGCACAACTTGCGTCGCGTGGTGCTGTAAGAGCCAAGCTTCGTGTTTGACGACCCGTCTTCGCCGCATTCTGGTTTTGCCGAGTCGTCGACCAAATGTGTTGATAGCGATTGATGATACCAGCGGCGGCATTACTGCATTGTACTGGACATCTTCGATTCAACCTCCATCAGGTCTCATCCACTATTTTCGAGTCTCGCCCTTGCCATATCGTGTGTCTCGTCTTGTCGAGCGTTGTGGCTCAGTTTGTCGAGTTGCAAGGGAGAAATCCGCGTCTAAGTTGACCGCCGGGAACCCCTCTTTCCACTTTGGGCAGAGATCAGTGTGCGTGGGGGACAAAAGGAGAAGCCAATTTCCGACCGAGACTAATGGAAACCCACGGCCGCGGACAACTCGTGCTGCAGGGCAACGACATTGCTTTTAGAACCCCCTGCGTCGTTCGCCTCTTCCTGAACTGGCAGTGACAGGACTCCACAGAGGCCAATTCGTTCGCGTATCGAGAAAAAGCAGCGGCTACAGCAGCCAATAATAGCGCTAATGTCAGGAGTTATCCATCCATGCCCCCCTGCCACGGGGACCACAAACTGGAGCACTTGCGTGTCGCTGCAATCTCAAATTGTTGGCGGTTAAAGAAGCACGCCACCTATCATCTTGTGTTCGGTCTTTTTACGAAGCCTTGCAGGAACGCTCCGCCAGGGAGGTGGCAGACAAGACACGACGTTTATTGTTGCCCAGTCGCCCTGACGAAACGATCAAGGGAGAGCAAGAAGTGATCAACGTAATTGCTATCGTACTCCATACGGACACATCATATCTCCAAGCTGAGTTCAGTGGGCATCGTGATCTCGGCTGGGCGTCGTTACCAAGGTCTGATAGGCTCGACTTCACGAAGCGGGAAGGCTTTCTAGCCCACCGCTCGATGGCTGGGATCCGTCCCCATGTCGCACCGTGGAATATAAAAAAAGAAGGATGGCTGGTGTTCGTCGTGATGAGCCGCCGGCCGCTACGGCTACATGAAACTTCCATCTCCCTCTTCAACCTGCATTTGCTTTTGGTGACGCTAGCACAATGTCAAGGGCCAGCTCCAGTCATGAGTGTTACACATTGACCAACATCTCGACACGAATCTCGTCATCCTGAAGCGGGATTCGTTGCGCCGAGCGGTTTTCCATGAGACCTCTTATGCCAACAGCCAAGAGAATGTTCACCAATCCAGTGTTTGTTTTGCTCCCGTTGGAGCGGCCGAGTTCAGCGGCTCGACAATAGCCGTATCCAGACGAGGTCCAGTCTCGTTCTCCAGCAAAGAAAGTTGAATACGCCACACATCGACCTGTTCATTGACGATGCGTCTCCATTTCCGAACCAAGGGATGCGCGGTCGCGACGTCGGAGAACAGAATTTGCTCACCATCTTCAGCCGTCACTTCGTAGCTCCAGTTGCCATCCGATGCCCAGTATTCGGCGCTGAAAATCTTGTCGGTGCTCAATTCCCCCTTTGCATCATTCAGGAGTTTCGTGGACGCCTCAGCGGTCTCTGCTGTGTGCCCTTTCAACGCATCCGCGATGCCCTCGACCATGCCAAGTAGCTGTCCTGCCTGGGAGCCAATGGTTGCGCCTAGGCTGAATCCTTCGTCAAACCCCACTTGGACACTCGATACCTTGGCCGCAGTTATCCCTTCACGATATCCTGCCGTGGTATGCTCAGTCTCCAATCGCCGCATATCCGATGGCTGAGGGCCATTCTGCACCTCTTGCTCTGTTGGTGAATCTGGTCCTGATCCAAAGACATCATCGAACTGACTGAGGCTTCCTTGATGTTCCACTGCCACTGCTATCCCTTCGCCGCCGGATGGGTTCTCTATCGGCTGGAAGTGCATGTTACACCTGAATGTCTCAGTTCGAGTGTCTAGAATCTAGACAGGGATTTGAACGCTGCCGTTTTTTCGCCCTCCTCCCCTGCAGCGGTGACTGGGCGTTCGTTTATATTTTTTTTTTTTTTGCTAGTGAGAGAGTTGTGCCCACTATTAATTAAGAAGGGAAGTGACGACTTGGACGGCTACTGGCACTGTGTTATCACGTGTGACCGGGCTTCCAACAAACTTGCAGGTGTGTACAGTGCACAAACTGTCATTAGGGATTCGATCACGATGATTCACAAACACATTGTCGTTGGCCCGATGCATTCAAACCATACGCATTCAGTTACCTCACTGCCCAACACCAAGCCCTGAGTTGAGAATTGCTTTCGTTCCTGATGTTCGCCGAGGGTGGCTCGGTCATTTGTCTGTCCAGCCATGTGAAGGACCAGAAAACACATGTACATACATACGACGCCATTAGCCGCCAATGAAATTAGTACTAGCCCCTTTTGTTTAAAATCCGGCGCAACACGTTGCATACCGCAACCCCCGACCTCAACAGTGCTTGCACTTCAGCCCATATTAGGCCGCCAGCATCCTTCGACTCGAGAACACGTTGAACTGCCGTTTCGATAGCCGCCGCGTCCTTGACCAGCAGACACGAGTTATCTGAGAAACATGGCGAGATTTGAGTATCTGGGCGACTGGGTTGACAGTGCCTTTACCGGCGGCAATAGCAGGGGCACTCCCACACGGACAGGCTCCCGTAAATGCCATTGCATTTCCCTTGCCCGGGAAGGCCTGATTTGCTCGCGCTCGGCCGCGAACCGAGACTGCCCACCGATCGTCCAGAGATATAGGAGAGTATGTCTCCAAATGTGTTGTCTGTGTGGATGACGCCGTTGAAGTCCCGCGGATTCTTGACCATGAGCATAGCCATACTATCTGCCAGTTGATGACGCAGCTCGATGTTCCGGCAACTCCCTCTTGAGTGTGTCCTCGGTCACTCTTCGCCAACGCCTGCCACTCGCGAGGACACTGGCTTTATCGGCGCTTCAGACGACGGCTGGACCTCCTCCTCCTCCTCCTCCTGCACCCATCGCCCGATCTGCCCAGGATACGTGCATGCGGCTTGTAGATCCAGAGATCCGAGGACCACAACGCGGTTCTCGACTTCGTCTCCAAAAATAAGGCCTCTCCGCAATTCTCCCTTGCCACGATGAATCTGGTCCCATGAACGACGTCCGTCTCAAGCGGCGATGCATCAAGCAACGACGGAGCAAAAATCACGTACGGCCGAGGATTAGCAAAAGCATCAAGCTTGTGACGAAGCCGGAGAATACCCCATTCAGGTTTCCGTGTTGCGTCGGCCCATTCTGGACCGCCCACGCTTCCGAATAACACGGCGCCATTCTGCGCAGCCTTTTCCAGCACCTCATTCGTAATAGGTGTGCCGTGTTTGTCGATGCTGGACCCCCCGACAGCGTAAACGTCCTCTGGAATTTGGCATTGGGGCACGGTTCCTCGATGACATGCAGTACTTTGAGTGTTTCTATTCGTTACCTCGGGTCTGACATGGTCGCCTGGGGGGACCAGAAGCCCTTATAGTTGTTCCGCTCAGGTGCCAAAGCCATTGTGACAGACCTTTCACAAGAGGTCGGAAAATCAACAGCTTCTGCATTAGGAGGTCTCTTTGTCGAGGCAGACGTTACCAAGGCGAGCTGCAAAAGTTCTTCTACGCAGGAGAAACGCCCGGGCTGCTTCATCCAAGGAGCCTCCACGGCTGGCATATGGCCCCGTCTCCAGCTGATGTGGTGCAATGCGTCCAAGGGAGCCGTTGTTACGGCGACCAAGTCGTTGGCCGTTGAACATGGACCACATCAGAATCGTTTCAATGCTGTTTCCCCCGTCGTTGGCAGCACAGGCATGTGATGTGAGCATAGTGCTCGACCGTCGTTTGTTTGCTCGGCTGTTTGAGACGAACTGTGGCTAATCTCGGACCCTAGGACGCATATGTTCCTGGGCAAGCCTGATACCCGGGAGGACCGGGCGGCTTTTGTCTCTACTGTGCCTCTTGGACGGCCATCTACGCCTGCGCATGTTGCGAATACCTATTGCTACTTGGCCAGTGAGGAGGAGAAGGCCGGATCTATTACTGGAGTGAATATCGAAGTCGATGGGGGACAGTGTGTGTAATAAATATGATTTTGCATACATTGACGGGGAGCCAAAGAGGTACGACGATTCCTCGGAGCAAGTGTTGTAAGCACTCGTTGTTGACATGTAGTGAAATGCAGCTCTGTCTGCGTTGAGAGACAGTAGCGTGGTGCAATGAGTATAGCAAGACTTCAAGAGATGACGAATCGAGTGATTTTGCCCAGTTCGTCCCCGATTAGATTGTCTTCCTAGCATGATGATCCATTGTACTAGGGATGGAGCATGGAAATGCCGGCCCGACGGCCCCTCCCGACGGCCCCTCCATCGGTATTCGCACCACGACAAGGCTCAGAAGCAGCTAAAAGGGGTCATTTGACGCCTTGTGTTGTCTCCAACCTGCCACGTGCAGATCAAGATCAGGTCAAACGTGCATTGCCCATTACCCCAAATCAGCATGTCATGAGCGAGGGGCCTAACTAAACTCGAACCTCGATATCTCGGAGGCAGTTGAGAAAGCCATTCGCGTCGAATTCGGCGCAGGCACACTCGGCAAAACATTGACGTCTTCTTTTCTGGCCACAGCCACATAACCCCGCGCCAAGATATCCCGCGACCAATACGGTCGCGTCTAAGCCGACAAGTCGCCTAATGACACATCTGCCGTATTCCCAGCGAAGAACCACCCAACTCCCTCCTCTGCTCGCCCTCGACACGATGAGAACTGACATCACTCGGCCGACTTGGAACATGCTGGGTCTCGATATCAGCTTCAGCTAGATACTCTACTGCCTGCCGTACTGCACGCTTGCTTCTGCCCCCCCCTTCCACTCCTCTCATTCTTAAGAAGTGATCATGTAGAGCAGAAGGGGTGACGTACGCCGAGTTTGCAGCTCCTCCTCGAAATAACCCTTCCAATTGTAGCACAGGCTGCTCCAACGGGCATAGGCAGTTTCCTCCCGAGTCGCGAAATACACACACCATCCGGGCTGGCCGGTGGTGCTCCCGGATGATGGCTGAACAGTAACCGTATGTCCGTCATCACATATCGAATGAACCTGGGATCATGAGATGAGACAATGTAGGCGAGAATTCCCCGGCCGGATTCGACGTTTGTGTGGTATTGGGTGAGAAGGTACGGAGTATGGAGTACATGAACTGTGTGGAAGTGGGTAAAGGTAGGAGGGATAGTACCGGTCGTACAAAAGAGCCATAAGCAACTGCAATTGTCACAAGTGTTGTACGGACTGGTGCGGGATTGCTGCATAAAAAAAAAAAAAGGCGAAGCGGCTTTGAACTTGGCAACGAATGTGTCTGAGGCAGAAGCAGGTTGTTGGACCAGACAGGACAATTGTTGCCAGCATATCCTCCTTGTAAGGATCATGTATTTGCCATACAGGGTCTCAACTTTCACCACCTTGTGCTGGGCCTATCGTAAGATAGCCGCAACTTCTTCAAGCCCTTTGGCTGAATCAACATCGTGAAAGCAAGCCCAACACCTTTCCGGGACCCGCACGACGGTTCGGATCTTCGGAACGTGCCACCACATCTCCGCATCTCTACATGTCCAACTCCGACTTCATCTGCCAACACCCCGCCCACGTTTGGGTGCCACAGGACGCTCAGGAGTCAGGACTCGGATCAGCTTGGTTGCTTTAGTTATGGATGCCCCCAATGCCGAATCGTTGTTAATCCATCGAGGCCCCTAACTGAAGCTTCACACTGCTTTGCGCCTCGCATCGAAACGACCTCTCACTCTCATGGGCCCAATTCAACAAATGGCCTTCCCTGGGGGCAATTTCCATCAATGACTGCTGAGAATTTGCCCTTCGAATTAGCCGACTACAGTCTCGCTCTGTCGGATTGCATTATCGACGTCATGTCCGGACTGCTGCAGCGAGGCTGTCGACGCGGCCATTCAGTCCAGTCACAAAGCATTCCAGGAATATCCCAAATGGACGCCTAGAAAACGAGCTCAATCTATATCCAAATGGCATCATATGATTGTTGCTGCAAGAGAAGACTTGACCAAAATTCTTGTGTATGAAACGGGGAAGCCCCTGGCTGAAGCATATGGCGAGATTGATTATGCAACGGGATTCACCTGGTGGTTTTTTAGAGAGGCGGGACGAGCTCATGGTAGTTCTATCGTTTCCGCCGTGCCTAGCCGAAGATCCATCACCATCAATCAATCAACCGATTGGAGTCGCCGTCGCCCTGGTTCCCTGGAACTGTCCCGTTGCTCTTACACTAAGCACTAAGAAAAATGGCTGCAGCGCTCGCAGCAGGTTGAACCGTGGCCATTAAGCCATCACCGGAGACGTTACTCACAGCCTTGGTCGTATCTCATCTTGCCTTGAAGCTGGGAACCCCGGGAGCGCTCCGTGTTCTCACTACGAGCCTCACAACACCCCTTCGGTCGCGGAAGCACTCTGTCTTCACTCTCTAGTGAAGAGGGTAACCTTTACGGGAAGCATGCGCGTAGGCAAGATCATCAACTCTCTCTGTGCCGAGAACTTGAAAAGGTCCACGCTAGAGCTGGGAGGAAACTGTCCCTTCATCGTTTTCGACGACGCCAACACAAACAAAGCACTCGCTCAGCTCTTGGCCCTGAAATGGCGCCACGCTGGTCAGGCATGCATCTCATCCAATAGGCTGTAAGTGTTTTCTTTGTGCAGATCTAGGTGGCTTTCTCTTTTCAGCTTTCCTAAATTTGGTTGCAGACTGCGCCTTGTCAAGGCGGCAAACAAGTAACAGCTGTGTGTCATCACCATAATTTCCTCATGCAGACATCTGCGGTTTCGGGCTGTGGTGCATCTGGGTCTTATTGTAAGAATAGTGCATTTCGGAATGCTCCATACCAACAAGGGTTTGTTTGACAGGTAAGGCGGCCTCCCATCACTGGCTCTCGATCCCGGGGAACCAGGCTGCGTGCATCCGCAGCAAGGAGGTGACCCTAAGCCAGTGAGGCAACAGAATCACAAGGATAAAGAGTGCAGCTGGGCTTGCGCATAAAGTCAAAGGAGGAGGAGAAAATTTTCATGCTTGAACTTGGCGGTTTTTTTTGGGGGGGGTTCAGGGCGCTGACTTGAGCTGAAGGAGATCCCCGTTAACAAGGTTCAATTTGAAGGTCGAAAGGTCGATGCATTGAACTAGACGGCAGTGGCACTGGCGATGCGGCCAGAGACTTGCTCAACCGCCCGCCTGTTTTGCGTTGTCAACCATGACCAAATGTGGTCAGCTGTATCGGCACCAATGGGTAACGTGCACGTACGCATTTCCAAACCAAGCGCTGGCTTGAGGCACGAACACGGTTTGATCATATCGTTTGCGGTAGTGCTTTTCAGGTTCCGGGCATCCGATTTTGCAGCCACTGAAAATTTGACAAACCCTGACTGAACCAGCATCACGCAGCAATCTAAATCCGTAACAACTCGAGTCAAATATCCAATGTCTGCCACGGCTCCGGCCCGAGTCACAGGGGAGGAGGACATCAAGAGGCCTGGGGGTTAGTCTGCTGTCTTGGCTATGGGTTGTGTGGGACCTGATCAGCATCGCAGCATGGTTTCTTTGGCCAAGCAGCACTCACTGTAAATGACAGCTTTTAGCTGATCCGGGTAGTTTCCGGGAAATGAAGTCCAGGAACATGGTTGCCCCGATGTAACCACGGACTACGAGCACAAAGGCGCTGCAGGCGTGGATTGGTTACCGAAGGCAAGGATGCAATTGTTGTAGTACAACCCTGAATGGTTAGAAATTTCGGTGCTCGATTTCTTTTGAATGGCGAGCAGTTCTAGCACGTTTGTCGCCGATCTCTTCACACGCACACAGGTGGAGGAGAGCCGGGACGGCAGGGCCCTACCCGAAGACATTGTGTTGCTTTCGAGTCGTCGTGATTCATTTGTAGTAGCTGTCAACCATCACCATCATCAATGAATTGCGGCTCTTCGGCTCTCGGACGTCATTGGCCCCTCGGCTGATGACTTGAGCATGCATTCAATATCGAATACAGGGCCCTAACTGCCTGGCTGGCGGGATTTATGCCTGTTATTGTTTCACTGATCGGACATGTTGGTGTAGCTGTCGTGCTACCGTCAGAAGTGAGCCGTGGGCGGGTAGGTAGGCAACGTGTCTAGACGTACGGAGTACACGTAGATAGATGTAGATGAATGTTGACAGGACGAAGGCGAAAGCGAAAGCAAAAGCAAAAGCGAAATCGCATCTTGCAGACAATTTCGTCGGCAGATGAGGTCAAAAGGTGGTGGCACACGACATGGTTTGTTTGTTTGATTGTTTGATTGTTTGTTTGATGGAGGCGTCCACTTGCGGGCCCCTCTCAGAGGCCTCTACCTCTGAAGCTGCTTCGGCCTTGTTGGGTCGCACTTTCTCTTTCCATCCAGTCGCAGCCCACCAGGACTTGCCGTCTTGGTAACTTCGCTTGACCGTGAGCACAATCACTTGATCTGTCTCTTATCATATGACACGACATATCCATCCGCATTCATCTGCCGCCGAAAACAAGTCGTGATGTGGGCTTGGTATTCATTTGTTCATTTGCTTCCCTGGAGCCGAGGCGCCTTCCACCCACCTAACGTGTCAACCATGCTTCAAGCTTCTAGAAGAGCCACGACAAGGTTACACAGTCAAGGATGTGTGAGTAAGGAGACGAAAATGAAGCATTTTTCATTGACATCACCATGACTGTTCGAAAACCTGCAAGCACCCTACATGTCTCACTCTAGCCTTCATCCAACCTCCAAAACGAGTGTGTCTGCGATTGGGCCACATGCATTTTCAGATGGCAGGCACCGTTTTGCTGTTCGCCCATCAGAGGAATCCAAGGAGGCTAGTTTCAGCGGACAAACTTTTGCGCGATCCGGCAAAGAGAGTCCGGACTAGCCACTCGTTGTAGATCATGTCGCACCCTCTTTCCTCTTGTCTCTCCCTTGTACTCCGCATCAGGCCAATATTCTCGTTTCCCAAGGTTGAGAATGAAGACGATGGCTGGTGCTAACCCCCGGAACTTGGATCCGTAGCGCAATTAGGAGGCTCCACCCAAGTTCCTCGCTATGCAATCATATCATCCTGGAGCATCATCTCCTGATTACCATAGCTCTCCATGGTGTCAGGATTCAGAAGAATCCGAAATGCACACACATGCAACTGGCATAATTGTCAGTCGCCAATTGTTCCTCCCCTTTACGGAGTACTGGGTATATAGCTGGGGAAAGAGTAATGTCGACCAGCAGAGAAAAAGTAACGGTCAATGTTATGTCGACAAGCCCAGGGACAAGGGACAAGAGACAGGGATAGTCCAATCCAACCCAGACCCAGGGGCAATTGATGATCGTGGTTTTGACCGCCGTCTAACAAAGTTAGACCGCAGCATCGGGACGGGTGTACTCAGGACAGGCAGGCATGGGCAGGCATGGGCAGGCATGGGCAGGCAATGGCAGGCATGGGCAGGCTGGGCAGGCATGGAACATGCTCTCTATGTATGTACTGACAAAAGCACCTGGTCACCCTTACCAGGCAATGACACTGACACTATACTCGGTATTGAGTACAGATTGCTGGTAGCTCATTTACCCCTGCCGAAGCCGAAGCCGAAGCCGCAGCACAAGAATTACATAGAATCGAGGCCACGCGAATTCGGGTACGACCCTGGTCAAACAAAATCGGGAAGAGTGAGCCTTGTTGATGGCTGGTGGACGTTCATGGTGTGAGGAATCAAGGGTTGGGTTAGAAAACAAAAGAATGAGCCCATTGGCAGGCACATAGGTCCTGAGGGGGTTGTGCTTTGGTTTATAATGTTGGACGTGCCCTCCAATGTTCGCTGTTCCTTTTTTGCTTTTCTTCATCCATTCCACCACCGTATATCATGCTCTGCACCAAAACTTGTTCACACTCTTTTTCACAGGCCTCAAACGCGGCAACCATTTGCTGACGACAAGAAGACGACAAGCACGAGATCTTGAACTGAGGGTCTAGAGCCTGACCTCACAAAATATCGTCGGCACCTCTGCATTTCTCCTTGTCGCTGTCGCCCAGGCAGGTTTACCGACAATCGTTGTCTATCTCTCTAAACCAAACCTCCAAAATGGCACGTGGCCCTTATGACACCACTGGCATTGTCAAGCCGAACGTTCCGAAGCCACCAAAACCGAGCCGACAGAGTTAAGCGTGTATCGACACAGATTGGGGGGTTGTCTGTGGTTTGGCCCATTTGAGAAGGGTTTGGAAGAAAGACAAGGCTTGGTGGGCATAAGCGTATCTTGCATTCAAAGGTTCTTCCCAAGATTAACCCATCTGCTTGCTAGTCACGACGACTTGCTTTTGCCGCGCGATGCCTCTGACCGACCTCACACCGCACTTTATAGACGTAGAGTCTGTCATTTTCCGATCTTTCGTTCAACAAGGCGTTTCCAAAATTGAGTCAACAAAGTTAAAAGTTTTGCTTATATTCTAGGGTAATCATGGGAACGGACAACAAAAAAATAGACGGGGCTTTCAAAAGATCAGGTACATCGGAACAAAAAGTTTGAAAATTTGGGGAAAGACATACAATGTAACATAGACATGATGCTCGTTCATCACATGACACATTTTCATTTTACACAGGCGCCAGCAATGGCAAAGTTGACGATGATTATGAAGCCTCAGGTCCAACCCCCCCCCCCGAAAGCGGTGACTGTGATTATTGATGATGGATGCTTTCATGGCGTTTCTTTGCACTCGCGTGCGAGGGGACTTGGCGGCTCCAAGACTGCAAGACTGCAAGTGGCATACTTCTTCTGAAAGGGACCTATACTCGACATGTGACTGAAGCGCCTTACTGCTGCCAGGGATCGCAACAACGGGCACAAGATGGATCAACAAGACATGGTGCCGAAGATTTAGGCCCAACTCATCTGATACATCGGCAGGCTCATCGATACAGAAGCTGGACTCGTATCAAGTTCTTGACTGGAGTCTTACAAATGTACACTCTGTGAGGTCTGTCGACAAGTAGCGAAGGATGCTGCGTCACAGAAATGATGATGTCAGTCAACTTGTTTCTCGTCAGGTTCGGACCTCTCCTCCATCACGGTCACTTTCGCGGGCTAGGCAGCAGGCCCATTGGGAAGAAAAGTCATGATGCGCGCGCCTTGACATTTTCCTTGACGGCCAGATCGACGGATGCAGCTGGACAACGAAATTGTATATCATCAAATATTGAAATTGCTAGTTATTTCTTACATATGCCCAAGGCGAAGGAAGAGGGCAAGTCCACAAGGATAGTATAAATAGGTCGCCAACAGTAAATTCCCAACTCTCCGTACAAACATTGCCAGAGTTTGCGAACTTTGATACCGAACAAGAAACAATTTCTTTTTTTTTTGACACAGTCTCTACATCGCAGTGCGTACAACAACGCGTGTTGAATGAATGGTTTGTTGTTGCTGTTGTTGCAAGCGATGCCAGGGTCTGCCAGGGGTCAGGACTCTGTATAGCGACGGGTCGCATTCGCGCTTGCCTATTATTTGAACAGGCTCCAGTTAGTTTTACGGCTCGGCAACATGGTATATGCAAAGGTGGTCGAATGTTCTTTTCACACAGATATGCAGAACACCTACAGACTGGCTCTTTGGACATTTAGCCATATCGCCCATTTGGGTGAAATTTTTCGGCAGTGGTAGATCGGATGAATGTTGGTAACGGTATATCCACATGGCCGAGTATGGGTGTTGGTGTTGGTAACGGCATATCTGCCGCACGGCCGATTACGGGTGTTGGTAACGGCACATTTCTCGGTCTGCAACGGGCTGCGGCGGTGGCTGCCCGCTTCGGATAATTCTTCTCTCCAGCTTCGATTAGAGACGCGGGAGCCGTGTCTCCTCCAATCGGTTGACCAAACACGGTGCCGAACACGGCTGAAAGTGATCCGAGGAAGAAAATATACCTCATTGGTGAATAACTTGTCAAGGCGAGTAGATTGTTTGATACTTGTTATTGCTGTCGTGAGATGTGATCAAGCTGCACGTTGGAAGAGGGAAACCATGGTCTATTAAGCAAGGTTCGGTTTGATTCCAGGGTGGAACCTCTGAATAATCAGTAGGCGGTGAAAAGTCGCTGCCTATGGTGAGCATCATGCTAAAAGGCCACACTACGGTCTGCATGTATCTCTAGTTCACTTTTATCGAATTGGATACATACAGACCCTGGTTGACGTGACTCCACTAGCTTGAACAACGTTCCCTTGAAGGATATAGTTCGGGAATTGAATCGTGCCACGCCCCACTCCGAAAAAAAGGAGTGGGGCGTGGCATGACTAGTTAGGAATGTAAGGCAAGTCAGGAAGTGAAGCAGTTCAGGAAGTTGGTCACGTGGTTAGTCGGTCGGTCACTGGTCAGTCAGTAATTCAAGCAAGTCAGTCAGTGTCAAGGCTTATGGGCCGGTATAATGAAACAGAGTGATGGTATGATTGAGAAGTCGCTGCTATTAAGCTGAAGGTAGGGGTGCGTGCTTCAAGGTTTTAATCTCTAGCCTCCCACATTCTATATATGCGGCCTTCGCTAAATATCCCTTCTAGCGTGTATGTGACTAGCTCGTAGCTAGGTCGTTGCGACCCGCCACCGAGCCCTATTGTACATGATGCCATCGCCTCCATTGCCTCTATCGCTCCATTGTCTCCACGACCCTGACAGTCAGTCAGTCAGTCGGTCGGTTAGTTAGGAATTAACCACATAGTCATCTGCGGAAGTAAACACCAACCTATGTTTTCGCCCGTTTGGCGGGGCGTTATGGACTTGGGGTGTGATCCACGTAGGCGCAGTCGTTTAAAATCTGGCGCAGTCGTTTAAAATTCATCATTTTTAGACCCACAATTACGTGAAAACTGGGGCCTTCCCATATTCGGTCAGTGTTTTTGTAGCGCACGCCCTGGGTGATTGCCACACCTCTAATAGGGCAACTGCACGTAAGCGAATATTATTCGTGCAAAGAAAGGCCCGTTTTTGGCGGGGCAGGAATTGTCCGCATTGCTGCTCTGCCCGGATTTGTCGGTGTCCCAAGAGCGTCAGCCCTAGTTTTCGAGCCATTTTTTTTTTAGAAAAAAAAAAAAACTTCACTTTGCTTTAGATGAACAAGATCAATGAGTTTGGAATCCAAGCCGACGCTGACTTATCTGTCAAATACATCATCTTTTTATAGTCCGATAGAATAACCCATGGCTTACTCATCACCTCTCCCACCCACCTCCCTACCCCACCCACCTCCCTACCCCACCCACCCATCGTCCCCCACAGAAAGAAGAAGAAAAAAACCGTGAAGCTCCCTATTTACTATCATTAGCCCTGATAGGCCAGGTCTTTCGGAAGCGGGAGTCGTTTGCAGACGACATTATCCAAAACGCGGGGGGAGCCGCATTAAGAGATTGAACTTTCTCGGGCTCCTCCCCTGAGAAGCCGGTATGTCTCCGGGATTGACAGAGGGAATATTCGTCTCCTGAGAAGCCAGTGTGTCTCTAGGATTGATAGAGGGAATATTCGTCCTCTGAGAAGCCAGTGTTTCTCCGGGATTGACAAAGGGAATATGAGGACGACTAGCCGTGTCGGCCTTCTGCAGCACTGGCCGTTCGCAGATACACTCGTTCCCGATCCCCAAGTCCCAGTTCGCGAGTTCCTCGATCAACCCCTTCACCTCACGATGAACACGAGTAGGATGGTCTTTCGCCTTGCCGTCCTCGCAGCTACACGGAGTCATCGCCTGTGGATCATCAGCGGCCGACTCCGCAAGTTTCCCGAAGTTGTCCTCATTACTGGTGGTTTTCGGTGGAACCGCCGCGGCGAGAACAGCTGTAAGCGATGTGAGGTAGTAGAAGAGATGTTTCATCTTGAAATCGTTCTTCTTTCAAAAACCTCAGACGTGGATAGTGTAGAAAGATATGTATTGGTGTATGAGTTGTTGGGTTTTGTTGCTGTTGCTGATGCTGTTGCTGATGCTGATGCTGATGCTGATGCTGATGCTGATGCTGATGCTGATGCTGATGCTGATGCTGATGCTGATGCTGATGCTGTTGCTAGTGTCTGCTGTTATGTTGCTGTTTTTGTCACTGGGGTTTTTTTCTTTCTTTTTTTTGCCGTCACCAGTAGTAGACAATCGAGGTGTGTGTTGTTTGTTCTCGTTGTGATCAAAAGATGATCGAGAGTGTGCTTTAGCGAAGGGGCCTTGCTATTTAAAATATTTCTGGCATAGCTATTCTCCTCAGTCACAAGCTGCTCGACAAGAAAAGGCGAGTCATTCAACTTCCCATCAACCTTTGCAGTCGGTCGTAGACAAGCGAATTTTCAACTAGACACTATAATTGCGTGATAATCCTGAAGAGATTTTGAATGAATCGCGGAAAGTTCCTTGTCACAACAGCATTGCCTTGCAAGGTCTCTCGTCAGCAATATTTTGTGTCAGGTCGACTTCACGGACATTTTCAATGGGTCCCGCTCCTCGGCGATTAGATCAATCATTTCTCGCCTGACCTTGTTTCAACGGCAGATGGCTGGTTAGTTCCGGCATGACTCCTCTCAAATCGGCGGAAATGCCCGGCTCATTCTTGGAGGCATCCCCTTGCCCAAATCTGCATGCAAGGCCCTCGCGCCTTATTTCTACTATTACAGGGACTTTCACGGCACAGCCCCGAGATGTATGCATGACACGGAGAAAAGAGTATGATAAGGGCCTGGCGATCGACAATATAGGCAGGGGTACCTCTTCGTGGCTGAATCGTCCAACGTCAAGGAGGTTTCTGAGCTATCACACAAATTTAGTGCCTTGTGTGAGTAGCCTCCCTGTGAGATTTTTTTCGACTGCCCCCAACAATGAACATCATCACCGGTCCAGGCGCGAGTCCTTACTCGCTCGCTCTGATGATATGCATCCAGGGGCAGTGCGGGCTTCACCTTCTCTGGCAAAAAGTGAATATTGACTGCTACACATGGATTTTGATGTGGGGGTTCGTTCACTTCACTTGGATCATGCATGGCTTCTCTGCTGATGGCAAAAGGATTCATGTATCGGATCATTCATCTGTACGGATCAAGATGGGGGGGTTACATGTAGAAAATCTGTCTCTAATTACAAATGGCCAACTACGCGCAAACCGGATACTTTGCAAACAGCACGCCCGTCTCACCCGCCGCCCCTCCCGAATAGCTCTTCGACAAGGCCGCGCAATGCTCCGAGTGATAGTAATTCACCGTGTAAGCATCTACCTTCATGCCGGGGTTGAGCAACGCCCGATGCAGCCTCTTCCACGTGTAGACGCAATGCGACATGTGCATCTCCCAGGTGCTCGTAAAGTTGTGGTAGTGGCCGCTGCGGACCTCGTCGACGGTGAGGTTCCTGCCGTCCGCCTCGTAATACCAATCAGTCCTGCCCCGGTACATGTCCTCGGCGTCGTCGATGTCGTCTTGGGTATAGCAGCCTTCTGGAAGCCAGGTGAGGACGGCCATTTGGAAGAAGCAGCCTCGGGCCTCGGCCTCGGCGGGTGAGTTGCCGCAGTCTCCGTTGTACCAGTGAAGCGGGAGGCCTGTCCGTTCATCGATGCCCTGCTGGACCTCCGGCAGCCCTCGATAGGCGGCTTGGCTCGTCGTGTTGGAGGTCATGTCGGCGGCGATGGATGCCAATGACAGAAGAGTCACGAGAACGAGGAGGCCAGACAGAAGCCAGCGCTCCCAGAAAATGTTTTGGCTTCTGCACTGCGCAGCGTTGGCGCTGATGAGGCTCGTCATCGTCTTCGTGATGATGTCTTTCTTGCGTATTCTTTGGACCCTGGGATTCTGGGGCTCGCGAGCGGGTAGATGATTTGGAAGCAATCTGAGGAAAGAGGTCAAAAAATAAAATGAAATTTTTACCAATTCGGTTTGAGGGAAGAGAGCGGGGCCAAAAGAAGGGCCCGAAAGCACTAGATTAGTGACAGTGGAACTGATTGAAAAAGACAAATGTGACATCATGTTGGACGCTGGCCCTTGTTCTTCATTATGTTGGGGCTCAATACCCTGCTTTCTCCCTCTTTAACGGACTACATATACCCCTTATTAGAGAGCTCTAACCCCTGTGGTTACGGGATCGCGGATCGCGGGCCGTGTTATCGATCCCCTCGTGATGCTTGAAGCATCGCATCACCGTTTTTCTCCTCCTAGAGCAGCCAGATATAGCAGCCAAACCTTGGGAAGAGCCTGTAGCAGCTGTAGTTTAAAGGTATTAATAACAAAATTTTCCCATGCCTCTTTTTTTTTTTTTTTTTTAATTGATGCATGAAATAATATAAACCTTTCAGATTTGTGGCGCTGGAAAGTTGCCGGTTGACGAGAACGGCCACCCACACGCACGAGTCAGAACACACTTATCAATCTTCCACGCTCAAGATCGTGATGCTTAAAGCATCGCATCACCGTTTTTCTCCTCCTAGAGCAGCTAGATATAGCAGCCAAACCTTGGGAAGAGCCTGTAGCAGTTATAGTTAGGTATTAATAATAAAATTTTCCCACGCCTCTTTTTTTTTTTTTTTTAATATATAAAATAATATTAATAAACCTTTCAGATTTGTGGCGCTGGAAAGTTGCCGGTTGCCGAGAACGGCCACCCACACGCACGAGTCAGAACACACTTATCAATCTTCCACGCTCAAGATACGATACGCTGGCCGTCCGTGTGTCCTTCGACAAGTCAAGACCCGAGGCCCGAAAGCCGAAAGAAGCGGTCCGATCAATGCAACGAGATGAGACCTGGTCCCCTTTCGTTGTGTGTGTGTACATAAGTGGTCAAGCAGGGGTTACTCGTGCTGCGCCCCGCTTTTTTACCTCTCGATTCCCTCGTCATCATGACGGGCCGGCCGCATTGACATAAATGGCCACATTATCTTAATACGGAATGTGGCCCGTTGTGCCAATGTGGTCCATTATAGATGGGGTGGGTGTGATCCGAATCGCCGCAGTCCTGTAAAAACTAGCGCACTTATTAAGACTAGAGCGCGCTAAAACAATTGGCGCGCTCGTTTTAACTGCGCTAGTGGTACACCCCACTGTACATGTAGAAACACGCACGATGCAAGGCCCCGGCCTCCCCGGGCGCACCATGCCCTAGGGCCAGGTCCACGTGACACCGGCGAGCCACTGGCTATCCGACTCGCACGCATAACGCACTAAAGGGAACTTTGCTTTTACACTGAGTGAGCTAATAACAGATCTTTCCGTGGCTTAGCATAGCACTAAGAAAGGAGTGCCTTGAATTACATGCATTTTACTAGGACTATACATAGTATCTCTTACTAGTGTAAATACCCCTATAGCATTCCTGATAGCTTTACTAATGTACTATAGACACTGCATAAGAGCTAGTCCTTGCAAAATCGTTCATGTAGGGGTTGGGTTAGACTGTAGTGTTACGTGCATTGTACATTATCTCCTCCGTTATTATGATGTAACCTCTGGTGGTGCCGCACTCGTGCGAGGAAATCGAGGGCCAGCAAAGTGGGGCATGGCACGAGTAATTCTCAGAGGGTTTTTCTTTATTAGTGTGGGTTTTTTTTTCCACATATATCCGAGAGATGCTGGTTATATCTGGCCATGTGACGATTGACTAACTTTCCGATATCTCCTATATAGCTACGATCTCTCCAGAACTAATCGAGTTGGGTGGATCGCGAAAAGCTCGTGCTTGTAGCTTTTCACCCACTCGGGAGGGTATTCGCTGGTCGCTCGCATCGCTCGCTCTCTGTGGACTTCCGTGGTTCTCCCCTCTCTCATTCATCTTCCATCTTCATCTCAGTTGTTGTCATGGTGGTTCAAATGCGGCGATCGCTGCGATCGAAATTCGTGCCCGTGTCCTGCGCCGTGACAGTCCGATTGGGACGTAGGGTAGCGATTTTCTTTCTTGTCCATGACTGGGGATCAACCCGCGCATGGTAGGTACCCTTTCCGCCAGCTGTACGCTGTATGTACGGCGCGCGGGCTGTGTCTGCCTCCTTTCGCATCCCTTCACGGCACTCATGTGCAAGACTGAAACAACGACCGGCGGCGATGATTACACTACTCACGGAGGTGGTGGGGTTGGGAAGGCGGCGAGGTGGGACGGGACGATCGGGACGGGACGGCGTTGATGTGGAGTTTCACATCAAAGTTCGGCAGTATCAAGAAGCAGGAGTATCACACCGACAACGGAGGGCAACATTTGACCCGCTCAGTCTCATAAGGAAAATGCACTTGGTCTCATCTGCCTCTTCCCGCATGCTGCTGAATCACGCGGATGCCGACGTCAACTCGAGTTACACTCCCGGACACGTCGAATTGCACCTCACACATTCTCAATGACTCCCGTGACTACGCGTGGCGCGGAGCATGCAACTTCTTTTCACCATTCTCTGGTTCGTTTCAAGTGTGCTCCCTCCTCAAAAGGGGCTCAACACGATCCTCCTCCTCCTCCTCCTCCTCCTCCTCTCGCCCACGCTGCCCCCAGATATCACGACTCACAAACATCTGTGAAACATGTTTCTCTCATAAATTTCCCAATCAGGGCAGGGCAAACTATGTCCACGTCATTTTCATCACAAGTGGCTTTCTGTCTTTGGTACTACTCGAAGCTCAACTCCCCCTGAACCCTGCTGCTTCTTCGCAGTCGTGACTCTGTCAACGGTCGTGGCCCACGTACGGACTAGGCCATGTCGCTGATGAAACGAAAGAATTGGAAGAAGAGTTAACTCTACGCAAACCTGTGGTGTCACCAACAACCCGTCCGTCTGACCGAGCAAGGCGGGATAAACGGCCGGGACCTCAGGCAGAAGAGGGGGTGGTGGACGAATGCAAAGCTGAGGGGCAAGGCCAGAAAGTGCATGAGCCGTGTCATCTAGCCGTATGCAAGAGGCAAATGTTGAGCCGTAAGAGACAAATCTTCGCCAAGATCACCCACGACATCGCAGATGAATGGATGTGTTGACATGTTTAGGAAGTGGGTAGCGTCATCCGCGTCTCCCAATCCAGCGGACCGGAGAAGGGGGGGAGGGGGGGGGGGGGCGGGCATTGATCATCGGCAACTTGGCAATCGTCAAGTCGAACTGCCGATCACAAGAAGGTGACGACTCGTCGGAGACATATCTCAGGAATGTCTTGGTTGGCCCGAAATATCCTCGAATCTGGTTGCCCTCCCCCATCTCTTTATCCACCAGGATAGCCTTCGATGTCGCATACAGTCGTCATCATTCGAAAACCCCACGCCCGTCGGCCCGTTTGTGCTTGTGCTTGGCTTGCGCCGTCTTCAAAAACCCCGGAAAACCGACCCCACACGCCGTGGCTTCAATATTGGATTCAAACTAGCCGTCGATCTTAGCTTGGCACAAAAAGCAAAGGCCAAAACGCCTCCTTCTCCCAAGTGGCGTTCTTCCAAACTCCTGTTCATCGTCGGTGCCCAATCGCAAAAGTTCGAACCGTCGATCAAAAAGACCAGCTGTTTCTGCTGCTCTCCCCTGAAGCTGGGACGAAACGACCACATCACAAGAGATGTGGTGCCACGACCCAAGATGCCGCTGATTCACCGATTTTGACAGGATGCGGTGCTCTCGTGTTTCTTCCCACAAGCTACCAGCCTAGTGCGACGCAATGAATTCTAGATCCGAGGTTTCCGAACACATAGTTGATCGGCAGACGAGCTTCTTGGGAGAGATCCAAACCTTGTTCATGAACAGTGTGAATGTCCCAAAAAGGGGGGGGGAAGAGAAAACGAGAAGAGAAACGATAAATGCGCGAACCCCTCCGGATCATTGCTAACTAACTACGCTAGGGCTGCCCGCCCATGCCGTGTTACCACCGAAGGAGCTTTTTCTTTTTTTACCCCTCGCGGCTCGGGGCGCAGATTGTCCATCAGGTTTCCCATGTCGCAGCGTGGGGGTTTTTTTTCCCCCTAAGCTTTCTCGAAATTCTGATTGGTGAACATACGAGCAAATGAGAGGGGGCGCTTTTTTCATGAAAGTCCGCTCACCTCTTGGCACAATACTATCTCCCACACCTCAAATCTCACATCGACAACGTTCAACGAACGTTGAAACGTTGTTCAACGCCACAAAATTGGTTTCGTGCCAGGGAATATGCAGTACATCGTTGGAATTCTCCTAGCCTCGCGCCTCGGCAATCGAAATCCCCCTTCCTCCACTCGTATGTACATACTCTTGGTGGCCAACAAGATTTCGTGCATTTCTGTCGGTCGACTCCTGTTCGCTTCGACTAGTAAAGCATCCCACCACTTTGCATTAGCTTAGACCCATTTTCCTGCACGCTATCCGACGAGGTCGCATGGATAGGAATGGGAAGGCTGGGGGAAACGACGCCCTTGACCCCCCGATGGGCCGCGTAATTTGGCGGGCCATCCCGCTCCTCTCAAAAACTGAGACGTTGAGACGCCAGGAATGCGAATTGCAGATGGTGGAATTGGCCCAATCAAGCATCAAGCAAACCTATGTACGCACCAACCTTTACAATTAGCCTATTCAATTAGCTGCTCCCTCCCTTCCCATCGGCACCCACGATATGACCACCTCTGCCCCCACCCCCCTCCAAAGTATGGGAACGCTTTGTTAGTTATATTCCTTCTCAGTGCTCGTCTCTTGACGTGGTTCTACGCGCTTCGTCACCGCCATTCATCGCCCTTCGTCCTTCTTCCTTCTCCAGCATCCTTCTTTGCTCCACACCCACATGAACTGAACAAGGTTGAGCCGTTGGTCTCGCTCCCGGGGGGTTTGAGCTGGGCCCATTATTCGGACTAGCGAAGGATGTGCGGGTATCAAAAGGTAGTAGCCCGTCAAGGAAGGAAGAAGAAATCCTGCCTCGATTCTACATAAATTGTCGACGAAACCCGTGTATCTCAATCGTTCCTTCTCTCGAACGTCACACTCATCGTACAGTTGCGTTGACCGAGTCGACAAGGTGGATTGTATCGTCTTTTGAACATCCTTTATCCTCCCCGTCTTGAGTCGTCTCGGTGAATGGGCCTACCTACTTGGGTGTATATAAATATGGTGAGCTAAGCTGCTGGAGTCAAGTCTGCTCGCATTGCCCGCCCACTCACCCACAGAGGGAAAAAAAAAAAAAAAACTCATCACACAGACCAGCATGGCGGTTCACAATCTGCTGTCTGCCCTGTCTTGGGAGCAGATTTTAACCATAGCTGGTGTTATTTGGCTCTTTTATGCCGTCGTCCTCGCAATACAGAGACTGTATCTCAGTCCTATTGCTCATATTCCTGGACCGAGGCTCGCGGCATTGACCCAATACTATGAATTCTACTACGACATCATTCTCGGCGGCCAGTATACATTCAAGATCCTGGAAATGCACAAGAAGTACGGCTCCGTAGTTCGGATCAGTCCCTGGGAGATACATGTGGGAGAACATGACTTTCATGATGAGCTGTATGGAGGGCCCACGAGACCGCGGGACAAGTGGCATTTCTGGGCCAAGCAAGTTAGTAAATTTTTTTTTTTTTTTCCTTTTTCGCTTGTCACGTCTAGTCTTTTGTGAATCGTATGCTAACATGGTTCGTCAAGTTCGGAGCCCCGAGTAAGCCGTTGAGAATTCACAAAAAGACCACACGTCACGCGACGTTTTCCCCTAACACTCTACACAGATAGCGCGCTCGCAACGTTAGACCACGAGCATCATAAACTTCGAAGATCGGCCCTAAATCCGTTCTTCTCCACACAAAGTGTCCGAAACCTGCAGTCCGTCATCGAAGAGCGTGTCGACAGACTTCTAGAGGCCCTGTACAAGTTTGCAGCTACTCAAGACAGGCGGCCTCTTGACATCTTGTACCCCTTCTCGGCTTTTACGAACGGTGAGTTTCCCTGGTGAAGAGTCCACACCCGTCCCGCGCCCCGGTACTGAACCAACTTTGGCAGATGTCATCAACGAATACGCCTTTGCACGGAGTGATCATCTCAGTATGACGAATTGCCCTTCCGCGTTATCAGCGAGGCCGGGAGTCTAACCGATACGATCAATATAGTTGAGAAGCCAGACTTCGGCGCCGAGGTTACCAATAACTTGTTGATTGGAACCCATCTAGGGCCGTTGATCAAGCACGCAAACTGGGCCCTAACTCTGGTAAATGCATTGCCAGAATCCTTTTCTGGTCGCTGGATTCCCGGTACGCACTGGCCCCTTGACCCACTATTCATCTTCCTTTTGCTCTCTGGTATTGATCGTTATTCACAGGCTGGTCAGGGTGGCTGAAGATGAAGAATGACATTGTCGACCAAATCAGTACGATCAAAGCAACGGAAAACACTGGAAAATGGCAACTTGACGTGAACCATCCTACCATCTTCCACGAAATGCTCTCATCCAAAGTGTTACCAGATCACGAGAAGACGCCGGCCCGGCTTGCTCAGGAGGGGCAGATCCTGGTGCAGGGCGGCACTCTCACTACATCCTGGACTCTGTCATTAGCCACGTTTCATCTTCTGCATCGTCCTTGCGCGTTGAAAAAACTGCGAGATGAGCTGTTCGAGGCCATCCCAGATCCAAACGAAGTCGTGTCCCTAGCCAAGCTGGAATCATTGCCTTTTCTTCGGGCTGTGGTCAAAGAATCTTTGCGACATGGCATCGGGACCAGTGGTAGGTTGTCCCGGATTGCCCGTGACGAATCTTACGTCGTGCATGACTGTGAGAATATGAAGGATTGGCATATCCCCCCCAATTCAGTCGTCAGTATGAGCCCGTACAAGACCATCATGGATGAGTTGATTTTTCCAGACCCAACAGGCTTCCATCCTGAACGCTGGCTGAAAGATGGAGAGCGACTTGAGAAATACTTGACAGTATTCGGAGGTGGCACAAGAAGCTGTTTAGGAATGGCTCTTGCCAACGCTGAGCTGCATCTTGCAATCGCCAAGCTCTTCCGCAGATGGGGAAGTGGAGGAGCCTTCGAAGGTGACCTTGATGGCGATCGTCGTCCGGGGGATGTTGGAATTTTGAGAATATTCAACACGACAACTCGAGATTGTCAGATGGCCTCGGACTACTTCATTCCTCTTCCTTTCAAGGTAAGGAGACATGGTTCCCACTGAGAAACTTGGTCGCCCTCCGGTCTCTAATTCGATAGTAGGGCTCGAAAGGTGTTCGGCTTGTCCTTGATCTTGTCTAAGCATGTCGGCGTAAATGGAACAGGCACGAAGGGTCGGGTCGCTCGCAACACAGCCGGAGCTTTTTTTATCCTTTATCGTGTTGTTTATTGCCTGGAATTACAAGGCAGCAGGTGTCCATGCACATTTTACGTGCCGGAGAGGTGTCGTGGTCACAAGCCGTTCGCGGATGGCATGTCAAATTGTCTCCTTTGCAATCCAATATAGCTTTTGACAAAATGAGAACTAGTCATCATTACCACACACGGGTGCAGGCTTGCAATGCAGGCTTGCAATTTGAAGCTACCGACACGCGTTGGGAAAAAAAAAAGGAGGCACACGTACCCCAAGATGACTGCCGTCAATGCGTGCCTCTATTATCATCACCAAGAATTCGCAGGCGGTTCTTTGCCGAGCACCGAGTACCGAGCACCGAGTACCGAGCATCGAGCACCGAGCAAACTAGGCGCGCGCCAGTCTCGGATAGACGACTTGCCGGGCTTGGACTGAGGGAGGTCTCCTTGATGGTGATGTGTGCGGAATACTCGGTGACTCCCACTCCGTAGTGAAGCGCAATCAATGCTCCAGAACAACCAACCCACCCCTGGGCTGTCTGCAGGGGCTTTGTGGGGGGAACAGGGGACGGACGGGATGTTTAAATTAATAATCCGTACTTGTAAGACACGACACCTGGTTCGTCATTGTGGGTACCAGGCATCTCGACTTGTGCTGCTGGCCGCGTTTGCCACCGGTGCCACGCTTGAGCAACTTTTGCTTTCTGTCCCGTCAATGGCACTGTGAAGACTTCGTTCTGCCCGATACCCATGGTACCCTGTTCCCGAGAGCCCGCAATCCACACGACGTACGAAGCTGTAAAAGCCAGGCTGTCGAAGTCAAGCTGTCGAAGCCAAGTTGCCCACAACCCACAATGGCTGCAGTTGACCCTGCAACGAGGAGGAAAGTCCTGAAGGTGATTGTCGTGTCGCTGTTACTGGACCTGGTAAGCCGATGGTCTCATCGATGATGTACTTTGCTTCTCTGATGCCAAGACCAGATTTCCTTCACTTTCATTCTTCCGCTTTTTCCCAAACTTCTAGAATTCTATCGAGACCGCGAGGCGCCATCCTTGACCGTGGGCGGACCCCCAACCCTGCTGCAGCAAGTCCTCGGGGGGCTGAACCGATACAAAGCCTCGTTTTCGCGACCCATCGATTCGCGCTATGATATCGTTCTACTTGGCGGAGCCATGGGTTCGTTGTTCTCGTACGCTCATGCCAGCATCCACGTCCAGTCAAAAGAGGCAGCCATGGCGCTACAGAACTGACCAGGTCTTCTAGGTTGTTGCAGGCGATTGCATCCCCGCTCATTGGCCGACTATCCGATCGATACGGCCGACGTACCGCGCTCCTGACTTCGATGTGTGGGAATGTGCTCTCCGTCTTGCTCTGGGTCGCTGCGGTTGACTTCCGGACCTTCGTCGCAAGTCGCGTGGTAGGCGGCCTTTCCGAGGGCAATATCCAGCTGTCGACTGCCATGGCGAGCGACATATCTGATGAGTCTTCGCGGGGCTCTACCATGGCCATAATCGGAGCATGCTTCTCCATTGCCTTTACGTTCGGCCCAGGACTGGGGGCTTGGCTGAGTACCAGGTCCTTCGTGGCTGCCAACCCCTTCGCCACCGCCGCAGCTTTCAGTCTCGTTCTCATCGTCACTGAAACAATCTATCTGTACTTCAGGCTCCCGGAGACGCTGCCATCTTTGACACGGAAGGGCGACCAAGGCGCCAAGAAAACGGCCAAGACCGCAGAGAAGCCCGCTCGGAGAACCAACTCGCATTTTCTGCTCAACGCAGTGCATTTCCTCTTCTTGCTCTTCTTCTCCGGCATGGAAAGCTCCCTTTCCTTCATGACATATGAGCTCTTCACTTTCACGTCGGGCAAGAACGGCAGACTTCTGGGGTACATCGGCCTTGTGGCGTCTGTTCTCCAAGGCGGCGTTACCCGGCGATTACCTCCACTGCTGTCTGTGCGAATCGGGGTGCTTTCTTGTCTGACGGCCTTCTATCTCCTGGGCCGTGTAAGCACCATTGGTGGGCTGTACGCCGCGGCAACCTGCCTTGCCATGACCTCTGCCACGGTGGTCACGGGGTTGAACGCCCTGAGCAGCTTTGAGGCCCAGGAAGATGAACGCGGTGCCAAACTGGGCATCCTGCGAAGCTGGGGACAGCTTGGTCGGGGCTTGGGCCCGGTTCTGTTCACCAGCGTGTACTGGTGGGCTGGCAGAGAGTATGCGTATAATATGGGAGCGACGGGTATCGCCTTGGTTTCGGCAGCTGTGATCGTGGGACTCAAGACACCAGCGGGGTCCATCAAAGCTGCGGTTGGCGGTAAGGCTAATGGCAAACATCAGTAATGAATTCGGCACACTCGCTTGGAAAGCCATTCGTTAACGAAGCGAGGTTTGAGGCACGCTGTACGGCAAATAAACTCTATACAAGGGAAAAATACTACTTCGAGCCCACTGGATCAAACCATACATGGGAGCAGGTTAAATAATAACAACCCACTGTGATGAGCAATTTGAGGGGCATGTTCTGGAAAGCTGGGATCGTGCATAAAAAATACATTGAATTCTCCATGCGCCCTTGTAGTATTGATATTCTGTGTTGTACGTCGCAAAGAGCCCGCACCCGGATTTGCACCAGGATCCTTGGCTGTCGCCGATTTACTAGGAGAGCAACCAGTTGCTATTCACTCCATACGGGCGTGTGTGTTGAGCGCTCGGCTATGTTCCCAGTGGACGCTGAGGTTGGGAAAGAAGCGTGATTATTGTGCGCTATGTGTGTTTGTGTGCGTACATGTATGGGTGGTATAGCTAGTGATTTGAGGTGGACGATTCATGGTCGTGGCTGTGAACCAATCCGAAGGTGAGGTGAGGTGAGGTGAGGACCAATGGCATCGACGACCTCACTTTTGTTTTGGTCGAGTCCGTGGTTTCTGCCGTGCCCGGAGTGATTACGGGCCACGCATGGAGATTGATTGATTTTGATATTTCACACTGGAATTTGAGTTGCGAACGCAGCGCAGGGAAGAGAGGTTCCGATGCCGGGGAGGCAGGCAGGCAGGCAGGCAGGCAGGCAGGCAGGCAGGCAGGCAGGCAGGCAGGCAGGCAGGCATGACGAAATGAAATCTCGCCGATGACTCAAGTGTGAGTGAGGCGCTAGTCGCAATCATCAAGGGCAAGTGCTTTTGATGGTGAATTTTACGAAAACCAAGGAACAGTGGCAGGCAATGATACTGTGAGACAGACCAAGTCAGTGTGGTCTGGCCTCAGTTGTGCAGATTTTCTGATTTGTCAATATGCTCAAGCAAAATAATCGATGCAAGTATGGAACCTATTCCCACCTACCTATGTAGTATGCAGAACTGCTAGATCGGATCTGCCGTGAGATGACAACATCTGCAACGAAAACAAAACAAACGAAGCTCTGCTGCGGTGCGGTGGCGACGACGGATGGTGGGGCATGACGTTTGAGGGGCAAACCCTGACCCTGCGTGCGATCCAGCAACAACAAATAAGGAGCTTCAGAAGCGCAAGAGTCTAGCTGGCTGGTCGCAGGTCGCAATTAAAAAAACCGACATTGACGATTAGAAAGATTCTACGGACTACGCCCCTCATCATAGACAATGAGACATGGTCGAATCATCTGCAGGCACCTTGCGATAGACACAACGATCATTTGTCGTGACTCATGCCGGAGAGAGCCCAAGGACTTGACTGGATGCGGCGCGGCCAGTTCTACACATCTTGTCCTGGTAATTTTTTTTTCCCTCCCTCTTTCTTGCTTTGGGCTGTCTGTGGAGGAGGGGTTGGTTGGGCAGGCAAAGCTCCGTGAACCAGTGAAAACTGATAGGAGTGGTCTGCTTTGCAAAAGTTTTCTGGGTCGCCGTCAATTTTTCTTTCTCCCTCTCCCAGATCCAGCTTCGTCTCCACTTTGTACCTCCTATCAGATAGCATGTACTTCGTACCTCTCTGCATATTCGCGCCAGCCCCAACCAAGTTGAGGCGTTTTGATGGGCGTTGCGACAGCTTTACTGAGGTCGAGTAAAAGGCTCATGATGGGGCTGAACTTGATGATCGAGCATCTGTATCTTCAGCATCTCTACTGAACCATTCAGACTCTCACGAAACCTATGCCATATGCCATGCATGGCCAGGTGAACTGGTACGGCACGACTCCTTGGTACATGGTACATGGAAAGCAATGAACCAAGTCAGCTCTTTTGATTGGCTTGCGCCACGCACAACCGGCGCTAAGACGAAGAAGAAAATCCTGCAAGTGAGTGCGAGGCAGGGGAGAAAAACCTCTGGCTTGTTAGGGCTGGGCCGGTCCCCGGTCACAGAGGTTCAGTCTGGTTGCCCCGCGCCGTAGCCAGCACACACACACCAGACAACTCCACCCCCTCCGCTCGCCTTTTTAAGTCCTCTTCTCCCACCACCACTTTGCGAATTTTTCTCTCTTTTCGCTCTTCGTCTCGCATACCCGGTTCAAGCATCCGATCTGCGAATTTGTACGTTGGCCTTCATCACTATTCCATATCATCACTAATGTTGTCGATGGTGATGTGACACAACGCAACAGTGACTAACTTGATTGACAGTATCCTCCGTCAACCCAACTCACAATACCAAAACCTTCACATCCTTCACTCCGCCAAGATGGGTAAGGACGAAAAGACTCACATCAACGTGGTCGTTATCGTAAGTTTACTTTGACCTGTATCATTCGATGTATCGGATAACAGTTGCTAACTTGTCTGCTAACAGGGGTACGTACTGCGAAATATCACTCGCCGTTGCCGAAATTGACGTACTGACTGAAGCGTAGCCACGTCGACTCTGGCAAGTCTACCACCACCGGTCACTTGATTTACCAGTGCGGTGGAATTGACAAGCGTACCATCGAGAAGTTCGAGAAGGTAAGATATTCTTCTTTCACTTCACGCATAATATGTGATGTTCACTCGTTGCAATGCGAGCCTGCCTTGTGTGTCGCTTTGCAACCTTGGTGGGCAAGCAAGCATCTGCCCCTCTTTTCGCCCGCGATACGAATTTTTTTTTTTTTTTTCGGTCGCGGGGCTCAGTCTGACTTTTGGTGGGGCACCTCTCTACCCGTCACTGGTCTAAGCTAGAGACGCAAACGAGAGAGACATGACATGGGATTCGCGTGGCCTCCCAAAAAAAACTGTGATGACAAATCACTGACTTGCCTTCGCTCTATAGGAAGCCGCCGAACTCGGAAAGGGTTCTTTCAAATATGCGTGGGTTCTTGACAAGCTCAAGGCCGAGCGTGAGCGTGGTATCACCATCGACATTGCCCTCTGGAAGTTCGAGACTCCCAAGTACTATGTCACCGTCATTGGTAAGCCTTGGTCGACACACTAGACTCTTATCAACCCGATCTGTATCATTAACGTGCATCTTTTAGACGCTCCCGGTCACCGTGATTTCATCAAGAACATGATTACTGGTACTTCCCAGGCTGACTGCGCTATCCTGATTATCGCTGCCGGTACTGGTGAGTTCGAGGCCGGTATCTCCAAGGATGGCCAGACTCGTGAGCACGCTTTGCTCGCTTACACCCTAGGTGTCAAGCAGCTCATCGTTGCCATCAACAAGATGGACACCACCAAGTGGTCCGAGGCCCGTTACCAGGAAATCATCAAGGAGACTTCCAACTTCATCAAGAAGGTCGGCTACAACCCCAAGAATGTTTGCTTCGTCCCCATCTCCGGTTTCAACGGTGACAACATGTTGACCGCCTCCACCAACTGCCCCTGGTACAAGGGTTGGGAAAAGGAGACCAAGGCTGGCAAGTCCACCGGAAAGACCTTGCTCGAGGCCATTGACTCCATTGAGCCCCCCAAGCGTCCCACCGACAAGCCCCTCCGTCTTCCCCTCCAGGATGTGTACAAGATTGGTGGTATTGGAACTGTTCCTGTCGGCCGTATCGAGACTGGTGTCCTCAAGCCCGGTATGGTCGTCACCTTTGCTCCTGCCAACGTCACCACTGAAGTCAAGTCCGTTGAAATGCACCACGAGCAGCTCGCTGAGGGCAACCCTGGTGACAACGTCGGCTTCAACGTGAAGAACGTCTCCGTCAAGGATATCCGCCGTGGCAACGTTTGTGGTGACTCCAAGAACGACCCCCCCATGGGTGCCGCTTCTTTTGATGCCCAGGTCATCGTTCTCAACCACCCCGGTCAGGTCGGTGCTGGTTACGCTCCCGTCCTCGATTGCCACACCGCCCACATTGCCTGCAAGTTTGCCGAGATTCGCGAGAAGATTGACCGACGTACCGGTAAGGCTGTCGAAGACGCCCCCAAGTTCATCAAGTCTGGTGATTCCGCCATTGTCAAGATGGTTCCCTCCAAGCCCATGTGTGTCGAGGCTTTCACCGACTACCCCCCTCTGGGTCGTTTCGCCGTCCGTGACATGCGTCAGACCGTCGCTGTCGGTGTCATCAAGTCCGTCGAGAAGGCAGCTGCCACTTCCGGCAAGGTCACCAAGTCCGCTGCCAAGGCTGGCAAGAAATAAACGACACAATAAGTCGTTGAGTTCTTGTGGTGTATACGCGGCTGGATTCCGGGACTTAATGTTGTCTTTTCACTTCTACGACGAAATGAACTACTTTGCTATGGACAAGCAACTCGGCTATTTGTCTAGGGGGCACACGTAATGAGAAACAGGGTTTTATGGTTTTCATGATGTGCTAGGAAGTAAAAAAATTTAGAGAGTAGAAGTGATTCCAATGAACAAAAAAATTGGTCGATGTTGTTATTTGCCTACGCCTGTGTGATGTAACATAATGTCGCTTGACGCAAAGGGTCCATCCATCCGGTGAGTTGGTGCCGTCACGTTTGAAGTGGGCAAGTCTCCATAACTCGAAGTTATCGTCAAGTCAACCGCACGCGCATCTGTACCATCCGTCTCTACCATTCGTCAGCAGGCGTCGATTTTTTTTTTTGTTTCTATCGGCTATGATACACTAATGTACAGTAAGGAGATACTCAAGCTTGCTCATTAAGTCTTGTCCGAAGACACATCTACCGCAGGAAAGTGAGGCGTGGACGACCACCCATGGTCTTCACCTTCCCGGACGCCATCCTCGACATCTGGTTCCGCAGCATCCTCGCCTGTCTTGGAACCAGATACTTCCACATGATGCCGAGCATCATCATGGTTCTTGTCCAACCCATCAACATCATCTTCCTCTGCTCCTGGTCCTGGTCCGGACGTGTCCTCCTCCGTATCCATCATGTCCCAGCTGAACTGTTCATGGGACCTCTCCTGCATGAGCTTGTAGCCCTCGTCCCAAGAGAAATGGGCCCCGGACGCAGTCTCCCCCACTAGCTTCAAGAATCCCGCGAGCTTCCCATGTGCAGCGATGCTGCTGTCGTCTTGATGCGTCCCTGCTACGAGAGACAATCTCTGCTGCTGGCCTCCGTGATGGCCTGCCTCGATGCTGCTGTACCGAAGGGTGTGACCTTGCCACTCCACGTCGATGCTCTGGTGGATCTCCAAGCCCATGAACATGTATGCAACATCTGTGGTCTCATCCAGGGGAGCGGCGCTGCTTCCGGCGGACAACCACTTGTTGGGGATGGAGAACATGGTCCGGCTCGGGGTGCGGAGCTCGCCTTGCAGTAGATTGAACTGAGACGCGTTCAGGAAATTCTGCAGCGACGCATGGCCGCTGTCGAGTGGGAGGAGGCGTGTTTGGGTGAGACGGACGTCTACGCTCTCGCCTGGAAGGAGTATGTCTGTTTGACGCCAGGGGATGACTGCTTCGAGGACGGCCGTGTCGGGGAGAGAGAAGCTTGACAGGTCGGTGAATGGGTTGACTGGCATGCGGAGGCGAACCTGGGGGGTTGCGATGCTGCTTGAACTTTTGGCCGAGTCGTCTGACGCGAAGTGGAGGACGATTGCTGTTTTCTGGGCACTAGAGATTTCGGCATCGGCCGTGACGAGAGTAAGGGCTGCGGGATGCGGGACGCGAGGTGAGAGAATTCGTCTGGTTTTGCCTGACCTGACGGCCCGAACACTCGGCTCAGTGTGTAGAATATGGCCAAATGTGGCTACGACTTCGGCACGTTCGTCCGCGGCCACGGCTTCTGGCTGTGCCACGGCAACGCTCTCGGACAAGTCGAGAGCACGTTTCATCATGTCGACGGGTCTACCGATGGGGTTGACATGTCGGTGCCACTGTCGCAGCTTGTCTCTCCATGACATGCCTCGCTTTTCTCGCTGGTGGGTCAGGAAGAGGCTTTTCTTGGACTTGGAGTACTTCGTCCCTGGTATGACGTGAACTTGTGTGGTATGCGGCGCAGTTTGTCTGCCAACTAGTAACCTCAGAACAATATCGGCAGGGCCTTCTACCTGCCCAGTCGACAGGTCGGATTCAGCTAGCCATGAGATACAGAGCTCCTAAGAACATCGAGAGTTAGCTCACTGCACACCAGTCAATCTTCCATGTCGGATAAGCCGTACTGAACGCTCTGAATCATACTGCAAGGCCGTGTTGGTAATTCTCGCTAGTTCGTCCAGCACTGGCTCAGTGAGATTCTCTGATTCGACCTGCTCCACGGATGTAGTTTGCGACTTGATTGTTTGAACAATCTCATCCAAGCGGTTCAGTATCGTGGTGACGGTGGACTTTGCAGTGTAGATGCCGAGCTTGCATTCTTCAGGCCGGGTGCTTATGCGTTCGGCGTTGTTCGACCTGTCTAGAAAGTCATTGCTGAGGCGTTCGATAATGCCACTCGAGGGTCCTTGGGTATTCGATTCTTGTTAGTCCGTGTACATGACTTTGGAAAGAATTAGGAGTCATACTGACTGGTGATTAGCTGGAAGACAGTAGGCTGTAGCCAGACTACCGTTCTTCCCAGCCCTTCAATGTGCTCCTGAATTTCGACTTTCCACTTTACGCTCAGAATCATCAAGGCTTGCTGCTCCTTTCGCTTCAACGCCCCCCATTGATTCGGTTGAGCGGCAATCCAGGGGCTCTGTTTGAGTATCCAAGGATAGCCTGGGCTGTTCTCGCCTTCCCAGACATCGTCCCATTTCCCGCGGTTGAGGTAAGTCACCAGCTGCTCTTGAGTAAAGCCATCAACAAGCCGCGCCACCATCTTGTCAAAGTCGACTCTTGTCACAACAGTCGCGTCTCGAGGCCGTATCTCTTCAATGTTCTGCCATACTTCGTCCGAGATGTCTGACTCGTCGGATTCTCGAGGAAATACAGACTGCCAATCTAGCGGAGTGCCAGTACCGGTTCGCTCGTCCTCTGAAAGGGGGATTGGCTTGCTGGGTCTCTTCAGCCTGTTCGGGTTTTTGATGATGATTGCTTCGACGGGCTTGCCCAGGGCGTCGACGCCGAGGCTTTGGCGGTTCACGAGGTCGTGGCGGAAGGTTTTTGCGTTCGGGTTCGTTTTGGGGTTCGAGGATAGGGAAGTAATTTCCTCGCCCTCACGTACGGTTTCCGGCAGGATGTTGTTCTTTACGAGGGTTTCGGAAGCCTCGGAATATCTTCCTTCGCCAAGGTGAGCAACTTCCGTGTCTTGAGTGGGCTCAATCTCCCACTCCGCCAACTCTTCTTCATCTTTGCTTCGAGGTCGGCCCTTGCCTTTCCAGTGGCCTCTTCGTTTCCTCGTCGGACGTTTGCTTTTGGAGTCGGATTCAGTGGCATCGAGTGCCCCTGAGATGAGCGCCTCTATCCTTTCCTTGCTCCGAGGCGAGAAATCGGAGGCGAGTCGTCGCTGCGGCCGTCCGTCGAGCCTTGGTGGATATCTGATCGGGGAGGCAATCGCTCGCTGTGACATCCCCAGCCGGCAGACCAGACAGATGCGCGGCAGCTGCGCGGCCCGTGAGATCATTGATGAGAGGGTTCAAAGATTGCGAGAGGTTGAAGACATGTTGTTTCGCCCTCTCGGCGCATTGGCAGCATCACAATGGCAGGGGGGGGGGCTCCAGGAAATTTGCGACCTGGTCGGCTTATCGATAAGCGTATATATATGGACGGTGGAGCTTGGTGTAAACGCGCTTCCGAGTTGCATCGCGCGTTGGCCCATCTTTCTCTTCACTACTAGGTTGCTGCCGCGCCGATAAGTCAAGTCTTTTAACCGTTGATCGTGACCGGAGAAGAGTGATTTCGTTCAATTTTCATTCTGTGCTAATTTTTGCCAATTTCTGCAATGCCTCCTTCCGCAAGGAGACGACCGGTAAGCTGATTCGTGCCTACACTCTCTGGACTGAATCTAAAGTCTTATGTTTTTTAATACCCCAAGACGGATGATGAGGAAATGGAGGACGATCCTCGACCGCGACAAAGGCCGAATAGAGATCAATTTAATCAAGAAGCTGGATACGACTCTGATGAGGGGATGAATGGGGAAGGACAAGCCGGGAGCAGGGCCGATGAGCAAATGGCAAAGAAGCTAGTACGATATGCTATTTCGTGTGAATATTCACGGACACCCATACGCCGTGACGGGATCAAAGAACGAGGTAATGGAAAACAAAAATTCATCAAACCTCCTATCCGAAAGGCTCCTCAAACTTACGTATTGTCTCCCAAGTGCTCGGAGATCAAGGCCGATCGTTCAGGAGGGTATTCGCCCTTGCGCAGGAGCAGTTGAAGCACGTATGGGGAATGGAACTAAGGGAACTGCCGGTCAGGGAGAAAATGTCCCTTCAAGAGAAGAGACAAGGTGCGTAAAACATGATGAATCGAGTGAACGTGGAGCGTGGCAGTTGACGAATTACCACAGCTATGAGAACCAACTCACAACCCAAGGTCGGTTCAGGAGCGTACATATTAACATCCACATTGCCCAATGCATATCGAAGCGCATCGATACTCACGCCTTCAAGGATAACGAGCGCAGACGACGAAGCAACCTATGTGGCATTCTACACTCTGGTCGTGTCTCTGATATGGCTCAACGGAGGCGAGCTAAGCGACCAGAAGCTGAAGCGGTACCTGCTGCGGCTCAACGCCGACCAGAATGTGTCGAGCGAGAAGACGGAAGTGACGTTGAAAAAAACGGAAAGACACGGCTACGTGATCAAAAAGGTTGAACGACCTCCTCTGGGACAAGATGGAGACCAGGCGATTACCTGGCACGTCGGACCTCGGGCAAAAGAAGAGATTGGGCTTGACGGGGTGATGGGCATGGTGCGAGAGGTATATGGGGGCTCGGACGATGACTTGGAGAAGAAACTAAAAGCAAGCCTTGGAATTAAGGAGACGGGGAACGCCAGAGAGAATCCAGATGAAGGGCAGGCAAGTGGTAGGCGATGACGGACTGGGAATGGAGAAGGAGGCGCGTAACATGTAGATAGGGATATCTGACATATAGCGAGCTTGGAGCTCAAGCCAACGTTGATTTTGACAAAAATAATGAACTGATGAGTAAACGTAACCGTGACGAACCATATTTGTATCCTCGCACCCGCGGGTATCACCACCAACAAACGCCCATATAAATGCACGCAAATGTCACGCCAACACCCGTCAAACTCCATGCACACCCTTTGACAATTCCTGAACAAGTTCGGCGTCCAAATGTCACACCAACGCCCGTCAAACTCCATGCATATCCTTCGACAATTCCTGAACAAAACTCTCGGCTTTAACATGTCTAGTCTTCTCGTGGTGGGGGTGGCCCTGCCGACTGGACCATTTTCTGCTTCCAGCATTGATCGTTGGCATTATTTCGCACATTGCTGGTTTCATTCACTACCGGGGGAGAACGTACCCGAATCATCCTGGCGCGAACCTTGACCAACGGCTCATTCTCTGCGAGAGCAATGTACGCGAGAAGTGGTCGATGGCCTGCAATAGAGGCATATGTGTCGCGTTGAGCGTTTGTTCGCCATTCCCAGCTCGTGGTGTCGGGGTGGCCTGTTCCAATGTATTTGGCCTGAAGGCGCTCGAGTTCTTGTTGGGTACGGAGCTTGTCAGCCTATTCTTGTGGTTAGCCATGGCTTTAACAATGGGCAGTGTCTTGATGTAGTTGAGCGTACCATTTTTATTTTATTATTTTTTTGAGTGTGAAGAGATGGTCGGGATGGAATGTCAGGGTTTCTGTCCCAAAGTAGTCCGGTAATACGAAGTCGCAGTGGGGCGAGTCGCTTGAACTTCGGGCATTCAACTAAACCTCCCACGGCAATGTGTTCATCGAAACAAACCCATCAACTTTATCGACGACGGCTCTACATGTTATTTTTCAGGCGTTTCTTCTGGAACAACTCGAATAATTTACCCACCCATTTACAACATTACCCCTTGTAACGTGAACGCGTCGTCTTTTCCCATCGAGTCAAAATCTAACCACACAACTCACTTAACGCGTCTCCAACCTTCTACAACGCTGGCCGTAGATTATTCATCTCACGGCTTTTTGCCATGGCCAAATCCTAGAGAGGGACTTCTGCAACGTCACGGGAGAAGAGCGGGGGCTCATCCATCGACAATGGGCACTCCGTCGAACCATTCCATGCCAGAGCACTGGACGGAGCTCAGTGTTTCAAAACGGCAAAAGGCGCTCTGCTCGGAGCAAGTAACGGCTTTGAAAAAGTCGTGCAGGCAGAACTGCGGCAAGGACAATGTGACGGATTGTCAAGAGTGCTACGGGAAGTTGATGGACAGGCTACGGTCAAGGTACAGCGACAGCGAGGAAAGGGACTGGTTTTCTCAACGAAGAGCGTTCTTGCACGAGCTTGACGGCCTTTTCCAGGACGCCAAGGATGGAAAGCGGAGCATCAAGTCTATCGAAGCCAGGGTTGAGTCGGAAAAGGAAGCGTGGTATCGCTGGGTTCTGAGAAGATACCCGGAGTTCATTGCGGTTTCCGACCGCGGCGTCAACCAGGATGAGCTCAGGGGGATGCTTGACGACCCAGACCGATCACGCGAGGAGCTGGTACAGACCATGCTGGAAGGCATAGGGAGGCCACCGAACTGGCCGTCCGGCGTGGACGAGTTTGCGGACAAGGTTGGTGCGACGAAAGACGGCGGAGAACTGAAGAGGCTGTACATGGCAGAGTTCTTCATCAATCAGTCGACTGGTCAGGTTCTGGAGAATGCCGAAAAGTACCTGGAGGAATATAAAAACAGCGAGAGCATGACCCTGGAGGATATCATGGACAAGATTGTCCAGGATCTCCAAAGGAGCAGAAGCGCGCAGCCGCAGCGAGACAGCCACAGGAGGAGGTTGGACGAGCTGCGGAGGGCCAAGACAGCGTTTGAGCAGAACAGAATGCAGGCCAAGAGCCTCAAGGGAGCTCAAGCTGGCAGTGCCAAGGCCGAGCTCTACGACCTCCCACCCTGCCTGGTCTGCGGGGAGGAAGTGTCGACCAGCGACGTCTTCTCATGCGCCGTTTGTCAAGCCTTGGTGCAAGCTGGAGGCGATGCCAAGCTGACGGTGTACTGCTCCGAGGAATGTTACTCCACGGGCCATGTAAGTGGAAGAAGACGTATCCGAGCGCTTCACGGTGAAACTTTTGATGCTGACTCGGTACACACAGGATGGTCACGTCGACTCAACACACGACTGCGAGGCAGGCAACGACTGTGTGCAATTGAGTGATGAAGATGTGGAGATGGACATGGGCGACGGGACGTCGACAACGGTATGTTGCAACGAATGTCTCGAGCGGAAGCAAGCAACGCTGTACTGCTCGGAACGATGCGCCGTTGCCAATATAGCCAAGCATCGACTTGGCAAGCACGGAGCCAACAAGAAAGCAGAAGAAGAAGAAGCACGGGGGCTTGTACTTGTCAGTCCGTTGCAGTCATTCGTGGAGGCCACTTTGGCAGGCCAGAATCCGGGGCTGAAAATGACGCCAATGGGTTGAGCGCTGAAGACGATCAAGTCTACACTTGAATCGGAGGTTTACACAGGGGGGGGGAGTCTGGTGTCTTATTTTCTGGAGATACCCCATGATGCGCGCTTGCTCGACTGTACTCTTTTACTACCCATTAGTAATTACCATTCATTCATTACCCGCACAGCCTACTCCGTTCCTCTTTCTCCAAAGTAAAACATGGCAGACTGGGCTTCCTGTCCGCGAGCCGGGGGCGCTTGACTTTGTCGACGGCCATCAGGACGCGCGGCAGGTGATGAACCAGGTTCATCATCTCCCGCACCTCCGTTCCCCTCGAACAACAGGCGAGCCCTTCATTGACCAATCACGTGCTAGAGTTGGAAATAGAACAACTCCGCACGCCATACTCCGTCCGATCCGGTCCCCTACGTCGCACGACTCCCATAATAATAAATAATACCGGAAATTGTACCAGAAATACGTCTGTAATGTAATCCGTACGTACCATACCAATCCTACGCCTCCCTCATCCTTGCACACCGGTCATCTCGACGACCCCTTTGCCCCCGGAC
Organism: Epichloe elymi; assembly: GCA_023658475.1. NCBI lineage: Eukaryota > Fungi > Ascomycota > Sordariomycetes > Hypocreales > Clavicipitaceae > Epichloe > Epichloe elymi. Next base: position 2,446,758 of record CP098274.1, read on the forward strand.
CGAATAATCCCTGCGAGACGGGCTGGAATGGACGCACATAGATGTATGTGTATTTCACCAACTACGCATAGATATGCTAGGATTCGAGACAGAAATCGCTTCTATAAACCGTCAAACTATAGGATAGGACATCAAAATTAAGCCGCAGCACCAACTTGAGTCGGCGGAGCAGCAGGAAGGGGAGGGGAACAAGATACCGAAAGCACCACAAACAACTACTTGCAGAGGCAGAGTCCCTCCTCAATAACCCGTATACATGGAAACTTCCCCTCTTGCCGCCCATACAACAAGTGTGGAAGTGGGCGCAGACGAGGAGAAAAAGAAGACCGAGCAAGCCCAGATATTTGCACTGAGCCTAAATGCGGCCAAAGTTTTGCCATGGAAAAAAAAAAAACCGAAAGGGGGAATCAAATCAAAAACAATGAGACCAAGACGCGAACCGTCAACCAGAATGTGCCGAAGAGAAACAGAAAAAGCAGTTACGACCCAATGCGATGCAACGCCATGTCTGTGCAGTCTTTCGAGACAAACAGTGGACTGGTCCATCCATATATCTATGTTGCGCAGGATGAGGACAAGAAGGGGGAAGAAGAAGAAGAAGCCCCTGGGGTATTGAACCAAGCAAAACACACCCTCGTTGCCAAGTCACCCTTTTCCTTCCAGAGTCCAACATGCTCATGACCATGCCTTCTTTTGCGCCGTAGAATAACCCCCTTCCGAACCGATAAAATGCAACCGACGGTGAACCAACCATACCAGACATTTTCTGGTGATGCATGGATCCTTGCCTTTCCCGAAAAATAACTTGGTGGCCCCAATGCAAGACTCGATGAATAGACATAGTCCTCTTTGACGCGCTCAATGCAAATGCAAAAACGTACGCCTCAGCTTTGAACCCGTGTCCGATGTGCCCCGTCGTTCGGAGCGTGTGGGTGACAGACACCATGCACCGTGTCCAGCCAGCTATACAATCCATGCCATGCGTCCTGTGCTCCATATTGCAACAGATATCAAGTATTCCTGCCACCCCATCTCCAACTCCAAATCCACAGTGACCCTTTCAGTAGGTGGTAGTCTTGGGTTAAACCCTCATATAGTTTTTTTTGCCTCTGCCTTGCTTTTTTTTTTTTTTTTGAATGGGGTTTTTCTTTCTTTTTTGGTTTGGTTTAGTTTGGTTAGGTCGTCCATTTGCAAGTGTCGAAATAAATCACAGAATATAAATACTCCAAAACCGTGCCACACTATGGCCACGCCAGACAAGATCAACAACGTGCTTCGTTGGGGTGGATAACAACAGCAGAATTTTGACCGAGCAGAGAAATGCAGTGACATGGCAGCAAGAAAAGATGAGATATGAAACAGGGGAACCATGAGTAAAAGGTAAAAGGTAGCGCAATGCGTTGTTGTCCTTTTATGTACGAGGTCCACCGCGTCAGAGCCGCATCTCACCTCCCCATCATGTGGCGTGAGAAGTATGATGGGTTGTTGCTGAGAGACCCATTAGGACCAGTGGCAACACCATTGTTGAAAGAAGGATTGCTCCAAGGGTGGTGATTTGATCCACCGGGAAAACCGTTCACGCTGTTATATGGCCGGTTGCCACCCGTGTTCATGGAAGACGCCAGATTGTAGTTGCCACGGCCACTTCCAAGTCCGGGTGGTGCGGAGAGCCCTGGAGGCGGTCCGTGGGCGGGGAATCCGTTGGCACCACCCGCCATGATAGCATTCATGTTGCCCATTGGGTTGTTTGAGCCTTGGCCAGGTGCCTGACCAGATCGGACCCCCAATGGGTTCTTGGAAAAGCTCAGGCGTATACCACCCTTTACACTGTTATGCAACGGTTGGCCGTAGAGCTCGTGAAGAGCCTTGGTAGCAAAAGAGACGTCCTCAAACTCCACAAAGCACATCGGGCCGTTTTGCTTGGTCCGGAAACAGAGTCTCTTGTACCCGCGCTGCTTGGAAAACATGGCTTTCAGCTCTTCCTCCGACGTGTCGATGGGCAAGTTGCCCACGTACAGAGTATTGCAAGGCGGGTTTTGATCGGCAGGGTTGACCGGGGGGAAATTGTGGCGCGGGTAGTTGTGGCCGTTGGCAGAATAACCAAGACTCGGCGCCGGCGCATTGGCCGGCGACATGGGATTCATGTAGGGCGGCAGAGATTGAGATGCTGGACCTTGCGGCGGGTGGTTTGTGCTCAACGACAAATTTGCCAAACGACCAATCGGAATCTGAGGCGCAGTAGCTCTGCGCTGCGAGGGAGCTCTGCGCTGTGAGGTAGCTCCGCTCTCAGCGTAGGCGACCGGGTCTTTAAGCAGGTCGCTTGTTTCTTCGTCCTCGCCGAAATCGCTGCTGATGAGCGACTTGCCGGATATCCTCGGTCGCTCACTGAGGTGGTTCCCGATTGGCGACTGTGGAGAGAAGATGTTTTGATAATGGCTGCTCGCATCGGTGTGGATGAAGTCGTTTGCCGGGAATGCGCCACCGGAGGTTGGCGATATGCCGCTGTCTAAGCCTTGAAATCCATTAAAGCGACCGGGCTGTCGAGAGGCTGTAAGTGAAGAGGTTCCCATGGAAGAAGTGACAGCTGGGTTTGCGACTGCTTGCTCGACCGTGTTTCGTCTGGCCGTTGGACTGTTTGTCAGAATCTCAACAACCATCTCAGCATCGTTGGATATATTGGATCTGCCGTCGAGCATATTCTTCACTTCTAAAGCTCCGTTCATACTTCGGAACCGTAAAAGAGCGGATCGAAAACCTTCGTCCTCGGACTTGTTTACCGGGAGTAGCTCGACGTCGCCCAATTCTTTGGACCAAACAACCATCAAACGTAGGGACTCTTCGGATGTGTTCAGAGGCAAGCGGCGAATAAGAACTCGGACCATGGGCGTGGGCGTGGTCGCGAACGGGGTTCCGACAGGTCTGGTAGGCTCGCGCTCGAAAAGATGTGCCGTCGACATGTTAAGTGGATAGGGAGATTGGGTGGACGGAGAATGTCGGAAGGCTTGCGCGGCAGGCAAGAAGCTTGACGAGGCTGCAGCCATGATGGGCTTGTCGGGGGCGGCGGTGGTTGGGAAAGGGCTGCTGCGATGGGAATGCGGCGTCTTATTTGACGCGAAGCTGGATAAGGTTGACTGCTGAGAGGATAAACCGGGCTCAGGATTCATGGCCATGCACTATGGTTCTGAGAGCTCTGGCCGTTGAATGAGAAGGACAAAACAATGGGATTGCCAGCCAAGGTACAGTGCAGTAATCCAATCCTTATAGAAATCAAATCGCGGCTCTTGGTCTCTTTCTGGCTGAGTGATGATGAGCGTCGCGGATAGACCCCGAAATGCGTGAAAGTAGTAGAAACTATCGTGATGGAAAGTCTGAACACACTGATCCAGGAACAAAAAATGGGTCAGATGAGAGTCCACAATCACACTCGGCGCGGGCGCGTATCGCAGAACGATCGAATGCGCCGGTGAGAAAGGTCGACGCGACGAAATGCGATGCGAACCAACGTATCGCCAGTGACGATAGGGTTCGACCGGGAAGGGATATTCCTGCCCGAGAAGAAAAAAAAAAGAAGAAGCGTCTGTTATCGTGGGCTGCAGATGCTGAAATGGGAATGCTCGGTATTGACAGAAGGCACTACGCCAACGGCGGCGAAGGTCGAGAGTCGCACGGTCGCGTCGTCGTCCGTCTGCGTGATGTCAAGTACGTCGCAACGTGGGTTTCTTGACGAACAACAATTGTCGGGACTAGATGTCGAATGGTGAATGGGAGGATGGAGAGGATCGACAAATGCGCGAGCCAATGTATGCGATGCGCGTCGCGCAAGAATATTGCGAAAGGGACAGGATGCGGGCCAAAATGATGGGTAAGGCCAGATAGTGACGAGACAGAGATGTGCAGCTGGGAAGGAGGCGCACACCACTCCAGTTAAGAGGAGAGGGCGCAAACGCAGGTGCAGGCGCAGGCAAGAACGAGCGGCGAGGAGCAGCAGGCAGGTAAGCAGGTGGGCGAGCAGGTGGGCGAGCAGGTGGGCGAGCAGGTGGGCGAGCAGGTGGGCGGGCAGGTGGGCGGGCGGGTTGACAAGAAGTGGGTGTGGTGAGTGCGTGGATACGGATGCGTGGATGCGTGGATACGTGGATGCGTATATGCGTGGCTCTTTCCTAGTGATGCTGGTTGCCGGACTGGGGACTGACTGGAACTGGGCGTCGGAAGGCAGGAAGGAGGGCAGGGAGAGGGGGGGCGGGAGGGCCGCTGGGCTGCATTAGGAGACTCGGAGATTCGGGGACGTGGGAACACTTTGGAGACTTTGGCTGGAAGCGGCTAGAGGGTGTGTGTGGCTGCGGTGGGGAGGGGGCGGCAGAGGCGAGAGAGTCTGGGTGCGAAGACGGAATAGAGATGGGAAACAAAGGAGGGGACGGGGAACCAGAATGTAGGATGTTGTCGCAGCCCGCAACCCGGTTGTATTCCGTAATAATGGATGCAATGGATGCAATGCAGATGGCGCCGCAGTTGGCTCACGGGCCGCAGGCAGGCAGGCAGGCAGGCAGGCAGGAAGGCAGGAAGGCTCGCTCGCTCCCAGCACGGTAGGCTGTAGGGACGGTGGACGTACGTGGATGCGAAGCTTTCACTTCAATGTCGACATCTATCCTTTGGACCATCCTTTCGACTTATCTATCCTTTTGACGGGCGAAATGGACCCACGGGTGAGTGGTCCGCAATTACTTGGGCCCGCTCGCGACGCAGCCTCGTTCCATTGTCAAGAAGTGCCGCGCGAGGATCACAAGTCATGTTGTATGCCGTGATGGGAACGGACCGGAAACGGAAGACGCGAAGACCTTTGAAGATTGCATTGGCCGCTTAGAACGTAGCGCGAACCGTCACTGAGCAGGTCATGAGCATCTTGTAACCCAAGGTGAGTACGGACTACTCCGTCTAATAATATAATAATACCATGAGATTGCGGATTGCGAATGAGCGAGATGCACGGTGACGAGTAAATGACTGTCGCCAATGAAAGATATCACAGTCGAGACGCGGTCAAAAGATGGTTGCAGGCGTTGTCGGGGGCGGAAACACGCAAAGCACTGCGGCAACGCTATTAGGCCGAAAATCCACAAAATACTCCGAGTAATCCTGATGATGTTGTGCCATGGCTCCACCGATACAAGAGTACCAATTAGCAGGAGCCTTCGCACGATTGTATGTATGTAATGTGCAATTACACACATACAAATCACCTTGTACTCCACGGGGTCGTACATACATACAGTCCATAACTCTGGCCAGAGGGCAACAGAGTGGAGTCGGGGGCACGCGCTAATAGCCTGCCTCGATCCGCTCGTTTCGAGCCCGCCAATCGGAGCACGAGCGCATTGGACGAGAAAGCCTCCTGGCTAAAGTCAAAAACGGAGGCACAACAAGGGCGATGATGACTTGTTTGGTAATTCTGGGCCGCCCCCTCATCACAGCTTGTTGCCCGCCAACTCCACGAGTTGTGTTGTCGTCGGTCAAAGAGTCCGAGGAATGCGTGCTCCAGCTCTCCACAAGGGCACCATGGACGCTTTTCGTTAGACAGAACAACGGTTTGCGAGGGAGGCTGCGACAGGAGACACAGAAAACCCTTTTTGTTCTCGTTGTCTTTGGGCGGCTTCCCTCGCTCCCATCCCCATCCATAGAGCTGTCGGGACGAGACCAATCAGGGGTAGCAGCCGATTGTCTTGAACCTACAGTTGTGGCGGTCCTGGGGTTGTTGGGACCGACTCTAGCAGTCATGCGGCAAGGACCTGGGTTGATGGGTTGGTGGTGGTGTGATGGATGGCGGGCAGAGACTCAGAGAGTAAAGTTTCGATGATACCAGATGTTTTTCCGAGTCTGTGGGTTCCTACCGAATACCGTACTAGCTCCATGTGTGACCGACAATACTGTACGGATTACATGTACACAATTCCGTTTGGAGTAAGATGCGGCACCCACAGACGCCCCGTTTCCGCATCTATTGTATGGGGGAATTCGCGTGGAGCCTGAAATAACCGTGACTTAGATATGTATGTATGAGCACGGCAAGGTCATGCCACGATGCAGGGTCACTCGCTATCGAGAAACAGGCGATCCCGGAAGACAGATAACGGCGCCATCTGCACGCCGATCATCATGTAGGGGCCCGGCCCGGTTTATCAGTCTGAATCTAGATGATTGACCCCTGGTTGGCATGGCACAAGTTTGGTCGCGTTTAACTTTATGTAAACACGTTGCGAAGAAAGTCATTCTGCCCAGAGTAGGAAGCATTCCAACCAGCTCAAGCCAGTTAGGAAGTCACGTGTCGAAAGAGACCGAGTTGGAAGTTTTACACGTGACTCCCGGGTTATGGTAACCTGAACGAAATCAGCATCCAGCGGGGCAAGCGCTCGGTAGTTGTGAAGGGGTCGCGCCTGCTGAAGCAAGAGGGGAATGAGTTTTTAGTTTTGAACCACCACGACTTGCGACTCCCCAGACCGTCTCATGCTACCGCATGACCTGTCGCAAGTACAGCAAAAGAAAAGAAACGACCAGATCACACCATTCTCGCAAGTGTCTCTGCATTCCCCCCCTGCCCCAGTGTTCAAGCTTAGCACTAGACCTATCCACTTTTGCGAGCTCTTTGCGAGCCTGGATGAAGTAGATTTCGGAGAACTGCATCATGGTAACAATCCTTTGTTGATGTCTCCCATGCCACCTTGCTCCGGCAGTTCCGCATAAACTGATACTAGAAAAGACGAGGGTTTTCCCAACTAAATTTAGGAGCCGGCGAGGTAGTGCGCCATGTCTTGACTCGATCAAACAATTTTACACCTTTCCACTCTCCCTGATCGCATTTCCCTGTTGCCAACTGGAATGCGGGTTGGTCTGTAGGGCTGTTGGGCTACCGGCCAGGCAGGAGGTACACCAGGGGTCATGACCGCAAAGCTTCAATTCGCCCCCTGTTCTTCACAATGGCAACCAAGAGTTCCGGGTTCTTTCGATAATTATTGTCGATAATGGCGCTGATGGATTCCATTAGCTAGTGTAGCAGCTGGTGGTTGGTCTCGTTGGCAAGCAAGAAGGACGGCGATGACATGGATGAGAACAGGTGCAGCTGCAAACCCTGTGTGCATCGGAAGATGCCCGGCACCGTAACAACAGCTTGGTGAACAATTTTCTTTGGCAGGGGCTCGGGAGTCATCATGCTGTGCAAAGTTAATATTGGGCTCGCTCTCTTCATATAAACAGCTGCTGCACGCGACGGGCCTCTTTACACGTCACTCGGTCACTCCATCCTCTCGGGACAATCTGATCGTTTGAGCTACAATGCGTAGCTGATTGAGAAACATGAACGTGAGTGAGCACGGCCCCCAAAGGCTGGGCCTCAAATCCTAGCAGGTACTTGGGCCGACCATCATTCCAATGTTAGAATCAGCGACTGACCCTATCTAGTGCCCAACGGTCTTGATACCTGGTGTGGATGACCACTCCCAAAAAAGCAAATTGGACAACTACACGACTTTGGGGCGCCTCCTTCTGCTATTTACAACAAGTCACTGCGACGCAACGCTCTCGGCGATGAAAAGTGCTCGATATTTCTCAGCCTTTGCATGTGCTGCAAGACTAGGCAGCTTCGGAGTGGTGTCATCAGCTTGTTGACGTCGCCAGAAAGTAATTACGGTTGGTTATCCTCGAGGATTCGTCTAGCTTGAGTCCACCGGAAGGCCTGTGTTCTGACCGAGGCCGCAGCATAATGCAAGAAATAAAATGCTGAGCCCACAAGGGTGTCTTCAGCGCAAATGCGCCAGGCTGCGGCTTATTGGCAGACGATGATACGGAGGAGGATGAAACCCTGCATGTCTCATGGCTCACCAGCGACGAACTCTGAGCCAAACGGGCATAGAGCCAAACCTGTGACGCTTGCAGTAAATGCAAGGAGGACGCTTTACTGATAAAGTCCGGTTCCGCCTCATGCTCCGCGTACTCACCCCAACATGACGATGCGGAATACTCCGTGAGGATTAGTGGCAAGATGAAATGCTGCACTGCTGGAGCAATCCCCTGAGCCTATGACAAAACTGATTACTGGTTCGGTGTCGTTCGAAACGAGAGAGAGGTGCCGAACTCGGGGCTCCAGGCATCATCGTTAGGAAGCCACGAACGGGAACATAATGTCTTAGACCGCCGGAAGATGAGCAGACGGCCTGTTGTATGCTGCTAAACCGGACGAAACACCTGACCTAAGCGCACACCCCTCAGGCAGGACCGAATGACACCTCGCGGCTAGTCAAAGCTTGGCATTTAGCCGATCTGATCTGAAGGCGATGCTCACATCCGTGGGCTGCAATCCTGATTGTGATTGACACGTGCGTCTGCCTCCATTTCAGTCTGCAGGTACAATTTATCCGGAGAAGGTTGGCCCAGTTTCCCATATGGAGACAGCAGCTTTATCTTGGGGGTCAATGAGCAAAAAGCATTGTGCCCTGGCAGTCACAGTCAGTCACAGTAACACGCTGCCTTTCCATCTGCTGGACTAGATCAATGCCCAACACTATAGCCCTGAAGCAGATCGTCCCAAAGTCGTGGTTGTGTACCAGGGGGCATGAGCACAAGGGCATGGTACAGGAAATCTACCCTTCAGGAATTGACCGCTCTCGCTGTCTAGCAAGTACTCCGTAACGAGTTGCAATGCAGCAGCTGTGTACGGTGACACGGCGTGGGCTACGCCCGCTGGCTCGGCTCCATGTGACCAGACCGTTGTCTTTCCGAGTTGCCGTCCACAGACTTGCAACCAGCTTTTGAAGAGCCGTCCTTTGCACGCCAACCGCAGAACAACATGAAAAAAAAAAACAATCGCCCGATTCCTCCGGCCGTGCGTGAAGGGGAAGCCGGGACCGGACCCCGCCCCGGTCCCAGCCTCCACGAGAACCCCCCAGCCATCTTCAGCTTATGGCAGCCATCTCCGTCTCCATCTCCATCTCCATTTTTGCAAGAACCGAGGGCCGCCGCGAGACCGGCAGGCGGGCCGTGTGTGAGTTCGAACCAGTTCTCTCAAAAACATAGACACGAAAAGATGACAAACCAAGCCTCCATCCTACGACTCGCCACGCCACCTGGTCGACGGGAAAAAAGGGAAAGGTTTCCTTTTTCCTTCTGATAGATTTCCTAGATAGCAAGTCTTGATCTTTGATTGCCAATGGGTCTACAAGGTAAAACATCCCATAGAGAGAGAACCTTGGGCAAAAGCACAATGGGTCACAAGAGGAGATCATGAGGACGAGCGGCAGGACTATCCATGTGCGCAAGTGGACTGACGGCCATCCATCGGATCAGTACGGGATACACTTACAATCTGTCGAAACTGATGCATGCAGGTCGTCGTCCCCCCCTTATTCCACTCGGCCGAGTGGAGAAAGGATGTTGATGTGACGGGGAAACAAGGCCGTGTTGGTTGTGCTCACCCGCCCGCCCGCCATCGTCGACAAGACGAAGCAACTTGAGCCAATTCGTCCGGTCCAAACTCTGGGTCATCCCTCCCATCAACGTCCCCTACACCGACACCAAGGCTGGCAGGCCCGTGTTTCAACCATGTCCCCGGAGTGCTGAGCGCATTCCGTCTCATCTTGTTCCTGTGACGGAGGCGGACATGATTATTTTGGCGAGCGGGTTTGATATACGAAACAATTCCGTTCCTCCTCGGCGGCATCGATGTCATTGGCAGGATTGGGGAGGAACAAAGTTGACGAGCACTGACTGGTACGAGAGTTTCTTCCTCGTCCCCAAAGATTGTATCTATCCGGTAGGTGCAGGCAGGCAGCCCCTTTTCCACGTGTGCTTGAAGCAAATCGGATCACTGCTCGCCTGAGAGCGCCGAGGAAGTCGTTTTGCCTTTATCAAGGCCGGTGTTGGTTGATCCTGTTATGTGCCCTTGAGGTGATGGAAAGTCAGTTGACGTTCCCCGGCTTTGTGTATGAAAAGAATACTTACTTTGATTCGATGAACCCCGAAGGTGATGATGACTTGTGGATGACGCTGAGATTTTCAGAATAGGTAGATGAACTGAGTGATTATGTTTGATAGTGAACAAACCCACTTCTACACTTCTTATCTGCGTTGTCTATGTATTCCATCTTCATCTCCACATGGAAGTGTCCCTGGATGCTGAGAAACGGCACCAGCAAGTCAGTCCCATCCAGTCTAGTTCTAATAACTGTACACTGTCCCCTCCATCATACAAGCCCATCTACATCTACGCCGTCTCCCCCGTCCCCGAAACAAGCAGCACCACACTCCCCAGCTGCCGCCTCACATCCTCATGATTCACATCATGCGTATCCTCCACCTCCCCCCACTGCATGGCCTGCCAATCCACCTCGAGGCTCACCACCCTAGCCGCCTCGTCGGCGCCAAACTTGGCATCCCCCGACAGGTCGGGCCTCCTCCCCGGCCCCTCGGTCCACTCCGTCACGAGCCGCGCCGCCGCGACAAGACTCTTGCCCGCCAGGACGGCCCTCTCCAGCCCGGCCATCTCCCATGCCGTCAGGCCCGAGACCCATCCTTGCACGACCTCGCGCACGCCGTCCGCCTGCTTCCTGGGGATGATGGCGCCCTCGTCCAGCACGGGCTCCAGCCTGATGCCCGGCCAGACGTGCGTGGTCATGAACGAGACGACGTCGTCGGCCGTGCGCTTCTGCACGTCGCGCAGCGATTCGCCCGCGTCGTTGCGCCGGTCGTACTCCCCCGCCGGGGGCACCCAGCACAGCAGCGAGTCGGTGTCGAGGTATCGCATGGCGGTCGTGGTGATTTGCTCGCGGAGCTTGAGCGCGCGGGGCGCCCTGTCCGCGTCGGAATCCTCGATGTCGAGGGCCCGGCAGACGAGGCTGGTGAGGGGTATGAGATGCTGCTTGGTTGCCTGGGATGTGGACGTGAGGGAGTCCCATTCCAGGGCGATGGCAAAGGCGAGATTGGGCTTGGAGAGCGGCAGAGGGATGATTTTTTTGGTCTGCGGGTGGCGGAGAGGTCGGGTGTCGAGGCAGACTTGGAGGGCTCCTTTTAATCAGAGCATGTCCAGTTAGTCTTCTTCTTGCTCCAGACCAGAGGCCTTGTTTCTTTCTTTCTTTCTTTCTTTTTTTTTTTTTAAAAAAAAAGAAAAATTTATACGCATGTTTTTTTGGCCCATGGGTATGGGTATGGGTATGGTATGTATGCCTTACCGTCGACTTCCTTGACAGTGACTTCTTTCCAAAACCTCTTGCGCAGCGTCGCCTTCTTGCCGTCTTTTGCGTTCCGGATCACCTTGGCTTGCTTGAGCATCTCGGCCTGCCTTCGCCGCCGCTCGATTCTCTCCTTCGCGTTGCGGACTGTCGCGATGGGCGGCTCGGGCGGCGGACCGGTGCCCAGGGCGGGAGCGACGTTGGCGGCTTTGCAGGCTGTTGCGTGCAGGGCTCGGGAGGGGGAAGGGGAGGGCGATGGCGTGGCGATGGCGACGGCGCGCGAGAGCACCCGCAGGAGCGGGGGGGATTGAGCTGCGGGCCGCATGGCATGTGTGTATGGTGTTGTGTGGTAGAATTGGAGTTCGTGATTTGAGGTTTGATGAGAAAAATGGTGGTGAGTCTTGTGGGTATTAATACGACGCAATAAGTTGTCACGGGGTTGTTGGCGGGCGGCGGGGTTTTCCCCTTGGTTCGGCCGCGCCTATCAACGAACTGGGACTCAGCAAGGCTCCCGAGCTTAAATATGCACAACTCAGTCCAAGAAACTCATCAATCATCCCAATGCTATCAGCCCAGAGTTGGCGGTGTAGATGTTTCCGCCGCGTGTCAAGTTATTGATGGCCAAGTCGCAGAACCCAACTAACGTTGGTGGTCGAGCACAGGACTTCTGTGGAATGATGCAAAAGAATGGAAAGGAGACATGTGAGATGATTGACTATCTAGGAAATCTATCAGAAGGGAAAGGAAGCTCTGTGTAAGCTTCAAGATCTATCAACGAAGAACAAAGAACCTGACCAATAAAAGGTTCAATCAACGGCTTTGGCGGACGCTGGACCTCTCCCAAATTAACTCATCTCAGTGACGTATGTATATGTTGGCATATTCACCTGAATAAGCCTGCAAATGTCTCGCCGAGTTTACTGCATACGCGGGGACTTGGAAGTTTTGGACGATGTGGTGGCTGGGAAGATGTTGGCTGGCAAGAGTGATAATATCAATAATGATATCTCTCCCCATAGTATTGATGAAGGTTATTTTTTCACATAAAATTCCCCTTATTTCCAATCTTCCGTTGAATGCATAAGATGCAGCCTGGGTCATCCCAAAGGCTATAGTGACTCCGGCAGCCTGCAGAGCGAGCGGCGCTCGCTTATTAAAGGGTATTTGCATTCGCCGTACCTCTACCTCGCGTTTGTCAAGGGATATGTGCTGTGTGGCTTCTAGCTCTTGTCTATAAGAGTTCAGAGAAAAGAATCATGTGAGCGAGATGGAATCCTAAATTAGGCTTCTAAGGTATTGAACGTACTTGGTAGTTGTAATGGAAACTACCTGCAGGTCGCGTTGAAAGCCAGACACGGAGACACCGTCCTGCTTATTATCAAATTCCTTGAGTGGGATTGAGCGCTAGTAAAGAAGCCGAGAGCGATCAGGAATTTCATTTTCATGTTAGATAGGGCTTCCTTCACATGGGCTAGGATACTATGTGAAATGGTGTACGGAGTAGAAACAAATTTGAAAAGGGTTTACGTGATAAGATATACTTCTTCTGATCCGTACAAATAAGAACAAAGCAATTATATTTCCGACCGCTAGTGGATGAGCAAGGCACTGGCCTAGCTCCTGTTTTACAATATCCGGCAACCTGGGGGTATGTAGAGGGGCAAGGCCGGATGATCTGGTATTGGTTAATCAACGAAAGCATTGAGGCTACGGACATACATGGAAGGCGCATAATTAGCCTTATTGCCCCTGTCTTGTTTCTCTATTAAATACGGACCGTACGTCTTGTTGCCCGATGGCGGATAATCGTCTATGACGAATTACATGCGCATATGACCCGTATTAGGGAAGCTGAAGATGCACGTAGCTAAACGCGATAACACACACGAAGAAGCATATAACTTTTACTTAACTACTGTCAGGGTCATGGAGGCAATAGAGCGACAGAGGCTATAAAGGCGATGGCATTATATATAGTAGGGCCTAGTTATGGCTTATAGCGCCCTAGCTATAAGGTTACTATAAACTAGTTATATATATATAAAGGGGGTATTTAGGTAAAGGTTATATATATAGAATATAGGAGGCTAGAGATTAAAACCTTTAAGTATATATACCTACCTTCTAGCTATATAGCTACTACCTTAATTATACTATTACCCTATTTTATTATATTTAGCCTAGAAGCCTTAATAAGTTAATCTCTCTTTCCTATTAGGGTAATAGGCTATTAATAGGTTAAGAATATTAATACTATATTATCAAGGCTTCTGGGCCGAATATGATGAACAGGGTGATGGTATGATCAAGGTAGCAGCTATAGAGCTAGAAGGTAGGTGTATATACTTAAAGGTTTTAATCTCTAGCCTCCTATATTCTATATATATAACCTTTACCTAAATACCCCCTCTACGTGTATATAACTAGCTTATAGCAACCTTATAGCTAGAGCGCTGTGAGCTATAACTAGGCCCTACTATATATAATACTATCGCCTTTATAGCCTCTATTACTCTATTACCTTTATAACCCTAATATAGTTCCCCCTCTTCTTTATAATTACCCTTAATTATAACTAGCTACCTAGTTAGTGTAAACTTACTATCTTAATTTCCTATATAAATCTAAATAACTTTTTATATTATAATATAATATATAGGGAGATATAATAGCCCTATTAATATAGGTTATAGATTATTCCCTACCTTACTTATAAGCTCTTAATTACTATATAATTATAGCTATAGAGTTACTTTATAAATACTTATATTATCTTTATTATAGTTTCTATAGAAGTAGATACCCTATATTAAATTTTCTAATTAGGTTAAATAAATAAGGTATTAGATACTATATATCTAAGTAAGTTTAACTATAAGTTCTAGTGAAGTTACTATAAACTTACTAGGTATATATAACTAGCTATAATTTTTACTATTAGTAGCTATAATACTAACTCTTTAACCTATAGCTTACTTTTACTACCTATATAGATTACTTAAGGGGCTATAGTTAATATAAAAGAGCCTAGATTTCCCCCCCTTTATCTCTTCCTTTCTTCTTTATCCTTCTTAATTACTCTATATAAATTATAAGTTAGCCTTACTAGCCCTATAGTAATGCTCCTATTACTATTACTTAGTAGTTACTAACCTTACCTAGGATTATATTATTCCTAGCTCTTACTTCTAAGCTTCTTTATTATTAGTCTCTTACTACCTTACTTCCTTACTTACTTACTACTAACTTATAGCTAGTTTACTATATCTACTATCTATCTAGTAACTCCTAGTTCCTTAGCTCTTACCCTAGAAAAATCTCCTTATAAATAGGTATCCTAAGCTTCTAAGACTACTATATAAGTTTTATCTCTTACTTATAGTATTATAGTAGCTAACTTACTAAATAGTAGTATTAAGATCCTATATCTATACTATAGTTAGTAAGCTACTATCTAGTAGATTATACCTAAAGATAATAGTAGTAAGCTATAATATATTATTAATAAAAAACCTATTCCTAATAAGTATTATTATTCTCCTAGTATAACTAAGCTACTTACTTACTACTTTCTTATTACTAACTTTAGCTAGGAAATTCCTCTAAGTATACTTATTATATAAAAAATAATAAATTATATATTAGTATAAATACCTTTCTAATAGAAACTACTTCTAGATAACTAATACACTACTAGTGTCCTACCTAAATTATAAAATTATATTATAAGTTATTTAAGATAATAAGAAATATCCTAGAAAGTATTTAATATTATAAGTATTTAGTAAGAATATTAACTTTAATAACTTAGTTATAGCTAACTTATTACTAGGGTCTTATATAGGCTAAATATAAGTTATATAATACCCTCCTAGCTATAAAAAATACTAATTAATATAGATATATTTACTAGGCTTAATTAACCACTAAGGCTATATATAAGGCTAATACTAATAAGCGCGCTATAATATTATAGCTATTTAACGCTATAAACCTTAAGGTATAGATTAATATTATAAATAGCCTATGCTTTATTACCTAGTATACTCTAATAGTAATATCTTATTATTTTAGGTATAGCTTTTAATTTACTAACTTACTACTAGTTTACTAAGTTTATTTCTAATATCCTTACCTATATTAGCCCCTCTAAGCTCCCTAAAGAGCTTTATATATTTATTTATAGGGATAAGGAGGAGTCTTCTAATAATAAGGCTTTTATAGCTACTATAGATAAAAATATAGCCACTAATATAATAATAGAATAGTAGATACTAGATAGCTATAAGGTAGTTTTTTACTTTAAGAAGAATATAACTTATATTATAGGATATTTATATGCTAAATTACTAAAGTAATTATATCTCTATAAACTAGCTACTTAATTACTACTTATAATTATTTATAATATTCTTTATAATAAAATCCCTTTTTAATACCTATAAATTTTCTAAACTATTATAGCTTTTCTACTTTACTAGGTATTTATATTATTTTCTATTATAATAATATAAAATAATTCTCTTAACTTTAAACTCTTCTTTATTATCTTTAATATTATCTTATAGTAAGGATATATCTATATAGCTAGTAGGGTCCCCTTTAAAGGGTTTAAGGCTTATAATATTAAATATATTATAAAGTCTTAAGCTAGCTAGTAATTATAATTAATAGGCTAAGCTATAATTACTAACCACCTTTTTAATCTTATAGGGCCCTAGGTACTTTATAGTAAGCTTTTAGCTTAGGTATCTTAGGTTAATATTTTTTATTAATAGTAATATATAATCTCTAACCTTAAACTCTATTAGTATTCTCTTATAGTTATAGTACTTCTTTTACTATACTTATATATTACTTAGTAGCTACTTAATCTCTAAGTATCTTTATCTTAGTTCTAAGACTTTATTTTCTACCTAGTTATTTACTAAATTAGGCATTAGGATAGCCTAGTATAGTTCCCTTAGGTTATACCTATATAGCGCCTCTGCTAGTATTTGGCTATAACTACTATGCTTACTTATATTATAGGTAAACTATGCTATTAGTAGATATTCTACCTAGTTATCCTATTTAGCGTATATATAGGCTCTTAAATAGTGCTTAAGAACCTAGTTTAATTACTCTATCTATCTATTTATTTAGGGGTAGAATGCGGTGCTTAGTTACTGCTTTATTATAATTAGGTAGTAGAATATCCTCTAGAAACCGCTAGTAAATATTAACCCTTAGTCTATAATAATACCTTCTAGGGTGCTTATTAAAAATGGAAGGGGAATCTAGCTAGAGGGATAGGAAGACCTCCCTAGTAGATTCCAACGCGGCGGCTTCTAGATTCACTATAATACGACGATTCTTCAAGATATAGAGCTTTGATAGTTAAATATAGTAGATTTCAGCTAGACAAACGATCTAACGAGTAATAAGAGGATTTTCTGAGTCCCCTCATAGACCTACCGACCGTATCGACGGAAGGGGGTCGCTAGCTGGGTCTTAGGAGCTATTTTTTATTTTCCGTAAAATTCATTTATATAGGAAAAGTAAAAAATCGACTCACGGCCATACAATCTAGCCACCCACGTGCACTAACTAAGCAATCTAATAAGCAACCCTATAAATAAAATATATCATTAAATCCAGAAAAAATCAAGGATTCGAACAGTATAAGTCAGCCTTTTATACGACTACTAGTTCCCTAGTTACAGTCAATTTTAGCTTCCCTATAGGGTAGCCTAGTCGGCTTAGTCATACAAGCCTGTGGGTTGGTTGTGCGCGGAGCGCAGGTCACAGCCAAAGCTGGCCACAGCCAACAACGCTGCAGGCAACGCCTTGTAACCAACGTTGCAACAACGCAACTAGGCAACTAGTGGGCCTATAAAATAGTGCTATAAATAGCATAATTTTAACAGTGCTATAGTCCTTAAAAACATTTTCTAGGAATACTATAGCTAGCCTATTACTAGATAGGCATATAGACACTAGTATATAAATACTATACTTTAAAAATTAGTCTATAATAACTAGTATTATGTTATATATCTAATACTTCTAATCCTTTACTAGCGGTAAGCCTATAATAAAGTCTATTAATAATTCTTAGAAAGGGTAATTAGGCACTAGTAGCGTAGCTAACTTGCTATAAGGTTTATATAACCTTAGCTTTAAAACTTAATAATTAATATAAGTCTATATATATAACTTAATATCCTTCTTTATTAATAGCTAGTAATATTAGCCTGTAATTTAATAGAGGGTTCTACTAACCCCCTAATAACCTACTATAGGATTATTATAGGTTAATAGTAAGACTTCTTTTTATATACCTTATAGAATAAAAACTTAATTATTATATATTAGTAACTTAGAGGGCACCCTAGTCTATATCTATAACCCTTTAGCCTCTAGCTTAGAGGGACTAATTAACTATAGTCCTAATACACTAGAGTCGCTACTTATTAGTAATAACTTCCACTACACTATAAAGGCATCCCCTTATTATACTTCTAATAATAAGACTAGAATTAGGGCTTCTAATTCCTATACCTTACTCCTAATAGCAGAGTTTAATATTATAAAGGTTCTCTAAACCACTAAGATTCTTACTATAATACTACTATAAGCCTATAGCTCTTTAGTAGTGCCTATAAACTATCTAATTAGCCTAGTAGAGATTAACTTTATAGAGGTTCTCCTACCTACTATTAGACTTCTTACTATACTATTAATAGGTAGTAATCTTAGATATAGGGTATTAATAGAGTTACTACTACTCTTATACTACTTATTAATTATAAACCTAATATACTATAGCTTTACTAGACTAGTAGTAGTACTATGCTTATTATAGCGCCTCTATAGCCTAATAGTAGTAAACTTAGTAAGGAAGGTTAGTAACTAAGATATAAATACCTTAGCTTTCCTTTCCTTACTAATATAATCTAATCTCTATAATAGAGTATTAGTAAGATTTAGCTTACTTACCTAGTATTTAATAATAAAGTTAAATAGGCATAGCTTATCTAATATAGTAACCTACTAGCTTATTAGCTTAGGCTTTAAAATAAGGTATTTATAGTTTAAGTAATCTATTATTACTTTTACTAAGTAAGCTAAGTAAGTAAGGTAATACCTCTAAGTTTAAAAGGCCTCCTAAATTACTAGTAACTCTATATCTAGCGTTATATAGCGTAATTTAGTATCCTTTAACTTCCTTAATATAAATACTATAGGGTGCTAGTGACCTAGCACTAATATCGTAAGGATAGCTCTAATTATATATCTAGAGGTATTAGTCTTAACTTATAATAGTAGCGCTAGATTAAAATACACTAAAATTAGTGCCTCCTAGAATTACTTTTATAGTTCTCTAAACGCTACTAGCTTATAGGGCTCTAGCTTAAACTTTACTAGTTATTTCCCTTATAGATAGTTAGTTAATAGGATAATAATTTTACTATAATTCTTAATAAAGCGCCTATAGAAACCAGTAAATCCTAGGAAAGATTAGATATTAAACACATAGATAGGTATTAGCTATATTATAATTGCTTTAACTCTACTAGGGTCTATTAAGATTCCTTCTAGGGAGATTATATAACTAAGGAATTTAACTTCCTTAATAGAGAATTAGCACTTATCTAGGTTAATAAAAAGATTAGTGCTTTAAAGCCTCTTAAGAACCTACTTAATATAATTCTTATACTCTAAGATATTACTACTATATATTAGGATATTATTAAGGTAGATAATATAGATAATATCTATAAGACCTTCTAAAGCTATATTAATATATTCTTAGAAGGTAGTAGGCATATTAATAAGCCTAAATAGTATTATAAGATACTTAAAGTAACTATATCTACACTAGAAGGCTATCTTCTACTTATCTCCCTTATGGATATATAGCTAATAGTATATATCTTTAAGGTCTAACTTTATAAAGATCTTTACACCTCTTAGCTAATCTAAGATTTCTGGAATTAGGGGTAAAGGGGCCTTATCCTTAACTATAATCTTATTTAGGCCCCTATAATCTATATATAGTTATAATTTTCCCCCTTTCTTTAGTATAAATAGGATTAGGGCACCTACTAGACTAATAGATCTTTAGATCTAACCTTATTCCTACACACTTGCCAGGTACTTACGGAGTACCTATAGCTCTTTCTTAGCTAGGTTATATATAGGTCCCTAGGGTAGTGTTTTTCCTTCTTCTAATTTAATTATATATATCTGCCTACCTAATCTAGGGAGGGTGCTAGCCTTATAGCTTAAGAATATATCCTTAAACTCTATATAGACTTCTAGGAGGGCTACCTTATAAATAGCATTAGATAGATCTATTATTATATAGACACTACTTAGTTTCTACTCTTTTAGCGTATCCCTAATAGAGGCTATATACTTAATTAGACCTATTAACCAGGGGGGAAGTATTACTATAACTAATAAGTATTTCTCTATATACTATTTATCCTATAACCCTATTACTAATAAGATATATTCCTTTATTATAGGGTATCTTTAAAGTCTTTTCCCCTATAATATTATAATAGGTTTATATTATCTTACCTAGTTAATACCTAGCACTAGCTTTTTACTACTATTAGTAATATAGTAGCTAACTTAGTATATCTTTATATATCCTATACTATCCCTTACTAATATTACCTTTTTTAAAATTCCTTAATATAGTATAATATTACTAGACACACTCTTAAGCGTGCTATTACTTAGTTATATATTTACCTAGTCTAGGTCTATTAATATATCTAGATAAATTAAAGAATATATAGCGCTAGGGTTAAATAGTATTAGTACTACTACCTAGTAGTAGTCTTACTATAACTTAACTTCTATATAAATTTATAGGTCTAATTGCCTATTCTTATTAAGTTATATTATATTAAGAGCGTTTTCCTAGGGTTACACTAAGCTAATTAGGGCCTTATTTAGGTTTAACTAGCCCTTAGCTTAGTTACCACTACCTTAGTGCTAGTTAGTAGTGTAGCTACCTCTATAGTAGATACTATTAGAAATGGAAGGGGAATCTAGCTAGAGGGATAGGAAGACCTCCCTAGTAGATTCCAACGCGGCGGCTTCTAGATTCACTATAATACAACGATTCTTCAAGATATAGAGCTTTAATAGTTAAATATAGTAGATTTCAGCTAGACGAACGATCTGACGAGCAATGAGAGGATTTTCTAAGTCCCCTTATAGACCTACTAACCATATTAACAGAAGGGGGTCGCTAGCCAGGCCTTAGGAGCTATTTTTTATTTTCCGTAAAATTTATTTGTATATGAAAAGTAAAAAATCAACTCACGACCATACAATCTAGCCACCCACGTGCACTAACTAAGCAATCTAATAAGCAACCCTATAAATAAAATACATTATTAAATCCAGAAAAAATCAAGGATTCAAATAGTATAAGTCAGCCTTTTATATAACTACTAGTTCCCTAGTTACAGTCGATTTTAGCTTCCCTATAGGGTAGCCTAGTCGGCTTAGTTATACAAGCCTGTGGGTTGGTTGTGTGCAGGAGCGCAGGTCACAGCCAAAGCTAGCCACAGCCAACAACGCTGCAGGCAACGCCTCGTAACCAACGTTGCAATAACGCAACTAGGCAACTAGTGGGCCTATAAAATAGTGCTATAAATAGCATAATTTTAACACTCCCTCTAGAAAAGTATGAGTTAACTAATTCAATACCTAAACTTAGCTCTTTAATAGATATCTAAGTTAATAATAAATTTAATAATAAATCCAATAACTTTTTAAACAAAATCAATAACTTTTCAACGGAATTCCAGTGTTTTTGTTGATTTTCGATTTTTCGACTTTTTTAGTTGTTTTTCTTTAAAACTAGGCCTTTGTGTTCGTAAGACCTAATAGTTGAATAAATTATTGAAATTTATCGTTAGGCAGGGGCTTAGTTAAGCCATCTGCAGGCATCTCTTTAGTGTTAATGTAGATAACCTTAGCTATACCCTTCTATACCTTTTCTCTAGTATAGTTAAATTTTAGCAGGGTATGCTTTGTTCTACTGTAAAGAGCAGGGTTATTAGCGGTCGTAATAGCGCCTTAGTTATTACTAAAAATCAGAACAGGAGGTGCTATAGGTAGCTTTATCTCTCTAAAGAGACCGTAAAGCCACTCTAGCTCCCTAATAGCTTCACATAAGGCATCTGATTCAGCCTCTAATGTAGATAAAGCTATTATAGTTGCTTTCTTTAATTTCCAGCTAATAGGTCCTTTAGCTAGCTTATAGAGATAAGCATAGGTTGATTTAGAGGACTTATCTCCCGCGAAGTCGCTATCACAGAAGCTAATAAGGGTTGCAGAAGCCTTAATAGCGTCTTTAGACCTTCTATAAGTTATAGAATAACTCATAGAGCCTAGAAGGTATCTAAGCAGATGTTTAGCAGCATTTAAGTGCTCTATATAAGGCTTAGATAGCGCTGTTGAAAGCCACTGAACCGGAAAGGCAATATCAGGTCTTGTAAGGAGCATTAAATACATAATAGTCCCTATAATACTCTGATATAGCTTGTGATCGGAGGGGGAAAGAGGTTTAGTTAGGTGGGCTGCCTGTTTAATAATTCCGGGTTGTAGGGGAATTTTAGCAGGCCTAGCATCTTTTATATTAAATCTCTCTAGGGCCTTAGAAATATACTAGGACTGGTGGATAGTTAGGGTCCCTTTCTTTTGATTTCTAGTGATTTGAACGCCTAGGAAGAATTCGGCTGGCCCACGATCTTCTATAGGATAAGCTTTATGTAATAGCTTCTTTAGCTTGTTAATATAAGCTAGATCCGGTCCTATTAGAAGACAGTCATCCACATAAGTCGCTATATATGTAGATGTAGTTAGGTTAAAAAAGACAGCTAGGTTAGATATAAGGGGGTGGAAGCCTAATTTTCAAAGAAGTTCCTTTAGAGCCTGCTGCCACTCTCTAGAGCTCTGTTTTAATCTATATAAAGCTTTTTAAAGGAAAATAACCTGCTTTTAAGAGGGATTATAGCTATATTTCTTAAGTAATTTAGCTATTTCAGGCGTAGTAGCTTCGGCAAATTCAACGAATCCATTAGGGATCTGCATATAAATAGCTTCTTTTAATAAGCTGTTTAAGAATGCCCCTATAAAATCAACCTGTTTAACTTCCCAGTCATTACAAGCCGCTAGGGCTAGTAATATCCGCTAACTAGGGGAGATGCTAGTTGCAGCATAGGTTTCGATATAATCTTGACCTTCTATCTGCATAAAGCCTTTTGCAACGAGTCGGGCCTTGTGTTTTATAGGATTATTTTCTTTATCCTTTTTAAGCTTATAAACAAGCCTATTTTTAAGAACTTTTCGGCCCTTAGGAATCTGGTCTATCCCTATAAATTTAAAAGTTCCGGTAGCTAATAGCTGCTTAAATTCGCTAAAGGTAGCATTAACCCATTTTTAGCTATCCTTGCTTTTTAAAGCTTGTTTCTAGGTCTTAGGCGTATCCAAATCGTTGTTGTTGTTAGCTGATGATTTAGCCTTTTATTATGCCTTAAAGCATATCTCCTTAATGAAGGAAGATAAATTGAAATCATCGATATCCATAGAATCAGGGTCGATTAAAGAATCCGAATCTAAAAACGGTTTTTCAATAGCACCCTTATTAGGGGCGCTAGAGCTTAGGCTCTCTAGGGGTAGCGCTGGAGGCGTTACAGGCGTTGCAGCGGTCGTCCCGGGCGGTGTTGTTATAGGCGCGGCGGGCGCTGCGGGCGCTGTGGGCGCTGGGGGCGCTAGAGGCTTTGGATAGCTATCCTGAACCTCTAGATCTCGTGAGATATCGGCTTCTCCCTCTGAAGGATAGCTCCCTAAAGGCTTAGGGGACCCTATAGAGCCTATATCCTCTATAATCTTAACAAAGCTAGTCTTAATGACTGACCTTTTAGAGGGTATATAAACAAGATAGACGCTGGAACCTAGAGTAGCAAGCAGCCGGCCAGGGATAGTCCTAGGGGCTAGCTTCTGAAGCTTTGATCTCTGCTCCGGAGGTATTAGAACCTCGCAATAAGACCCTATAGCCCTAATTTTCGAAAAATCAGGCTTATAAGGGGTCTTAGGCTCTAAGTTAGCTAGGAATAGCTGCTTAGGGGTTAGTGGCTTAGTTGTATTAGCGGTGATGTTAACTAAGTCCACTATAGCTGGAAGGATATAAGACCATAGATATAAAGGCAGCTTAGACCACTGAAGTGTAGCTCTAAGCCGGTCTAGGATAACCCTAATAGCCCTCTTAACTAGCCTATTCTGTTCGTGAATATAGGGGCAAGAGGTGCTAAAGCAAATTCCTTTAGAAGATAACCAGTGCTGAAGTTCGTTATTGATCTCAGTACCTCCGTCGAAGTGGAGGTGCCTAGGATACGCATTATATTGGTTTTTCAGGGCCTTAAAGAAGCCCTTAATAGTAGTATAAAGGGTCTGACCTTCTTTATTAGCTAATGAAAAGCACTATTTATACCGGGATTTTCGATTAATAAGTATAAGGACTAGGGCCTTCTTATTATGTGGTATAGGTTTAATTTTAACTATATCTCCCTCTAGGATATCTAAAACCCTAGGGGGGTCCTGAATAGGTCTTTTGGTTGGTCTTCTAATAGCCTTCGATTGCATACAGGCTATGCAGTTAAAATCCTTGTCTTTAATGGCGGAAAAATCAGGAATCCCTTTAGCTAATTTCGAAGATTTCTTAAGTAAAGGGAGGCCGATGTGGCCTAATTGAATATGCCAAAGAAGGGCTAAATCTAGCAATTTCTTATAGCTAGAATCTAGCTTTTCAGGGCTATTATCCCCTAGCTCCCTCTGTTACCAGGCCTCTTAAGAATCACAGGCCTCTAGGGGCAATAGACGGCCACTATCGTCACCTAAGTCATTAGGGTATAGACCTTCTAAACCCCCTATAGAA
Organism: Epichloe elymi; assembly: GCA_023658475.1. Lineage (NCBI taxonomy): Eukaryota > Fungi > Ascomycota > Sordariomycetes > Hypocreales > Clavicipitaceae > Epichloe > Epichloe elymi. Next base: position 2,470,914 of record CP098274.1, read on the forward strand.
GATGCCTAACTAGGAGGAGCTTTAGTGGGACATAGGGCTGAATCTTCTTCTTCTTCGGAGTCTAATTCTTCGATTCGTTGATATTCCTCGGGATTAAATGCTGGCTGCGGAATTTGAACCTCTATAGGGTAGGAAAACCCTAATTCGGTCTTATAGGCTCTTTGTTGGCTTTGTTGTTAGTTGCAAAATTAAGAGCCCATAAAGGAGAGGTAGGTTAAATGCTTGCAGATCTTAGGAGTAGCTTGCCCCTTAATCTACAAAAAGAAGCCGTGTTTAGTAGGTTCTAGTAACCCACAGGGGCTTTTATTGGCTAGGAAAAGCTGATCTTTAGCTAGATAACCTCCCTTAAGATAGTGGGATAACCCGCTAACTAGGTTGGTATCTATACCAGGGAAATATAGGGCATCTAACAGAGCTAAAGGCCTATATTCTAGTGGGTTTTTCTTGACTAGAACGTTAAAGACAGCGGTGCCTCTTCCTTTAGGATAAATAGGTCCTCCTGCTGTAATTATAGGGCTGGTTTAACCTTTCTTAAGAGGCTTAAAGTCCCTAAAGAAAGCCCTATTATTACAAATATAGCAAGAAGAACCTGTATTGTATAGAAGGGAGTTTTTAACCACATTATTAGAGTAGCTAAAAGTAGGCTTGCTAGTAGTGTCACTAGTGGTGGTACTAGAAGTATCTAAATCAGATTTAGAATCACTACTATCCTCACTGCTAGACTCGCTAGAATCTAGTTCTTTGACATATCCCGTAGCTAGGCTATAGCCTAACGTAAAAGCAGCTTCTTTTCCTTTATCCCTGTTGCCACTCTTCTTCTTCTGCTTTTTCTTCCTAGAGGCTTTAGAAGGGTTTAAATCCTTCTTATCCTGCTCTTTAGTGGCATTAGTAGAGTCCTTCTTAGTATTAGGATTAGATTTCTTCTCCTCTTCCTTAGAATTTCCCTTATTATTAGAAGCCTTATAGCTAAGAGCTTTAGCTACAGGGGAGGTTTTATCCCTCTGTTCTTCTAATAAATCAGCCATTAGGAACTGTAAATTTAAGGTATTTACAGGCAGCCCTTATGCCCTAGCAGCTCTGATAGTAAATCTTTGTCTCTCAGCCTAACTAGGAAAGGTCTGCTTTAATGCATTAATATAATGGTTTACTTAATTGATAGGAGCGATCTCTACACTATAAAGCTATAGTCTAGCTAGTAAGTTATTAAAATCAGCATTAAAAGCCTCTAAAGATCCCTTATAATTTAAAAAATTTAGGGAGTGGTAGCTAGCATATAGCGTACCTCGCTGGATTTTAGCACTCTGCGAATACTGCCTAATAAGGACTTTATAGGCTTCTTTAGGGGATTTTTACTAATATGTAGCTGCCTGCGGTCCAGGTTGGCAGCTATCTCTTAATATTATCAAAAGAATAGCTTGATCACAGTCAGCTAGATGGCCTGCTAAGCTAGGATTATCTATAAATTCAGGTAATCCTAGGGCTCTAAATTGAATGCTTAGGGCTTGCTTCCACTGATCATAATTTTCAGGGCCTTTTAACTTAGCTCCCTCAGGAATAGAGTGAACCTTCTTATTTAGTTCCTTAATAGCCCCTGTATTAAAGGCAGCTTATAAGTTACTAGAAGGTAAACTCGCAGAAGTAGTTATAGCAGGTAGGTCTTCTACCGGAGCTTTGGTATTTTCTTCCCTTAGCTTAGTAGAAGAATCCTAAAGACCTTGCATAATAGTCATGGTTTGCGTCAATTTATCTAATAGATCTTTAATGCTAGCCTCGTTTTTTAGACAATTTGACTTAGTATGCTTAATAAAATCAGTTAAGGTCTTGCCTTGTTGTTCAATTTGGCTTTGCATCTGTTGTTGAAAAGCACTGGCTTGAACAGCCGGACCTTCTATATCCATCCTATCAGGGTCCCTAGGAGGGCTAGAAGGGCCTACAGCAGGTCCCTTACCCTTATTATAACTCGGTGGTGCCATCTCTAAAAGTTCCCTAGGATCTCAAAAGATATCCTGTGTAAGATCTCTAAATTTATTCCTGTTATAAATAACGCGCGCTAGAAGCTGGTTGTGGTGCAACCTGGCTGCGCACGTAAATTATGTGGCGGGGCTGTTTAAAAGGGTGCCCCTCGAGGTCTAAAAGTGGGTCTGCGGTATACGCGGGCAGAAACGGACCGGAGAAGATTCTCTGCGAAAATTTTCTCAACACCAAAAATAGCGGATAGGAATCGTAGGTTATAGATATTACAGAACGTGCAACGCAACGCAACGTAATGTATAGTGCGTGCAACGTAGTACAATAGATCAAAAAGCCTAGTATAGATATACTAGATGTTCGATGATATATAAAAGGATGCAGCGTATCTACTATTGTAGATAATATTAAATATAACAGTCGCAGCAGTGAATAGGATCACTAAAAAGAGGTTATGGTTGTAACTAGATAGTTACGGTTGCAATGTGGTGGTTGCAGGTGCGGCTATAAATGAACTTCAACACCAAGGGTCTGGCGTTGCGATGCGTAGAGCTAGTAGATAAAAGCTTTAACTAGCGGTTTCCTTCGTAATCTAAGAGCCCACAGGTCTAGTAGAGAGTAACTAGTACCCAAAATCAAGCACTAATCGCAGTAGAATAACGCAGTAATGTAGTAATCTTTAGGCCTTCCGGGCTCATAACCTATTAAAAATGGAAGGGGAATCTAGCTAGAGGGATAGGAAGACCTCCCTAGTAGATTCCAACGCAGCGGCTTCTAGATTCACTATAATACGATAATTCTTTAAGATATAGAGCTTTAATAGTTGAATATAGTAGATTTTAGCTAGACAAACGATCTGACGAGCAATGAGAGGATTTTCTAAGTCCCCTTATAGACCTACTGACCGTATTGACGGAAGGGGGTCGCTAGCCGGGCCTTAGGAGCTATTTTTTATTTTCCGCAAAATTTATTTGTATGTGAAAAGTAAAAAATCGACTCACGACCATATAATCTAGCCACCCACGTGCACTAACTAAGCAATCTAATAAGCAACCCTATAAATAAAATACATCATTAAATCCAGAAAAAATCAAGGATTCGAACAGTATAAGTCAGCCTTTTATACGACTACTAGTTCTCTAGTTACAGTCGATTTTAGCTTCCCTATAGGGTAGCCTAGTCGGCTTAGTCATACAAGCCTGTGGGTTGGTTGTGTGCAGGAGCGCAGGTCACAGCCAAAGCTAGCCACAGCCAACAACGCTGCAGGCAACGCCTCGTAACCAACGTTGCAACAACGCAACTAGGCAACTAGTGGGCCTATAAAATAGTGCTATAAATAGCATAATTTTAACAGATACTATAGTCTAGCTTAGGGCACTTAGTTAAGAGGTAGCCTAGTTTTTTACACTTAAAATAGATAATAGGTAAGCCCCCTATTTCTATATAGTATCCTTCCTATAACCTACCTTCTAGTAAAGCTAAGTAATTCCTCCTCTTCTATTAGTTACCTCCTTAGTTACCTTTATAGTAAGGCCCTTTTTCCTCTTTTATTACTACTTTTACCTTCTTTCCTTAGCCTATAAGATAGTTCTAACTTATAGGGTATTCTTAGCTAAATACCTACTTCTTTATAATACTATTTAGGCACTATATAAACTAGGTAATTCTTATAGGCTTAGGTATAAGCTTAGGTAATTCTACTTTTACCTTACCCTAAACCTTAATAAATACTTAGAATAACTAGTCCTTACCTTACTAGAGGGTTAGTAGTATTCCTATAGCTTCTAGGTAGTAACTATCTTTATCTATTCCTCTAGTTTTTAACTATTATATAAACTCTATCTAAGTATAGCTTTAGTAATCTATATAACTATCTATAGTAGTAAAATATATTTACTATTACTTTACCTTATTTACTAGGTAGCTACTAGTATATATAACCTTTATTATATTATTTATAAATATATTTTAATTTATAGTAAAAACTATATTTAAATCTACTAGGAATATCTATAGATTCTTATAGGTATCCCCCTTATATATAGGAGTCTTAAGCTATATCTTTACTATACTATATCTATATAGCCTTAGTATAGTTAGTACTAACTAGGGAATAGGAATAGAGGCTTAAGTAAGAGGGGTTTATAGAGTAGAAGTAGAGCCTTAGTTAGTATTATCTAATTAGGGAAGGGTATTTACTTCCTATAAATTTTTCTATAGCTACTTAAGTTTATATCTTTTTTAGGTAATTTATAGCTATACCTCTACTTATATAAGGCTATAGTTTAATATAGCTTCTTTATTATTAATAGCTAGCTCTAATATATAGGAATTCTTTAGGGTAGTTAGATAAGAAGACTTATACTCTAGGAGCAGGTATTAATCTATAAATATATCTTTATATAGTGTATTCACTCTAGAGTTATTAGTACCTATTAAATAGGTATTTATTCTATATAGTGCTAATATCCTTAACCTACTAATAGCCTATTACCCTAATAGGAAAGAGAGATTAACTTATTAAGGCTTCTAGGCTAAATATAATAAATAGGGTAATAGTATAATTAAGGTAGTAGCTATAGAGCTAGAAGGTAGGTATATATACTTAAAGGTTTTAATCTCTAGCCTCCTATATTCTATATATATAACCTTTGCCTAAATACCCCCTCTATATACATGTAACTAGCTCACAGCGACCTTATAGCTAGAGCACTGCGAGCCACGACTAGGCCCTACTGTACATAATGCCATCGCCTTCATAGCCTCTGTCGCTCTATTGCCTCTGTGGCAGACTAGGCCCTACTGTACATGATGCCATCGCCTTCATAGCCTCTGTCGCTCTATTGCCTCTGTGACCCTGACATATATAGAATAAATACCTATTTAATAGGTATTAATAACTCTAAAGTAAATATACTATATAAAGATATATTTATAAATTAAAACCTACTCCTAGAGTATAAGTTTTCTTATTTAACTACCCTAGAGAATTCCTATATATTAGAGCTAGCTATTAATAATAAAGAAGCTATATTAAATTATAGCCTTATATAAGTTAAGGTATAGCTATAAATTACCTAAAAAAAGTATAAACTTAAGTAGCTATAGAAAAATTTATAGGAAGTAAATACCCCTCCCTAATTAAATAATACTAACTAAGGCTTTACTTTTACCCTATAAACCCCTCTTACTTAAGCCTTTATTTCTATTCCCTAGTTAGTACTAACTATACTAGGACTATATAAATATAGTATAATAAAGATATAGCTTAAGACTCCTATATATAAAGGGAATACCTATAAGAATCTATAAATATTCCTAGTAGATTTAAATATAGTTTTTACTATAAATTAGAATATATTTATAAATAATATAATAAAGATTATATATACTAGTAGCTACTTAGTAAATAAGGTAAAATAATAGTAAATATATTTTACTACTATAGATAGTTATATAGATTACTAGAGCTATACTTAGATAGAGTTTATTTAATAATTAAAAACTAGAGAAATAAATAAAGATAGTTACTACCTAGAAGCTATAGGAATACTACTAACCCTCTAGTAAGGTAAGGACTAGTTATTCTAAGTATTTATTAAGGTTTAGGGTAAGGTAAAAGTAGAATTACCTAAGCTTATACCTAAGCCTATAAGAATTACCTAGTTTATATAGTGCCTAAATAGTATTATAAAGAAGTAAGTATTTAGCTAAGAATACCCTATAAGTTAGAACTATCTTATAGGCTAAGAAAAGAAGGTAAAAGTAGTAATAAAAGAGGAAAAAAGGCCTTACTATAAAGGTAACTAAGGAGGTAACTAATAGAAAAGAAGGAATTACTTAGCTTTACTAGAAGGTAGGTTATAGGAAGGATACTATATAGAAATAGGGGTCTTGCCTATTTGTTAGGGTTATAGAGGCAATAGAGCGACGGAGGCTATGAAGGCAATAGCATTATGTATAGTAGGGCCTAGTTATAGCTTATAGCTCCCTAGCTACAAGGTTGCCGCGAGCTAGTTATATATACGCAGAGGGGGTATTTAGGTAAAGGTTATTGTTAAAATTATGCTATTTATAGCACTATTTTATAGGCCCACTAGTTGCCTAGTTGCGTTGTTGCAACGTTGGTTGCGAGGCGTTGCCTGCAGCGTTGTTGGCCGTGGCCAGCAGCTTTGGCTGTGACCTGCGTTCCTGCACACAACCAACCCACAGGCTTGTATGACTAAGCCGACTAGGCTACCCTATAGGGAAGCTAAAATCAACTGTAACTAGGGAACTAGTAGTCGTATAAAAGGCTGACTTATACTATTCGAATCCTTAATTTTTTCTGGATTTAATAATGTATTTTATTTATAGGGTTACTTATTAGATTGCTTAGTTAGTGCACGTGGGTGGCTAGATTGTATAGTCGTGAGTCGATTTTTTACTTTTCACATACAAATGAATTTTACGGAAAATAAAAAATAGCTCCTAAGGCCTGGCTAGCGACCCCCTTCTGTCGATATGGTCAGTAGGTCTATAAGGGGACTCAGAAAATCCTCTCATTGCTCGTCAGATCGTTCATCTAGCTAGAAATCTACTATATTCAACTATCAACGCTCTATATCTTGAAGAATCGTCGTATTATAGTGAATCTAGAAGCCGCCGCGTTGGAATCTACTAGGGAGGTCTTCCTATCCCTCTAGCTAGATTCCCCTTCCATTTTCAATAGTTATATATATAGAATATAGGAGGCTAGAGATTAAAACCTTTAAGTATATATACCTACCTTCTAGCTATATAGCTACTACCTTAATTATACTATTACCCTATTTTTATTATATTTAGCCTATAAGCCTTAATAAGTTAATCTCTCTTTTCTATTAGGGTAATAGGCTATTAGTAGGTTAAGGATATTAGTACTATATAGAATAAATACCTATTTAATAGGTACTAATAACTCTAGAGTAAATATACTATATAAAGATATATTTATAGATTAAAACCCACTCCTAGAGTATAAGTCTTCTTATCTAATTACCCTAAAAGAGAATCCCTATATATTAGAGCTAGCTATTAATAATAAAGAAGCTATATTAAACTATAGCCTTATATAAGTAGAGGTATAGCTATAAATTACCTAAAAAAGATATAAACTTAAGTAGCTATAGAAAAATATAGCATACACTACCTAGCTTATCACAAACCTACAGCAGATAGCTAACTTAGTAGCCCCTTAGAAACCCAGAGGCCTACCTAGGCCCGAGGCTTAGTGGTCTAGATAGGCTAAAGAGGCAGTCACTAGGGTAAGGCAGGCTAAGAGATAGTAAAGGCATAGAAGAACTAAAGTAAACTAGTAGGTATATACTAATACTAATAAGGAGCGGGAATAAGTTATTAAAAAGTATTGAAAATGGAAGGGGAATCTAGCTAGAGGGATAGGAAGACCTCCCTAGTAGATTCCAACGCGGCGGCTTCTAGATTCACTATAATACGACGATTCTTCAAGATATAGAGCTTTGATAGTTAAATATAGTAGATTTCAGCTAGACAAACGATCTAACAAGCAATGAGAGGATTTTCTGAGTCCCCTTATAGACCTACTGACTATATCGACGGAAGGGGGTCGCTAGCCGGGCCTTAGGAGCTATTTTTTATTTTCCGTAAAATTCATTTGTATGTGAAAAGTAAAAAATCGACTCACGACCATATAATCTAGCCACCCACGTGCACTAACTAAGCAATCTAATAAGTAACCCTATAAATAAAATACATCATTAAATCCAGAAAAAATCAAGGATTTGAACAGTATAAGTCAGCCTTTTATACGACTACTAGTTCCCTAGTTATAGTCGATTTTAGCTTCCCTATAGGGTAGCCTAGTCGGCTTAGTCATACAAGCCTGTGGGTTGGTTGTGTGCGGGAACGTAGATCACAGCTAAAGCTGCAGGCAACACTGCAAGCAACGCCTTGTAACCAACGTTGCAACAACGCAACTAGGCAACTAGTGGGCCTATAAAATAGTGCTATAAATAGCATAATTTTAACAAAAAGGAGAGAAGGAATACCTAGAGAGATATACTAAGATAGGCTAATACTTAGAGTAAGGATAGAGAAGTATAGAGGCTAGAGAGATAAGTAAGGCTCTAGAGCTAGGCACCCCTAGAGCTCCCTAGGCTCCTAGAACTAGAGAGATCTAAAGATAACCCTAATTTAGCCACTATATATAAGAGTAAGGTAAGCTTACTTATATAGAGGTTCTTCCCTAAGCTAGTAGCTAACCTTTCCTATATCCTAGACCTAATATTCCTAGAACTTAATAATATACTAATCTAGGATATAGACTAGTTTAACTCTAAGGAGATTATAGATATTCTCTTAGATATAGTAAACTAGAAGGCCCTAGGGGATAATAAGCTCCTTACTAGATTTATTAAAGCTTATAGCCTAGTAGCTTATTATATAATAACTAGATTACTTAATATAGTACTTAAAGTTAGCTACTTCCTAGCCTACTTCTATATTACTAGGGTTATAGTAATTAGAAAGAATAGAAAGATAGTTAAAGAGATAAGGAGAGCTAATACCTAGAGACCTATATTACTACTTAATATAGTAGGAAAAGTACTAGAAGTAGTAATAGTAAGATAACTTATAGCTATTACTAAGGTAGGGGGCCTTTTTCTAGAACTATAGATAGGAAATAGGGTAAATAAATTAATAGAAACTATAATATATACCCTACTAGAATATATTAGAGTAGCCTAGGGGAGGGGTAGGATAGCCTTACTAGTATAGATAGATATATTAGCTATATTTAATAGAGTTAGCTACCTATATCTTATTACCCTCCTTATTAAGATAGGTATTCCCCTATAGCTAGTTATAGTAATCTATAGCTTTCTTATAAGGAGAATAAGCTAACTTAGCTTTAATAGTAAACTCTTAGAACCCTTTAAAATTAAGGCTAGTACCCTATAAGGCTTACCCCTTTCTCCTATTCTCTTCCTTCTATACTCTATAGAGCTATATATCTACCTCTAGGTTATCCTAGGTATAGTTACTATAGGCTTTACTAATAATATAAATATTATAGCTTTTAGGAAAAATATAGCCTAGACCTAGAGAAGACTTAAGGTATTATAAAAAATCTATAAAGACTAGGTAAAGGAAGTAAGAGTTAAGTTTAACCTAGCTAAAATAGAACTTATATACTTTAGTAAAGCCTAATAATCTCCCTAGGAGTAAGTTTAGCTTAGGGTAAAGAAGATAATACCTATAGAATCTTATTACTTTCTTAGGATATAGGTTAATTATAAACTTACCTAGAGCACTTATAAGAATATTATTAAAGGGAAACTAGCCTAGTAGTAGCTTATACTTATATTACTAGTAGTATTAGTATAGAGCTATAGCTTTAGAGATACCTACCTTCTATATATATAGGTAGTTTACCTTATTATTACCTATAGAGTAAGTGTGTATTATATACTAACTAAAAAAGCTAGAAACCCTAAAGGTATTATAAAAAGCTTTATAATAGACTAGTTAGCCTATCTCTAAGTTATTATAGGGGTATTTAGGGCTATACTAATTATATAACTAGAAGCTAAGACCTTAGTTCCCCCCCTAGATCTCTACCTAAACTATATTAAAAAGAGATTTAAGAAAAGAATTATAGCTAGTAGAATAGTAAAGATAATCTAAGTAGTAGCTAGCCTAGTAGTAACTATACTACACTAAAGAAAACCCTAAAGATAGAGAAACTAAGTTAAAAATAAGCTAAATATAGAACTATATAAGGAATAAAGAAGACACTAGGAAGTATAGTATAGTAAAGAGAGACTAGCCTAGAGCTAGTGTAGTAAAGAGCTAACTAAAGACTTACTACTAAACTATAACCTAAAGATAATCTAAAGATTCTACACTAGACTAGATAAGTATATCTTCTTTATAATTATATAACTATATATAGGTAAGATTAGACTTAATAAATTCCTCTTCCTTAGGGGTATCTCTAGGGTAGCTTTACCCCTATATAGCTATAGATAAGTAGAAAAGGACTAGTACTATATAATTATTAACTACTATAAATATAGCTATATATAACCCTATTAGCGCTAGCCTATAGATATATAGGAAGCGAGGCTAGCCCTAGATAACCCCTAGAGAGTAAGATACTTAGCTAAATAGTTCTTAGCTATAAAAAGACTATAATATTATATATTAGTATATAACTTAGTAGCTAAGTTAAGGGCACTAGAACTAGAGATAGAGCGCTTATAATATAGGAGGCTAAATCTAGAGACTATAACTATAGTAGATAGTAGTAATAATAGGAGTAGTAGGAGACTAAGACTAGACTAAATAGTCTAGGGGTAGTAAGGAGCTAGAGGTAGGGTAAGAGTATATATATAGGAGAAGAGTATATACTAGAATAACTCTTAAGATTTAAACTATTAAAATACTTAAATACTAGGTATATAATCCCCCCCTAGGCCTCCCCTACCCTACTACTACCACTATATTAATATAAAAATCAATAAAAAATAACTACTCCTTTTCTAGAATAGGGATTATATCCTCTAGGGCCCTAGCCTAGCTCTTAGCTAGTAGGGCAGTAACCTAAAGCTAGATTAACTTTACTATCTAAGCATCTAGTCTATATAGCTAGAAGATTATCTCCTTATACTAGTCTTTTATAGACCTACCCTCCCCCTAGACTAGACCTACTACTAATATACTCTATTTCTACTTACTTTAATTCTCTATATATAGCTTCTTAATATAAGCACTAAAGTTATCTAGGACCTAGGGAAGAGATAAATTAGCACTAGTATAGGGCTAGATTAGATTAATTAGAGGAATACTTATATCTATACCTTTAGTGATTTTAGTAAATACCTTAGTTAACTACTAGTGCTCTACTTAGCGCCTAGTAATTTTAACCTAGAGCTAGGTTAGTAGTAGTACTACCCTAAAAATAGATAAAATATATATTACCTTTTTATACCTATTATTTTAAACCTAGTAATTAAAATATATATTAGTTATAGCCCCTAGAAAGATAAATTAGCCTTACCACTACTATAGTATAGGGGAGAAGAAATATACTAACTATATTATAATACTAGTGCCCTAGGCTTTTTAATAATTATATATAATAAAAGATATACTAGAATATTTATAGCTTACCTAGCTAGACTAAATTAGTAGTAAAATAAGCCTAGTACTAGGGTAGGGGAGTCTTACCTATAGTTTATAATTAAGTGCTCTCTAAAGCTACTTTAATATAAGTTACTTCCTTAGGTAATAAAGAGAAGGTTCCTATATAGATTAGCACTAAAGTTATAGGGAAGTAGGGTTAGACTTATAGATAATATAGAATACTAAGAAGATATAATAATAGGCTATAACTATATTAATATTAGTAACTAAACTAGACCTAGCTAAGGTTAGGGCCTAAGAGTATATAAGGAAATAAGGGAGAAGAGAAGGGAAAAAGGGAAGGGGAAGAGAACCTATAGGAAGTATAATAAAGGAGGAAAGAAAGAGGCCTAGATTTAGAGGTAGAAGGGATTTCTTTTATAATCTCTAGAGAGAGGGGGGGTCCTTAAAGTATTACCTAGATTTAAAGATAATATATAGATACTATAGATTAATAAAAAGGTCTAATACTAGAGAGCAGTGGGATTATAGTAGAACTAAGCTAGCTTTACCCTCCCCCCCCCTAGAGTTCTAAAAAACTAGGTGCTCTAACTTTATAACTAGACTAAACTAGAGAAGAGGTAAAATAAACTAAAAAGTAGGGCACTAGAGGTATTAATAATAAAGTATAAAAAAAGTAAGTTAAGAGTAGATTACTATATAGTATTAGATTTTACCTAGTAAGAGGTAGATAGAAATAGATTAGAGTAGAGCTAGAGAAGAGCCTAGAGCTAGGCTTAAGGCATAAGGTAGAGGTAACTCTGCTAATAGGGATAAGTCTAGTATAAGCTAGTAATAAATAACTATAATAGGTAACTATAATAGTAGCGCTAGCCTGCTATAGGGCTGGCGCCAGGCTACATAGAGTTATAAGGGGTTTTTTTATCCTCTAGAAGGTTTTCCCCTTTAACTAAACCGCAGGAGTACTAGAGACAGCTAATTCAGGCTGGCTAGAGTATATAAATAAATAAATAAATATAGAAAAATATATAGGAAGTAAATACCCCTCCCTAATTAGATAATACTAACTAAGGCTTTATTTCTACCCTATAAACCCCTCCTACTTAAGCCTTTATTCCTATTCCCTAGTTAGTATTAACTACACTAGGATTATATAGATATAGTATAATAAAGATATAGCTTAAGACTCCTATATATAAGGGGGATACCTATAAGAATCTATAGATATTCCTAGTAGATTTAAATATAGTTTTTACTATAGATTAAAATATATTTATAAATAATATAATAAAGATTATATATACTAGTAGCTACCTAGTAAATAAGGTAAAGTAATAGTAAATATATTTTACTACTCTAGATAGTTATATAAACTACTAGAGCTATACTTAGATAGAGTTTATTTAATAGTTAAAAACTAGAGGAATAAATAAAGATAGTTATTACCTAGAAGCTATAGGAATACTACTAACCCTCTAGTAAGGTAAGGACTAGTTATTCTAAGTATTTATTAAGGTTTAGGGTAAGGTAGAAGTAGAATTACCTAAGCTTATACCTAAGCCTATAAGAATTACCTAGTTTATATAGTACCTAAATAGTACTATAAAGAAGTAGGTATTTAGCTAAGAATACCCTATAAGTTAGAACTATCTTATAGGCTAAGGTGTCACGGTCTAGCCCAAAGGGCTAATCGCGGGTGCCTGCGCCACCGTGCGGGTGATGTGCCCGATCCATCTGCGCCATAGGCAACAAAAGAATACGCATTGTACAAGTCTCTGTGGCTTGTGCAATTGACACCTATATTACTAGGATCTGGGGCCAAAGCCCCAGACCATCACATAGGCTCCTTCCCTATGTGACCTCTCTTCTAATCTAACGTCTGACGTCTGTTGACATCATAACCGCTCGCTTAGCTAGTAATACTGCGCATCCCCTAGGGACCCTCTCCCTGTAAGCCTAGGAAGAACCCTATTATGGCCTCTGCACGTAGCCGGTTCGAACCTATGACCTTAGGTGACTTGTATAATTATCACGGTCTAGCCCAAAGGGCTAATCGCGGGTGCCTGCGCCACCGTGCGGGTGATGTGCCCGATCCATCTGCGCCATAGGCAACAAAAGAATACGCATTGTACAAGTCTCTGTGGCTTGTGCAATTGACACCTATATTACTAGGATCTGGGGCCAAAGCCCCAGACCATCACATAAGGAAAGAAAGTAAAAGTAGTAATAAAAGAGAAAAAAAGGCCTTACTATAAAGGTAACTAAGGAGGTAACTAATAGAAAAGAAGGAATTACTTAGCTTTACTAGAAGGTAGGTTATAGGAAGGATACTATATAGAAATAAGGGGCTTACCTATTACCTATTTTAAGTATAAAAAACTAGGCTACCTCTTAACTAAGTGCCCTAAGCTAGACTATAGTATCTACTATAGAAGTAGCTATATTACTAACTAGCACTAAGGTAGCGGTAACTAAGCTAAGGGTTAGTTAAACCTAAATAAGGCTCTAATTAGCTTATTATAACCCTAGGAAGACACTCTTAATATAATATAACTTAATAAGAATAGGTAATTAGACCTATAAATTTATATAGAAATTAAGTTATAGTAAGATTACTACTAGGTAGTAGTACTAATACTATTTAACCCTAGTACTATATATTCTTTAATTTATCTAGATATATAAATAAACCTAGACTAGGTAAATATATAACTAAGTAATAGTATACTTAAGAGTATATCTAGTAATATTATACTATATTAAGGAATTTTAAAAAAGGTAATATTAATAAGGGATAGTATAGGATATATAAAGATATACTAAGTTAGCTACTATATTACTAATAGTAGTAAAAAGCTAGTGCTAGGTATTAACTAGGTAAGATAATATAAACCTATTATAATATTATAGGGGAAAAGACTTTAGAGATACTGTTGGAACAAGCATGATATCAATCGCGCTTGGCAGCCGCAATTCCCTTCGGCTGAAAGTCGGCCCGACCGGAAGAAGGTCGGTTGCTGCGCGTGTGCGCGTGCCTCCCTCCCTGCCCACGGGCAGGCCTGCGATAGGGCAGGGCCCGGGTCACGTGACCCACCCACATCACGTGACCTACACAGCTGTAGCTGCCTTTTTCCCCCTTACAGGAGCCCTCTCTTTTCTAGCTTCCTTTCATAGAACACATAGCTTATAATAGATTATTTAATTAATACTATTACGAGCGCGCCTAATTAATAACTAGCTATTATTACACCTAGTGATTCTAATACTGATCAGTGGTTAACTTTATAACCACTTTTGTTTACAAATACCTGTTGTCTTTTAAAGACACCGCAGATTAGCTAGGTTCTATCTAGAAGAGACCTTTATAGAAGCAGCGTGATTTAGCTAGCCTATTAAGGCAATAAGAGTAGCTTTATTATTTAAGATCCCTAATTATACTAAGAAAGAAGCTAACTCTAGCTAGCCTATTAAGGCAATAAGAGTAGCTAGGAGAAGCTAAAGCCTAAACTAAGAAAAAGAGTTTAACTCTAGTAGCTAAGCTATCCTATTATTCTTTAACTTAGTGTATTCTATTACATATAAAGCTAATTGCCAGAGCTTATAATCCTTTATATCTCTTTTTCCCTAATCCCTTTATTATTACTTCCCTTATTCTATTTCCTCTAACGCTATAAGTTATAATAGTTAATAAGAAGGAATAACCATAAAACCTAATAAGTTATAATAGCTCTTAAGCGGATCCCTTAGAAGCCCTAGAATTTACTGTCCCCTTCCTCTATATCCTATAGTAACTACACTAGTATATTATAGAAGAAATACTTGCTAGGGTAGATAAATTTAATATTAAGGATAATAATATACCTAAGATATAAGTAGCCTATATCCTCTCTTAGGTTAAGGACTATATAATATAAAAGGCATATAGAAGATTACTCTTTATAGAATTCACTTAAGATTTTAACCTATAGACCTATAGTAACTTTCTTAAGACCCTAGTTATAGTCCTAAGGCACTTATAGGACTACCTTATTAACTCTAGAATCTATATAATAATTAACTAGAATATAAATATAATAATAAACCTCTAAGAAGTCCTTAACTAATAGGAATTCTACTTCTAGTTATAAGAAGAAGTAAAGGATACCTAGAAGAAGTATAATAACTTCTAAAAGAATATAATTAAGAATAGTAACTTCCTTAATAATCTCTATAAGGATAATAACCTCTAGGACTAATAGAGCATAAGGACTACTTATTCCTCCTACTAACCTTTATAACCTCTATAAGGAGTAACATTAGTAACCCTTCCCTAAGAATAGAACCCTTAGCCCCTTCCTTAATTACCTTAAGCCCTATAAGCCCTTCCTTATTATCCCTAAGAACCTATATTTACCTAGCAAAGAACCTCTACTCCCTAATAATAAGCCCTTCCTATTTACTAAAGAATAATACATAAACCTGCTAATAATCCTCCCTTTAAGCCTCTATAACTAATAGTAAAGCAGATCTTAGACCTTATTAAGATATATATATCTAAGTAGTAATATAGCGCTAATAACTATAATATACTTAAACTAAAGCTCTAAATCTTTAGGTAAAAGTGTAAGATTCTAGATATTAAACTAGAATAAGCTAGGTATATATTTAAAGTAATATTAAAAGGAAAAGCTTATTAGTACTACTTAGACTACCTCTCTAAACCTAGTAACCCTTAGGACCTTACTACCCTTATAAGGAGAATAAAGAAGAGGTTTAAGACTAAAGATATAAGGTAGAAGTATCTCCTTAAATAGCATAACGCTTTACTCTAGAAGACTATTAATAAAAACCCTAATAAATTAAAGATAGAATACTTTAATAAGCTTATTAAGAGGCTATTAACCTTATAGTAAGCTATTCCTAATATAGGTTAATTAGAAAGAGCCCTTAGGAACTAGATTATAACCGCTTATAATAGGATTCCTAAGTATAGAGGGTGCCTTACTAACCCTCTAGATAGCCTCTAATAATTCTATAAGCATATACACATAATAATCTAGCTTATTATAAAGGAATCCAGCGGTTAATATTAATTCCCTACTAATACCTAGACTCCTAATGCCTTCTAGACTAATAGAAGGTATAATAGTAAGGGCAAAGAGTTAAGATACTCTCTACAAAGGCAGAAAGGTAGAAGAGGCCCTCCCTATATAAAGAAATATTATATATATAGTAAGGAGGGATACTAGTTAATAAAGTATCCTAAGGAAGAGTATAAGAAGGCATACTAGTAATATAAAAACTATTACCTAGTAGATACCTTATTATCCTTACTAGCTTTATATAATGCCTTTCTTACCTAGTATAAAGGTACCCTAATAGAAGGTCCCACTCCTTATCCCTCTAAAGTTAATAAGGTTACCTAGTATATAATAAGCCTTAGATTTAACACTAAGCTAGAGGGAGAGGAAGAAGAAAGGGTGCCTATAAGCTTCTTTACCTATAGTATAACCCTTAATAGTTAGAAAATAGTTAAAGTCCTTATAAATTAAGCTATAATATATAGACTAAGTAAGAAGAATCTATTTAATAATAGGAACACTGCTAGGCCTCCTTACCTATTCCTACTTAAAGACTATTACTTATCTAAGGCCTTCTAAGGTATTATACTAGATACTAGAGCGGTATAGTTCTCTATAGTAGGCTAATCTTAAGTTATAGCACTATAGAAGATAATACTAAAGATTTATCTTAATACTATAAGGGCAGGTAAAGTAGTTATTATATTTAGTAGAGGCTAGCTAATTATATTACTTAGAATAATTAATATGCCTATACCCTTTAGTAATATTACTTTTTATATAATACTAATAAATACTCCCTTCCTACTTTACCTTAATAATATAGGCTAATTAAGGATTAACTTTATTACTACTAAGAACGTCCTCTAGTAAGGGAATATTAAGGTACCCCTAGTATATAAATAGGGCTATATATAGATACTACTAATATAAGATAAGAAGGTAGTAGCGTAGAATTATTTAACTAAGATTAAATTATAGCGTTTATATTACTATTTTAGTTATCCTTTAGTACGCTAACTCTATAATCTCCTAAGTAATATAGGGTATAAGATTACTTTTAAAGCTATTAAGGTGATATTAAAAGTATGCCACTAGTGCTAGATAAATACTAATAGCCCTTATTACTTTAAATTCACCCTTAAGGATAAGTATGCCTTTAACTTTAAAGTAATAGTTAATATTATATACCTTAATAGTAACTACCTAATACTCTACGCAGTAGATGTGGCTATAGCGTTCTACATAGTAAGATTCCTTCCTAATATCTTAGCTAAAATAACTTAGGAAGCCCTTAGAATATGCTAGATTAATATGTACTAAGGACCTCCTAATTAGATTATTACTAATACTAGCATAAACTTTTATAGCAAAGAATTTCGCTAATTTACGGCATTAATATTAATCTCTATTAAAGAGGTCCTAATTAAGGCATATTATAGCATTAGAAAAGTTAAGAGATATTATAGACTACTCTAAAGGGTCTATAATATTATCTAAAGAGAATGCCTAATAACCCCAGAACCCATTGCCCTATAGATAGCTATAAAAGCCCTTAATAATACTATAGGTCTAAATAGCCTTATTCTAACCCTCCTTATCTTTAGTGCCTACCCCTATATATTAAGTAACTCTCCTTTATCGCTAGAGATCTTATAACATGTTATTACCATGCAAAAGGCAATAAAGGAAGTTAAGCGCCTCTACGCAATCTAGAAAGTTAGCAAAGCCCTTATAGTAAGGAATAGTCTAGATATAAGCAAGACCCTTAACCTCCTACTTAGATTACTAGTCTAAGTCTAGCGCAAAGGTAAAGGTTAGTAAGGCCTATATAACCTCCTCTTTATTAATAGAGAGACCTATACCCTTAACCTTCTATAAGGCCTAAAGGCCTTCTACTTAACTTCTATTAGGCCTTATTATAAGGACCCTAACGTAGAAGCCCTCCTACCTTAGGAGAGCGGAGAAGAGGGAGAGGCCTAAACTAGGCTACCTAGCAAGACCCTAGAGATCCTACTAAAGAGATACCTAGGTAGACCCTAAAAGAACCCTCTAGTAATTATTAATAAGACTAATATGTTTATCTTAGCTAAGGAGGAAGCTAACCTTAACCTTATAATTTAATTATATAAGGAAGGCGTTATTATAACCCCTAGCGCACTATTTAAGCTCTTTATAAAGACTAAGATTAATATACTAATTAATTAGGGCGTGTTTAAATTTATTACCTATAATAAGAGAGAGTATAGTAGTGTGTAAATCTTTAATTCGCAAATTATTAACAAGGTAAAAGGCAAGATAGGCTAGCTATATAAGAAATTAAGGCTTATAGTATAAGGCTTTAGAGATAAGGTAAAGTAAGTAATCTTAATATAGGCTCTAACAATCTAATAAGCTAGTTAATGCCTTATTCTTATAATAGTACCTTCTCTCTTAATAAAGGGATTTATCCTATAGATTTATAATATTACCTAGGCCTATATCTAATTAACCACGCGATTAAATAGGGTAATCCTTGCGTAGCTTCTAACCTAAATCCATGACTAATACCCTAAGGGAATAATTATAAGGGTAATTAAACCGCTCTATAGTATTGCAGAGGCTAGAATATACTAGTGGGTTACATACCATAGGCACTATAGAGAGAAGCTCTAGATAGAGACTTCTATGTATAATCTATGCCTATTAGTAACTACTAAAGATAGCCTAGAATTCGCATATATAGGTATATAGACTAATAATACTCTTAGGCTATTAGATAAGGAGTTCTCTAAGAAGGAAGAGAGAGAATTAACTATAGCGGCTTTTATAGTAAAGCTAAAGTAATTCCTTCTTAAGAATAATTCCCTAACCTTTAATAGGGGAATTATTAAATTAGCGGCTAGCGTAGCTATTTTACTTTAATAAAAAGGCTAAAGTAGTAAGCTTAATTTAATCCTACTTATAGATTTAAAGCAGAAGTATATTAAACAAAGGGCTTAAGGCGCCTATATTACCTTAATCTGCTAACTAGAAGCCTACTATAATCTATCTATTACCGCTTAACACTAAGAACTAATAATTAATAATATTAAAGCCCTTAATTGCCGGATCTAATAGCAGATAGATCACCCTAATTAAGGCCTAATATTTATTCTAATTAACCTTACTAAAGCGAAGCTATACGCGTTTATAGATAGGTTATTTATAAATAATTAGGACCTTACCTTATAGCTTAGTTACGTGCTAATCCTTGCTAATAAAGACTATAAGGATAGTAAGTTTATAATTAAAGGTAATATTATATACTTTAGCTTAATAAAGAGCAAGAGAGTCACATAAAGTGTGCTTACCTCTAAGGTCTATAGCATGGTTACTAGTGTTAATATAGCATATATAATAGCCACTACCCTTTATATACTTATAGACTAATTAAATCTCCCCGCTATACTAATTATAGTATATATAGATTTATACTCCCTCTATAAGTGCCTTATTAAGCTTAGTATAACAAAGGAGAAGCGCCTAATAATTAACATTATAGCCCTGTAATAATTATATAAACGCTATAAGCTCTACAAGATCTATTAGATTAACAGAGCAGATAATCTAGCTAATACCTTCACAAAGGTATTACTAAATAAGGCCCTAGAGCAGTTTATCTCTAGTAACTAAATAATAATCTAAATAGAAGGGTAGGTAACCTATATAGAGGATAGCCCCTATGAATAGCAGCGGGAGGGTAACCTATAAGGAGGATAGCCCTATAGGCAGTAGTATTAGAGAACTATTAACCCCTATACTATAGGGAGAAGTAATCTTCCCTAGTATTAGGGGATTATTAACCCCTATACTATAGGAGGATATAGATCCTACCCTCTTAGGGATAGTAAAGGAAATTAGAGGAGAAGTAACGCTCTAGGGGGAGTAGGAGGAGGAGGGGAAAGAGGAGCTATATAGCTCCTCCTCTAACCTCTAGGGAGGGCCTCTAATAATTCTATAACTCTATGTAATCTATATAGAGTATAGAGCTATAAGGGAGGTCCTCCTTTAGATTTATAAGATACCTATGCTTTGCTTTAGTGGGGATAGAAGGGCAGATATAGGAGATAATAGGGTTAAGGAGAGGGGCAAAGGGGAGGAAAAGAGGTAGCGGGATAAGGGGGTTGCCGCGCGGATATTATTAATAATATTAAGGAAGAAAAAGGGATTTAGGAAGGGGCCCGCTTGCCCCTTTTAGTAGGAGGTTAAAGATAGATTGTTATTTTTTTTCCCTTTATTATTACCTACTATGGGAATACACCGCTTTCCTTTCCTTTCCTTTGTTAGTCCCCTTTATTAGGGGATTATAACCCCTCCTGTTATTATCTATTACTTTGTGGTAATTGATATTATGAGTTAATAATTATGTTAAAAAGAGAGTTCCTAGTGTTAGAATAAGCATAATATTAATTGCGCTTAGCAGCCGCAATTCCCTTTGGCTGAAAGTCGGCCCGACCGGAAGAAGGTCGGTTACTGCGCGTGTGCGCGTGCCTCCCTCCCTGCCTACGGGCAGGCCTGCGATAGGGCAGGGCCCGGGTTACGTGACCCACCCACATCACATGACCCACACAGCTGCAGCTGCCTTTTTCCCCCTCACAGGAGCCCTCTCTTTTCTAGCTTCCTTTTATAGAACACACAGCTTACGATAGATTATTCAATTAATACTATCACGAGCGCGCCTAATTGATAACTGGCCATTATCACACCTGGTGATTCCAACAGATACCCTATAATAAAGGAATATATCTTATTAGTAGTAGGGTTATAGGATAGATAGTGTATAGAGAAATACTTATTAGTTATAGTAATACTTCCCCCCTAGTTAATAGGTCTAATTAAGCACATAGCCTTTATTAAGGACACACTAAAAGAGAAGAAACTAAGTACTATTTATCTAATACTATTTATAAAGTAGTCCTCCTAGAAGTCTATATAGAGTTTAAGGATATATTCTTAAGCTATAAGGCTAGCACCCTCCCTAGATTAGGTAGGTAGATATATATAATTAAATTAGAGAAAGGAAAAACACTACCCTAGGGACCTATATATAACCTAGCTAAGAAAGAGCTATAGGTACTCTATAAGTACCTAGTAAGTGTATAGGAATAAGGTTAGATCTAAAGATCTATTAGTCTAGTAGGTACCCTAATCCTATTTATACTAAAGAAAGGGGGAAAATTATAACTATATATAGATTATAGGGGCTTAAATAAGATTATAGTTAAGGATAAGGCCCCTTTACTCCTAATTCTAGAAATCTTAGATTAGCTAAGAGGTGTAAAGATCTTTATAAAGTTAGACCTTAAAGATATATACTATTAGCTATATATCTATAAGGGAGATAAGTAAAAGATAGCCTTTTAGTGTAGATATAGTTACTTTAAGTATCTTATAATACTATTTAGGCTTATTAATATACCTACTACTTTCTAAGAATATATTAATATAGCTTTAGAAGGTCTTATAGATATTATCTATATTATCTACCTAAATAATATCCTAATATATAGTAGTAATATCTTAGAGTATAAGAATTATATTAAGTAGGTTCTTAAGAGGCTTTAAAGCACTAATCTTTTTATTAACCTAGATAAGTGCTAATTCTCTATTAAGGAAGTTAAATTCCTTAGTTATATAATCTTACTAAAGGGAATCTCTATAGACCCTAGTAGAGTTAAGGTAATTATAATATAGCTAGTACTAAGTAGTGTATTTAATATCTAGTCTTTCCTTAGATTTACTAGTTTCTATAAATACTTTATTAAGAATTATAGTAAAATTATTATCCTATTAACTAACTATCTATAAGGGAAATAACTAGTAAAGTTTAAGCTAGAGCCCTATAAGCTAGTAGTGTTTAGAGAACTATAAAAGTAATTCTAGGAGGCCCTAAGTTTAGTGTATTTTAATCTAGTACTACTATTATAAGTTAAGACTAATACCTCTAGATACGTAATTAGAGCTATCCTTGCGATATTAGTGCTAGGTTACTAGCACCCTATAGCGTTTATGTTAAGGAAGTTAAAGGACGCTGAATTGCGCTACGTAACGCCGGACGCAGAGTTACTAGCGATTCAGGAGGCCTTTCGAACTTAGAGGCATTACCTTGCTTACTCGGCTCACCCGGTGAAAGTCACTGCGTTAGATAAGCTATGCCCGTTTAACTTTATTATTAAACACCGGGCAGGTAAGCTAAATCCTGCTAATGCTCTATTACAGAGATTAGATTATATTAGTAAGGAAAAGAAAGCTAAGGTATTTATATCTTAGTTACTAACCTTCCTTACTAAGTTTACTACTATTAGGCTATAGGGGCGCTATAATAAGCATAGTACTACCACTAGTCTAGTAAAGCTATATTATATTAGGTTTATAATTAATAAGTAATATAAGAGTAGTAGTAACTCTATTAGTACCCTATATCTAAGATTACTACCTATTAATAGTATAGTAAGAAGTCTAATAGTAGGTAGGAGAACCTCTATAAAGTTAATCTCTATTATGCTAATTAGATAGTTTATAGGTATAGCTAAAGAGCTATAGGCTTATAGTAGTATTATAGTAAGAATCTTAGTAATTTAGAGAACCTCTATAATATTAAACTTTACTATTAGGAGTAAGGTATATAAATTAGAAGCCCTAATTCTAGTCTTATTATTAGAAGTATAATAAGGGGATACCTTTATAGCGTAGTAGAAGTTATTACTAATAAGTAGTAACTCTAGTGTATTAGGACTATAGTTAATTAGTCCCTCTAAGCTAGAGGCTAAAGGGTTATAGATATAGACTAGGGTACCCTTTAAGTTACTAATATATAATAATTAAGTTTTTATTCTATAAGGTATATAAAAAGAAGTCTTACTATTAACCTATAATAATCCTATAGTAGGTTATTAGGGGGTTAGTAGAACCCTTTATTAAATTATAGGCTAATATTACTAGCTATTAATAAAGAAGGATATTAAGTTATATATATAGACTTATATTAATTATTAAGTTTTAAAGCTAAGGTTATATAAACCTTATAGTAAGTTAGCTATACTACTAGTACCTAATTACCCTTTCTAAGAATTATTAATAGACTTTATTATAGGTTTACTACTAGTAAAGGATTAGAAGCATTAGATATATAATATAATACTAGTTATTATAGACTAAATTTTTAAAGTATAGTATTTATATACTAGTATCTATATACCTAACTAGTAATAGGCTAGCTATAGTATTCCTAGAAAATATTTTTAAGGACTATAGTACCCTAGAAGGTATTATTATAGACTAAGGGTTAATATTTACTAGTGGATTCTAGAGGATATTCTACTACCTAATTATAATAAAGTAGTAACTAAGTACTATATTCTACCTCTAAATAAATAGATAGATAGAGTAATTAAACTAGGTTCTTAAGCACTATCTAAGAGCCTATATATATACTAAATAGGATAACTAGGTAGAATATCTACTAATAGTATAGTTTACCTATAATATAAGTAAGTATAGTAATTATAGCCTAATATTAGTAAAGGCACTATATAGGTATAACCTAAGGGAACTATACTAGGCTATTATTGAAAATGGAAGGGAATCTGTACTAGAGGGATAGGAAGACCTCCCTAGTAGATTCAACGCGGCGGCTTCTAGATTCACTATAATACGACGATTCTTCAAGATATAGGGCGTTGATAGTTGAATATAGTAGATTTCTAGCTAGACGAACAATCTGACGAGTAATGAGAGGATTTTCTGAGTCCCCTTATAGACCTACCGACCATATTGACGGAAGGGGGTCGCTAGCCAGGCCTTAGGAGCTATTTTTATTTTCCGCAAAATTCATTTATATATAAAAAGTAAAAAATCGACTCATGACTATACAATCTAGCCACCCACGTGCACTAACTAAGCAATCTAATAAGTAACCCTATAAATAAAATATACTATAAAATCCGGAAAAAATCAAGGATTCGAACAGTATATATCAGCCTTTTATACAACTACTAGTTCCCTAGTTACAGTTGATTTTAGCTTCCCTATAGGGTAGCCTAGTCGGCTTAGTCATACAAGCCTGTGGGTTGGTTGTGTGCAGGAACGCAGGTCACAGCCAAAGCTGTTGATCAAGACCAACAACGCTGCAGGCAACGCCTTGCAACCAACGTTTCAACAACGCAACTAGGCAACTAGTGGGCCTATAAAATAGTGCTATAAATAGCATAATTTTAACACTCCCTCTAGAAAAGTATAAGGTAACTAATTCGATACCTGAACTTAGCTCTTTAATAGATATCTAAGTTAACCATAAATTCAATAATAAATCCAATAACTTTTCAACTAAAATCAATAACTTTTTAACGGAATTCCAGTGTTTTATTGATTTTAAGATTTTTCGACTTTTTAGTTGGTTTTCTTTAAAACTAGGCCTTTGTGTTCGTAAGACCTAATAGTTGAATAAATTGTTGAAATTTATTGTTAGGTAGGGGCTTAGTTAAGCCATCTGCAGGCATCTCTTTAGTGTTAATATAGATAACCTTAGCTATACCCTTCTGTACCTTTTCTCTAGTATAGTTAAATTTTAGCAGGGTATGCTTTGTTCTGCTATGAAGAGCAGGGTTATTAGCGGTTATTATAGCGCCTTGGTTATTGCTAAAAATCAGAACAGGAGGTGCTATAGGCAGCTTAATTTCCTTAAAAAGGCCATAGAGCCACTCTAGCTCCCTAATAGCTTCACATAGAGCGTCTGATTCGGCCTCTAATGTTAATAAAGCTATCATAGTTGCTTTCTTTAATTTCCAGCTAATAGGTCCTTCAGCTAGCTTATAGAGATAAGCATAGGTTAATTTAGAGGACTTATCTCCCGCGAAGTCGCTATCATAGAAGCCAATAAGGGTTGCAGAAGCTTTAGCGTTCTTAGACCTTCTATAGGTTATAGAATAACTCATAGAGCCTAGAAGGTATCTAAGCAGATGTTTAGCAGCATTTAAGTGCTCTATATAAGGCTTAGCTAACGCTGTTAAAAGCCACTAAACCGGAAAAGTAATATCAGGCCTTGTAAGGAGCATTAAGTACATAATAGTCCCTATAATACTCTGATAAAGCTTGTGATCAGAGGAGGAAAGAGGTTTAGTTAGGTGGTTAGCTGCCTGCTTTATAATTCCGGGTTGAAGAGGAATTTTAACAGGCCTAGCATCTTTCATGTTGAATCTCTCTAGGGCCTCAGAAATGTACTAGGACTGGTGGATAGTTAGGGTCCCTTTCTTTCGATTTCTAGTGATTTGAACGCCTAGGAAAAATTCAGCTGGCCCACGATCTTCTATAGGATAAGCTTTGTGTAATAGCTTCTTTAGCTTGTTGATGTAAGCTAGATCCGGTCCTATTAGAAGACAGTCATCCACATAAGTCGCTATATATGTAGATGTAGTTAGATTGAAGAAGACAGCAGGGTTAGATATAAGGGGATAGAAGCCTAATTTTCGAAGAAGCTCTTTTAAAGCTTGCTGCCACTCTCTAGAGCTCTGTTTTAATCTATATAAAGCCTTTTGTAGGAAAATAACCTGCTTTTAAGAGGGATTATAGCCGTATTTTTTAAGTAATTTAGCTATTTTAGGCGTAGCAGCTTCGGCAAATTCAACGAATCCATTAGGGATCTGCATGTAAATAGCTTCCTTTAGTAGACTATTTAGAAAGGCCCCTATAAAGTTAACCTGTTTAACTTCCCAGTTATTACAAGCCGCTAGGGCTAGTAATATCCGCTAACTAGGGGGAATGCTAGTAGCAGCGTAGGTTTCGATATAATCCTGACCTTCTATCTGCATGAAGCCTTTTGCAACGAGTCGGGCCTTGTGTTTTATAGGATTATTTTCTTTATCCTTTTTAAGCTTATAAACAAGCCTATTCTTTAGAACTTTTCGGCCCTTAGGAATTTAGTCTATCCCTATAAATTTAAAAGTTCTGGCAGCTAATAGCTGCTTAAATTCGCTAAAGGTAGCATTAACCCATTTTTGGCTATCCTTGCTTTTTAAAGCTTGTTTCTAGGTCTTAGGGGTATCCGGATTGTTGTTATTAGATGACGATTTAGCCTTTTGTTGTGCCTTGAAGCATATCTCCTTAACGAAGGAAGATAAATTAAAATCATCGATGTCCATAGAATCAGGGTCGATTAAAGAATCCGAATCTAAAAACGGTTTTTCGATAGCACCCTTATTAGGGGCGCTAGAGCTTGGGCTCTCTAGGGGTAGCGCTGGAGGCGTTACAGGCGCTACAGGCGTTGCAGCGGTCGTCCCGGGCGGTGTTGTAGGCGCGGCGGGCGCTGCAGGCGCTGTGGGCGCTAGGGGCGCTAGAGGCTTTGGATAGCTATCCTGAACCTCTAGATCTCGTGAGATATCGGCTTCTCCCTCTGAAGGATAGCTCCCTAAAGGCTTAGGGGACCCTACAGAGCCTATATCCTCTATAATCTTAACAAAGCTAGTCTTAACGACTGACCTTTTAGAGGGTATATAAACAAGATAAACGCTGGAACCTAGAGTAGCAAGCAGCCGGCCAGGGATAGTCCTAGGGGCTAGCTTCTGAAGCTTTAATCTCTACTCCGGAGGTATTAGAACCTCACAATAAGACCCTATAGCCCTAATTTTCAAGAAGTCAGGCTTATAGATAGTCTTAGGCTCTAAGTCAGCTAGAAATAGCTGCTTAGGGGTTAGGGGCTTAGTTATATTGGCGGTAATGTTAACTAAGTCCACTATGGCTGGAAGGATATAAGACCATAGATATAAAGGCAGCTTAGACCACTGAAGTGTAGCTCTAAGCCGGTCTAGGATAACCCTAATAGCCCTCTTAACTAGCCTATTCTGTTCGTAAATATAGGGGCAAGAGGTGCTAAAGCAAATTCCCTTAGAAGATAACCAGGACTGAAGTTTGTTATTAATTTCAGTGCCTCCATTAAAGTGGAGGTGCCTAGGATACGCGTTATATCGGTTTTTCAGAGCCTTAAAGAAGCCCTTAATAGCAGTATAAAGGGTCTAACCTTCTTTATTAGCTAATAAAAAGCACCATTTATACCGGGATTTTCGATTAATAAGTATAAGGACTAGGGCCTTCTTATTATGTGGTATAGGTTCAATTTTAACCGTATCTCCCTCTAGGATATCTAAAACCCTAGGGGGGTCCTGAATAGGTCTTTTAGTAGGTCTTCTAACAGCCTTCGATTGCATACAGGCTATACAGTTGAAATCCTTGTCTTTAATAGCGGAAAAATCAGGGATCCCTTTAGCTAATTTCAAAGATTTCTTAAGTAAAGGGAGGCCAATATGGCCTAATCGAATGTGCCAAAGAAGGGCTAAATCTAGTAATTTCTTATAACTAGAATCTAGCTTTTCAGAGCTATTATCCCCTAGCTCCCTCTGTTGCCAGGCCTCTTAAGAATCACAGGCCTCTGGGGGCAATAGACGGCCACTATCGTCACCCAAGTCATTAGGGTATAGACCTTCTAAACCCCCTATAGAAGATACCTAACTAGGAGGAGCTTCGGTGGGACATAGGGCTGAATCTTCTTCTTCTTCGGAGTCTAATTCTTCGATTTGTTAATATTCCTCGGGATTAAATGCTGGCTGCGGAATTTGAACCTCTATAGGGTAGGAAAACCCTAATAATTTCGTCTTATAGGCTCGTTGTTGTTGGCCCATAAAGGAGAGGTAGGTTGAATGCTTGCAGATCTTAGGAGTAGCTTGCCCCTTAATCTACAAAAAGAAGCCGTGTTTAGCAGGTTCTAGTAACCCACAGGGGCTTTTATCAGCTAGGAAAAGCTGATCTTTAGCTAGATAACCTCCCTTAAGATAGTGGGATAACCCGCTAACTAGGTTAGTATCTATACCGGGGAAATATAGGGCATCTAGCAGAGCTAAAGGCCTATATTCTGGTGGATTTTTCTTGACCAGAACGTTAAAAACAGCGGTGCCTCTTCCTTTAGGATAAATAGGTCCTCCTGCTGTAATTATAGGGCCGGTTTAACCTTTCTTAAGAGGCTTAAAGTCCCTAAAGAAAGCCCTATTATTACAAATATAACAAGAAGAACCTGTATCATATAGAAGGGAGTTTTTAACCACATCATTAGAGTAGCTAAAAGTAGGCTTGCTAGTAGTGTCACTAGTAGTAGTGGTACTAGAGGTATCCAAATCAGATTCGGAATCACTACTATCCTCGCTGCTAGACTCGCTAGAATCTAGTTCTTCGACGTATCCCGTGGCTAGGCTATAGCCTAACGCAAAAGCAGCTTCTTTTCCTTTATCCCCGTTGCCACTCTTCTTCTTCTGCTTTTTCTTCCTAGAGGCTTTAGAAGGGTTTGAATCCTTCTTATCCTACTCTTTAGTGGCGTTAGTAGAGTCCTTCTTAGTATTAGGATTAGAAGATTTCTTTTCCTCGTCCTTAGAATTTCCCTTATTATTAGAAGCCTTATAGCTAAGAGCTTTAGCCACAGGAGAGGTTTTATCCCTCTGTTCTTCTAATAAATCCGCCATAAGGAACTGTAAATTTAGGGTATTTACAGGCAG
Organism: Epichloe elymi; assembly: GCA_023658475.1. Taxonomy (NCBI): domain Eukaryota; kingdom Fungi; phylum Ascomycota; class Sordariomycetes; order Hypocreales; family Clavicipitaceae; genus Epichloe; species Epichloe elymi. The sequence goes on from CP098274.1 coordinate 2,499,643, forward strand.
CCCTTATGCCCTAGTAGCTCTGATAGTAAATCTTTGTCTCTTAGCCTAGCTAGGGAAGGTCTGCTTTAATGCATTAATATAATGGTTTACTTGATCTATAGGAGCGATCTCTACACTACAAAGCTATAGTCTAGCTAGTAAGTTATTAAAATCAGCATTAAAAGCCTCTAAAGATCCCTTATAATTTAAAAAATTTAGGGAGTGGTAGCTAGCGTATAGCGTACCTCGCTGGATTTCAGCACTCTGCGAATACTACCTAATAAGGACTTTATAGGCTTCTTCGGGGGATTTTTGCTAACATATAGCTGCCTATGGCCCAGGTTAGCAACTATCTCTTAATATCATCAAAAGAATAGCTTGATCACAGTTAGCTAGATAGCCTACTAAGCTAGGATTATCTATAAATTCAGGTAATCCTAGGGCTCTAAATTGGATGCTCAGGGCTTGCTTCCACTAATCATAGTTTTCAGGGCCTTTTAGCTTAGCTCCCTTAGGAATAGAGTGAACCTTCTTATTTAGTTCCTTAATAGCCCCTGTATTAAAGGCAGCTTGTAAGTTACTAGAAGGTAAACTCGTAGAATTAGCGGCAGGCAGGTCTTCTACCGGAGCTTTAGTATTTTCTTCCCTTAGCTTAGTAGAATCCTGAAGACCTTGCATAATAGTCATGGTTTGCGTCAATTTATCTAATAGATCTTTGATGCTAGCCTCGTTTTTTAGACGATTTGACTCAGTATGCTTAATAAAATCAGTTAAGGTCTTGCCTTGTTATTCAATTTGGCTTTGCATCTGTTGTTGAAAAGCACTGGCTTGAACAGCCGGACCTTCTATATCCATCCTATCAGGGCTAGAAGGGCCTGCAGCAGGTCCCTTACCCTTATTATAACTCGGTGGTGCCATCTCTAAAAGTTCCCTAGGATCTCAAAAGATATCCTATGTAAGATCTCTAAATTTGTTCCTGTTGCAAATAACGCGCGCTAGAAGCTTAGTTGTGGTGCAACCTGGCTGCGCACGCAAATTATGTGGCGGGGCTGTTTGAAAGGGTGCCCCTCAAGGTCTAAAAGTGGGTCTGCGGTATGCGCGGGCAGAAACGGACCGGAGAAGATTCTCTGCGAAAATTTTCTCAACACCAAAAATGACGGATAGGAATCGTAGGATATAGGTATTGCAGCAGCCACAACGCAACGTAACGTAATGTATAGTGCGTGCAACGTAGTGTAATAGGTCAAAAAGCCTAGTATCAAGATACTAGATGTTCAATGATTTATAAAAGGATGCAGCGTATCTACAGAGTAGATAATATCAAATATGACGGTCGCGGTAGTGAATAGAATCACTAAAAGAGATTGTGGTTATAACTAGATAGTTACGGTTGCAATGTGGTGGTTGCAGGTGCGGCTGTAAATGAATTCAACACCAAGGGTCTGATGTTGCGATGCGTAGAGCTAGTAGATAAAAGCTTCAACTAGCGGTTTCCTTCGTAATCTAAGAGCCCACAGGTCTAGTAGAGAGTAACTAGTACCCAAAATCAAGCACTAATCACAGTAGAATAACGCAGTAATGTAGTAATCTTATAGGCCTTCCAGGCTCATAACCTATTGAAAATGGAAGGGAATCTATACTAGAGGGATAGGAAGACCTCCCTAGTAGATTCAACGCGGCGGCTTCTAGATTCACTATAATACGACGATTCTTCAAGATATAGGGCGTTGATAGTTGAATATAGTAGATTTCTAGCTAGACAAACAATCTGACAAGCAATAAGAGGATTTTCTAAGTCCCCTCATAGACCTACCGACTATATCGACGGAAGGGGGTCGCTAGCCAGGCCTTAGGAGCTATTTTTATTTTCCGCAAAATTCATTTGTATGTGAAAAGTAAAAAATCAACTCACGACTATACAATCTAGCCACCCACGTGCACTAACTAAGTAATCTAATAAGCAACCCTATAAATAAAATATACCATAAAATCCGGAAAAAATCAAGGATTCGAACAGTATACATCAGCCTTTTATACGACTACTAGTTCCCTAGTTACAGTTGATTTTAGCTTCCCTATAGGGTAGCCTAGTCGGCTTAGTCATACAAGCCTGTGGGTTGGTTGTGTGCAGGAACGCAGGTCACAGCCAAAGCTGTTGATCAAGACCAACAACGCTGCAGGCAACGCCTTGCAACCAACGTTGCAACAACGCAACTAGGCAACTAGTGGGCCTATAAAATAGTGCTATAAATAGCATAATTTTAACAGCTATCCTAATACCTAATTTAGTAAATAACTAGGTAGAAATAAAAGTCTTAGAACTAAGATAGAGATACTTTAAGATTAAGTAGCTACTAAGTAATATATAAGTATAGTAGAAAAAGTACTATAATTATAAGAAAATACTAATAAAGTTTAAGATTAGAGATTATATATTACTATTAATAAAAAATATTAACCTAAGATACCTAAGCTAAAAGCTTACTATAAAGTACCTAGGACCCTATAAGATTAAAAAGGTAGTTAGTAATTATAGCTTAGCTTATTAATTATAATTACTAGCTAGCTTAAGACTTTATAATATATTTAATATTATAAGCCTTAAACCCTTTAAAGGGGACCTTACTAGCTATATAGATATATCCTTATTAAAAGATAATATTAAAGATAATAAAGAGAAGTTTAAAGTTAAGAGAATTATTTTATATTACTATAATAGAAAATAATATAAATACCTAGTAAAGTAAAAAAGCTATATTTATTTATTTATTTATTTATATACTCTAGCCAGCCTGAATTGGCTGTCTCTAGTACTCCTGCGGTTTAGTCAAAGGGGAAAACCTTCTTATAAGGATAAAGGTAGCTAGGCAAAAGGATATAGGGTGCACTTATATATTAACTAAAGCTTGCTAGGTCTAAGTGTAATATGTGTGCGAGTCGCTGGTTTATAGCTAGTGGCTTGCTAATATTACATAGACCTAGCCCTTCCTTCTGGTATTAGGCGCCGCGGTGCTCTGGCGCTATAGTGTATATATGCACGTGGGTTATGTTATAAGGGGCCTTATAATTATCCCCCCCCTTATTACTAGGTTTCTAAATAGCTTTTACCCTATATTTTATAACTATTTACTAACTAGTAGTTATATTAAAATAATAATAAATAATAATCTATAATAATAAATAATAGTTAGCACTTTAGTATAAATTTACCTCTAACTCTCTACTATATTATTCTATTTTTATTTCTATATTATTAGCTAAATTATTACTTTTTTATAATACTATTATCTATCTATTATTAATCCCTAATATATTACTATAAGCGTGCCTATAATTCTACTCTATAATTACTTATATATATACTATTTATATACTAGATATACTAAATATAAAAAGAGCCTACTATCTACCCCTAAACTTCCCTAGATTAATTATTAATTTAATACTAACCTATATATAGGTTAGTTAAAGATAAAGTAGTTAAAGCACTATATTTAGTGTTATTTATATAGGGATAATTATAAGGCTATAAGTCTCTTACTTTTTCTTTACTTTTTAGTTTCTATTTACTAATAATTATATAGTCTATAGCTACTATATATAGTAACTTCCTTAACTTATTAAAGGTACTAGATTAGGTAGATATCCTAATAGAGGCACTTAGTAATAAGAATAAGGATAATCCTAAAGATCTTATATTCTTAGAGATAACTTAGTAGTGTTTTACTACCTATTATCTTTAGCTTATATAAGGCTTTAACTATACTAATATAATATAATATATTATATTTAGGTTAATAGGGGCTACTAAGGTCTACTAGGTCTATATATTTCTTCCCTTTTTACTAGTTCTTTACTAATATATCTAGGTAGGATACTTTAATTATATACTAGTAGTATATAGTCTCCTATTAAACCCTTATAATTACTATAAACCTAGCTCTAGTCCTAGGGATAGTAGGTTATATCTTAGCCCTATTTTACTATCTATTTACTAATATTTTAGTAAGCTAACTATTTATAACTCCTTACTATATAGAATATAATAATAGTTTTATAGCTAAGGCTAAGTAATCTAGGATTTATTACCTAGGGAATAGTATTATATTATTTTTATTATAGAATAAGGGAGGTGGTTATAGTAGATAAGAATAACACTAAGTATATAGTCTATAGGGGCTAAATCTTTAGCTATAAGGGGGTAACTATAGAGGGATTTCTATTAACTCTCCTAAAGCTATAGATAGTTTCCTTTATTTTATTTCTTTATATTTTTTCTTTTATTTTTTAGGTATAGTTTAGTTATTTTCTTTTATTAGGTATATTATAGTAGCTAGTAAGGCTATACCTTTCTTATAGGAACTTTATACTCTTTTACCTATAACTTACTTATATATTACTATTCTTTTCCCTTAACTTATTCTACTAGAATACCTAAATTATATACTAAGCTCCTTCTATATCTTTAATAGGAACCTACTAGTTATATTTACTTAGCTAACCCTTCTACTTTACTAGGTATTTATTACCTTTATAGGTCTTTCTATATTCCTTAACCTCCTTAACTTTATATTTATTATCTTTATTCTTAAGATTAGGTATTAGTATTTTTTCTTTATCTATATTCTTATAATAGGTCTATAGCTCTAGTAGGCTAATATAGAATATATTATATAACCTACTATATTTTTCTAGTAGTGTAAGCTAATATACTTACTTACTAATAGTATTAAGTACCTAAAATAGTCTAATAAACCTAGGGGTTAGCTTCTATTTTACTTCCTTAAGCTATATATTCTTTACTAATAGTAGTACTAGGTTACCTCTTTTAAGAGTAAGCGGTTAGTAATATTTATTATAGTACTTTACCGGTAGGAGACAGTTAGAAATGGATCGGAGCAGAGCCGGAGGAGAGCCTAGGGCCAGGCTTAAGGCACAAGGCAGAGGCAACTCTGCTAATAGGGATAAGTCCAGCGCAAGCTAGCAACAAATAACTACGACAGGCAACTATAACAGCGGCGCCAGCCTGCCGCAGAGCCAGCGCCGGACTATATAGAGTCGCAAGGGGGTTTTTTATCCTCTAGAAGGTTTTCCCCTTTAACTAAACCGCTGGAGTACTAGAGACAGCCAAATCAGGCTGGCTAGTGTATATAAATAATAATAATATAGTACTTTACCTAGGATTTAGTAGCTTTTACCTAGTTTTACTTTAGCTACTCCCTAGCTTTATATAACTTTATAATATAAGTATAAGCCTCTAGCACCTCCCTTTCTATAACCTTATCCCTAAGGGCTAGCTAAAACTCTAGTAAGTATCCTATAAGCGTATAGTTTAGTGAGTAGCCTATAGTTCTATTTATCGCGTTATTATAGGTAAATTATATAACTAGGAGTAGCTTAGGCTATATCTACTAGTTTTTAGAAGTAAAGTATTATAGGTAGTGCTCTAGTACCTAGTTAGTTCTCTTAGTTTACCTATTAGTTTAGGGGTAAAATGCTATAGAAAGCCTGCGTTTTATGTATAATAGGTAACATAGGTCTAACTAGAATTAGCTTATAAAAACGGATCCTCTATTAGATATAATGCCCTTTAGTAGCCTAAATTATAGCTTAATCTCCTTATAGAAAAGTTCCGCTAACTTAGCTATATTAATTATAGTTATTATAGGTAGGAAGATAGAGTACTTAGTATATTAGTCTATAATTACTAGGATTATATTAGTTTCTTATTTACCTACTTATATAATAGGTAATCCTATAATAAAGTCTATTAAGATTTCTACCTATAATTACTCTAGTATTAGTAGTAATTTAAGACTCCTATATAGGTAATACCTTCTTATAACTATTTACTAATATATCCTATAGCTTATAATATAGTCTAATATAGACTTATTTATAGCTAGCTACTAAAAGTAATACTTTAATAGCTTAAGTATTTACTTAGTCCTAAAGTAACCTACTAGTGGATTATTATAGTATAGCTATAGAAGCTCCTATTATAAGGTAGGCTCTTAGGGAATAACTACCTAGTCTTTATATATTAGGAGACCCCTTATACTATATAACTATAGACTAGCTTTCCCTCTCTCTAGGGAATTAATCTCTTTACTCTACCTCTATAGGTCTAGATCTTAGCTTTAGGCTTTCTATAGTAGCTATACTAATAGTTTATTTAGGCTAGATTAGTAGGGATTTAGTAATATAATAGCCCCCTAGATCTCTTATATTATACTAGTATCCTAGATATACACTACCTTCTCCTAGAAATTACCTTTATTTAGCTAACCTTTTTACTAGATCTATAGTAGCTAACTAGCCTCTTAATATAGCTACTCTAGCCTTTACTATAGGGGCTAGGGTATTTTCCTTCCCTAAAGGTATCTTACTATATCTCTCTATAAAGACTAGGGTATTTTCCTCCCCTAAAGGTATCTTACTATATCTTCTTTAATATATTAGTATCTCTTCTTCTACTATTTCTTTAGTAGCTACTAACTTTTTCTTAAGTTCTAGTAAAAATACCCTATTTATTAGGGGTTTACTCTTATAATTAAACCTTCTTAATAGTGTATTTATAGGGTTACTTTTCCCTAGTCTATACTTAATTATAAAGTTTAGTAGGTATAAGAATATACACTATCTAGCCTATCTTCTATTTAGCTTCTATTACTTTATAAAGGTCTATAGGTTATAGTAGTCTAATAGGACTTCTACTAGGGTCTCTATGCCTTTAATATAATATTACTAGTATTTAAATAACTTAACTATAGTAAGTAACTCTTAGTTAGGTATACTATAGTTATATTTAGTATTAGTAAACTTCCTTAACTAAAAGGCTATAGGGTACTAGTAGCCCTTATTATCTTATTATAATAAGATCCCTACTATTATAAAGATTAAGGTATCTATCTTAATACACACTAGTTAACTTAGGTTATAATAATAGAGTAAAGGAGCTTACTAAAAGGTATCTTTTAGCTAGTAAAATACTACCTATTCTCTAGCCCTAAATATAAACCTCCTAGTCTAGATACTATTCTAACTACCCTTTATTAATATATATAGTAGTATTATAATCCTAGAGTATCTATAGATAAACTATTAGTAAAAGTTATAGAACCCTAGGAAGGATTATATATCCTTAAAGCTTATAGGTTCCTTCTAATTCTAAATAGTAGTAACTTAGTAGGTATTTATTAAGATCCTATTAATAAAGAGAATAAACCCTAGGAACTTTACTAACTCTTAGTAAAACTTATATTTAGAGGGTTTTATATATAATTCTACCTCTCTTATATACCCTAGGACTTCTTTAATATATATAGTATACTTATCTTATATTTTTAAAAAGATAAGGATATTATCTAGATATACTATATAAATAGTATTAACTAGCCTATAAAGCGCTTTATAGATATAGTTCTAGAATATAGCTAGGGTATTTATTAACCTAAAAGGTATTATAAGATATTTATAGTGCCTATAGTGTATATAGAATATAGTCTTCTACTTATTACCCCCTTTAATCTAGATTCTATAATAAGTATCCTTAATATTAATTTTTAAGAAAAAGTAAGCTCCTTAGCACTAGTCTAGGATCTCTAAAATTAGGGGGAGAGTATAGTAATTCTTCTATATTACCCTATTAAGACCCTAGTAATCTATATATAATTAGAGTATACTATCTTTCTTTAGTATAAATAAAATAGGCATGCCTATAGGGCTCTTTAATAGTCTTATCTAGCCCTTCTATAGGTTCTTATTAATATATTTATAAAGTTCCTTTAATTTACCTTAGGAAAGAGGGTAAATTAGTCTATATAGGGGTATAGCCCCTAGTATTAGATTAATTATATAATTAGTAGTCTTTCTTAAAGGTAAGCTCCCTACCTTATTTAATATAAATATATCTTTAAACTTATATAGTTCCTAGGGGATATCTTTAATAGTTTTATATACCTTTACCTCTTCTTTATCTCTAAGGGTAATAAACTTATCTTCTATAACCCTATTAATAGTATATATAATAGTCTTATTATATATAATCTTTATAAATTTATAAGGAGTTATAAGTAAAAAGGCCTTTCTTCTTTTCTTAAACCACTACTCTTATAAGGATAAGTAAAGGTAGATATATTCCTTAGTAAGTATATATATCCTAATTAATATAGGGCTTCCCTTAGTTCTTAGGTCCCTATTAATATCTATATATAGTAGCTTAAGGTCCTTTTCTTCTTCTCTTAAGTCTTTAATTATAATAAGGACCTTATAGATACTATATTAGGGAACTATAAGGGCCCTTACTACCTTAATAATAGGTACTATAGCCTTAGCTTAGTTAAGTTTATAGGCTTATATAAATTTAGTGCTAATAATATTAATCTTAGTATAACTATTAAGATCCACTACTATTTTAATATCTATATACCTATAAATAGTAACTAGTATATAAAATTAATACCCTATTAGTACCTTAGTGTTTAAGGTAGAGGTAAGGGTATCTACTTCTACCTTAGGGAGTTTTCTAGGTCTTATTACTCTTTCTTTAGCTTATTATATCTATTTATAAGGTGCTCTATACTATTATAGTTAAAACACTACCTTTTATACCTAGGTTTATAGTTATTTAGGTAGGTAGTAGGAGACCTCTCTTAGTCCTTATCCTTCTAATCTTTATTAGACCTTCTACCTTATAAAAAGTTATATTTATAATATTAAGAAGCCTTATTTAGGCCCTTATTTTCTAAATACTTAGACTTTTACTTACTCTTTAGTATAGCCTCCTAGAGTTACTAAGTAAGTTATATAACCTCCTTTTATACCTTTCCTATAATAGAGGTATATAGATTAATCTAGTCTTATAGGTTAGGGAGTAGTTTTATAAAGAATATAAGAGCTTATAACTTTTAGTAGCTCTTTCTAGGTATTTCTCTAGTAAATCTAGGTAGATACTAAATTTAATAGGACTCTAGCCCTTATATTACTTTATGTTCTCTAGCTATATAGCTATTTAGGTATTATAGTTAGTAGTATCTTAGAGTAGTATAAGAGTCTAGGTCTTAAATATATCCTAGTTATCTTTAAGATTACTTTAGTTATTAGCTATTTATTTATTAAGGTATTAGTCCTATCTTACCCTATAATTACTATATATATAGTTAAGTATAAAGAGGATTTTTTAGTAATTATACTAATACTTTTACTTTACCTTATTAAAGGTATAGTTTAGGTTATTTATCTATATTTTATACTTCTATAGGTTTATAGGGTATTAGAGGTTAGTAATATTCCTAACTTTAACCTCTTAGTAGCTATTACTAGAGAAGAAACTAGATCTTTACTACCTTTTTATCTTCTTTTTCCCTTTACTTAGCTATAAAAGGTTAATAAGCTCTTACTCTTATTCCTATAGTTCTTTAAGTTTCTTAAGCTAAGTAATTTACTTATTTATTACTATAATATTAGCCCTAATATTAGAGGGTCTAGGTTTAGTCCTAGTTCCTATAGAATATAGTATATCTTTAGTAGTAATACTACCCTTATTTAATTAACTTTAGTTATTATCTAATATTACTTAGGTTAATTAGGTAGTTCTTAGCCCTATATTACTCTTAGGTAGCTAGTAGTAGAAGCTTTAGAATTATAAAAATAAAGGTAGCTAGGTAAAAGGATATAGGGTATACTTATATATTAACTAAAGCTTACTAGGTCTAAGTATAATATATATATAAGTTACTAGTTTATAGCTAGTAGCTTACTAATATTACGTAGACCTAGCCCTTCCTTCTAGTATTAGGCGCCGCGGTGCTCTAGCGCTGCGGTGCACGCATGCGCGTGGGTCATGTTGTGAGGGGCCTCACACTTCTAGAGGATAAAAAACCCCCTTATAACTCTGTGTAGCCCGGCGCTAGCCCTGCAGTGAGCTAGCGCCGCTATTATAGTTACCTATTATAGTTATTTATTACTAGCTTACACTAGACTTATCCCTATTAGCAGAGTTACCTCTGCCTTATGCCTTAAGCCTAGCTCTAGGCTCTTCTCTAGCTCTACTCTGATCTATTTCTATCTGCCTCCTACTAGGTAAAATCCGATGCTACGTGGTGATCCACTCTTAACTCACTTTTTTCACGCTTTATTATTAACACCTCTGGTGCCCCACTTTTCGGTTTGTTCCGCGTAAAAAAGCTATAATAGTTTAGAAGATTTATAGGTATTAAAAAGGGATTTTATTATAAAGAATATTATAAATGATTATAAGTAGTAATTAAGTAGCTAGTTTATAGAGATATAATTACTTTAGTAATTTAGTATATAAATATCCTATAATATAAGTTATATTTTTCTTAAAGTAAAAAACTACCTTATAGCTATCTAGTACCTATTATTCTATTATTATATTAGTAGCTATATTTTTATTTATAGTAACTATAGGAGCCTTATTATTAGAAAACTCCTTCTTATCCTTATAAATAAATATATAAAGCTCTTTAGGGAGCTTAGAGAGGCTAATATAAGTAGGGATATTAGAAGTAAAGTTAGTAAACTAGTAATAAGTTAGTAAATTAAAAGCTATACCTAAAATAATAAGATATTACTATAGGAGTATATTAGGTAATAAAGCATAGGCTATTTATAATATTAATCTATACCTTAATGTTGGAACAAGCATAATATCAATCGCGCTTGGCAGCCGCAATTCCCTTCGGCTAAAGGTCGGCCCGACCGGAAGAAGGTCGGCTGCTGCGCGTGTGTGCGTGCGCGTGCGCGTGCCTCCCTTCCTGCCCACGGGCAGGCCTGCGATAGGGCAGGGCCCGGGTCACGTGACCCACCTATACCACGTGACCCACATAGCCATAGCTGCTTCTTCCCTCTCATAAGAGCCCTCTCTTTTACTAGCTTCCTTTCCTTTAGAACACATATAGCTTATAATAGATTATTTATTTAATACTATCACAAGCGCGCCTAATAGATAATTAGCCATTATCACACCTGGTAATACTAACACTAATCAGTGGTTAACTTTATAACCACTTTTTTTACAAATACCTACTATCTTTTAAGACACTATAGATTAACTAGGTTCTATCTAGAAGAGACCTTTATAGAAGCAGCGTAATTTAGCTAGCTTATTAAGGTAATAAGAGTAGCTTTATTATTTAAGATCCCTAATTATACTAAGGAAGAAGCTAACTCTAGCTAGCCTATTAAGGTAATAAGAGTAGCTAGAAGAAGCTAAAGCCTAAACTAAGAAGAAGAGTTTAACTCTAGTAGCTAAGCTATCCTATTATTCTTTAACTTAGTGTGTTCTATTATATATAAAGCTAATTACTAGAGCTTATAATCCTTTATATCTCTTTTCCCCTAATCCCTTTATTATTACTTTCCTTATTCTATCTTCTCTAATACTATAAGTTATAATAGTTAATAAGAAGGAATAACTATAAAACCTAATAAGTTATAATAGCTCTTAAGTAAATTCCTTAGAAACCCTAGAATTTACTATCCCCTTCCTCTATATCCTATAGTAACTACACTAGTATATTATAGAAGAAATACTTACTAGGGTAGATAAATTTAATATTAAAGATAATAATATACCTAAGATATAAGTAACCTATATTCTCTTTTAGGTTAAGGACTATATAATATAAAAGTTATATAGAAGATTACTTTTTATAGAATTTACTTAAGATTTTAACTTATAAACCTATAGTAACTTTCTTAAGACCCTAGTTATAGTCCTAAGGTACTTATAGGACTACTTTATTAACTCTAGAATCTATATAATAATTAACTAGAATATAAATATAGTAATAAACCTCTAAGAAGTCCTTAACTAATAGGAATTCTACTTTTAGTTATAAGAAGAAGTAAAGAATACCTAGAAGAAGTATAATAACTTCTAAAAGAATATAATTAAGAATAGTAACTTCTTTAATAATCTCTATAATAATAATAATAATATCTAGGACTAATAAAGTATAAGAACTACTTATTCCTCCTACTAACCTTTATAACCTCTATAAAGAGTAATATTAGTAGCCTTCCCCTAAGAATAAAACCCTTAGCCCCTTCCTTAAATACCTTAAGCCCTATAAGCCCTTTCTTATTATCCCTAAGAACCTATATTTACCTAGTAAAGAATCCCTACTCCCTAATAATAAGCCCTTCCTATCTACTAAAGGATAGTATATAAACCTACTAATAATCCTCCCTTTAAGCCTCTATAACTAATAGTAAAGTAGATCTTAGACCTTATTAAGATATATATATCTAAGTAGTAATATAGTGCTAATAACTATAATATACTTAAACTAAAGCTCTAGATCTTTAGGTAAAAGTATAAGCTTCTAGATATTAAACTAGAATAAGCTAGGTATATATTTAAGGTAATACTAAAAGGAAAAGCTTATTAGTATTACTTAGACTACCTCTTTAAACCTAGTAACCCTTAGGACCTTATTACTTTTATAAGGAGAATAAAGAAGAGGTTTAAGACTAAAGATATAAGGTAGAAGTATCTCCTTAAATAGTATAATACTTTACTCTAGAAAACTATTAATAAAAACCCTAATAAATTAAAGATAGAATACTTTAATAAGCTTATTAAGAGGCTATTAACCTTATAGTAAGCTATTCCTAATATAGGTTAATTAGAAAAAGCCCTTAGAAACTAGATTATAATCGCTTATAATAGGATTCCTAAGTATAAAGGGTACCTTACTAACCCTCTAGATAGCCTCTAATAATTCTATAAGTATATATATATAATAATCTAGCTTATTATAGAGGAATCTAGTGGTTAATATTAATTCCCTACTAATACCTAGACTCCTAATGCCTTCTAGACTAATAAAAGGTATAATAGTAAGGGTAAAGAGTTATAATACCCTCTATAAAGGTAGAAAGGTAGAAGAGGCCCTCCCTATATAAAGAAATATTATATATATAGTAAAGAGGGATACTAGTTAATAAAGTATCCTAAGGAAGAGTATAAGAAGGCATACTAGTAATATAAGAGCTATTACCTAGTAGATACCTTATTATCCTTACTAGCTTTATATAATACCTTTCTTACCTAGTATAAAGGTACCCTAATAGAAGATCCTACTCCTTATCCCTCTAAAGTTAATAAGGTTACCTAGTATATAATAAGCCTTAGATTTAATACTAAGCTAAAGGGAGAGAAAGAAGAAAGGGTACCTATAAGCTTCTTTACCTATAGTATAACCCTTAATAGTTAGAAAATAGTTAAAGTCCTTATAAATTAAGCTATAATATATAGACTAAGTAAGAAGAATCTATTTAATAATAGGAATACTACTAGGCCTCCTTAGCTATTCCTACTTAAAGACTATTACTTATCTAAGGCCTTCTAAGGTATTATACTAGATACTAGAGTAGTATAGTTCTTAATAGTAGGCTAATCTTAAGTTATAGTACTATAGAAGATAATACTAAAGATTTATCTTAATACTATAAGGGTAGGTAAAGTAATTACTATATTTAGTAAAGGCTAGCTAATTATATTACTTAGAATAATTAATATAACTACCCCCTTTAGTAATATTATATTTTATATAATACTAATAAATACTCCCTTCTTACTTTACCTTAATAATATAGGCTAATTAAGAATTAACTTTATTACTACTAAGAATATTCTCTAGTAAGGGAATATTAAGGTACCCCTAGTGTATAAATAGGGCTATATATAGATACTATTAATATAAGATAAGAAGGTAGTAGTGTAGAATTACTTAACTAAGATTAAATTATAGTATTTATATTATTACTTTAGTTATCCTTTAGTATACTAACTCTATAATCTCCTAAGTAATATAGGGTATAAGATTACCTTTAAAGCTATTAAGGTAATATTAAAGGTATACTACTAGTGCTAGATAAATACTAATAGCCCCTATTACTTTAAATTTACCCTTAAGGATAAGTATACCTTTAACTTTAAAGTAATAGTTAATATTATATATCTTAATAGTAACTACCTAACGCTTTATATAGTAGATATAGCTATAGTATTCTATATAGTAAGATTCCTTCCTAATATCTTAGCTAAAATAACTTAGGAAGCCCTTAGAATATACTAGATTAATATATACTAAGGACCTCCTAATTAGATTATTACTAATACTAGTATAAACTTTTATAGTAAAGAATTTCGCTAATTTATAGTATTAATATTAATCTCTATTAAAGAGGTCCTAATTAAGGTATATTATAGCATTAGAAAAGTTAAGAGATATTATAGGCCGCTCTAAAGGGCCTATAATATTATCTAAAGAGAATGCCTAATAACCCTAGAACCTATTGCCCTATAGATAGCTATAAAAGCCCTTAATAATACTATAGGTCTAAATAGCCTTATTCTAACCCTCCTTATCTTTAGCGCCTACCCCTATATATTAAGTAACTCTCTACTATTACTAGAGATCTTATAGTGTGTTATTACTATATAAAAGGTAATAAAGGAAGTTAAATACCTCTATATAATCTAGAAAGTTAGTAAAGCCCTTATAGTAAGGAATAGTCTAGATATAAGTAAGACCCTTAACCTCCTACTTAGATTACTAGTCTAAGTTTAGTATAAAGGTAAAGGTTAGTAAGGCCTATATAACCTCCTTAGAATTAATAAAGAGACCTATACCCTTAACCTCCTATAAGGCCTAAAGGCCTTTTACTTAACTTTTATTAGGCCTTATTATAAGAACCCTAATATAGAAGCCCTCCTACCTTAGGAGGGTATAGAAGAGGGAGAGGCCTAAATTAGGCTACCTAGTAAGACCCTAGAGATCCTACTAAAGAGATACCTAGGTAAACCCTAAAAGAACCCTCTAGTAATTATTAATAAGACTAATATATTTATCTTAGCTAAGGAGGAAGCTAACCTTAACCTTATAATTTAATTATATAAGGAAGGCATTATTATAACCCCTAGTGCACTATTTAAGCTCTCTATAAAGACTAAGATTAATATACTAATTAATTAGGGTGTATTTAAATTTATTACCTATAATAAAAGAGAGTATAGTAGTATACGAATCTTTAATTCGTAAATTATTAATAAGGTAAAAGGCAAGATAGGCTAGCTATATAAGAAATTAAGGCTTATAGTCTAAGGCTTTAGAGATAAGGTAAAGTAAGTAATCTTAATATAGGCTCTAATAATCTAATAAGCTAGTTAACGCCTTATTCTTATAATAGCACCTTCCCTCTTAATAAAGAGCTTTATCCTATAGATTCGCGATATTACCTAGGCCTATATCTAATTAACTATATAATTAAATAGGGTAATCCTTACATAGCTTCTAACCTAAATCTATAACTAATACCCTAAAGGAATAATTATAAGGGTAATTAAACCACTCTATAGTATTATAGAGGCTAGAACACACTAGTAGGTTACATACTATAGGCACTATAGAGAGAAGCTCTAGATAGAGACTTTTATATATAATCTATACCTATTAGTAACTATAGAAGATAGCCTAGAATTTATATATATAGGCATATAGACTAATAATACTCTTAGGCTATTAGATAAGGAGTTCTCTAAGAAATAAGAGAGAGAATTAACTATAGTGGCTTTTATAGTAAAGCTAAAGTAATTCCTCCTTAAGAATAATTCCCTAACCTTTAATAGGGGAATTATTAAATTAGTAGCTAGCATAGCTATTTTACTTTAATAAAAAGGCTAAAGTAGTAAGCTTAATTTAATCCTACTTAAGGATTTAAAGCAGAAGTATATTAAATAAAGGGCTTAAAGCGCCTATATTACCTTAATCTACTAACTAGAAGCCTACTATAATCTATTTATTACCGCTTAACACTAAGAACTAATAATTAAGAATATTAAAGTCCTTAATCACTAGATCTAATAGTAAATAGATTACCCTAATTAAGGCCTAATATTTATTCTAATTAACCTTACTAAAGTAAAGCTATATATATTTATAGATAGGTTATTTATAAATAATTAGGACCTTACCTTATAGCTTAGTTATATACTAATCCTTACTAATAAAAACTATAAGGATAGTAAGTTTATAATTAAAGGTAATATTATATACTTTAGCTTAATAAAGAGTAAGAGAGTTATATAAAGTATACTTACCTCTAAGGTCTATAGTATAGTTACTAGTGTTAATATAGTATATATAATAGCTACTACCCTTTATATACTTATAGACTAATTAAATCTCCTAGCTACACTAGTTATAGTATATATAGATTTATACTCCCTCTATAAGTGCCTTATTAAGCTTAGTATAATAAAGGAGAAACGCCTAATAATTAATATTATAGCCCTATAATAATTATATAAACACCGCAAGCTCTGCAAGATCTATTAGATTAATAGAGTAGATAACCTAGCTAATACCTTTATAAAGGTATTACTAAATAAGGCCCTAGAGTAGTTTATCTCTAGTAACTAGATAATAATCTAGATAGAAGGGTAGGTAACCTATATAGAGGATAGCCCCTATAAATAGTAGTAGGAGGGTAACCTATAAGGAGGATAGCCCTTATAGGTAGTAGTATTAGGGGACTATTAATCCCTATACTATAGGGAGATATAATTCTCCCTAGTATTAGGGGATTATTAATCCCTATACTATAGGAGAATATAGATCCTACCCTCTTAGGGATAGTAAAGGAAATTAAAGAAGAAGTAATACTCTAGGGGTAGTAGGAGAAGGAGAGAGAAAGGGAGCTATATAGCTCCTCCTTAGACCTCTAGGAAGGCCCTTTAGTAATTCTATAACTCTATATTATTTATATAGAGTATAGGGCTATAAGGAAGGTCCTCCTTTAGATTTATAAGATATCTATACTTTACTTTAGTAGGGATAGAAGGGTAGATATAGGAGATAATAGGGTTAAAAAGAGAGGTAAAGGGGAGGAAAAGAGGTAATAGGATAAGGGAGTTACTATATAGATATTATTAATAATATTAGGGAAGAAAAGGGATTTAAAAAGAGGCTAACTTATCCTTTTAGTAGGAGGTTAAAGATAGATTATTACTTTCCTTTATTATTACCTACTATAGGTATATACCACTTTCCCTTCCTTTCCTTTCTTTATTAGTCCCCTTTAATAGGGATTATAACCCCTCCTATTATTATCTATTACTTTATTAGTAATTAATATTATATATTAATAATTATATTAAAAAGAGAGTTCCTAGTGTTAGAATAAGTATAATATTAATCACGCTTAGTAGCCGTAATTCCCTTTAGCTAAAGGTTAGCCTAACCAGAAGAAGGTCGGCTACTACGCGTGTGTGCGTGCGCGTGCGCGTGCCTCCCTTCCTACCCACAGGCAGGCCTACGATAGGGCAGGGCCCGGGTCACGTGACCCACCTATACCACGTGACCCACATAGCCGCAGCTGCTTCTTCCCTCTCACAAGAGCCCTCTCTTTTACTAGCTTCCTTTCCTTTAGAACATATATAGCTTATAATAGATTATTCATTTGATACTATCACGAGCGCGCCTAATAGATAATTAGCCATTATCACACCTGGTGATACCAACACTTAAGGTTTATAGCATTAAATAGCTATAATATTATAGCATACTTATTAGTATCTACCTTACACATAGCCTTAGTAGTTAATTAAGCCTAGTAAATATATCTATATTAATTAGTATTTTTTATAGCTAGGAGGGTATTATATAACTTATATTTAGCCTATATAAAACCCTAGTAATAAGTTAGCTATAACTAAGTTATTAGAGTTAATATTCTTACTAAATACTTATAATATTAAATACTTTCTAGGATATTTCTTATTATCTTAAATAACTTATAATATAATTTTATAATTTAGGTAGGACACTAGTAATATATTAGCTATTTAGAAGTAATATCTATTAGAAAGGTACTTATATTAATATATAATTTATTATTTTTTATATAGTAAGTATACTTAGAGAAATTTCCTAGCTAAAGTTAGTAATAAAAAAGTAATAAGTAAGTAGCTTAGTTATACTAGGAGAATAATAATACTTATTAGAAATAGGTTTCCTATTAAGAATATATTATAGCTTATTATTATTATCTTTAGGCACTATTTACTAAATAATAGCTTACTAACTATAGTATAGATATAGGATCTTAATACTACTATTTAGTAAGTTAGTAGCTATAATACTATAAGTAAGAGATAAAACTTATATAATAGTCTTAGAAGCTTAGAATACCTATTTATAAGGAGATTTTTCTAGGGTAGGAGCTAAAGGACTAGGAGTTACTAGGTAAATAGTAGATATAGTAAACTAGCTATAAGTTAGTAATAAGTAAGTAAGGAAGTAAGGTAATAAGAGACTAATAATAAAGAAGCTTAAAAGTAAGAGCTAGGAATAATATAATCCTAGGTAAGGTTAGTAACTACTAAGTAATAGTAATAGGAGCGCTACTATAAGGCTAGTAGTGTAAGGATAAAGGTAGCTAGGCAAAAGGATATAGGGTGCACTCGTATATTAACTAAAGCTTGCTAGGTCTAAGTGTAATATGTGTGTGAGTTACTGGTTTATAGCTAGCAGCTTACTAATATTACGTGGACCTAGCCCTTCCTTCTGGTATTAGGCGCTGTGGTGCTCTAGCGCTGCGGTGTACGCATATGCGTGGGTTATGTTATAAGGGGCCTTATAATTATCCCCCCCCTTATTACTAGGCTCCTAAATAGCTTTTGCCCTATATTTTATAACTATTTACTAACTAGTAGTTATATTAAAACAATAATAAATAATAATCTATAATAATAAATAATAGTTAGTGCTTTAGCACAAATTTACCTCTAACTCTTTACTATATTATTCTATTTTTATTTCCGTATTATTAGCTAAATTATTACTTTTTTATAATACTATTATTTATCTATTATTAATTACTAATATATTATTATAAGCATGCCTATAATTCTGCTCTATAATTACTTATATATACACTATTTACGTACTAGATACACTAAATATAAAAAGAGCCCCCTATCTACCCCTAAACTTCCCTAGATTAATTATTAATTTAATACTAACCTATATATAGGTTAATTAAAGATAAAGTAGTTAAAGCACTATATTTAGTGTTATTTATATAGGGATAGTTATAAGGCTATAAGTCTCTTACTTTTTCTTTACTTTTTAGTTTCTATTTATTAATAATTATATAGTCTATAGCTACTATATATAGTAACTTCCTTAACTTATTAAAGGTACTAGATTAGGTAGATATCCTAATAGAGGCACTTAGTAATAAGAATAAGGATAATCCTAAAGACCTTATATTCTTAGAGGTAACTTAGTAGTGTTTTACTACCTATTATCTTTAGCTTATATAGGGCTTTAACTATACTAATATAATATATTATATTATATTTAGGTTAATAGGGGCTACTAAGGTCCACTAGGTCTATATATTTCTTCCCTTTTTACTAGTTCTTTACTAATATATCTAGGTAGGATACTTTAATTATATACTAGTAGTATATAGTCTCCTATTAAACCCTTATAGTTACTATAAACCTAGCTCTAGTCCTAGGGATAGTAGGTTATATCTTAGCCCTATTTTACTATCTATTTACTAATATTTTAGTAGGCTAATTATCTATAACTCCTTACTATATAGAATATAGTAATAGTTTTATAGCTAAGGCTAAGTAATCTAGGATTTATTACCTAGGGAATAGTATTATATTATTTTTATTATAGAATAAGGCAGGTAGTTATAGTGGATAAGAATAATACTAAGTATATAGTCTATAGGGGCTAAGTTTTTAGCTATAAGGGGGTAACTATAGAGGGATTCCTATTAACTCTTCTAAAGCTATAGATAGTTTCCTTTATTTTATTCCTTTATATTTTTTTTTTTTTTTATATATAGTTTAGTTATTTTCTTTTATTAGGTATATTATAGTAGCTAGTAAGGCTATACCTTTCTTATAGAAACTTTATACTTTTTTACCTATAACTTACTTATATATTACTATCCTTTCCCCTTAACTTATTCTAGTAAAATACCTAAATTATATACTAAGCTCCTTTTATATCTTTAATAGGAACCTACTAGTTATATTTACTTAGCTAACCCTTCTACTTTACTAGGTATTTATTACCTTTATAGGTCTTTCTATATTCCTTAACTTTCTTAACTTTATATTTATTATCTTTATCCTTAAGATTAGGTATTAGTATTTTTTCTTTATCTATATTCTTATAATAAGTCTATAGCTCTAGTAGGCTAATATAGAATATATTATATAACCTACTATATTTTTCTAGTAATATAAGCTAATATATATACTTACTAATAGTATTAAGTACCTAAAATAATCTAATAAACCTAGGGATTAGCTTTTATTTTACTTTCTTAAGCTATATATTCTTTACTAATAGTAATACTAGGTTACCTTTTTTAAGAGTAAGTAATTAGTAATATTTATTATAGTACTTTACCTAGGATTTAGTAGCTTTTACCTAGTTTTACTTTACTTACTCCTTAGCTTTATATAACTTTATAATATAAGTATAAGCCTCTAGTACCTCCCTTTTTATAACCTTATCCCTAAGGGCTAGCTAAAACTCTAGTAAGTACCCTATAAGTATATAGTTTAGTAAGTAGCCTATAGTTCTATTTACTATATTATTATAGGTAAATTATATAACTAGGAGTAGCTTAGGCTATATCTACTGGTTTTTAGAAGTAAAGTATTATAGGTAGTACTCTAGTACCTAGTTAGTTCTCTTAGTCTACCTATTAGTTTAGGGGTAAAATACTATAAAAAGCCTATATTTTATATATAATAGGTAATATAGGTCTAACTAGAATTAGCTTATAAAAATAGATCCTTTATTAGATATAATGCCCTTTAGTAGCCTAAATTATAGCTTAATTTCCTTATAGAAAAGTTTTACTAACTTAGCTATATTAATTATAGTTATTATAGGTAGGAAGATAGAGTACTTAGTATATTAGTCTATAATTACTAGGATTATATTAGTTTCTTATTTACCTACTTATATAATAGGTAATCCTATAATAAAGTCTATTAAGATTTCTACCTATAGTTACTCTAGTATTAGTAGTAATTTAAGACTTCTATATAGGTAATGCCTTCTTATAACTATTTACTAATATATTCTATAGCTTATAATATAGTTTAATATAGACTTATTTATAGCTAGCTACTAAAAGTAGTGCTTTAATAGCTTAAGTGTTTACTTAGTCCTAAAGTAACCTACTAGTGGATTATTATAGTATAGCTATAGAAGCTCCTATTATAAGTATTGAAAATAGAAGGGGAATCTAGCTAGAGGGATAGGAAGACCTCCCTAGTAGATTCCAACGCGGCGGCTTCTAGATTCACTATAATACGACGATTCTTCAAGATATAGAGCTTTAATAGTTAAATATAGTAGATTTTAGCTAGACAAACGATCTGACGAGCAATAAGAGGATTTTCTAAGTCCCCTCATAGACCTACCGACTATATCGACGGAAGGGGGTCGCTAGCCAGGCCTTAGGAGCTATTTTTTATTTTCTATAAAATTTATTTATATATGAAAAGTAAAAAATCGACTCACGACCATATAATCTAGCCACCCACGTGCACTAACTAAGCAATCTAATAAGTAACCCTATAAATAAAATACATTATTAAATCCAGAAAAAATCAAGGATTCGAACAGTATAAGTCAGCCTTTTATACAACTACTAGTTCCCTAGTTACAGTCGATTTTAGCTTCCCTATAGGGTAGCCTAGTCGGCTTAGTTATACAAGCCTGTGGGTTGGTTGTGTGCAGGAACGCAGGTCACAGCCAAAGCTGCTGGACACGGCCAACAACGCTGCAGGCAACGCCTCGCAACCAACGTTGCAACAACGCAACTAGGCAACTAGTGGGCCTATAAAATAGTGCTATAAATAGCATAATTTTAACAATAAGGTAGGCTCTTAGGGAATAACTACCTAGTCTTTATATATTAGGAAACCCCTTATACTATATAACTATAGACTAGCTTACTCTCTCTCTAGGGAATTAATCTCTTTACTCTACCTCTATAGGTCTAGATCTTAGCTTTAGGCCTTCTATAGTAGCTATACTAATAGTTTATTTAGGCTAGATTAGTAGGGATCTAGTAATATAATAGCCCCCTAGATCTCTTATACTATACTAGTGTCCTAGATATATACTACCTTCTCCTAGAAATTACCTTTATTTAGCTAACCTTTTACTAAATCTATAGTAGCTAACTAGCCTCTTAATATAGCTACTCTAGCCTTTACTATAGGGGCTAGGGTATTTTCCTCCCCTAAAGGTATCTTACTATACCTCTTTATAAAGACTAGGGTATTTTCCTCCCCTAAAGGTATCTTACTATATCTTCTTTAATATATTAGTATCTTTTCTTCTACTACTTCTTTAGTAGCTACTAACTTTTTCTTAAGTTCTAGTAGAAGTACCCTATTTATTAGGGGTTTACTCTTATAATTAGACCTTCTTAATAGTATATCTATAGGGTTACTTTTCCCTAGTCTATACTTAATTATAAAGTTTAGTAGGTATAGGAATATACACTATCTAGCCTATTTTCTATTTAGCTTCTATTACTTTATAAAGGTCTATAGGTTATAGTAGTCTAATAGAACTTCTACTAGGGTCTCTATACCTTTAATATAATATTACTAGTATTTAAATAACTTAACTATAGTAAGTAGCTCTTAGTTAGGTATACTATAGTTTTATTTAGTATTAGTAAACTTCCTTAACTAAAAGGCTATAGGGTACTAGCGGCCCTTATTATCTTATTATAATAGGATCCCTACTATTATAAAGATTAAGGTATCTATCTTAATATATACTAGTTAACTTAGGTTATAATAATAGAGAAGAGAAGCCTGCTAAAAGGTATCTTTTAGCTAGTAAAACGCTACCTATTCTCTTACCCTAAATATAAACCTCCTAGTCTAGATACTATTCTAACTACCCTTTATTAATATATATAGCGGTGCTATAATCCTAGAGTATCTATAGATAAACTATTAGTAAAAGTTATAGAACCTTAGGAAGGATTATATATCCTTAAAGCTTATAGGTTCCTTCTAATCCTAAATAGTAGTAACTTAGTAGGTATCTATTAAGATCCTATTAATAAAGAGAATAAACCCTAGGAACTCCACTAACTCTTAGTAGAACTTATATTTAGAGGGTTTTATATATAATTCTGCCTCTCTTATATACCCTAGGACTTCTTTAATATATATAGTGTGCTTCTCTTATGTTTTTAAAAAGATAAGGATATTATCTAGATATACTATATAAATAGTATTAACTAGCCTATAAAGCGCTTTATAGATATAGTTCTAGAATATAGCTAGGGCATTTATTAACCTAAAAGGTATTATAAGATATTTATAGTGCCTATAGCGCGTGTGGAATATAGTCTTCCACTTATTACCCCCTTTTATCTAGATTCTATAATAAGTATCCTTAATATTAATTTTTAAGAAGAAGTAGGCTCCTTAGCACTAGTCTAGGATCTCTAAAATTAGGGGAAGAGCATAGTAATTCTTCTATATTACCCTATTAAGACCTTAGTAATCTATGTATAATTAGAGTATACTATCTTTCTTTAGTATAAATAGGATAGGCGCGCCTATAGGGCTCTTTAATAGTCTTATCTAGCCTTTCTATAGGTTCTTATTAATATATTTATAAAGTTCCTTTAATTTGCCTTAGGAAAGGGGGTAAATTAGTCTATATAGGGGTGTAGTCCCTAGTATTAGATTAATTATGTAATTAGTTATCTTTCTTAAAGGCAAGCTCCCTACCTTATCTAATATAAATATATCTTTAAACTTATATAGTTCCTAGGGGATATCTTTAATAGTTCTATATACCTTTACCTCTTCTTTATCTCTAAGGGTAATAAACTTATCTTCTATAACCCTATTAATAGTATATATAATAATCTTATTATATATAACCTTTATAAATTTATATAGAGTTATAAGTAAAAAGGCCTTTCTTCTTTTCTTAAACCACTACTCTTATAAGTATAAGCAAAGGTAGATATATTCCTTAGTAAGTATATATATCCTAATTAATATAGGGCTTCCCTTAGTTCTTAGGTCCCTATTAATAGCTATATATAGTAACTTAAGGTCCTTTTCTTCTTCTCTTAAGTCTTTAATTATAATAGGGACCTTATAGATACTATATTAGGGAACTATAAGGGCCCTTACTACCTTAATAATAGGTGCTATAGCCTTAGCTTAGTTAAGTTTATAGGCTTATATAAATTTAGCGCTAATAATATTAATCTTAGTATAATTATTAAGATCCGCCGCTATTTTAATATCTATATACCTATAAATAGTAACTAGTATATAGAATTAACACCCTATTAGTACCTTAGTATTTAAGGCAGAGGTAAGGGTATCTACTTCTACCTTAGGGAGTTTTCTAGGTCTTATTACTCCTTCTTTAGCTTATTATATTTATTTATAAGATACTCTATACTATTATAGTTAAAACACTACCTTTTATACCTAGGTTTATAGTTATTTAGATAGGTAGTAGGAGACTTCTCCTAGTCCTTATCCTTCTAGTCTTTATTAGACCTTTTACCTTATAGAAAGTTATATCTATAATATTAGGGAGCCTTATTTAGGCCCTTATCTTCTAAATACTTAGACTTTTACTTACTCTTTAGTATAGCCTCCTAGAGTTACTAAGTAAGTTATATAACCTTCTCTTATGCTTTTCCTATAATAAAGGTATATAGGTTAATCTAGTCTTATAGATTAGGGAGTAGTTTTATAAAGAATATAAAAGCTTATAACTTTTTAGTAGCTCTTTCTAGGTATTTCTCTAGTAAATCTAAGTAAATACTAAATTTAATAGGACTCTAGCCCTTATATTACTTTATATTCTCTAGCTATATAGCTATTTAGGTATTATAGTTAGTAGTATCTTAGAGTAGTATAAGAGTCTAGGTCTTAAATATATCCTAGTTATCTTTAAGGTTACTCTAGTTATTAGCTATTTATTTATTAAGGTATTAGTTCTATCTTACCCTATAATTACTATATATATAGTTAAGTATAAAGAGGATTTTTTAGTAATTATACTAATACTTCTACTTTACCCTATTAAAGGCATAGTTTAGGTTATTTATCTATATTTTATACTTCTATAGGTTTATAGGGTATTAAAGATTAGTAATATTCCTAACTTTAACCTCTTAGTAGCTATTACTAGAGGAGGAACTAAATCTTTACTACTTTTTTATCTTCTCTTTCCCTCTACTTAGCTATAGAAGGTTAATAAGCTTTTACTCTTATTCCTATAGTTTTTTAAGTTTCTTAAGCTAAGTAATTTACTTATTTATTACTATAGTATTAGCTCTAATATTAGAGAGTCTAGGTTTAGTCCTAGTTCCTATAGAATATAGTATATCTTTAGTAGTAATACTACCCTTATTTAATTAACTTTAGTTATTATCTAATATTACTTAGGTTAATTAGGTAGTTCTTAGCCTTATATTACTCTTAGGTAGCTAGTAGTAGAAGCTTTAGAATTATAAGAATAAAGGTAGCTAGGTAAAAGGATATAGGGTATACTTATATATTAACTAAAGCTTACTAGGTCTAAGTGTAATATATATATAAGTTACTGGTTTATAGCTAGCGGCTTACTAATATTATATGGACCTAGCCCTTCCTTCTGGTGTTAGGCGCCGCGGTGCTCTAGCGCTGCGGTGCACGCATGCGCGTGGGTCATGTTGTGAGGGGCCTCACAATTAGTACCTTAGTATTTAAGGCAAAGGTAAGGGCATCTACTTCTACCTTAGGGAGTTTTCTAGGTCTTATTACTCCTTCTTTAGCTTATTATATCTATTTATAAGGTGCTCTATACTATTATAGTTAAAATACTACCTTTTATACCTAGGTTTATAGTTATTTAGGTAGGTAGTAGGAGACTTTTCTTAGTCCTTATCCTTCTAATCTTTATTAGACCTTCTACCTTATAGAAAGTTATATCTATAATATAAGGAGCCTTATTTAGGCCCTTATTTTCTAAATACTTAGACTTTTACTTACTCTTTAGTATAGCCTCCTAGAGTTACTAAGTAAGTTATATAACCTCCTCTTATGCCTTTCTTATAATAAAGGTATATAGGTTAATCTAGTTTTATAGGTTAGGGAGTAGTTTTATAAAGAATATAAGAGCTTATAACTTTTTAGTAGCTCTTTCTAGGTATTTCTTTAGTAAATCTAGGTAGATACTAAATTTAATAGGACTCTAGCCCTTATATTACTTTATATTCTCTAGCTATATAGCTATTTAGGTATTATAGTTAGTAGTATCTTAGAGTAGTATAAGAGTCTAGGTCTTAAATATATCCTAGTTATCTTTAAGATTACTTTAGTTATTAGCTATTTATTTATTAAGGTATTAGTCCTATCTTACCCTATAATTACTATATATATAGTTAAGTATAAAGAGGATTTTTTAGTAATTATACTAATACTTTTACTTTACCTTATTAAAGGTATAGTTTAGGTTATTTATCTATATTTTATACTTCTATAGGTTTATAGAGTATTAAAGGTTAGTAATATTTCTAACTTTAACCTCTTAGTAGCTATTACTAGAGAAGGAACTAGATCTTTACTACCTTTTTATCTTCTTTTTCCCTCTACTTAGTTATAGAAGATTAATAAGCTCTTACTCTTATTCCTATAGTTCTTTAAGTTTCTTAAGCTAAGTAATATACTTATTTATTACTATAGTATTAGCCCTAATATTAGAGGGTCTAGGTTTAGTCCTAATTCCTATAGAATATAGTATATCTTTAGTAGTAATATTACCCTTATTTAATTAACTTTAGTTATTATCTAATATTACTTAGGTTAATTAGGTAGTTCTTAGCCTTATATTACTCTTAGGTAGCTAGTAGTAGAAGCTTTAGAATTATAAGAATAAAGGTAGCTAGGTAAAAGGATATAGGGTATACTTATAGATTAACTAAAGCTTACTAGGTCTAAGTGTAATATATATATAAGTTACTGGTTTATAGCTAGTAGCTTACTAATATTATATAGACCTAGCCCTTCCTTCTAGTATTAGGCGCCGCGGTGCTCTGGCGCTGCGGTGCACGCATGCGCGTGGGTCATGTTGTGAGGGGCCTCACAAGTAGGGCTAACTTATAATTTATATAGATTAATTAAGAAAAATAAGGAAGAAAGGAAGAGATAAAAGGGGGGGAAATCTAGGCTTTTTTATATTAACTATAGCCCCTTAAGTAATCTATATAGGTAGTAAAAGTAAGCTATAGGTTAAAGAGTTAGTATTATAGCTACTAATAGTAAAAATTATAGCTAGTTATATATACCTAGTAAGTTTATAGTAACTTTACTAGAACTTATAGTTAAACTCACTTAGATATATAGTATCTAATACCCTATCTATTTAGCCTAATTAGAAAATTTAATATAGGGTATCTACTTCTATAGAAATAGTAATAAAGATAATATAAGTATTTATAAAGTAACTCTATAGCTATAATTATATTATAATTAAGAGCTTATAAGTAAGGTAGGGAATAATCTATAACCTATATTAATAGGGCTATTATATCTCCCTATATATTATATTATACTATAGAAAGTTATTTAGAGTTATATAGGAAAATTAAGATAGTAAGTTTATACTAACTAGGTAGCTAGTTATAATTAAGGGTAATTATAAAGAAGAGGGGGAACTATATTAGGGTTATAGAGGTAATAGAGTAATAGAGGCTATAAAGGTAATAGTATTATATATAGTAGGGCCTAGTTATAGCTTATAGCGCCCTAGCTATAAGGTTACTATAAGCTAGTTATATGCACGCAGAGGGGGTATTTAGGTAAAGGTTATATATATAGAATATAGGAGGCTAGAGATTAAAACCTTTAAGCACACACACCTACCTTCTAGCTATATAGCTGCTACCTTGATCATACCATCACCCTGTTTCATCATATTCGGCCCAGAAGCCTTAACAACTACTCATATAGAAGGTTAAAGCTTAAAACCTTTATATACCTACCCCTAGCTAGCACCTATCTAGTAGTAACTGTTTAATCTTAGCTACTACTCTGTTATAACACCTTTCCACGCAAATTTGTATTAAATATGCTTTTAAAAAGGGGAAACGCGTTTTGAGGCTTCTTTTTCCTGTGCCGTGATTTACTTAAGAAGCTAAGGAACTTGTATAGAAGGTCACTTCTTTTATAAATTTGCGTGGAAAGGTACCTCTTCTGTTTTAGGCCTAGTTACTGCTACATGATTGAAAAATCACCATGTACTGGTGTTTATGTTTTAAGTTATTATCCCCTTCTAAGCGAATTATTTTCTTAATACATATATGCCTCATAATTTACCAGGTGAGATAACGACCCCGTTGGCTCATTAGGTCCTTGTCTGGGGTCTTACAATGCCCCCCCCGGAATTATTTTACAAATCTACATGCCCCAGTTATTCGTTCCTCTCTAACAGCTGTCGCACGATCACGTGACGCAACAAATAGGACTCTCACTGAATTGATATGAGAGGACCCCCTAAGGTATAATTATAAAGAAGATTAAATTAACTATTACTATTATATAAAAGAGAGGATAAAAGCATCCCTTTTATAGGGGGGATTGCTAGACTACCTATTATAGTGCTCTAACCTATATAATATAGATTACTTCTCCCTATATTCCTACACACACTAGTATAAGATATTATAACTTATAATATAGCACACTACCCTAGGTAACACACCCCCTAATTAAAGTTAAGGTTATTAAGACTTTAATTAATCTATATTATTAATATTTTTATAGTGTTATATACTATAAGATTATAGTAAGGTAAAAGTAAGTAGTCCCTCTAGGTAAAAGCTCTTATAATTTTCTAATTATAAGCTTTCTTTTTATTCCTTTATAATATACTTTTATTAAATATCTCTATATTTTAATTAATATATCCTTATATATATAAGCTTAAGCTAAGGAGAAGGTAAGCTCTTAGGAAAGCTTAATAAATTCTAAGTATAAGCTTTATATTATTAGCACTCTTATACTAAATTCCCTTCTAGGCCTTAGTATAGCCTATAAAGATCTTTCTAAACCCCTAGCTAGCTCTAAGTAGCCTACTAGTATATTATTATCTCCTATATTAGAGAGAGAAGAGAGTAAAGAGCACTCTATATATATATTATTATAATTATTACGCCCTATTTAGGTATAGGTAAGAGGTAGGTAAGTAAGGTATAATCCTTAAAGATCTATATAGTAGCTAATAGTTTATGCTAAGTATTATATTTTATCTTCCTAATTATATTAACCTTTTATACCCTAGTAAGCCTACTTTTTATAGTGCTTTATAAGATATTCCCTATAAAGGGTATATATAAGTAGGTATTATAGGTAAGGGTAATCTAGATTATTACTATAAGGTTAGGTCTAGATAATCTTAGAGATATTACTTATATAAGGTTAGTAATTACTATTATTAACCTTTATATAATACTTATATTCCCCTTACTAAGCGGATATTATTAGCGCTAGATAATAACGCTAAGGTAAGGCGTATTTATTGCTCTTTCCTATGCTTTACTAACTATATAGATAGTGAATTAGTGCTATAAGGCTCTATAACTCTAATTAGAACTTATTATAGAGCTAGATTCTATATATAATAAGGTTAGTACTAGTATTAGGGCTAATACTACTATTAGGGGCTTATTAGTAGTAGGTAAAGAGAAGGTAACTATAGTAATAGCCTATCTTAAGGAGGTTATTTGCCTCCTTATATAAGTTCTTAGTCTTATCTTTTTAGAATAGCGTTTATATATATGTTTTTATATAATAGTATTTAGTGTTTATATTCCTAAAATCCTATTTACCTTAATAGCGCTTTACTTATTAGGGAGGGAGTCTTTATATAATTCTAGGGCAATTAATTTTATACCCCCTTATTAATATACCCTTCCATGTAACATACGCTTTCTATAATATCCTAAGTGTGTAGATTAATTAAACTAAGCATAGATCTAAAGCATTTAAAGCTCTAATAATCTAATACCTTAGTAAATCTATCTACAGGCATATCTACTATTAGTAAATATATATTTATTTATTTATTTATTTATTTATTTATATACACTAGCCAGCCTGATTTAGCTGTCTCTAGTACTCTAGCGGTTTAGTTAAAGGGGAAAACCTTCTAGAGGATAAAAAACCCCCTTATAACTCTATATAATCTAGCGCTAGCTCTACGGCAGGCTAGCGCTACTATTATAGTTACCTATTATAGTTATTTATTACTAGCTTACACTAGACTTATCCCTATTAGTAGAGTTACCTCTATCTTATACCTTAAGCCTAGCTCTAGGCTCTTCTCTAGCTCTACTCTAATCTATTTCTATCTACCTCTTACTAGGTAAAATCTAATACTATATAGTAATTTACTCTTAACTTACTTTTTTTACGCTTTATTATTAATACCTCTAGTGCCCTACTATTTAGTTTGTTCCGCCTCTCCTCCGGTCTGGTCTGGTTGTAAAATCGGAGCACCTGGTTTTTCGTCAAGTTCATCCCAGAGCGGATGTTTTTGGTTGAAGTCCCCCACAAAGACGCATCTATTACGGGGCTCCTCCGTATTAATAGCGTGGATTAGGGTGTTCTACTTATTGCTATACCCTTCTAAATAAAGAGAGTATATGTTTATACTATGTATCTCCACTAGGGACCAGTTAGTCCCTCCCTAGGCCGCCTATAACCCTATAGCGTGTTTCTTGTTTATATATACGGCGTTATGTCTGTCGTAGTGTGCGAGTTAGAAGCGGGAGAGGCCTAGAGCTAGGGGCCATAGGTTTCTCGTGCGTTCCCATTCTTGGATCGCGATCACATCGATGTCGGTTCGGTGCCGGAGCGCTATGTGTACTAGGTTGAGTAGTAAATATATAACTTTAAAGCTTCCTCTCTTAAATTCCTACTTTAACTATATATTATATATATTAATATAATATAGATAAGTGTTTAATTATTTACTCTTATTAAGTATAAGTTAAATTATCTACTAATTATTATAGTTAATAACCTAGTCTTTATAGGTATTAAATTTAATATCCTTAAATAAGCACTAAAGACTTATAGTCTCCTTTACTATCTATTAAAGAGTAAGTAATTTAGCCTCTATCATAGATATGGTTATAGTTAATTAGCGCGTAGCTTTCTAGATAATTAGTTCTCTAAAGAGAGTAATTAAGTAACCCTATAATAATCTATATATTTTAAGGTTATCTATAAATAATATATTATTTATTTATTTATTTATTTACGCTAGATAGCAATTTATGCTATTTACTAGTACTCCTGCGGTGGTATTTGCTTTGTAGTAGGAAAACCGTACTAGGTTACTAGTTATCTAGATAACTAGTTAGTCGCCTAGTCGGGTAAAAAACCTACTACGATATGTTATGCTGCGTACATGGTTCTGACTTGTGTATGTTTAATACCTAAGCTATTTTTTTATAATAATATTCCTCTAACTATCCCTATATTTAATAATCTGGTTCCCGAACCCTTAGTTAATTATACAATATAGTTGCAAACCCTAGCTTAAATTAAACCCTAGAGCTCTGGGTATCCTAGCTAATTTATATAGCGAAGTAGCTTGTTTTAATTCGCTTGCAAAGCAAGGAAAAGTGGGGGACCGGACCCACTTTTTCTCGCCCTGCGATTGGTTCAATTTTAGAGGCGTGACCAAGACCTCTAAAATTGTGCCCCGTGTGGGATTCGAACCCACGACCTGCGACCCGGAACAGGTCTCCACAGCGTGTAACCACTACGCCACGGGGTATTATATATACTATATTAACACTAGTAACTATACTATAGACCTTAGAGGCAAGTATACTTAATATAACTCTCTTACTCTTTATTAAGCTAAAGTATATAATATTACCTTTAATTATAAACTTACTATCCTTAAAGTCTTTATTAGTAAGGATTAGTATATAACTAAGCTATAAGGTAAGGTCCTAATTATTTATAAATAACCTATCTGTTGGTATCACCAGGTGTGATAATGGCTAATTATGTATTAGGCGCGCTCGTGATAGTATTAATTAAATAATCTATCGTAAGCTATATGTTCTATAGGAAAGGAAGCAAGGAAAAGAGAGGGCTCTTATAAGAGGGAAAAAGCAGCTATAGCTATGTGGGTCACGTGGTATAGGTAGGTCACGTAACCCGGGCCCTGCCCTATCGCAGGCCTGCCTATAGGCAGGAAGGGAGGCACGCACACACGCACGCACATACGCGCAGCAGCTAACCTTCTTCTGGTTAGGCTAACCTTTAGCTAAAGGGAATTACAGCTACTAAGCGTAATTAATATTATGCTTATTCTAACACTAGGAACTCTCTTTTTAATATAATTATTAACATATAATATTAATTACTAATAAAGTAATAGATAATAATAGGAGAGGTTATAATCCCTATTAAAGGGGACTAATAAAGAAAGGAAAGGAAGGGAAAGTAGTGTATACCTATAGTAGGTAATAATAAAGGAAAGTAATAATCTATCTTTAACCTCCTACTAAAAGGATAAGCAGGCCTCTTCCTAAATCCCCCCCCCCTAATATTATTAATAATATCCACGCGGTAACTCCCTTATCCCATTACCTCTTTTCCTCCCCTTTGCCTCTCTCTTTAACCCTATTATCTCCTATTACCGCCCTTCTATCCCTGCTAAAGCAAAGCATAGATATCTTATAAATTTTAAGGAGGACCTCTAATCTTTAAAGGATAACTTCCCTTATAGCTCTATACTCTATATAAATAGTATAGAGTTATAACTCTACTAGAGGCCCTCCCTAGAGGTCTAAGGAGAAGCTATATAGCTCCCCTTCTCCCTCCTCCTCCTACTACCCCTAAAGTATTACTCCTTCTCTACTTTCCTCTACTATCCCTAAGAGAGTAGGATCTATATCCTCCTATAGTATAGGGGTTAATAATCCCCTAATATTAGGGAGGATTATATCTCCCTATAGTATAGGGATTAATAGTCCCCTAATACTACTACCTATAGGGGCTATCCTCCTTATAGGTTACCCTCCCGCTACTATTTATAGGGGCTATCCTCTATATAGGTTACCTACGCTTCTATTTAGATTATTATCTAGTTACTAGAGATAAACTGCTCTAGGGCCTTGTTTAGTAATGCCTTTATAAAGGCATTAGCTAGGTTATCTACTCTATTAATCTAACGGATCTTATAGAGCTCGCGGCGTTTATATAATTATTATAGGGCTATAATGTTAATTATTAGGCGCTTCTCCTTTATTATACTAAGCTTAATAAGGCACTTATAGAGGGAGTATAAATCTATATATACTATAACTAGTGTGGCTAGGAGGTTTAATTAGTCTATAAGTACATAAAGGGTAGTAGCTATTATATATACTATATTAACGCTAGTAACTATACTATAGACCTTAGAGGTAAGCACACTTTATATATATCAGGGTCATAGAGGCAATAGAGCGACAGAGGCTATAAAGGCAATGGCATCATGTACAGTAGGGCCTAGTCGTGGCTCGCAGTGCCCTAGCTATAAGGTTACTATAAGCTAGTTATATATATGTAGAGGGGGTATTTAGGCAAAGGTTATATATATAGAATATAGGAGGCTAGAGATTAAAACCTTTAAGCATATATACCTACCTTCTAGCTATATAGCTACTACCTTAATTATATTATTACCCTATTTTATTATATTTAGCCTAGAAGCCTTAATAAGTTAATCTCTCTTCCTATTAGGGTAATAGGCTATTAGTAGGTTAAGGATATTAGCATTATATAGAATAAATACCTATTTAATAGGTACTAATAACTCTAGAGTAAATATACTATATAAAGATATATTTATAGATTAATACCCGCTCCTAGAGCGTAAGTCTTCTTATCTAACTACCCTAGAGAATTCCTATATATTAGAGCTAGCTATTAATAATAAAGAAGCTATATTAAACTATAGCCTTATATAAGTAGAGGTATAGCTATAAATTACCTAAAAAAGATATAAACTTAAGTAGCTATAGAAAAATTTATAGGAAGTAAATACTACTCCCTAATTAGATAATACTAACTAAGGCTCTACTTCTACCCTATAAACCCCTCCTACTTAAGCCTCTATTTCTATTCCCTAGTTAGTACTAACTATACTAGGACTATATAAATATAGTATAGTAAAGATATAGCTTAAGACTCCTATATATAAGGGGGATACCTATAAGAATCTATAGATATTCCTAGTAGATTTAAATATAGTTTTTACTAGAAATTAGAATATATTTATAAATAATATAATAAAGGTTATATATACTAGTAGCTACCTAGTAGATAAGGTAAAGTAATAGTAAATATATTTTACTATTATAAATAGTTATATAGACTACTAAAGCTATACTTAGATAAAGTTTATTTAATAGTTAAAAACTAAAGAAATAAATAAAGATAGTTACTACCTAGAAGCTATAGGAATACTACTAACCCTCTAGTAAGGTAAGGACTAGTTATTCTAAGTATTTATTAAGGTTTAGGGTAAGTGTTAAAATTATGCTATTTATAGCACTATTTTATAGGCCCACTAGTTGCCTAGTTGCGTTGTTGCAACGTTGGTTACAAGGCGTTGCCTGCAGCGTTGTTGGCTGTGACCTGCGTTCCTGCACACAACCAACCCACAGGCTTGTATGACTAAGCCGACTAGGCTACCCTATAGGGAAGCTAAAATCGACTGTAACTAGGGAACTAGTAGTCGTATAAAAGGCTGATGTATACTGTTTGAATCCTTGATTTTTTCCGGATTTTATGGTATATTTTATTTATAGGGTTGCTTATTAGATTGCTTAGTTAGTGCACGTGGGTGGCTAGATTGTATGGTCGTGAGTTGATTTTTTACTTTTCACATATAAATGAATTTTGCGGAAAATAAAAAATAGCTCCTAAGGCCTGGCTAGCGACCCCCTTCCGTTAATACGGTCGGTAGGTCTATAAGGGGACTTAGAAAATCCTCTCATTGCTCGTCAGATCGTTCGTCTAGCTGAAATCTACTATATTCAACTATCAAAGCTCTATATCTTGAAGAATCGTCGTATTATAGTGAATCTAGAAGCCGCCGCGTTGAATCTACTAGGGAGGTCTTCCTATCCCTCTAGTACAGATTCCCTTCCATTTTCAATAGTAAGGTAGAAGTAGAATTACCTAAGCCTATGCCTAAGCCTATAAGAATTACCTAGTTTATATAGTGCCTAAATAGTACTATAAAGAAGTAGGTATTTAGCTAAGAATACCCTATAAGTTAGAACTATTTTATAGGCTAAGGAAAGAAGGTAGAAGTAGTAATAAAAGAGAAAAAAAGGCCTTACTATAAAGGTAACTAAGGAGGTAACTAATATAAGAGGAGGAATTACTTAGCTTTACTAGAAGATAGGTTATAGGAAGGATACTATATAGAAATAAGGGGCTTACCTATTACCTATTTTAAGTATAAAAAACTAGGCTACCTCTTAACTAAGTGCCCTAAGCTAGACTATAGTATTTACTATAGAGGTAGCTATACTACTAACTAGCACTAAGGTAGCAGTAACTAAGCTAAGGGCTAGTTAAACCTAAATAAGGCCCTAATTAGCTTAGTATAACCCTAGGAAGACGCTCTTAATATAATATAACTTAATAAGAATAGGTAATTAGACCTATAAATTTATATAGAAGTTAAGTTATAGTAAGATCACCGCTAGGTAGTAGTACTAATGCTATTTAACCCTAGCGCTATATATTCTTTAATTTATCTAGATATATTAACAGACCTTAACTAGGTAAAGGTATAACTAAATAATAATATACTTAAAAGTGTATCTAGTAATATTATACTATATTAAGGAATTTTATAAAGGGTAACATTAGTAAGGGATAGTATAGGATATATAAAGATATACTAAGTTAGCTACTATATTACTAATAGTAGCGAAAAACTAGTCTTAGGTATTAACTAGGTAAGATAATATAAGCCTATAATAATATTATAGAAGAATAGACTTTAGAGATACCCTATAATAAGGGAATATATCTTATTAGTAGTGGGGTTATAGGATAGATAGTATATAGTAAAAAGCTTATTAGTTATAGTAATACTTCCCCTATAGTTAATAAGTTTAATTAAGCATATAGCCTCTATTAAGTATATAGTAAATAAGGAGGAAGGAAGTAGTAATACTATAATAATAGAGCTATCTAATAAAGCAGGGAAAGTAGAACTCCTAGAAGCTTATATAGAGTTTAAAGATATATTCTTAAATAAAGAAGCTAGCACCCTTCCTAGCTTAGGTAGTTAAACTTATATAATTAAATTAGAAGAAGGGAAAACACTGCCCTAGGGACCTATATATAACCTAGCTAAGAAAGAGCTATAGGTACTCTATAAGTACCTAGTAAGTGCATAGGAATAAGGTTAGATCTAAAGATCTATTAGTCTAGTAGGTGCCCTAATCCTATTTATACTAAAGAAAGGGGGAAAATTATAACTATATATGGATTATAGGGGCCTAAATAAGATTATAATTAAGAATAAGGCCCCTTTACCCCTAATTCTAGAAATCTTAGATTAACTAAGAGGTGTAAAGATCTTCATAAAGTTAGACCTTAAGGATGCATACTATTAGCTATATATCCGCAGGGAAGATAAGTAGAAGATAGCCTTTTAGTATAGATATAGTTACTTTAAGTATCTTATAATACTATTTAGGCTTATTAACACACTAGTAACTTTCTAAGAATATATTAATATAGCTTTAGAAGGTCTTATAGATATTATCTATATTATCTACCTTAATAATATCCTAATATATAGCAGTGATATCTTAGAGTATAAGAATTATATTAAGTAGGTTCTTAAGAGGCTTTAAAGCACTAATCTTTTTATTAACTTAGATAAGTACTAATTCTCTATTAAGGAAGTTAAATTCCTTAGTTATATAATCTCCCTAGAAGGAATCTTAATAGACCCTAGTAGAGTTAAAGTGATTATAATGTGGCTAATACCTATCTATGTGTTTAATATCTAATCTTTCCTTAGATTTACTAGATTCTATAGACGCTTTATTAAGGCCTATAGTAAAATAGTTATTCTATTAACTAACTATCTATAAGGGAAGTAACTAGTAAAGTTTAAGCTAAAGCCCTATAAGCTAGTAGTGTTTAGAGAACTATAAAAGTAATTCTAGGAGGCACTAATTTTAGTGTATTTTAATCTAGTATTACTATTATAAGTTAAGACTAATGCCTCTAGATATATAATTAGAGCTATCCTTATAATATTAGTGCTAGGTTACTAGCACCCTATAGTGTTTATATTAAGAAAATTAAAGGACACTAAATTATACTATAGAACGCTAGATATAGAGTTACTAGTGATTTAGGAGGCCTTTTAAACTTAGAGGTATTACCTTACTTACTTAGCTTACCTAGTAAAAGTAATAATAGATTACTTAAACTATAAATACCTTATTTTAAAGCCTAAGCTAATAAGCTAATAGGTTACTATATTAGATAAGCTATACCTATTTAATTTTATTATTAAATACTAGGTAGGTAAGCTAAATCCTACTAATACTCTATTATAGAGATTAGATTATATTAGTAAGGAAAGGAAAGCTAAGGTATTTATATCTTAGTTACTAACCTTCCTTACTAAGTTCACTACTATTAGGCTATAGGGGCACTATAATAAGCATAGTACTACTACTAGTCTAGTAAAGCTATAGTATATTAGGTTTATAATTAATAAGTAGCGTAAGAGTAGTAGTAACTCTATTAATACCCTATATCTAAGATTACTACCTATTAATAGTATAGTAAGAAGTCTAATAGTAAGTAGGAGAATCTCTATAAAGTTAATCTCTACTAGGCTAATTAGATAGTTTATAGGCATTACTAAAGAGCTATAGGCTTATAGTAGTATTATAGTAAGAATCTTAGTAGTTTAGAGAACCTCTATAATATTAAACTCTGCTATTAGAAGTAAGGCATAGGAATTAGAAGCCCTAATTCTAGTCTTATTATTAGAAGTGTAATAAGGGGATACCTTTATAGTATAGTAGAAGTTATTACTAATAAGTAGTAACTCTAGTGTATTAGGACTATAGTTAATTAGTCCCTCTAAGCTAGAGGCTAAAGGGTTATAGATATAGACTAGGGTGCCCTCTAAGTTACTAATATATAATAATTAAGTTTTTATTCTATAAGGTATATAAAAAGAAGTCTTACTATTAACCTATAATAATCCTATAGTAGGTTATTAGGGGGTTAGTAGAACTCTCTATTAAATTATAGGCTAATATTACTAGCTATTAATAAAGAAGGATATTAAGTTATATATATAGACTTATATTAATTATTAAGTTTTAAAGCTAAGGTTATATAAACCTTATAGTAAGTTAGCTATACTACTAGTACCTAATTACCCTTTCTAAGAATTATTAATAGACTTTATTATAGGCTTACTGCTAGTAAAGGATTAGAAGTATTAGATATATAATATAATACTAGTTATTATAGACTAATTTTTAAAGTATAGTATTTATATACTAGTGTCTATATACCTATCTAGTAATAGGCTAGCTATAGTGTTCCTAGAAAATATTTTTAAGGACTATAGTGCCCTAGAAGGTATTATTATAGACTAAGGGTTAATATTTACTAGCGGATTCTAGAGGATATTCTACTACCTAATTATAATAAAGCAGTAACTAAGCACTATATTCTACCCCTAAATAAATAGATAAATAGAGTAATTAAACTAGGTTCTTAAGCACTATTTAAGAGCCTATATATATACTAAATAGGATAACTAGGTAGAATATTTACTAATAGTATAGTTTACCTATAATATAAGTAAGTATAGTAATTATAGCCTAATACTAGTAGAGGCACTATATAGGTATAACCTAAGGGGACTATACTAGGCTATCCTAATGCCTAATTTAGTAAATAACTAGGTAGAAAATAGAGTCTTAGAACTAAGATAGAGATATTTAGAGATTAAGTAGCTACTAAGTAATATATAAGTATAGTAAAAGAAGTATTATAATTATAAAAGAATACTAATAGAGTTTAAGGTTAGAGATTATATATTACTATTAATAAAAAATATTAACCTAAGATACCTAAGCTAAAAGCTTACTATAAAGTACCTAGGGCCCTATAAGATTAAAAAGGTAGTTAGTAATTATAGCTTAGCTTATTAATTATAATTACTAGCTAGCTTAAGACTTTATAATATATTTAATATTATAAGCCTTAAACCCTTTAAAGGAGACCTTACTAGCTATATAAATATATCCTTACTATAAGATAATATTAAAGATAATAAAGAGAAGTTTAAAGTTAAGAGAATTATTTTATATTACTATAATAGAAAATAATATAAATACCTAGTAAAGTAGAAAGGCTATAATAGTTTAGAAAATTTATAGGTATTAAAAAGGGATTTTATTATAAAAGATATTATAAATAATTATAAGTAGTAATTAAGTAGCTAGTTTATAGAGATATAATTACTTTAGTAATTTAGTATATAAATATCCTATAATATAAGTTATATTTTTCTTAAAGTAAAAAACTACCTTATAGCTATCTAGTATCTACTATTCTATTATTATATTAGTGGCTATATTTTTATCTATAGTAGCTATAGAAGCCTTATTATTAAAAGACTCCTTCTTATCCCTATAAATAAATATATAGAGCTCTTTAGGGAGCTTAGAGAGGCTAATATAGGTAGGGATATTAGAAGTAAACTTAGTAAACTAGTAGTAAGTTAGTAAATTAAAAGCTATACCTAAAATAATAAGATATTACTATTAGAGCATACTAGGTAATAAAGCATAGGCTATTTATAATATTAATCTATACCTTAAGGTTTATAGTGTTAAATAGCTATAATATTATAGCGCGCTTATTAGTATTAGCCTTACGCGTAGCCTTAGCGGTTAATTAAGCCTAGTAAATATATCTATATTAATTAGTATTTTTTATAGCTAGAAGGGCATTATATAACTTATATTTAGCCTATATAAAACCCTAGTAATAAGTTAGCTATAACTAAGTTATTAGAGTTAATATTCTTACTAGATACTTATAATATTAAATACCTTCTAGGATATTTCTTATTATCTTAAATAACTTATAATATAATTTTATAATTTAGGTAGGACACTAGTAGTATATTAGCTATCTAGAAGTAGTTTTTAGTAAAAAAGTACTTATACTAATATATAATTTATTATTTTTTATATAATAAGTATACTTAGAGGAATTTCCTAGCTAGAGTTAGTAATAAGAAAGTAATAAGTAAGTAGCTTAGTTATACTAGGAGAATAATAATACTTATTAGGAATAGGTTTCCTATTAATAATATATTATAGCTTACTACTATTATCTTTAGGTATAATTTACTAGATAGTAGCTTACTAACTATAGTATAGATATAGGATCTTAATATTACTATTTAGTAAGTTAGCTACTATAATACTATAAGTAAGAGGTAAAACTTATATAGTAGTCTTAGAAGCTTAGGATACCTATTTATAAGGAGATTTTTCTAGGGTAGGAGCTAAGGGACTAGGAGTTACTAGGTAAATAGTAGATATAGTAAACTAGCTATAAGTTAGTAGTAAGTAAGTAAGGAAGTAGGGTAGTAAGAGACTAATAATAAAGAAACTTAGAAGTAAGAGCTAGGAATAATATAATCCTAGGTAAGGTTAGTAACTACTAAGTAATAGTAGTAGGAGCGCTACTATAAGGCTAGTAAGGCTAACTTATAATTTATATAGATTAATTAAGAAAGATAAAGAAGAAAAGAAGAGATAAAGGGAGGGAAATCTAGGCTCTTTTATATTAACTATAGCCCCTTAAGTAATCTATATAGGTAGTAAAAGTAAGCTATAGGTTAAAGAGTTAGTGTTATAGCTACTAATAGTAAAAATTATAGCTAGTTATATATACCTAGTGAGTTTATAGTAACTTTACTAGAACTTATAGTTAAACTCACTTAGATATATAGTATCTAATACCCTATCTAGTTAACCTAATTAGAAAATTTAATATAGGGTGTCCACTTCTATAAAAACTATAATAAAGATAATATAAGTATTTATAAAGTAACTCTATAGCTATAATTATATAGTAATTAAGAGCTTATAAGTAAGGTAAGGAATAATCTATAACCTAGGTTAATAGGGCTATTATATCTCCCTATGTGTTATATTATAATATAAAAAGTTATTTAGATTTATATAGGAAATTAAGATAGTAAGTTTATACTAACTAGGTAGCTAGTTATAATTAAGGGTAATTATAAAGAAGAGAGGGAACTATATTAGGGTTATAGAGGTAATAGAGTAATAGAGGCTATAAAGGCAATAGTATTATATACAGTAGGGCCTAGTTATAGCTCGCAGCGCCCTAGCTATAAGGTCGCCGCGAGCTAGTCATGTATATATAGAGGGGGTATTTAGGCGAAGGTTACACACATAGAATGTGGGAGGCTAGAGATTGAAACCTTTAAGTATATACACCTACCTTCTAGCTCCTTAGCTGCTACCTTAATCATACCATCACCCTGTTCATCATATTCGGCCCAGAAGCCTTGACATCTACCTAGGTATCTCTTTAGTAGGATCTCTAGGGTCTTACTAGGTAGCCTAGTTTAGGCCTCTCCCTTTTCTCTACCCTCCTAAGGTAGGAGGGCTTCTATATTAGGGTCCTTATAATAAGGCCTAATAGAAGTTAAGTAGAAGGCCTTTAGGCCTTATAGGAGATTAAGGGTATAGGTCTCTTTATTAATAAAGAGGAGGTTATATAGGCCTTACTAACCTTTACCTTTATACTAGACTTAGACTAGTAATCTAAGTAAGAGGTTAAGGGTCTTACTTATATCTAGGCTATTCCTTACTATAAGGGCTTTACTAACTTTCTAGATTATATAGAGGTATTTAACTTCCTTTATTACCTTTTATATAGTAATAATACGCTATAAGATCTCTAGTAATAAAGAAGAGTTACTTAATATATAGGGGTAGGCACTAAAGATAAGGAGGGTTAGAATAAGGCTATTTAGACCTATAGTATTATTAAGGGCTTTTATAGCTATCTATAGGGTAATAGGTTCTAGGGTTATTAGGTATTCTCTTTAGATAATATTATAGGCTCTTTAGAGCAGCCTATAATATCTCTTAACTTTTCTAATACTATAATATACCTTAATTAGGACCTCTTTAATAGAGATTAATATTAATACTATAAATTAGCGAAATTCTTCACTATAAAAGTTTATACTAGTATTAGTAATAATCTAATTAGGAGGTCCTTAGTATATATTAATCTAGTATATTCTAAGGGCTTCCTAAGTTATTTTAGCTAAGATATTAGGAAGGAATCTTACTATATAGAATACTATAGCTATATTTACTATATAGAGCGTTAGGTAGTTACTATTAAGGTATATAATATTAACTATTACTTTAAAGTTAAAGGTATACTTATCCTTAAGGGTAAATTTAAAGTAATAAGGGCTATTAGTATTTATCTAGTACTAGTAGTATACCTTTAATATTATCTTAATAGCTTTAAAGGTAATCTTATACCCTATATTACTTAGGAGATTATAAAGTTAGTGTACTAAAGGATAACTAAAGTAATAATATAAATATTATAATTTAATCTTAGTTAAGTAATTCTATACTACTACCTTCTTATCTTATATTAATAGTATCTATATATAGCCCTATTTATATATTAGGGGCACCTTAATATTTCCTTACTAAAGGATATTCTTAGTAGTAATAAAGTTAATTCTTAATTAGCCTATATTATTAAGGTAAAGTAGGGAGTATTTATTAGTATTATATAAAAAGTAATATTACTAAAGAGGGTAGGTATATTAATTATTCTAAGTAATATAATTAGTTAGCCTTTACTAAATATAATAACTACTTTACCTACCCTTATAGTGTTAAGATAAATCTTTAGTATTATCTTCTATAATACTATAACTTAGGATTAGCCTACTATTAAGAACTATACTACTCTAGTATCTAGTATAATACCTTAGAAGGCCTTAGATAAGTAATAGTCTTTAAGTAGGAATAGGTAAGGAGGCCTAGTAGTATTCCTATTATTAAATAGATTCTTCTTACTTAGTCTATATATTATAGCTTAATTTATAAGAACTTTAACTATTTTCTAACTATTAAGGGTTATACTATAGATAAAGAAGCTTATAGGTACCCTTTCTTCTTCCTCTCCCTCTAGCTTAGTATTAAATCTAAGGCTTATTATATACTAGGTAACCTTATTAACTTCTAAGGGATAAGGAGTAGGATCTTCTATTAGGGTACCTTTATACTAGGTAAGAAAGGTATTATATAAAGCTAGTAAGGATAATAAGGTATCTACTAGGTAATAGTTCTTATATTACTAGTATGCCTTCTTATGCTCTTCCTTAGGGTGCTTTATTAACTAGTACCCTTCCTTACTATATATATAATATTTCTTTATATAGGGAGGGCCTCTTCTACCTTTCTACCTTTATAGAGGGTATTATAACTCTTTGCCCTTACTATTATACCTTCTATTAGTCTAGAAGGCATTAGGAGTCTAGGTATTAGCAGGGAATTAATATTAACTACTAAATTCCTCTATAATAAGCTAGATTATTATATATATATACTTATAAAATTATTAGAGGCTATCTAGAGGGTTAGTAAGGTACTCTCTATACTTAGGAATCCTATTATTTATTTATTTATTTATATACACTAGCCAGCCTAATTTGGCTGTCTCTAGTACTCCTGCGGTTTAGTTAAAGGGGAAAACCTTCTAGAGGATAAAAAAACCCCTTATAACTCTATATAGTCTGGCGCTAGCTCTGCGGCAGGCTAGCGCTACTATTATAGTTACCTATTATAGTTATTTATTACTAGCTTACGCTAGACTTATCCCTATTAGTAGAGTTACCTCTATCTTATACCTTAAGCCTAGCTCTAGGCTCTCTTCTAGCTCTACTCTAATCTATTTTTATCTACCTTCTACTAGGTAAAATCTAATACTATATA
This sequence comes from Epichloe elymi, assembly GCA_023658475.1. Classification (NCBI taxonomy): domain Eukaryota; kingdom Fungi; phylum Ascomycota; class Sordariomycetes; order Hypocreales; family Clavicipitaceae; genus Epichloe; species Epichloe elymi. The sequence continues at coordinate 2,543,857 of CP098274.1, forward strand.
GTAATTTACTCTTAACTTACTTTTTTTATACTTTATTATTAATATATCTAATACCCTACTTTTTAGTTTATTCTACCTTTTCTCTAGTCTAGTCTAGTTATAAAGTTAGAGTACCTAGTTTTTTAAAACTCTAGGGAGGGAGAGGGTAAAGCTAGCTTAGTTCTACTATAATCCTACTACTCTCTTATATTAGGCTTTTCTATCTATCTATAGTATCTATATATTATCTTTAAATCTAGGTAATACTTTAAGAACCCCCCCCCCTCTCTAGAGATTATAAAAGAAATCCCTTCTACCTCTAGATCTAGGCCTCTTTCTTTCCTCCTTTATTATACTTCCTATAGGTTCTCTTTCCCTTCCCTTTTTCCCCTCTCTTCCCCTTTATTTTCTTATATACTCTTAGGCCCTAACCCTAGCTAGGTCTAGTTTAGTAGCTAATATTAATATAGTTATAGCTTATTATTATATTTTCTTAGTATTGTATATTACCTATAAGTCTAACCTTACTTCCCTATAACTTTAGTACTAATCTATATAGAAAACTTCTCTTTACTACCTAAGGAAGTAACTTATATTAAAGTAGCTTTAGAGAGCACTTAATTATAAACTATAGGTAAGACTCCCCTACCCTAGCGCTAGGCCTATTTTACTACTAATTTAGTCTAGCTAGGTAAGCTATAAATATTCTAGTATATCTCTTATTATATATAATTATTAAAAAACCTAGGGCACTAGTATTATAATATAGTTAGTATATTTCTTCTCCCCTATACTATAGTTATAGTAAGGCTAATCTATCTTTCTAGGGGCTATTACTAATATATATTTTAATTACTAGGTTTAAAATAATAGGTATAAAAAGGTAATATATATTTTATCTATTTTTAGGGTAGCGCCGCTGCTAACCTAGCTCTAGGTTAAAATCGCTAGGCGCTAAGCAGAGCACCAGTGGTTAACCGAGGTGTCTGCTGAAATCACTAAAGGTGCGGACGTAAGTGTTCTTCTGATTAGTCTGGTCCGGCCCTGTACCGGTGCTGATCCGTCTCTTTTAGGAATCCTATTATAAGTAGTTATAATCTAGTTCCTAAGGGCTCTTTCTAATTAACCTATATTAGGAATAGCTTACTATAAGGTTAATAGCCTCTTAATAAGTTTATTAAAGTATTCTATCTTTAATTTATTAGGGTTTTTATTAATAGTTTTCTAGAGTAAAGTATTATATTATTTAAGGAGATACTTCTACCTTATATCTTTAGTTTTAAATCTCTTATTTATTCTCTTTATAAGAGTAGTAAGGTCTTAAGGGTTACTAGATTTAAAAAGGTAGTTTAAGTAGTATTAATAAGCTTTTCCTTTTAGTATTACCTTAAATATATACCTAGCTTATTCTAGTTTAATATTTAAAAGCTTATACTTTTACCTAAAGATTTAGAGCTTTAGTTTAAGTATATTATAGTTATTAATACTATATTACTACTTAGATATATATATCTTAATAAGGTCTAAGATCTACTTTACTATTAGTTATAAAGGCTTAAAGAGAGAATTATTAGTAAGCTTATATACTATTCTTTAGTAAATAGGAAGGGCTTATTATTAGGGAGTAGGGATTCTTTACTAGGTAAATATAGGTTCTTAGGGATAATAAAAAAAGGCTTATAGGGCTTAAGGTATTTAAGAAAGGGGCTAAGGGTTTTATTCTTAGGGGAAGGCTATTAATATTACTCTTTATAGAGGTTATAAAGGTTAGTAAGAGAAATAAGTAGTTCTTATATTTTATTAGTCCTAGATATTATTATTATTATAAAGGTTATTAAGGAAGTTACTATTCTTAATTATATTTTTTTAGAAGTTATTATACTTCTTCTAGGTATTCTTTACTTTTTTTTATAATTAGAAGTAGAATTCCTATAAGTTAAGGACTTTTTAGAGGTTTATTACTATATTTATATTCTAGTTAATTATTATATAGATTCTAGAGTTAATAAGGTAGTCCTATAAGTGCCTTAGGACTATAACTAGGGTCTTAAGAAAGTTACTATAGGTTTATAGGTTAAAATCTTAAGTAAATTCTATAAAAAGTAATCTTTTATATACCTTTTATATTATATAGTCCTTAACCTAAGAGAGAATATAGGTTACCTATATCTTAGGTATATTATTATCCTTAATATTAAATTTATCTACCCTAGTAAGTATTTTTTCTATAATATACTAGTATAGTTACTATAGGATATAGAGAAAGGGAATAGTAAATTCTAGGGCTTCTAAGGGATTTACTTAAGAGCTATTATAACTTATTAGGTTTTATAGTTATTCCTTCTTATTAATTATTATAACTTATAGTATTAGAGGAGATAGAATAAGGAAAGTAATAATAAAGGGATTAGGGAAAAGAGATATAAAGGATTATAAGCTCTTGTTGGAACAAGCATGATATCAATCGCGCTTGGCAGCCGCAATTCCCTTCGGCTGAAGGTCGGCCCGACCGGAAGAAGGTCGGCCGCCGCGCGCGTGTGCGTGCGCGTGCGCGTGCCTCCCTTCCTGCCCACAAGCAGGCCTGCAATAGGGCAGGGCCCGGGTCACGTGACCCACCCACATCACGTGACCCACACAAGCTGCAGATGCTTTTTTCCCTCTCACGAGAGCCCTCTCTTTTACTAGCTTTCCTATAGAACACACAGCTTATAATAGATTATTTAATTAATACTATCACAAGCGCGCCTAATTAATAACTAGCCATTATCACACCTAGTAATTCTAATACTAATCAGTGGTTAACTTTATAACCACTTTTATTTATAAATACCTGCTATCTTTTAAAGACACTATAGATTAGCTAGGTTCTATCTAGAAAAGACCTTTATAGAAGCAGCGTAATTTAGCTAGCCTATTAAGGTAATAAGAGTAGCTTTATTATTTAAGATCCCTAATTATACTAAGGAAGAAGCTAACTCTAGCTAGCTTATTAAGGTAATAAGAGTAGCTAGAAGAAGCTAAAGCCTAAACTAAGAAGAAGAGTTTAACTCTAGTAGCTAAGCTATCCTATTATTCTTTAACTTAGTGTGTTTTATTATATATAAAGCTAATTACTAGAGCTTATAATCCTTTATATCTCTTTTTTCCTAATCCCTTTATTATTACTTTCCTTATTCTATCTCCTCTAATACTATAAGTTATAATAGTTAATAAGAAGGAATAACTATAAAACCTAATAAGTTATAATAGCTCTTAAGTAAATCCCTTAGAAGCCCTAGAATTTACTATCCCCTTCCTCTATATCCTATAATAACTATATTAGTATATTATAGAAGAAATACTTACTAGGATAAATAAATTTAATATTAAGGATAATAATATACCTAAGATATAAGTAACCTATATTCTCTCTTAGGTTAAGGACTATATAATATAAAAGGTATATAGAAGATTACTCTTTATAGAATTTACTTAAGATTTTAACCTATAAACCTATAGTAACTTCCTAAAAACCCTAGTTATAGTCCTAAGGCACTTATAGGACTACCTTATTAACTCTAGAATTTATATAATAATTAACTAGAATATAAATATAGTAAATAAACCTCTAAAAAGTCCTTAACTAATAGGAATTCTACTTTTAATTATAAAAAAAAGTAAAGAATACCTAGAAGAAATATAATAACTTCTAAAAGAATATAATTAAAAATAGTAACTTCCTTAATAACCTTTATAATAATAATAATATCTAGGACTAATAGAGTATAAGAACTACTTATTCCTCCTACTAATCTTTATAACCTTTATAAAAAGTAATATTAGTAGCCTTTCTTTAAAAATAAAACCCTTAGCCCCTTCCTTAAATACCTTAAGCCTTATAAGCCCTTCCTTATTATCCCTAAGAACCTATATTTACCTAGTAAAGAATCCCTACTCCTTAATAATAAACCCTTCCTATTTACTAAAGAATAGTATATAAACCTACTAATAATCCTCCCTTTAAGCCTCTATAACTAATAATAAAGTAAATCTTAGACCTTATTAAGATATATATATCTAAGTAGTAATATAATACTAATAACTATAATATACTTAAACTAAAGCTTTAAATCTTTAGGTAAAAGTATAAGCTTCTAGATATTAAACTAGAATAAGCTAGGTATATATTTAAGGTAATACTAAAAGGAAAAGCTTATTAATACTACTTAGACTACCTTTCTAAACCTAGTAACCCTTAAGACCTTACTATCCTTATAAAGAGAATAAAGAAGAGGTTTAAGACTAAAGATATAAGGTAGAAGTATCTCCTTAAATAGTATAATACTTTACTCTAGAAGACTATTAATAAAAACCCTAATAAAGTAAAAATAGAATACTTTAATAAGCTTATTAAGAGGCTATTAACCTTATAGTAAGCTATTCCTAATATAGGTTAATTAGAAAGAGCCCTTAGGAACTAGATTATAACTACTTATAATAGGATTCCTAAGTATAGAGAGTGCCTTACTAACCCTCTAGATAGCCTCTAATAATTCTATAAGTATATATATATAATAATCTAGCTTATTATAGAGAAATCTAGTAGTTAATATTAATTCCCTACTAATACCTAGACTCCTAATACCTTCTAGACTAATAGAAGGTATAATAATAAGGGTAAAGAGTTATAATACCCTCTATAAAGGTAGAAAGGTAGAAGAGGCCCTCCCTATATAAAGAAATATTATATATATAGTAAAGAGGGATATTAGTTAATAAAGTATTCTAAGGAAGAATATAAGAAGGTATACTAGTAATATAAGAACTATTACCTAGTAAATACCTTATTATCCTTACTAGCTTTATATAATACCTTTCTTACCTAGTATAAAGGTACCCTAATAGAAGATCCTACTTTTTATCCCTCTAAAGTTAATAAGGTTACCTAGTATATAATAAGCCTTAGATTTAATACTAAGCTAGAGAGAGAGGAAGAAGAAAGGATACCTATAAGCTTCTTTACCTATAGTATAACCCTTAATAGTTAGAAAATAATTAAAGTTCTTATAAATTAAGCTATAATATATAGACTAAGTAAGAAGAATCTATTTAATAATAGTAATACTACTAGGCCTCCTTACCTATTCCTACTTAAAGATTATTACTTATCTAAGGCCTTCTAAGGTATTATACTAGATACTAGAGTAGTATAGTTTTTAATAGTAGGCTAATCTTAAGTTATAGTACTATAGAAGATAATACTAAAGATTTATCTTAATACTATAAGGGTAGGTAAAGTAGTTATTATATTTAGTAGAGGCTAGCTAAATATATTACTTAGAATAATTAATATACCTATATCCTTTAGTAATATTACTTTTTATATAATACTAATAAATACTCCCTTCCTACTTTACCTTAATAATATAGGCTAATTAAGAATTAACTTTATTACTACTAAGAATATCCTCTAGTAAGGGAATATTAAGGTATCCCTAGTATATAAATAGGGCTATATATAGATACTATTAATATAAAATAAGAAGGTAGTAGTGTAGAATTATTTAACTAAGATTAAATTATAGTATTTATATTACTACTTTAGTTATCCTTTAGTATACTAACTTTATAATCTCCTAAGTAATATAGGGCATAAGATTACCTTTAAAGCTATTAAGGTAATATTAAAGGTATACTACTAGTGCTAGATAAATACTAATAGCCCTTATTACTTTAAATTTACCCTTAAGGATAAGTATACCTTTAACTTTAAAGTAATAGTTAATATTATACCTTAATAATAACTACCTAATACTCTATATAGTAGATATAGCTATAGTATTCTATATAGTAAGATTCCTTCCTAATATCTTAGCTAAAATAACTTAAGAAGCCCTTAGAATATACTAGATTAATATATACTAAGGACCTCCTAATTAGATTATTACTAATACTAGTATAAACTTTTATAGTAAAGAATTTTGCTAATTTATAGTATTAATATTAATCTCTATTAAAGAGGTCCTAATTAAGGTATATTATTAGAAAAGTTAAGAGATATTATAGGCCGCTCTAAAGGGCCTATAATATTATCTAAAGAGAATACCTAATAACCCTAGAACCTATTGCCCTATAAATAGCTATAAAAGCCCTTAATAATACTATAGGTCTAAATAGCCTTATTCTAACCCTTCTTATCTTTAGTGCCTACCTCTATATATTAAGTAACTCTCCTTTATTACTAGAGATCTTATAATATATTATAGCTATATAAAAGGTAATAAAGGAAGTTAAGCGCCTCTATATAATCTAGAAAGTTAGTAAAGCCCTTATAGTAAGGAATAGTTTAGATATAAGTAAGACCCTTAACCTCCTACTTAGATTACTAGTCTAAGTTTAGTATAAAGGTAAAGGTTAGTAAGGCCTATATAACCTCCTCTTTATTAATAAAGAGACCTATATTATTAACCTCCTATAAGGCCTAAAGGCCTTCTACTTAACTTCTATTAGGCCTTATTATAAGAACCCTAATATAGAAGCCCTCCTACCTTAGGAAGGTAGAGAAGAAGAAGAGGCCTAAACTAGGCTACCTAGTAAGACCCTAGAGATCCTACTAAAGAGATATCTAGGTAGACCCTAAAAGAACCCTCTAGTAATTATTAATAAGACTAATATATTTATCTTAGCTAAGGAGGAAGCTAACCTTAACCTTATAATTTAATTATATAAGGAAGGTATTATTATAACCCCTAGTATACTATTTAAGCTCTCTATAAAGACTAAGATTAATATACTAATTAATTAGGGTATATTTAAATTTATTACCTATAATAAAAGAGAGTATAGTAGCGTATAAATCTTTAATTTATAAATTATTAATAAAGTAAAAGGTAAGATAGGCTAGCTATATAAGAAATTAAGGGTTATAGTATAAGGCTTTAGAGATAAGGTAAAGTAAGTAATCTTAATATAGGCTCTAAGAATCTAATAAGCTAGTTAATACCTTATTCTTATAATAATACCTTCTCTCTTAATAAAAGGCTTTATTCTATGGATTTGCGATATTACCTAGGTATATATCTAATTAACTATGTAATTAAATAGGGTAATCCTTATATACCTCCTAACCTAAATCTATAACTAATACCCTAAAGGAATAATTATAAGGGTAATTAAACTACTCTATAGTATTATAGAGGCTAGAATACACTAGTAGGTTATATACTATAGGCACTATAGAGAGAAGCTCTAGATAGAGACTTCTATATATAATCTATGCCTATTAGTAACTATAGAAGATAGCCTAGAATTTATATATATAGGTATATAGACTAATAATACTCTTAGGCTATTAGATAAGGAGTTCTCTAAGAAGGAAGAGAGAGAATTAACTATAGTAGCTTTTATAGTAAAGCTAAAGTAATTCCTCCTTAAGAATAATTCCCTAACCTTTAATAGGGGAATTATTAAATTAGTAGCTAGTATAGCTATTTTACTTTAATAAAAAGGCTAAAGTAGTAAGCTTAATTTAATCCTACTTATAGATTTAAAGTAGAAGTATATTAAATAAAGGGCTTAAGGCACCTATATTACCTTAATCTACTAACTAGAAGCCTACTATAATCTATCTATTACCGCTTAATACTAAGAACTAATAATTAAGAATATTAAAGCCCTTAATCACTAGATCTAATAGCAAATATATTACCCTAATTAAGGCCTAATATTTATTCTAATTAACCTTACTAAAGCAAAGCTATATATATTTATAGATAGGTTATTTATAAATAATTAAGACCTTACCTTATAGCTTAGTTATATACTAATCCTTATAAATAAAGACTATAAGGATAGTAAGTTTATAATTAAAGGTAATATTATATACTTTAGCTTAATAAAGAGTAAGAGAGTTATATAAAGTATGCTTACCTCTAAGGTCTATAGTATAGTTACTAGCGTTAATATAGTATATATAATAGCCACTACCCTTTACATACTTATAGACTAATTAAATCTCCCTACTACACTAGTTATAGTATATATAGATTTATACTCCCTCTATAAGTGCCTTATTAAGCTTAGTATAATAAAGGAGAAATACCTAATAATTAATATTATAGCCCTATAATAATTATATAAATACTATAAGCTCTATAAGATCTATTAGATTAATAGAGTAGATAATCTAGCTAATACCTTTATAAAGGTATTACTAAATAAGGCCCTAGAGTAGTTTATCTCTAGTAACTAGATAATAATCTAGATAGAAGGGTAGGTAACCTATATAGAGGATAGCCCCTATAAATAGTAGTAGGAGGGTAACCTATAAGAAGAATAGCCCCTATAGGTAGTAGTATTAGGGGACTATTAACCCCTATACTATAGGGAGATATAATCCTCCCTAGTATTAGGGGATTATTAACCCCTATACTATAGGAGAATATAGATCCTACCCTCTTAGGGATAGTAGAGGAAATTAGAGGAGAAGTAATACTCTAGGGGTAGTAGAAGAAGGAGGGAGAAGGAGGCCCTTTAGTAGTTCTATAACTCTATATTATTTATATAGAGTATAGGGCTATAAGGGAGGTCCTCCTTTAGGTTTATAAGATACCTATACTTTACTTTAGTAGGGATAGAAAGGTAGATATAGGAGATAATAGGGTGAAAGAGAGAGGCAAAGGGGAGGAAAAGAGGCAATAGGATAAGGGAGTTGCCACGTAGATATTATTAATAATATTAGGGAGGAAAAGGGATTTAGGAAGAGGCCTACTTATCCCTTTAGTAGGAGGTTAAAGATAGATTATTGCTTTCCTTTATTATTACCTGCTATAGGCATATACCGCTTTCCCTTCCTTTCCTTTCTTTATTAGTCCCCTTTAATAGGGATTATAACCCCTCCTATTATTATTTATTACTTTATTAGTAATTAATATTATACATTAATAATCATGTTAAAAAGAGAGTTCCTAGTGTTAGAATAAGCATAATATTAATTACGCTTAGTAGCCGTAATTCCCTTTAGCTAAAGGTCAGCCTAACCGGAAGAAGGTCAGCCGCCGCGCGCGTGTGCGTGCGTGTGAGGCCCCTCACAACATGACCCACGCGCATGCGTGCACCGCAGCGCCAGAGCACCGCGGCGCCTGACACCAGAAGGAAGGGCTAGGTCCACGTAACATTAGCGAGCCGCTAGCTATAAACCAGTGACTCGCACACATATTACACTTAGACCTAGCAAGCTTTAGTTAATATATAAGTGCACCCTATATCCTTTTGCCTAGCTACCTTTATCCTTATAATTCTAAAGCTTCTACCACTAGCTACCTAAGAGTAATATAGGGCTAAGAACCACCTAATTAACCTGAGTAATGTTAGATAATAACTAAAGTTAATTAAATAAGGGTAGTATTACTGCTAAAGACACACTATATTCTATAGGAACTAGGACTGAACCTAGACCCTCTAATATTAGGGCTAATACTATAGCAATAAATAAGCGAATTACTTAGCTTAAGAAACTTAAAGAACTATAGGAATAAGAGTAAGAGCTTATTAATCTTCTATAGCTAGGTAGAGGGAAAGAGAAGACAAAAAGGTAGTAAAGATCTAGTTCCTCCTCTAGTAATAGCCACTAGGAGGTTAAAGTTAGGAATATTACTAACCTCTAATACCCTATAAACCTATAGAAGCATAAAATATAGATAAATAATCTAAACTATGCCTTTAATAGGGCAAAGCAAAAGTATTAGCGTGATTACTAAAAAATCCTCTTTACACTTAACTATATATATAGTGATTATAGGGCGAGATAGGACTAATACCTTAATGAACAGATAGCTAATAACTAAAGCGATCTTAAAGATAACTAGGATGTATTTAAGACCTAGACTCTTACACTACTCTAAGATACTGCTAACTATAATGCCTAAATAGCTACGTAGCTAGAGAACGTAAAGCAACGCGAGGGCTAGAGTCCTATTAAATTTAGCATCTACCTAGATTTACTAGAGAAATACCTAGAAAGAGCTACTAAAAAGTCATAAGCTCTTATATTCTTTGCAAAACTACTCCCTAACCTATAAGACTAGATTAACCTACATACCTCTATTATAGGAAAGGCATAAGAGGAGGTTATGTAACTTGCTTAGCAACTCTGGGAGGCTATGCTAAAGAGCAAGCGAAAGTCTAAGCATTTAGAAGATAAGGGCCTAAATAAGGCTCCCTAATATTATAGATATAACTTCCTATGAGGTAGAAGGTCTAATAAAGATTAGAAGGATAAGGACTAAGAGAAGTCTCCCACTACCTACCTAAACAACCGCGAACCTAGGTATAAAAGGTAGTGTTTTAACTATAATAGCATAGAGCACCTTACGAATAGATATAATAAGCTAAAGAAGGAGCAATAAGACCTAGAAAACTCCCTAAGGTAGAAGTAGATGCCCTTACCTCTGCCTTAAACACTAAGGTACTAATAGGGTGTTAATTTTACACACTAGTTACTATTTATAGGCATATAGATATTGAAACGGCGGCGGATCTTAATAGTTACGCCGAGATTAATATCGTTAGCGCTGAATTCGTACGAGCCCATAAACTTAACTAAGCTAAGGCCACGGCACCTATTATTAAGGCAGTGGGGGCCTTTATAGTTCCCTAATATAGTGTCTATAAGGTCCCTATTATAATTAAAGACTTAAGAGGAGAAGAAAAGGACCTTAAGCTACTATATATAGCTATTAATAGGGACCTAAGAACTAAGGGAAGCCCTGTATTAATTAGGATATATACACTTACTAAGGAACGTGTCTACCTTTACTTATACTTATAAGAGTGGTGGTTTAAGAAAAGAAGAAAGGCCTTTTTACTTATAACTCCCTATAAATTCGCGAAGGTTACATATAATAAGACTATTATATACGCTATTAATAGGGTTATAGAAGATAAGTTTATTACCCTTAGAGACAAAGAAGAGGCAAAGGCACATAGAACTATTAAAGATATCCCCTAGGAACTACACGAGTTTAAAGACATGTTTATATTAGATAAGGCAGGAAGCTTGCCTTTAAGAAAGACCACTAATCACGCGATTAATCTAATACCAGGGGCCACACCCCCATATAGACTAATTTACCCCCTTTCCTAAGGCAAATTAAAGGAACTTTACAAGTATATTAATAAGAACCTACAGAAGGGCTAGATAAGACTATTAAAGAGCCCTACAGGCACGCCTATCCTATTTATACTAAAGAAAGATAGTACGCTCTAATTATACGTGGATTACCAGGGTCTTAATAGGGTAACACAGAAGAATTACTATGCTCTCCCCCTAATTTTAGAGATCCTAGACTGGTGCTAAGGAGCTTGCTTCTTCTTAAAAATTAATATTAAGGATACTTATTATAGAATCTAGATTAAAGGGGGTAATAAATAGAAGACTACGTTCCGCACGCGTTACAGGCACTATAAATATCTTATAATGCCTTTTAGGTTAATGAATGCCCTAGCTACGTTCTAGAACTATATCTATAAAGCGCTTCATAGGCTAGTTAACACTATTTATGTGGTATATCTAGATAATATCCTAATCTTTTTAAAAACGCGAGAGGAGTACACTATATATATTAAAGAAGTCCTAGGGCGTATAAGAGAGGCGGAATTATATACGAAACCCTCTAAATGCAAATTCTACTAGGAGTTAGTGGAGTTCCTAGGGTTTATCCTCTCTATTAATAGGATCTTAATAGACACCCGCTAAGTTACTACTATCTAGGATTAGAAGGAACCTATAAGCTTTAAGGATATATAATCCTTCCTAGGGTTCTATAACTTTTACTAATAGTTTATCTATAGATACTTAGGGATTGCGGCACCGCTATATATGTTAATAAAGGGCAGTTAGAATAGCATCTAGACTAGGAGGTTTATATTCAGGGCAAGAGAATAGGTGGCGTTTCGCTAGCTAAAAGACACCTTTTAGCGGGCTCCTCTGCTCTGTTATTATAACCTAAGTTAACTAGTGCGTATTAAGATAGATGCCTTAATCTTCGTAATAGTAGGAATCTTATTATAATAAGATAATAAGGGCCGCTAGTACCCTATGGCCTTTTGGTTAAGGAAGTTTACTAACGCTAAACGAAACTATAGTATGCCTAACTAAGAGCTACTCGCTATAGTTAAGTTATTTAAACACTAGCGATATTATGTTAAAGGCGTGGAGACCCTAGTGGAAGTCCTATTAGACTACTATAACCTGTAGACCTTTATAAAGCAATAGAAGCTAAATAGAAGATAGGCTAGATAGTGTATGTTCCTATGCCTACTGAATTTCGTGATTAAGCATAGACTAGGGAAAAGTAACCCCGCGGATACGCTATTAAGAAGGTCTAATTATAAGAGCGAACCCCTAATAAATAGGGCACTTCTGCTAGAACTTAAGAAAAAGTTAGTAGCTACTAAAGAAGTAGTAGAAGAAGAGATACTAATATATTAAAGAAGATATAGCAAGATGCCTTTAGGGGAGGAAAATACCCTAGTCTTTATAGAGAGGTGTGGCGAGATGCCTTTAGGGGAGGAAAATGCCCTAGCCCCTATAGTAAAGGCTAGAGTGGCTATATTAAGAGGCTAGTTAGCCACTATAGATCCAGTAAAAGGTTAGCTAAATAAAGGTAATTTCTAGGAGAAGGTAGCGTATATCTAGGACGCCGGTATAGTATAAGAGATCTAGGGGGCTATTGCGTTACTAGATCCCTACTAATCCGGCCTAAATAAACTATTAGCATAGCTGCTATAGAAGGCCTAAAGCTAAGATCTAGACCTATAAAGGTAGAGTAAAGAGATTAATTCCCTAGAGAGAGGGAAAGCTAGTCTATGGTTATATAGCGTAAGGGGTCTCCTAATATATAAAGACCAGGTAGTTGTTCCCTGAGAGCCTACCTTATAATAGGAGCTTCTATAGCTATACTATAATGATCCGCTAGCGGGTTACTTTAGGACTAAGTAAACGCTTAAGCTATTAAAGCGCTACTTTTAGTAGCTAGCTATAAATAAGTCTGTGTTAGACTACGTTATAAGCTACGGGATATATTAGCAAATAGTCGCGAGAAGGCATTGCCTATATAGGAGCCTTAAATCGCTACTAATACTAGAGTAACTATAGGTAGAAATCTTAATAGACTTTATTATAGGATTACCTATTGCATAAGTAGGCAAATAAGAAACTAATATAATCCTAGTAATTATAGACTAATATACTAAGTACTCTATCTTCCTACCTATAATAACTATAATTAATGTAGCTGAGTTAGTGGAACTTTTCTATAAGGAAATTAAGCTATAATTTAGGCTACTAAAGGGCATTATATCTAACAGAGGATCCGTTTTTATAAGCTAATTCTAGTTAGACCTATATTACCTATTATGCGTGAAATATAGGCTTTCTACAGCATTTTACCCCTAAACTAATAGGTAGACTAAGAGGACTAACTAGGTACTAGAGCACTACCTATAATGCTTTGCTTCTAAAAACTAGTAGATATAGCCTAAGCTGCTCCTAGTTGCGTAATTTGCCTGCAATAACGCAGTGAATAGAACTATAGGCTATTTGCTAAACTACGCGCTTATAGGGTACTTGCTAGAGTTTTAGCTAGCCCTTAGGGATAAGGTTATAGAAGGGGAGGTGCTAGAGGCTTATGCTTATATTATAAAGTTATATAAAGCTAGGGAGTGACTAAAGTAAAACTAGGTAAAAGCCACTAAATCCTAGGTAAAGTACTATAATAAATATTACTAACTGCTTACTCTTAAAAGAGGTAACCTAGTACTGCTATTAGCAAAGAATATATAGCTTAAGGAAGTAAAATAGAAGCTAACCCCTAGGCTTATTAGACTATTTTAGGTACTTAACACTATTAGTAAGTAAGTATATTAGCTTATACTACTGGAAAAATATAGTAGGTTATATAATATATTCTATATTAGCCTACTAGAGCCTTAGACCTATTATAAGAATATAGATAAAGAAAAAATGCTAATACCTAACCTTAAGGATGAAGATAATGAATATAAAGTTAAGGAGGTTAAGGAATATAGAAAGACCTATAAAGGCAATAAATACCTAGTGAAGTAGAAGGGTTAGCTAAGTAAATATAACTAGTAGGTTCCTATTAAAGATATAGAAGGAGCTTAGTGTGTAATTTAGGCGTTCTACTAGAATAAGTTAAGGGAAAAGGATAGCGATATATAAGCAAGTTATAGGTAAAAGAGTATAAAGTTCCTGTAAGAAAGGCATAGCCTCACTAGCCGCTATAATGTGCCTAATAAAAGAAAATAACTAAACTATATATAAAAATAAAAGAAAAAAATATAAAGGAATAAAATAAAGGAAACTATCTATAGCTTTAGGAGAGTTAATAGAAATCTCTCTATAATCGCCCCCTTATAGCTAAAGACTTAGCCCCTATAGACTATATACTTAGCATCGTTCTTGTCTGCTACGACTGCCTCCCTTATTTCATAATAAAAACGATATAATGCTATTCCCTAGGTAATAAATCCTAGATTGCTTAGCTGTAGCCGCAAAACCATTGCTACATTCTATGTAGCAAGGAGTTGTGGATAGTTAGCCTACTAAAATATTAGCGAATAGACAGTGAAATAGGGCTAAGATATAACCTACTATCCCTAGGACTAGAGCTAGGTTTATAGCGACTATAAGGGTTTAACAGGAGACTACATACTGCTAGTATATAATTAAAGTATCCTACCTAGATATATTAGCGAAGAACCAGTGAAAAGGGAAGAAATATATAGACCTAGCGGACCTTAGCGGCCCCTGTTAACCTAAACGCGACGCAATACGTTGTGTTAGCATGGTCAAAGCCCTGTATAAGCTAAAGATAATAGGTGGCGAAACGCCACTAAGTTGCCTCTAAGAATATAAGGTCTTTAGGATTATCCTTATCCTTATCACTAAGTGCCTCTATTAGGATATCCACCTAATCTAGTACCTTTAATAAGTTAAGGAAGTTGCTATATATAGTAGCTATAGACTATATAATTATTAGCGAATAGAAACCAAAGAGCAAAGGAAAAGCAAGATACTTATAGCCTTATAGCTATCCCCATGCGTATAATACTAAATGCAGCGCTTTAACTGCTTTATCTTTAACTAACCTACGTATAGGTTAGCGATAAATTAACAATTAATCTAGGGAAGTTTAGGGGTAGATAGGGGGCTTTTTTTGTGTTTAGCGCATCTAGTACGTAAATAATGCATACACAAGCAATTATGGAGCAGAATTGTGGGCGCGCTTATGGTGATATATTAGCGATTAATAATGGATGGATGATGGTATTATAAAAGAAGTGATGATTTAGCTGATAATATAGAAATAAAAATGGAACAACATAGTAGAGAGTTAGAGGTGAATTTATGCTAAAGCGCTAACTGTTGTTTGTTATTGTGGATTGTTGTTTATTATTGTTTTGATGTAACTACTAGTTAGCAAATAGTTGTAAAATGTAGGGTGAAAGCCGTTTAGGAGCCCGGCGATAAGGGGGGGGATAATTATGAGGCCCCTTATAACATAACCCACGTGCATGCGTGCACCGCAGCGCTAGAGCACCGCGGCGCCTGACACTAGAAGGAAGGGCTAGGTTTACGTGACATTAGCGAGCCGCTAGCTATAAACCAGCAACTCGCACACACATTACACTTAGACCTAGCAAGCTTCAGTTAATATACAAGTGCACCCTATATCCTTTTGCCTAGCTACCTTTATCCTTACAGTGCGCGTGCGCGTGCCTCCCTTCCTGCCCACAAGCAGGCCTATAATAGGGCAGGGCCCGGGTCACGTGACACACCCACATCACGTGACCCACACAAGCTGCAGATGCTTTTTTCCCTCTCACGAGAGCCCTCTCTTTTACTAGCTTCCTTTCCTATAGAACACATAGCTTACAATAGATTATTCAATTAATACTATCACGAGCGCGCCTAATTGATAACTAGCCATTATCACACCTGGTGATTCCAACAGCTCTAGTAATTAGCTTTATATATAATAGAATACACTAAGTTAAAGAATAATAGGATAGCTTAGCTACTAGAGTTAAACTCTTCTTCTTAGTTTAGGCTTTAGCTTCTTCTAGCTACTCTTATTACCTTAATAGGCTAGCTAGAGTTAGCTTCTTCCTTAGTATAATTAGGGATCTTAAATAATAAAGCTACTCTTATTACCTTAATAGGCTAGCTAAATTACGCTACTTCTATAAAGGTCTCTTCTAGATAGAACCTAGCTAATCTACGGTGTCTTAAAAGATAGTAGGTATTTGTAAAAAAAAGTGGTTATAAAGTTAACCACTAATCAGTGTTAGTATCACTAGGTAATAATAATAGCTAGTTATCTATTAGGCGTGCTTATGATAGTATTAATTAAATAATCTATTATAAGCTATATGTTCTAAAGGAAAAGAAGCTAGAAAAAAGAGAGGGCTCTTATAAAAGGGAAAAAGCAGCTGCGGCTATATAGGTTACGTGGTATAGGTGGGTCACGTGACCCGGGCCCTGCCCTATCGCAGGCCTGCCCGTGGGCATGAAGGGAGGCACGCGCACGCGCACGCACACGCGCGCAGCAGCCGACCTTCTTCCGGTCAGGCCGACCTTCAGCCAAAGGGAATTGCGGCTGCCAAGCGCGATTGATATCATGCTTGTTCCAACACTTATAACTAAGGTATGTAATTTATTACTTTTAGTCCCTAATAATCTAAATTCCTAGGAAGTAGTATACTTCTCCTTTTTTATCTATATTATATACTTCCTTAAGTCCTTTAGAGATATAGTCTATAGTCTTAGTGTCCTTCTTATAGAAAGCTATAAGGATATTATCTATAAAGAATATAAGGTATAAGTCCTAAGCTTTAGTATAGAAGATATAAGGCTTCTTATTACTTAATTTAAGCCTAAGTTCTCTAAGTTACCTACTTAATTCTTTAAACTAAAGTAGTAAAAAGTCCCTAAGTCTATAGAGAGCTTTAAGTAGTTTTATATATTCTCTAATAACCTTATAACCTTAAGGAAGCTTATAGGTAATAGGAATTAAATCTAATCTATGCTTTATATAGGGGAATATATTCTTTATATTATATTATCTAGTCTCTAGATTAAAACATACTACTAGAGCCATAAATACATAAAATATATAGGCAGTAAGCGTTACTATATAGGTTTATTTAATTATAAAGCTATCCTATAGGTCTTTATATATATAGATACGCGCTTTAAAACGCTATATAATACCCTCTTTATTAAACTTATATAAATAAACCTATTTTAGTAGTAATAGCTAAGAATATACTATAGAGTATTTAATCTACTTTTATATTCCCTATTTCTTTAATTTATTAATCTTAGTGTCTATTACCTTCTTTTACTCCTTTCTAAATATATAATTATTAGCTTCCTTCTAATTCTTAGGAGAACTTACTAGATTAAACTAATATAGTATACTAGTATTTATTTTCTATTTAAGGAGTAATCTATTTTCTTTATTATAATAAGTATTAAGTACTAAATATATTATTCTAATACTCTTAGTATTAGAGTACCCTTTAGAATTATTATTTACTATAAGAAGTAGTCTAAGCTTTTTATAAAGCTTCTTTAGATTCTAAAGGCTACTAGTAAGAATATTATTAGGCCTTCTTCTCTTTCTACCTAGTAGGCTATAGTCTAGAATAAGGCCCTACTTTTATTTCTTTTATAATCTAGAGCTAGTTTATATACCTTCTTATAATATCTCTATACTAAGGCTCTTTTATAGGTATTCTAACCCTTTATATACTTCTAAAGATTCCCTATAGGTAGCTAGGCTATTATAGTCTTTAGAAAGCCCTATAATTATCTAGGTAACCTCTATATTATTACCTAGTGTAGCCTTATCTAGAATTTAAGGTTATAAGTCTAGATCTATTTATAGAGTATTATACTCTATACTCTATATAGCTCCTATATTAGAGGGTATAAGCTCTCTTATTATTAGATCTAGTGTTTACTAAGGAGTTTAAAGTCCTATTAGCTTAGTTACTATATTTTTTACTTAAATAACCTTAGTGCTTATAGGTATATCTACCCCTAAGTTTAAACCCTTATCTAGATCTACTAATTTAATAGTTTTACCTAGTAAGAGGAATAGATTTATTTCTTTATCTAGTTCTATATTAATCTCTAGTTAGCGAAACTACGCTTCTAGCTTACTAACTAACTACTCTACTATACTTTCCTTAGTAGTATTATAGAAGATTATCTTATTAAAGGTAATATTCCTTATTATTATTACCCTTCCTAGTTATAGGATCTAAATATAATAAATATTAGAGGTATAGTATCTAACTAGATATCTAATATATCCCCTAGGATTTATCTTATAATAGCGCCTATAACGCCCTGCTTTATAATCTCTTTCTATTAGATACGCGTGGTAGCTATATACATATAAACCGCCCTAATTAGGCCTAAGGTCTATAGAAGGCTCCCTTATTAGTAGGTAAGTATTATTACAGAACCAGTATTCTAAGGTTTTAATAGGTGTCTTCTAATCTAATTATTAAATAGGATTAATATTATAAAGGTATACTACTATATATATACTCTCTAGCTATAGGTTTATAGGAAGCCCTATACCTATAAGTATTATATTTAACTTTATTATAATTATTTAATTTACTCTTTTAATATACCTATTTAGTTTATATATATAGGGAGGCGAAAGCTCTAGCTTAATGCCTTAAGCCCATGCCTATTATTAAAAGATTATATTCTTAGATTAACTAATTACTATACCTTTATTATCTTACCTAATTTTTATAATTAATAACCTAAACTATCTTATAACCTATTATTTAAAATAAATTAATATATTAAACACTAATTAATATAACTTATTAGGAATAGTATATACTTAAAGTATCCCTAAATACTTATTCTTAATAACTAGTAACTAATTTATTCTATTATAGCTAGGCTTATAGTCCTAAAGGTCCTAATAGATTCTCTAATAGGGCCTTAGTGACTTATATTCTAGTGGTTACCTAGATATAACTTTATAGGTGTTTATTAGTAAGTAAGTTATATAGTCCTTATGCTCTATCCCTTATAAACACACTCCCCTTATATAGGTTATAATCTTACTAAGTATATCTTTCCTAAGGTACCTAGATTATAGGTACTATAGTTTCTCTAAATCTATTTATAGTAAGCACTATTCCTTAGATAGTTACCTATACTATAAGTATTATATATATATATTATATAATCTAATTATAAAGAAAATTACTAGTATTAAAGTAAATATTACTATATCTATTTTTTAAGAAACTATTAAATAATTAGATAAGGGCTTATATTAAAGAAAGATAATATTTTACTTCCTAATAAGTTTTACTAGTAGTAAGCTATCTCCTATAGGTCTAATATATAGGGAGCTATTAACTCTATAATACTATATACCCTTCTTTATAAGAAGACTCTCTAATATAATATTAATATAAAAGCCTTTAATAAGCGCTATATTTTATAATATTAGGTCCTTAGTCTAAGGTCCCTAAGGCCTATTTAAGATATTCTTAATTATATATATACCTCTTCTAGTAATTTAGAAAGAGGTTATACCTACCTTAAGATAGTTATTATATACTTACTTAAATATACCTAGCTTAAAGTAGGAAATATTATTAATAATATATAGAGCGCTATAGTTATTAAAGAGAGTGCTCTCTAAGAGTATATATTTTATATTCCCTAGTATAGTATAGCTTCCCTTTACTAGTACCTTTTCTTTAATAGTTACTAGATTAATAATTACTATAGTAATTACTCTAGGATATTTATTATCCTAATTATTCTTTCCTTTTACTTTCTAACTATTTTTTATAATCTTAGTATAAAGATCCTTTTATTTACTACTATTATAATATCTCTTAATCTTCTTATAGTCTTACTTCTTTAATACCTTATAACTATTAGATACCTAACTAGTTATAGTATAATATAAGGTTTAGTAGTTATAGGGATTCTAGCTATAATAGCTAATCTTTCCTACCTAGTAGGGGCACTTCTTTACTTCCTTACTAGCTTTCTAACTATTATTAGAGCGCCCCCTAAGAGTTATTATATAGCTCTTTTTTCTAGAACCTATATCTATAACTTATATTACCCTATAATACCTTATATACTTAGAAGTAAGTCTTTATAAAGTTATATTAATTAGAAGATTATTAGTAACCTAAATAAGCTATATAATCACAGGGATAAGTCCAGCGCAAGCTGGCAACAAACAACTACGACAGGCAACTACGACAGCGGCGCCAGCCCGCCGCAGAGCCGGCGCCGGACCATATAGAGTCGCAAGGGGGTTTTTTATCCTCTAGAAGGTTTTCCCCTTTAACTAAACCGCTGGAGTACTAGAGACAGCCAAATCAGGCTGGCTAGTGTATATAAATAAATAAATAAATAAGCTATATAATCTTTATCTTTACCTATTAAGGATTAAATTATACTCTAATTACTTAAATAAAGTTATAGATTATATTAGGTCCTTTAACTTTATTAATCTTATATAATATAGCTTTTTAATATAGCTTATCTTACTACTTAATCTAATACTTAAATTAGACTAAACCGCTGGAGTACTAGAGACAGCCAAATCAGGCTGGCTAGTGTATATAAATAAATAAATAAATAATACTTAAATTATATATTTATATATTTAGTATCCTATAGATAGGCTATTGTTAAAATTATGCTATTTATAGCACTATTTTATAGGCCCACTAGTTGCCTAGTTGCGTTGTTGCAACGTTGGTTACAAGGCGTTGCTTGCAGCGTTTGCCTGCAGTTTTGGCTGTGATCTACGTTCCCGCACACAACCAACCCACAGGCTTGTATAACTAAGCCGACTAGGCTACCCTATAGGGAAGCTAAAATCGACTATAACTAGGGAACTAGTAGTTGTATAAAAGGCTAACTTATACTATTCGAATCCTTAATTTTTTCCGGATTTAATGATATATTTTATTTATAGGGTTGCTTATTAGATTGCTTAGTTGGTGCACGTGGGTAGCTAGATTGTATGGCCGTGAGTCGATTTTTTACTTTTCCTATACAAATGAATTTTGCGGAAAATAAAAAATAGCTCCTAAGACCCGGCTAGCGACCCCCTTCCGTTAATACGGTCAGTAGGTCTATGAGGGGAACTTAGAAAATCCTCTCATTGCTCGTCAGATCGTTTATCTAGCTAAAATCAACTATATTCAACTATCAAAGCTCTATATCTTGAAGAATTGTCGTATTATAGTGAATCTAGAAGCCGCCGCGTTGAATCTACTAGGGAGGTCTTCCTATCCCTCTAGTATAGATTCCCTTCCATTTTCAAAAGGTTATGAGCCCAGAAGGCCTATAAGATTACTACATTACTGCGTTATTCTACTGCGATTAGTGCTTGATTTTAGGTACTAGTTACTCTCTACTAGACCTGTGGGCTCTTAGATTACGAAGGAAATCCGCTAGAATTTGAAGCTTTTCATCCACTAGCTCTACGCATCGCAACATCAGACCCTTGGTGTTGAATTCAACTACAGCCGCACCTGCAACCACCATACTGCACCCGCAACTACTAGTTGCAACCAACCTCTTTTAGTAATCTTATTCACTGCCGCAACCGTTATATTTAATATTATCTACAATAGTAGATACGCTGCATCCTTTAAATCATCGAACATCTAGTATATCTATACTAGGCTTTTTGACCTATTGCACTACGTTACACGCACTATACATTCGTTACGTTGCGTTGCACGTTCTATAATACCTATTACCTACGATCCTATTTTTAGTGTTGAGAAAATTTTCGCAGAGAATCTTCTCCGGTCCGTTTCTGCCCGCGCATACCGCAGACCCACTTTTAGACCTCGAGGGGCACCCTTTCAAACAGCCCCACCGCACAATTTGCGTGCGTAGCCCGGTTGCACCACAACCAGCTTCTAGCGCGCGTTATTTGCAACAGGAAGAAATTTAGAGATCTTACACAGGATATCTTTTGAGATCCTAGGGAATTTTGAGAGATAGCACCACCGAATTATAAGGGTAAGGGTCCTGCTACAGGCCCTTCTAGCCCTCCTAGGGACCCTAATAGGATGGAAATAGAAGGTCCGGCTGTTCAAGCCAGTGCTTTACAACTGCAACAACAGATGCAGAGCCAAATTGAACAATAAGGCAAGACCTTAACTGATTTTATTAAGCATACTGAGTCAAATCATCTAAAAAACAAGGCTAGTATTAAAGATCTATTAGATAAATTAACGCAAACCATGACTACTATGCAAGGTCTTTAGGATTCTTCTACTAAGCTAAGGGAAGAAAATACCAAGGCTCCAGTAGAAGACCTGCCTGCTACTAATTCTGCGAGTTTACCTTCTAGTAACTTATAAGCTACCTTTAATACAGGGGCTATTAAGGAACTAAATAAGAAGGTTCACTCTATTCCTAAGGGAGCTAAGCTAAAAGGCCCTGAAAATTATGATCAGTGGAAGCAAGCCCTGAGCATCTAATTTAGAGCCCTAGGATTACCTGAATTTATAGATAATCCTAGCTTAGCAGGCTATCTAGCTGACTGTGATCAAGCTATTCTTTTAATAATATTAAGAGATAGCTGCCAACCTGGGCCACAGGCAGCTATATATTGGCAAAAATCCCCTAAAGAAGCCTATAAAGTCCTTATTAGGCAATATTCGTAGAGTGCTAAAATCCAGCGAGGTACGCTATATGCTAGCTACTACTCCCTAAATTTTTCAAATTATAAGGGATCTTTAGAGGCTTTTAATGCTAATTTTAATAACTTACTAGCTAGACTATAACTCTGTAGTGTAGAGATCGCTCCTATTAATCAAGTAAACCATTATATTAATGCATTAAAGCAGACCTTTCCTAGTTAGGCTAAGAGACAAAGATTTACTATTAGAGCTGCTAGGGCACAAGGGCTGCCTATAAATACCTTAAATTTACAGTTCCTAATGGCTGATTTATTAGAAGAACAGAGGGATAAAACCTCCCCTATAGCTAAAGCTCTTAGCTATAAGGCTTCTAATAATAAGGGAAATTCTAAGGAAGAGGAGAAGAAATCTAATCCTAATACTAAGAAGGACTCTACCAACGCCACTAAAGAGCAGGATAAGAAGGATTTAAACCTTTCTAAAGCCTCTAGGAAGAAAAAGCAGAAGAAGAAGAGTGGCAACGGGGATAAAGGAAAAGAAGCTGCTTTTGCGTTAGGCTATAGCCTAGCCACGGGATACGTCGAAGAACTAGATTCTAGCGAGTCTAGCAGCGAGGATAGTAGTGATTCTGAATCTGATTTAGATACTTCTAGTGCTACTAGTGACACTACTACTAAGCCTACTTTTAGCTACTCTAATGATGTGGTTAAAAACTCCCTTCTATACGATACAGGTTCTTCTTGTCACATTTGTAATAATAGGGCTTTCTTTAGGGACTTTAAGCCTCTTAAGAAAGGTCAAACCAGCCCTATAATTACAGTAGGAGGACCTATTTATCCTAAAGGAAGAGGCACCGCTGTTTTAACGTTCTGGTCAAGAAAAACCCACTAGAATATAGGCCTTTAGCTCTGTTAGATGCCCTATATTTCCCCGGTATAGATACCAACCTAGTTAGCGGGTTATCCCACTATCTTAAGGGAGGTTATCTAGCTAAAGATCAGCTTTTCCTAGCTGATAAAAGCCCCTATGGGTTACTAGAACCTGCTAAACACGGCTTCTTTTTGCAGATTAAGGGGCAAGCTACTCCTAAGATCTGCAAGCATTCAACCCACCTCTCCTTTATAGGCTCTCAATTTTGCAACCAACAACAAAACCAACAGCAAAGAGCCTATAAGACCGAATTAGGGTTTTCCTACCCTATAGAGGTTCAAATTCCACAGCCAGCATTTAATCCCGAGGAATATCAATGAATCGAAGAATTAGACTCTAAAGAAGACGAAGATTCAGCCCTATGTCCCACCGAAGCTCCTCCTAGTCAGGCATCTTCTATAGGGGGTTTAGAAGGTCCATACCCTAATGACTTAGGTGACGATAGTGGCCGTCTATTGCCCCCAGAAGCCTGTGATTCTCAAGAGGCCTGGCAACAGAGGGAGCTAGGGGATAATAGCTCTAAAAAGCTAGATTCTAGTTATAAGAAATTACTAGATTTAGCCCTTCTTTGGCACATTTGATTAGGCTATATTAGCCTCCCTTTACTTAAGAAATCTTCGAAATTAGCTAAAGGGATCCCTGATTTTTCCGCCATTAAAGACAAGGATTTCAACTGCATAGCCTGTATGCAATTAAAGGCTATTAGAAGACCTACTAAAAGACCTATTCAGGACCCCCCTAGGGTTTTAGATATCCTAGAGGGAGATACGGTTAAAATCAAACCTATACCGCATAATAAGAAGGCCCTAGTCCTTATCCTTATTAATCGAAAATCCCGGTATAAATGGTGCTTTTTATTAGCTAATAAAGAAGGTTAGACCCTTTATACTGCTATTAAGGGCTTCTTTAAGGCCCTGAAAAACCGATATAATGCGTATCCTAGGCACCTTCACTTTAACGGAGGTACTGAAATCAATAACAAACTTCAGCACTGGTTATCTTCTAAGGGAATTTGCTTTAGCACCTCTTGCCCCTATATTCACGAACAGAATGGGCTAGTTAAGAGGGCTATTAGGGTTATCCTAGACCGGCTTAGAGCTACACTTTAGTGGTCTAAGCTGCCTTTATATCTATGGTCTTATATCCTTCCAGCCATAGTGGACTTAGTTAACATCACCGCTAATACAACTAAGCCCCTAACCCCTAAGCAGCTATTTCTAGCTAACTTAGAGCCTAAGACTATCTATAAGCCTAACTTCTCGAAAATTAGGGCTATAGGGTCTTATTGCGAGGTTCTAATACCTCCGGAGCAGAGATTAAAGCTTCAGAAGCTAGCCCCTAGGACTATCCCTGGCCGGCTGCTTGCTACTCTAGGTTCCAGCGTTTATCTTGTTTATATACCCTCTAAAAGGTTAGTTATTAAGACTAGCTTTGTTAAGATTATAGAGGATATAAGCTCTGTAGGGTCCCCTAAGCCTTTAGGGAGCTATCCTTTAGAGGGAGAAGCCGATATCTCACGAGATCTAGAGGTTCAGGATAGCTATCCAAAGCCTCTAGCGCCCCTAGCGCCCCTAGCGCCCACAGCGCCCGCAGCGCCCGCCGCGCCTATAATAACACCGCCCGGGACGACCGCTGCAACGCCTGTAACGCCTCCAGCGCTACCCCTAGAGAGCCCAAGCTCTAGCGCCCCTAATAAGGGTGCTATCGAAAAACCGTTTTCAGATTCGGATTCTTTAATTGACCCTGATTCTATGGATATCGATGATTTTAATTTATCTTCCTTTGTTAAGGAGATATGCTTTAAGGCATAATAAAAGGCTAAATCGTCAGCTAACAACAACAACAATTCGGATACGCCTAAGACCTGGAAACAAGCTTTAAAAAGCAAGGATAGCCAAAAATAGGTTAATGCTACCTTTAGCGAATTTAAGCAGCTATTAGCTACCGGAACTTTTAAATTTATAGGGATAGACTAGATTCCTAAGGGCCGAAAAGTTCTTAAAAATAGGCTTGTTTATAAGCTTAAAAAGGATAAAGAAAATAATCCTATAAAACACAAGGCCTGACTCGTTATAAAAGGCTTTATGCAGATAGAAGGTTAGGATTATATCAAGACCTACGCTACTACTAGCATTCCCCCTAGTTAGCGGATATTACTAGCCCTAGCGGCTTGTAATGACTGGGAAGTTGAACAGGTTGACTTTATAGGGGCCTTCCTAAATAGCTTGCTAAAAGAAGCTATCTATATGCAGATCCCTGATGGATTCGTTGAATTTGCCAAAGCTGCTACGCCTGAAATAGCTAAATTACTTAAGAAATATAGCTATAATCCCTCTTAAAAGCAGGTTATTTTCCTTTAAAAAGCTTTATATAGATTAAAACAGAGCTCTAGAGAGTGGCAGCAGGCCCTAAAGGAACTTCTTCGAAAATTAGGCTTCCACCCCCTTATATCTAACCCTACTATCTTCTTTAACCTAACTATATCTACATATATAGCGACTTATGTGGATAACTGTCTTCTAATAGGACCGGATCTAGCTTATATTAACAAGCTAAAGAAGCTATTACATAAAGCTTATCCTATAGAAGATCGTAGGCCAGCCGAATTCTTCCTAGGCGTTCAAATCACTAGAAATCGAAAGAAAGGGACCCTAACTATCCACCAGTCCTAGTACATTTCTGAGGCCCTAGAGAGATTTAATATGAAAGATGCTAGGCCTGCTAAAATTCCCCTATAACCCGGAATTATAAAACAGGCAGCCTACCTAACTAAACCTCTCTCCTCCTCTGATCACAAGCTTTATCAGAGTATTATAGGGACTATTATATACTTAATGCTCCTTATAAGGCCTGATATTGCTTTTCCGGTTTAATGGCTTTCAACAGCGTTAGCTAAGCCTTATATAGAGCACTTAAATGCTACTAAACATCTGCTTAGATACCTTCTAGGCTCTATAAGTTACTCTATAACTTATAGAAGGTCTAAAAACGCTATTAAGGCCTCTGCAACCCTTATTAGCTTCTGTGATAGCGACTTCGCGGGAGATAAGTCCTCTAAATCAACCTATGCTTATCTCTATAAGCTAGCTAAAGGACCTATTAGCTGGAAATCAAAGAAAGCAACTACAATAGCTTTATTAATATTAGAGGCCGAATTAGATGCTCTATGTGAAGCTATTAGGGAGCTAGAGTGGCTTTATAGCCTTTTTAAGGAAATTAAGCTACCTATAGCACCTCCTATTCCGATTTTTAGTGATAACTAAGGCGCTATAATAACCGCTAATAACCCTACTCTTTATAGCAGAACTAAGTATACCCTGCTAAAATTCAACTATACTAGAGAAAAGGTACAGAAGGGTATAGCTAAGGTTATCTATATTAACACTAAAGAGATGCCTGCAGATGGCTTAACTAAGCCCCTGCCTAACAATAAATTTTAACAATTTATTTAACTATTAGGTCTTATAAACACAAAGGCCTAGTTTTAAAGAAAAATAACTAAAAAAGTTAAAAAACCTAAAATTAACAAAAACACTAGAATTCCGTTAAAAAGTTATTGATATTAGTTGAAAAGTTATTGGATTTATTATTGAATTTTATTGTTAACTTAGATATCTATTAAAGAGCTAAGTTTAGGTATTGAATTAGTTAACTCATACTTTTCTAGAGGGAGTGTTAAAATTATGCTATTTATAGCACTATTTTATAGGCCCACTAGTTGCCTAGTTACGTTGTTACAACGTTGGTTACAAGGCGTTGCTTGCAGCGTTTGCCTGCAGTTTTGGCTGTGATCTACGTTCCCGCACACAACCAACCCACAGGCTTGTATAACTAAGCTAACTAGGCTACCCTATAGGGAAGCTAAAATCAACTATAACTAGGGAACTAGTAGTCGTATAAAAGGCTGACTTATACTGTTCGAATCCTTGATTTTTTCCGGATTTAATAATGTATTTTATTTATAGGGTTGCTTATTAGATTGCTTAGTTAGTGCACGTGGGTAGCTAGATTGTATGGCTATGAGTTGATTTTTTACTTTTCCTATACAAATGAATTTTGCGGAAAATAAAAAATAGCTCCTAAGACCCGGCTAGCGACCCCCTTCCGTCGATACGGTCGGTAGGTCTATGAGGGGAACTCAGAAAATCCTCTCATTGCTCGTCAGATCGTTTATCTAGCTGAAATCAACTATATTCAACTATCAAAGCTCTATATCTTGAAGAATCGTCGTATTATAGTGAATCTAGAAGCCGCCGCGTTGAATCTACTAGGGAGGTCTTCCTATCCCTCTAGTATAGATTCCCTTCTATTTTCAAAAGCTATATACTTTACTAATACTTTAGCTTATATAATAACTAAACCTAGTAAGAACTTCTTTTTAAAACTAATAAGAATTTATTAAAGTATTAGATTCTTACCTTTCTTCTCTTTTATAATCTTATTAATAGTTATTATATAGGTATTTAGATTAATAGTATTAGTAATCTAAGTACTAATAGTCCTTTTTTATAACCTAAGTAATTTAAAGGTTTAATACTTTATATTATAACTATAGAAGAGAAATATAAAGGCTTCTAAGAATAAGAGTTACTTTCTATTAGATAAAGCCTTTACTTATCTTTAAATAAGTTCTAAGTAATTAGTTAGTTTAACTATAGAAGGCTTAATAAGATAATTAGAGGGAAGCTCTAGAAGATCTAGATTAACTTATTCCTAGATCTCCTAACTTTACACTACTTACTTTAATACTTTAAACTATTTTTCCTATTTCTCTAATAATACTAATTTAATATCTATCTTAAGATTATAGATAAGAGAGGTTAAGGTCTTTATTAAATACTTAGTTAGATAGATAGGCACTATATATATATACTTCTTATACTTAGGGGGAGCTATAGAAGTTATAGGTAATAATACCTCCTAGGCTTATAACTATTATATAATTATATAATATAATAAATAGGACTCTTTGTAAGGGCTTGGGCTTTGCCTAAGCATTCTTCAGAGCGCACACGTGTCGCGTACATGTAGGGATGGATAGTCCTAAGCATCTACTAAAGTGTACACGTATCGCATATATGCAGGGGCAAATCCCAAGGGCCCTAAGTCTAGAGTGTATATATACTGTATATATAAAGGCATAGGGAAGAGGATAAGTGTAAGGTAGTTAGGGGGTTATAAGAGCCCTAGTGAGGATAGGTTTCCTACCTTCCTCTTCTCTTTCCCTAAGTTTCTTAATACTATATCGACGCCCTATCGCAGTCGCCTAGGGGCCAGTCCATAACACTCTTACTAAATTAATATAAGAGGACCCCCTAAGGTATAATTATAAAGAAGATTAAATTAACTATTACTATTATATAAAAAAGAGGATAAAAGCGTCCCTTTTATAGGGGGGATTGCTAGACTACCTATTATAGTGCTCTAACCTATGTAATATAGATTACTTCTCCTTATATTCCTACGCGCACTAGTATAAGACATTATGACTCATGACACGGCACGCTACCCCGGGCAACAACAGCTGTGATCAGCTGCAAGCGTGGTATAGCCCCTGTACTGTTTTAGAGAGCTATAAGGGCATACGCAGGGTTTCACAGCGCCACAAAAGAGTATATCTATTTCTATGTAGGTTACTGGCACTAAGTTATACTAGCTCCTGTCTCCTTTATTTCCTAGCTAACACCTGATTGGCTTAATTACCCGTGTCATGTAGATTTGTAAAATATTTCAGGGGGTGTATTGTATGTATGCAAGGAAGATGACTTTTGAAGCGGACCTCAGACCTCCGTACTCCGTATGCTTTAGACGCCATCGAAGACGCCTGGCTCGCAAATTCGAGTCCGACGAGACCCAGACGGAGCGAGCGGCTCGCTATTCGTCCCCCTTTCGACCCGATAAGCGAGCAATCAGCTCAGGAGATTGTCCGTCGCAGCAGGCCAGCAAACTTGAGAAAACTCAAGCGTTTTACATCCCACGGTGGTCCGTCCAGACATCAGGGATCTAAGAGGGGTACAATATACACCCGTACGTAGTACCCTTGCTTTCCCGAGGCTGGCCGTTTGCAGTATCCATCCAAATGAGCTCTCGAGAAGTCGAGTCTTGGCCGCCGAAAACGAGGCTCTCAATCTGCCATTAGACGCAATGATATAGCAAACACGGCCACAACAAAAAGCACACGTCCATATGACAATAACTTCCAGCAACATTTATTTAACCAACCTTGGGATCTACCCGCCTCGATACAACAAATCCGGATAGCAGTAGCCCGCGACCACCGGACAACATGGACGAGACAAGCGAGCCCTCGGCCACCCTCCAGGTGAAGGGACCTGATGGGTCTCTCTCAGCCGCTTCTCGGCAAGCGTGCTATGACGGTGCAATAGTGGCGAGGGGAGTCCAAAGTCTGCAGTCATATGCAGTCATATGGGCAGTCGGAGTCGCAAAACAATAACAAGACTTGCGGCCCCACGTCCATATACCACGGTGGCCAACTGAAGATGTATACCACCCATCCAGGATATCCGTTCGCCCCCGAAAAGATGTGTTGTCTTGTATTGACGGCACTGGAACAACGCCAGGCGTACACCGCTAGGGCGTCATCTACGCTTGAGCCGAGTTTGATGATAATTCTAATAAGTTTGACAAGTATGGGGTTAGTTCTCACGTTCTCAAGGTCAGGATAAGTAGCATTAGTCAGGGCTCGTGGATCGACAGAGCAGCTCATCTAGCCAGCCGCTTTTACCAGAGCCTTGAGTAAAGGACGCCCGAGGAAGGCCACGACGTTGTCGTACTGGATACGCCGGGGGATGTTGTGGATGTGGCAGCCCAAGTTTGGCTAAAGTCGGAACTTCAGGACTTTCAAGAACGGCCATCAGGGGACGCAGGGACGTAACCGAGGCACAGGTCCAAACACAGGTCGTGAACGAAGAGCGAAGTACA
Source organism: Epichloe elymi (assembly GCA_023658475.1). Taxonomy (NCBI): domain Eukaryota; kingdom Fungi; phylum Ascomycota; class Sordariomycetes; order Hypocreales; family Clavicipitaceae; genus Epichloe; species Epichloe elymi. The sequence goes on from CP098274.1 coordinate 2,574,451, forward strand.
GCAAAGATGCTACGTAGAGAGAGGGCAATGCACTCGGCAACGCCTCGCATGCCTGCCAGCTTCATGTCACCGTCAACGATACTGCAGTAATTTGTATCGGCTAGATAGATGGAAGAGCGCGGGTTTGCATTGCATGTACGGGAGCTCACTTGGCAGTAATTTTTTGTGTTTTTTTTTTTCCAAATGTCACAGAACATTTACATCAGACGATGTGAGAATTGTTCGACGTGTTCATTTGTATTTTTGCGTGCCTTTCGAGCGAGGTGGGGCGTCACGTGTGAGCTCTCCCCCGAATCCCCTGAGAGCGAGTATTACCCGACGACTCACTCGAGAGCACGCACTGCGCCTGACAGCCAAGTTGGACACCTCACGACCAATTCTCCTCCGACGCAGTCGCCCCAAGATGAGCTACGGCAAGAAGGACGAGGACGCCGACCTGGGCCTGGTCAAGGTCGACCGCACCCAAGTATTCCAAGAAGGTATGATCAGAAAGCGATGGCGATCCTCGGGATTGGCGGTGGGCTGCTAGCAGCTCCTTCTTCCTGCTGCAAACCGGGCTAATGCCACATTGCAGCACGCATATTCAACGAAGGCACCATTCAACCACGACGATGCCGGATCCTTCTGACCAAGATTGCCCTTCTCCTCTACACGGGGGAGAAGTTCCCCACCAATGAAGCAACCACCCTCTTCTTTGGTATTTCAAAGCTATTCCAGAACAAAGATGCCAGCCTCAGACAGATGGTCCATCTCGTTATCAAGGAGCTGGCCAACTCAGCCCAGGACATCATCATGGTTACCAGCACAATCATGAAGGATACTGGCGGTGGCAGCGATGCCATCTTCAGACCAAACGCCATTCGAGCTTTGTGCCGCATCATAGACGTTCGTGCTTGCATGCCCCCTCAGAATTCGGTAGGTGTCTCATACCAATAATTACTGACCTGCGTTTTCCCCAGGCCACGACCGTCCAATCGATCGAGCGAGTAATGAAAACTGCAATTGTGGACAAGAATCCCTCTGTCTCTTCCGCCGCATTAGTCTCTTCATACCACCTCCTGCCAATCGCCAAGGAAGTCGTTCGTCGCTGGCAGAGCGAAACTCAGGAGGCCGCTGCCTCGAACAAGTCATCCGGCGGCTTCTCGCTCGGCTTCTCCTCATCAAGCGGGCAGGTGCCCATGAACAACTCGACAATGAGCCAATACCATGCCATTGGACTACTGTATCAGATGCGAATGCACGACCGAATGGCCCTCGTAAAAATGGTTCAGCAGTTTGGCGCCGCCGGTGCTGTCAAGAACCCCGCCGCCACCGTCATGCTTGTCCGACTTGCCGCTCAGCTGGCCGAGGAAGATGCGTCACTGCGAAGACCCATGATGCAGCTCCTGGACGGCTGGTTGCGCCACAAGAGCGAGATGGTCAACTTTGAGGCTGCCAAGGCTGTTTGCGACATGCGAGATGTCTCCGACGATGAAGTCGCCCAGGCCGTTCACGTTTTGCAACTATTCCTGACCTCTCCCCGCGCCGTCACCAAGTTCGCCGCCCTCCGAATTCTCCACAACTTCGCCTCCTTCAAGCCCACCGTTGTCAGCGCTTGCAACCCCGATATCGAGCTCCTCATCTCAAACACCAATCGATCTATCGCCACTTTCGCCATCACCACCCTCCTGAAGACGGGTAACGAGGCTAGCGTGGATAGACTGATGAAGCAGATCTCCGGATTCATGTCAGAGATCACGGACGAGTTCAAGATTACCATTGTCGAGGCTATCCGAACTTTGTGCCTCAAGTTCCCCAGCAAGCAGGCTGGCATGCTTACCTTCCTCAGCGGCATTCTTAGAGACGAGGGCGGTTACGAATTTAAGCGTGCTGTCGTAGAGAGCATGTTCGATTTGATCAAGTTTGTTCCCGACTCCAAGGATGAGGCTCTGGCCCACTTGTGCGAGTTCATTGAGGATTGCGAATTTACGAAGCTGGCCGTCCGCATTCTGCATCTGATTGGTCTGGAGGGACCCAAGACGGCGCAGCCCACCAAGTACATTCGATACATTTACAACCGAGTCGTCCTTGAAAACGCAGTTGTGCGAGCTGCTGCTGTTACCGCGCTGGCTAAATTTGGTGTCGGCCAGAAAGACCCTGATGTCAAGGCTAGCGTCAAGGTTCTGCTCACCAGATGCTTGGACGATGTGGACGACGAAGTTCGTGATCGTGCTGCACTCAACCTGAAGCTCATGGGCGAGGAGGACGACGACATGGCCGAGAATTTCGTCAAGAATGAGAGCATGTTCTCCCTTCCAGTCTTCGAGCATCAGCTCGTCATGTACGTCACATCGGACGACCAGGCTTCCTTCAACGACCCCTTTGATATCTCCAGTATTCCGGTCGTCACCCGAGAGGAAGCCGATGCCCAAGACAGAACCAAGAAACTTACAGCTGCAGCACCTACCCTCAAGGCGCCAAAGCTTGGCCCTGCCAAGACTCCTGCCAGCAGTGCCGAGGCTGCGACTTCTGCTTCTGCCCAGGCTCAGCGCTATGCTGAGGAGTTGATGCAGATTCCTGAGATGAGGGAGTTTGGCAATGTTCTCAAGTCTTCACCCATGGTCGAACTTACCGAGGCCGAGACAGAGTATGTGGTTACACTGGTGAAGCACATCTTCAAGGAGCACATTGTTCTTCAGTACGAGGTGAAGAACACGCTGCCGGACACGGTCTTGGAGGCCGTGTCGATTGTTGCTACCCCTGGCGATGAAGATGAACTAGAGGAAATCTTTATTATCCAGGCCGAGAAGCTGGCTACCGACGAGCCAGGCAAGGTCTACGTGGCCTTTAAGAAGGTCAACGGCGAGGAATCAATGCCCATTACTTCATTCTCCAACGTTCTCAAGTTCACCAGCAAAGAAATTGACCCATCAACTGGTGAGCCCGAGGAGTCTGGCTATGACGACGAGTACGAGGTCTCCGAATTTGATCTCAGCGGTAGCGATTACATTGTGCCTGCGTTTGCCAGCAATTTCAGTCACATATGGGAGCAGGTTGGCGCTTCGGGGGAGGAGGCAGAGGAGACTCTGCAGCTGGGTGGCATGAAGAGCATTGCCGGTAAGTAAATTTGCTGTGCCTCGGCGCATGCGCAGTTGAAGAGTTCACCCAAGCTAACAGCAACATGAAACACAGATGCCACGGAGCAGTTGGCCAAGGCTCTTTCATTGCAGCCATTGGAGGGTACCGATGTGCCTGTCAACCCGAGCACCCACACGCTCAAGTTGCTGGGCAAGACGGTTCACGGAGGCAGGGTGGTGGCAAACGTAAGAATGGCCTTCTCTTCAAAATCAGGAGTGACGACCAAGATTACGGTCAGGAGCGAAGAAGAAAATGTGGCAGCGCTAGTGATTGCATCAGTGGCCTAATAAAAAGCGAGGACGTTGGCGTTTGAAGGTCTTGATGTGTTGATGATTAGAGCCTATTTTGGGACAAAAAAGACGGGACACAATCGACATGTTTACGTTTTCACACAAGTCGCAGGGGGACAGGACTTGGTCATCATTCCCGTTGTTATTCTTTCGCGTTGTTGAGCCAGTAAATGACAAATGATGAATACAATACGAAAGCTATCATCCCTTGGGCCTGTGGTTTTGGACATGAAGGACTCGTCAGATGTCCACTCTGTTCCCGTCGTCGACCAGCAGCATTTCGGTGTAGTTCTCGGGGCCGGGACGCTGTCCTGCGCCGGCTTTGAAGATGGCTGCTTTGCAGGCGGGGATGGCGGAGGGAAGGGGGCGTAAAAGACGAGGAGGGGTGTAGCCAAGTCCGTCCGTTGCAAGATACACAATCGCAATTTGCTCGTCCTCAAAACACTTCTTCATCCTTCATGCGCCACCGCAACGGCGACATCTCTCATCCTCGGCAAGTTTCGAGAGTTTCGAGAGGTTGAGATTGAAACTGAAAGAATTGTGTCGTGAATAGATGGTATACATACTACTATATACCCCCGTAAAAGCCCCTCGATGATTACGCGCCGACTTTGGCCCAGGCTGACGTGCCTGTTCTTCAGAAGAGGTGCCGACACTCGCTGTTACTTGAAGGCATCGCAAGAGCCCAAACGAAATAAGCTATCCCAGAAGAGCATCGAGGATCCGATAGGCTGACTGAGAGGGACAGGCAGGGCCGAGGCAGCAGTAGCAAAAGCGGACTTGCCAGACAACCTTTTTTCGCCATGTGAGAGAAGCCGGACGATGCATGTCTTGCTTGTTGGTGTGGAAATGTGGCAAGGACACCATGAATTGCCCGGCTCCGTTGCGAATGGCAAGCCTGGGTTGGTGCCGGCGGGCGAGATTGTGCACGGGTACATGGCCGCCAGCCAGCCATGCATACAAAAGCGACTGCTTTGCATGTACCGTACGGAGTATTCCGTATTACAGTGAGTGTGGGTTGTAATACAGTGGGCGTATCATTGCCAGCAATGCCGGGTCCGCCGGGGCCGCCCAAATCACAAGTCCGTCCTCACTGGAACAAACGTTCTGCTTCGCGCATTCGCCCCCTGGGCCCTGACGCACGCGAACTGCAGGTCGTCATCATTTTTGCGGCTTTACTAACCTCAGCTCCAATCTCCGACGACACCAACGCCATATGCTCCTCCTCCTTCTCCTCCTGCACCCACCCTCTCATCCTCTCTGCTCATTAAACGAATACCCCGATTTTCGACATTTCGGATGTCGTTTGGACTGTGCTCGCGTCGCGGCTGATCCTGCCTAACACAACATAACACAACACAACACGACACGACACGACACAACACGACACAACACAACACGACACAACACAACCGTCTTCCCCTGTCTGTCAAAGGGGGGCGTCGACGACCGTGTTCCTACGGCACCATGAATGCCATCCACGACAAGTGTCGGCCCAAGCACCAAGTCTTGGTGCTCAAGTGCTATCCGAAAACCACAAAAGGAGCTGTCGATGTTGCTCCCAACAGCAGCGAGCTGAGCTATTTACTCTTCTACGCTACAAGCCGTCGATCAAAGATCCAAAAAATTGGCGCATTTCTCGAAAAGAAGACGGCCACCGACGTCTGGCGCATGCGAATTGGGTGAGTCAATCTACCGTGCCTCGCTCGTCCCGCCCGACTTCCATATCGACTGCATTGTCCGTCTCCCATCGCCTCGGTGCGCGTTGTTGTACCTTTGGCAAAACTATCCGTACTGACCTGCTCACTTACCCCTGGCGCAATCAGAAATGTCCAGGTCACATTGGGCATCTTGGCTGCCCTCGTCGAGAAATCACCCAAAGAGGCCGCCCTCATCGCCCCATGCGTCCTCAAGATTCTCGACTTGATTCTTCGATCCGACGACATCACCATGGTCGAGTCGTCGCTGCCTACATTTGAAGCCTTCTGTGAACATCATGACGTCTCGTCCCTGTTTGGCGACAGCGCCTACTTGCAACAATATCAGTCTGTTGTTCGATCATATGCTCAGCTCGCCTCGACCAGACATGTGCCTTCAAGAGGTCCCGTCAGCAAACCGCTTCAGTTTCGATGGAGGAACGCTGGCCTGGAAGCCATCAAGCATGTGGCGGGCTCCGACGCTCTCTCGTCGGTGTCGGGTCGCCAAATCGATGTTGTCGTGCCCATGATTCTCGAAAACATGTGGACCGATGATGACGTCTTTCTCGATACTTTACTCCAGAGGGTGCAACTTGATGGCAAGAATGACCCTGAAAAGCTCACGGGCCGTCGCTCGAGTGTAAACACGGTCCGAACGACGGATGTCGCTGGCGACACGAATCCTGTTGCGTTGTCGGGCACGGCTTTTGACGTCGATAATCTCGCCGAGGAAGAAACCGGCGTGTTCGCGACACGGTGCTTGAACCAAATATTTGTTGTTCCTAACAGGGCCCAGATATACGGCGCGACCAGTGCCCTGCTCAAGTTCATTTCAAAGAGGGTCTCCGAGGGAGAGACTGTTGTTGTCACTGAGAAGTCGTCGCCTGGTCACGACTCTGGCTGGGCCATCAAAGTGTTTGACACCATCTCTCGATGGACACCAGTGCAAGATAGATATGTCATTCTCGTGGCCACTTTGGACTTCCTGAACAAGACGCCCATGCGAGAAGAAAACCTGCGACAACACTTGAGCTTCACCGCCATGATGCAATCTCTTCTTCGCTCGGATGTCAATCTAATAGGCCTCAGCGTCATGGATGTTCTCCTTGGCCTGGTCGGACAGATTAAGAAGCTCTTTCAGCTGCACAAGAGATCCAGCCATGAGGGCAGCCAAAGCGAGGATAGGACCGACACCGAACAAGAGACTGCTGCTTGTCGGGCCCAACGCAACGAACTGCTCGAGAGGCTCGAGGATTGCACTAGCGACCTGGCCAACCACGTATATTACGCTGACCAGGTCTCCGACATGATTGCCGCTCTGTTCAGTCGAACTAGACATAGCTGGTCACCCAGTGTCACCTCTCTGACTCACGGGGCCGACAAGGCAGAGAATGGCGCAGGCAACGTTGCGCCGCCGTCGGCTATCGACTTGTCTGGCAGCAGCCAGTCTTTGCAAGAAACATACTTCTCTCACTCACCCGGCCGGCTCTCCGCCTTGAAGATTGTGAAAGCCATCCTACTACGAGCAGGTCCCAAGACGGGCCGCAGCGGCAATTTGGATTTGAGCAGGAACCGGGTTCCCATGCAGGTATGGGAAGGCACTCAGTGGCTTCTTCGTGACCCTGATGGCAATGTTCGCAAAGCCTATGTCGATGCTTTGTCGACTTGGCTGGACCGCGAGCTCGTTTTCGCGGACATGATTGCAAGTGATGACACCGCCATTTCGCACCGCTCGACAAAGAACGGCCGGGACATTTCTGGCACTCGCAGAGTAATCTCGACCACATCGAACCGCGAGCGTCAGGCCAGAGTGCGTCGCTGCCAGTTTCTGCCCCTGCTCCACGTTGCCATCTACGACAGTGCGTTGCAGTTTGTGGAGTATGACAACGACATCATACTGCTTCATAGTCTTCTCACCAGACTCGCTTTCAAGCTCGGCGTGAACGCGGCCCGATGCGGGATTCCCATGGTCTATCGACTACAAGAGGACATTCAGGAACTGGAGCAGCCCATTCACAAGGTGCGCATCGCGTCACTCTGTCACGGCTATTTCTGGGCTCTGATAGAGAGATTCGACTTTGAGGGATCAGTGGTTGGCCGAGCGGTCTACAACGAAATTGTCCGAAGAAAGAACAAGGGATTCTGGGTGCAAGGTGTCCACGTTCCAGCACCCGCGCCAGCCCAAATCGGAACGCCTGGTCAGCCCCGGCCTCATCCAAGCTGGGACCTGAGCGCTTTGGAGACGGAAGAAATTCTACCATTTGACGACCGGCCATCACTGGTAGAGTGCATCGCTACCAGCTACCATCAAGAGACGAGCTTGTCACCGCCGACGAGCCCTGCCACCACCTCCCCGAACCGCAATCACAACATCCCTGGCTCTCATCCCGGACTTGAAGAAGAAGCAGGTGATGAGCGGCGACTTGAGCTACCGTCTCAATTCAGGGAGCACATGCTTTCCGACTGGTCCAGAGACTCTGCCATGGCAGCCATCGCAGCGGCAGGAAAAGCCGAGTCACTGAATGGCTCCAAGAATGGCACGACTGGCACGGCACATGTTCGTCTCACCATTAATACTGGTGGTGTAGGTCTCAATGCAGTCAACGGCCATTACCCAAGCTCCCCTCACCAAAACCAACAAAGCCTGCGGCCGCGTACTTCGCAAACTCATGGGGACCGATTGACGTCCGTGTCCAGGTTGCGAAAGTCCAGTGCTGCCGGCAGACTGTCACCGTCGGATTCGGCCTCGAGCAAGGCGGGCATCGCCTCGGTAGAGCAATTGAAGATGATGCTCGCAGGCACCGCATCTCCACAGACGGCCGGAATACCTGGATTAGACGATGACAGCGACGAGAGCATGTTGAGCTACGCGTATAGCATGTCCGACACCAGCTTCAACCCAACTGCGTCCCAGACAGATGCGCCAACCACGACAGGCGAGCGACTCGCGCGATCCATCTCAGCCTCGGCGTCTCTTCGAGGGCCACTGACATCCAATCCAGCGATGCACGACGAGGGCCCCTCCATGCGCAACAAGGGGGAGAATCACGAAGTTGACGTACCTCCCGTACCACCATTGCCCAATCCGAGCTCGCTGTCAAGCATGAAGGGCATGCAGCCTATCGAGTCACCAAACGGGAAGCGCAACCTCGGCAGTCGCGGAGGTGAGAGTAACGGGTCGCAGTCTATGCGGTTTCGTGAGGAAAGTAGCAAAAGCATGAATCTGCAAGACCTGCTGAGAGGCATAGATAGTCGCTCGGGTGAGGGAAGCCTAGGCAATCTTACGAAGCCGCCGTACTAGGTAGATGGCTCGGTTTTTTGAATTGAACTCGGTTTATGCTTGTGGAGCGTGCTTTTATTTTCATGTCTATGCGACTGGGATCACCAAAGAGCCAAGTTTCGAAAAATGGCCGATGCGTTCATTGAATGGAGGGAGAGGGGGACTTAGACAAATGCCGATGGGCAAGTACTTGATGTGTTGTTGCGGTTGTACACGGCACAAAGTGGCAGCATTCATTGTTGATTAACGGAGGAGGAGGAGGAGGAAGGGGGAGCACGTTTTGGTGTCTGTCACATATTTAGGCAAAGAAAATACCAATACTCCGTACCAGTCAGTGCCCATAATGATGATTCTCTCGCCGACAATTCAAGGAGTACGGAGTACATGCAGAGGCTGTCAAAAGGCGACGTCTTCGCCGTTGGGCCGAGGTTTGACATTTGATGTACGGAGCACTTTCGGCCGCGTTGACTTTGAGTGACCTTGGGCAACGTTGAACAACATTTGGCAGCAAAGCTTCCAGCAACGCCTTGGCACACGGTTATTGCAATGCCTCGCAGAGCCTCACGGGCAGGCCGTAATGAAGGCCTCCGTAATCCGTACATACCACTACTAATGCGGATAATTTCATTGGATAAAGCCCCCCCTGTCGGCAACGCGATTTGTGGCCTTGGCTGTTGTCCACCTTGGGGGTCCGTGGGCCCCGCAAATTGTATGTATCTCGTAGTTTACTTTTATTTGATTGGATACATGTAGACCCTGGTTAAGGCGACTCCACAAGGTGGACAACAGCTAAGGAGATGGTATGTACAGTCTACCCGCTGTTTGATTTTACACGAGTACATAACTAGGGGTAGCAGGCCAATCACATACTAAACCGAGGATTTAGCGTGGCACGAAGCGGGGTAAGTACCTTATATCATGTGTATTTTACCTAGACCATTTAGTATCTCTCACTATCGTGAAAACCCATAGCATCCCTAATAGCTACACCCATAATAGCCACTAAGAGCTAATAGTGGTCGCCCCGCGTGGGGGGGGGCTTGTAGTCGTGTAAAATCAAACAAGGGGGTGGACTGTACGGGGGGCGCGGTCCGGGGCTGAAGTGGTTTAACGATTTTAATGTACATACATGGGATCCGCGGACGTTGCATGGAAATTTGGCGATTTTTGGCGAACGGCTGGACAATTTTATTTGCGTGAGACGACATGTTTTGGTGCCGGTGTGGGTTTGCAAGGATCACGCAGCTTCGCTTGTTGAATGGGCGGCTCGGAGGATCTGCCGTGCATCCCCCGTCCCCCGTCCACCCCGTTCCCCGGCGACCACCCAGGGTCACGGATTGGGTTGGCGCCAGCGATGGCTTGTCATTGTGTTGGTTGACGGCGGGTCTCCCATCTGATGTCTCATTTGTCTGGGGGTGAGAGATGAGATATGAGAGAGAAAAGGGCCATGCGCATGCAGCAGCAGCCGATGTACGTGATTGGTTGCGAGGGGCAAGACCCCTTGGGGGTTGCGAGTCCATTGGAACGAATCAACTGAACGGGAAAAATCCTCGCACGTGCAGAAAGAGGAGGCGGGGGCGCCTTCTGAAAAGCCCGCTCGGTGAAAGCATGGCATACATACATGCATGGGGCCTTGTCGAGCTGAGAAACGAAAAACTCCATTCCATGGCTGGATTTGCTGTGGGTTGCGCAGCGTTGCGTAGCGTGAGTCTGATAGAAGTACATGTTCTCCGTACGGATTAGACAGATGAGATGACAGGAGGAAGGCCCCGGTTTGTTTCCCTGGTTGTTTTTGGCACCGGGGAGGTAGGTCCGGGTAGATTTAGTAGTTGCCGGACTGGGCTGGATGCTGACGAGTCCCGCCGAGGAGGAAGAAGAAGAAATCGTTTCGTTTCCTTTTGCCAATCTTCTTGAGCGTGGTCATATGCAATATATGTACGGAGTACCGAGTACGGATTACGAATTACGGACTATGTACAATGCAACCGCGGATCAGTTTATGGGCAGGTTTCCAGACCCAACACCAATTCAGCCGGTTCAAGAACAACCAACCCCCATGGATTGGGGAAAAAAAGAAGTGACTTGAGCTGACATGGATTCCCCTGGGACGCCCTGGGACGCCCTGGCCTAGCAGGCAGTTAAATTAAAAAAAAGAGGCAACGGCCGACCAGTATCTCTCTTCCCCCTCCCCTCCCCTTCTGCCCCTGCCCCTCTGCCCCCTCTGTCTATCTGTGTTCCTCCATGTCCGTCTAGACACTTCTATCCCACACTCTCTCTATCTCTCGGGTTCCTTTATTACCTCCCTTCGTCTTGTTCCATGCCTATTTCTGACGCTAGTCAGTGCAAACTTGAAGACCAAAGACACCACCAGGGCTGGTTCACATCCTGCTTAACACTTGCTTGACACTTGCTTGACAACTTGCTTGACAATCATCCGATCTTTTTCTCTCTCCTCCCGCACGTGGTGCCCCACTACGGCCCCAACCCAACCTTTTTAGAGTCAAACCCATTGTCCATCCATTCATTCATCCACCCTCACTCGTTCTTCGACCAGACAATTGAGAAATCACGTGCCGAGTACTACGCCTGGACTGGAAGGCGCCTTCCTCCTTTGACTAACCTGACATCTGGATCCCCCGGGGAAAGATATTAAAATACCGGAGGGGACTAGACAGACCGGACACGACCAGACACGACCAGACACGACCAGACACGACCAGACACGACCAGACACGACCAGACACGACCAGACACGACCAGACACGACTCGGAAAATAGGCCGACGCGCCTTCCCCCCACTCACCGCTCACCGCTCACACTCACGCTCACGCTCACGCTCTGTCTCGTTACTCGCTGACCAGACGACAGCTCGATTAACAGTGTCCATCATATTCATTCACCCGCGCAGCGCTGTCCCTGCTTCCGCCCCCCCCAGCCGGCCACTTTTCTTGCTTCTTGCCCTCACCTCCCTCGGATCCCACCAGGAATACCCGCGGCCGCTGGCTCTACGCACCGGATCGTCCATCGGCCGCCCGATCAATTGAACGCCAAACCCGGTTTGACACCTCGGAGCACAGCACAGCACGGTGCGTGCGTCTGGGCTGGAGCGAAGCCCCGTTGACATTCGCAACTTGGGGCGCGGCGCATTCGCATTGCATTTGGCATTGCGCTCACGTCTTCATTGCCTCCAACTTGATCATCACATTCGATATCAACCATGGCGCCTCGATTCCACGTGCCTGCAAGGTAATCAACATGAACATGCCGCGTTGCCCCTCCCCCACAGCTTGCATTGCATGTACTATGTAATCCGGCGCCATCCTTGCTGACTTGTGCGTCTTTTCCCTTGCAGTCGTGAGCTTCATGTGGTGGTCTTGGGAGCAGGTTCGTCAGCGTCTCATCTCCTAAATTCGAAGACCTTGTTCTGACTCCAGCTTCTCCCCTCTAGGTGGTGTAGGCAAGAGTTGTTTGACGGGTAAGTAAAACGAGACGGATGGAAGCCACTCATGGTCTTGCCTGAGGGGTGAGAAACCCCATGCTCATGCCATCTCCAGCGCAATTCGTACATAATGAATGGATTGAGAGTTATGATCCCACCATTGAGGATTCCTACAGGACACAACTCCAAGTCGATGTAGGTCTCTGCAACCAGCCGGAACCATGTTGGACATTACTGACCCGTGAGGACAGGGTCGCCAAGTAGTTTTGGAGATGTGAGTTTATGGCTGAAGGTGTGAGTGAGCTCGCTTTGAGACGGGACTGCCGCCACTGACACATACGTGCAACGTTAGTCTTGACACGGCTGGAACTGAACAATTTGGTAAGAGCTCTGCGTCTCGTAAAATATGGTTGGTGCAACGGAGTCACTGATACGGAAAGTCCAGTTGCAATGAGAGATTTGTACATGAAGACAGGGCAAGGATTTCTACTCGTCTTCAGTATAACGTCACCATCGTCACTGAACGAGCTCGCGGGTCTGAGAGAAGAAATCATTCGAATCAAGGACGATGAAAATGTTCCCATGGTTATTGTGGGCAACAAGGCCGACTTGGAAGAGAGCCGTGTCGTACAACGAGCCAAGGGGTTCTCAATATCACAACGCTGGGGGGCGCCATATTATGAGTCAAGTGCCCGAACGCGGAGTATGCATGACCCTTTTGATTTGCGCGCATCCTACTTCACTTGATGATGAGACTGATTTTTTTTTGTGCCTGTGAAGCAAATGTCGATGAAGTATTTGTTGATCTTTGCCGACAAATGCTTCGCAAGGACGACGATTATCTCGCCTCCATCGATACTGACGACAGTGGGTTCAAGTTTGATGCTTTCCGAGGCGGCAATAAACGTAAGCGGCGAATGAGACTCGGAGAAAAAGATCACCCTAGATGCGTAATCCTGTAGGCCCATCTATTTTTTTTAACAACAGAGTTGTCTGGTCCAGGACGCATGAAAACCTGCATGACGTCTCACCAAAAAAGAGCAATAACTACAAATCCCGAAAAGGAACTCGACGATGCTACGATACATGACGCAATCTCTTGCACTGCATTGCTGTTCCAACCAAAAGAACAGTCATCGACAAGACAAGACAAATAACAACACATTGGGCCCTGGAGGACGGTGGTCATAAAGTGATTTCCTACGCAGTTTGTCCCAGGCTGGGCTTCGAAACAAAAAAGGAGCGAGCGCAAAATGACGCGGTTTCTGGAGTGAAAAGTCATTGGATGACTTGGCTGGAAAGCAAGGCTGGATGGTTCGCCTTGCCTGTGTTGAATTTTTTTTAAAAAAAGGGGGTACCACTTGGCATGAAATTTTTTTTTCTCTCTTCATACAGGCAACGGAGTGATGTTAGAAGGACAAGGAGGCACTCGCCAAGTGCGCGAGCAAGCATTGAGCACGCTGAGAGATGCCCGAACTCGAAACAAAAGTCGGTATTTTTTTTTTTACTTACCGGGCTGGGAGTTAGTTGTATGGCGTTTATAGAGGGATCGTGCTTGCGCTTGAGTCTCGACATTTACCTTTATCTTTTCACTGGATCACTACTGCATGTTTAGGTATTGGCTAGAACTAAGGTCCGCGTCCGCATCTACTCCGTAGTCCACGGCAGATAATCTGCTCGACTCTCCACTTCTGGTGCGGAGTCCACACCACCAGAAGAATATATGAAATCCACAGCTTCAAGTCCTCAGTACATCGAATGTAGTGAAAGCATTTTCATTTGATTTGCCGAGGATTAGGTTCCCTTGCGCCTACGCCTATCCAACTATTGGACTGCCCGTTTCAATCATCCCAGCGTCTACTTCCTCCAGTCAAGACGACAATCTCATCGTCCCAGTTCCATCGGGAATCGCGGACCCAATTATTTGCGGACCCGCTCTATTCAGCTGGTCGTTCAAGGCGAGGACGAAGCCGGCTGCGGCAAGCCAGTGGACGCGGGTGCGGATAGTCAGTGCGGCAGCTTGCGAGTGGAGATGCTGGACTGGACCAGGTGGGAGAAGATGGGCTCCCATGTGAGGCCAATGGCGACGGGGGGGGGGCCAAGTCCTGGCCGAGATGATCCAGGCACAAACCCTGCGACGACGTCGAGGGTATCAGAACTTGGAAGGCAGGATTGCGACAAAAAGAAAAGATCAAGAGATAGTAGAGAGAAACGATGGGCGACGCGGTTACGCATAAACGCGCTACTTAAGTAGATGCTGAGCATCTCGTAATCAGGCACTAGAGCACTTACTAGAGCACTGGAGTGATTGACGCCAGAGGAAGCTCCAATGTTGGGGACGGACGGACACGGAGCTCAAGCCGCAGACGGGGCGCAGACGGGGGGTTGCTCAGCACCGGCCGGCACAGCTTCAAGGTCCGCCCTTCTCAATCCGTGTTCTGGTCGCTTCTGATCATTCATTTCTTGAGGCGATGGCAGCCATCATGACGAACTCAACGGGAGAAGGAATTAAATCTCAAATCTCGCAGTTGTTCCTTTCTGAATCAAGTGAGGGCAGGGCAACTTTTGAGGAAAGCATTCGTCGGTTCCTTCCTTCCCATTGCCCGTCGATCAAGAAGTGGTCGGGAGAGTTCCTTCCATCCGGGAGTTTGCATGTGCCGAGGCAGCGGCATCCCCCCAGCTCCTGCCCGCCCCGTGCCCTCCTCAGCCCAGCCCCAATAGTACGTACCACACCCATTGAACCCATTGACACGGGGATGGACCAGATTGACCAGGCCAGGCATTTCCGATGAAGCTGGATTCTTGGATTCTGTCAATCTTGAGTATGGTCCCTTTATAGTACAGCCAGCCTTCACGTGGAAGAGGTCCTTCAGCTTGTAGCAGCATCACAATTGTCGCTTTTCCCAAGTTGCTCAGTGCTCGTATCTAACCAACTATGGTAAGTTTGACGTCATTGATTCTTTCCGTCTTTGAAATCTCATGCCGCTTCCTCGACAGGCAGTGCAAAGCGTCCACCGACCAAATGGCGCGCAGCCAGAATACCTGCAGATTGGACGACCACAGCTTTCCATGTGGGAATACCTCAAGCTGTTGGTCAAGGGAGTCACCATACGTGAGTTTCTTCATCTCCTTCCTGTCCAAGTTGGGGGTCATTTTGCTGAGCATTACGGTCAAGTTCCCTTGCGCATGGCACTGTACATCCTCCGGATTGTGTGCTTTGCCGCCCGCCGCCGCTTCAACATCAAATACTACGTCTTCTGCGCCATGGTCAACGTCGTCTTCACCAGTCTCAGCGACCGCGAGATCCAGGTTTACTCGAGCCCCACCGTGGATGCATACCACTCGTGGCTGAATGACAAATTGGGCCGGACCAAGGAACCTGCCATTCGACAGAAGCTGGTTCACGAGATTCAAGCTCTCGGCGACACGGGCGGCTCGCTCCTCTGGCTGGGCAATCGCCGCAAGGCCGGCAAGATTGTCTTGTTCCTCCACGGAGGCGGCTACATTGCTCCTGCTTTGCGCGGCCACTTTGAATGGTGCTGGAACGCGTACATTGAGGCCGGGAGGGAAGCAGGCGTTGAAGTCGCCGTGGCATTTCTCCAGTACACCCTCTTGAATGATGGGAGGTTCCCGGTCCCCCTGACTCAAGCTGCCGAAGCGCTTGGAGAAATCCTCGACTCTGGCATCAGCCCGTCCAACGTATTCGTGGGCGGTGACTCGGCTGGCGGAAACCTCAGTGTGCAGGTCCTGGGCCACATCTTGCATCCTCACGAGGGCGTTCGACGCCTGGAGCTGTCAGAGCCACTAGGCGCCGTGTTCTTGGTGTCACCATGGCTGAGCAACAATGTCTTCACCGAATCGTTCAAGCGCAACAACGGAAGCGACATGATCTCTGTCGGGGCCATGGACCAGCTCGGCGGCGCTCTTTACGGCCAAGAGCTCATCAAAGCACATAAAGCGGCCGTTCTTGTCGGGGACCACTCGGCTGCCAATCCCTGGATGACGCCTCTTGACACGGAAGAATCGTGGTTGGACGGCATCGGAGACCTAACTTCCCATATCTATATCACGGTGGGGAAGAATGAGCTCTTGTATGACCAGGGCGTGAACTTTGTGAGTCTTTTGAGACGCAGAAACGCGACGTGTAAGATTAGACTGGATGAGATGGAGAGGGAGGCGCACGACTTTATTCTTGTTGAGAACGTCTTTGAGAGTCCGGGAGATGCGACGGAGAGAATGCGCGATTGGTTCAAGGCGAGGCTTACGTCTGTCTAGTGAATGGAGTGTGTGGTTGACACCGGCGAGAAACAATGTGCCGCGGCGGCTGGCGCGCTATTGCCAGCTGAGGTCGGGTACTGCTGATACCTCGTTGCTTCCAAGGCTGGAATTGAGGCAACTTACATGATCCAAGGTAGTCGGTCATTCACGGAGACAAGGAAATATATATATATATATATATATGTAAACTACCCACATCTTTCAGGACGCCAACACTCTTGAAATGACTTTTCTTTTGTTCCTCCGAACCCCCCCCCCTCCCAAGATAGTTCAAGACAAACTTTGTAAGGAATAGACCAAATGCACTGGCATCTTTCAGGCAGGCACTCGTAACATCCTTTGGAGATTAGAGTAGTACCAGTCGCCCGTACATGCTTGGGGCAAAATCAGTTGTTCCGTTATCCACTGCTGCGACACCTTTTAGTTTCCAGCTCGTCGTTCGGATCGTCTCCTCTGTCAATTTGACTCAACGTCATGCCTGATGCACACAGCGACCCATCTCTGTGTCTTTTCAGTCGCCGAAGGTCAGGGCCGAGCATTGCCCTCTCGTGAGCCGAGCCCATGACGCCCGGCTGGTGGACACGCATGGCTGCGATCTCTGGCTCTTGGAGGAGAGCCCACTTGAGAATGAGATTGTGGTGTTCAGCATCGTTCAGCTTTGCCGCTCGGCTGACTGTGCCGTCGTGGTCACTGCGAGCGTTGTTTGTGTTTTCTGACGTCCATGAGTTGTCCATGTCAGCCACGCCAACGTTGTTGCCGTTGAGTCTCTGGCTGCCATGTGACCTTGGAGCGCCATGGCCCGTATAAGGCGCACTGCTGTGTTTCAATCCCGGGTGAGTGGGTTGAGCACGCGAGTGACCATGGTTGCTCTGCGCGGCTGAATCTGGACAGTTCAGCATCATGGTCTCACCGAGGTTTCCCCCCAAGTCTTCTGCTTTGAGGTGACGAGAACAGTCATCGAAACAGGAACATTCGAAACTCAAGTACTCAATCCATGTGGTCCAGTCATCTTGACCATGTGTGTCATTGTTGAAGCAAAATGATTTGGTGAAGCCGCAGTGCGTCAAACGTTGTCTGGTCGATTCCACGTGAATCTCAAACTTTGAGCCCGATCCATCGACGGAGCTATTTGCACGCTGAATGTTGCCAGTGACGGAGCCTTCCTCCGTGGTGGTATTGGCAGCGCCAGAAACTGCTGGCACATCTCGATGGGCTTTCTGCCAGGCTCTAAACTGCTGCCAGTTGAAAAGCTGTTGCTGAAAGATGCTTTTCCAGTCCAAGCCACTGTCTGAAGAAGAACCCCCAATCCATGGAACCAGCATTTCGAGATACCGCACAGGATCTTTCGATATGTGATTGGTGTCCCCCAAGCGGCAAACTGGCCTCCCCCCTGCCTCAATCAAAGAGTTGTATGCTTGCAATACCTCGTATTCTTTGCGCCCCGGACCGTAGGTAGTTGACACATGCACATTTGAGGCTTTGGATATACTGCCGTCATTCTTGGCTGACATTTGATCCAGACTTTGGAGAATACTGTCAAAGTTTGGTGGAACGTATTCTCCTGCTTCTCGATCCCTTCGCACCAAGTTCCTGGGAGCAACGCCGTCAGTCATTCTCCCGCAATGTTGTGAGCAGAGGCAGAAGTCGGATTATTCGATTGACCTACTTCAGGGATTGAAGAAGCTCCCTGTTGTCCTCTTTACGGAATACCATGATGGTAGGCTATCGTTATTCTTATTAGACACAGTCGGCGGCGAGAGTATTGGCAAGCACCCTGCAAGGCGCGGGCAGTCGCCTAAAAGCGTTAATAATTTGCAGCATATATAGAAAAAAAAAAAAAGAAGCAGTAGCAGGATAGCAGGACTAGTACTTACAGCTACTGAAACCAATTCCGCCTCGTTTGTTAGTTCATGTGGTTGCACAAAGCGAAGTTCGTGTGCTTCTACTGCAAGTGATGCTCGCCAAGGGTACCGAGAAAGTCGTTTCCACGTGTCACACTGCGTAAGAGTACTTTGTCCTTGTCAGTGGAAGATGCTGTCGCCTACCATGCCAGCATGAGGGGCGCATGAAGCTGTGCCACGTTGTAGACTTTGTTGACTTTGTCGGCAGTATCGTAATTGCTCGTCTATTTTCTCTCCCCTCCCGCCCCTTTTTCCCCCCCAGGCTTCTTTTTCTCTTCTGCTTCTGCTTATTGCCGTAGTATCCTTTGCATCCGCTGTACTTGAGAACACGGACCGTGCAGTGTCAATTCTTCCTGCCAAGGGAGAACCACTTCTCTCTTGATCGTCTTCCCTGTCTCCCCGCCAAAGGATGAACGAAGAGTCGTACAAGCCGGCACATGTATCATGTTGAATCTGACACGGACACAGCCTCCCGGGGAACAGGCTAGTAACTAGTCCTCCATGGCACTCGGTGCATTGTGTGCCACATTTGAAACGAGGCGACATGTCTTCTCTCATGTGCATGTGTGCTCACTGCTCAGGCTGGCAAGTCACCGGCTTGCCGTGCCTGTAGACCGGTGTGGCAACAGACGCGCCAGAATAACTCGCATGGCTGCTGCAGCAAGCCAAATACGGTACAGTCGCGATTTGCAGACTTCTCTTTTTCTTTCTTTCTTTTTCTTTCTTTCTTTGGCACGATGCCTCCTTTTGAATGCTGTTTAACAACCCTGGAGCCTTGGCCAATCTGAGCGTGGCGCGACCCGGTGAAGCGAGACCCTTGCTCGAAAACTGGATCAGAATACCAATGCCGGGCCACCGTATGCACTTGTAGCCCTATTCGTCTTCCATTTTGAATGAGAGTCTATGTATGTACAGGCGCCGGGCCTATGGTTCCGATTCCGAAGAATGAATGACAGAGCGGGTCATGGACTCATGGGTAGCATCGTAAGATGGTAAGACATCGGTGAGAAAATGCATGGGCTCAACTCAACCCCGAGTCGTCGCAACCTCTAAGCCGGGACGCATCCGTTCAAGGAAATATAAAGATACAGTACGTGGCTTCTCGGGGAAACGCCCCGACTTTCACGACTTCAGGGTCCCTCAACGTCAGATGTGTGGCAGACAGGATATCGAGATGATTCGCTTTTGAACTGACCTGTCTATGCATAGGATCTATCAACCCCAAGGTTGCTCAAAACATCCCATCTTGTTGGTGCCGACAAGTCTCGTGAAGTCGTGAGCAGGCGGGCATCGACATAAGCGGGAACTGATAACGGACAAATCTCGATCATGCGTTCCCAACTATCCGGAAGGAGCGAGCTGAACAGGCACGCCGACGGCTCCTCCACCTTCTCACTTGATAGCAGACGCCTTGGCCACGGATATAAAAAAAAATGGGACGCACTCGCATCTCGCATCTATTCCCCTCCTTCGACAACGCCAGATTGTTGAAATCACAGATTGCGCGTTACGGCCACGTGTACTCGGCGTGAGAGCTGCGCGAAATTTGCTTGCCCTCAGATGCAGGGGTTATCTGACCAACGGCTACAAGGAATGCCTGTAGTACCCACACCACCCTTGTCGGTGGTTGAGATAATCCGTATGTAGTAAAAGATGAAAAAGCCCCTTTGATCGAGTGGATCTGGTACGCCACAGAACAAACAACTTCCATCACAACGGTTGTTTTGGAGATTTATTTGGATCACGGCATGCGAAATCGACACTCACAGCTTTCAACACGCTCTCGTATTGTTTTAGCAGGCTTTCTCCTTTCTCATTTCTCATTCAAACGGCCATTTTCATTTGTCCTCACTGTCTAATAGCCCAGTGCAATTTTTGCAAGCTCGCTTCACAGAAGAACACATAGTAGATGCCGGAAGAGAATGTGCCCACTGTCACAATGACAATACCCAGCAGATTCATTCCATGCCAGAACTGTTCTACGTGATGCGAGTTGGGGTTGCATTAAGTGGTAAAGTGTGTTCAAGACCAAACAGATCTCCGCACACCAGAAGTAGATTCTAAACATGGAATAGTCCATGGACGAGACATTGAGAAATTGAGGCTTGCCTAGGTACCGCATGAAGGCAGTTGCAACGAGTGGCAGGAGAAGAGCCCCGACCAGATAGATGAGTGTACACATTGCAAGTCTCGTTGTGCAAAAAGGTCAGGCTGGTAAAGATGTCCAGATAGTCTGCCTTCTCTGGTCGATAGCCACTGAGGATATACTTGTTGTCGAGCTGCCATTCAGAAATCTCCTGCCAGGTTACGGTTCGCGCTTTAGCCTTTGACTGGTTTGTGGGGTGGTCGTTCGTGGTGCTCATATTGACTTTTGGCACTTGGCGTTTTTTGACTTCTGCTCCTGACATGATCCTTGTCCCGAACTAGATGATGGAGACGAGGCGAATGATGCACAAGGAAGGGGCAGAGGAAGGGATGAATGTCGCATAGAAAAGTGATTACATCCACGTCCTCAACTAAAACAGATTCGTCGTCTCCTTGTTCTCCGCCAACGGCCATGAAGGCGCCCTTGCTGTACTCTTCAACCTTGAGAGTCTCCGCCCGAATTTGAGCCTTTTGATGCGGAATGCAAACACAAATTCAGACTCGCGATTGAATCCCGTCCCATCATCATTCGTGCTGATCCAGTGGCCTTTTGGGCCCAAGGTCATGCCCAGCGCAGTCACGTCGATACCAATGTTCCCAGAGACCCTGGTACTCTGTGACGTCGAGTTATTTGATTCTCGCGCCTTTGACGAGCTTCATGCCCGTGACGAGGAAGAGAGAGACAACGGGTGCGAATCGCTGCTTGGGCTCCCTCAGCCACGTCTTCACGGCGGGTGCTTTGATAGCTTCTTCTACATATTCTTGTGTCGGCTCAAACGCTAGAGTCGTCACCGTGTCAAATTCGAACGCATTCGCCGTCTTGTTCGAATGCTCAACGTCCACTTCAGGACCAAGGGGCAACCTGTTCTTGGGTATGGGATGGAAATACGGATTACACTCACTGTCTTTGCACACCGGGTTCTAGGATCTTGTCAGTTGTCACACCGACTTGCCCGCCCCTCTTGGCTTGGCACGCATTTGCATTGCTTCTGCCACATCTTGGCGATCCTTGTTACTGTTCAGGCCTAGCGCCGAGCGTGTTGCGACACGGGTCGGGTCGGCCCGCCTGGATCCACGGGACTATTACATGAAACTCTCGCAAAACGGATCTTGGGCTGGGTCCGAGGGGACACCCCATGCCCCTCGCGCCCAGGGGGTTGGGGTGCAAGGAGCCTACTGTGCGTGGAGTATTTAATCCCAAAAAGATGGCGGAATTGCATCAAACATGGATGTTTACATCTTGTAAGTACTTACTTGCCGCACCAAATTCGGATGGATGGACGGAGCGTCAAGGATTCTATGCTAATGGGGATTTCGACAACAGTGAAGCCAACTGACGACCCACCACCACAGACTACCACAGACTCCGAGCAGGAAAAGACAACGCATGTCAGGACACGGCGATTCGGAAGTCCCGAGGAGAGCCGACGACGATGCAAGCTGTTCGGACAGTGACGTGGATCAAGCAGAAGAGAACATTTCGAAAATCACCGATACCATCGGCGGAACAGTGACACGGCTCTTTCGTCTATCCAATGCTGTTCGAAAGTCCGCAAAAGCCAACCGGGCTCGTAAAATTGAAAGATACAGAGACGACGAAGAAGAAGCAAACAACGCCATGGCCGAATTGCGTCTCTACACCAGAATGCTACATTCGTTTCCGGTTTCCGATGGCGCCGGATTCGCTTCGCTCAGCATTGGTCGAAGTCAATGCGCTGCGACTTCGGCGACTGTATTATCAGCGATCCCATCGAAGGCGCGTTGGCTTGAGTGTTCAGAATCCACAAACTACCCCAACTGTTGTTCAACTACCCAAGATGAAGGAGAGTTCTGCGGCTGTACGTTTTGCTTCGAGCGTGCTACCAAAGCCTTCGACCATCAACAAAACATCGGGATCATCTGCCACTCCGCCAGTGCCAGTGACGAATGCAACCACTGCTCGACAAACTGCTGTCGGAGCTCTTGAAGCGGGTCAACATGGGACGGGTCCGCCAACATTTGATACGTCCAAGGCCTGGATCAGTCACATGCAAAACGCCCACGGACATAAATGGGAGTGCAGAGCCCCTTCTCACGCTCCATCCATCTTTGATCAGGAGATCCAGTATCAGGAGCATGCCATCAAAGAGGATGGCGTGCCTGAAACGCATGCCGGGACTCCCAGCAGCGCAGCACGAAGACCAGTCCCTGATAGAGTGCTGGAGTGCCCATTCGGCGACGATTTTCAACCCCCAGAGAAAGTCGAATCTAGTACCGTCTTCTCGAGCGAAGCTCTTCAGTCACACGTCGCCGCTCATATAAAGGAAGTTGCTTTGCTTACACTGCCAAAAAAAACTACCTAGCGATTTTGACGAGAACGCCGAGAACGTCGACAGCGACCAAGCATTAGAAAATGATGGGCCGGGATTTGTAAAGCTGCGTGGATCCATGCACAGCGTACTGGACGACGAAGCCCTGGACTTCCAGGGCGACGCTGAGGCTGCAAAGGGCATTTCGGGCCACCGCGAAGAGGACATTGGTCCATTGGTAACAAGACTCGACTTGGAGGACAAAGACGACTCGGGAATGGCAAAGCTTCACCACGCGGTGCAGGCCGGCAACTTGCGCTTGGCTGAGTCCTTGGTCTACGGAGGCGCAAATTTGGGCGGCAGAGACAACGGCGGCAGGACAGCATTGCACTGTGCCGCAAACGGAGGGCATGTTTCCATCGTGAGCCTGCTTCTTCTACAGCAAGCCGGTCGGACCCACTCAAGTCGACATGTCACGGTTGGACTGCAACTACATGACGCCGCCTTCATGGGGCATTCTCACGTTGTCCGGTGCCTCCTAGAAGACGAAGGCATAAGATGCAGTGCCTCAGGCCCTGCTCGATGAGAGCGGCTTCACTGCAGAAGAATGGCTAGATCTTGGACCAACTAGCCATTCCTACAAAGCGATGAGTAACTTGGCTTTTAGCAAGTCACGCTGTTGCAAGGCGGTCACGGGCTTACAAGATCTAATTCACAGATGCACTTCTGTCAACAGGGATAAGGCTGTCATCACTGGCATCGTCTTGGGAACCGCGGGAATGAAGGAAAGGACCTCTTTGGCATATTGCTGCAGCAGCTACTGCGGCGTAGGCGTGCCAGGTGACGGACGGGGTCTTTCCGCACGATCAAGCGTCGCTTTGGCTGCCGCCACGTCTATGGGAAGTGCACAGACCCACCCGACCAATGAATTGTAGTCGCCACGGGTAAGAGAGAGGCGGAGAGCTGTACACGCACCTGTACACGCACCTGCTGGTCTCGGCGCAAACGCCGTCTCAGCCGCAGAGCTTGTATGTAGACTTGGCAGTGAGTGCATGCTTGCTACTGACTTGTGCGCCATCGCTCGCTCGCCTCGATCCTCAGGCATGGGTACTTGAAAGGCCGACTTTTTTTTTTTTTTTTTTCACAAATAGAACTCGACTTGCTAGTTCGCTCTCAACTTACATGGTACAGACCTTGGTTTGAATTTTCCTTGCTATTGATATACCTTGTTTTGCGCTTTTCCCCCCTCTACCTTTATTTATTTATCAAAAGGTTGCCTTGGCTGGCGCATTGCCTTGGCGCATTGCCTTGGCGCATTGCCTCGGCGCACAACAATAACAAAAAGAAGTCCGGGGTTCCATCTTTTTCTGTGGAGACAATGACTGTTCCGAGCCGTCAGGCCCACGGCTGACGCATTCGATTGGCTTACGGAAATTTCTTCAACACCCATGGCAAATCCCCCCAGATCCCCGCGCTCATGGCTCATCTCATGACTCATCTCATCGCTCATCTCATCGCTCATTGGTGGCGGTCCCTGATGGCAACGAACAAAGTCCATTGTCCATTTGCCACTCTCATCAGCGCCGAAGCCTCTGGCTCGCTGGGGGGCCCGCCGCTAATGGCTGATGGCTGATGGCTTACATGCATATGCGCGTGGCAACGCTGGCGCTGGCTGGGGATTCGGGACCGAGGCGAGGCGGGAGGCGGGAAGCTTGTTGGGTATAAACAAAAAAAAAAAGGAAAAAAGGCCTTTGCCACGCACTCTCTCTCTCTCTCTCTCTCTCTCTCTCTCTCTTCAGTCTTTCCCTCCCCGTTGACGTTTGTTGGTAATAAGGCTTGTCTCACTCGCCGCCGCCCGCTCGTTCGTTCTCCCATTCTCCCCAAGTCGAAGAGTTCCCGACGACCCCAACCAGACTCAATCAATCCAAGCCTGCTCTCTCCGCCATGCGTCCCATCGCACTTGGTGCGACAGCACTGGGGCTTCTGGCCACCGACTCATTAGTCGCCGCTGCTGGGAAAGTCCTCATCGGCCGTCACTCCAAAGCCGTGAGAGGAGATGGCTATCTTTCCCTTCCTGTTGGCACGGTCCAACGGCCGGCCAGCTCAAAACGGGCAGCCAAGACTTTTCAAGACAAGCTTTATAATATGGACGCGTTCTACGCCACCACTGGTGAGTCAAGATTCATTCTTCTCCAACACACGAATCTGTCTTTCATACCCGAGGACGCATGACAGGGTTCCTTCGAGTTGACCAAGAAAAAAAATCGCATGACGCATGAGTGTGCTGACGCTTGATTCCTTCCTTCTTCTCCTCACTACAGTTGACATTGGCGAGCCTCCCCAGCGGGTTGCTGTCTTGGTTGACACGGGCTCGAGCGAACTTTGGGTCAATCCCGACTGTCGGACGGCCGCGAGTCAAGAACAGCAAGCACGATGTGTCAAGTTTGGCAGATATGACCCTCAAAAGTCGTCCAAATCCACAGGGCCTTTTGGGCGCCACAAACTCAACTACGGCGACCCCTCCGACAAGAGCTCGCTGACTTCGGCGACCATTGATTATTTCGCCGACGCGATATCACTGGGAGGCGCCAAAATCTCCAACCAGACGTTCGGTCTCGTGGCTGAAAGCCAGGGCCAGTCGCAGGGTATCCTGGGCCTCGCGCCAGATGTGGAAGGTGGCTATGACGGCAACAAACCGTACAGCTTGGTACTGAGCTCCATGGCCGAGCAAGGCCTCATCGCCAGCCGCGTGTATTCCCTCGACCTGCGCCACTCTGACAGTGAATACGGCGCCGTCATTTTTGGCGGTCTGGACAAGAGCAAGTTCATCGGGGCCCTTGAGAAGCGCCCCATCGTCAACGGCATCAAAGGAGAATATCGCTTGGCAGTTGATCTGGGCACGGTTGGTGTGACGAGAACCAAGTCGAAGTCGTCCAGCTTCAAGGTTGCGGGCCGAGATTCCAATGTCATGCTCGACTCCGGCGCGACCCTGAGCAGACTGCACGCGGCAGTGGCCATGCCCGTCACGGAAGCGCTGGGAGCTCGGGACAACGGCAACGGCTTATTCCGAGTGCCCTGTTCTACGCGAAATTCCGCAGGCAGTGTCGACTTTGGCTTCGGAGAGAAGAAGATCCGCGTCCCACTCAAGGACTTCATCCTGCCCGGCACGTCCAAGACAGCCTGTTACGTGGGAGTGACCCTGACGACTGGCCAGCAAATTCTCGGCGATAGCGTTCTGCGCGCGGGCTATTTCGTATTCGACTGGGACAACCAGGAAGTGCACATGGCCCAAGCAGCCAACTGTGGCGACGAGGACATCGTTTCTGTTTCGTCCGGAAAGGGGGCTGTTCCCTCGGCTACCGGCAACTGCAAAGACGGCGACGCTGCCTTCGCTAGAGGAAGCGAGGTGCCAGCAGCGACCGACACTGGCGACGCCAACAACGCTGGAGTCGGTGCCGCTGCGGCCAGCGGGCTGTTGATGATTGTTGGATCCCTGGCAATGGTACATAATGTTTTGTAATTGGCTATTTTTTTTTTTTTTTTCATTCATCAGCATACATACGGGGGGAGGGCACTCACTTGAGTCAAGTTCTGAAGTCGTTGTCGCATAGAGTACTAGAGTACAGCATTTGATACCCATCTTGAAGTTCTACATTCAGCAAAGACGTCGACGATTTTTGCCCCTTGCGACTTGTGCGAGCGGCGACAGACTCTTTGGCTGCGAAAAGTGGCTCCGGGTGGAAGGGGGGGGGAAGGGGAATCCCGGAAAATTGCCGAGGCCGGGGCCAAAACCAGCCGTAAATACAAACTTGTAGCAACGAACCCCGTCTTCTCGACTTCACGAGCTACTCCGTCCGTTGTGGAGACTCCACGGTGCCCCACCACGGTGCGACATCGAAACACACCGGGTTTCAGCTTTCAGCTTCGGCGTTCGATAGATGACTTAGTCTTCCCTTTTGCACTCCTGTTTCGCGACGGCGAGTCGTCCTCAAACCATGAACCAAGAATAGTAATTCACTGGTACAAGGGTAGAAGAGGAGGAGACGAGAGATGTCAGTCGGTCATCAATGCTGACGCATCACCTTCACGATAGACTCGGTGATGTTTTCAACGCATATCCGAATGTTTTTTATTACAGAAACCCAGTCATGTCCTTTTTTACAACAGTCTCTGATCCTCTAGCTTTTGTGCAACATGCATACATTGACGTAATCTCCAAGACCAAAAGAAGCACCAGATAAATAAAAAAGAAAATGAGAAAATACAAAAAGTCCTTTGTGCGCATGTGCGCGCGAGCGTTTCCGTGCGGGAAAATGAATCCAATACCCTGGCATTACTTGGCCTATTACCCCCCGTTCACTATCCTATAGCCAGCTTACAGAGCAGCAATGAAAGCAACGGCAGCAATCAGCATACCGGCACCGACACGTCCGGCACCAGCAGTCACAGGGACGGAGCCGGTGGGGGCGGAGGGAAATACACCACCGGTGCCAGTGCCGACAGGGAGACCAACGGGGACGCCGTCAGGGCCGGTCTGGGTGGCAGCGGGAGGCTGTTCGGGCTGAGCACCAGCAGGGGGCGTGGGCATGGCAATGTTGGGAATGGTAACCTCGACAGAGACGGTCTGGGTGGTGGTCTTGTCGACACTGGTGGTGGCATAGACGATGGTGGTGTAAGGGACAGAGGTGATGCGAGGAGTGCCGGTGACGGTGATAATCTCAGTGATGGTGTGAGCACCAGTGGCAATGGCAGGGTTCTGGGGAATATAAGGTCCGCAGATACCCTGGAAGAAAGAGACAGCCTCAGAGATGATATTGTCGTTCTCACCGTGGGCGTAGATGCAGTTGAAGATGGTGTCGACGAACTCCTTGTTGGGGCAGTAGCAGCCGGCGTCCTTGTTGTTCTGGCATTTGGACTTCAACTCGAGGAAGGTGTTGAGACATCTGGGGACAACGGCAGGGCAAGGAGGAGCCTGGGAGGGCCTGGAGACCTCGCCGGTAGGGTTGGGTCTCTCGCCAGCAGGCTTCTCGCCGGTGGTGGTGGTGGTGGGGTTGGATCCCCCGCCATTGGGCTTCTCACCAGTTGGCTCGGCGTTGCCCTCAGTCTTGGAGTTGCTGGGGAGAACGACCGTGGTGGGCAGGCCCTCGGTGTGGGTGCGAGTCACGGTGACAGGGCAGATGGTGGTGCTCAAAGGAACGGTGACAGTAACGACGTGGGTTCCGTTCTTGCCAGGGCACTCGGTGACGGTAGGGCCGCAGCTGGTGATGGTCTTGGTGGACGTGGTGAAGACGGTCGACGTCGTGTCGAAAGTGGTGACAAAAGTGGTGGTCTGGGTACCAACGGTAGCAGGAACAGTGGGAGCGGTTTGCTGGCCAGGCTGGGTGCCGGAGTTGGTAGGCGCACTAACAGCAGAGGTGGTCTCTTGTTGACCAGGCCTGGTAGATGTTGTGACAACGGCAGTCTCGGGAGTGGTCTGGACCACCTGGGTGGTAGCGGTGGTACCAGGAATGTTGCGGAGGGAGGTGGAAGGTCTGGGTGCGGGCTTGCCGCACTGCCACTTGATCTTGTGGCAGGAGACCTTGCACTTCTTCTTGAAAGTAAGACCCTTCTGGATCTGCTTGGGGTAAACGATGCGGACCTTCTTGGCACCGCCGCACTGGTTGTTCACGATGGTCGAGCCACCCCGCTTGCAGTCGGAAGTGTGCTTGCAAACACTGCCGTCAGCCATGTCGTAGTAGAACTCCAGACGAGCATCGAACTCGGTGGACAGGTCAAAGCTGCCGATGGAGAAGGCGTCTACACCGGCGTCGGCGCCGACGCCAATCGCGAGACCGGCATTGTTCTGCTGCTCACAGGTACCCGAGATGACCTTTCCGGGGCCAAAAGTTCGGCCCTGGAGCTCGCCACGCTTGTTCTTGTTGTCCTCGCAAGACCAACCGCCGTCGAATTTGAAGCCGGCATAGGCTTCGAAGGAGCCAGTGGTGAGGTCATTAAAGTCCCAGTTCCCCTGCTGCTGGGGAGTACACTTGTTAATGATGTTGGAAGGGCAGGGGAACGTCTTGGCGGCTGAGAAGCCCAAATCAAAATCGAAAGAGACGCGAGCACCGAGGCCGATGCCGCCCAAGGTGGCAGCGGCCTGCTGCACGCCGGCAGCGGCGACCGCGAGGGAGGAGAGAGTAGACTTCATGTTGAGTGATGATGCACGATATTGAATATAGCGAGTGTGAGTAATTGTTGTAAAAAATGAGAATATCCAAATCCAGTTGTGATATCAAGTAGGCCAAAGGATAGTCAGTCAAAGGAAACGAATGACTTTGACTTTTCGAGTGAATAAGAGACAAATATGTCCCCTCACCAATGATAAAAAGAAAGAAAGAGACAAGGTTGACGAAGAACAAATGTGATGGGGAAACAAAGCGGAAAGGTTATTCCAAGGTGGGAGCTTGTGATATCTATATACGTCGATTCATATTTCCGCACAGAGCAAGCGCACACCGAGCACTTACACGAGTTGCCACACCATGTTACCTCTACGTCAGACTTTAGACCACCACACCAGGGTGCGCAATTTCCGGCAAGGCCTCTCGTCGCATCAAAGGCTATGCCTGCCGAGCACACCCTTCATGGGCGTAAACGGGCTGACGGGGCATCCTGAAGCTGGTAGCGGTGGAAACCGTGGCGGCGGCTCCAAAACGCTGCTCCATGCGAGCACAAGGGACAGACGATAAGAGAGTGGGCGGAGGTTTCTTCTTGGGTGCGTGGCTGTGGGAGGAAACGGTGGTGTGGTCAAAGATGCATGGTTGCAACCCGGCATCATGTGCATGAGCAGAGCGGTTGGGCGGCCTAAGCTCAGGAATAAGGGGCCGGTCGCTTGGTGTCACTTGTCGGCCGTGAAACTAGCAGCTTCAAGCGGCATGGAACCATGAATCAACCTGAATGGGGTTGAAGGGGCCCAAGGGGCGAGACTCCGA
Source organism: Epichloe elymi (assembly GCA_023658475.1). Classification (NCBI taxonomy): domain Eukaryota; kingdom Fungi; phylum Ascomycota; class Sordariomycetes; order Hypocreales; family Clavicipitaceae; genus Epichloe; species Epichloe elymi. The sequence goes on from CP098274.1 coordinate 2,603,857, forward strand.
GAGAGGGTGCCACGCCTACACGCCACCGTGCCGCCCAGACGCTCGGCCCTCCCCAGGAACACCAGGAACGCCAGGAACACCAGGAACAAATGAGAATAAAAGTGGCACCAAGGTCGAGCCGTCAATAGAACGACAGTAATCCGGATTCCGTACCGAGCGAGTTAGTAGTCAGTGTCAGTCGCACGTCTTGGTCAGTCGGGGGGGCAGTCAAGTGCGACCTGGCCAGCGAGGTTCAAACACGCTAGGGATTCGGCATGTTGTCTCATTTGTCGTGGTCGTGGCGGAGCAACACGTTCTGGTCCAAACGGGCAATAAAGAACATCGGAACAATAGGGTGTTGACAAGTCCGAGTCGACAGTAACCCAAAACAGGTTGCATGCCGGCTCTAGAAATGGCAATAATCAAAGTACGGACACCTAGACACCACCCAGCCAGCCGGACATGAATGCCCTGGTCGGTCCATTGGAAAACCATTGGCCTGAGACACCACGTCGACAGCCCGCAGGGGTCTACTTGGCTACTTGGCGCGCTGGCGGTTAAGGACATAGGTCGGTTACGGTGTCGGTCGGTGGAGGTGCCAGAAGAAATTCGTGTTGGGAAATTGTCCGGTGAGAGAGCGATCCAGCCTTTGTGGCATTCGCATGCAAAAGTGAGAGAAAGAGGAGAAATAGGAGGCGGCTTGTTGTTGTTGTTGTTGGGCTTGGGCTTGATTGGGGCAAGCCGCGCGGCCCCCCCCCCCCCTACTGCAGGAACGCCTCAAGTTCGGGTGGCCGCTGATTTGAAGGAAGGACCAATTGACCAGTGCCTGCCGCCTTCGCTGGCAGATGAAAGCACAATGAAAGCACAATGAAAGCACAATGAAAGCACATTGAAAGTACAATGAAAGCGCACGTATGTGCACCTGTCACTGTAGGACATGTCTCATCATCACCATCTCTTCCCGCCGTGTCTTGGCTATTTTCAGGCTCTGCACACCGTAGCACACCACAACAACAAGTCCCCTATTTCCTGACTAGCCAGCGACGCGCCGGTGGCTTCGACCAGGTGTTCAAGAAAGTAATCCATTAGTCCATACGCAATCATGTAGATGGCGGTGACCAGGTACAAGGGCCGCGGCCGTGCGTCAGGCACAGCGCCTTGGCCCCTTGCAAGTCATCAGTTAGTTAGTTACCAGACGTAAAAAAGTTATGCCTCGCGCTGCTTTCGCTCTTTCGCTGCCTCAACCGAGTCAAGTATTCCATTACAAAATTACAGGCCGGGGCTTCATGTGACATGGATGCTGGATGCTTCTTGGCGACTCATTTCCCAGCCCAGACTCCCGGTCCATCCCCATCCCAACTTGTCGCCGCGGGAGTTGCGTGCCGTGGTTGGGTTGACTTGTTCAGCAAACTCAACTCCGCCTCAACTCGGAACTGAGTGATTGTCAGCTCACCACAGACTACTTGTTGCTGCGGGATCAAACTTGCGCCGCTTTGTTTGAGCACACCATCGTATACACCATCGTACACCATCGTACACCATCGTACACCATCGCAGCCGGATTTTCGAGCCCTACCTACCTGCCTGCGTGCGTGGGCCGAGGATGCACGCAAGTGAATGGAAGCATGCAACTGGTAATCCGATTGCGCGAATACGCATGAGTCCTCCGCATGCAGTACCCGGCTCTTCACCTTGAACGTCTGGCTGACTGTGTTTATAAATCGTTCAGTCTATGATTGAGTGGTTGCCGTTATCTAATCTCGACCAAGTCTGGCTGTGGCAAACTTCCAAGTTCAGATGGCAGGGGGTGGGTGGGTGGTGCATCGACCGGACGTTTTTGGTTGGCCATGGTTATGTTACATTGGTCGGAGGAATTTGTCTCATTACATGACAAAACAGCCGATCTGAAACATGCTTCCTGGCCTCAAGTTAAGGCACCGGAAAATTTGTCAGCGACAAAGCCAGGACCCTTGGTCGCACCACCATTCTCGTGGACTTTTCGAACCTTCTGACAGCCCGACCAACTTTCACGACCACCACGACGTCATTTCATGCCAGCGCTCGTCAGTCAAGCTCACTCTTGCTAGCACTGGCCGGGGGCATTGATTGCATTGGGAGAGGTTGAGTGTATGAGTATACGAGTATACGAGTATACGAGAGCCTAGAGGGGCGTGAGTCAGTCCGGTGCAACGACGTCTCAGTGAATCTCTCCCTCTAGCTGTTTCACAACAACATGACCCAAGAAGTTGCATTTCGCCCTCAACTTCAGATCACGGAGGTGGCCATGTCTGCTCTGCCGTCAGGCACGAGAGAAAAGCGGGTAACAGCCTAGAAAGAGAGAAGGAAGGAAAAGTCTTCCTACGTCATAGTCATGCACTACTATACAGGCAAACGGGGTACAAGGTGATCTTTTAGAGAGACGGGAGGCAAACATCAGAATACGCCATGTAACACGCATCTACGGATCAAATTCATTGAATTGGGAAGAGCTACTGGGGACATATGCATGTGGCCGCTTCGACATGTCCGTTTTCTTTCCATGCAACCTTGCAGCCGATGGCCAAAGATGGTGCGCGTGCACAGCATCAATCGTGTCGCCCTTGAGCCATGGATGCTGGCCTCACAAAGTCACAAATCAGTAGACGACCCAACTATCAACGTAATGATTGACATTGACTTTTATTATCCGACAACTGCACACGCCCACAAAACACGTCCTTATCCCAGCAATTAATTATTCCATCTATTCCCAACCCTGCATATCAAAGCGCCATGCCCGCCCACTCCATTCCCAGTAGTACCTACCCTATAAGCCACACCTCAATCATGATGCAGGCCCGCGCCGTCCTGACATGGCATTACGGACCAACGGCGTCATAAGATGAATTCGATACATCAGGGCATATGAATAGTCGAGTCCGGACCGGAAGGAAAAGATAAAAAGTGTATAATCGCAAGGTGATCCGCGCATCCTTCCTAAATCGCAATGCTGTTCGCAACGTACCAGCCAGTCAGCAAACATAGCCCGCTGAAATGAAATCCAAAAAAAAGAAATGACCTCACTTGTTTCAAACGAGATCGAATAAGCATGACCACTGTTTTTTTTCAAAAAAAAAAAATGGCAGCGCCACAACACTACCAGTCACGGTGTTGGTTCGCCGCAGTCCACGTGTAAATGGCCCGATGACTCCAACGTAGCCGGATCATCCTCATCCTCATGGTCGTCCTCGATATCATTCTCGTCACGTTGAACAAGAGCAGCTTCCCACTCAAGACGAACGGCACGACGCTCGTCGTCAAAGCAAACACAGCCATGCTTGTCACCGCGGCGATACCCGCCGCCGCACGCCGTACAGGGTTTCATGTTGGTTGGCCCCTCGGGGAATTCGAGCCCAATATTGCGAATAAGGGTTTTTATTTCAACGGAGAGAAGATGATTACTCAAAATGGGTGTAAAGAATTTGTGGTAAAAAGATTTGGGGAAGCTATTTTTTCGGCAGACGATGTCTAGAATGCTTTTTGACAGAGACCAAGAATGTGTCCTTCCTCTCTAGTTTTATACCTTTTTCCCCCTTCGCCTAATGATGAAGCTAGTTCACGATATTCACTGCTCGGTCTGAGGGAGCCTCACGGTTGAAAGAAAACGTCCTAGTACGTTACGTGGCGGGAGCGGCCGTGAGGAGGCAGGAGGAAAAAGATCTTCCCCCATGGTGACGAGGCTTGATCTGGTTGGTCTAGGGCCCCCATGGGTAACGAGGCTTCATCTGGTTGGTCTATGGCTGTTCATGCGCAGAACAGCTTTTCAGTGGTAGAACTGGGGGTCCTGTCTGAACAAGAAAAAGAAGCTTCTTGGGGACGATGCTGATTGGTAGGATCGGTAGGATCGGTAGGGGTAGGGGAGCCCGGTAGGAGGGGAGGTGGTGGGTTTTGCGTAACCGGGAGGAATGAGGCAGAGGCAAGAATCGCGTACCAAGTGTCAGTGAATAGAGGTGGTTTCAGAGAGCGACAAGTGGTGTGGGAGGACGAGATATGCAGAATGGGAGGCTTAGACGGCTTGTTGTTGGGTGTGACTTGCTGGAGACGGGCCATCCCTGTAGTTGTATGTACTACATGAAAAGTCCTTGTTGTGAAGGAAACCTTTCCTGGCATTTATTTCAATATTCACAGGCTCCAGAGCAGAGTCCTAACCACCGGCATTCATCTTCCGGATTCTTTCTTCGGCGGCTCTCGCCCGCCGCTCCCTTTCCAACTTGATCCTCATTTCGGGCGTCAACCCCCTCCAGTCGTCCTCACGTACTTGCTGGGCAGTCTTGGCCATTGAAGCTCCCATGGCGTTTCCCTTGGGCTTCTTGTCGTCCACGACTTTGGGACCCTCGATTCGCAGTCTCTCCTCTTCGGCTCTCCTCCGCTCCGCCTCCTTCTTCTCGCCTTCAGCCCGTTCTCGCTCCTCTCTTTCGTCGGCTTCAGCCTTGGTCAAAGCTGCTGGGACTTTGGCCAGGTCCCACGACCATTTTGATTCTCCCAGTTCCGACCGAGCTACTCTGAAAGCGTCACGTGTCGCTCTGTCACCACCCGCCAGCTCAAACGCCGTCTTGCCGTCGCCGTTCTGGGCGCACGGATCAGCGCCTCCCCTGCATAACAGTCCTAATACCATCAGTGCCGAGTTCTGCGAGGCAGCCAGGTGCAGTGGCCGTGGGGCGTGGTGATTCTGCTCCAGAGGATGGAAAACGAATTCCGCCGTCAGGCTATTCCTCGCGAGGTAGGATAACAATGCAGGGAGCTTGGACCGCCGTATGAACGCTTGGAGCTGTGATGTGTGTAACAGGGCAGTCTCTTCCTCTTCAGAAAGCTTTGGCTTGGAAGGCTTTGGAATTGACTCTTTCGGAATCGCCCGAGGCGACTGAGGCGACTGCGACTCCGTCGCCTCTTGGACAGGGATAATCTCTCGTACTTTCAGACGCGTCAACTCGATGAATGACCTCATGAGTTCGTTCTGAGTAGCGCGTCTGGTGCTGAAGGGGAAGCCGCGCAGACGAGCGTCATTATGCCTCAGAACTTGGCCTTCGTACGGGCCAAATAGCGTTCTTCGGTTCGTGTTGCCAGTGGCACGGATGAATAGCAGTTCTGAAGTTTCTAGCAGGGTCTTCCAGTCACGAAGCAACGCACGCACGTCCTCCACCAGCGCTTGCTCGTTGTACCGTCGCAAGGTTGAGCCGGCTGAGTGGGCAGCGCCCTTGGCATTGTCATTTGCTGATTGCGAACCACCTTGTTTTCTTCGAGTGGTATAGCGGTGAAACGTCTTGTGAGCCAGGACGGTTGCCTCTCTGTTCATCGTGGTAGCGTTCTTGGTGGCTCTAGGAGCCAATGAGACGATCATGGCTGCAAAGTGCCCGCCCCCGATCATGCACAGAAAAACGTGCGGTCCCTTGTATGCGATGGGCGGCAGTGTCCCGTCTTTGGCTGTCCTGGGCAGTGAGATGGGCTCAACTTGCTTCTTTCGCAGGACATCAACGAGATCAGAGTTTCCCCGCTCCTCTGCGGTCAAGATGGCGCGATAGAGGCCAAAGTAGTGGTTTTCTGGCAAGACCGGGGAACTGAACCAGATCAAGGGTGGCTTTCCCCGGCTTGGTCTGCCTGCACTTGATTCTTCGGAAGGCTCGTCGTCAACCGTGTCACCCTTCTTCTGATCGGCCAATCGAGCTTGCTTCTTCAACAGCGCCGTCAGAGTAGACTCTGGCTTCCCATCCTCGTCGTCGTCGTCGTCGTCTTCTGAATCTTCCGAGTCAGAGCCGGACAGCGACTCGTCGAGATCCCCCATGAGCTTCTCGAATTCTTGCTCCGAAACAGCTTTTCCATTGCGAAGTTTTTGTTTTAGATTGTAATGATGCAAATCAGACTTCAGATGACTCCGCTGGTCTTGTGGCGACGAAAAGGCCAGTCCGCACAGGGAGCACGATGGCGAGCCGACGAGATTCTCCGAAGATACATCGGGGCTTCCTTCGTCGGGCGTTCGCGCAATCTCCTCGTTGAATATCGGTGCGTTGTCAGAGTCGGTTTTAAGAGTCAAGCTGTCTAGAACCTTGCTCGGCAGATGGTAGACTGGAGGCTTGCTCATTAGCTTGTGCTCACTGTTGATGACAATCCAGGTAGACTTGGCGATTCCGTAGAACGTACCGTAATGCGGGCGTCGCAAGACGTCGTCAGTCTTGGTCGCCATGCCGAGAAGGATCTGGGCTCGGGTGTTGCACCGTGGAGTTTCGAAGCTCGGGGTTCGTATCTAAACCCCATTTGACTATGACAACTTCACCCACTTACGGATCCGTTTTCGCTGGCCGTCTTCTTATCTTATCGCGAGACCCTCCGCCCAGCCGCCACCAAAATGACATCGCCTCGCCTCGCCTTCATTTCGATCCTTGCGATTCATCTCTGTCGCTTCGGGTTATGGATGACCATGACTCTTGTCAAAAATTGCCACTATGTGTTTTCTTCTCGGTTGTTTATTGCTCCGGCGTTCACAACACAACATGCGCAGTCTGTGCCATATCCTTGCATCGTACCATGAGATCCTAGATTCAATACAGCAGCTGGCCTGCGTTTGAGAAAATCGGCTATTGCTTCTACTTGATGCTTGTCTCTGATATCCATTAGAAGCCATCTTCATCTACTTCTTCCTCTTCCCGGAACCCAAGGGCCGGACGCCTAAGGAGCTAGCTGAGGTCTTTGAAGCCCCTCCCATTCCCTACCACCGACTTGGCGTTCTCACCGTGGACATGCAATCAGCAGCAAACGCGGCAAAGTGGATTCCTTGGACAAATATCATCTCGCGTGCAGAAGCCTATATATATAGAGGAGTGTGCCTCTATTTTTAGAGGATGCAGTGTCCGTTTTTGGAGGACAGAGAACCGAGAGTTAGTGTGGGAGGATCACGGTTCGCCGCCGTCCGTATTTGACGTCAATGCATGGAAAACGGATAGTGCCGTAACCGGCGGAACACGGCCTAACTGCTAGCTAGCTATCTTATGTACGCACTCTCACCCCCTATTGGCGATGAGGAAGGATACTGTGGGTGACGGAAAGTGCCAATACACCGCGCAGGGGAATTTTCCCAGCGCCAAGGCCCTGGCCCGTGGCTGAGGCGACAAACTTCACGTCGTCATCTAGCAGCACCGACTTTATCCAATTCTGTTACCTTTGTTTCCAAACTCACATCCCAAACGACAAGAGGCAAAATGAAGCGGGCTCTCTTCAAGTTTAGGTATTTCATGCGGCTTCCCAAGGCCTCCACACCAGATCCAGCTGTATCTGCGACAACGGCTAACGCAAACCCGTCCCATGCTATCGTCAGGAGCAGCTCGGTGCCAGACCCTGTGCTGGAAGACTCACAGACAAAGCTAGACTGCGAATACCCCAGCTTCAATGCGCCGTTAGAAAGTCTTCCTCCTGAAATCCAGCGTCAGTTCCTTTCTATATTAAAGCCTGAAGAACTGCGTGCCTTAGTTTTCACGTCTCCCGTCATTTACCAGCAGTATCTGCGAGATCGCAGGTATCTGCTCTGTAAGTGTTTGGAGACGACGTTGTGTGGCGCCGCTGTTGACGCCTACGCTGTTTACCAGTCCAGCTCTGCCGATTTTTCGAACTCGCGTACCCGTGAGAAGGTCGTTCAGTTCCTCAATTCTTATAAGGACCGACACGCTTCTACCAAATATTTGAACCTCGCCGAAATACTCACCGAAGACGAGGCCGTGAGCATGATCATATTCTTCTCCTCTACCATCAAACCCCTCGCGCAACACTACTCCGCTTGGGCGTTGGCCAATCTCTCCAGCGAGACCGGAGATTCGTTGAGTCATGAGCCGCTTACCAAGACGGAGGAGCAGCGGCTGATTCGGGGGTTGTATCGCTTTCAGCTATCCTGCAATCTCTTTGGCACAAACTGCCTAGGAACCTCGCCGAAGTCGAAGCTAGGTTTCCAGCCTGTCGATATCTTAAAGATCTTCATCTGTATATTCGAACCTTGGGAGGTCGAGGAGATAGCTTGCATCTATACCTTTGCCAGGGAGAAATACGACCAGATCTTCAACACCATCCGCTGGGATGTGCATGAGAAGAATCCCAAGTTTGAGGGTCAGCGGCCGCCCACTCCGGAAGGGGCTTTTGACTTCGATAATAGCTGTCAGTTTTGTATCCTTTCACTCATGACCATCATAACACCATTCTGCGACCTGAGTACGACTAACCACATCTTGATAAAACACAGGGGTTAAAGACAGTCTCCTGAAGGGCACAATCTCGTGCGGCCTCAGTCTACTGCACTCTGTCCTCTTCAAGGTCCGTGACCACGCGCACCTCGTCTCGACGATGCAGAAGCACATTGTGTGGCCAGTGGGCAACTTTCTCGAGGAAGCACTGGGTGAGACAGCGCAGTTCCAACGGCGCCAAGAAGGGCTGTCAAATCGGGATCAGAAGCAGCAGCGGCGCGAACTGCTACCCTTCTCGGGTGAGAGGGATCCGGTTACGGACGAACTGCGGCCGCCACAGGCGTGGACGATAATTTGGAGGGGAAGCTACAGCAACCTGTATGGATACTACGTGCAAGACATCATACGTCGCTGGGGATATGTTATGTGGGATGCGTCGCGACTCGAGCGGACAGGTGCGAAGGAGGTTTTAGCGCGTCAATGGGAGGCGGATTGGGGGGATAGTGATCCAAGAGATAGTCTAATGTAGTGATCTTACGAGTCTTCCATCTATCCAGGTGCCCAGCAGAGTTGCGATAACGGATCAAGAGCATCTCGAAAATTATCAAAGCGAGATATTATACAAGTACCAGTAACGCATGTGCCCTAATCACCTACCTACGTCCTCGTCAAATATCTCCACCAGATATTATGAATTCCGCATTAAATAAAAGTCGATTATATTAGCTATTAAAGCTCGTAAGCAAGATCCAAAATTAAGCATTCGTGCCGCTACAAACGTGTCTCTCGAAACACACTTCAACGACGACGTGATAATACGCCGTCAATGGCGATTATATGCCTCCTTATCAGAAACTTATACAATTAGAGGAATGCACGATTGTTTAGTATACATTTGACCTAGATTCGCGATCATTTGCTTTCCGGTTATACGGTATAAAAGATATGGCGAACAGACTACTCGCAAATCTCGACACACCTCTTGCTGGACCACGATGTGCTTTAAACTTGGCCAAGCGCCGCCCTCACACATCTGGTGTACAACGAACAAACTCATACAACACCTGATTATTAACGTCAAAAGGCCGTACATTCTAAACAGATCATTGACTCGAGGGCCGTTGGTTCAAACTCAACTTTCATTCACTGTTAAGGTAGTTGCTGAATAAAAGTAATATCCAATCGTTTATATTTGCCGTATTGACGCGTCAATTCTGCGACCGATGGTATCCATGCGGACTCTAAGACAAGATGGTGGCTGTCTTACCAATCAGCTGGATAGTTCTTCAAGATGTGCATCGAGGATTACTAATATAGGAATCTCGGGAAGCAGAACTTGGAAGAGGAGTAAACGTGCAGGGCTTAGTTAGACATGCTTTTAATGACGCAGCAATAGCTCGTATCATTCGTTGCTGGGAAGAGTTAACAGGGCTCAATGGCGAACTGGAAGGAGACAGTGGAGTTGTCGAATGATAACTCAGCCGTAAGTTCAGGCGACAAAGGGATTTTTTTTTCCGATTCGCCTTGCTCTGTGAGTTACCGTAAGACCGGGCCGGTGCAGCCTCGCCCCAAAATGGCGCATGGCAATACCAGAGCACCTGCACAACCGACGCCAATTAGTTCAAGAGCCTTGGGTGGCCGGATCGAAGACCAATAAGAATTTTACTACAGGCGCTTACGTGCAGCTGTCTTGCAGATGCAACAGCACACATGATATATCTAGGAAGGTGTTCCCCTTCCGCCTCGTCAGAAATGAGGAAGTTCATCTGTACCGAAATAGCTGTTCTGCAACGGTGGCCAATCAAAATGTGTTGGATTCGCAGAAATACCAACATGGCCGCAGTTCGGGTTGCAGTTACACAGTTAACCGCTCTATCGAGCAAGCTCACTTGTTAGTTAATTGGCGACGCGAACGGTCACATTCGGCAATCCAGATAGAAGGGTGGGTGACCCGCGCGGAGGCCGGCCCGTCAGGCGGCATGGGTATCCAAGCGCTGATTCTGCTGGCCGTTGGCCCAGGACTAGATATCTTCAACCCCCTCTTTTTCCAGAATTTGGAGTCGTACGTCAATGAGGGAGGGTTTCCCACGTTGCCTGTTCCTAGAATAGTTGAGTCAAGTCTGTGGGAACGTCCCCCACAAGCCGATTGATTCCCTCACAACGGGCCCAATTCCCCTCATGTGGCCAGCCAATCATATTACATATACGCACTGCTCTTGAATTCTGCCTGCCCGAGGACATGGGGTTCCCGCTTAGAAGTAGCAACGCGTGTGAAAACTAGGCTAGCTCTGAACCATTATGGCTGAAGTAAAGATGGGACCTCTCTAATGTTGCGACTTGTTTGCCTCCAAGGGCGCTTTGTCTACAGAACAAATCCACAACCAAGGCCGCGCCGCACCAAGCGGGGAAAACCCTGTCCAAGTCCAGATCCCGCCCGCCCACGCGAGATCTACAACCACGACGTCCCTCGTCGCACCCCTGCCTGCCACCAAACTTCCAACCCCCATCCCCCCTAGCAAACACTATTATCCCCCCTCACGACGTCGATCGAGCCCTCCTCCAACAACTGCCCACGACAACCCATCTTCTCCCCAAACATCACCGCTCCGCCAGCCTGGAAACACCCCTTCGTAAACCCGACTTCCCGCCCACCCAGTCCACGACCCACTCAACAGCTTCATCAGCCATCACCCCGTCTCAATAATGGACTTTCTGAAAAAGATGTCGGATGGTGTCGGCGGAGGCACCAAGGAGAGTACCACTAACAGCGGGGAGAATCAAAATAACGGCGTAGGCGGCATGTTCAAAGATAAATTGAACGGCATGGCGGGCGGAGGGAAGCAGGGGGAGGAGAATGAAGATGGTCTTGATAAAGGTGCGTTGATGACCCATTGCTTTTGGTTTTTTGGGGTTTTTTTTTTTACAAAAAAAGGAGAGAGAGAGAGATAGAGAGAGAGAGAGAGACAGAGAGAGCGAGGGAAAACAAAGCACGTTATGGCATATTGAACCCTGGGGGCTATGACTTTGGCAAGACAAAATGCTAACTGGTTCTTCTGGTTCTTCAGCCGTCGACTTTGTGCAGGAGAAATTCCTAGGAGAAGGCGACCAGAGCAACGAATCTGCCGCCGAGCAGGCCAAAGACGAGGCTATTTCCGACTTTATTCGAGACAAGTACAAGACGACTACTGGTAAAGATTTCTTCATTCCTGATAAGGACAAGAAGTTTGGCGTTTAGAACACAGGAGCGGGATTTGTTAATAATGTGTACGACACGAGGAGAATTCCGTCGGGCAAATGTTGACTTCCGTCAAGTTCAAACCAGTTCCATCTCAAATCACTCATGTATGTACCATTATCCAAAACTTGAGCCAAAAAATGTTGGAAACTCCCAACTTTACTGGGCTGGTCCAGGGTACTGCGGGTGGAAGACCATCTGTGGTGGTGCTGGCCCGCCTTGATATCTGCCCATGAAACCGCCCCGAGGTCCTGATGGCCGCCAATAGCCACGATTCTGTCCGTATCCACGGCCGCCTCGGGATTGATCACCGTTATGCCAACCTCTGTTGCCATACCCATGCGCGTGTGGAGGAGCACCACCGCCCGAGTAGTTTCCTCTCCAGGTTGACACGTTGGTAGGTGAATGAGCCACTGTCCCTTGTGATCCGACTTGATTGCGTGCCTCCCCGTTCCCTCTTCCGCTTACTCCAGCAGCGGCGTCACTGGCGGTCGCATCGCTCGAGGTGCCCGATTCATTACTGTGCGATTGGTGGCTATGACTATTGCCCCAACGGCCGCCTCGTTGTTGACCGCGCCGTCTGTTTAACGTCCGTCGTGCCGATCGCGGCTTACGGTCTACATGAAAATCAATCTTCTTGACGGGATCTGTGGCCATGTTATTATGAGAAAGGCCACATCTCTCCAAAACGTCCGCTTCAGTTGTCCAGACCTGGAAAAGGTTCTCGAGCTTTTCTAGTCCCTGAAGCTCCGGGATCCACGCTCGGACAAAGGTGCCTTCCTTGTCGTAATCGAATGCTTGTTTAACCGGATTGAATGTGCGGGCGTCACCTCGGGGATCGTTGCCGACGCCCGCCACATACTGCCAATTGGCCCAATTGGAAGAGACATCGTAGTCGACGAGCAGCATCTCGTACCACTCAGCGCCGTATCGCCAGTCGATTCCCAAGTGTTTGGAGAGGAAGCTGGCCACGTTTTGTCGTGCTCGATTCGACGTGTACCCAGTCAAGTAGAGTTCGCGCTGGGAGGCATCTATCAAGCCCATTCCAGTTGTTCCATTCTTGAATCGCTCGAAAATCTTCGCTGTCGCAGCAGGACATGGGCCTTGTTTCGGAGAAGCACCTTTCTTGCTAGGGGTGTTCCACTTCTTGTTATACGATTTTTCCTGGCGAAACCCGGATAGTCGGAAGAGGTTGCGTCCGAATTTGGCTGTGCAAAGTCGCATATAGTCTCTCCAGAGCAGTTCAAATCGTATGCCCTTTGTTCCATCGTTTTCCCCCCCACCAAATCCAAGTGCATCTTTGTAGTCATCACTGGCACCATCTTCAAGTTTCAGAAGCTCTTCGTGTATTTGTCTGGCTGTGAGGCACCCAATGGCCAGGTAACTGGAGAGTTTGGTGCTGTAATCGGTGCCTACAAGTCCGTTGCGCGTGTTCTTGTACGAGGTCAAGGCACCAGACTTTGCCAGATGAGTCAGGCGTTCCCATGCTGCTGATTCTCCCCCACGAGGTGGATTACTAGCCTGTGTAACTTCAGGCGCAGCCGGGGGGTCGGTAAGTATGTTCACGAGTGGCGTGGTCAGTTTCTTACAGAGATCCTCCAAAGACGAAGCCGAGACGAAAGGATGTGCTTGGTCAGGAATCATGGACCCTGCTGGCAATGCTGGCAACGATGATTGCCCTGGTCGCGACAGTACTTCTCTCGGCTTTTCTCGAAGTGGCTCCTGGGATTTTCGGTATGTCGTGAATACATCAGGCAAGTCTTCAGGTCCTGCGAGGCCAGTGTCGCGGCTATTTTCCCCACGCGTTCCAAGTCAACAAATTGTTCCAAGAAAAGAGACACCGGGTGGCAGCAACTCACTCGTCAACAAAATACTTTTCGTCCTTCCAGATCTTGAAATCAATATCTTGCTTAGAACACAATGAAGCTATTGCTTTTTGTTCTTGCTCCTCCTCCCAGGAGAGTTCCTCCGTCATCCAAACGCTGTTCACGCTGGCGGCTGTGTCCTTCAACTCCTTTACCAGATGACCCAAAACATCCTTGGCACTCCCAACCCTTATCACCAGACCGCTGCCTAGCTCTTCCAGGTTTCTCTTGAGGTTCCAGACCGATTCGGCCAGAAACTTGGCTCGATGCGGTCCACAACGCCAGAACTTACCCACTTGGCTTGTAGCTGGAGGATAAGGACAGGTTTCCTCATCTTTCAGGAAGCCTGAAATTTCGATCTGATGAGCGGGGAATACGTAAACCGGCAAAAGGTGTGTAAACCCATGGTCACTAACAGACGCAAGATGGTGCAGAATGGGATTGTCGGCGACCCTCAGATCACGCCTCAAGAGGTAGACCAACAGTTTGGTACGAGACATTGTCGCGCTGCTTCGCCTCCTCCTGGTATCTGTATTAAGGTTTTCGCCTTCCGGTTTTGGTTCAACAAGGAGAGGAAGAAACGATGACAGGACCTGAGAAGATAAACTGCACTCAAATGGGTGTTATGTATAGCATATACCCCGACTATACGCGCAATGGAACTTTCAGTCTTGGATATGCCAAAAGGTCAAGTGGACGGGAGCCCACTTTCGGATTGTGTGTGCTTGACGATGACGATGGTCTACCGGCAAGGAATCTTGTACATTAAAGAGCGAAGGGGAAGCGTGTGGAGAAATTGTAGGTACATGTAGGGAGCTCGTTTTAGAAAAAGGGGCTTTGGAGAAACAAATTCCCCGACGCTTACATGTACATATGTATGTAGTGCCAGGTGATTGTGGGAGATTGTGGACCTTGCGATCCTAGATGCAGTGGTGCATGTGTCGATACAAGAAGCGCAATCAATGACAGGTCATGAGCTAGTCTCATCAGAGCAAGAGGCGTCAAGAGGCAGGTGCCGGGCATGGGGGGCACAAGTGGGGACTACGGAGTATACATGAGAGCATTTGTCATTTGTGAGCATGGCAAAGTTGCCAAGTGAGCTTTTGAGGCGATCAACGAGACGGATATTGTTCTTCTCGCGGTACGGTCAGGTGCGGTGCGGCGCCAGCAAGAGGAAGGGGCAGAGAGGCCAACTCGTGAGGTAAGAATGATGATGCCTGGTGCTTAATAAGTTAGTAACCAAAGACTTGGTCCAAAGCCTGGTTTTGTTTCTGGTCTAGAACCAATAGTCTTCGCCAACTGTGACTCCGTCACACCATCGAGCCATCGAGCCATCGAGCCATCGAGACCCAGAAACGTCATGAGAAACTGGTGACGTCTTGCAGCGAGACGCCAGACTCGCAGGCCCACCTCTTCCACAGCCGCGGCATTTTCACCAGCCCTCGTCATCATGTGCACAAGTGCCCATACATTCTTTTAATGACCAGCCGTCTCGGCCTGGAGATGGACAGGTTAAACAGGTGCACACTGCAGAGTCGATGGAGAAGTCGATGGAGAAGTCGATGGTCGAAGTCGCTCCACATTGCCCAGATCGGACCAGCTACAGTCAACCCGCCAATTCGGAACAAAGATTGCCAGGATCAGACTGTTATTAGACTGGGGCTGCGACCAATCCGTAGATGGGTCAATAATACATAATTAAGGGTCCTGTAGTCCGTAATCCTGGACATCCCACTTCGCGAATGATGGCTCGAGTGGTGCCACCGGTAGTGTGGCAGGAGCAGCCCAGCCACGCTGCATCGATCTGCTAATTCTCTTAATCGTGCCACGCCCCACTTTTGTTGGTTCTCGTTCGCCTCCAACCACCAAAGGTGGTGCTTATCAATGCAACGGACCGATTAGTGCAACGGACTAATTTGACGATAGAACATCTTCAACCGCGAATTCTGCTATAAATCGCGTTCTAATCATAAAACCTAACATTGAATTACGTGTTAATAAAGCTCTTGCTTATATTAACAATAAGCTAACGCTTAAGGGATTATACGTCAAAAAGGGATTAACCTTAAAAAGGAAGCAAGATACATAGTTAAGGTAGCAGAGAAAAAGGCCTATAAACACGCAAAAAACACGTTTTTTAAAGCCACAAAAGTGGCACGTATAAAGCGTTATAATAATAGCTTAGAACCCTTAGTTATTTGTGACAAAAAGGGCACTTATTATATGCGAAAGGGCTAATAAAAGTGTTCTATCGTTAAATTAGTCCGTTGCACTGATTGGTCCGTTGCATTAATAAGCACTACCTTTAGTGGTTGGAGGCGAACGAGAACCAACAAAAGTGGGGCGTGGCACGGTCATCTTCTTCTCATCTTTTGCTACTGAGCCAGCATCATCAATTCTGACAGGTGTCGGCAGCTGCCGAACAGACGCGTACGGACGCGCCCTCATTTCCATCCCATCAAAGAAGCTGCCCAGGGTGACGGTGACGGTGACGGCTTGTCCTCTTCAAAGCCCGTCTTTGCCCATCACGCCGCCAACATCATCTGTCACTCTTATTAATCGCCTGCTGATGATTACATGCCGCGATCAACATTGTACTGCCTAGTTCTGGTCTACGTTTTCTTTCCTTTCCTTTCCTTTTCTCTCTTTTCATCTTTTTTTTTTAGCAAGTGCTGGCTGCACTGTGATCTCTACCCTACTCTGCTACTAGGAAGCAGTTAAATCAGTTCTTCGTGCCCGTGTCATACAATGAGCGCCATGTCTTTCCGTCAACACCATGTTTCCCCCTTGCCCCGCCCCGCCCCAGGCGACGCTTCCAAGTTCCTAGCTTCCTCCATGCGCGCTCACAACAACAGGAAAACTCTTCACAGAAGAAGCAAGTTCTCGTGTTCCGTGTCGACTTGCTTCATCTCCTCTTCCCCCCCCGCCCCGCCCCCCTTCACTCTGCATCATCTCGCTGCCAGTCCCGATTCCCGAACGGCAACAGGGGTCCATGTGCATCGACGATGACGACTCCCATTATGTCAAAGATGCGAATCGATCCAAGTTTTCATTCCCGCATCACAACGCTTCAAATCCAGCTGAGATAATGCAATGCACAGTTCAGTTCCCTAATGGGTTAGTTCGACTTGACGGCCCAAGCTAGCGGCGTCATCGGTGCTTCGTTCGAGGTACCAAACCATCTCAGCATCATCACGCCGTCATTGGCAGAGTCTGCACGTGAAGATCTATTGTAAGATCAACTCGATTCCTGCAACGATACATGATTTGTGCTCCATTGCTCCCTCACACTGGCTGTATTAGTCAGTTGTGTTGGCCATGACTCCGATCATTGACCTCGACAATTCGAGCTGGTTCTCAGCCCGGACTTTGTCTGCAGAAACACACGTACATGTCTGGCCTGAAGAGGCATCACTTCACTGAGAAGAGGCCGAGGTGAGACATTATCGAGTTGCAATGTAACATGGTGGGATGTACCAACAGCATGGAGCAAATTGGGTTTTTATCACCGCATGAAGGCTGAGAGGCAGCTGTCACCCTCTCGGATAACGACACTTTTTTTTCCCCTTTAAAACCAGGAAGGAGAAGAATAATCAACACTTACTGGAACCGATTCTGGGACGCGATCAATCAACAGTTCGAGCATATCGTCTGCGCAGGGATTGCTGTCACGTCTATTCCCCAGGAAAACTCGACCATGCTAAGTATGAGAAAGACGCAGTGTTTTTATTGAAATATACTGGACCGCCAAGTTAAAGGACAAGAACAGAATTTTACAGTAACGCTGATCGGTGACTTGCCCTCCTGCTAATTTTAGATGAGCAAGGCCGCAAAACCAACAGCCACTGCCCCGACACCTCCCAACGAGGCCTGCATTTGTGAAGCGGCCCCTGTTCTGGAATCCCGATCGCCAGAAGCTGTGCCAGTAGGTCGATAGGGGTTGGTTCTTGAGCCACCGGCTGTATTGTCGTTGCCCTCGACCATCTCACCACCAAACATACCATCAGGCGCCTCGTTTGCTTGCGCAGCCCTGGCTGCTGTCTTGTATCTGTCAAGGGAATCTGTCGAAGTGGGGTTTACAACGCCAACCATTCCCTTCTGACAATGACTGGCGACGGTGCAGTACATTGCCATTGGTTCAGTGCTGTTCACCGTCACTTGGAAGACGTTTTTCTGTGAGACGAAATCGTGATCATGTCAGTCGAGAGATTCCTGGAGAGGTCGCCGAGACGTCACAAAATTTCAGCGCGTGGGAAAGAAGATGACATACGTTAGGCCCGTTGCCCGAGGTCTTCATGACACCAGAGAAAAACCCTCCTTGCTTAGCAGGGGTGCACCCGCTGGAAAAATCGCCCATGGCGACACTGTGCTGCTTGTAGAAATGGTACTCCAAGACATCGCCCTCTTCTGCCGTCACGGAATTGGGAGAGAAGGCCAGGCCATCTCTGCCAACCGCAATTCTGATGGTCTTGGCGCTGGCCTGAGCAGCCAACAGAGACAAGGCGGTGATGGTAAGATCCGTGAAGTGCATTGCGAAAAGTGTAATTGTTCCTATTGAGTTGAGTTGATGATGTTCGGAGGTAGTAGAATGAGCCTATCGAATGAGAAGCTTTCACGATTATCAAATATCTGAATGGACCGGGGCGATGAGTTGTATTAATACTCAACAACAACCAGTAGTCCATTTAGGATAAGCTTACAAGTTGCAACCAGACCACGACGTCCGAGACCAACTAAGAACTCAGATGACTCCTGCCATGGTCATAGTCCCGCTGCTGTGAATCATTCGTCAGGAAGCCGCCGGTGTGCTCTATGCTACTCGCCGGGCCACCCGTCCTATCTCAGGTCATGGCAACACGCACATAATAGATTCATGAGTAGGAGGGATGTTACCGGAAGCACATGAGCCCGAAGCAGGCCCTGGACTTTGGCCGGACGGTACTGCGCAACAGTAGGTCCTGCTAGGTTTCTTCATCAGCGACACAGCTCTAGCCGTCCCGGTGTCGTTGCCAGCACGTCTAGAAGGAGGTGGCGTCTCGTTGCGCCGCCGTTTCACCCGTTTGCGTCTGACAGAACAACCTGGAGGTGAATTGAGCTGAGCCGTGAGGCTGCTGGTACCTGACAATGACGAGACTTTTTGACCCTGTTTCATTGGAGGCCTATGGCATGACACTGCCAGGTTCTCATGGAATACACTGCCTCTAACCCGAATGAGAGAAGACTCGACGAATGCCAAAAAAAAAATAAAAAAAATAAAAAAAAATTAAAAATTCAAGGCTACGTGCAAAAACGAGTCAATCGCAGCCAGGTTTATGGGTCACGTTTCATCGACAACTCGTCCTCGCCGCTAGCCACGTCCCTGCCTCTGCGCTTGGCTGTCCCTTGAAACAATCCTCCGAGAAAAGTGGTGCAGGCGAATCTGATTCATAACTTGAGTCCATGAGGGATCGATGACCGTAAATAGGCAAGAGTCCCCTGAACTGTGTCATGGCCCGTTGTATCATGCCGCTTCCTCCGCTTGTCCCGGGCAGCAGGTCTTATCAGTGATCACCACCACCACGGTAGCTTCCCCAACGGGCTATAAAATCTTGGAGCTTCGGTCCAGCTTCCTCAGCGTTGCGATTCGACCTTCTGCGAGGCCTTCTGGCCTGTGTCTGTTTACAGAATATTCTACCGAACAGGCCGCATCTTTGGCGCTCGGAGATGGATTCCGACACGACAGCAATTGATTGATTTTTTGTTGAGTACATTAGAAAGGCGATGGGTCCGTAATAACGGTGCGTGTGTGTACTCCGTAACGGACACAGGCTCCATACTCCGGTCGGTACTTGAGATTGAATGGTCCGCACTGCACACTGCACTGAGTGAGGTCACAGCTCACACAGCTCACACAGCTCACTCATGTTGCAATGTGTCCAGCAGCTCCACTGGATCCGGCCAGCCAGCCAGTGCTATTACACGATTCTCTAACCGAGGATGCCACGCGGCATGCACCGGCAATAAAATCATCTGGCTGGTGATTTCTGCCATTTGGCCCGCCGGCCGAGCAACCAGACCAGACCCCAGACATCACCAAGGTCGGGACAGGAATTGACCTTTTTTTCCCTCCTCCTCCTTCCCCCTAACCATCCCATTCGGCGGCTTTTCTTGCTGCCATCCTGCTGCGTCAATTGGAACAACGTGGAACAACGTGGAACAACGTGCTTCTCCCAGCACCAGAACCATACAAAGAAACTGCACCATGTCTGCCGTCAACCGTGGCCTGCGGTCAGCATCGAAGCAGCTTCGCGTTCCTCGCCTCCCGACGGCTCCCGCCTCATACGCAGCGGGCCGCTCGGCCTCCGTCGGCGCTCGCGTCTTTGCTGCTGCCTCTGCTTCTGCGACTCCACCCTCGAATTCACCACGAAGCAACTTTTCAACCTCTGCTTCAAGACTGTCTGGTGCGCCCGCCATGGCCTCCCAACCCCGCGAGTACGATCCTGAGATCAAGGACATTGCCGACTATGTCGCCAACAAGCCCATTGATTCGGAGCTTGCCGTGAGTGACCCTTTCGCCATCCATCCATTCACTTTGACTTCCCATCTACATGTACACCAGACCGACCATTCATTATTTTGGCGGGGTAACCCTCTTCCCACGCCAGCCAAAAAAAAAAGTCGACGACTCGACGACTCGACAACCATTTGTGTGCCCGAGAGCAACATCACAAATGATTTCTAACTCTTGCAAATACCTCTCTTAGTACGACACTGCTCGATGGATTCTCCTCGACACCCTCGGCTGTGGTCTCGAGGGTCTGCGATTCAAGGAGTGCGCCAAGCTCCTTGGTCCCATCGTCCCCGGCACCGTCGTCCCCAATGGCACCAAGGTTCCCGGCACGCCCTTCGTTCTTGATCCCGTCAACGGCGCTTTCAACATCGGAGCCATGATCCGATGGCTCGACTTCAACGACTGCTGGCTGGCCGCCGAGTGGGGTCACCCCTCGGACAACTTGGGCGCCATCCTGGCTGTCGCCGACTGGATCAACCGCACCAACAAGGCCGGCGGTAACCTGGCTGGCGGCAGGATCCTCACTATCAAGGACGTCCTCGAGTCCATGATCAAGGCCCACGAGATTCAGGGCTGCCTGGCTCTGCTCAACTCGTACAACAAGGTCGGTCTCGACCACGTCGTCCTCGTCAAGGTCGCCTCCGCCGCCGTCGTCTCCAAGATGCTCGGCCTCAGCGAGAAGCAGATTGCCGACGCCGTCACCCAGGCCTGGGTCGACGGCCAGTCCCTGCGAACCTACCGCCACACTCCCAACACCATGTCCCGAAAGTCGTGGGCTGCCGGTGACGCGTGCCAGCGTGCCGTCAACCTGGCTCTCAAGGTCATGAAGGGCGAGCAAGGCATTCCCACTGTCCTGTCCGCCCCTACTTGGGGTTTCTACGATGTCCTCTTCAAGGGCAACAAGTTTGAGTTCCAGCGTCCCTACGGCAGCTATGTCATGGAGAATGTTCTCTTCAAGGTCTCATACCCTGGTACGGCACCTCTTCACCTCCCCCAACTCTCAGAGTCCCGCTTCCACTTCATTCCGTCACCTCGATTTGCTAACACCCCGGGGGTTTGCAGCCGAATTCCACTCTCAGACTGCCGTCGAGGCCTCCGAGATCATCTACCACAAGCTCAAGAAGATGGGCAAGTCCGCCGCCGACATAAAGTCCGTCACCTGCCGCACCCACGAAGCTTGCATCCGCATCATCGACAAGCAGTTCAAGCCCATGGACAACTTTGCCGACCGCGACCACTGCATCCAATACATGTGCTCAGTCATGCTCGTCTTCGGCCGTCTCGAGGCCACCGACTACACCGACGGCGGCGAGGCCGCCACCTCGGAGCTCGTCGAGTCCCTACGCAAGAAGATCAAATGTGTTGAGGACCCCCAGTACACTAAGGACTACCATGACCCCGCTCTGCGAACCATTTCCAACGCGCTCACCGTTGAGCTTAACGACGGCACTGTCCTCGACGAGGTTGCCGTCGAGGCTCCTCTTGGCCACCGTCTGCGCCGTGATGAGGCCAAGCCCGTCATCTTGGCCAAGTACAAGCGCCACCTTGGCCCTCATTTGTCTGAGAGCCGTGTCCAGGAGTTGGTTGAGCTTAGCCAGGATAGCAGCAAGCTTGACACCATGTCTGTTGACGAGTATGTTGACTTGTACACTGTCAAGGAGAGCAAGTTCTTGTAAACATGTATTTTAGAGGGTGTGGGCGAGTAGAAGTGAACAAGGTGAAGCAGAGCAAATTAGTAACAAAAGATCAGTGGATGCTGGTCAGTCTAGAATATAGACATCGACAGAACACTCGACCACCTACTACAGAGGCGCCCTCACCAACCGTCACGTTTGTCAATCACACGGGCCGTCGTCCCCCGTCCAAATCGTAATTGTAGCTCCCGCCCATCGCACGTGATTCCGGGAATGACATCACTTCCCATTTGCCAGAAGCCGATGAATACTAGCCGCAGCGGTCCATCATAAACCCCTTCCAGCTCAAAGATATCCGTCCGAACAGGTCTCCTGGTCGCATTCGGCATCAAGTGCAGCTTTGGAGAGCAAAGACAAGCGCAGTGTGGATGACTTGGCCTCGAATGTTGAATTTGGCATCAAATGCGAGCGAACAAGTAAGAGACGAAGCGCATAATACGCTCAACAAGTTGTCGATTTGTCTGCTGTGGGACGACGAATTAAGCCTAGTGCGGTGGCTTGGCTTGGCCGCCTGCAAGCCTGCAGCCTGCAGCCTGCCAGCACAGCCTCCAATGCCCTTACACCACGCAAGCTTGAGTGATCGGGGCCTTTTCCGTAACCGTAAAACGATTGCCACTGTTCGTAACTATTCCCTTTTGAACCACTTTCATCCCCCCCCCCTCGCACATAAGATCCGGACGCCCATCGACCTAAGCTTCGCTTCGCACATCGTCGATATCCAGATTCCCTTCAGCTCTGCGGCTTCCTCTCCTTTGGACACGATACAGTGCGACCGACCGACGTACGCTCAAGCCCCCGCCGTTACAATGGTGTCTGCCGACCGTCAACTCATCATGGAGACCAACCGGTCGCTCCGAAATATCAAAACCGTATGTCCGACCGCCATTTCCTGCAAACTTGCCAACAAAGCCACCCATCCTAACTCCTCTCGAACAGGAACTCGAAACCCTCCTAGAAAAGGGCGTCATCGACGAGTCAGTTTTCGACCAAATCCACGCAACGCTCCCGCAGGAATCACCACTATCCGGGCCTCTTCGCACCACAGCCTCTACAACGGCCGCTCGTGACAGCCCTGCTGCCCCTGCGACCAACGACGTCTCGTCCCCTTCCCCACCCACCCAACAGATGCAGAATCTGGGAATCAACCAACCCCAGCCGGCAAGTCACTCTCCTGTGCCGGGCCCGCCGTCATACGATGCCACTCCCGCGCCTCAAGTCCCCAGCCGCT
This sequence comes from Epichloe elymi, assembly GCA_023658475.1. Taxonomy (NCBI): domain Eukaryota; kingdom Fungi; phylum Ascomycota; class Sordariomycetes; order Hypocreales; family Clavicipitaceae; genus Epichloe; species Epichloe elymi. The sequence goes on from CP098274.1 coordinate 2,626,606, forward strand.
CTGGCAAACCCGCTCTTGCTCATGCTAGAGCGCTGTACCGCTACGTCGCATCCGATAGCCGCGACGTCTCTTTCGAAAAGGACGACAAGATCATCGTGCACGAGTACATGAACCAGGACTGGTGGATGGGTCAGAACACCAGAACACAGCAGGAGGGCATCTTCCCCCGAAGCTATGTCCTCGTGGAGCACGAGGAACAAAAGTCTGCCCCGTACGGCGCTGCCCCGTACGGTCAACCCCAGTACGGATATCCTCCTGCTGGGCAGGGTCCGCCACAGCAGCAGAACCCTTACAACTCTAGTGTGCCCCCCATGGCTGTTGCGGAGGGCGGACAGAATGGCCAGCAAGCGGACGGTCAGCAGGGTGACGGGAACAAGGTCAATCAGTATGGGAAAAAGTTCGGAAAGAAGCTGGGCAACGCGGCTATCTTTGGTGCCGGTGCTACCATTGGTGGTAACATTGTGAACAGCATATTTTAATTGATTCCCTGGGTAATCACAGTGCAGAGTATGGAGGACTGTGTTATGTGTGTACGACTTGTTGTATGGCGTTTTTGGGTCCGGTAAATCTGTTTCCGTCATAGTATATCAAGGAATCTCATGTTATAGACCGAGAGTAGTCCGTAGGGCCGACTACCCTTTGACTCGAGAAATTGTCCTCGAGGTTGTCGGTGGGTATTGTCGAATGCTTATGTGAGCTTACCGTGCGAGTAAGCCAAGATGTCACTGTCGAACTCGAGGTTTGTCCCCTACAAGCCCCACTGCTTCTACCAACTTAGCGTCGATCAAATCCCGGCGCCACACTGTGCATCTCAAATTTTCCTTTGAAAAAGATATCCAAGCCGCTCAGGTTAACAACGGTTTGCTTTGCAACCCTGTCCAGCTTCCCTAGCCGAATTGAGAGATCGAATTCTCACCATGCCAAATTCCAAAAAGAGATTGGCTGATGCCGCACCAGAAGCCAAAAAGAAGAAGAGAAAGACAAAATTTCAGCAAGATGATGAAGCACTTGATATGGAACTCGGGGTCAACAAGCTCTTCACTCGCATGGACAATCAATTGCTTGCCGACCACATCGCTCAGAAACTGAGCAGATTCGGGACCGATCTCAGCTCCGTCGAGCTCTCAGACTTGACAGTTTCGGGTACTTTCCTTTTGCTCTACGACTGGAGTGAGTACTGACTCACCTGTGACAGCCAACTCAATACAAGACACTACCTCATGGCAAGAAGACAGAACGCTTGCCAAACTCCCGGAATTTCTTGAGAAATTCTCAGATGGCGAGGAAAGCCTCAAGGAACCACCCAAGAAGAAGGGGTCCCCTCATACGCTCATCGTCGCCGGTGCCGGGATGAGAGCCGCAGACATCGTCAGGTATGGGCGGCCTCCATGCACAACAGTCACACAGGAACAAGTAAAAAAACTAATGTCGTGGAACAGGGCTGTGCGGAAGTTTTCAGGCAAAGATAATGCTGTGGCGAAGCTGGTGCGGATAAGTCATATGAATAGTAAATCTTCCGGACTGCGCGCGGTATGCTAATCGGGGTGCGCAGTTTGCAAAACACATGAAAGTCGAGGAGCAGGTCACGTTCCTCAAGAACAGAAAGTCGGGAATCGGTGTCGGGACTCCTGCTCGTTTGATTGAGCTCATAGAGAACGGTATGTACACAGGCACAACAAGCCTTCTCGGCGATGAGACAGGGCAGCTAATCTTTTGTTGTCGGAAAGGTGCTCTGTCGCTGGGCAACTTGCAGCGCCTGGTCGTTGATGCCTCCCACGTTGATCAGAAGAAGAGGGGAGTCATGGATATGAAGGACACAATGATGCCTCTTGCTCAGTTTTTGACGAGGCCCGAGTTCAAAGAGCGATATGGTGACGAGGAGAAACCACTAGCGTTGTTATTCTACTAGATGGAACTCTGTCATGGGGGACTTGACATGTTTGCCGGAAAAGACTAGCTTATCGTGCTGTCATAATCATGCATGTTTCCTCGCACGCAACAAAGATGCTTGATCCGAGAGCTGTCGTTGGGGAAATGTCGCCTGCCAGGTGCCGCCAAGATGTAACGGGTAAGAGATCAAGAGCGTCGGCGTCTAGAATGGAAGGAGCCAGGCGGTTTTGCTCGACTCTTACCCTGGCGTCCTCGTTCGATACACCGTGGAGCACGAGCTGTACTTGCCCTTTCGCTAAAGGCGTCTCTTCATATCTTTCATGTTTTGCTCCGGCTCGTGCACTTTTCCTCCTTTCTCTTCTTCCTCTACTCTCATTCCTCGTCGCTCGTTGCTACTATTCCACCGCTAGTATACTGCTTCGGCACTCCTCCACTCATTTTTGGATTTCCTTTCATTCGCTCTTCAATTCCAATTTTTTTGGTGACTATCGTTCGTTACGACTAGCTCTTTCGACAGACTTTCACTTTCCATCACGTACACATTCGTCAATATGCGGATTGCTTTCCTTGGGTCTCTACTATTCTCAGTGACGGCTCGCTGTCAACGCGACGCGGCTGGCACGCCCACTGGTAGGGAAACGTTCCCCTCAAAGACAGAAACTAGCACTGACCTTTTCAAAGGCTGCATTGAAGACTGCAACAGGTCTCTCGCTGAGCATGGGGTTCTGACAAGTGGCATGGAGAGCGTATGTGCTACACCACGGCTCCAAAGGGTAGGAAGGTCCAGCAGACGAGCAAAACATTCTGGATAGGATGCTAACGCGTTTCCAGGCCCATTTTCAGTGTCTCGTCAACTTATGCAGCGCCGAATCATACGGCAGGGCTGTCGTGTACTCGATCTCCATCTGTTCTGCCACTGGCGCCAACATTATTCCTTTACATCCGATAGAGGTTCGTCAACCTCGGAGTCATAAACGTGGCCAATTGGAGGAAGAGGCCAGCGATTCATTTACTGCCAGAGGTCAGGACTTTGACCTGGCTCGTAACCTTGCAATGGCCTTGACGTGCAATACTGGAGAAGATGGTCTTGTGACTGTGTCTCTTGGTGCTTTCGAGCCTAGTGCCACCACATCGATCTTGAAGAACGAAGACAAGACAAGGCATTCACCTTCAACTCGTAAGTGGAGAGTCGTTTTCGATTTCTGTCATTCGTGTATATCGCATCAGCTCACAACATTTCTGCAGCCATCCCGTCTCATGAGCCTGCAACCCAATCCCTGAACGGAGCCATGCTCATGGGAGGATCTCAAGACGGAAGCATGTCTACGTCGACAGATTGCGAGTCAAGTGCAGGTTCCCAAGAAACCGCATGCAGTACAACAACGCAACCAACCACTTTTTCCACCCTGAAGCAAACTACTACCCCTTGCCGCTCCGACGAGACACGGTTTAGTTATATGCCAACGTCCACCATTCCCTCCTCCGTTGATGGCGGCGCATCGATCACGCGACAGGCTAGCTCATCAGAAATGACTTGGATCTCCGAAAATTGCACGCATACGGAAGGTCCGAGATCGGGACAGACCTCTTCATGCCAAGGATCGAGCTCGATGACTTCGGGGTATTCGGCTTCTACCTCATACGCGGACGCAATGTCAACTCGTACATCAAGACAGTCTGTTTCTCAGACTAGTGAATGCTCCAAGAGTACAGTTGAATCTGGTAGATCCTCAACCCCGACGAGCTCCATGCAAGAGTCTTCTTCCTCTTCATCAATCAGTCAGACGAAGAGCACGAGCGAAGCTTTTCGCCCAGTCGCAACGTCAGATTCGGCATGCTCTTCTACATCTAGACATTCAACCGTTTCGTCTGTCCAAGCTACCACATCCACATCGAGTTCAAGTTGGCTTAGTTCTTCATCAGCACCATGCACCGACAGATCGAGCAGCTCCAGCTCGTCTCTTACTACCACCAGCACTGAATCCTGCTCATCGCTCAACAGAGAAAGTGCTTCCTCGGCTCGGTTTTACTCAGGGTCCTCATCTTTTAGCCAGACGTCTTCTAGCTACACAACCTCCATTACGCTATCCATAACATCGAGCTTCACTTACGCAACAAGGCCGACCTCGTCAAGTGACACGAATGCTAGCCCTGCTGCGTACACGTTTGCAACCTCTTCTTTGCCGCCTTCATACGTTCCACCACTTGAAGAATATGGTTATGGGAATCCACCCCCAGCTTATGACTTTTCAGGATGGAGAGGTGACGTGTATTCCGTCTCATCATCGCCTACTGGATCATCCACCGTGACATCTTCAAGCCATGGTACCCCGTCTAGCACCGGACAAAGCCAGACGACTGACGGTCCGGCATCGTATGGCACGACTGGCTCTGCAACACCCACTCAAATGACTGGTGTGACGTCTTTTCAGGACGTTTCAGATACACTTGAAGCATCCGCAGTAAGTGTTTTACCCAATAGTTTTAATTTTGATTCAAGGACTAATTTTTTTCGTAGGAACATCTAGAAGCAGTCAAGGTGACGCTTATATCCTCCGTTGAAGGCGAGTTCCGGACAACCGTTGTGACAATTCAGCAGGCCGAGGCAGCCTCAACCGAGGCCCCATCACAATTGGCACTGAATGATCCCCCGGAGGATGAAATCAACGACACTGGTTCTTCGCTCACAGCCCCTGTTGTTGGTGTTGCCAATGCAAGTGCAGAGTCTCGTGATGGCTTGTCGTTTCGTACCGAAACGCCAATGCCGGCGATGTTGGTCGCAAAAGGAGTAAATCTTCGTCCAAGTGGTCCTGGCATGATCCGCACTGGCTTTGTGGTTTTCCTTGTGTACTGGGCGATGTAAGTTTTAAAGGAGACGGGGGCTGTTGACGACGGCAGTATGGGCCGAGTAACCAGTAGGGTTATGGGTTGTTTTTATATGTTTGCGTTTTGAATGTATTTTATTAAAAGAGGCATTAGGCCGCAGTACTGTACCATTGACAGGATGCAATAATCTATTACAAGTTTGGCCAAGATGTCTTCGACTGCTTTGTTTGTGACTGTGATGGGATGGGTCTAAGTGGGAACTCGACGGGCAGTTAAGTTCTGTTAAGCATATGATATGCTCATTTATCGCAGCTACTGTTAGGGGTGCGCACTCCGTTTTTGGCCTTTGGCCTAGCTGCTTAACAAGTTCAATGTCTGATCATGATTCATGACAATTGATGGCCCCGGCACTGATTGTTAGTCAGCTAGGTGTGGTAGAAATTTTCAAAAAATGGCAAACGGGCTGACCCAGGTTGACTCGGTTCTCGATCTTTTACGGTGCAGCAAATGCATCCATGTCCAAAAACGTTAATCAAACAGGTGCTCTGAGAAGCGCCGTCTCGCTTCGGATGGATCCCAATCAACAATACGCCTCTCCTTGGACTCAAATCATGTTCCTCTCAACGAAAGGCTCCATGGCCGCTTTCTCTTCATGGCTCAGCAAGTCAAGTCTGGTCTTCTAGATGATGCTTGGTCACGCTGCTCTCTCGATGACCAAAGAATCTTTCGTCCAGAAACTTCCAGTACATTGCGTCAAATGCCCAGCTTTTTCCTTGCCCCGTAGCTCAAGAAGAACCGGCCCGTTTCCCAGCTCTCCCGCATATACCGAGACAGTGGTGCTGGAAGACGAGCTGCGCCATGTGCATGTCTGCCAGCTCGGCGTACCATTCGTCTGCGGTCTCGTAGGTCCGGCCGGCCCTCTGGCGGGAGGATCTCGCGGGGGAAGCTGGGCCGCGAGAGCTGCTGCAGGATATGAGCGGCGGCTCTGCCCCAGATGGCTTCCAGCACGGGATGCCCGATGTCCGGGTCTCGGCCGAGGAAGTGGTATTTCGGGATGGGTATGTCGGTCTCCCTGGCGAGGAACATGGCGAGGAACATGGCGGTGGCGACCTCCTGGGCGGTCTGCTCTCGCGGGAACGGGACGAGGCCGGGGCAGGGCAGCCGCACCATGACATCTGGGGAGACGCATTCCTTGTCCAATCTTGAACCGCCAACGACACGTGACACCCGAATCGGTGCGCCCCCTGGCCGTTGTGAGCTTTTCCTCCTCATTGCCATCTTACTGGGCCTCTACCAAATGTTTTCCTTGAAACACTTTGTGCGTCTACGACATTGGATTGCTGCGTTGCTATCTCGATTATGGCGACGCTTACTTCCCCTAACCGATGCTCCTGACACGGCCCAGGAGCCCGTCACGAGCATAGTAGCTGGCGACGCGACCCCAAATGACGAATATCTTGCGCTAACCGACGACGAAGTAGCAAAGGCCAGTAATGATTTTGTCAAATCGCTACTTCCAGGAAAAATCGAGGCATTGGCATCACGCCACAACGGGGAGAGAAGCTGTCGTGTCACGGGACAGGCCAGAGGTAGCTACAATGCCTGCTTCTTCGTCAAGTTTGATAACGACGAGGAGTGGGTTGTCAGGATTCCTATTGAACCTGCGCTCTATAACCCATGGCAAACACTACTCAGCGAAGTAGCGACCATTGAGTGAGTTCTCGTCCTATGTTGACAGGCGGCCAGCTAACTCGCCCTGTGGTCTCGTTCGTATCAAAACAAGTATACCAGTGGCCAAGATCCACGCATACGGGAACGGGGAAAAGCTGACGGCGAGTCCCACGGCGACGCAAATGTTCATCATCTTGGATTACATCCCAGGGACTTCTCTTGCCAAAGAAAAGCTGCTCCACGCTCACAGCACGATCAAGACCAATTTCTTCCGCCAACTGCTCGGCTATCTAGCAGAGCTTTGGTCTCTAGAGCTGCCTGCCATTGGTTCGCTGATGCCAAGCGGGGACGCGTCACAGCCGATGGTTGGCCATCTCCTTACTCAATCTGCAAACGATGCTCGCCGAGATTTGCCAAGCTTTGTATCCGCCAAGGCATTTGTGGAGTCCCAATTCGACCTCATTTCCAGCCATCTACTTGCACCGCAACATGATCACCCGGAGGACGAGGTCCGATACGATATGTTTTGTATTAGCAGCATGAAACAGTCCTTCAGCAGCGTCATAAACCCCGAATTCGACAATGGTCCATTTGTTCTCAGCCATCCGGACCTACGGCCAAGCAACATCATCGTCAACAATGAGATGGAGATTGTCGGCCTCATTGATTGGCAATTTACGAGCGCAGTCCCACGCCAGCTTTGCACCCCGCCGTCGTGGGTCACGGGCCATATATGGACCCAATATGCCAAGTTATTCCTCTTCCAATTTTCGATAGCCCTGGCTCTAGATAACCAGCTCCCCAAACAGCTCCACCAAGAGTGGCGCGACCTATCGAGTACCCCTTTTCACGTCGCTCATATTATTCGTCGCCCCGCCGACCTTAATCGTGTCTTTAAGAATTATTTTGCCAAGGGACAAGACGTGAAAGAGCTCGACAAGGCCGAAGCCGAGCTCTTCCAAGACCCAAAACTTGCTTCAGAGGCTCAGCGAATAGCAGAACGGAACATGCAGTACACAGAGTATTTGAAAAGCCAGGGAAGATACATGAAAACGTCGTAAACGCGGCAGCTGTGCTCAATTACATCGATGAGCATAACCATAGGAATTGTTATCAACGCTATGCGGCGCAGCTGATTACTCTTTGCCTAGCCGTTTCTCTTCTTTCCTTAACTCATAGAGCTCAAGTACCAACCGAGCTATGTTCTGTTCCATCTCCTCCCTCCTCCGGTAGGCAGCTTCTGTGACTTCAGCGTTCTGTTTTTCAAGTGTGCCAACGTCGCGAGAGTTCGCCCTTCTTTCCTTAGAACTTCGAGCAGAGCCGGATAGTTGTTCTAGTGTCTTGGCTGTCGGCATGTTCTCGACGAAGTTTACTAATTCTCGCTCCTTGTCCGCAATCTCGTCTATAGCGTTCATAATCTGGCTCTCCACATATTTTCGTCTTTCGTCGGACCCGGTAGACATGTCCAGGCTTTTCTGTGTATTATGTGTTTTTCAATGGGCATGGTAGGATATCACTCTGGATAAAAACTTCGGTGGTGAGGATGCTGAGTTGCACGCCCCTTCCCCGCATTTAGGCGCCGGACTTTTGGAATCTCCCAACGCCAAGGGCGCGTCGCCGCGGGCCTACAACACATGTTCGGGTGACGACGGAGCTTAATTCTGTAGAGTGCAGGAAGCAACATGCATTTGCACGGAACACAAGACCTTTTCTTCTCTGTTCATCAATATCAATACGTTGAAACTCCGGGATCATATCCATAGTTACCGGCTATACCCGACCGGACGGACGCTTTACCATTAATATGTAAACAATGGGCATACAACACATTAACTAACATATGTATTTCTCTCGTTCCCAGTGTACAAGTTCCGCGGGCGGAAGCGGAGCAATCACCTAGGTACCCCCCACCCACAGCACAATCTTGGCCCCCACCAACCAATCGTCCACAACTCCCGATTCGCCTACGAGCCAGCGCCCCGCCAAAAAAAAAAAACTCAAAATTTCCAGCTACACGAAATCCAGGGGTCTCTTGTGAGCAGGCAAAGAACAGAAAAGGAACGCCCGAACAAACACCCCCAGCCTCGCCAACTCCATCCCACCTCTGAATAATCATAATAACAAAAAAAAAAACCCCACATCCCCAGCCATGAAGAGCAAACGCGCGCGCGAAGCCGCCACCGAGCCCGACCCCGAAGACGTCCCCACAGAGAAGAAGCAGAAGCGCAAGCGCGACGACGACGAAGCCGGCGCCCAAGTGAAGCGGAAGAAGGCCAAGAAGGACAAGAACAAGAACAAGGGCCAACAAGAGACGAGGAAGGAGAAGAAGGACAAGCGCAAGGATCTGCAAGACTTGCCTGACGAAGACGTCGAGAATGACGCTGCCGGCGGCGGCGGCGGCGGCGACGCGCCTGCCCCCAGGGGGCCCAACAAGAGCGACAAGGCAAAGAGCGCGAGAACAAGCGACGACAAAGCGAAGACGGCAGACGCAGACGCAGACGGGGACGGGGACGGTGCCGGAACCGAAAAGGAGAGGACGAAGAAGAAGGCCGCCGCGCCCGCGCCCAAAACAGAAGACACCACCGCCAAAGGCACAGGTGACGAGAGGGGCAAAAAACAAAGACACATCGTCTTCGTAGGCAACCTCCCGTTCAGCGCGACCGCCGAGACCATAAGGGCGCATTTCTCGTCGCTGGGCCCCATCTCCGTGCGGTGCCTGAGGAACAAGGGCGACGCGAATCCGTGCAGGGGCATCGCCTTCGTCGAGTTCCCCTGCGTGCGGACCATGAGCACGTGCCTGGATAAGTTTCACCACACTGTTTTCGAGGATGGCGTTTCGGCGGGGAGGAAGATTAACGTGGAGTTGACGTAGGTTTTTTTTTTCTTCTTTTTCACAACATGTTATCGTCGACGGGGGAAAAGCTAATCAATACTTTTTTTTTCACAGCGCTGGCGGCGGAGGCGGCACCAAGTTCCGGAAAGACAGGATTCGAGAAAAGAATAAGAAGTTGGATGAGAACAGATCCAAGCGCATTGAGAAGGAAAAGGCTGCAAAGGTGGAAGGCGGCGGCGGTGGTGCCAAGGAAGACCGGGATGGTGATGGCCCGGGGGGCGGGATTCACCCGAGTCGGTTGGCGATGAATCCGAGCTTGGCGAAGTAATGAGTAAAAGTAGGTGGTGGGCTGTTGGTCCATGTTGGGATCATCAAGAAGATTCTGGTGATGCATTTACTTGGGCGGTCTAGACTTGGTTTGGTCGTCAATGGGACAGAATAGCAGGGAGGGATTACAGACCTGCCAGCATGGTTGGATATCTGTAGTGTCTCGTTGATGCACACACCCAGGGCTCTCAGGATATCTCTGAAGCAAAAGAGACAGACACGTCGGGGCTTTGAAAAAAAAAACAATGTCCTCGAGACAGCAGCATCGCAGAGGAACATGATATGCATCTTTCAGGGTGAGAGATGCCTACGCCTCGATCGACGTACCTCGAATAAACAACACTGGGGGGTTGCTCCACTGACAAGAAGCTGCACAGGCGGGCATCAGCAAGACCCAAGGGTCTAAGCAGACGTCATGTATGCTTTCTACAGACCAAAAGTATGAACATGCCATGTCCGTCCTCGAGACTAGAGAGTGAAGCGAGCAAAGACGGGGGGCACTGCCGAAGACGGGAAACTGGTAAACATTAAAAATAAAAGATCTGACTCATTTGCAACAACGTGACATCAAGACGAGACGAGACAAGACAAGATAAAGAAAAAAGAAGAACAAAACACGGGGCGTCGAACCCCCTTAAGACGTTTTTATCATCCATTCCCGCATTTGCTCCCCCTCCTCTTCGACGAGAATAAAAAAAAAATAGAGTAAAAACAACATGTCTCGTCTTGTCTTTCGTTTCGCTAAATCGGTATATTTGCGCTGAAGATTGAGGAGAACCCCAATTCATAAAAACAAAACTTGCGGGTTGAACGCCTCCTCCAAAGGATATTATGTTCTTGTGTGAAAAAGGTTCGTTGCAAGTATTCGAGACTCGATTTAGTATGGAGCTCCGATTAGAGTTCATTGCTGTCACAACTTGTCGCGATATGTGTTGTCTCGTCCTTTCGTCGCTTCGCATCGCCGGGGAAAAGAAATGGGGTTTAAATTTGATTCTCTTTCATCGTCGATAGGAACATCTCTTTCGCTGGTCTTCTGCCTCTACCACCTCTTCTTCTCTTGTTCGTGTATTTTTTTGTCTTCTCTATTACAGGATTGAACACTTGGACTTCTTGTGCTTGGACGGTTGTGGGCGGGGGTTCAACACAGCACTGCGTGGTGCAAGGCACATTTGCGGTTAGATGAAATTTTAACACATCAACGGCAGGGGATGTTGTCTCCCGTCCAGAGAGACCCGGGGTTGATTGTACTCACCGGATAGCCTCGTCGAATACGCTCTTCAGGTTACGCTGAGTGAGGGCAGAGCACTCCAGGTACTTGTAAGCCTTGATTTCTCGTGCGCAAGCCAATGCTTGCTCGTATGATACCGGCTCCATTCGCTTTTGTCGCAACGAGTCCAATGTGGCGGCGTCCTCTCGCAAATCGAGCTTGGTGCCGACCAAGATGATGGGAATGTTGGGTGCATGATGATCGATCTCGGGGTACCACTGTTCATTGGAAAGACAAGGGGTGTCAGAGCAAGTTGGACTTGAATGGGCTCGGAAAGTTTTGATTTCGTACCTTGGCCTTGACGTTGTCAAATGACGGAGGGGAGACGATGGAAAAGCAGATGAGAAAGACATCTGTTTGAGGATATGACAAGGGTCTCAATCGATCGTAATCTTCCTGGCCAGCCGTATCCCACAATCCAAGGCTGATGGGCTTTCCATCGACCATGACACTCGCCGAGTAGTTATCGAAGCTGAATCGAACCATGGATGACTGCGTCAGCACATGACATGATGCTGCAGGTGTCCCGCATTGGTCAGGGGTGGTGGCATCATGGGGGCGAAAACTTACACTGTCGGGATGTACTCGCCGGGGAAGGCGTTGGTTGTGTATGAAATGAGAAGACATGTCTGTTGGTTCGGTGTCAGCACTGATGATTGTTTTTTTCGTGCACCGCATCAGGGGCCGGATGAGGGAGGAATCGACGCTGCTGTCGAACGTCGCCATGGTACGAACCTTGCCAACGGCACCGTCGCCGGTCACGACACACTATTTCAATTGAAAAGAGGCGGTCAGCGCGAAAGGCAGAAGATGGGTCATGAAGCACATATCATCAGCGGGAGCAAACCTTTAGAGACTGAACACCGGGTTGAGCCATTGTGTAGCGACACTGGAGAATATGCAAAGGTACGCGGCTTTGTCGTGAGCTGAGCAGATGCGGCGGAGGGCGACTTGGGAGGCGACAGGCGACAAGGCGACAGGCGACAAGGCGTGAGGCGTGAGGCGTGAGGCGTGAGGCGTGAGGAGTGAGGCGTGAGGAGAGGAGGAGGAGGAGGAGGGTGGTTGGTGGTTGGTGGTTGGTGGTTGGTGGAGGGAAGGTCGAGCCGTTTCGTGGGTTGGTGGTGTAGAATCGGCTGGGCCAGCTGGGGAGGAGGGGGGTGGTCGATGGAGCGATGAGCGATGAGGGAGCGGCACGGGAGCGGCTACCACGAGCAGGGCAATTAATTGATCGACGAAAGTGCCCGGGTCAATATCTGGAGTTCATGGTCGGTGCTTTTAGACACGGGTTGCCGAAGGCGATCAAAAGAAACGATTACGGAGTACATATGTGGGAGGCTGGGCTGGGCTGGGCTGGGCTGGGCAGAGAGAGCAGCTGCAAAGGTGAGGCCAGGTGAGGCCAGGTGAGGCCAGGTGAGGTGAGGCCAGACGCGAGTTTCAAGTACTGCCACTGCGTCCAAGTGTTGAGTCTTGGAAACGGCTTGACACCCGCGGATCGAAGCTGAGTCGCCAAGGAGGCGCACGCGTTAATCAAGCAGAGACTCGAGCACACTACTTGCGTACGGAGGAGCCTGTACGGATCATGTACCTCATCAATCAATATGGTGGTGGTGGTGGTGGTGGTGGTGGTCAGTCCTGCTGCATACACCACACGTCAATACTAGCTCTGCCATCATTTCGACACACCATCTTTTTCTCATGTTTGACACCGGAATGGACCCTTTTCCTGGCTTCGTGCCATGTCACGGTTTCAGAGTTGAAAAGAAGGTCTTCAGCCCTCCCCGAAGTGACGGGGGAAAAAAAAAAAGTGACCAAAGCAGCAAAGCGTCGCCAGCTAGCTTCTTGCCTTTCCTCACAACTGGCTGAAACAAGTGCAGGAGCTTTATGCAACGTCATCGCGAAACAACCGATGATGATGAGTCCCGATCTGGCGAAAGCAGGAGTGCAAGTGCAAGTGCAAGTAAGTGCCAAGTGCAAGTGCCAAGTGCAAGTGCCAAGTGCAAGTGCCAAGTGCAAGTGCAAAGTGCAAGCATCAGGGGCCCGACCCGAAGAGTGAAACCGAGTGCATCAAATGCCAGCCGGGATGTGATCGGGGAAAGCCGACCATGCGCTCGTCCAATCGGCGCAAGGCATGCATGCACTGGCTTGGCAGGCCTCCCTCAAAGTGTAAATCATTTAATATTCGTTCAAGGAAAAGAAATTTCGACCCAATTGTGTTCGCCGAGTATGTTGTACAGTACGTTGTACAACAAGCTTGCATGGGCCAAGTCCGCATGATTCGCAGCGCAAGTGCTCACAGGCCATGTTGGTGTAATAGAACGTTTCATGTTCTTCTTAGTCAGGTGAGAGGAGAGTCAGAACAAATGAACCCGGAAGCCGTGTTTCTGGGAAATGGGACCCGACTAACTACTAGTCCCGGGAGAAGAAAGTTGCCAATGGGGAAAAGGGACGTGCATGTTATTGCGTGAATTGAGATATTGCTATGACTGAGAAATCTATTTCTGCCACTGCTCATGTGGCTTTACACCATTGTTACGCAGGAAACAGGAGGGAAATAACAAATCAAAGAGGAAAACAAGCCGAGTAGGATGATACACTCGCACAATTGAGGGACTTGGCTCTCGAGCAGCAACCCCCGAGGGGATCCATGACCCCCTCAGCGAAAGAGAGAAAAAAAAAATAACCCAAAAAAAAGTTCACAGTAGAGTAGGCATGATCAAATCAGGACACACATCTTTTGCGGTTGAACATGGCCCCTCAAGTGATGAGTTCTTCATCTTTTAGCATATCCCACGTAGCCGGTCTTGATATGTCGAACTGACCCAGGCCATCGAATCGGTGGCTTGATTTTTTATGGTCGACATACCACATGGCTTTGTCTCGAATAACATCCCAGTCATCAACTCGGGAGCCAAGGGCATATGGATCGAGCGAAGCCAGATGAATTGCCTCGCGCACCCATGCAACGCAATTCCATCCCTCTTTGCCAGAACGCAATGGCACTTGTCGTAGGATGCGCTCGAGTCGTTGAAGATCCGACACCTTTGCGACAACGACACGTGCCAGCAGCATTGATGCACGATCACACTCAGCAGAGTATTGCCATTCTGATCTGGCAGTTTCTGGTTCGCCGTCTATGACGAGCTTCTTCTTGACATGATACATGATGTGGTGATAGCCAGACTTGGGATCTCGTTTGGGGCCAGACAGCAGAGCCCAGTGATATCTTGAAACAGACAGGGCCGGCAAAGCAAGGAAGGTCAGTTGAATCAGGATAAAGCAGCATGCTAGGAATTGATTCTTGTATTTTGGGGGTCACTCACGAATCTTCTTTTCCTGGCATCTTTGGCGACCCTCCACGAACATAAAGTCCGATGTAAAGTCGAGTCTTGTTGCAAGACATGATGGCCGGAGAAAAATGCGTCGTGCCACACCAGAGGTTGACGAATGACATAGCTTCCCCGTGTGCCTGCTTGCCTTTTGTTCCCTCCTCTTCGTTTGCTTGTTGAGAGTTGAAATGCGAGGGAATTTTTCTGGAGCTAGCAGTCAAGTTATAAGAGGATGGCGCTAGCACGCACGTACGATGTTGGCAGGAAAAAGACGGTTTCAATTTTCGCCCAAAAGAACTGTCATCGAGAATATCGAAGAGAGAGAGGGGAAGTATGGTATTAAAAATAAGAAGGAAGAACACAGTGAAACGAGGTGCCGTCGATGATCTTCAGTGACACAGAGAGAAGCCATGAGAGACAGAAGAGAGCGAGGGAAAAGGCGCCTCTTGTGTACTCCGCAAAGCAGCCAGCCACGCAAGGCTGGCGATGGAGACGTATTCGCAAAACAGGACCATGCCAACCCTGCAAGCCGGTGAGTTGATAGGTCACACGAGGGCTGTAGACTCGTAGGCTTGTAGCCGACACCGACGCAATCTTCCGCCGCTTGATATGATGGCGTACAGGGCTGGACGGGACAGGACGGGACGGGACGGGACGGGACAGGGCATGGCGGGGCATGGCGTGGCATGGCATGGCATGGCATGGCATGACATGAACGTGAACGTGAACATGAACATGAACATGAACATGAATGTGTGTGAGCTTGCACCTGAATGTGAGCCCGAACATGAATCAGGACATGACATTGGCGTGGTCAGGATGTCAAGATGCGAAGAGGAGGTATTCGGGAGTGCCCAGCCACTAGGAGGCAGGCACGGCTAATGTCAGAGGAAACTTACTTGCAGAGAGGGGACTGGACAACAAGACTGACTGACTGATACATGTAGAATCAATCAATTAGGAAGGAGCACTGGTCCTGGTCCCTTGCCCTCACCTTCCACAGGAGACAGCACTCCGTAGATTAGCCAGACCAGACCGCAAATGATTGTGTCAAGACTCGAGAGCATCAGACGCTCCCAAAGCGCCGCTTGAGTCTTTTTGACCAGTTGACTTGTGCAGTTTCGGCAACAGGCCCAAAGCTGGCCCCCAGCAGGTCAAACTGACCAAGACGAGCCGGAAAGGGCGTGGCTGGCTGGCTGGCTGGCTGGCTGGCTGGCTGGCTGGCTGGCTGCAAGTGTGCGTAAGAACATCAAAGGCACCAGACATCAACCTTGATATGGTTCAAATGCCGCACATCGCATAGGACCATCGCCAACCCATTGCGGCTTTTCAGGATACCCAGCTCAGGTCAGTATTCACCGACAAGCAGTCCATATACTGCTACAGATGGCATGTACAGCATGTAATCCGTATGAAGTACAGGAAAGAATAATAACAAAGTAGATCCATCCTTCGTCACCCTCATCTTCATCCAGACGCGTCTCCCGTCCTTCCCGTCGTCCATGTTTGCTGTTTGACGTCGCCCGCAAACAGCCTGGTTGTTATGACTTGGGAATGCCTGTTTAATACTTGATGATCAGGTACCAGTGTACCACACACCATGAAGCGTGAGATTCAGGAACCCGAACCGCCTTTCTTGCAGTTTGTACGGAGTATAGCGCGTGAATATAGAAAACACATTACGGAGCATACTTCGTATTTTCTCTATCCAATCCTTCTGTTGTACGGCGTATGAAGGGGGATAATAAGAGCAACTTATCTGTGGTGTGGCCACGCCCAATCTTTTGCAAGACCTTCGTAGGTCCAGTTTTAGCTCAGTCGGGGGGGGCTAACAATCAATTACCGGCGAGATGTCCGATATGACATGAGCAAATGCCGAATCCTGGCGTCCACCCCGTCTTGGGGGTATTCAGGGGAGATGCGCATCTGCCAGGGCCTTGCTGGGGGAAAGGACATTGTTGATCAATCAGAAAAAAAAACACTCGTACTACGGAGTGGAGCGGTCAACCCTGCATAAAGCAGCGTTGTGAATCCCGTCTGGTTCTGTCCGTTGCGACTGTTTTGGTGAGGCGGACGAAATTAAAACGAGGCAGCTGGTCTGAGTCTGTGACGGGACTGGCATATTAGTTCGAGACAAGCTTCCTTAACTTACTAATAACTTACTAAATGAATCGGCACCCAGCCCGATCAGAGCCCGTCGTTATCAGGGATTGGCAGGTGGCAGGTGGGGCAGGTGGCAGGTGGCAGGTGGCAGGTGGCAGGTGGCAGCTCTTCAACAGCCACCAAACCACGACGCGTCCAGTCCCACTCAACTCAGACAACCTTATGTCCCATCTCAGCAGATTCATCAACCAACGTCCTGATACCCGGCGAGCTCGCTACGACTCGTCCCGATTGCACCCCAGACTGTAACTCGGCTCTGTCGCAGCCCCAAAAACCCAGTGATCTACGTGACTTGCTCACTTGGACTGGGGGCTGTAGGCTGTTGCCTCGATTCCAAACCGTCTTTTCGGTACGCGAGATCGTGCCTATTCCGCTCGATGAATGAAGGCCTAGAAGATTGTGACGTGTGAAAAACGAGACGAATTTACTCGAGCAAACAGCTCATTAAACTCGTCACCAGAATATCCAACAAACTTGCGCGCCTCGGTTCCGCATCTGCGCCGCAGCTGTTACTCTCTGTGCCCTTGGGCCCCCCCGAGGCATGGCCGCCGCGGCCTGTCAGCCGCATCAGCATCCCTACTCTCCAGCAGAATGGATTCGTCGCCCGATGAAAATTCTTCGCGCAACAAGACCCCGTCTCGAACGGCGGCGGCGGCGGCGGCGGCGGCGGCTCGAACACCAGTCAACCGCCGTGCTGCGAGTGCCGAGCCACCCTCATCTCATCGTTCGGCCCTTCGCACACCCCTCGGTCGTACTTGGACTCGGGATCTCCTCAGCTCGGTCCGTCGCGGGGTATCAGCCTCTGGTGGCCGCCGTAACAATGCGCCTACACCTCATGCCGCGGCTGCGCGTAGGGCGCTGGACCAGCGCCGCACTGCTTTACTCACGCCCGGGAAGGGTCGCCGGCAAAGTCTTAGGGAGCAACGAGAAACGCCCATGGGGCTGTTGCAGGATTTGGGTCGAGTGTTGGCGACGAACACAAGACCGATTGCCTCCTCTTCACCGAGAGATAAGCCTTCAAGCATAGCGCCTGTTCCTGAAGAGGATGAAGGCGAGGGCTACGACGACGAAGACTTGCCCATACAACCTAGGCTGTCTTTACCTTTGAACGATGATGAAGAAGACTCTGAGTTGGTCCCACCTCGATCTGCAGGCTTGGAAGATGATACGGGGACTATACCTAATATTGAGCTACCTATGCGAGCTCTTAGTGAGCAGCCGGGGAGATATTCTGGTATTAGTTTTGGAAGCAGGCGCGACAGCGACGTCTTTGACCGTAACGATGATACATCAGAGGACATGGGCAGGCAATCCGACTTCTTTCCCGGGCTCTTGGAGGATCTACAAGCCAGGGCGAATGCAGCAGCAGCAGATCCCACACTGAATCGGTATGATACGCCCCAACGTAAATATTTCTTGCTTGAGGAATGAAGAGCTGAAAAGTCGGCAGCATTGATGTCGACGATGGAACGGTCACCACGGGCCAACGAGAAAGCGATTTCGGCCTGGAGATTCCTCCCGATGTAGCGGATCAGACAACATTCATGATGTCGGAACCACCGGCGGACGGCGGTGGTACGTCTCCCCTGCAGGAAAGGTCGATCGCAGAAGCAGGCGCTTACAATGCCGCCAGCACGTCTGGTGTCGGGGATGTGACGCTTGACATGGGGGGCAATGACGTAGACGTGTACGATGACCCAGGTCCCGACCTTGATCCTGTCCAGAATGAGGATGAGGTCGACAGATACGCAGAGGACGAAGTGGACGTGGCGGAAGAAGAGGAGGGCGCTCAAGAGGCTGGGATGGAGGACCAGAGCGAATTAGCCCAACCTTCATCCGCAGCCAAGCCAAGGCAACAAACGAAGCCAAAGAAGCGCCAACGACGAATATCCAAATATGGGATTGAATACCCACCCTTGCCGCCTACCTTTGTGAAGAGAGTTGCGCAAACCGCTCTTCACTCATCCGGTCTAAGCAACCCACGTGTCTCTGCAGATACCTTGACTGCCTTGACGCAGGCTTCGGAATGGTTTTTCGAGCAAGTGGCCGATGACTTGGGAGCGTATGCAAATCATGCAAACCGCAACACGATTGAGGAGAGTGATGTGGCGACATTGATGAGACGGTACGTTCGGTGCAGTAATTTCTTTTTTTTTTATAGCGAGGCCACCGTGACAAGTTTGATCCCCCTTCTTCGCTCCTCTTCTCTCCCTGTAAAGACAACTTTGTTCCACCACAAGCAGTCCTTGTATATTCTATCTAATTCTACTGTACAGACAGCGTCAGATCACGTCCGATGCTACCATGTTCTCACTCGCCCAGCGACATTTACCGCGAGAACTGCTCCAAGAGCTGAGAATGCCCGTCCCCGTGGGCGGCAAAATACCCCGCAAACGGATAATACGCCCTGATGATGACGAAACTGAAGATAGCTCCGAGGTCACGTGGACTCAGAGCTCGTGAATTCGATGCGTTTTTTGTTTATACATAGTACATGAAGATGGGGGAGAGAGACCCCATTGAGATGATGATTACATGTGCTTGCTAGCCTGGACGCGGCGTGTAATGCTGGATGTTGGCTTTTTCAAGACCATGTACAGCATGATTGCTGTAGCTACAGACAAACCGTACCTGGTAATGCTTAGAACATGATGGGGGTTAAGAAGCTTATGTGAATGGGGGACTGGGATTGGGACCATGTCCCAAAGCGAAGAACATACCATGTAAAAATATACTGAGCGTGGTTATTGCGCAAATTAACCTCGGCGGCCCTGCCGTACGGGATTCCCCTTGCCTCAAAGTCCATCATCCTCATGAACTCGGGCTCTGCACAATTTGTCAGTTCAGTCAACTTCTTTATTTCTGCTTCCAATGCCACTAGAGTGAGACATTCTGGAGACCTACCCATCGTGACTTCTACCCACACAGCCTGACTGCCTGTCAGAGCAGCCATCTCCTTGACGTCAGGGAAGTAGAACTCGCCCTTGTCAGGCCTGTTCACGGGCGTAAACATGTTCTTCTCCCATGGCTCTCTAAGCAGCCCCTCCACCGTGACCCGGCCCCTCGGCAGACTATCCGGTCTGGATCTCTGATGCCGGTGCGCCTTGTTGATCCACCCTCTGTTGACGAGGATCGTAGTGCCGTTGTCTCGCTCCAAAGGCGTGACAACCATGTATCCGTCCTTGCCGTCACGCATCCGCGGCCCAATGAGCATTTCCTGATCATGACGGAACCGGCCCGTCGCGTAGACGCGGCGGTAATCAAAGTCGTGAATGGCAGAAGGGTCAATGGTCGGCGGGAGGGGGAGCGGGTCGCGGACGAGACGGTCTTCGAATTTGGCAATGAGGTCGGATTTCCAGCCTAGGCGCTGGACTTGCCATGTTCCGAGGGCGAAGGCCGTGATGGGGATGAGAGCGAGGAGGATGATGCCCGGTCCGTGTCTGCGGCCTGCGCGGACGATACGCGGGGGGGCATCGAGGATGGACTGGAAGTTGGGGTCGTCGGCGGGCTGTCGCTTGTCTGCTTGGCGTCGAGGGGTGGTGGTGGTGGTGGTGGTGAAGTGGCGAGGGCGGGAGGGTGTTTGGCGCACGATGCGGGTGTTTTTCGGTTGGGATGCGTGGTGGGCGAGTCTGGCTGCGCGTAGATGACGCAGTATTGTTGTTGTTGTTGTCGTCGTCGTTCTGGGGCAGTTCATTGTGGGTGAGTGGTGGTTTGTTGGTGAGGGAGACACAAGCACCAATTTGTTTGATGAGCTTGCTTGCTGGGGGGTTCTGCGGGATGTTGTTTGTCGAAAGGATCTCAAGTCCGGTCACCGATTGGTCCACTTTGCACCGGGGGGGCCAGACAAGACCCCGGGAGCGCGGGAAGAAGGCTCCGTTTTTTTAGTGGGCTCTGTCCACCGCCTGCCTCAAGCAGACAGGCGGTTTGATTTGTCGCTGTCCTGGTCGTTTGCTGTCAGATGGGTCAGATTGTCATGATTCGCTCTGGGTACGTTGTACGTACTCAGATTGAACCCCCAGTTGCAACAACCTTGCCTTTTAACAGTTCCTATACTCGGACCTCTGGATCCAGTCTTTCAGAGCATTCACCCTAGATCTCATCACTTGATACGTGGCCACACGCTCAATTCATCAAAACGATTGCCGCCCGTCATTTTATTCTCACTCACTTTACTTTTTACAAATGCAAGCTGGAGTTCGTTGAGGTTCTTTGCCCTTTGGAATTCAGTGCGCCCCTCCTTCACTCTCAGAACTTTCTGGGCAAGAATCTCCCGTCCGCCATGTTCTACGAGGGCACCCTCCAAGAGGGCATATCTACCGCTGTTGGACAGCAGAAATTGGTATTTTGTTTCGTCGCGAGTAAGAACATTGTGATGCCGAATGACTTGTTGAGTTGAAGAGTTGGGAGCTGACGGAAACAGATGAGAATGACGAAAGCCAGACCTGGGAGAATGAGTACTTGCGAGATGAATCTGTGAGTTTGCACTACTTCAAGACATGCTCCCAATCAAGAACATGACAAATGCGAGAAAGAAAGCAATGAAAAAAAAAAAAACTGACATGATTGCGCAATAGCTCAAAGATGTCATTGCCAAACGAGCCGTTGCGTTAAGGTTGACGGCAGGCACAGAGGAGGCTGGCTACCTGGCGCAGATATTCCCGCTGCCTCAGACCCCGACCATTGTCATCATGAAGCATGGTGAATTGAAAGAATACATTGCTGCCGGCACGAGCAAGGAGGAGTTTTTCCGCCGGGTCCAGAATTCCTTCGACATGCCGCCCTCGCCCTCTCGCTCGCCTGCATCGACCGCGCAGCCACCAGCCTCTGATGCCCTGTCTTCCTCGCCGCCCACCATCTCTGCCGCTTCATCCGGCACCTCGAGCTTGGCTGGTGTTCCACCGACAATCGAACAGTCCGATAACGTACGGCGTGTACTGGAGCAGCGGGCCGCGAAACAAGAGGCCGCTAAGCAGGCGGCTGAGAAAAAAGCCACGGAGGATGATTCGGCAAGACAGAAGCTGCAGACGGAGAAGGAAGCAGAAGCCAGGAAGAGCACGCAGAAGCAGACAGAGCTATTGAAGAAGAAGAAGCAGGAGGAGGCGGAGGAGAGGAGGCGGATACTGAAGCGAATCCAGGACGACAAGGACGAGAGACGGAAGCAGGCGCGAGAACGAGAGCTGCAGCGGGTGGGAAGTCAGCCGAGGGGCGATTCACCTTCATCGGTCGCTACTAGCACTTCGCCGTCGACAAGACCATCTTCCACCAGAACCGGCGAATACACGTCCATCCAAGTGCGGTTGTTCGATGGGTCAACCATTCGATCACGGTTCAAAACGGCGTCTGCAGTAAAAGATGTCCGAAAGTGGGTGGACGAAGCTCGCACAGATGGCTCAATGCCGTACTCGTTCAAGCAGCTGCTCACGCCGCTGCCCAACAGACCAATCGACGATACCGAAGAAGATGAGTCAATGGGCGAAGTGGGCTTGTCTCCGTCATCGACACTCATCCTGGTTCCCATTCGTAACTATGCCTCTGCGTACGGTGACTCGTCACAGGGCGTTTTTTCTCGGGTGATGGGGTTGATTTTGGGAGTCTTGACATGGTTACTCGGATTACTAGGTCTCGGCGGCGGAAGCAACGACCAGCCTGCTCCGGAGCAGTCCGCAAACTCCATGTCGGCGCCAGCCAAGAAGCGTCGTGTTCAAGGGTTTGAGAATGCCAATGATGGGCGACGAGACCATCAGTTGTACAATGGGAATTCGGTAAGTCCTTGGGATCTCTGCAGTTTGCGTAATGAGAGTCGAAACTAACTGCGCCGTAAAAAGTTGAATTTTGAACCGAGACCTGACGAGGATGAAAAGAAGTAGTGTTTGTCAAGGGGTCGTTCGTCAATGGAGGTGTCTAGTTTGGCATGCAGTAATCTGTAAATCAAGGAAAATCAATAATGACGAGTTAAAGCATGGAAAATAGCGCAGTACCATCCATCATCCCACGGCCTCAAATTGCCCACAATCAAGCCGTTTACAAAAAGGCAAAGAAACCAACCTTCACGGCATAGAGCAAGTGAAATTCTGTTTGATCCAAGTACTGCAACCCCAGATTCATGAAACGCGATTTGTCCCAGTGCAGCAGAGCGGGAATGCCATTCATATATAATACGACACAAGAACACTCAGGGTCCCCAAGTGAAATCGTACAGTCCCATCAATCCTCCTCCCCGGCAGACCTTTTTCACCACCCACCACGTCTGCTCGTTCGTTCGCCACATCGTCTTTCCCCGTCCCATCGTTCCCCATCCTAGTACTGGCTAGCAGCCGCCTGACAAGCCTTCAACTGCTCCAGGTACCAATTGCAGATCTGCATGTTACCGCCGTTGTCGTCCATGCACTTGGTGAACTGCTGCGTGGCAGCCTGGCAGTTGTTGCCCCATTGCTGCTGCTGCTGCGGCTGCTGGGCCTGAGTCTGCACAGGCTGGGGAGCCGCCTCGGAGGAGCCGCCTCCGAAGAAGCCGCCGATTGCGTGGCCGACCGAGGAACCGATGGCGACGCCGCTTCGTATCCTAGTCAGCCTCTGTTCGATAAGGGGATTGTTGGACCATGTTGGACCTTTTTTTTTTTAGGCAAGAGCAGAGTGATTTGGAGGACGGATTCAACCGGGGGGTTTGTTCACATACGCGGCGGTACTGGCCATCTGGCCGAATAGTCCTGGACCTTGAGACGCGACGGGCGCGGCGGGAGCCATCTGCTGGGGAGCGGCCATTGTCGAGGCAGGTCGCTGCTGCTGGGGCATGGGCGATGCCGCTGCGGCGGTGGGACGGGTGGGAGCCCGCGTGGCGGGACGGCCGGCAGAACGATTGCGAGGCATGGCGATGAGGTTGTCTTTTTTTCTTTTCCTTTTTTTTTTTTTTTTTACGTCGGAGAGCTCGAGGGGGTGAGAATGGGGTGAAGAGCGAAGAAGTGAAGAGGAAGAAGAAAGACGATTTGGCGATGGGGGGGGGGGATTTCTCGAGAATTCCATGGCCAATCAGACGGTGTGGATTTGTGGGCGGGGCGCCGGCCCCCCGTCCTGGGGTTGGCCATGGGCAATTGTCAGTCAAGGTCAAGTTTGGCATTGGCGTGATGGCTTCGTTGCTGCTGCCGGGACTTGTGAAATTAGGCTACCCATGAGCTGGCGGACTTGGGAGATGGACAGATGGCCAAGATTCCATCACTGTTTGCGGGTAATGCATTGTCCATGAGGTAGGTACTACATGTATGTATTTCTCAGACTTGGGTTCCAAAACGCCCGTGGCCCAGAATTGCACTCACTCCTGTTAACCATGCCATGATGAGGAAGAAGAGAGCGACGAGAACCAATGCCATAAACGCCCGCGTCAAAGCCAAAAGTCCCCGCATCAAAGAACAAACCCCGAATGCAAACGTGCGCCATTCCATCCATACTCGCCGGTGCCTCATAACCCCCAACGGCCATCGTCCTATTCACCTTTGTTTCCCCCTTCCCTTTCCCTTCTGTCTTCTTTTCCTGCTACTACCCTGTCCTTCGCCGCCTTCCGCCGCCGACGCCCCAGAGTCATCAGCAGGGCGCTTCTTTCCCTCCACAGACCTGAGAAGCGCCTTTGCGTGCTCTTCAGAAATCTTCTCCGCCAATTTGTTGCTCAGAGTCTTGTTGCCAGCCTAGGTGTAGTAAACTCGGGTTAGAAAAAAAAAGGGGTGTCCTCGAATTCCACTTTCTACACCACAAGGGGCCTAAAGTGGGCGGAAAACTGTAAGAAAAGAGAATGAACAGGAAAGAAACATACCAAGTCGGCCTTGAGGATACGCGCAGCAGCTTCCTGGTTCACCACCAGGGTTCTCGTCCCCTCGGGCTCTTCCACCGCCTTGATCTTCCCGAAATATTGCTGCACACGCTTCAACTCAGTGTATACGGCGTGGTTTTGGGCGTCCGCGCCTTGGAGACGAAGATAGGCTGGCGCGAGTGGAAGCACATCGTGGTTAGCGAAGCATTTCTGCGGTATGCGAAAGGAGGCACAGGCACAGGCACAGGCACAGGCGCAGGCGCAGGAGAGGCGGTCTCACAGAAGAGAAGTGATTCTATAGAATAGGCGGTGAGGGAGAACAGTTTGGCCTTGTCGAGTAACGGTAACTGAGATGCCCTCTCATTGAGGTTGTTGAGCAGAGGTGACAATGCATCTTCGAGTCTGTCGAGCTGCGCATCCAGCTTGTCCAAGTGTGGAATAATGTCTTTGACATCGGCCATGATGGGGAATATTGTGTGCAATCACGCAGAACACTGAACGTGCTTTTTGGGAACGTGAACGGGCTGGCTTGTCGTCGGTTGGTTGGTTCAAAGCCTCGATGAACGAAATATGAGAAAGTGGCGACTTGAAGTCGCCTTGTGGCTGAGAAGTGGGGCTCAAGCCAGATGCCAAATCGGTCACCAGCACGTGCCGGCAGCAGCCACACCACCATCACCATGCGACAATACGGAGTACTGCGAACACATGGCTTTATTATTTCATCATCTGGCCGATACATTTTGATTCAAAGCAGTCGTCTCTGCCAAGTATCCTCCCATGCAGCCAAACTTCACTTCTTTGCCTCGTGATGGGCACGTTGTCTAAACCAGGCTTCATGGCACAGATAGCTTTTCATGCCCTTCGAATCGACAATCTCTTTCGCCCCAATATCTCCCGGCCAGGTTCCCCTTACAAGTGCAACTGTTGTTTAACAGTCCACTCGTCCACCTTGCTAGACTTCTCCACCGCGCTTGCCATCAATTCTTCCGTCTGTCGTTGGAAAATTTCCTTACGCATCACTTCTTGCCTCCCCAAGGCTTCGGCCGATATTCCTTTCATGCTCGGCGTCGAAATACCGGGTATCAACATATTGGCCATCCCTGGCGGTGCGGCGCCGCCACGCATGGGCATGACATCTGCCGGCAAATTTTGGTGTTCACTCAACAATTGGTCTCGGAGGATGAGCATGGAGGGCACACGGACATTCAGCTGCAGTGAGTGTTAGCGACCCAAGAACTGTGCCTGTTCTGTCATCTATCATGCCTCTTGGGGGGCGTGTAGGCAATCTCGAGCATTGTGGTTCGCGCACCTGTGAAAGCATATTGCCGTATCGCACGCCTAGAGCATTACCAATTGCCTTCAGCCGGCCTTTGACCCATATTCTCTGGGAGTCCGTAAGATAATCCTGCCCTTGGATGCAGGTCAATGGCCAGAGCAAGAAGTATCCTGCCAAACCCTTTTCAGACGCATCTTCCCCGCAGCCAAAGTTGGAATGCGTCGCGCTTTCTCGCAGATCCTTGCGCTTGTCGAACAATCCCATCTGGTAAGGTACTGAAGAAATGACATCTGTGACTGCCTCGACCACTGTGCTCACGGTTGACGCATATTCTGTAGTCGTGCGGTAATCGGTGGGGAAGTTGACCCAGGCAGTAAGTCGTATGATGAGAGACGCCAGTATGATACGCATGCAACGCATCACGTTCCAGAAGTTGACCACCCACAAGTCGCCATAAGTATCGATTCGTCCGGGGAACACCTCCGCCTTAGAGTAGTCGCATCTTGGGTTATATGGTTCCCAGGCGACGGTTTTGCAAGCGTAGTGTTCTGGCAGTTGTTCCAACCACGTTTTTATCTCGGCATTAAGGGACTTGCAGGCATCAATTGTGTCTTTCACGAGCTTCACGTTTCCTGTTGAACGGGTCGTTAGGGTGGCCAGGAGGCCGTTGACTTCATGTTTCAACTCCCCCACGCGACTGCTGAGTTGCAGCAGTTCCGTGTTGCACACATGGCTGACCGGGTCATCTACCCACCAATCCACGTCCAGTGTTGGAGCCTTGCCGGTGCTCAAGGCGTGAATAATCTGGAGGGGAGACTGTGAGCGCTATTCGGCACAACGTTCATTGGCAACTAACTGGCTTGCCCGCCTTTGCTTACCATTTGTGTACGGACGGCGATGAATAGGTCAAGGCCAGTCTTTGACTTTAGCTGCCCCCGACCGCGAGCTTTCACCAGCTGGACGGCTCCCTCTATATGTGAGCTCCATGCCAACATGCCCAGAGTCTTGGCAGTGATGTTTTCGAAAAGGCCAAGTAGCAAAATAGCAGCTAGTGTCTCGTCGCGCTTGGTTAAGATAGGATCCTTGAGAGCGGTACATGTAGAGGCAAGAGCCTTCGTGTAGAACCCCAGTGCCTCCTTGTCAAAATCGTTTCCAGTACCAACCCGGTTGTTGAGAGAGGCTAGAGAGCAGGCCTTGAAGGCGTATGTGAAATGAGGAGAGGCATTCTCGGTTTTCAATAGTGGAAGAACAAACTCAAAGAAACCCCTGGTGGTTGTTAAGCCTTGGCGTGGAATCAAGACATAGTTGGAAATAAAATGGCATGCAGCCATTTCCTCAAGAGAAAGCCGGGGGTGGGGTTTGACGCATCTGTCGCCTGGGGCGTAACCCGTTTTTGAATCGGACGATGAACCAGCACCTGCTCCGAGCTTAGGGGCTAGAACTTTCGTCGCCGTTTGTCGAGCCTTGATCTTCGCAGGCGAGTTCCCGCCCTCGCTACTCGACGATGGAGGTGATTGATCTACAGTTTTGTATCCAGGGCAATCTCGTCGTCGCTTGGCGCATTGTTTGCAAGTTGGTCGTGCCTCATCACACTTGAGATCATTTTGTCAGTGCAAGTAGCAGAGGGAAGTTGAAGCGTTGTGAGAATGAACAAGTTGTTGATTCAAACAAAGCTGAATAGCGAGCCATGTCTAGGAGAGAAACGGATCGAAACAATCTTTCGAACTTGGGCCCCGAATGGTCATGGAAGAGACCCAAGAAAAAAACATACTTTGATTCGGCGGATTCTGCACATTTGGCAACCCCGCGAGACTTTACCTCTAAAAGCCATGATCACGATACCCTCGTCTTCTTCGGTACCAGAATTTTGGGTAATGCCGGTTGAAGATTGGTGGTGAGGATCCGGTCACTTGAGCAACTTGAGCAACTTGAGGAAAATGAGGAAAATGCGAGGCAGGCCGGGGGTATCTATGCAAATGGGATAGGCAATGACGATGCTGCTGCTCTGGGCCGTCGACGACTTGCCGATGTCATTCATGGAGCCTTAATTAGTGCTGTCTCTGCCGCATCCCGTCACCCGGTATCCGTCACCCGGTATCCCAGTGTCCAGGACTTTGGCAGTGGGGGGGGCAAGGGCGACCAGGAGGGTGCCAGTGCCAGGGCAAGCAACGTTAGTTAGTAAACATACAAAGGTCCGTGTTGTCCCCGTCGACGGCGAGCAGGGGACCCCTCCAAACCCCCCAGGTACGCGTAACTAAGGCTGACCGTAACCCTGCCCCAGCTGTACATGGAGACATGTGATTGATGATCGCCCGGCAAATCCTGAACGAATTAACCAAACGCAAATGACTTCTCGTCTGACGGGTGCGTGGAGGGACGAGTGCCGCGTGGCGATGGAAACGTGGGGAGAAACGGGCCAATCAGGAGATGCCGGTGCGATTTCGAATCCTGCAGGTGTCAGTTTTTTGCCGCCACCGCAATTTTGACCTCTCAACGTGTTACTCGTAATCTTTTCAAAATTAGGCTGCGACCGGGGCGCGTCTTCATTAAGGTTAAAGTTGCTTGCCAAGCACTCTAGGCTACTCTTTTTTTTTCAGCTTATGGCAAGTGCTCATTTCGTTGGTGAAGAAGTGGACCATCTTGAATTCTCATTTTATTTACGGATTACGGAGTATTCCATTTGATAATCCGTCGCAACTAGAGTGTTATTGCTCCTGCTTTTTAAACGCTGGCTGATCGGTTCCATTGAATGAGCCACTTGTCGACCCCTTGGCTGGCATCAAATATAAGTGCCCCGCGGCTTACTAATCAAGAATAAAGAGGTCCTGCTGTTGACTCAACTCGGTAGGCAACCCACCCCTCGCCCACCAAAATAACATCTCAGATTCCCTGATTACCGCTGACCACATCGAGCCTACTGGGAATATTCCTCAGCTAGAGTACCAACACCATGAGCATTAATTTTCCAAAGACCGAAGAGCTAAGGGTACAGCAGGCCTTAGTGTGGAAGACACGACAGCAGCGCTGAACACCCTTTTCCAAGTCCTCTTTACATTCGCGCAATGGCTCCGTTCGCCCCTTTCATCACAGAGCACATCTATGGCTTACTAAAACCGTACTTGGGTGACTCTCTCACAGGTGTCAAAAACACGTCGAGCGTGCATTTCCTACCTTTCCCAATAGTCCGGGAGGAGCTCATGGATACCGCGATAGAGAGGAAGATGTCTGCGATGCAGAGGGTGATCGAGCTTGCCCGGACAGCGCGAGAGCGACGCTCCATCAGTCTCAAGACACCGCTCAAATCGTTGGTGGTGATCGGTGACCCTCTGTTCATCTCAGATATTGACACCCTGAGGTCATATATAGCAGAAGAACTCAACGTGAATGAAGTTATCCTCACAACAAACGAAGAGAAATACAACATCCGCTTAGAGGCTAGAGTGGACTGGCCAAGTTTAGGCAAGAGACTCAAGAGAGACGTACAGGTTGTTCGAAAGGCGCTGCCAAACTTGACACAGGAGGAGTTGAGGCAGTATCAACGCGAAAAACGTATCGTTGTTAGCGGCATCCAGCTCGCTGAGAAACGATCTCAGCGTTGTGCGGGTGATGCCCACCGACAATGCAGGTGCCATGGCGGAAGGTGGGCCAAGCTGGGAACCATCGTTTGACGACTGTGTGGTGGTGTTACTGGATGGCGCATCCTACCCAGAGCTGGAGCATGATGGTTTGGCCCGTGATCTTATAACTCGGTTTCAGAAGCTCCGGAAGAAGGCCCAGTTGGTCCCACTGGATGACGTTGAAATGCAGTATATCATTATCTCTAATCCTGAAGGGGTCGATGTGGATTCTTTGATATCATCCAGGCAGACCCTCTTCTCGAATGCTCTCCGCGGGCAAATTGAAGAGCTAGCAGCATGCGGACAAGAAGGTGCCTTGATTGAGGAAGACCAGTCCCTCGGCGCTCTGACTTTGCGACTTCACCTGAGCCACATTAGATGAACGAATGAGAGTCGACCTCATCAAACATCAACTTAGCCTCACATCAATAGGTTTTGATAGCCGACTTCTTCGATAGGCTTGTTGAGTACCTTGTATTGAAAGGTTTCTTAACGGGCTTATCAGCAGACTTCTTGGGCCTCTCTATCCGTACGCTTGTCAATAAACTTGTTAGAACCCTTAGGGGGCTTTGATAGGTAAAGTTGACAAGCCTGTTTGAAGTCTCGTATCAACGGGCTCGTCAGCGGGCTTGTCTGAACTGACATATCAATAGGCTCGTTGGGACCATTACATTACGGTAAAGCACCACACCGCTACTAGTGTTGACCATTCGTTTGCTAGCACTTTAAAGAATGCTTGATTCTTGACTAACCAGTCAATGCAGTAGGACACTTGCTTTTTGCATTATCCCTGCAAGAATCCCTCGGCTCAGATTATTACAATACCTCTTCCACCGTGATGTTCGTAGTGACATTCCCCTTGATCGCCCTACTATACGGACACGTCTCTCTCGTCTTCTCAATCAGCTTGTCCATGTCATCTTTCTTCACGCCCCGAACCTTGACGAGCATGTCGACCCTCACGCCCAAGTCGAACTTGGACAGATCCCCCACCATGTGGAGCGTCGTCTCAACAAGATTGTCCTCGGGCTTAGCAGGCATGGTGATGCCCATCTGTTTCGCGCTCAAGTTCATGGCCCCCTGGAAGCATGATCCGTAGCAAGCGGCGAATAACTCCTCTGGGTTCGTCTTGCCGTCGCCTCCATCGCCTCCCAGCTGTTTGGGCATGGATAGCTCGACCTTCAGCCCTTCGCTGCCCCTGATTTTGCCGTTTCGCGCGCCCATGACGGTTGCGTGCGCAGAGTACAGAACCGGTGCCGTGTCGGTGTTTAAAAGGCGTCTGGGGGGGGCGACGGATGGTGAGGGCTTCGTACTTGGGATGGCGACACGGCGCGGGGCCTGTCGGATGAGAGAACTGGTGATGCGTGATGCTGACATTGTGTTTGATTCTACTCTTGAGATTGAGACAATTGGGGTTTGTGGGGGAGCAAGGGTGTGCTGTTTACGCGCGTCTACAATTTGTTTTAGGGGAATTGACTTGTTTATGAACCCATGTTCGGTTGATGAATCATCGAAATCATTAAAAATCAGGATCATGTCAGAACAATGACATCATGGGTGATTCTGTCTTTTCGATGGGGACGTGTCCATTTGTTGCGGGCATCGCCGTTTGGTGGATTAGTTCCACCCCTGGTAGCTGGTAGCGCGGATCATGAATGTGAAGGAAATGTCATGGGGAACGCTATGCCATGTGATACTTGTTGTTACGTCGTGTGACAGCGATGACAATTTGCATTTTTATTCTCGGCGCTGGCTTGATGGGCGAGCAGTTTCGCGGAAGGTTGCGCGTGCCTTGGCTGATTGGCCACTTTGCACAATTTTTAAACGTGCGGACTACGGAGTACATGAGATTCAATTCGTTTGATGGCTGCGCCGGACTCGCAGCCTCATGTACGTTGGAGACGCCCTCGTGAGATGCATCTCAAGAGTCAAGAGCTTGTCCATCTACCCACTACTACTGGCGACTCTCTGCAAGACTGGCAATTGTGATTTAACACTGCTAGCCATCGACGGCACACTTCGACAATGGAGTACCTATGTCATGCGCGTGATACTGTCGAAGTTCTGTGAAATGGCTCGTCGGGGGAGTGATTGCCTGCATGGTGGACATGGTGCGAGGGTGAGGCTTTTCCTTTTGTCTTTCGTGGCCTTTTAGGGGTGTGGTGAAGGCACGTGCACGATCCCACAATCCACACCCCCAACCCCGCCCTGACACACCCACCCTCACACACCCACACCATTGTACATACGCCAACTCCGTCCACGACGCAGCCAGGAAACTCAGGACCCCTTTTTAACGGATTACACTTGGATTTCGCCAACAATGGGCGCAAGAGAAAGCAGATCTCTTGGAGTTGGTGCCAAACCTGTGTCTGTTGACAGACACCTTCCAGAGCTTCCCCATCTTGGATGAGTTCACCCGCGGCCTGAGCCTCTTGATCAAGACGAAGAAGGTCCCTTTGTGGCTCTGCTTCGCGGGACAGAACTACTTGGACACGCTTCGTATTCTAGGACCCAAAGTGGACAAGGGATATCGTGAATTAAAGACGTTCAGTCAAGAGACGGTTGCGCTTGTGCAGCACGCCGTGGCCCAAGGCTCTCCCGGCACAGCATCCAAGAGAGATTTAGAGGAGATTGAGCGTATAGCCACCATTACAAGCGGGGGTTCCGACATGTTCACCCTGATATGGGATGCCGCGAGAAGAAGAGGCGAAGCCATGCGGCCTTGCAACTTTTTTTTCAGCACCACCCTCTCTTCTGTGGTCTCTTTGATTCACTACGTCCGCTCGCGGCTTCACCAAGTCGGCGTGGTGTATGCAGCAAGGCCAGGAGCGGCGATGCATTCAGTCCAACTGTATGCTGCTGTTCAGCAGCACCAGAAGCAAAGGGGAAAACAGGCTTCGTCCGAAGAGGAAGCCTTGGAATGGACACTGCTGGACCAGCTACTTGACAGGCAGGGACCACAGGCATTCTTCGTCGGCTCGGAAACCCCTTCCTCACCGGACCCTATTGCTAGATTCCATCCAGGCCAGGGTTGATCACGGGTCGTCAGCATCACCGTCATCATCATCACAAAGTCGTGGTGCCTGAACTCGTTCTTGACGACGACCCTTAAGTACCTAGTAGGGGTCGATCCCAGCGTTTCATGACTGCCCCCGAATAAACGACGCTTTAGAGAGTGCGTCCGCCTGCGTGTTCCAAATACTCCTTCCCCATTCAACGAGTTTGGGCCCGAAATCGTTGAGCATTTCATCCACGTCCGCTTCGGTATCCATCATCAGCCGAGCATAATCCTCCTCTGAGCCGAATGTGGCTACTGCCCAGACGGCTTTCCATCTTCCAATCGCCTCCACGGCCAAACGATGCCGACTCTGCACTCCGGCCGCAACCATGTAAAACGACGACCTTTTAGTGTGGCCGGCCGTGGGCTTCAAGAGCTTCACAGACGAAAACTTTTGAAAATCCCACAAGAGCTTGGCGGTCCTCCAGGCGTCAAGCTTGTGCAAAAGAACAACCATGGTGCCTCCTGGTCTCAGGTGCTCGAGGCCAAGTGCCAACTGCACGGTTGTCAGCCTCGCCGCCTCTGTTCTTTCCCGATATGGGCTCCTGACATGGGTCCTCAACGCCTGGCCGTCACAGATGACCAGGTCGAAAAGCTGATGGCCCGTGAGCTGGCGGGCGAGAAAGGCATCGGCGTCGGGATGTCCCGGTGGGATGGTATCGACTCCCATGTCCTCGGCCAGCATGGTGATGTCCAAGAAGCGCTTCTCGACACTGAGGTCCTCTGGCAAGAGGACTTGGTGGCCTCCCATGGAAACCGGCAGACTGAACGCCAGGGCGCTGGATCCCGGGTTTTGGCGCATCGACGTTTCCAGGAAGCCCCCCGGGGCCATGCACAAGTCGAGGATGCGGGCCTCACTCGCGCGCTCTCGGCCCACGAGGAAGGCATCGGTGGACCGGTGTAGCTCCAGTCCGATTCTTTTCATGAGAAGATGGAAGAAACGAGCCTTCCTGTCGTCGCATTTGTCGGCGTTCTCGCGTTGCTTTTGAAAGTAGGCGTCTCCCTTGGGGTTGTTCCATCCCTGTGGAAAGACGTGTCAGGTTTAGTTAGCCTGGTTGGCAATGTTTGAGGGGCGCCGGCGCCCGAGTTATACATGTGCACACATACCATTTGCCGAAGATCCGCGACTCTCCGGAACTCTCGACTCCTTTCAAGGAGATACAATGTGATGATTTTATTTGGCCGTTGATGTAGTTGCTCAATGGCATCGGGTGCTTCACGGTTTTGCACTGACTGTGCAAACACAGCGTCGGGCCCATTCATCTTCTCTTGGTAGCCGCGCCTCTCAATGTCCATACACGACCAGCGAAGATGTAGATTCTTTCCGCGGGACCAAAACAACGTATGCGGCAGGTTATTCAACGACGTAGCCCCCTTGAGCGCTTGTTGAATATGCGGAATGATGGCACCTGAGTGATGATATGAAATCTATGTCGAGCTAATGGAAACTATGAAGGTAAAAGGAGGTCATATATAAGCTTCCGCAGATCTGCCAGCAAACGAGGTGAGGCCTCGGATGTAGACAAGAGCAAACGAGGCCTCAAAAGCGTGACAAACGCGATATCCGTCGATGCCGAAAAGGGAGTGGTGCCCAAGATGTGGGGCTGCTGTTACCCGAAAAAAAAAGGCGCAGCCGATATCCGATATCCGATGTCCACAAGTACAAAACAAGTACAGGGCAATGGCCGAATCAGTCGCGCTTCAGTCCGATTCTGCCCGTCTTTTGCAGACCAGCTGCTCCAAGCACAGTGCAGAGCATCATGAAGCCAAACATGATCCAGAAACTAGTTCTGAGTCCCTCCATTATTGCAGACGCCTTGTCGCTCGCGCCACTGTTGTTGGTCACGAGCGTAGACGCAATCTGCATGACGGCCACGCTCAGAGCTTGGCCAAACTGAGAGGCTGTGTTGAAGACGGCGCCCGCCAACGCCTGAGTGTCATCGGGAAAGCTATCCGAGATGATGATGAGACCTACCGTGAAGAGCACATCGACGCTCACGGGGGCGAGCAATTGGGCCACGAATGCATTGGCCCAATATGGAGATTGGACCCGGATCACGGCCATGAGAAGGGGAGCAACTGCACACAGTATGGATGAAATGGTGACAATCCATAGCGCCGGTATCCTGTCGACGAGCAAGCCTGTGGTGAAATTGAGAATGACACCTATTACCAGACTCGGCAGTATCCTGATAGCAGTTTCAAGAGCAGAGAGGTGCTGCACTTCCTGGAAGCTGGGCGGGATGCGTTAGACGAGAATGGGTCGACCAGACCAAACCCACGGGGCCTCGTGCAACTTACAACAAGCTTGCAAACAGTTCCATTGCTGTCGTGACTCCAAACGACAGCGCTATCATACCACATACGCTGGAAAAGGCAGTGTTTTTCCAGAGTGAGTTCGGTATCAGAGCCGGTTTGCCGAGGCACACTTGCCGGTGGACCCAGCCAACGAACAACGGCAATGCGATGGCGACCATGCAGACGAATGCAATGCTTTCTGCTTTTCGAATCTTGTGCACATCCGTGCTTAGAATGCTTCATGCCTACGAGTCAGTGCTGCTATGAGCTCCATTCCCAACCGTGGTCTGTACTTACGCCAACAAGTACGATAGCAAGGCCATGAACGTGGAGGCCAACAATGCCCCGACCCAGTCGGCTCTCTCTCTCAAGTTGTGCAGAGCGTGCCTCCATGATTGTCCATGATGGAACTTTGGCAAAGCCCACGTTGCGACGGCAGACAAAACGAGCGTCAAGCCTCCGTATATATACCATGCAGCTCTCCAGCCGAGCAAGTCTTGAAGAACGCCACCAAGAACCAGTCCAAACGAGAAGCCAAGAGGCTGGCTCAGTCCAAGGCAAGAAAAGGCAAGGTTTCGAGGCCGTCCACGGGGAAGAGCGTGTGTGACAATGGCGACGGAGGAAGCAAGATGCATGGCAAAGCCAACACCTTGAAGAGCCCGCATCGCAACTAGTTGAGGGCCGGTCTTGGCCGCACCGCCTCCCAGAATGAAGGCACCGCTGAGCACGCCGCCGGCAAGGTTAACAGCCCTGGGGCCAATTGCGTCTGCTATGGAGCCGGCTAGCAACAGTGTTGATGCATTCGCCAGGCTTGGAACAGACGTCGGCCAAAGCGCCAGCGACTCGGGCAAGTTGACGTCGGCGGCAATCGTGGGCAAGCCAACAACAACAAGTCCATTGACTGCACTCGAGGCAAAGTTGACGCCTGATAACTGAACGACCACGGCGACTTTGCGGAAGAGTGACATCCGCGAAGCCTCATCGGCTGATTCGATGGATCGACCATTGCTGTTGGATTCGGGCAGCGCTCTAGGGGTGGAATCACCAGAGGTGAGTGTCGGAGGAGACTCTGCTATCACCTGCGTTTGCGAACACGTAGCCATGGTCCTGAACGAGAGTGCTGAGAACGCCTCGAACTATGTATATATATATATATGTGTGTGTGTGTGTGTGTGTGTGTGTGTGTGTGTGTGTGTGTGTGTGTAGTAGTATTATGAGCAGCATAGAACTACCAAGTCGGTGGATGGGGATGCCGTGTCAGATTTATTGTCCGAAACATCCCCCCATGGCTGACACGGCTGAAGTTGGACACCACATCAATAACATTACAATTGAGTCATAGATAATTCTAATCCTCATGTTGCACGAACTCGCAACACCTAATTGGCCCACTGGAGGCTCGTGCAGGTCGTGCAGGCGAGTGAACGCACGGGACTTTGGTCCGGTCTCCGTCTGGAATATCAATGATCCGCTGCTGCGCCCCTGCGCGCTAACGCGTGCTTGTCCCTTTTGTCCCATTGATCCCTGTCACCTGCCAGAAGCTCTGCTCTTCCTGGCTCGTGCTTGCTGCAGCTTTGCCTCGTCCCGTCATTAGCCTCCTTCCTTTCATCTCTCCGTCTGAAATTCTGACAAGCTTACAAGTGATTCGACGTTCTACAACCGATCCAGATCTCATTTGAACGACTTCAGAAAGGCCCTCGACCGACTAGGCCATCGACTTGTCTGATTCACACGGTTCGCCACGTCTCGAACTGGTCTGAGTCGTATTCCTAGTTGAAGCCCAAGGGAGAAGTCTCGACGAAGCTGGCAGAGGTCTCGATAGGGACCACATTGACCAAGTGTTATCTTGCATGGGCTGTTGATTCAGTTCTAGGCGGCTGCGGCTCTGCATGACATTGTTGGCCCGCTCTCGTCTTGGTCCGCGTTCCTTGTACAACGCCAGGCACGGAATCGCCGTCTTGGCTTTGCTTGTTGGAGGGAGAGGAAGAAATTGAGACTACCAACCAAAGGAGTCCTGCTCCTGTTCACTCTTGACTACTTTGTTTTCCATTATATCTCCACTACATCTTGTACGTACTGGCTAGCCTTTTGTGCTTCCCACTGCTCATTTCTTTCTTCTCTTGAATTTGGCAACTGTGTTGGCTACCTTTTGTCTGTAACTTAAGAAAAAAAAATCATACCCTCTCAGTTGAATGGGGCAGCGACGAGCGTTCTATCACTAATAAACTTCAATCTATTAAGAACAAGAGACGATTTACTTCCTATCGATCAATCCCACGATCGTACTACAGGGCTCCCACTGTTAGAGCTTCGTGATTCAAGATGGCGGAGGCCGATTTCGAAATCGACTTTTACGGTGATGCGGGCAACGAGCAGCAACCGGGGCAACACGATGGTGCCCAGAACAACGAGAACGACCACCAGGGCCACGACGAATCAAACGGAGGTGACGACCAGATGGACGAGCGTAGCAACGATCAACATGGAAACAACGAAAAGGCCGAAGAGCACACTGCCCATCAGGGGACTAAAAGAAAATCAGAAGAGGACGATCGACCAGTAGATTCATCCGCCACTTCTGCAGTCATGATCTCGGAACTCAATTGGTGGACGACTGACGATGACATTCGCGGCTGGTTGCGAAAAGCAGACTGCGAGGACGAGGCAAAAGAGCTGACTTTTAGCGAGCATAAAG
Source organism: Epichloe elymi (assembly GCA_023658475.1). Taxonomy (NCBI): domain Eukaryota; kingdom Fungi; phylum Ascomycota; class Sordariomycetes; order Hypocreales; family Clavicipitaceae; genus Epichloe; species Epichloe elymi. The sequence continues at coordinate 2,663,651 of CP098274.1, forward strand.
TAAATGGAAAGAGCAAAGGGTAAGGCCGCACGTTCCCGCGCCATCAACCGCCATAAGTTGAGTCCACCAGCTAATCGATTTGCTGATAGGCAAGTGTACATTGAGTTTCAGTCACGCCAAGCCGCAACGGCCGCCAAGCGCTACATCGATGAGTCGGCAACTGAGGGCGGGTCGGCCACCAAGAAGCTGACCACGTCATACTGGAATGCGGGAATGAATCCCTTCAAAACACTGCCCAAGGATGCCCCCGCCAGAGGCAAGGAGCAACAGACGCGATCTACGCCATCCGGCCCTTACAATGAGCGTGGAAACTATGGCGGAGGATTCCGAGGTCGCGGAGGCTTTGGCAACCGAGGAAACATGAACCACAACAACAACAACTACAACAATCGCAACTTCAGCAATAACAACATGGGTTTCAATAACAACATGGGCGGTGGCTTCAACGGTCCCATGGGTGGCGGAAACTTTGGCTTCAACAACCGTGGCAACATGATGGGCGGCGGCATGCGAGGCGGCCCAGGCGGCCCAGGCGGTCCAGGCGTTATGAGAGGTAATCGTGGTGGTGGTGGTGGTGGTGGCGGCGGCAACATGATGGCCATGGGCCCGATGGGCGGGATGCCAATGGGTATGCCAGGGAATATGGGCATGATGGGCATGGGCGGTGGAATGCCTGGCGAGTACCCCCTTCCGCTTGTCCATTTTGTCACTCTCATTGCAACAGCCGACTAACGTGAAGCAGGCTTTCAAGGCATGGGACCCAACTTTGGAGGTGGCTTTGGGTTTGGTCAAAACCAAGGAGGTGGTGGTGGTGGTGACTGGGGCAACCCGCATGGAGCGAAGCGTCCACGACCAGAGTGAAGAGCTTCTGGTATGTGAGGTGGCTTTGTCGAAAAGATCACAAGTGCCCCACGTTAGAGAAGAACAAATATCAGGATTTCGCACCCCAAAACAAAAGAAGTTCCAGGAGTCGGGTTAGGTCTGCTTACTTTCTTGCTTGTACTATAGATCTTTCGGAGAAATAGGTCGCTATGGATACTGGCGCGCGAAGAGCGTTGGGACGATATTTCAAAATTCAAAGAAGGAGTTCAGATTCGCCACATGCCCCAAAAGAATCCAACCCAAAAAAATTAAAAAAAAAATTAAAAAAAAATTAAAAAAAATTAAAAAAAAATCGCACAACATCCATCATTGTAATCGTGCCATGGTCGTCACAACCAGCTCCTTCATCTGTAGCCACCTCCGTCGCAAGCTGCTCGCCATTTCCTCGTTCCCAGCCATACACCTATCCAAGTCCATCACCTTGCTCTTGATATCCTTCTCGCACCTCCTCAGCACCTTCAGCAGCTCCTTGTCCACAGCCTCTGCGTCCTCATTCTCGTCCCTCTGCCCATCCAGCACGGCCCTCCACGTTGCGTCAGGCAAACACAGTAGCCGCAGCGCGGTCTGTGTCCGATAACACGCCGTTTCCGAATCAAGCATGTATTCGCCCCAGAACCCAGCCTCTTGCAGCGTCTTCTTCCGCTTGGGACCGAACAGCGAAGACATGTACGGGTCCAGGCAGATCTCGTCCCACTTGTTCATGCCACTCGGCAAAGTGAAGCCGTACTCGACGAGCAGGAAATCGTTGGAGTGGGAGCCGTAGCGGATGAACAGCTCATCGCCCTTTTCATACGATGTGGCCGTCGTAATGGTGTAGCGGTCCTCGTCGAAGGAGACGCTGCATCCGTCGGGGGAGTGGTTGAACAGGTCTGCCACGGGCTGCAGGACCATGTGGTCCTCGCCGGGGAGCTTCTTCTCCGTCGCGCGCGTGGTGTGGTAGAACGAGCGGCTGTTGACGAGGTGCCATGCGTAGAGGTACGCTTCCCGGGTGAGGGACGGGTACGCGGCCGACACGCGGGCCCAGTCCCTGGCGAACTTGGCGGCCTGCTTGTCGAGGAGGGCCCTTGCCGCGGGGGGGAGAAGCTCTTGGAGTCCCGGGGGCCAGCTGAGCGGCATGCAGGTGGTGATGTCGTCTTCTGTGGGGAGGACGGCTCTCCAGAGGGCGAGGTCGGGAGATGTGTCTACGCAGAGGGACGCGGCGAGGATGGCGTGGACTGTTGCGCCCTTGAGGTTGCGGATGATGGCTCTGGGCGTGTTTCCTATGGATCTCAGGAGTGCGGCTGGGACGGTGAGGATGTCTTCCTTTGCCTGGTATGGGTGTTAGGTGTTATATGTTCTTGCTTTCTTGCTTCTCTCACCCATTGCTGGGTTAAGGGTGCAAATTGGGGGGTTACTTTTAGGTTCCGCGTTGCCACGATCCCGATGCCTCGGCCGGGAAGAGGTTCAGGCCCAATGCCTTTGATGACGACGCCATGGACTTTCGCCCATGCGAGGAGTCGCTGGATGGCTTCCATGCTTGGGTTTGTGAGGCGTTCTTTAGGTAGTTGGGTGAGTGTGCGAGGGACTGAACATGAACAAGTTGCCGTTTCGATGAAGGGACGGGGTCTCCCTTCAGCGTGGGCAGCTTATGCCGACGACTTTTGGTCAATCGGTTCTCTGGAGAGTCGCATGCATTTTGTCATTTTGTCGTTGCATTGCATTGGCATTGCATCATGCAGGGACAGAGCTGAGAAGGGGTTATGAGCGGCGCAATTCATGCGAAGGGGGCAGGTGGCAGGTGGCAGGTGGCAGGTGGCTTGGAAATCTCAATGAAAATCCAGAGCTGGCGTTTAGGGTATGTCGTGTCACGTCAGGAAACAATCCGAAAATGACAAGTCGATTTCCACGTCGGCTTTGAACCAAGGTACGAGTTAGCAATGCGCACAAGAAGGGGGGGATATGACTTTGTTTTTCTCGACCTCACAAAACCCAGTCTCCAAGATCCATCGGGCAACCAAGTCTTTCTGTTCTACAGTGACCAACACGCTCAGGAACCTGAGCCATCAAATCATCCACCAAGTCAGCAATATGCGAGGTTCTACGAAACAATCTACACCCAAACATTGCCCAGTATTTGGCATGTGTTGTGGACGGTGAAGGCGACGGAATAAAAGGCCTTTGCTTCACCAAGCAAGTACCCCATGGACCTCACAGAAAGATTGCTTGCACGCATTGAGACTTGATCATAATGACATCAACCCCAGGGACATCATGGTAAATGAGAACGATGAGCCAATCATGATTGATTTCGATTCTTGCAAACATGAAGGAGAATGAACAAACTGCTCGATAAACCAGGCACCCCTGGCTGGGCCATCGAAGATTATATATAGCCCTAACCTACCTATATATAACCTATGCCCTTTCTAGAGCCGGACTGAATCTAGACTTGACCCAAGCTTATAGCTCGAGTCTATAACAATAATATAGAAAAAAAAAAGTATACAACTATTCTATACACTAAAGCTTAATTTATTTCTAAATATAGTGCTGCCACCTTCTATTGTAACATAAGGATCAATGGAGACACTATTTTATAGTATAAAGCAGGATGTAGGGTACACTGCTCGTTATGGCGAATCAGCGGGCACCATAAGTTGCCTAGTGGGTCGCGGCATGCAATCAGCTGGCTCTCGATTGGCCCACGTGATGGTCATTTTTCTCAAGTAGAGTAGCCGGCGGACCATTCCAACGCCGGGCTATTTCCTATCGACCCATCCCCTCCTCCTTGCAAGCTGCTTCAATGCTTCACAGGAAAAGTCGCACGAGTCTTTTCGAATCCATATCTCCCTCCTCTCGGATGCTTACGACTATTGTGCTTCGCCGGACCTCAGCAAATCACTAGCAAGAAGAGTCAATTTCTGCGACAGTCGCAAGCCCCGGTACCCAAGTCGTCAAGGTGGCTGCTCTAAGTACTCTGCGGTTTCACGCAAGGATACCTCGATCATGCATTCGCGGTAGCATTTGTGTTTGCGGGCCGACCGGGCGACGTCACGGCACAGTCGCGACGACCGACCGGCACAAGTCACGCGAAGCTCTTCCCCCAAGCAGCACGACGCTACGATCGCGACGGCCATGGCCGAATTCAATGCAAGTCGGGCCATCAATAGCCAAAACACTGCCGACGCCTCAATTCTATGTGCCTTCCGTCCTCCTCCCTCGAGAAGCCGCTCAATCACCCACTGTACACAAGATTCATATCCTTGGAGAGGATGAGAGATCAAAGTTTATCGCGCACGCACTTTCAAGTGTCTACGACTCAGTTGAATTGCTTGGCTGGAGAGATCATTGCTCTTTGAAGTATCGCAACATACAAAGATTACGGCCCAACAGTCGACGAGCCACTTCCCATGTCGCGACCAACTCAGCGATCCCGCGAACCCTTGCCAGAGACGACAGCTCCCGTATCGATCAACTTGTGGTCACTGGGCATGGCCACGAGGCCGCTGAAGCCTTGGAGACAGTCAAGCATCGGATTGACGAAAACACCACTGTTTGCCTCATGAATGACGGTTTAGGGGTTTTGGAAGACGTGAGAAAGAAGATTTTCGACGGAATCGATGCCTCGCCAAGCTTTCTACTAGGACACATGAGCCATCGCTTGGCTTTCAATCGAACATATGACGCAGTAACTCAGCTCAAACAAGGCCAAACCAAGTTGACTTTCGGCCAAGAGCCTCGAATGCGCGTGAAAGACATGCAAAAGATCAAATCACGACCGAATTTCGTTAGGACGTTGGAAGAAGCGGAAGATTTACACTCATCCTTTACTCCCTACGACCAGTGGCTACGGTTCAAACTGCCATCGGTCATATTTGACTCGGTTGTCGAGCCTGTCTGTGTGCTGCTGGAAATGCCATACCAGGGTCTATTACAAAATCCTCCTGCGCAGCGGATGATGCAGGGCCTCCTATCCGAGATGATGCTGGTTCTAGAAAACATGCCAGAGTTGCAAGGATCAACAGTCATCAGAGACTACGTACACAGCAAAGGCATTCGAAAGTTCATGCACAGCCGAATAATAGGAAAGCGATCACAGCCGAGTAAGCTCACTAGACGTATCGAGAAAGGACTGCCAACAGACGTCGAGTACTTGAATGGGTACTTCCTTCGTCGCGGTCAGAGACTGGGTGTGGACATGCGGATGAACATAATGATGCGAGATATGGTCAAGGCGAAGCATTCTCAAGCCATTGAGCGACTGAACTCGTTCGTGCCCATGGAAGAAACATCCGTCCCGAGTCACTTGGCGTTCAGATACAGGACTTCACCACCGTAGCAAACTGTATATTAAACCGTTGTAATCTGTTTTCCTTTTTTTTTCCTTTTTTTTTTTTTTGGAGGATAGCATAGCATTGGCGTGTATTTGTAAAGGGGGCAATGAGAACAGCTGATTCAATCATAATGGGAGCGGTGGGTTCTCTCAATCGTTTCACTCCAAATTTTTTTTTCCCTCATAAGACCATGAAAGCACATGCTTATCTGGGGTGTTTATGAATCCATCGTCGCCAAACGTCACTATTCATTTGACATTGATTGTTCTGTAGATGGGCTCACGTGATGCTCAAGTCCCATCATCTTGCCCCTCCAACCTGCGCAGAACAAGCTTCAAGGACTGCCCCGCCATCATCTCGAAACATTGCACGGCAAAGCCTATTATTTTGAAAAAAAAAAGAAACCCCCAAAATGGATGAATCCGAGCTCGAACAGGTGCGCAGACCGGAATTTTCCTAAACACGAACTCGCATGGCTGATTGTAGAATTTCAGATCAGAAAGGCTCGCCTCGAGCAGCTCAAAGCCCAGTCTGGCTCAGCAGGCGGCGGCGGCGGCGGCGGAGGACAAGGCCAAGAAGGCCAAAAGCAGTATGCGCGCCCCCCTTTCTGAAATCCCGCACCGAGCGACTCGGCGTACTCGGGTACTTCTGACCAAGGTCTCATTCGTCCGTACCATAGGCAGCAAGAGGACGCTCGTCAACACGTGCTCAACCAGATTCTCCACCCCGAGGCCGCGGATCGCCTCGGCCGGATTCGTCTCGTCAAGGAGCAGCGCGCAACGGACATTGAGAACAGGCTCATCACGCTGGCGCAGACGGGCCAGCTGAGGCAGAAGGTTACGGAGGCGCAGCTGAAGGAGCTGCTGAATGCGGTGGCGGATAACAAGGAGGAGGAGAAGATTGTGGTGAGCAGGCGGAAGGGGTGGGATGATGACGACGACGACGACCTGCTGGATTTGTGAGGGAGTGTCGGTGCTTACAATAACGATACCATGGTTTCTGTGTGTGTGTTTTTTTTGGGGGGGAGGGTTCATGTTGGTAGTTGGGTCGAAATGGGCCATTTTGGGGGCTGCCAGATGTTTTGTTGATGCCGCGAATGGTGATACGCTGTACTGATACACGGGGTTTGAAAGAAATCTACTTTTGAAAAAAAAATTGGTGCTGGGGGAACAAGATATTTAAATGCCATTCTGCCTAATCTCCTGCAATCTCTTCGACTCCTCCCTCGCCCGCTTCCGTATAGCCCTCAGATCGGGAGGTCGCTCGATGCCCAGCTCGTTGCGCAGCTCCTCCACGTCCCGCTCCAACTGCTCCTCCCAAAACACATTGATGATCTCCTTGCTGCGGGATCCGTTCCTCAGCGCCCAGGGCAGGTAAATAGACCAGAACCTCCGCCTCTCCTGGGCCTTCATGGTCGCGGCGGCGAACATGCTCAGGCCGGGCATGGGCAGGCACGTGTTCGCCCATTCGAAGGCCTTGAGGGCGACTTCGCCCTCGCGAACAACGGGCAGCCCGGTGACGGCGTGGTAGAAGTCGTGGCATTCTCGGTACCGCTGCATGACGTACGCGCACTCCTCGTCGTCAATGTAGCGCGTCTGGTCTCGCGTGTCGGGGGAGACGCCCTCGCGGTCCAGCCACGAGACGTAGGCGCGGCCGACTGTGTTCTCGGGCAGGGACCGGAGGTGGCTCAGGGAGAGGGTCTTGGAGGTGATTCGCGGTCGGAGGCGGAGGATGCGACGGCCGGTTGGGTCGGCCAGCATGGCGTCACGGAGGCGGTGGATGAAGTACGGCGTTGCGGTGGATTCGCCGACGGTCGCGACGAGGTCTGCGGATGTATGTAAGCTTTTTCCCGTCGTGGGTTGCTTGGGAACGAGTCCCAAGGAGTCCCAAGGAGGGCTGGAATACGATGTACCTGCTCGGTATGGGTTGATCAGGGCCATGGCACTTGACCCGACGGCCATGCTCAGACGCTCCATCTTGGTGAGAGGCACATGGCCGGGATAGTTGGGGGGCGGTCGATTGAGCACCGAGAAGTGTCTGTCGCTGGATTTCGACGGTGTGCATTTTGCGCACGCGAGAGTGCGGAGTGCGTGCTGGGCTGAGGAAGTTGACTGCGGTGCCCTCCTGAGTGCGATATCCATTGTATATTGATCATTGACTCCTGGGTTGGGTTAGGGTTGTGAGGGATAGAGGAGGCGGTGGCGGGTGCCTCGCGCCTGCCTTCTCTACTGTTGCCCGGGGTAGCGTGCCGTGTCATGAGTCATAATATCTTATACTAGCGCGCATAGGAATATAAGGAGAAGTAATCTATATTATATAGGCTAGAGCACTATAATAGGTAGTCTAGTAATCCCCCTATAAAAGGGATACTTTTATTCTCTCTTTTATATAATAGATTATAGTTAATTTCATCTTCTTTATAATTATATCTTAGGGGGTCTTCTTATATTAATCTAGTAAGAATCCTATTTATTATATTATATAATATGTATAATAGTTATAAGCCTAGAAGGTATTATTACCTATAACTTCTATAGCTTCCCCTAAGTATAAGAAGTATATATATATATTACTTATCTTGTTGGTTTCACCAGGTGTGATAATGGCCAATTATCCGTTAGGCGCGCTCGTGATAGTATTAATTAAATAATCTATTATAAGCTATCTAGGAAGAAGGAAAGGAAGCTAAGAAAGAGAGGACCCTTATAAGAGGGAAAAGCAGCTGTAGCTATATGGGTCACGTGATGTGAGTGGGTCACGAGACCCGGGCCCTGCCCTATCGCAGACCTGCCTATAGGCAGGAAGGGAGGCACGCGCACGCGCACGCATACGCGCGCGGTGGCTAACCTTCTTCTAGTTAGGCTAACCTTTAGCTAAAGGGAATTATAGCTACTAAGCGTGATTAATATTATACTTATTCTAACACTAGGAACTCTCTTTTTAATATAATTATTAACATATAATATTAATTACTAATAAGGTAATAGATAATAATAGGAGGGATTATAATCCCTATTAAAGAGGACTAATTGTTATGGACTGGCCCCTAGGCGACTGCGATAGGGCGTTGGTATAGTATTAAGAAACTTAGGGAAAGAGAAGAGGAAGGTAGGAAACCTATCCTTACTAGGGCTCTTATAACCCCCTAACTACCTTACACTTATCCTCTTCCCTATGCCTTTATATATATAGCATATATGCATTCTAGACTTAGGGCCCTTAGGATTTACCCCTATATATATATAACACATATACACTTCAGCAGATGCTTAGGACTATCTATCCCTACGCATACGTAACACATATATACCCTAGAGAATGCTTAGGCAAAGCCTAAGCCCTTATATATACCCTTACTCCTTCTCTTTAATATGTTATATAAGCCTATTATTTTAATCCTAGGACTAGACTAGGCATATAACGCGGTTACTAAGCCTTATGTTATTATTATATTAACCCTAGCCCTATCTTAAACCTTCTATTCTATTATTTTATTTTAGTCCTAGGCATAGGCTAGGCGTATAATATAGTTATTAAGCCCTGCATTATTATTATATTAACCCTAGCCCTGCCCTTACTTTCTATCTACTATTTATTTTATTATAACTTTTACTTTCCCTATATAGAAAATTCTCTAAGATATTATAAACCCTATTATACCTTCCTATTATACCCCTCTAAATAACACTTTATTTACCTATTATCCCTATATTATACCCTTATTAAATATAGCTAACTATAGTAGTAACTATTATAGTAACTCTAGTTACTATCCTCCTTATATCCTAGCTATTCTCTCTATACCTATAAATTAGTTTATTAGTAAGTTCCTTATAGAAGGAAACTTAGATAATAAGGAGTATACTACTCTATAAGTAGTGTAGTAGCCTTATAGGCTATATATTAAGAAATCCCTTACTATAGGTATTCTAAACTATAGTCCTCTCCCTAGTAGCACCTCCTATCTCCTATATTAGTAAAACTATATAACCTATATTTAGATAATAAGGTATTTATCTATAGACCCTTAACTTTAATATTACTTAAAGGATCTTAAGGCTATAATTAAGGTAGGTAACTATATTATCTAGCCTAGTATCCTAAAGATAGTAGAGACTAAGTAATAGATACTAGTGCTATCCTAGGGCTTCTATACCCTTATAAGTTAATAAAAAGCCCTTCTAGACTAGGCCTAGTTTAACCTAGCTCCTATTTATTCTACCCTTAGGGTACCCCTTTCTTCTACCTCCCTTACTATAGCCCTAAATAAACTTAAGATTATTCCTTTTAGCTATAGTAGCCCTATAAGTAGCTATAGTATAGTAGGGTCTATATAGTAAGTTATAGGTATTCTACTCTAGTAAAACTAGTAGATTATAGGTAGTCTAAATACTATATATTAGGAATACTATAATTAATCTACTCTCCTCCTTAAAGCTTTTTTACCCTATTACTATAGTGGTTAATAATATATTAAGTATAAAGATAACTTACCTTCTTATTATTACTATAAACGCTCCTAACTTAGCCCTAACCTAGGGCTTATTAACTATTATATCTAATATACCCTAACTAGTAGGCGCCCCCTAGCGCTAGACCCTATTCTTTACTTATCCCCTACTAGAGGCTAACCTAGAGATAGGTTAACCTTTATACTTACTAATTATTATTCTACCTATACTATCTAGAACTATAGAAATATCTATCCCCCCTATTATAACACTACCTATACCCCTATTATACCTATAGTAACACTAGCTACTATCCCCCTTAACTATAATAATAATTTAGTTAGGGGCTTAAGTAATATATTTATTATAATAGGTAGAGAGTACTAAGTTTACTTTAGTAGTTATTATAAGTTAATAGGATATAGACTAGGTATGCCTTATATATTATTAGAAGTCTCTATAGAAGTATAAGTAGTTTATAATTAATTTAGTTTATTATTATATTATATATCTCCTTACCTTACCTTAAACTTATTAAGGGCTTATATCTATACTATACTTTCTAATAGCTCCTATATTAGCTAAATATATCCTACCTATTTTACTAGTATATTATATCTCCTCCCCTAACCTAGGGTATTCTATACTACTAGAATCTATTCTACCTAGTATTCCTTAATAAGTTTATTATTATTCTCTATTAGAACCTATTCTAGCCCTAGGTAAGAGTCCTAAAGCCTCTAGCTAGGAAGAGGGTCCTTTATAGCTTATTTAATAAGGTCTATATAGAAGACTAGATAGATACCCCTAGGGATATCTAACTATACTATTAGTAGTATTAGTACTTCTAAAACTATATATTTTACTATAACCTAATTAAGTTTCTATAAGGGGTAATTTATCTTAATATTCTTTAGTAAAAGCTATACTTTATCCCCTACCTAGAACTATTCTACTAGCTATTAGGAAGCTAATATAGTGTCCTACTATCTTTATTAAGTGTAGGCTATTATAGCCTATACTAGTTAAGTACCCTCTTATAGGTGCTTAAGGAACTATATAGCTTATCCCTTAGGTATTATTATAGATACTAACTAGTCTAGTTATATCTAAATAGGTTCTAAATTATAGCTATAAAGTAACTTATTTAGACTAACTCCTATTATAGTAGAGAGCCTATTATTAATTATAAGCTAATAAGTAGCTAAGTGCTCTAGCTAATTAAACTATAAAAAGGAAACTATAATATATAATATTACCTAAACTTCTTAGTTTACCTACTCTATACTACTATTAGTCTATAGGTAGTAAGATATAGAGAGTAACTAGTCTATCCCTATAAGGGAGTATAATATTATCTAAAATTTTCCTAACTAGTCTAACCCTTAATCTATAATAATAGACTAGGGAAAACCCTAAAACCTCTACTAGACTATTTTAAACCACTCTATATACTCCTTAGCCCTAATAGAGGTTATAGCTTCTAACTATATAAACTTTAAGAGTCTATCTATAATAACTATAAGGTACTATAGCCTCTCTAGGGACACCGCTAGTAAGTTTATTATAAAGTTAATAGAGATCTAAGACTAGAACTAATTAGGGATAGGTAAAGGCTTTAGTAAACCCTAGTGCTATTACTAACTCTTATAACTACTAAAATAATAATAGTTATAAATAAACTAAGTAATATCCTATAATATCCTATCCTAATAGAATTACTATTATAATAATTAAAATATAGTATTATAACCTAGGTGCCCTGCTACTAGTAAATTATAGTATTATTATATAAGGGTTATTATAAGCGGCTTCTAAGCTAGAATCTATATATAGCCCCTAAACTAAAGCGCTCTATATACACTTATAGAATAATCTATAACCTATTCCCTTATTAGTGCCTCTAGGGGAAACCTTTAACCCCCTTCCTAGATAGTCCTTAATTAGATACTATATATTAGGTCTAATATAATAGCCTAATCCTATAGGGACTAAAGGTACTTAGTAATAAAAAGGACCTCCCCTACTAGTAGTAGTAATACTTATATATAGTATAGGGCTAGGTTAGTATTATCCCTCTACTCCTTAGGTAATAGTAAGAGTTATATAATTATAATAGGTTATAGGATATACCCTATCCTTAGAGGTAATCTAGTCTAGTCCTACTCCCTCTAGGAAAGGGTATCTAGGTATTAGGCTTATATACTAGGTCTATATTATAGGTAAAAGTTAAATAGCGTAAGTATATCTACCTACTAAGCCTATCTCTTTAATATTAACTAAGGAGTAGTAAAGTACTCTAGGTTCTTATAATCTATATAGATAGTAAATAGACAGGGCATGCCTTAAAGTTCTACTAACTATATCTTAAGGTAAGAGATAATAGTAAGTAACTCCTTATTATAGATTATATAATTCTTCTATAAGGATATAAGGCTAGTAGAAAAGTAAGTAACTAGGTATAGAACGCTATTAGGACCTTATTATAAGAGATACCTGCTAATAGCTTTACCTAAATAATTAGCTTCTACTACTATTAGCTAGTCTAGGTCCTATTATACTAGTACTAGATATATAATAAAGGTATCTTTTAACCTCTTAAAGGCCCTCTCTTCCTTAGGTCCCTATTAGAAAGGGATATTCCTTTTAGTAAGTTATATTAGCGGAGCCGCTATCTCTAAGAAGTTACTAATAAAATTATAGTAAAAATTTGTAAATCCTAGGAAGCTATAAACCCTATATAGTTTTGAGGGTACTGCCTATTCCCTTATAGCTATAACCTTTACGGGATCTAGGCGGATTAAGTGGCCTACTATAATAATATATCCTAGGTACTAAACCTCTTTTATAGTAAATATAGACTTATTAAGGTTAAGGTATAGACCTATAGCCCTTAAGTAACTAAGGACTAACCAGACCTTCTTTATATAATCCTTCCTTAACCCCCCTAAATAAACCAGGATATTATTAAGGTAGGCTATAATAAAGTCTCCTAGTGTATCCCCTAAGGATTTATTAATATAATACTAGAAGATTATAGGTATACTAGCTAAGCTAAAGGGGTAGACTAGCTATTTAAATAAACTAAACCTTATATAGAACGCTATAAGGTGCTCTTAGCCCTTAGCTATCTATAGTTTATAAAACACTATATAGATATCTACCTTTATAAACTAATGCGCTTAGGATAAGGAATATAGTATCTCTTTAATTAGTAGGAGAGGGTAATGGTCTTATGCTATTATCTTATTAAGAGTGTAGTAGTTTATATAGAAACACTAGCTACTATTTGCCTTTTTAATAAGAAGGATAGGGGCTATAGCTACTAAGGAGCTAGCACGGATCTATCCCTTATCTATTAGATCTATAATCTAGCACTAAACCTCTAAAAGCTAATCCTATAGTATATTATATAAGGGTCCCTATAGGAGTGCTAGTTTAGACCTATCTAGGTTCTTATATATATGTATATAGTAGTTAAGAGACCCTCTATAAGGGGGCAAGCTATTAGCCTTAGACTTATTAAAAAGGTCTGTAAAGTCCGCTAACTCCTTAGGCAGCGCTAATATATTAGGGGTAGCTAGCTCTATCTTAGGCACTATAATCTATAGTACTATAGTTATCTCCTTTAAGCTTATAGTAATAAACCTTATAGTAGTGTCCTTATTCTAGTATGCCCTATAAGCCTTAGTAGCGTATAGGGATCTAATAATTCCCTATATTAGGACCTCTATTACCTAAGTAGAGGACTTAGAAATGTAAAGGCCCTCTATAGCTCTAATAACTAGTTATTATTATGCTATATAAATCACCACTCCACGCTGCTCTAACTAAGGCATTCTAAATATCATATCCTAGGTTAGGCTAGGGATAATATATAGGTACACAAATAACTCCTAGCTATCTATATTAATTCTAGTGCGCACTATATAGGTTATAGAAGAGGTATCTTCCTTAACCTACTTTCCTTTCTATTCTATTTCTACTATAGTATAAATATGCCTCTATTTTAGTAACTATATAAGCTCTAGGCTAAGCTATCTTGCCGCTAATTTGCTTATAGCACTATAGTAATTATAACTATAATTAATTTAGATATTAATAAAATAATATATATTAAAAAGTATAGAAATAAGGAATAGTAGTTAGTTTATATATTTTACTATATCCTATTCTATTTCTATATAGTGGTTAAAATTGTCCTATAATATAGAAGTTAACTAGCCTATTAGCCCCTATGCAAGACTCTGCTTAGGGGCTACTTATTTTTTATAGGAGGGATGTTTACCTCCTTATCTATACTTTCCTTATCTGCCCTAGATATATTAACACTAACCTACTAGCGCTAGGGTAGGAGAAAGGTATATTCTTAAATAAAGTAGTCCTTAGACCTATATTAGAGGTAGTATCTTTCTTAGTAGTGTCTAGCTAGTACTGCCTCTAATACCTATTTTGCCTATTCTATGTTTAGGGTAGCCTTTACTTCCTTACCCTTTTTCTTAGCCTATTTCCCTAGCTAGGTCCTTACTATATAAACTCCTATTATTAGAGTATTACCCTTATAGTTAGTTAGGTTTAAGGGTTTAGGGTATAGGGCCCTATATTAGGTCTAATACTTATCCTCTAAGGCAAGGGCCTTAATATTAACTGCTATCTCGTGATATTATATAACCGCTATATGCTAATTATAATGGCTTATGCCCTACCCCACGCTAATTTCTTAAAAGCGCTTATTAAGCGTGTATTAAAGCTTTGCTAGCTTTATATTATCTGCCTAAAGATCCCCCCTAGCTAATAAGAGCTTATCTATAAAGTAAATAAAGAATATAGAGAACGCCTCCCTAGGTCCTTATTCTATTTAGTTAAGCTCTATAAGGGCTATCTCCTATCTATATAGGTTAGTAAATATAGTCTTAAGATACTCTAGGAACTTAAAGGGATTAAAGTTAATACTTTTACCTAACTTAAAGAAGTTAGCTACTTAGGACTATACCTTAGAGGAGAGGTTCTAGTAAATAAATATCTACCTATCCTTATTAGTGCTAATAAAGTCCTTATCTACTAGTAGCTTATACTTTATTAGAAGCCTCTATATAGTAAATATAGCTTTATTACTATTATATAGGTTACCTATAGGGATTAGTTTTTGCTTTAATTTAGCTACTATAGCTACCTATAGGGTAGTAAATGTAGTAGGGGTTAGGGCTTAGCGCTAGACCCTAGGGTTTAGTTAAGTTAGTTAGGCTAAGGGTCCTATATAATCTATTAAGGGTCCTATATAATTTATATTAACTTACTCCTAGAGTTATGCTATTTCTACTATTTGCTTATTTAGTATATAGTAAAGTATTTTAAATTATACTTACTAAGCTATTAGGGGCGCTATAGTATTAGATCCTAGGGTAATAGTCCCCTAGTTAGGATAATCCTAAGGTTAAAGTGTGTTTTATATACCTATTAGTATATCTATTAGTATATTAAAATCTATTTTATTATCTTTTAGTAGCTATTATAAGACTAAAGGAAGTTTCTTAATTATTATAGACTAGCCCCTAGGTAACTATAATAGGGTATTAGTATAGTATTAAGAAACTTAGGAAAAGAGAAAAGGAAGGTAGGAAACCTATCCTTACTAGGGCTTTTATAACCCCCTAACTACCTTATACTTATTCTCTTCCCTATGCCTTTATATATATAGTATATATATATTCTAGACTTAGGGCCCTTGGGATTTGCCCCTGTATATGTGTAATACGTGTGCACTTCGGCAGATACTTAGGACTATCTATCCCTACGCATACGCGACACGTGTGCACCCTGGAGAATGCTTAGGCAAAGCCCAAGCCCTTACACTAATAAAGAAAGGAAAGGAAAGGAAGGGAAAGTAGTGTATGCCTATGGTAGGTAATAATAAAGAAAAGTAATAATCTATCTTTAATCTCCTACTAAAAGGATAAGTAGGCCTCTCCCTAAATCCCCCCCCCCCTAATATTGTTAATAATATCTATATAGTAACTCCCTTACCCTATTGCCTCTTCCCTCCCCCTTATTATCCCCCTCCCCTTCCCTCTCTCTTTAACCCTATTATCCCCTATATCTACCCTTCTATCCCTACTAAAGTAAAGCATAGGTATCTTATAAATCTAAAGGAGGACCTCCCTTATAGCTCTATACTCTATATAGATTACGTAAAGTTATAGAATTACTAGAGGCCCTCCCTAGAGGTCTAAGGAGGAGCTATATAGCCTCTCTTCCCCTCCTCCTCCTACTCCCCCTAAAGTATTACTCCTCCTTTACTTTTTTCTACTATCCCTAAGAGGGTAGGATCTATATCCTCCTATAGTATAAGGGTTTATAGTCCTTAATACTAGGGAAGATTATATCTCCCTATAGTATAGGGGTTAATAATCCCCTAATACTACTACCTATAGGGGCTATTCTCCTTATAGGTTACCCTCCTACTACTATTTATAAGCGCTATCCTCTATATAGGTTACCTACCCTTCTATTTAGATTATTATCTAGTTACTAGAGATAAACTGCTCTAGGGCCTTATTTAGTAATGCCTTTATAAAGGCATTAGCTAGGTTATCTACTCTATTAATCTAATAGATCTTATAGAGCGTATAGTATTTATATAATAATTATAGAGCTATAATATTAATTATTAGGCGCTTCTTCTTTATTATTCTAAGCTTAATAAGGCACTTATAAAGGGAGTATAAATCTATATACACTATAACTAGTGTAGCTAGGAGATTTAATTAGTCTATAAGTATATAAAGAGTAGTGGCTATTATATATACTATATTAACGCTAGTAACTATACTATAGACCTTAGAGGTAAGCACACTTTATATAACTCTCTTACTCTTTATTAAGCTAAAGTATATAATATTACCTTTAATTATAAACTTACTATCCTTATAGTCTTTATTAGTAAGGATTAGTATATAGCTAAGCTATAAGTGTTGGAACAAGCATGATATCAATCGCGCTTGGCAGCCGCAATTCCCTTCGGCTGAAGGTCGGCCCGACCGGAAGAAGGTCGGCTGCTGCGCGCGTGTGCGTGCGCGTGCGCGTGCCCCCCTTCCTGCCTACGGGCAGGCCTGCGATAGGGCAGGGCCTGGGTCACGTGACCTACCTATACCACGTGACCTATATAGCTATAGCTGCTTTTTCCCTCTTATAAGAGCCCTCTCTTTTCCTTACTTCCTTTCCTTTAGAATATATAGCTTATAATAGATTATTTAATTAATACTATTATAAGCATGCCTAATAGATAACTAGCTATTATCATACCTAGTAATACTAATACTAATTAGTGGTTAACTTTATAACTACTTTTTATAAATACCCGCTATCTTTTAAGACACTATAGATTAGCTAGGTTCTATCTAGAAGAGACCTTTATAGAAGTAGTATAATTTAGCTAGCTTATTAAGGTAATAAGAGTAGCTTTATTATTTAAGATCCCTAATTATACTAAGGAAGAAGCTAACTCTAGCTAGCCTATTAAGGTAATAAGAGTAGCTAGAAGAAGCTAAAGCCTAAACTAAGAAAAAGAGTTTAACTCTAGTAGCTAAGCTATCCTATTATTCTTTAACTTAGTGTGTTCTATTATATATAAAGCTAATTACTAGAGCTTATAATCCTTTATATCTCCTTTCCTTAATCCCTTTATTATTACTTTTCTTATTCTATCTCCTCTAATACTATAAGCTATAATAGTTAATAAGAAGGAATAACTATAAAACCTAATAAGTTATAATAGCTCTTAAGTAAATCCCTTAGAAGCCTTAGAATTTATTATTCCCTTTCTCTATATCCTATAGTAACTATACTAGTATATTATAAAAGAAATACTTACTAGGGTAGATAAATTTAATATTAAGAATAATAATATACCTAAGATATAAGTAACCTATATTCTCTTTTAGGTTAAGGACTATATAATATAAAAGGTATATAGAAGATTACTCTTTATAGAATTTACTTAAGATTTTAACCTATAAACCTATAGTAACTTTCTTAAGACCCTAGTTATAGTCCTAAGGCACTTATAGGACTACCTTATTAACTCTAGAATCTATATAATAATTAACTAGAATATAAATATAGTAATTAACCTCTAAGAAGTTATTAACTAATAGGAATTCTACTTCTAGTTATAAGAAGAAGTAAAGAATACCTAGAAGAAGTATAATAACTTCTAAAAGAATATAATTAAGAATAGTAACTTCCTTAATAATCTCTATAATAATAATAATATCTAGGACTAATAGAGTATAAGAACTACTTATTTCTCTTACTAACCTTTATAATCTCTATAAGGAGTAATTATTAGAACAAGCATGATATCAATCGCGCTTGGCAGCCGCAATTCCCTTCGGCGGAAGGTCGGCCCGACCGGAAGAAGGTCGGCTGCTGCGCGTGTGCGCGCGCGTACGCGTGCCTCCCTTCCTACCCACGGGCAGGCCTGCGATAGGGCAGGGCCCGGGTTACGTGACCCACCTATACCACGTGACCCACATAGCCGCAGCTGCTTTTTCCCTCTCATAAGAGCCCTCTCTTTTCTAGCTTCCTTTCTTAGAATATATAGCTTATAATAGATTATTTAATTAATACTATCACAAGCGCGCCTAATAGATAATTAGCCATTATCACACCTAGTGATACCAACACTAATTAGTGGTTAACTTCATAACCACTTTTTATAAATACCCGCTGTCTTTTAGACACTATAGATTAGCTAGGTTCTATCTAGAAGAGACCTTTATAGAAGCAGTGTAATTTAGCTAGCCTATTAAGGTAATAAGAGTAGCTTTATTATTTAAGATCCCTAATTATACTAAGGAAGAAGCTAACTCTAGCTAGCCTATTAAGGTAATAAGAGTAGCTAGAAAAAGCTAAAGCCTAAACTAAGAAGAAGAGTTTAACTTTAGTAGCTAAGCTATCCTATTATTCTTTAACTTAGTGTGTTCTATTATATATAAAGCTAATTACTAGAGCTTATAATCCTTTATATCTCTTTTCCCTAATCCCTTTATTATTACTTTTCTTATTCTATCTCCTCTAATACTATAAGTTATAATAGTTAATAAGAAAAAATAACTATAAAACCTAATAAGTTATAATAGCTCTTAAGTAAATCCCTTAGAAACCCTAGAATTTACTATCCCCTTTCTCTATATCCTATAGTAACTATACTAGTATATTATAGAAAAAATACTTACTAGGGTAGATAAATTTAATATTAAGAATAATAATATACCTAAGATATAAGTAACCTATATTCTCTCTTAGGTTAAGGACTATATAATATAAAAGGTATATAGAAGATTACTCTTTATAGAATTTACTTAAGATTTTAACCTATAGACCTATAGTAACTTTCTTAAGACCCTAGTTATAATCCTAAGGCACTTATAGGACTACCTTATTAACTCTAGAATCTATATAATAATTAACTAGAATATAAATATAGTAATAAACCTCTAAGAAGTCCTTAACTAATAGGAATTCTATTTCTAGTTATAGGAAGAAGTAAAGAATACCTAGAAGAAGTATAATAACTTCTAAAAGAATATAATTAAGAATAGTAACTTCCTTAATAATCTCTATAATAATAATAACCTCTAGGACTAATAAAGTATAAAAACTACTTATTCCTCCTATTAATCTTTATAATCTTTATAAAGAGTAATATTAGTAGCCTTTCCCTAAGAATAAAACCCTTAGCCCCTTCCTTAAATACCTTAAGCCTTATAAGCCTTTCTTTATTATCCCTAAGAACCTATATTTACCTAGTAAAGAATCCCTACTTCCTAATAATAAGCCCTCCCTATTTACTAAAGGATAGTATATAAGCTTACTAATAATCCTTCCTTTAAGCCTCTATAACTAATAGTAAAGTAGATCTTAGACCTAATTAAGATATATATATCTAAGT
Source organism: Epichloe elymi (assembly GCA_023658475.1). NCBI lineage: Eukaryota > Fungi > Ascomycota > Sordariomycetes > Hypocreales > Clavicipitaceae > Epichloe > Epichloe elymi. The sequence continues at coordinate 2,683,249 of CP098274.1, forward strand.
AGTAATATAGTATTAATAACTATAATATACTTAAACTAAAGCTCTAAATCTTTAGGTAAAAATATAAGCTTCTAGATATTAAACTAAAATAAGCTAGGTATATATTTAAGGTAATACTAAAAGGAAAAGCTTATTAGTATTACTTAGACTACCTCTCTAAACCTAGTAACCCTTAGGACCTTACTACCCTTATAAGAAGAATAAAAAAGAGATTTAAGACTAAAGATATAAGGTAGAAGTATCTCCTTAAATAATATAATACTTTACTCTAGAAAACTATTAATAAAAACCCTAATAAATTAAAGATAGAATACTTTAATAAACTTATTAAGAGGCTATTAACCTTATAGTAAGCTATTCCTAATATAGGTTAATTAGAAAGAGCCCTTAGGAACTAGATTATAACTACTTATAATAGGATTCCTAAGTATAGAGAGTACCTTACTAACCCTCTAGATAGCCTCTAATAATTCTATAAGTATATATATATAATAATCTAGCTTATTATAGAGGAATCTAGTAGTTAATATTAATTCCTTACTAATACCTAAACCCCTAATGCCTTCTAGACTAATAAAAGGTATAATAGTAAGGGTAAAGAGTTATAATACTCTTTATAAAGGTAGAAAGGTAGAAGAGGCCCTCCCTATATAAAGAAATATTATATATATAATAAAGAGGGATACTAGTTAATAAAATATCCTAAGAAAGAGTATAAGAAGGTATACTAGTAATATAAGAACTATTACCTAGTAGATACCTTATTATTCTTACTAGCTTTATATAATACCTTCCTTACCTAGTATAAAGATACCCTAATAGAAGATCCTACTCCTTATCCCCCTAAAGTTAATAAGGTTACCTAGTATATAATAAGCCTTAGATTTAATACTAAGCTAGAGGGAGAGGAAGAAGAAAGGGTATTTATAAGCTTTTTTACCTATAGTATAACCCTTAATAGTTAGAAAATAGTTAAAGTTCTTATAAATTAAGCTATAATATATAGACTAAGTAAGAAGAATCTATTTAAAGATAGGAATACTACTAGGCCTCCTTACCTATTCCTACTTAAAGACTATTACTTATCTAAGGCCTTCTAAGGTATTATACTAGATACTAGAGTAGTATAGTTCTTAATAGTAGGCTAATCTTAAGTTATAGCACTATTGTAAGGGCTTGGGCTTTGCCTAAGCATTCTCCAGAGTGCACATATGTCGCGTATACGTAGGGATAGATAGTCCTAAGTATCTGCCAAAGTGCACACATATTATATATATATAGGGGCAAATCCTAAGGGCCCTAAGTCTAGAATATATATATACTATATATATAAAGGTATAGGGAAGAGGATAAGTATAAGGTAGTTAAGGGGTTATAAAAGCCCTAGTAAGGATAGGTTTCCTACCTTCTTCTTCTCTTTCCCTAAGTTTCTTAATACTATACTAATACCCTATTATAATTACCTAGGGGCTAGTCTATAATAATTAAGAAACTTCCTTTAGTCTTATAATAGCTACTAAAAGATAATAAAATAGATTTTAATATACTAATAGATATACTAATAGGTATATAAAACACACTTTAACCTTAGGATTATCCTAACTAGGGAACTATTACCCTAGGATCTAATACTATAGTACCTCTAGTAGCTTAGTAAGTATAATTTAAAATACTTTACTATATACTAAATAAGTAGATAGTAGAAATAGTATAACTCTAGGAGTAAGTTAATATAAATTATATAGGACCCTTAGTAGATTATATAGGACCCTTAGCCTAACTAACTTAACTAAACCCTAGGGTCTAGCGCTAAGCTCTAACCCCTATTATATTTACTACCCTATAGGTAGCTATAGTAGCTAAATTAAAGTAAAAACTAATCCCTATAGGTAACCTATATAATAGTAATAAGGCTATATTTACTATATAGAGGCTCCTAATAAAGTATAAGCTACTAGTAGATAAGGACTTTATTAGCACTAATAAGGATAGGTAGATATTTATTTACTAAAACCTCTTCTCTAAGGTATAGTCCTAGGTAGCTAACTTCTTTAAGTTAGGTAAAAATATTAACTTTAATCCCTTTAAGTTCCTAAAGTATCTTAAGACTATATTTACTAACCTATATAGATAAGAGATAGCCCTTATAGAGCTTAACTAAATAGAATAAGGACCTAGGGAGGTATTCTTTATATTCTTTATTTACTTTATAGATAAGCTCTTATTAGCTAGGGGGGATCTTTAGGTAGATAATATAAAGCTAGTAAAGCTTTAATATATACTTAATAAGTATCTTTAAGAGATTAGTATAGGGTAGGGTATAAGCTATTATAATTAGTATATAGTAGTTATATAGTATTATAAGATAGTGGTTAATATTAAGGCCCTTACCTTAGAGAATAAGTATTAGACCTAATATAGGGTCCTATACCCTAAACCCTTAAACCTAACTAACTATAATAGTAATACTCTAATAATAGGGGTTTATATAGTAGGAACCTAGCTAGGGAAATAGGCTAAGAAGAAGGATAAGGAAGTAAAAGCTACTCTAAATATAGAATAGGTAAAATAGGTATTAGAGGTAGTACTAGCTAGATACCGCTAAGAAAGATACTACCTCTAATATAGGTCTAAGGACTACTTTATTTAAGAATATACCCTTCTCCTACCTTAGCGCTAGTAGGTTAGTATTAATATATCTAGGGTAGATAAGGAAAGCGTAGATAAGGAGGTAAATATCCCTCCTATAGAAAATAAGTAGCCCCTAAGTAGAGTCTTATATAGGGGCTAATAAGCTAGTTAACTTCTATATTATAGGATAATTTTAACTACTATATAGAAATAGAATAGGATATAGTAAAATATATAAACTAACTACTATTCCTTATTTCTATACTTTTTAATATATATTATTTTATTAATATCTAAATTAATTATAGTTATAATTACTATAGTGCTATAAGCAAATTAGCGGTAAGATAGCTTAGCCTAGAGCTTATATAGTTACTAAAATAGAGGCGTATTTATACTATAGTAGAAATAGAATAGAAAGGAAAGCGGGTTAAGGAAGATACCTCTTTTATAACCTATATAGTGCACACTAGAATTAATATAGATAGCTAGGAGTTATTTATATACCTATATATTATCCCTAGCCTAACCTAGGATATAATATTTAGAATGCCTTAGTTAGAGTAGCGTAGAGTAGTAATTTATATAGCATAATAATAACTAGTTATTAGAGCTATAGAGGGCCTTTATATTTCTAAGTCCTCTACTTAGGTAATAGAGGTCCTAATATAGGGAATTATTAGATCCCTATATGCTACTAAGGCTTATAGGGCATACTAGAATAAGGACACTATTATAAGGTTTATTACTATAAGCTTAAAGGAGATAATAATAGTACTATAGATTATAGCGCCTAAGATAGAGCTAGCTACTCCTAATATATTAGCGCTACCTAAGGAGTTAGCGGACTTTATAAACCTCTTTAATAAGTCTAAGGCTAATAGCTTACCCCCTTATAGAGGGTCTCTTAACCACTATATATATATATATATAAGAACCTAAATAGGTCTAAACTAGCACTCCTATAGGGACCCTTATATAATATACTATAGGATCAGCTTTTAGAGGTTTAGCGCTAGATTATAGATCTAATAGATAAGGGATAGATCTATACTAGCTCCTTAGTAGCTATAGCCCTTATCTTTCTTATTAAAAAGGCAAATAGTAGCTAGCGTTTCTATATAGACTACCACGCTCTTAATAAGATAATAGTATAAGACTATTACCCTCTCTTACTAATTAAAGAGATACTATATTCCCTATCCTAAGTATATTAGTTTATAAAGATAGATATCTATATAGTATTTTATAAACTATAGATAGCTAAGGGCTAAGAGCACCTTATAGTGTTCTATATAAGGTTTAGTTTATTTAAATAGCTAGTCTACCCCTTTAGCTTAGCTAGTATACCTATAACCTTCTAGTATTATATTAATAAATCCTTAGGGAATGCACTAGGAGACTTTATTATAGCCTACCTTAATAATATTCTAGTTTATTTAGGGGGGTTAAGAAAGGATTATATAAAAAAGGTCTAGTTAGTCCTTAGTTACTTAAGGGCTATAGGTCTATACCTTAACCTTAATAAGTCTATATTTACTATAAAAGAGGTTTAGTACCTAGGATATATTATTATAGTAGGCTACTTAATCTACCTAGATCCTATAAAGGTTATAGCTATAAGGGAATAGGTAGTACCTATAAAACTATATAGGGTTTATAGCTTCCTAGGATTTATAAATTTTTACTATAATTTTATTAGTAACTTCTTAGAGATAGTAGCTCTACTAATATAACTTACTAAGAGGAATATCCCCTTCTAATAAGGACCTAAGGAAAAGAGGGCCTTTAAGAGGTTAAAAAATACCTTTATTATATATCTAGTACTAGTATAATAGGACCTAGACTAGCTAATAGTAGTAGAAGCTAATTATTTAGGTAAAGCTATTAGTAGGTACCTTTTATAATAAGGTCCTAATAGTGTTCTATACCTAGTTACTTACTTTTTTACTAGCCTTATATCCTTATAGAAGAATTATATAATCTATAATAAGGAGTTACTTATTATTATCTCTTACCTTAAGGTATAGTTAGTAGAACTTTAAGGTATACCCTATTTATTTACTATCTATATAGATTATAAGAACCTAGAGTACTTTACTACTCCTTAGTTAATATTAAAGAGATAGGCTTAGTAGGTAGATATACTTATACTATTTAACTTTTACCTATAATATAGACCTAGTATATAAGCCTAATACCTAGATACCCTTTTCTAGAGGGAGTAAGACTAGACTAGATTACCTCTAAGAATAGGGTATATCTTATAGCCTATTATAATTATATAACTCTTACTATTACCTAAGGAGTAAAGGGATAATACTAACCTAGCGCTATACTATATATAAGTATTACTATTACTAGTAAGGGAGGTTCTTTTTACTACTAAGTACCTTTAGTCCTTATAGGATTAGGCTATTATATTAAACCTAATATATAGTATCTAATTAAGGACTATCTAGGAAGGGGGTTAAAGGTTTCCCCTAGAGGTACTAATAAGGGAATAGGTTATAGATTATTTTATAAGTATATATAGAGCGCTTTAGTTTAGGGGCTATATATAGATTCTAGCTTAGGAGCTACTTATAATAACCCTTATATAATAATACTATAATTCACTAGTAGTAGGGTACCTAGGTTATAATACTATATTTTAATTATTATAATAATAATTCTATTAGGATAGGATATTATAGGATATTACTTAGTTTATTTATAACTATTATTATTTTAGTAGTTATAAGAGTTAGTAATAGCACTAGGGTTTACTAAAGCCTTTACCTATCCCTAATTAGTTCTAGTCTTAGATCTTTATTAACTTTATAATAAACTTACTAGTAGTATCCCTAGAGAGGCTATAGTATTTTATAGTTATTATAAATAGACTCTTAAAGTTTATATAGTTAGAAGCTATAACCTCTATTAGGGCTAAGGAGTATATAGAGTGGTTTAAAATAGTCTAGTAGAGGTTTTAGGGTTTTCCCTAGTTTATTATTATAGATTAAGGGTTAGACTAGTTAGGAAAATTTTAGATAATATTATACTCCTTTATAGGGATAGACTAGTTACTCTCTATATCTTACTACCTATAGACTAATAGTAGTATAGAGTAGGTAAACTAAGAAGTTTAGGTAATATTATATATTATAGTTTCCTTTTTATAGTTTAATTAGCTAGAGTACTTAGCTACTTATTAGCTTATAATTAATAATAGGCCCTCTTCTATAATAGGAGTTAGTCTAAATAAGTTACTTTATAGCTATAATTTAGAACCTATTTAGATATAACTAGACTAGTTAGTATCTATAATAATACCTAAGGGATAAGCTATATAGTTCCTTAAGTACCTATAAGAGAGTACTTAACTAATATAGGCTATAATAGCCTATACTTAATAAAAATAGTAGGATACTATATTAGCTTCCTAATAGCTAGTAGAATAGTTTTAGGTAAGGAATAAAGTATAGCTTTTACTAAAGAATATTAAGATAAACTACCCCTTATAGAAACTTAATTAGGTTATAGTAAAATATATAGTCTTAGAAGTACTAATACTACTAATAGTATAGTTAGATATCCCTAGGGGTATTTATCTAGTCTTCTATATAGACCTTATTAAATAAGCTATAAAGAACCCTCTTCCTAGCTAGAGGCTTTAGGACTCTTACCTAGGGCTAGAATAAGTTCTAATAAAGAATAATAATAAACTTATTAAGGAGTACTAGGTAGAATAGATTCTAGTAGTATAGAATACCCTAGGTTAGGGGAGGAGATATAATATACTAGTAAAATAGGTAAGATATATTTAGCTAATATAGAAGCTATTAGAAAGTATAGTATAGATATAAGCCCTTAATAAGTTTAAGGTAAGGTAAGGAGATATATAATATAATAATAGACTAAATTAATTATAAACTACTTATACTTCTATAAAGACTTCTAATAATATATAAGGTATACCTAGTCTATATCCTATTAACTTATAATAACCACTAGAGTAAACTTAGTACTCTCTACTTATTATAATAAATATATTACTTAAGCCCCTAACTAAATTATTATTATAGTTAAGGGGGATAGTAGCTAGTATTACTATAGGTATAATAGGGGTATAGGTAGTGTTATAATAAGGAGGATAGATATTTCTATAGTTCTAGATAATATAGGTAGAATAATAATTAGTAAGTATAAAGGTTAACCTATCTCTAGGTTAGCCTCTAGTAAGGGATAAGTAAAGAATAGGGTCTAGCACTAGGGGGTACCTACTAGTTAGGGTATATTAGATATAATAGTTAATAAGCCCTAGGTTAGGGCTAAGTTAGGAGTATTTATAGTAATAATAAGAAGGTAAGTTATCTTTATACTTAATATATTATTAATTACTATAGTAATAAGGAGAAAGAGCTTTAAGGAGGAGAGTAGATTAATTATAGTATTCCTAATATATAGTATTTAGACTACCTATAATCTACTAGTTCTACTAGAGTAGAATGCCTATAACTTACTATATAGACCCTACTATACTATAGCTACTTATAGGGCTACTATAGCTAAAAGGAATAATCTTAAGTTTATTTAGGGCTATAGTAAGGAAGGTAGAAGAAAAGGGTGCCCTAAGGGTAGAATAAATAGGAGCTAGGTTAAACTAGGCCTAGTCTAGAAGGGCTTTCTATTAACTTATAAAGGTATAGAAGCCCTAGGATAGCACTAGTATTTATCTTTTAGTTTCTACTATCTTTAGGATACTAGGCTAGATAATATAGTTACCTACCTTAATTATAGCCTTAAGATCCTTTAAGTAATATTAAAGTTAAGGGTTTATAAATAAATACCTTATTATCTAAATATAGGTTATATAGTTTTACTAATATAGAAGATAGGAGGTATTACTAAGGGAAGGACTATAGTTTAGGATACCTATAGTAAGGGATTTCTTAATATATAGCTTATAAGGCTACTATACTACTTATAGAGTAGTATACTCTTTATTATCTAAGTTTCCTTCTATAAGGAACTTACTAATAGACTAATTTATAGGTATAGAGGGAATAGCTAGGATATAAGGAGAATAGTAACTAGAGTTACTATAATAGTTACTACTATAGTTAGCTATATTTAATAAGGGTATAATATAGGGATAATAGGTAAATAAAGTATTATTTAGAGGGGTATAATAGGAAGGTATAATAGGGTTTATAATATCTTAGAGAATTTTCTATATAGGGGAAAGTAAAAGTTATAATAAAATAAATAGTAGATAGAAAGTAGGGGTAGGGCTAGGGTTAATATAATAATAATACAGGGCTTAATAACCACATTATATACCTAGCCTATGCCTAGGACTAAAACAAAATAATAGGATAAAAGGTTTAAGATAGGGCTAGGGTTAATATAATAATAACGTAGGGCTTAGTAACTATATTACGTGCCTAGTCTAGTCCTAGGATTAAAATAATAGGCTTATATAATATATTAAAGAGGAGGAGTAAGGGTATATATAAGGGCTTAGGCTTTACCTAAGTATTCTCTAGAGTATATATATATTATATATACGTAGGGATAGATAGTCCTAAGCATCTACTAAAGTGTATATATATTATATATATATAGGGGTAAATCCTAAGGGCCCTAAGTCTAGAATATATATATGCTATATATGTAAAGGCATAGGGAAGAGGATAAGTATAAGGTAGTTAGGGGGTTATAAGAGCCCTAGTAAGGATAGGTTTCCTACCTTCCTCTTCTCTTTCCCTAAGTTTCTTAATACTATACCGACGCCCTATCGCAGTCGCCTAGGGGCCAGTCCATAACAACTATAGAAGATAATACTAAAGATTTATCTTAATACTATAAGGGTAGGTAAAGTAGTTATTATATTTAGTAGAGGCTAGCTAATTATATTACTTAGAATAATTAATATACCTACCCCCTTTAGTAATATTACTTTTTATATAATACTAATAAATACTCCCTTCTTACTTTACCTTAATAATATAGGCTAATTAGGAATTAACTTTATTACTACTAAGAATATTCTCTAGTAAGGGAATATTAAGGTATCTCTAGTATATAAATAGGGCTATATATAGATACTATTAATATAAGATAAGAAGGTAGTAGTATAGAATTACTTAACTAAGATTAAGTTATAGTATTTATATTATTACTTTAGTTATTCTTTAGTATACTAACTCTATAATCTCCTAAGTAATATAGGGTATAAGATTACCTTTAAAGCTATTAAGGTAATATTAAAGGTATACCACTAGTGCTAGATAAATACTAATAGCCCCTATTACTTTAAATTTACCCTTAAGAATAAGTATACCTTTAACTTTAAAGTAATAGTTAATATTATATACCTTAATAGTAACTACCTAACGCTCTATATAGTAAATATAGCTATAGTATTCTATATAGTAAGATTCCTTCCTAATATCTTAGCTAAAATAACTTAGGAAGCCCTTAGAATATACTAGATTAATATATACTAAGGACCTCCTAATTAGATTATTACTAATACTAGTATAAACTTTTATAGTAAAGAATTTTACTAATTTGTGGTATTAATATTAATCTCTATTAAAGAGATCCTAATTAAGGCATATTATAGTATTAGAAAAGTTAAGAGATATTATAGGCTACTCTAAAGAGCCTATAATATTATCTAAAGAGAGTGTCTAATAACCCTAGAACCTATTACCCTATAAATAGCTATAAAAGCCCTTAATAATACTATAGGTCTAAATAGCCTTATTCTAACCCTCCTTATCTTTAGCGCCTACCCCTATATATTAAGTAACTCTCTACTATTACTAGAGATCTTATAATATATTATTACTATATAAAAGGTAATAAAGGAAGTTAAATACCTCTATATAATCTAGAAAGTTAGTAAAGCCCTTATAGTAAGGAATAGTCTAGATATAAGCAAGACCCTTAACCTCCTACTTAGATTACTAGTCTAAGTCTAGCGTAAAGGTAAAGGCTAGTAAGGCCTATATAACCTCCTCTCTATTAATAGAGAGACCTATACCCTTAACCTCCTTTAAGGCCTAAAGGCCTTCTACTTAACTTCTATTAGGCCTTATTATAAGGACCCTAATATAGAAGCCCTCCTACCTTAGGAAGGTAAAGAAAAGGGAGAGGCCTAAACTAGGCTACCTAGTAAGACCCTAGAGATCCTACTAAAGAGATACCTAGGTAAACCCTAAAAGAACCCTCTAGTAATTATTAATAAGACTAATATATTTATCTTAGCTAAGGAGGAAGCTAACCTTAACCTTATAATTTAATTATATAAGGAAGGCATTATTATAACCCCTAGTATACTATTTAAGCTCTCTATAAAGACTAAGATTAATATACTAATTAATTAGGGTGTGTTTAAATTTATTACCTATAATAAGAGAGAGTATAGTAGTATATAAATCTTTAATTTGCAAATTATTAATAAAGTAAAAGGCAAAATAGGCTAGCTATATAAGAAATTAAGGCTTATAGTCTAAGGCTTTAGAGATAAGGTAAAGCAAGTAATCTTAACATAGGCTCTAATAATCTAATAAGCTAGTTAATGCCTTATTCTCGCGATAGCACCTTCTCTCTTAATAAAGGGCTTTATTCTATAGATTTGTGATATTACCTAGGCATATATCTAATTAACTACGTGATTAAATAGGGTAATCCTTGCATAGCTCCTAACCTAAATCTATAATTAACACCCTAAAGGAATAATTATTTATTTATTTATTTATATACACTAGCCAGCCTGATTTGGCTGTCTCTAGTACTCCAGCGGTTTAGTTAAAGGGGAAAACCTTCTAGAGGATGAAAAACCCCCTTATAACTCTATATAGTCCGGCGCTAGCTCTGCGGCGGGCTAGCGCCGCTGTTATAGTTACCTATTATAGTTATTTATTACTAGCTTACGCTAGACTTATCCCTATTAGTAGAGTTACCTCTATCTTATACCTTAAGCCTAGCTCTAGGCTCTCCTCTGGCTCTACTCTAATCTATTTCTATCTACCTCCTACTAGGTAAAATCTAACGCTATATAGTAATCTACTTAGAGAGTTAATCTAGTGTGTGCTTTTCTCCTATGTGTGTATGTTCTTGCCCTATCTCTAGCTCCCCGCTGCCTCTAGACTATTTAGTCTAGTCCTAGTCTCTTGCTACTCCCGCTATCTCTGCTATCTACTATAGTTATAGACTCTAGATTTAGTCTCCTATATTACAAGCGCTCTAGCTCTAATTCTAGTGCCCTTAACTTAGCTACTAAGTTATATACTAGTATATAGTATTATAGTCTCTTTATAGCTAGGAACTATTTAGCTAAGTATCTTACCCTCTAGGGGTTATCTAGGGCTAGCCTTGCTTCCTATATGTCTATAGGCTAGCGCTAATAGGGTTATATATAGCTATATTTATAGTAGTTAATAATTATATAGTACTAGTTCTCTTCTACTTATCTATAGCTATATAAGGGTAAAGCTACCCTAGGGACGCCTCTAAGGAAGAGGAATTTATTAAGACTAATCTTACCTATGTGTAATTATATAATTATAGAGGAGATATACTTATCTAGTCTAGTGTGGAATCTTTAGATTATCTTTAGGTTATAGTTTAGCGGTTAGTCCTTAGTTAGCTCTCTGCTATACTAGCTCTAGGCTAGTCTCTCTCTATTATACTATACTTCCTAATATCTCTTCTATTCCTTATATAGTTCTATATTTAGCTTATTTTTAACCTATTTCTCTATCTTTAATATCTTCTTTAATATAGTATAGTTACTACTAGGCTAGCTACTACTTAGATTATCTTTATTATCCCACTAGCTATAATTCTTTCTTTAAACCTCTTCTTAATATAGTTTAGGTAGAGGTCTAGGGGGGGAACTAAGGTCTTAGCTTCTAATTATATAATTAGTGTAGCCCTAAACGCCCCTATAATAACTTAGAGGCAGGCTAACTAGTCTATTATAAAGCTTTTTATAATATCTCTAGGGTTTCTAGCTTTTTTAGTTAGTATATAGTATATACTTGCCCTATAGGTAATAACAGGGTAGACTACCTATATATATAGGAGGTAGGTATCTCTAAAGCTATAGCCTTATACTAATACCACTAGTAATATAAGTATTAGCCACTACTAGGCTAGTTTCCCTTTAATAATATTCTTATAGGCACTCTAGGTAAGTTTATAATTAACCTATACCCTAAGAAAGTAATAGGATTCTATAGGTATTATCTTCTCTATCCTAAGCTAGACTTACTCCTAAGGAGGTTATTAGGCTTTACTAAAGTATATAAGTTCTATTTTAGCTAGGTTAAACTTAACTCTTACTTCCTTTACCTAGTCTTTATAGATTTTCTATAATACCTTAAGTCTCCTCTAGGTCTAGACTATGTTTTTCCTAAAAGCTATAATATTTATATTATTAGTAAAGCCTATAGTAACTATACCTAGGATAACCTAAAGGTAGATATATAGCTCTATAGAGTATAGGAGGAAGAGAATAGGAGAAAGAGATAAGCCCTATAGGGTGCTAGCCTTAATTTTAAAGGGTTTTAAGAGTCTACTATTAAAGCTAAGTTAGCTTATTCTCCCTATAAGGAAGCTATAGATTATAATAACTAGCTATAGGGGGACGCCTATCTTAATAAGGAGGGTAATAAGATATAGGTAGCTAACTCTATTAAATATAGCTAATATATCTATCTATACTAGCGAGGCTATCCCGCCCCTCCCCTAGGCCGCTCTAATGTATTCTAGTAGGGCATGTATTGCGGTTTCTATTAATCTATTTGCCCTATTTCTTATCTATAGTTCTAGGAGGAGGCCCCCCGCCTTAGCAACGGCTATAAGTCATCTTGCTATCGCTGCTTCTAGTACTTTACCCACTATGTTAAGCAGTGATATAGGTCTCCAGGCGTTAGCCCTCCTTATCTCTTTGACTGTCTTTCCATTCTTTCTAATTACCTAACAATTATATTAAAAAAAGAGTTCCTAGTGTTAGAATAAGTATAATATTAATTACGCTTAGTAGCCGCAATTCCCTTTAGCTAAAGGTCAGCCTAACCGGAAGAAGGTCGGCTACTACGCGTGTGTGCGTGCGCGTGCGTGTACCCCCCTTCCTACCCACGGGCAGGCCTGCGATAGGGCAGGGCCCGGGTCACGTGACCCACCTATACCACGTGACCCATATAGCCGCAGCTGCTTTTTCCCTCTTATAAGAGCCCTCTCTTTTCCTTGCTTCCTTTCCTTTAGAACACACAGCTTATGATAGATTATTTAATTAATACTATCACGAGCGCGCCTAATAGATAACTGGCCATTATCACACCTGGTGATACCAACAATAAGGTAAGGTCCTAATTATTTATAAATAACCTATCTATAAATATATATAGCTTTGCTTTAGTAAGGTTAATTAGAATAAATATTAGGCCTTAATTAGGGTAATCTATCTACTATTAGATCTAGTAATTAAGGGCTTTAATATTCTTAATTATTAGTTCTTAGTATTAAGTGGTAATAGATAGATTATAGTAGGCTTCTAGTTAGTAGATTAAGGTAATATAGGTGCCTTAAGCCCTTTATTTAATATACTTCTACTTTAAATCTATAAGTAGGATTAAATTAAGCTTACTACTTTAGCCTTTTTATTAAAGTAAAATAGCTATACTAGCTACTAATTTAATAATTCCCCTATTAAAGGTTAGGGAATTATTCTTAAGGAGGAATTACTTTAGCTTTACTATAAAAGCTACTATAGTTAGTTCTCTCTCTTCCTTCTTAGAGAACTCCTTATCTAATAGCCTAAGAGTATTATTAGTCTATATACCTATATATATAAATTCTAGGCTATCTTCTATAGTTACTAATAGGTATAGATTATATATAGAAGTCTCTATCTAGAGCTTCTCTCTATAGTGCCTATAGTATATAACCTACTAGTGTGTTCTAGCCTCTATAATTCTATAGAGTAGCTTAATTACCCTTATAATTATTCCTTTAGGGTATTAATTATAGATTTAGGTTAGAAGCTATATAAGGATTACCCTGCTTAATCATATAGTTAATTAGATATAGGCCTAGGTAATATTATAAATCTATAGGATAAAGCCTTTTATTAAGAGATGTTATGGACTGGCCTTAGGGCAACTGCAAATAAGCGTCCAAAGTGCGATTACTATTCTTAAAGAGGAAAGAAAGAGCTAAGTAAGAGATTATATAGTATATAGCTATATATCCTCCTATGCGTAGTCTATACACGTAGTGCGCGTAGTAAGCCCTAGGTCTATATAACCTCCGCATACTACCTTATATACTTTCTATGCCCTTTCTAGAGCCCTCCTAGATCTAAGAAAGACCTAAGCCTTAAGCTTAAGTCTATTATATACCCCCCTTTATATCCCTTCCCTTTCCTTACTATATAAGAAAATTTTTTAAACCCTACCTCCTCCTTATCCTTACCTTCCCTCTCTATATATATTTTAAAGGCTTTACTTCTCTAGGGATATATTAAACTATACCTATTTCTATACTTATTTTAGACTATTACTTATCTATATATCCCCCTATTCTACCTTAAATCTATCTAGTGCCTTAGTATTCTTTATATTCTTTAGGGGTTCCTATATTAGCTAAATATAACCTTTTTATTTAACTAGTATATTATAGTTTACTCCCTAACTAGGGGTGTTTTTAGCTATAAGGATCTCCTCTACCTAGTACTCTATAAGGCTATTATCTATATCTATTAATATTAGCTCTAGTAGAGGTTATTTATTAGCTAGCTTCTAGCTTAGTAATAGATCCTCCGCTACCCTCTAAACTAAATCTATATAAAAGATTAGGTATAGCCCCCTAGGAATATCTAACTTTATAGTTAATAGTATTAGTACCTCTAGTACCTTATACTTTACTATAACCTAATCTAACTTCTTATATAGTTAGTTTATCTTAATATTCTAAAGGCTTAGCTATATATAGTCCCTAACCTAAAACTATTCCACTAGTCTCTAACTACTATTTATACTTTCCTATTATTATTATTAGATAAAGGCTATTATAGCCTATATTAGGTCTATACCCTCTTTTAAGTACTATAGGAATACTTATACCTATCCTTTTACTAAAGTTTTTAATACCTTTATTAGTAGCACCTCCTAGATTATAGGTATATTAAAGCTATAGAGCGCTATATTTATACTTACTCTAGTTACTAAAGAATCCCTATTATTTAACACTAGCTAGTAGGCTAGTAGGTAATTAGCTTACTTAAATTATAAGAAAGATAATATTACCTATAACACTACCTAAACCTCCTAGTTAGCTCTCTTTATACCTCTATCTATCTATAGGTAATATAAGGTTAATAGTAGTTACTTTATACCTACCTTCTTATAAAGTACTATCTAAAAACTACTTAATTAATCTAAACTATAATCTATAATAATCTAGGTAGGGAACCTATAGAACTACTACTAATAGTATTTAAACCACTCTATATATATCTTAGCCTTTATTAATATTATAGCCTTAAGCTATATAAACTTAGAGAGTCTATTTATAATTACTATAAGGAACTATAGGTTAGCCTAATCTTAAGTAGGAAGCTCTATTATAAAGTTAATAGAGATCTATAACTAATATCTATTTAGTAAGGGAATTAGCTTTAGTAAGCCTTATTATAGCTACTAGCTTTTCTACCCCCTATAGTAGTAATAGTTTTATATAAACTATACTATATCCTATAATATACTATCCTAATAGAAGTCCCTCTAAAGCGCTTTAAAGGTAGTATTTTACCCTAGGTAACCTAGTAAGGGTAAGTTATATATCTATTAGATTAAGGTTATAGTTAAGGGCTCCTACTTTAGTACCTAAGTCTAGCCCTAGAATTAAAGTGCTTCTTTTATACTAATCTAATAGTCTATAATCTACTCCCTTATACCTACTATATTAGGAAACTTCTAAGCCCTAGCCTTTACTACCTTAAGCTATAACCTATAAGTCTTATTATAGGCTATAGCTTAATCCTATAGGGACTAAAGGTACCTATCTATAAATAAGAAGTCTTTAGCTAGAATACCTAGAGCTAGAGCTAAACTATTCTCTAAAGTAGTGCTTTTTAGGGCTACTATAGGTCTAATATTTATATATAGTTACCCCTAATAAAAGCTAAACTATATAGGTATTATTATTAACTATATAATAAGTGCCTTTAGCTTAGTAAACTATACCTCCTCCTAATAGTATCTTAATAATATATCTAGCCTACTTACCTATATCCCTAGTTTATAATATAAGTAGAAGTTAAAAAGCACTAGAGTCTCTACCTATTATACTTACTATTCTAATATCTCTTTTAAGGCTATAAAAGTACTCTAAGTTCTTATAATCTATAAGTATTATAAATAGCCTATTAATACTTTATAGCTTTACTAATTATACCGTAAGGTATAAGATAATTACTAGAAGCTTCTTATTATATATTATATAATTCTATTAAGCTAGTTATAAGTAAGCTAAGTAGTATACTACTAGATATAAGACCCCTTTATTATTTATCTAGGAAAGGTAGCCTTCTAATACTATTCCTAAGTAGTCTACCTTTACTACTATATCCTTATTAGGGTCCTATTATATAAGAATAGGGTATAATATAAAAGCTAGCTTTAATATTTTAAAAGCCTTCTTATATACCTCTATCTAGTAGAATACTATACCCTTCTTTATTAGGTTAATTAGGGGACCTATAACTTCTAAAAACTATAGTATAAAGTTATAATAAAAGTTAGTAAACCCTAGGAACCTATATACTCCTTAGACCTATATTAGGGCCTCCTAATCCCTAATTATAGCAATCTTCTTATTATCTAGGCAAATCTATTTCCCTATATAGATAATAAACCTAAGGTACTTAACCTCCTTTATTATAAAAACACACTTCTTAATATCTAGGTTTAACCTAGCCTACTATAGCCTAGCTAACACCCTATAGACCTTCTATATATAGTCTTTCTATAACCCCCCTATATAGATTAAGATATTATTAAGATAAGTAGTAATATAGTCCCTAAGGATACTACTAAGTATACTATTAATATACCTCTAAAAGGTTATAGGTATACCTACTAAACTAAAGGGGTATACTAACCACTTAAAAAATCTAAATTATATCTAGAAAGTAGTCTAGTGTTCCTAGCCCTTAGTAATATAAATATAATAGAACACTACTTATATATCTAGCTTTATAAACCATTTTACCTTAGCTAAGGAGTGTAGTATCTCTTTTACTAAAGGTAAGGGATAATAGTCCTATTTTATAATCTTATTTAATATATAATAGTCTATATAGAACCTCTAACTACCCCTAGGTTTCTTTACTAGTAGAACTAGTGCTATTACTAATAATAAGCTTACCCTAATCTAGCCCTTATCTATTAAGTCTATTACCTACTTATATATCTCTAGGAGATATTAATATAGTATATTATATAATAGTGCCTATAGTAGGTCTAGTTTATTACCCTCTATATCCTACTTTAGGTAAATATAGTAATTAGACTTACCCTAGTATAGTAGTAGGGTATTTACCTTACTCTCCTAGAAAAGGTCCTTATAATCCTATAACTCCTCTAGTAAGGACACTAAGAGCTCCTACTCTATAGGCTTTAGTATAATATTAATCTATAGGATAAATATAATTTCCTATAAGCTTATAGTATAAAGCTATATATACTCCTTCTACTTCCTTATTTAATATACTATTCCTATAAATAAAGATCCTATAATATATATAGTAGGCTTCTCTACCCCTCTATTAGTTATAGCCTAAATCTATAGGTTATTAGCCACTCCTATAGTTAGTTATTAGTATTATATATTTAAGTTAATATTATAGCACGCTATCTATAGTGTCCCTAGGATAAGTTATCTTATTAATCCTAGGATTATATACACTATAATTAGTATCTCCTATCTATCTATATCTATCTAAAAATAGATAATATATATAATTAATAAGCTTACCTTATAATTCTCCCTTCCCCCTCTTTTTATACTAATTACTATATAAACTAACCTCTTAGTTAGTAGGGGAATATATTCTAGTTATAGCTTCTAGACTAGGTATTTACTAATAATAGTATAGTAGTTATATCCTATATTAACTTATATATCTAAAAAGGTTATCTTATTTATTAATATAGGGACTAAGAAGGGTAATATATCTATATTACTCTAGATATATTTAAAGTTATCCTTAACCTTAACTATATACTATAAAGCCTCTCTAAGCTCCTATTCCTCCTCCCTATTTAAATAAATTAATAAAGGGGATTCTCTTTTTCTAACTTATTACTTAAATTCTTAGAGTTAATATCTTCTACCTTATAAGTATTAACTACTAGTATCTCCTTTAGATAGATAGTGTAATATAAGGAACACTTTATAACTTAGTGCTTATTAGAGCTATATTATATATACTTACCCTTCTTATATTATATATTAAGCACCTCCTAGGAAACCTATTTAGCCCTTTTTACCCCCTACTACTAGTAACCTATAGCCTTCCTAGAGCCTTTCTAGGCCCTTACTATACCTACTAACTAGATATCTATTATTAGCATATCCTTATCTTACCCTAAAGACTAGTCTGCCTAGGGAGCTAGTTATACCTAGTAATATAAGTAGTGCTTCTTCTCTAAATAATAGGACTTAATATCTAATATAATATTCCTAAACTAAGCTAATACTATAGAGTAGTTAGCTTAGGGAATATTATATCCTATACTATAGTCCCTTATCTACTTATTAAGGGTAGTATATAGCTTTAAAAGCTTTACCTTATCTACCTAACCTAGCCTACCTATAAGCATAAGTTTCTATTTAAACTATATATAGAAGTCACTAAACTGCTTATATTATTATTATTATAACTAGTTAAGCTTAGTAATAGCTAATTCCTATTAATAGGGGTTATTAAATATTTCCCCTAAGTAATTAAGGAAGTGCCTTATATTAAAGTTTACTAAGTTTCCCTTCTTAAAGTAGGGTATAACCTAGGCCTAAACCTTTACTAAAAGGTTCTAGTAAATAAAGTATTATTAGTCCTTAGCGCCCCTAATAAATCCCTAATCTATAACTAGCTTATAGCTTATAAGACTCTTCTAGGCTATAAAGAGTGTCCTATTACTATTAAATAGTGCCCCTATAGGTAATAGCTTTTGCCTTACCTAGTGTTAATTCTTATAAAGCACTTAGATCTATGCTAACTACTCCCTAATAAGTGCTTATAATATTGTGAGGCCCCTCACAACATGACCCACGCGCATGCGTGCACCGCAGCGCCAGAGCACCGCGGCGCCTAATACTAGAAGGAAGGGCTAGGTCTATGTAATATTAGTAAGCTACTAGCTATAAACTAGTAACTTATATATATATTACACTTAGACCTAGTAAGCTTTAGTTAATATATAAGTATACCCTATATCCTTTTACCTAGCTACCTTTATTCTTATAATTCTAAAGCTTCTATTACTAGCTACCTAAGAGTAATATAGGGCTAAGAACTACCTAATTAACCTAAGTAATATTAGATAATAACTAAAGTTAATTAAATAAGGGTAGTATTACTACTAAAGATATACTATATTCTATAGGAACTAGGACTAAACCTAGACCCTCTAATATTAAGGCTAATATTATAGTAATAAATAAGTAAATTACTTAGCTTAAGAAACTTAAAGAACTATAGGAATAAAAGTAAAAGCTTATTAATCTTCTATAGCTAAGTAAAGGGAAAGAGAAGATAAAAAGGTAGTAAAGATTTAGTTTCTTCTCTAGTAATAGCTACTAAGAGGTTAAAGTTAGGAATATTACTAACCTCTAATACCCTATAAACCTATAGAAGTATAAAATATAGATAAATAACCTAAACTATACCTTTAATAGGGTAAAGTAAAAGTATTAGTATAATTACTAAAAAATCCTCTTTATACTTAACTATATATATAGTAATTATAGGGTAAGATAGGACTAATACCTTAATAAATAAATAGCTAATAACTAAAGTAATCTTAAAGATAACTAGGATATATTTAAGACCTAAACTCTTATACTACTCTAAGATACTACTAACTATAATACCTAAATAGCTATATAGCTAGAGAATATAAAGTAATATAAGGGCTAGAGTCCTATTAAATTTAGTATTTACCTAGATTTACTAGAGAAATACCTAGAAAGAGCTACTAAAAAGTTATAAGCTCTTATATTCTTTATAAAACTACTCCCTAACCTATAAGACTAGATTAACCTATATACCTCTATTATAGGAAAGGTATAAGAGGAGGTTATATAACTTACTTAGTAACTCTAGGAGGCTATACTAAAGAGTAAGTAAAAGTCTAAGTATTTAGAAAATAAAGGCCTAAATAAGGCTCCCTAATATTATAAATATAACTTTCTATAAGGTAAAAGATCTAATAAAGATTAGAAAGATAAGGACTAAGAGAAGTCTTCTACTACCTACCTAAATAACTATAAACCTAGGTATAAAAGGTAGTATTTTAACTATAATAGTATAGAGTACCTTATAAATAAATATAATAAGCTAAAGAAGAAGTAATAAGACCTAGAAAACTCCCTAAGGTAGAAGTAGATACCCTTACCTCTACCTTAAATACTAAGGTACTAATAGGGTATTAATTTTATATACTAGTTACTATTTATAGGTATATAGATATTAAAATAGCGGTGGATCTTAATAGTTATGCTAAGATTAATATTATTAGCACTAAATTTATATAAGCCTATAAACTTAACTAAGCTAAGGCTATAGTACCTATTATTAAGGTAGTAAGGGCCCTTATAGTCCCCTAATATAGTATCTATAAGGTCCCTATTATAATTAAAGACTTAAGAGGAGAAGAAAAGGACCTTAAGCTACTATATATAGCTATTAATAAGGACCTAAGAACTAAGGGAAGCCCTATATTAATTAGGATATATATACTTACTAAGGAGTGTATCTACCTTTACTTATACTTATAAGAGTAGTAGTTTAAGAAAAGAAGAAAGGCCTTTTTACTTATAACTCCCTATAAATTTATAAAGGTTATATATAATAAGACTATTATATATACTATTAATAGGGTTATAGAAGATAAGTTTATTACCCTTAGAGATAAAGAAGAGGTAAAGGCATATAGAACTATTAAAGATATCCCCTAGGAACTATATAAGTTTAAAGATATATTTATATTAGATAAGGTAGGGATCTTACCTTTAAGAAAGATAACTAATTACGCGATTAATCTAATACCAGGGACTATACCCCTATACAGACTAATTTACCCTCTTTCCTAAGGTAAATTAAAGGAACTTTATAAATATATTAATAAGAACCTATATGTTGGAATCACTAGGTGTGATAATGGCTAGTTATCAATTAGGCGCGCTCGTGATAGTATTAATTAAATAATCTATCGTAAGCTATGTGTATTCTATAGGAAAAGAAGCTTAGGAAAAAAGAGGGCTCTTATAAGAGGGAAAAAGCATCTGCAGCTTATGTGGGTCACGTGATATGGGTGGGTTACGTGACTTAGGCCCTGCCCTATTATAGTCCTGCTTATAGGTAAGAAGGGAGGCACGCGCACGCGCACGCATATGCGCGCGGCGGCCGACCTTCTTCCGGTCAGGCTGACCTTTAGCTAAAGGGAATTACGGCTACTAAGCGTAATTAATATTATACTTATTCTAACACTAGGAACTCTCTTTTTAATATAATTATTAATATATAATATTAATTACTAATAAAGTAATAGATAATAATAGGAGAGGTTATAATCCCTAATAAAGTATTAATAATATCTATATAGTAACTCCTATATCTACCTTTCTATCCCTACTAAAGCAAAGTATAGGTATCTTATAAATCTAAAGGAGGACCTCCCTTATAGCTCTATACTCTATATAGATTATATAGAGTTATAGAACTACTAAAGGGCCTCCCTAGAGATTAGAGAAGGAGCTATATAGCTTCTCTTCCCCCTCCTTCTTCTACTCCCTCTAGAGTATTACTTTTTCTCTAATTTCCTCTACTATCCCTAAGAGGGTAGGATCTATATTCTCCTATAGTATAGGGATTAATAATTCCCTAATACTAGGTAGGATTATATCTCCCTATAGTATAGGGGTTAATAATCCCCTAATACTACTACCTACAAGGGCTATCCCTCTTATAGGTTACCCTCCTACTACTATTTATAGGGGCTATTCTCTATATAGGTTACCTACCTTTCTATTTAGATTATTATCTAGTTACTAGAGATAAACTGCTCTAGGGCCTTATTTAGTAATACCTTTATATAGGGATTAGCTAGGTTATCTACTCTATTAATCTAATAGATCTTGTAGAGCTTATAGCATTTATATAACTATTATAGGGCTATAATATTAATTATTAGGCACTTCTCCTTTATTATACTAAGCTTAATAAGGCACTTATAGAGGGAGTATAAATCTATACACACTATAACTAGTGTAGTAGGGAGATTTAATTAGTCTATAAGTATATAAAGGGTAGTGGCTATTATATATACTATATTAACGCTAGTAACTATACTATAGACCTTAGAGGTAAGCACACTTTATATAACTCTCTTACTCTTTATTAAGCTAAAGTATATAATATTACCTTTAATTATAAACTTACTATCCTTATAGTCTTTATTTATAAGGATTAGTATATAACTAAGCTATAAGGTAAGGTCCTAATTATTTATAAATAACCTATCTATAAATATATATAGCTTTACTTTAGTAAGGTTAATTAGAATAAATATTAGGCCTTAGTTAGGGTAATCTATCTACTATTAGATCTAGTGATTAAGGGCTTTAATATTCTTAATTATTAGTTCTTAGTGTTAAGTAGTAATAGATAGATTATAGTAGGCTTCTAGTTAGCAGATTAAGGTAATATAGGCACCTTAAGCCCTTTATTTAATATACTTCTGCTTTAAATCTATAAGTGGGATTAAATTAAGCTTACTGCTTTAGCCTTTTTATTAAAGTAAAATAGCTATACTAGCTACTAATTTAATAATTCCCCTATTAAAGGTTAGGGAATTATTCTTAAGGGGGAATTACTTTAGCTTTACTGCAAAAGCTACTATAGTTAATTCTCTCTCTTCCTTCTTAGAGAACTCCTTATCTAATAGCCTAAGAGTATTATTAGTCTATATACCTATATATATAAATTCTAGGCTATCTTCTATAGTTACTAATAGGTATAGATTATATATAGAAGTCTCTATCTAGAGCTTCTCTCTATAGTGCCTATAGTATATAACCTACTAGTGTGTTCTAGCCTCTATAATGCTATAGAGTGGTTTAATTACCCTTATAATTATTCCTTTAGGGTATTAGTTATAGATTTAGGTTAGGAGCTATATAAGGATTACCCTGTTTAATTGCGTGGTTAATTAGATATATGCCTAGGTAATATTACGAATCTATAGAATAAAGCCTTTTATTAAGAGGGAAGGTGCTATTATAAGAATAAGGCATTAACTAGCTTATTAGATTATTAGAGCCTATATTAAGATTACTTACTTTACCTTATCTCTAAAGCCTTAGACTATAAGCCTTAATTTCTTATATAGCTAGCCTATCTTACTTTTTACTTTATTAATAATTTACAAATTAAAGATTTATATACTACTATACTCTCTCTTATTATAGGTAATAAATTTAAATATACCCTAATTAATTAGTATATTAATCTTAGTCTTTATAGAGAGCTTAAATAGTGCGCTAGGGGTTATAATAATACCTTCCTTATATAATTAAATTATAAGGTTAAGGTTAGCTTCCTCCTTAGCTAAGATAAATATATTAGTCTTATTAATAATTACTAGAGGGTTCTTTTAGGGTTTACTTAGGTATCTCTTTAGTAGGATCTCTAGGGTTTTACTAGGTAGCCTAGTTTAGGCCTCTCCCTCTTCTTTACCTTCCTAAGGTAGGAGGGCTTCTATATTAGGGTCCTTATAATAAGGCCTAATAAAAGTTAAGTAGAAGGCCTTTAGGCCTTATAGGAGGTTAAGGGTATAGGTCTCTTTATTAATAAAGAGGAGGTTATATAGGCCTTACTACCCTTTACCTTTATGCTAAACTTAGACTAGTAATCTAAGTAGGATATTAAGGGTCTTACTTATATCTAGACTATTCCTTACTATAAGGGCTTTATTAACTTTCTAGATTATATAGAGGCACTTAACTTCCTTTATTACCTTTTATATAGTAATAATATATTATAAGATCTTTAGTAATAGAGAAGAGTTACTTAATATATAGGGGTAGGCACTAAAGATAAGGAGGGTTAGAATAAGGCTATTTAGACCTATAGTATTATTAAGGGCTTTTATAGCTATCTATAGGGTAATAGGTTCTAGGGTTATTAGGCATTCTCTTTAGATAATATTATAGGCCCTTTAGAGTAGCCTATAATATCTCTTAACCTTTCTAATACTATAATATACCTTAATTAGGACCTCTTTAATAGAGATTAATATTAATACTATAAATTAGTGAAATTCTTTGCTATAAAAGTTTATACTAGTATTAGTAATAATCTAATTAGGAGGTCCTTAGTATATATTAATCTAGTATATTCTAAGGGCTTCCTAAGTTATTTTAGCTAAGATATTAGGAAGGAATCTTGCTATATAGAATACTATAGCTATATCTACTATATAGAGTATTAGGTAGTTACTATTAAGATATATAATATTAACTATTACTTTAAAGTTAAAGGCATACTTATCCTTAAGGGTAAATTTAAAGTAATAAGGGCTATTAATATTTATCTAGCACTAGTAGTATACCTTTAATATTACCTTAATAGCTTTAAAGGTAATCTTATGCCCTATATTACTTAGGAGATTATAGAGTTAGCGTACTAAAGGATAACTAAAGTAGTAATATAAATACTATAATTTAATCTTAGTTAAGTAGTTCTACGCTACTACCTTCTTATCTTATATTAATAGTATCTATATATAGCCTTATTTATATACTAGGGGTACCTTAATATTCCCTTACTAGAGAATATTCTTAGTAGTAATAAAGTTAATCCTTAATTAGCCTATATTATTAAGGTAAAGTAGGAAGGGAGTATTTATTAGTATTATATAAAAAGTAATATTACTAAAGGGTATAGGTATATTAATTATTCTAAGTAATATAATTAGCTAGCCTCTACTAAATATAATAACTACTTTACCTACCCTTATAGTATTAAGATAAATCTTTAGTATTATCTTCTATAGTGCTATAGCTTAAGATTAGCCTGCTATTAAGAACTATACCGCTCTAGTATCTAGTATAATACCTTAGAAGGCCTCTAATAAGTAATAGTCTTTAAGTAGGAATAGATAAGAAGGCCTAGTAGCATTACTATTATTAAATAGATTCTTCTTACTTAGTTTATATATTATAGCTTAATTTATAAGGACTTTAACTATTTTCTAACTATTAAGGGTTATACTATAGGTAAAGAAGCTTATAAGCACCCTTTCTTCTTCCTCTCCCTCTAGCTTAGTATTAAATCTAAGGCTTATTATATACTAGGTAACCTTATTAACTTTAGAGGGATAAGGAGTGGGATCTTTTATTAGGGTACCTTTATACTAGGTAAGGAAGGTATTATATAAAGCTAGTAAGGATAATAAGGTATCTACTAGGTAATAGTTCTTATATTACTAGTATACCTTCTTATGCTCTTCCTTAGGATACTTTATTAACTAGTATTCTTCCTTACTATATATATAATATTTCTTTATATAGGGAGGGCCTCTTCTACCTTTCTACCTTTATAAAGGGTATTATAACTCTTTACCCTTACTATTATACCTTTTATTAGTCTAGAAGGCATTAGGAGTCTAGGTATTAGCAGGGAATTAATATTAACCACTAGATTCCTCTATAATAAGCTAGATTATTATATATATATACTTATAGAATTATTAGAGGCTATCTAGAGGGTTAGTAAGGTACCCTCTACACTTAGGAATCCTATTATAAGTAGTTATAATCTAGTTCCTAAGGGCTCTTTCTAATTAACCTATATTAGGGATAGCTTACTATAAGGTTAATAGCCTCTTAATACGCTTATTAAAGCATTCTATCTTTAATTTATTAGGGTTTTTATTAATAGTCTTCTAGAGTAAAGTATTATACTATTTAAGAAGATACTTCTACCTTATATCTTTAGTCTTAAACCTCTTCTTTATTCTTCTTATAAGGGTAGTAAGGTCCTAAGGATTACTAGGTTTAGAGAGATAGTCTAAGTAATACTAATAAGCTTTTCCTTTTAGTATTACCTTAAATATATACCTAGCTTATTCTAGTTTAATATCTAGAAGCTTATATTTTTACCTAAAGATCTAGAGCTTTAGTTTAAGTATATTATAGTTATTAGCGCTATATTACTACTTAGATATATATATCTTAATAAGGTCTAAGATCTACTTTACTATTAGTTATAGAGGCTTAAAGGGAGGATTATTAGTAGGTTTATATACTATTCTTTAGTAAATAGGAAGGGCTTACTATTAGGGAGTAGGGATTCTTTACTAGGTAAATATAGGTTCTTAGGGATAATAAGGAAAGGCTTATAGGGCTTAAGGTATTTAAGGAAGGGGCTAAGGGTTTTATTCTTAAGGGAGGGCTACTAATATTACTTTTTATAGAGGTTATAAAGGTTAGTAAGAGGAATAAGTAGTTCTTATACTCTATTAGTCCTAGATATTATTATTATTATAGAGGTTATTAAGGAAGTTACTATTCTTAATTATATTCTTTTAGAAGTTATTATGCTTCTTCTAGGTATCCTTTACTTCTTCTTATAACTAGAAGTAGAATTCCTATTAGTTAAGGACTTCTTAGAGGTTTATTACTATATTTATATTCTAGTTAATTATTATATAGATTCTAGAGTTAATAAGGTAGTCTTATAAGTGCCTTAGGACTATAACTAGGGTCTTAAGAAAGTTACTATAGGTTTATAAGTTAAAGTCTTAAGTAAATTCTATAAAGAGTAATCTTCTATATACCTTTTATATTATATAGTTGTTAAAATTATGCTATTTATAGCACTATTTTATAGGCCCACTAGTTGCCTAGTTGCGTTGTTGCAACGTTGGTTACAAGGCGTTGCCTGCAGCGTTGTTGGCCGTGGCCAGCAGCTTTGGCTGTGACCTGCACACAACCAACCCACAGGCTTGTATGACTAAGCCGACTAGGCTACCCTATAGGGAAGCTAAAATCGACTGTAACTAGGGAACTAGTAGTCGTATAAAAGGCTGACTTATACTGTTCGAATCCTTGATTTTTTCTGGATTTAATGATGTATTTTATTTATAGGGTTGCTTATTAGATTGCTTAGTTAGTGCACGTGGGTGGCTAGATTGTATGGTCGTGAGTCGATTTTTTACTTTTTACATACAAATAAATTTTACGGAAAATAAAAAATAGCTCCTAAGGCCCGGCTAGCGACCCCCTTCCGTCGATATAGTCGGTAGGTCTATGAGGGGAACTCAGAAAATCCTCTCATTGCTCGTCAGATCGTTCATCTAGCTGAAATCTACTATATTTAACTATTAAAGCTCTATATCTTGAAGAATCGTTATATTATAGTGAATCTAGAAGCCGCCGCGTTGGAATCTACTAGGGAGGTCTTCCTATCCCTCTAGCTAGATTCCCCTTCCATTTTTTAATAGGTTATGAGCCCGGAAGGCCTAAAGATTACTACATTACTGCGTTATTCTACTGCGATTAGTGCTTGATTTTGGGTACTAGTTACTCTCTACTAGACCTGTGGGCTCTTAGATTACGAAGGAAACCGCTAGAATTTGAAGCTTTTCATCCACTAGCTCTACGCATCGCAACATCAGACCCTTGGTGTTGAATTCAACTACAGCCGCACCTGCAACCACCATATTGCAACCGTAACTATCTAGTTACAACCACAACCTCTTTTAGTGATTCTATTCACTGCCGCGACCGTTATATTTGATATTATCTATAACAGTAGATACGCTGCATCCTTTAAATCATCGAACATCTAGTATACCTATACTAGGCTTTTTGACCTATTGCACTACGTTGCACGCACTATACATTCGTTGCGTTGCGTTGCACGTTCTGTAATATCTATAACCTACGATTCCTATCCGCTATTTTTGGTGTTGAGAAAATTTTCACAGAGAATCTTCTCCGGTCCGTTTCTGCCCGCGCATACCGCAGACCCACTTTTAGACCTCGAGGGGCACCCTTTCAAACAGCCCCACCGCACAATTTGCGTGTGCAGCCCGGTTGCACCACAACCTAGCTTCTAGCGCGCGATATTTGCAACAGGAAGAAATTTAGAGATCTTACACAGGATATCTTTTGAGATCCTAGGGAATTTTAAGAGATAGCACCACCGAATTATAAGGGTAAGGGTCCTGCTGCAGGCCCTTCTTCTAGCCCTCCTAGGGACCCTGATAGGATGGAAATAGAAGGTCCGGCTGTTCAAGCCAGTGCTTTTCAACAACAGATGCAAAGCCAAATTGAACAACAAGGCAAGACCTTAACTAATTTTATTAAGCATACTGAGTCAAATCGTCTAAAAAACGAGGCTAGCATTAAAGATCTATTAGATAAATTAACGCAAACCATGACTACTATGTAAGGTCTTTAGGATTCTACTAAGCTAAGGGAAGAAAATACCAAAGCTCCGGTAGAAGACCTGCCTGCTACTAATTCTGCGAGTTTACCTTCTAGTAACTTATAAGCTGCCTTTAATACAGGGGCTATTAAGGAACTAAATAAGAAGGTTCACTCTATTCCTAAGGGAGCTAAGCTAAAAGGCCCTGAAAACTATGATCAGTGGAAGCAAGCCCTGAGCATTTAATTTAGAGCCCTAGGATTGCCTAAATTTATAGATAATCCTAGCTTAGCAGGCCATCTAGCTAACTATAATCAAGCTATTCTTTTAATGATATTAAGAGATAGCTGTCAACCAGGACCGCAGGCAGCTATATGTTGGCAAAAATCCCCCAAAGAAGCCTATAAAGTCCTTATTAGGCAGTATTCGCAGAGTGCTGAAATCCAGCGAGGTATGCTATACGCTAGCTACCACTCCCTAAATTTTTTAAATTATAAGGGATCTTTAGAGGCTTTTAATGCTGATTTTAATAACCTACTAGCTAGACTACAACTTTATAGTGTAGAGATCGCTCCTATTAATTAAGTAAACCATTATATTAACGCATTAAAGCAGACCTTTCCTAGTTAGGCTAAGAGACAAAGATTTACTATTAGAGCTGCTAGGGCATAAGGACTGCCTGTAAATACCTTGAATTTACAGTTCCTTATGGCGGATTTATTAGAAGAGCAGAGGGATAAAACCTCCCCTGTAGCTAAAGCTCTTAGCTATAAGGCTTCTAATAATAAGGGAAATTCTAAGGACGAGGAGAAGAAATCTAATCCTAATACTAAGAAGGACTCTACCAACGCCACTAAAGAGCAGGATAAGAAGGATTTAAACCCTTCTAAAGCCTCTAGGAAGAAAAAGCAGAAGAAGAAGAGTGGCAATGGGGATAAAGGAAAAGAAGCTGCTTTTGCGTTAGGCTATAGCCTAGCCACGGGATACGTTAAAGAACTAGATTCTAGCGAGTCTAGTAGCGAGGATAGTAGTGATTCTGAATCTAATTTGGATACTTCTAGCACCACTAGTAACACTACTAGCAAGCCTACTTTTAGCTACTCTAATGATGTGGTTAAAAACTCCCTTTTATACGATACAGGTTCTTCTTGTCATATTTGTAATAATAGGGCCTTCTTTAGGGACTTTAAGCCTCTTAAGAAAGGTCAAACCGGCCCTATAATTACAGCAGGAGGACCTATCTATCCTAAAGGAAGAGGCACCGCTGTTTTTAACGTTCTGGTTAAGAAAAATCCACCAGAATATAGGCCTTTAGCTCTGCTAGATGCCCTATATTTCCCTGGTATAGATACCAACCTAGTTAGCGGTTTATCCCACTATCTTAAGGGAGGTTATCTAGCTAAAGATCAGCTTTTCCTAGCCGATAAAAGCCCCTGTGGGTTACTAGAACCTGCTAAACATGGCTTCTTTTTGCAGATTAAGGGGCAAGCTACTCCTAAGATCTGTAAGCATTTAACCCACCTCTCCTTTATGGGCTCTTAATATTGCAACCAACAACGAGCCTATAAGACCGAATTAGGGTTTTCCTACCCTATAGAGGTTCAAATTCCGCAGCCAGCATTTAATCCCGAGGAATATCAACAAATCAAAGAATTAGATTCTGACGAAGAAGATGAAGATTCAGCCCTATGTCCCACCGAAGCTCCTCCTAGTCAGGCATCTTCTATAGGGGGTTTAGAAGGTCCATACCCTAATGACTTGGGTGACGATAGTGGCCGTCTATTGCCCCTAGAGGCCTGTGATTCTCAAGAGGCCTGGCAACAGAGGGAGCTAGGGGATAATAGCTCTGATAGATCTTCTAAGCTAGATCCTAGTTATAAGAAGTTACTAGATTTAGCCCTTCTTTAGCACATTTGATTAGGCCACATTAGCCTCCCTTTACTTAAGAAATCTTTGAAATTAGCTAAAGGGATTCCTGATTTTTCCGCCATTAAAGACAAGGATTTTAACTACATAGCCTGTATGCAATCGAAGGCTGTTAGAAGACCAACCAAAAGACCTATTCAGGACCCCCCTAGGGTTTTAGATATCCTAGAGGGAGATACGGTTAAAATCGAACCTATACCACATAATAAGAAGGCCCTAGTCCTTATACTTATTGATCGAAAATCCCGGTATAAATAGTGCTTTTTATTAGCTAATAAAGAAGGTCAGACCCTTTATACTGCTATTAAGGGCTTCTTTAAGGCCCTGAAAAACCGATATAATACGTATCCTAGGCACCTCCACTTCGACGGAGGCACTGAAATTAATAACGAACTTTAGTCCTAGTTATCTTCTAAGGGAATTTGCTTTAGCACCTCTTGCCCCTATATTCACGAACAGAATAGGCTAGTTAAGAGGGCTATTAGGGTTATCCTAGACCGGCTTAGAGCTACACTTCAGTGGTCTAAGCTGCCTTTATATCTATGGTCTTATATCCTTCCAGCTATAGTGGACTTAGTTAACATCACCGCTAATATAACTAAGCCCCTAACCCCTAAGCAGCTATTTCTAGCTAACTTAGAGCCTAAGACCTCTTATAAGCCTGATTTTTCAAAGATTAGGGCTATAGGGTCTTATTACGAGGTTCTAATACCTCCGGAGCAGAGATCAAAGCTTCAGAAGCTAGCCCCTAGGACTATCCCTGGCCGGCTGCTTGCTACTCTAGGTTCCAGCGTTTATCTTGTTTATATACCCTCTAAAAGGTCAGTCGTTAAGACTAGCTTTGTTAAGATTATAGAGGATATAAGCTCTGTAGGGTCCCCTAAGCCTTTAGGGAGCTATCCTTCAGAGGGAGAAGCCGATATCTCACGAGATCTAGAGGTTCAGGATAGCTATCCAAAGCCTCTAGCGCCCATAGCGCCCGCAGCGCCCGCCGTGCCTATAATAACACTGCCCGGGACGACCGCTGTAACGCCTCCAGCGCTACCCCTAGAGAGCCCAAGCTCTAGCGCCCCTAATAAGGGTGCTATCGAAAAACCGTTTTTAGATTCAGATTCTTCAATCGACCCTGATTCTATGGATATTAATGATTTTAATTTATCTTCCTTCGTTAAGGAGATATGCTTTAAGGCATAAGAAAAGGCTAAATCATTATCTAACAACAACAATCCGGATACCCCTAAGACCTAGAAACAAGCATTAAAAAGCAAGGATAGCCAAAAATAGGTTAATGCTACCTTTAGCGAATTTAAGCAGCTACTAGCTGCCGGAACTTTTAAATTTATAGGGATAGACTAGATTCCTAAGGGCCGAAAAGTTCTTAAAAATAGGCTTGTCTATAAGCTTAAAAAGGATAAAGAAAATAATCCTATAAAACACAAGGCCCGACTCATTATAAAAGGCTTTATGCAGATAGAAGGTCAGGATTATATTAAGACCTACGCTGCTACTAGCATTCCCCCTAGTTAGCGGATATTACTAGCCCTAGCGGCTTGTAATGACTGGGAAGTTAAATAGGTTGATTTTATAGGGGTATTCTTAAACAGCTTATTAAAAGAAGCTATTTATATGCAGATCCCTAATGGATTTATTGAATTTGCCGAAGCTGCTTCGCCTGAAATAGCTAAATTACTCAAGAAATACGGCTATAATCCCTCTCAAAAGCAGGTTATTTTCCTTTAAAAAGCTTTATATGGATTAAAACAGAGCTCTAGAGAATAGCAGTAGGCCCTAAAGGAACTTCTTTGAAAATTAGGCTTCCACCCCCTTATATTCAATATGAAAGATGCTATATGGATGACTGTCTTCTGATAGGACCGGATCTAGCTTATATTAACAAGCTAAAGAAGCTATTACACAAAGCTTATCCTATAGAAGATCATGGGCTAGCTGAATTTTTCCTAGGCATTTAAATTACTAGAAATCGAAAGAAAGGGACCCTAACTATCCACCAGTCCCAGTACATTTCTAAGGCCCTAGAGAGATTCAATATGAAAGATGCTAGGCCTGCTAAAATTCCCCTACAACCCGGAATTATTAAACAGGCAGCCTACCTTACTAAACCTCTTTCCCCCTCCGATCACAAGCTATATCAGAGTATTATAGGGACTATTATGTACTTAATGCTCCTTACAAGGCCCGATATTGCTTTTCCGGTTTAGTGGCTTTTAACAGCGTTAGCTAAGCCTTATATAGAGCACTTAAATACTGCTAAACATCTGCTTAGATACCTTCTAGGCTCTATAAGTTATTCTATAACTTATAGAAGGTCTAAAAACGCTATTAAAGCTTCTGCAACCCTTATTGGCTTCTGTGATAGCGACTTCGCGGGAGATAAGTCCTCTAAATTAACCTATGCTTATCTCTATAAGCTAGCTAAAGGACCTATTAGCTGGAAATTAAAGAAAGCAACTACAATAGCTTTATTAATATTAGAGGCTGAATTAGATGCTCTATATAAAGCTATTAGGGAGCTAGAGTGGCTTTATAGTCTCTTTAAAGAGATAAAGCTGCCTATAGCACCTCCTATTCTGATTTTTAGTGATAACTAAGGCGCTATTACGACCGCTAATAACCCTGCTCTTCACAGCAGAATAAAGCATACCCTACTAAAATTTAACTATACTAGAGAAAAGGTACAGAAGGGTATAGCTAAGGTTATCTATATTAATACTAAAGAGATGCCTGTAGATGGCTTAACTAAGCCCCTGCCTAACGATAAATTTCAACAATTTATTCAACTATTAGGTCTTACGAACACAAAGGCCTAGTTTTAAAGAAAAACAACTAAAAAGTCGAAAAACCTAAAATCAACAAAAACACTGGAATTCCATTGAAAAGTTATTGATATTAGTTAAAAAGTTATTGGATTATTATTGGATTTATTATTGAATTTATCGTTAACTTAGATATCTATTAAAGAGCTAAGTTTAGGTATCGAATTAGTTAACTCATACTTTTCTAGAGGGAGTGTTAAAATTATGCTATTTATAGCACTATTTTATAGGCCCACTAGTTGCCTAGTTGCGTTGTTGCAACGTTGGTTACAAGGCGTTGCCTGCAGCGTTGTTGGCCGTGGCCAGCAGCTTTGGCTGTGACCTGCACACAACCAACCCACAGGCTTGTATGACTAAGCCAACTAGGCTACCCTATAGGGAAGCTAAAATTGACTGTAACTAGGGAACTAGTAGTCGTATAAAAGGCTGACTTATACTATTTGAATCCTTGATTTTTTCTAGATTTAATAATATATTTTATTTATAGGGTTGCTTATTAGATTGCTTAGTTAGTGCACGTGGGTGGCTAGATTATATGGTCGTGAGTCGATTTTTTACTTTTCACATATAAATGAATTTTGCGGAAAATAAAAAATAGCTCCTAAGGCCTGGCTAGCGACCCCCTTCCGTTGATATGGTCGGTAGGTCTATGAGGGGAACTCAGAAAATCCTCTCATTGCTTGTCAGATCGTTCATCTAGCTGAAATCTACTATATTTAACTATCAAAGCTCTATATCTTGAAGAATCGTCGTATTATAGTGAATCTAGAAGCCGCCGCGTTGGAATCTACTAGGGAGGTCTTCCTATCCCTCTAGCTAGATTCCCCTTCCATTTTTCAATAATAGTCCTTAACTTAAGAGAGAATATAGGTTACTTATATCTTAGGTATATTATTATCCTTAATATTAAATTTATCTACCCTAGTAAGTATTTCTTCTATAATATACTAGTATAGTTACTCTAGGATATAGGGGAAGGGGATAGTGAATTCTAGGGCTTCTAAGGGATCTACTTAAGAGCTATTATAACTTATTAGGTTTTATAGTTATTCCTTCTTATTAATTATTATAACTTATAGCATTAGAGAAGATAAAATAAGGGAAGTAGTAATAAAGGGATTAGGGAAAAAGATATAAAGGATCACAAGCTCTAGTAATTAGCTTTTATATGTAATAGAATACACTAAGTTAAAGAATAATAGGATAGCTTAGCTACTAGAGTTAAACTCTTCTTCTTAGTTTAGGCTTTAGCTTCTTCTAGCTACTCTTATTACCTTAATAGGCTAGCTAGAGTTAGCTTCTTCCTTAGTATAATTAGGGATCTTAAATAATAAAGCTACTCTTATTACCTTAATAGGCTAGCTAAATTACACTGCTTCTATAAAGGTCTCTTCTAGATAGAACCTAGCTAATCTGCGGTGTCTTTAAAAGATAGCAGGTATTTATAAACAAAAGTGGTTATAAAGTTAACCACTAATTAGTGTTAGAATCACTAGGTGTAATAATAGCTAGTTATTAATTAGGCGCGCTTGTAATAGTATTAATTAAATAATCTATTGTAAGCTATATGTATTCTATAGGAAAAGAAGCTTAGGAAAAAAGAGGGCTCTTATAAGAGGGAAAAAGTATCTATAGCTTGTGTAGGTTATGTAATATAGGTGGGTCACGTGACCCGGGCCCTGCCCTATTGCAGTCCTGCTTGTGGGCAAGAAGGGAGGCACGCGCACGCGCACGCACACGCGCGCGGCGGCCGACCTTCTTCCGGTCGGGCCGACCTTCAGCCGAAGGGAATTGCGGCTGCCAAGCGCGATTGATATCATGCTTATTCCAACAATTACTTTATTTTTAATTAATATTATATATTAATAATTATATTAAAAAGAGAGTTCCTAGTATTAGAATAAGTATAATATTAATTACGCTTAGTAGCCACAATTCCCTTTAGCTAAAGGTTAGCCTAACTAGAAGAAGGTTAGCCACTGCGCGCGTGTGCGTGCGCGTGCGCGTGCCTCCCTTCCTACCCACGGGCAGGCCTGCGATAGGGCAGGGCCCGGGTTACGTGACCCACCTATACCACGTGACCCACATAGCTATAGCTACTTTTTTCCCTCTCACGATAGCCCTCTCTTTTCTAGCTTCCTTTCCTTCTTTCTTAAGAGCTTCTAATAGATTATTTAATTAATACTATCACAAGCGCGCCTAACGGATAATTAGCCATTATCACACCTAGTGAAACCAATAATAGGTTTATAGGGTATTAGAGGTTAGTAATATTCCTAACTTTAACCTCTTAGTGGCTATTACTAGAGGAGGAACTAGATCTTTACTGCTTTTTTATCTTCTCTTTCCCTTTACTTAGCTATAGAAGGTTAATAAGTTCTTACTCTTATTCCTATAGTTCTTTAAGTTTCTTAAGCTAAGTAATTTACTTATTTATTACTATAGTATTAGCTATAATATTAGAGGGTCTAGGTTTAGTCCTAGTTCCTATAGAATATAGTATATCTTTAGTAATAATATTACCCTTATTTAATTAACTTTAGTTATTATCTAATATTACTTAGGTTAATTAGGTAGTTCTTAGCCCTATATTACTCTTAGGTAGCTAGTAATAGAAGCTTTAGAATTATAAGAATAAAGGTAGCTAGGTAAAAGGATATAGGGTATACTTATATATTAACTAAAGCTTACTAAGTCTAAGTGTAATGTTACTAGTTTATAGCTAGTGGCTTACTAATATTATATAGACCTAGCCCTTCCTTCTAGTATTAGGCGCCGCGGTGTTCTAGCGCTGCGGTGCTCGCATGCGCGTGGGTCATGTTATGAGGGGCCTCACACTTTTACCTATAGGGACTGCTTACTTTTACCTTACTATAATCTTATAGTATATAACACTATAAAAATATTAATAATATAGATTAATTAAAGTCTTAATAACCTTAACTTTAATTAGGGGGTATATTACCTAGGGTAGCGTGCTATATTATAAGTTATAATATCTTATACTAGTATATGTAGGAATATAGGGAGAAGTAATCTACGTTATATAGGTTAGAGCACTATAATAGGTAGTCTAGCGATCCCCCCCTATAAAAAGGACGCTTTTATTCTCTCTTTTATATAATAGATATAGTCAATTTAATCTTCTTTATAATCATCTCTTAGGGGGTCCTCTCACATCAATCCAGTGAGAGTCCTATTTGTTACGTCACGTGATCGTGCGATAACATCTGGTGGCGGCGCGTGTGGACAAATCTCGGCCTATGTATCTCCCCTACCCCCCTTTTGTATCTTCCTCTGAGATGAGGGGGTTTAGCATATGAAAGCATAGCAAGAAAGGGCGTGACATGCTCTAATCGCCAAGGAGAGGCGGCAGACACGTGCTTGTTAATTAGTCAACTGATGCCATTCTCGCGGTTTGTCCGTTGAGAAAGTGGTGTGAAAATTTGAGCAGCGTTG
This sequence comes from Epichloe elymi, assembly GCA_023658475.1. Taxonomy (NCBI): domain Eukaryota; kingdom Fungi; phylum Ascomycota; class Sordariomycetes; order Hypocreales; family Clavicipitaceae; genus Epichloe; species Epichloe elymi. The sequence goes on from CP098274.1 coordinate 2,719,819, forward strand.
CTCAAGTGAAGTTAATATATTTCCTGACATTTTCCAGTGCTTGCCGGGTGTCATCCCGAAATGCCGTGGGATCGTTGGTTTTCTAGAAGACAAAAGACCACCCACACACATCAGCCGCGGTTTTGGTGTCCCCTCTGTTGTCTCCCGCAAAAAGTCTAATGATATGTACATTCGTTACCCCTTCGCCCCAACTCCAAGCCCAAGTTCGTACATTCATAGAATTACAAGGCCATCTGAGCGAGAATGGCTTTCGCTTCATCAACATCTGATCGAGTAGTGACCATGCCTTTCCGGGCGTGGTTCGGTGGCGTATCCCGGGGGAGAAGAAGGTGAGCCGGGGGAATAGTCAGCGCCATGTCGTGATAATGTTTGAGCAACTCTGGAGTCATCCAGCAAAAGCCTTGCGATGTCCATCTCACCACCCATCAAGTGAGAACCACTGGCTTCGGCGAGGTCAAAGCCGTGAGGCGGAGGGGCAATGTTGGCCGGGTCGGTCATTTGCAATGGCCAAGTAGGAAGATCATCTTTTGGGTTGTGGCGGCTAGAGCGAGGAACCTTGGAGGAAGCCCTGTGGCGCCTCAACGAGCTGTCGATGGACATGTCCACAGAAGGCTCAAGGACATTGCCACCACGAGCTCCGTCCTTGGAGTGGAATGTACCCTTCTCGATGCGTTGGTAAATGCTCGGATACTTGTTGCGGACTCGATCTCTCAAATCGGTCGGCTGTCTGCTGGACAGATGGAAACGAGCGTCGCGCTGAATTTTGGTCCACGCGGGGCCATAAATATCAAGTCCCTCAAGGATCTCGCCATCATCCTGTTCGGTAAAAGGACGTCTTTCGCGTCTGTGTGATTTTTTAAAGGGGCCATGAATGCCTAGTTCTGCGAGGTCCTCTAGTTTTTTTCGGTGTGCACGGCTTTTCCTGGGCCTAGGAGCCGAGTCGGAATCATCCTTTGGCGAGGGTGAGTCTTGGATGAGAATGTTCTCGGAGTGGATCCCCGTCTTGGCCTTGCGCCCCAGATGTTGAGATGACGCCTTGGGAGAGCCTGCTTGCGAGGATGATTTGCTTGAGCCTCGAAGTTCCTCTGGGCAGCAAGTTCTGAATCGGTCTTTGAGATCGCCGGCAGTTCGGTTGTTGAAGGTGAAGTCTGCATCTTCCAGGATGCCCGTCCATTTGCCGACGCCATGACGATTCACGCCTAGGAGAAGGTGCTTGGTCTCTTCGTCGGACCACTTTCTGCGCGGCTTGGCGGCTCGCTTCCTGCTCCTACCAGAGGACTTGTCGGCACCGGGTGATGGCCGGCTGCGATCCTCCGACGCGCCGTAGGCATAGTCGTTGAGGGACCTGATGTTGCCTGCATCATTTTCATGATCTGAGTTGGAGGCAATGGGAGGGAAGAGAGCAGCATGTGGTGGTGGTTCGAGCAAGCCGTTGATGATGGGCGGCACGGCGGGCGCCTGCTGGGCCGACTTTTGCCTCTTCAAGGGGTGATTCATGGGGCGATTCATGGGGCGATTCATGGGGCGATTCATGGGGCGATTCATAGGGTGAGGAAGCTGAACGAAGTCATCCTTGACGCGGAGGTTTCGGCCCCTCTTTTTTGTGTTGGCATCATCTGATGCATCACTCGAATCATTGAGGATTCTAGAGCGGCTGCTTGATGAATCGGCGGCATCTCTATCAAAGACGATGCGAAGTGGGTATGCCGAGGTGGCGTTGGACCGATCAGCTCGGTATGCGGCATCTAGCTCGATTGCAGGCAGCGGTCGCTCCGATGACGAGTGCAGAGGCAAGGCATGCAAGGGGGGGAGATCGGCATGGTAATTTTGAGGCGAAGAAGCTGGTTCATTTAGTAAATGGATGAGACGCGGTTCGATTGTGGCCATGTTGGGCTGTTGGTCCGTGATCCGTGGATGGCTGGGTCCTGTTCCTGTTGGCTTATATTGGTTGCATGGAGCAGAGGATTTCAACAATGAGACAACAGGATACGGGGGGAGAGGAGGATATAAGGATGTATGGACCAAAGGCAAGCTGGAGACATGCTCGGGACGTGGTCGGAATTCTTGACGAGGTGAGTGGCATTAAAGTAAATGGCAAGATGGCAGGATGGCAGGATGGCAGGATGTCGGGTTGCAAAGCACGTGAAAATCGTCACATGGGACGGGGACGGATGAAGTGAGAGTGAGAGCGAGCCTTTGGCCCACCCTGTGCTCGGTTCCCGCTGGGTACGGCTGGGTATGGCTGGGTACGGCTGGGGCAGTTCAGGCGGCCCCCCCCCCCTCCCTCGCCCCAGTCCCCAGTGGAGTGGCCCCTGCATTACAGAGCACGGAACACTCTACGGAGGAGCCGTCGTGCCGTGCGTGTCCCGTCGTGTCCTGTCGGCTGGTCTTTTGTTGGCCATCGCGTCGCCGAGGCTATGTACAATTCCGTCTTCACCCTTCGCCCTTTGCCCTTCGCCCTTCGCCCTTCGCCCTTCGCCCTTCACCCTTCACCCTTCACCCTCACTGTCAGTGGTACTTCGTACGGGGGGTTGCTTTGCTTCCACTCCTACGTCCGTACACTTCGTATAAATTTTCTATTATTCTCGAATTCCAGTGCGAGTTGCATCATGGCCTCCTCACTACCGGCCATCCCTTGGTTGGTCTTCACCATCCTTGAGCCCATTTCACTGTGAGTATCTCTCGATACGTCATGTCCAAATATGCCGAATCCCCGACTCCGTTCCGCATCCCAAGACCAGATAGACGATAGTAGATGATAGACCCAGGCCCAGAACCCAGACCCGCACTCGCCTCATTCACGGCCCTCTTTCTGCAATCTGCCCACGACACGAAGGGCCGTTGATATTACTCCGTACATGTAGCTAATTCATTATCCGGGTCCCTGTTAATACCAACAACAGCGTGGCTGGCTTCCTCGGCGCCGTCAAAGACCCCGTTTGGTTTGTGACTGAGCAAGTCCCTCAAAAAGCAGTCTCGGCAACCACCGTCACTGAGAACAGCATCATCCTAGCATGGCAGCTCGGCAATCTATACCTCCTGATGGCGTTCATGGGCCTATTCGTGCTCAACTCTGCTTCCGAGGTCAAAGTTGTACGCAGCTACCTATGGGCCCTGTGGCTCGGGGATATCGGCCATGTGGCTTTCAGTTGCTATGGTTTAGGAAAAGACCGGATGATGAATCCATGGGAATGGAATGCTCTAGCTTGGGGAAACATCGTCTTCACCGTCAGTACATACAATACTGTTCTCCTCCGCCCCCTCATGTTGCGCCCAATTTGTCCTCTGCTCATTGTATCCCCACAGGTCTGGTTATTCTCGATGCGTTCTGCCTACTTTCTCGGCATCTTTGGCCCAGATAATCCTATTGTCTCCACCCGAAAGAAGTCTACCTAGACAAATCCACCCTGACAGCCGAGCCTGGCTGTCAAACAAGTGGGACAGGCACACAGGTGAAGTTTGAGAATTAGCTTGTGCTAGAGACCCTCGGCCTGCCAAATTTATTTCTCATCCATCTTCCATGCAGGGTGTTCAGGACGCGGCACATTCTTGATGTTTCGGAAGATACTACAAGACGACGTCGATGTGTTGTGAGGCCGGCAAAAATGGTGTGAGCCTTTTTAAAACACATGCCGTCTAAAACAAAAAACAAGCCGTCATCTTCGCAATTTGTGCTGTCTTCACCGTGAACGTGTGATTGGACGCGCTTTTTCACGGATGTGCATAAAATATCAACCAAAAAGTCTTGCCATGACTTCTACTCGCACATTTGCACGTGTCAGGCGCTAAGCAAGTTACCTTATCCTTCGGACTCGGCTGGGGTGGGGATACCGATGACACTGAGGACTAGGAAAGGAAGTAGCGGCTCTCTCTGAACAGCAGAGTACAAACGGGGTACTTCGTACGCCACGAGCCAATTGATGGCGGGCGGCATCCAGATGGGCCAATCAACACTACCTTAGGGCCCTGCCGCGGCAGAGCGAGCAACGTGCCAAGACGGGGTCTGTCCCCCTGGGGAGGGAGAACACAAAATTGGACGCAAAACACCACGGCCTTTGGTAGGGTTAGGGTTAGACTGATCACAGTGTCATCACGTGATTCGAAGATCCAGGGTCAGCTAATGAAACCAGCCACACGGCGAGCACACACCTGATTTGAGCATCAGGGGCAAAACACTGTACCTGCCCTCACTCACTTTGCTCCTCTTACCCCTCGTTTCATTCATTTCTCAGTTACAGCCTATCCATCCAACCGGCAAAGCCATGCAAACACGCACAAGAGGTCGCAAACAGAGCACGCCTGATGGTGATGCTCGATCAGGGGTCCCAGCGGCGCGCTTGACGCGTCGTTCTGCCGCTGCCGCTGCTTCGAAAAACTCTGGTACAGAGACACGCGCCAGGCCAGGCTCCCTCTCCTCTGACCCTATCCCTATCCGGGGTGCCCCAAAGCACGGCAAGGCCGTCAGCGTGGCCAGTATAGCAACAAGTCCCACCAGAAACGAAGAGGAAACTGAATTTGGTGAAGAGGAAACTGCAGATGGTTCTGGCCGGTCGGGTGGGCTAGGGGCACAAGACGACGATGCTGCCACACAAGAACAGGAGATCCGATGCCAAGTCATGAATTCTCTACTACCAGATCTCAAAAGCGCGACCCGTGGGCTCAAACACCGACTCTCCAACGGGACTTACGACAACAGGGTATTCGCTGCTGTTCTCGAGACGAAACGCAGTGCATTTCGTGCTATTCTGAAGGCATACGAGGAGCCTGGCTCAAAGACTCCATTCATCGACTTTTCCTGGCTGGAGGAATTCGGCCAGCGCACGGGAACTGACACACGATCTGTCACTCGTGCTTCGACGCAGGCGAATCAAGTACTTGTACTCGATTTCATCCGCCAAGACTACATGCAGCAAGACGAGGACGGGAGCTCCTCAGCCGTCTTGTCCTTTCTCACGGCCTTGGATGCCGCGTTTCCACGACTTCTCGGGTCATCTCGAGACTACGCTCACCAATTCCATCTCGCACTTGCTATTCGTACGTGTCTGTTCATCGAGACTCTTGCCGCCCAAGTTGACAAGGTCAACGTTGCCGAAGTCGTTGCCTCGGTATTCTGCGCAGACAATAACAACAGCGATTATGCCGCCCGCCTTATTTCGGGACCGTTCAAGAGCCTCGCTGGCATCAATGAGTTTGAAGAGGACAGTCAAGAATTGGAACAAATCTCTCAAAGAACTGGACATTTAGCAACCATAGCCCTTAAAGACAAGAAGCACCACGGGGTAGAGAAACTTCGTCAAGAATACCCCTTGCAAGACCTGCTTGAAAAGGTTGACGAATGGTGCCTTGACAACTATGCTCTATTGGACGATGCAGAGCCCGCCGAGAATTCGAGTGCAAACGAGCCAGTCAATGCTGGAGGGCATGACCTTCAAGGCACGCGGCATACTTTAGATTCCATACCTGAGTCCCAGCCTGAGTCCCAGCCCGAGTCCCAGCCCGAGCTCCAGTACATTATTCGCCGGCCAGCAGGTGTCCAGAAGTAAGTGTGTTCTTGTTTGCTCGCTTCAATCAAATGGGTCTGCCGATCTTGATCATCTTGACAGACTTTGAAGTTGTTCCTAGTTTTCTCCGCACACTTGCTAACTCATTTCATCCACTCAGGGAGCGGTCCTTTGTCGATGTGAGGAGCAACGCCGTTCAAGAAGAGTTCAGCGCTCTGGGCAATGGTACCAAGCCACGACACGAAAAGCCGCCTTCGGATGCACCAGCCGATTGCGACGAGGGGAACAAAGTTCTCCTGGCAAGCGAGATAGGCACAAGTCCCGCCAGGGACTCGCCAGGCAAGAGACGACGGGTTCCAGACGACGACGAGGACGACGACGAGGACGACGTCTTCGAAACAGACACCCGGGGCAACCACGTTCCAGATGACCAAAGGGCAAGACTCAAAGCAAAGAACCCACTGCCCGAAAGAAAACGCCAACGACTCCCCAATCAACCACCAGCGAGCTCCATGCCGCCGCCGCCGCCGCCGCCCTCCTCGTCCGTCTTCCATCCCAGCGCAGGCTTCGCCCATCCTGCCGCCGACCCATCCTCCTCCTCCTCCCGACCCGACTTCGACAACATCAGGGCCAGAAGAGCCATCGTCAGCGAGCGCGCCCGCGCCCACGACTTTTCCTCGTCATCGCGTTCCGCCCCGGCACCTCCATCGTCCTACCGCGCCGCTTCTTCCCAGCAGAAACAGCGCCATCCATGGTCCGACGCAGACTCGGACCTCCTCATCCGTCTCATAGCCGAAGAACGCGCCTCATGGTCCACCATTGAGCGAAGACACAACAACAAGTTCCACCACCGCCGCAACCAGCAGGCGTATCGCGACAAGGCACGTAATCTGAAGGTCGATTTCCTCCTGACCGACGCCGTCCTGCCTCCCTGCTTTGATCTCGTCATCCTCAGCAAGAAGGAGAACGAGACAATAATGCGCGCCCGCAAAAATCCATGGAGGAAGGAAAGCGACATCGACGAGAGAGGCAACGCCACCAATACGCGTCTTGACTATGCTGTGTAACAAATGGGGAAGGGTCGATCCCCCACCCCAGTTGTCATTTCCTTTCCCCCCCCTTTTTTTTTTTCCCGAATTGGGTCTCTACGAGTTATGGGTATTTGTAAGATATGCAGGGGATAGGTATCATTCAGGGTATTTCCATGGATCTTATCACATTTTGTGCAAATCTGCTCGTGAAGGTATTATTTGTCGTATTGATTGCTCGGGCTTGAACCATACCCAAGTTGGTTGTGCCCAGCATTGACATCCAAGAGAGCAAAGACGACAGGCAGCATCTAGGACAGGACGCCACCACTTACAGTAACAGTATAGCACCGGTCTAGTATAAATTACATTTGGCGTTGCTTTCATAGGACATGTTGGCATGTTTGGAAAGTACGCATAAGGTATGAAAGTATGTGCCAATAGCAAGTTGGGGGAGGGGAAGGGGGTCGAGGTTTGTTACCGTTTTGACCCGGTATGCAGATGATTTCCTCAGCAAGATGCGTCGCCACATAGTTATCACGGTAGAGTCACGCTTCCGAAGAAAGACGACAGACAGGTGAAGAGAAGACATGCCGAAAATTCACTACTCTACAGGCAAATCATAGTCGATCCCACACCATCCACACACGGGCTACTCCAGAGGCCCAGCTCCCTCTGTCCGGTTACTCTATTCGGCAGCGAAGCAAGGCCATCCTCCCGATTCACTCAGGAATCCCAACTGTGCCGAGCGTCAATACTGCCCGAACTCATGTCTGGGGAAAATATAGCCTTATCAAATGGTCCCTTTGCAAAAAAAATTTCCAATCACTCTTTTGGTGACGTCACGAGATAAATATCAAACCAAGAGAATATAGAATGAAATAAAAAAAAAGAGAAGCAAAAGGAAAATTGGCATGTTTGCCCATGGCAAAAAGGCACCGAATGGCTTGCGGTGCAAGGGAAAGAAGAAGATATAAAGGAAAGGTCAAGTCGTAGTGCAGGGGGTATAACATAACGGTCGTTCCTCTAGCCCATGCATGTCCATGCAAGAGTGTCACACCAAAGCGGCTGTCAGGTAGAGGGTTTGAAGTTCATGGCTGAGCGAACCTAAAACTCCTTGGTATGCACCGCCAAATAACCTTGACGTCGATCAAGGTAGTTTGAAGCACCGGTGGTATCTCGGCCCTCCCCAACAAAGTTTCCCTTGCACGCATGCCACATTTTCTGGATATTGCGAGAAGAGATGACCACTTCATTGCTGAAGGCCGCTTTAGGAGTTTGGTACAAATGTCGGAACGCAGAATCGGATATAAGAAGAATAGGAGAAAACGAATAAGAGGGGTGTGTGAGATGGGTCGCAAGCTGCGTACAAACAAAGGAATACGGGAGAGGCCAACTCTCGACTAGGAATACAACAATGTAATCGAATAGTTCGGTCAAGTCGTAGCCAATGGTAATGGTTCCTCATCCCACAGAGGCGTGGTATCCAGTTATCCAGAATAGTAGTCAAGCTAATGCGAGGCTTGACTGAAGCGGCATAGTCTCGGCCATTGCCCCAACATACAATCGCAAGCGAAACTCAAAATCGCATTACTTATCGGCGGTGAAAAGGCAAGTCTCTCACCTTCAACCGATTCGTTCTCCACCCTTCATACCACTGTTCACGACTGGCTTCACGTAATTCGCCGCGCCATTCTGAGAAGACAGTCTCCTTCAAACGCGTGAAATCGCAGTGCTCGTCATTATAAGGATCTGCGAACCCCCATGGAAATTGGCGTCCGAGAACAGATGACTCGTACAAGTCAGGGCAGATGATGGAAAGAGGCATGAATGGAACCTCTTCTTCTTTCGGGTCTTCATGGGCTTTGTGGCGACGGACGGAGTGGCTGGACAAGCGTTTTGGGCTTGGAGATGATGGTGGCGACGATGTCGGTTTCTTCGATCCTTGCTCGGCAGAATATTCGTCCTCTTCTTCTTCGTCAATTCTATTGTCGATACTGTCAACATCGTCGTCCAACCCCAGAGCCTCAAGCGGGTCCAAATCTGCTTGTTTGATGCTGTCCCATACAGACTTCTTCAGCACGTTCATATGTTTCGTGGTGATGGTGTCTGCTTTGGCGATCACTGGAATGACAGTGGTTTTTCGGTAAAGACTGCGCAGAATTTGGAGGTCGATGTCATCATCAAGTGCACCAGTTGCCCGGCGCGAATCATAGCCTCCGGCCCCAAGAGAACCGCTTGCCCTTTGTCGAGACGCTGCAATGTTGCGGTCGAGTCGTGAAGGGTCTAAAACCAAGAACACGGCGTGGATATGAGTGTCCTGAACTCCAGGAGAGCGTACAACCTTCATCTCCTCGGCGAAAGTATCCTCAAACTTGCTCTCAAGAAAGGCAGTGAGCTCTCTCAGCTGAAGATCAACCAGATTCTTCTCGAAGCCTTCCGAGTCCCACAATGTCAAGCCGATGCGCTCATTGTCTATTTCCGTCTCCATAAAGTGAGGGACAAAATTCCCCGACGCGGGGGCTGGGAGCCGGAAGTCATCCTCATCCGTCTTCTTGGATCGCTTTCTGGCAGGCAGTGCAAGTGCTGTCTTGAGGAATTCAAGGAACGATGTTTTACCGGCGCCGCTGGTCCCGATTACCAGGATGCTGTTGATTTTGCCCCAAGCCGTTAGAGATGTTGAAGACGTTGAAGAAGAGAAAAGAAAAAGATGAGTACCCCGCCACGCTAAAGCGACAAAAGGAACGAACGCTTCATGCGGTCTCGAAGCTGCCACAAACATCAACAGAGAGGGGCAACTCACTTGAATGGGGTGGGATCTTTTCTTCTGCGAACCCTCCTAGGGCTGTTGATGGAGCTAATGGCGCTGCTAGCATAGCTATATCGTCCACGGTGCGTCATGCTCTCCGTTCTGGCATACGGATCGAACGTGATCTTGTTGGGAATGGGAGGCACCGGGGGAACTGTACTGGAGACATAATTGCGAGGCGCGGTAGAGGCACCAACATAGTAGCCACCAGAGCTAGAGTTGGAAAGGCTGTAGGCGGGCTCGGGAGGAGAAGGTTGCAGTTCCTGAGGGAACGCCTTTGATAACTGCTCGGTATTGTTGGCGAACTCGGGTATCTTGGGAGGCGCGCGCAGAGCTGCTTGACGTTGACGTTCCAGCTCGGCCTCCTTAAGGGCCTGAGCCTTCCTGCCGCCTTTGCCCAAATCGCCGCTTTTACTTCGTCGAAGCAACATTCCGAAGCTAGAGCGTCGAGGGCGCTGTTCGGTCATAACAGGTGTAAAGTTGAGAAGGAGGTGTCGACAGTCAATCGAAAGCGAAGGAGCTCACAATTAAAGCCACGGGCCACGGATCCACAGAGGTCCACGTATTAGCATGTAATGCCGCAAGTGGGCGCAAGGAGCGGAGGGGATATTGAACGAAGACGGCCAACCAGGGGTCAGTCAAATGGGAAGGTCAAACTGGTGGGTGGGTGTGAAGTTTCTGCTAGCGCCCCGGGGGGTAGAGGCGCTTATATGTACAAGTTAGTGTTCAAGGACCTTGGCTCATGCAGGTTTGGTCCGAAGCAAGGACGGACTACGCCGTACCTAGGTAGATATGTTGGTGGGCTGCAGGTGGCCGGCTTGAAGCAAAGGGAAAGAGAGGTGAAGCAAGATCAAGATGAAGATGAGGAAAGTGCGAACGGCAAACTGGCGCCCAGGTGCTCGCTCAGCGGCTCGTGGGTGGGATTTCGAGAGACCGGTTACCCGACTTGAAGATGATGTGAGGTGAGAGAATCAATAAGAATGGGTGCGGGGTGTCAGGGTGTCTGATGGCAGGAGGATTCGACACGTCTTGCACTTGTTGGCATGGGAAAGAGAAGAAACCAAACCAAAACCGATGCAGGCACTCGGGCCACTTGCTGGGGGGGGGGTGGACGGGCAGCAAATGAGTAGGGGTCGCCTAATGTGTTGGTTAATCTTTTTTTATGCCGCCACAAGATGAAAGAGAGCCGCAATGGATGGCCAGGCTAGACCAATGCGGCTAGGATGGAACTAGAATAGAAGCGGACAGCAGTGCTTCGAGTGCTTCGCGGGGCAGACTGGCTGGCCAGTGGGCGATGATTCAACGAGTAAAGGGGAAGAGGACGAAAGAACAAAAGCAAAAGGGGACTAGTAATTACATAAGAAAAGCCATGAAGATTCCAGGGGCATGGATGCATGCATGAATGGCCGACTTGGAACCACGACGGCAAAGATGGGACAGAAAAGGGACGCGGAAGGGGTCTGATCCAAGGACCAAGAAACTTGCCAAAATTAGATTAATATTATAGGTCAGACAAGACAAGACAAGACCAGACAAGACAAGTTTTCCTCCGGTCTCTATTATCCGGTGTGCATCCCTAACCTATCTATGTATCAACCCCGGTACCCCGGCACCAAATCCACTTTTGTTGACTTGCAGGGGAAGAACACCAGACCAGAAACGGATGAAAGGAATACGGAGGAGGAGTTGTGAATTATCAAAGCTAGAATAGGGGCAGCCCGCCGTTCTGGAAGTGAAGGCACCACGACTAACCAGATGTGTCTAGTTTGGCTTGGACCTTGGACGACAAGACAGGACTGCTAACGGTAGCGCCTCTACTAACCCGTAGTAAGTAGTCCGTAGGCAGGTACGTAATGCCATGACGATGGGTAATGGCGCGTCAGCTGTAACGTCTGACCCAACAGCCCCATCAAGGTTAAGTGCCGGCTGGCGTGGTGCCTGTCATGCAAGATGAATCATTCAGCTGCCCACCCATATCAGTGTCTCAGGTCCCCGCGTTTTGGAGCAGACTCGACGACCGCTCGACCACAGAAAGCACGATGAAAGCACGATGAAAGCACGATGAAAGCACGAAGAAAGCACGATGAAGCAAGTCCCTCAACAACAAGTGTTCCCGCAAGATTTTGGTATAGAAGTCCCAGCGGGTCCCGGAAAAGCCGCACAACTCTGGTCTGGTCGTTGCGCTAACGACTCGCCAGTCAAGTTTCGACCCGGGAGAAAAGCGTTGATGACGTTTTTTGCATCTTGACTTTCAACCTGCACAAGGAATCGAAAGATGCAAAGTCCTGACGGCCACATCTAAGCACAAGGAGTAGGAAGTCAGTTCTGAATAGAGGCATTCGAATGACGTCGGCCCTGCTGCGTGGCTGACGGTCTGTCCTGTTTTGTTTGGATGCGAGAAAGAAGATAATGCTTCAAACCAGTCGAGTCGTGTGTCCCGTGGCCGCAATGAGTACAAAGCTATAATCTAAAACGACATGACACGACACGACACGACACGACATAATATAACACGACACGGCATAACACGACATGACACGACATGACACGACACGACACAACACGCTTTTCATAGATAGCATCGCCTTTGCTAGCAGCAGAAGAGCCCACAGACATGATTTTGCCAGTCAGATACCTTGCCTTGACTTGGCCATCAATGCGAAAATCAAAGAAAATGAGTCCCACCGCTTGCTACCACTGCAATGCGCTATCAAGTACGCTGCGCACTGCCGTCTGGGCTGCCAGCAGTCCAAGCCCTTTTCAGAGCAGCGGGGGCCACCGGATTTGATGCTACAAGCCAGCGGAAACTGGTGGTCAAGTCAAGCCACGGACCTTGCAGCTTTTCTTTTCTTTTTCTTTCCGGACGAAAGCAAGATGCCCCGAACCAATGACAGACGACGCAGAGGGCACCGTATCCAGGGCAACCCTCGATGAGCAAGCTGCGATAAGCAGTATATCGGAGGTCACACTGGCTGGTGCTTGAGTCCCGATATTGCTCGCAATCTTACGGAGTACTGGGTCTAGTACAATCGCTAGATCTACGGAGTATGGCACCACTATGCAGGCACTACGCAGGCACTACGCAGGCCTCACCACTGACACCCATCTCCAGCGCGACGTGACACGTGCTACCACGATGGGAACCACGACCGCTGGTGCCAGCCAGAGCAAGTCTGGGACTTTTGACGATGCTTTTGGCGTCGCTGGCATCCAGAATCCATTCCCGGAGCCAGCATGTCACACATTGACTGCCACATCCGCGCCGCTTCCGAATCAGCCAGGCCAGGCGCGCCCTGTCATACACTCTGTCTCTCTCACTTGCTCACAGTGTACGGAGTAATACAGAAACACCACATGCGCTGGCCTGGATCTGCACGTAGTGCGCCGTGTGCTGTGTTATCTGCATCACTTGGTCCAAACTTGGCCGGCCAAATAACCGCCTTTTTTGGTTTTGGTTTTGTTTTTTTCGTCTAGCCAACAAGATAGGTCTATAGATAGATCATCCATCGGAGTCAGTCTTTGGCAGCGCAGTCCAAGATGTATGAGTACTCGTACACTACGCACGTACGTACGCACAGGCAACGGGCCGTGCATAATTCAGGATTGCTCTTGCCTTGGTATCTATTGAGTTTTCAAAAAAAAAAATTGCTCATTGGTTGTGGCCAATGCATCGGATTTGTGGAGAAATCGGTATTCCTAGCGATACTGTCACGACATAGAATGTATGTTAAAAGGAGTGTAGGTAAGGTTATTGATTCAACTAGCTAGAAGCCAAGACTTATCTTCTAATATTAATGAGTATTACTATTTACACAATAGTAAATCTCTATTTGCACAACAGACCTATTTTAAAAAGATACATATAGCCGCTAGCCTACTCCGCCACTTGTACCGCGCCTGGCATGGCAAGTACCCGTACCTTCTAAATGCCCTAACCTACACACACATTCCACCTACTATAGCCTATATACCTATCGCTACTGCCTATTATCAAGGCTTCTGGGCCGAATATGATGAAACAGGGTGATGGTATAATCAAGGTAGCAGCTATATAGCTAGAAGGTAGGTGTATATACTTAAAGGTTTTAATCTCTAGCCTCCTATATTCTATATATATAACCTTTACCTAAATACCCCCTCTATATATATATAACTAGCTTATAGTAACCTTATAGCTAGGGCGCTATAAGCTATAACTAGGCCCTACTATATATAATACTATTACCTTTATAGCCTCTATTACTCTATTACCTTTATAACCCTAATATAGTTCTCCCTCTTCTTTATAATTACCCTTAATTATAACTAGCTACCTAGTTAGTATAAACTTACTATCTTAATTTCCTATATAAATCTAAATAACTTTTTATATTATAATATAATATATAGGGAGATATAATAGCCCTATTAATATAGGTTATAGATTATTCCCTACCTTACTTATAAGCTCTTAATTATAATAGGATTATAGCTATAGAGTTACTTTATAAATACTTATATCCTTTTCTTTACTAGTTCTATAGAAGTAGATACCCTATATTAAATTTTTTAATTAGACTAAAGGGATAGGGTATTAGATACTATATATCTAAGTAAGTTTAACTATAAGTTCTAGTAAAGTTACTATAAACTTACTAGGTATATATAGCTAGCTATAATTTTTACTATTAGCTACTATAACACTAACTCTTTAACCTATAGCTTACTTTTACTACCTATATAGATTACTTAAGGGGCTATAGTTAATATAAAAGAGCCTAGATTTCCCCCCTTTTATCTCTTCTTTTCTTCCTTATCCTTCTTAATTAATCTATATAAATTATAAGTTAGCTATACTAGCCTTATAGTAGCGTTCCTACTGCTATTACCTAGTAGTTACTAACCTTACCTAGGATTATATTATTCCTAGCTCTTACTCCTAAGCTTCTTTATTATTAGTTTCTTATTACCTTACTTTCTTACTTACTTATTACTAACTTATAGCTAGTTTACTATATCTACTATCTACCTAGTAACTCCTAGTTCTTTAGCTCCTACCCTAGAAAAATCTCCTTATAAATAGGTATTCTAAGCTTCTAAGACTACTATATAAGTTTTACCTCTTACTTATAGTATTATAGTAGCTAACTTACTAAATAGTAGTATTAAGATTCTATATCTATACTATAGTTAGTAAGCTACTATTTAGTAAATAGTATCTAAAGATAATAATAGTAAGCTATAATATATCCTTAATAGGAAACCTATTCCTAATAAGTACTATTATTCTCCTAGTATAACTAAGCTACTTACTTACTACTTTTTTATTACTAACTTTAGCTAGGAAATTTCTCTAAGTATACTTACTATATAAAAAATAATAAATTATATATTAATATAAGTACCTTTCTAATAGATACTACTTCTAGATAGCTAATACACTACTAGTATCCTACCTAAATTATAAAATTATATTATAAGTTATTTAAGATAATAAGAAATATCCTAGAAGGTATTTAATATTATAAGTATTTAGTAAGAATATTAACTCTAATAACTTAGTTATAGCTAACTTATTACTAGGGTCTTATATAGGCTAAATATAAGTTATATAATACCCTCCTAGCTATAAAAAATACTAATTAATATAGATATATTTACTAGGCTTAATTAACTACTAAGGCTATATATAAGGCTAATACTAATAAGCGCGCTATAATATTATAGCTATTTAACGCTATAAACCTTAAGGTATAGATTAATATTATAAATAGCTTATGCTTTATTACCTAGTATACTCTAATAGTAATATCTTATTATTTTAGGTATAGCTTTTAATTTACTAACTTACTACTAGTTTACTAAGTTTACTTCTAATATCCCTACCTATATTAGCCTCTCTAAGCTCCCTAAAGAGCTTTATATATTTATTTATAGGGATAAGGAGGAGTCTTCTAATAATAAGGCTTTATAGCTACTATAGATAAAAATATAGCTACTAATATAATA
Organism: Epichloe elymi; assembly: GCA_023658475.1. Lineage (NCBI taxonomy): Eukaryota > Fungi > Ascomycota > Sordariomycetes > Hypocreales > Clavicipitaceae > Epichloe > Epichloe elymi. The sequence continues at coordinate 2,735,145 of CP098274.1, forward strand.
ATAGAATAATAGGTACTAGATAGCTATAAGGTAGTTTTTACTTTAAGAAGAATATAACTTATTTTATAGGGTATTTTATATACTAAATTACTAAAGTAATTATATCTCTATAAACTAGCTACTTAATTACTACTTATAATTATTTATAATATCCTTTATAATAAAATCCCTTTTTAATACCTATAAATTTTCTAAACTATTATAGCCTTTCTACTTTACTAGGTATTTATATTATTTTCTATTATAGTAATATAAAATAATTCTCTTTAACTTTAAACTCCTCTTTATTATCTTTAATATTATTGTTAGAACAAGCATGATATCAATCGCGTTTGGCAGCCGCTATTCCCTTCGGCTGAAGGTCGGCCTGACCGGAAGAAGGTCGGCCGCCGCGCGCGTGTGCGTGCGCGTGCGCGTGCCTCCCTTCCTGCCTATAAGCAGGACTGCAATAGGGCAGGGTCCAGGTCACGTGACCCACCCACATCACGTGACCCACACAAGCTATAGATGCTTTTTCCCTCTTATAAGAGCCCTCTCTTTCCTAGCTTCCTTTTAAATAGAACATATATAGCTTACAATAGATTATTTAATTAATACTATTACAAGCGTGCCTAATTAATAACTAGCTATTATCACACCTAGTGATTCTAACACTAATTAGTGGTTAACTTTATAATCACTTTTATTTATAAATACCTACTATCTTTTAAAGACACCATAGATTAGCTAGGTTCTATCTAGAAGAGACCTTTATAGAAGTAGCGTGATTTAGCTAGCCTATTAAGGTAATAAGAGTAGCTTTATTATTTAAGATCCCTAATTATACTAAGGAAGAAGCTAACTCTAGCTAGCCTATTAAGGTAATAAGAGTAGCTAGAAGAAGCTAAAGCCTAAACTAAGAAGAAGAGTTTAACTCTAGTAGCTAAGCTATCCTATTATTCTTTAACTTAGTGTGTTCTATTATATATAAAGCTAATTACTAGAGCTTATAATCCTTTATATCTCTTTCCCTTAATCCCTTTATTATTACTTTCCTTATTCTATCTCCTCTAATACTATAAGTTATAATAGTTAATAAGAAGGAATAACTATAAAACCTAATAAGTTATAATAGCTCTTAAGTAGATCCCTTAGAAGCCCTAGAATTTACTATCCCCTTCCTCTATATCCTATAGTAACTATACTAATATATTATAGAAGAAATACTTACTAGGGTAGATAAATTTAATATTAAGGATAATAATACACCTAAGATATAAGTAATCTATATCCTCTCTTAGGTTAAGGACTATATAATATAAAAGGTATATAGAAGATTACTCTTTATAGAATTTACTTAAGATTTTAACCTATAGACCTATAGTAACTTTCTTAAGACCCTAGTTATAGTCCTAAGGCACTTATAGGACTACCTTATTAACTCTAGAATCTATATAATAATTAACTAGAACATAAATATAGTAATAAACCTCTAAGAAGTTCTTAACTAATAGGAATTCCGCTTCTAGTTATAAGAAGAAGTAAAGGATGCCTAGAAGAAGCATAATAACTTCTAAAAGAATATAATTAAGAATAGCGACTTCCTTAATAACCTCTATAATAATAATAACATCTAGGACTAACGGAGTATAAGAACTACTTATTCCTCCCGCTAACCCTCACAACCCCTGTAAAGAGCAACATTAGCAACTGTAAGGATAAAGGTAGCTAGGCAAAAGGATATAGGGTGCACTTATATATTAACTAAAGCTTGCTAGGTCTAAGTATAATATGTATACGAGTCGCTGGTTTATAGCTAGTGGCTTGCTAATATTATATAGACCTAGCCCTTCCTTCTAGTGTTAGGCACTATAGTACTCTAGCGCTACAGTGCATGTATACGCGTAGGTTATATTATAAGGGGCCTTATAATTATCCCCCCCCTTATTACCAGGCTCCTAAATAGCTTTTACCCTATATTTTATAACTATTTGCTAACTAGTAGTTATATTAAAATAATAATAAATAATAATCTATAATAATAAATAATAGTTAGCGCTTTAGTATAAATTCACCTCTAACTCTCTACTATATTATTCTATTTTTATTTCTATATTATTAGCTAAATTATTACTTTTCTATAATACTATTATCTATTTATTATTAATTACTAATAAATTACTATAAGTGCGCTAATAATTCTGCTTTATAACTACTTATATATATACTATTTATATACTAGATACACTAAATATAAAAAGAGCCCCCTATTTACCCCTAAACTCCCCTAGATTAATTATTAATTTATTACTAACCTATATATAGGTTAGTTAAAGATAAAGTAGTTAAAGCGCTATATTTAGTGTTATATATATAGGGATAGTTATAAGGCTATAAGTATCTTACTTTTTCTTTACTCTTTAGTTTCTATTTACTAATAATTATATAGTCTATAGCTACTATATATAGTAACTTCCTTAACTTATTAAAGGTACTAGATTAGGTAGATATTCTAATAGAGGCACTTAGTAATAAGGATAAGGATAATCCTAAAGACCTTATATTCTTAGAGGTAACTTAGTAGTATTTTATTACCTATTATCTTTAGCTTATATAAGGCTTTAACTATACTAATATAATATATTATATTATATTTAGGTTAATAGGGGCTACTAAGGTCTACTAGGTCTATATATTTCTTCCTTTTTTACTAGTTTTTTACTAATATATCTAGGTAGGATACTTTAATTATATACTAGTAGTATATAGTCTCCTATTAAACCCTTATAGTTACTATAAACCTAGCTCTAGTCCTAGGGATAGTAGGTTATATCTTAGCCCTATTTTACTATCTATTTACTAATATTTTAGTAAGCTAACTATCTATAACTCCTTACTATATAGAATATAGTAATAGTTTTATAGCTAAGGCTAAGTAATCTAGGATTTATTACCTAGGGAATAGTATTATATTATTTTTATTATAGAATAAAGGAGGTAGTTATAGTGGATAAGAATAATACTAAGTATATAATCTATAGGGGCTAAGTTTTTAGCTATAAGGGGGTAACTATAAAGGGATTTTTATTAACTCTCCTAAAGCTATAAATAGTTTTCTTTATTTTATTTCTTTATATTTTTTCTTTTATTTTTATATATAGTTTAGTTATTTTCTTTTATTAGGTATATTATAGTAACTAGTAAGGCTATACCTTTCTTATAAAAACTTTATACTCTTTTACCTATAACTTACTTATATATTACTATTCTTTTCCCTTAACTTATTCTAGTAGAATACCTAAATTATATACTAAGCTCCTTTTATATCTTTAATAGAAACCTACTAGTTATATTTACTTAGCTAATCCTTCTACTTTACTAGGTATTTATTACCTTTATAGGTCTTTTTATATTCCTTAACCTTCTTAACTTTATATTTATTATCTTTATCCTTAAGATTAGGTATTAGTATTTTTTCTTTATTTATATTCTTATAATAGGTCTATAGCTTTAGTAAGCTAATATAGAATATATTATATAACCTACTATATTTTTCTAGTAATATAAGCTAATATACTTACTTATTAATAGTATTAAGTACCTAAAATAGTCTAATAAACCTAGGGATTAGCTTCTATTTTACTTTCTTAAGCTATATATTCTTTATTAATAATAATACTAGGTTACCTCTTTTAAGAGTAAGTAATTAGTAATATTTATTATAGTACTTTACCTAGGATTTAGTAGCTTTTACCTAGTTTTACTTTAGCTACTCCCTAGCTTTATATAACTTTATAATATAAGTATAAGCCTCTAGTACCTTCCCTTCTATAATCTTATCCCTAAGGGCTAGCTAAAACTCTAGTAAGTACCCTATAAGTATATAGTTTAGTAAATAGCCTATAGTTTTATTTACTATATTATTATAGGTAAATTATATAACTAGGAGTAGCTTAGGCTATATTTACTAGTTTTTAGAAGTAAAGTATTATAGGTAGTGCTTTAGTACCTAGTTAGTTCTCTTAGTTTACCTATTAGTTTAGGGGTAAAATACTATAGAAAGCCTGTGTTTTATATATAATAGGTAATATAGGTCTAACTAGAATTAGCTTATAAAAATAGATTCTCTATTAAATATAATACCCTTTAGTAGCCTAAATTATAGCTTAATTTCCTTATAGAAAAGTTCCACTAACTTAGCTATATTAATTATAGTTATTATAGGTAGGAAGATAGAGTACTTAGTATATTAGTCTATAATTACTAGGATTATATTAGTTTCTTATTTACTTACTTATATAATAGGTAATCCTATAATAAAGTCTATTAAGATTTCTACCTATAGTTACTCTAGTATTAGTAGTAATTTAAAACTCCTATATAGGTAATACCTTCTTATAACTATTTACTAATATATCCTATAGCTTATAATATAGTTTAACATAGACTTATTTATAGCTAGCTACTAAAAGTAATACTTTAATAGCTTAAGCGTTTACTTAGTCCTAAAGTAACCTACTAGCGGATTATTATAGTATAGCTATAGAAGCTCTTATTATAAGGTAGGCTCTTAGGGAATAACTACCTAGTCTTTATATATTAGGAGATCCCTTATACTATATAACTATAGACTAGCTTTCCCTCTCTCTAGGGAAATAATCTCTTTACTCTACCTTTATAGGTCTAGATCTTAGCTTTAGGCCTTCTATAGTAGCTATACTAATAGTTTATTTAGGCTAGATTAGTAGGGATCTAGTAATATAATAGCCCCCTAGATCTCTTATACTATACTAGTATCCTAGATATATACTACCTTCTCCTAGAAATTACCTTTATTTAGCTAACCTTTTACTAGATCTATAGTAGCTAACTAGCCTCTTAATATAGCTACTCTAGCCTTTACTATAGGGACTAGGGTATTTTCCTCCCCTAAAGGTATCTTACTATATCTCTCTATAAAGATTAGGGTATTTTCCTTCTCTAAAGGTATCTTACTATATCTTCTTTAATATATTAGTATCTCTTTTTCTACTACTTCTTTAGTAGCTACTAACTTTTTCTTAAGTTCTAGTAGAAGTACCCTATTTATTAGGGGTTTACTCTTATAATTAGACCTTCTTAATAGTATATCTATAGGGTTACTTTTCCCTAGTCTATACTTAATTATAAAATTTAGTAGGTATAGGAATATATACTATCTAGCCTATTTTTTATTTAGCTTCTATTATTTTATAAAGGTCTATAGGTTATAGTAGTCTAATAGGACTTCTACTAGGGTCTTTATATCTTTAATATAATATTACTAGTGTTTAAATAACTTAACTATAGTAAGTAGCTTTTAGTTAGGTATACTATAGTTTTATTTAGTATTAGTAAACTTCCTTAACTAAAAGGCTATAGGGTACTAGTAGCCCTTATTATCTTATTATAATAAGATTCCTATTATTATAAAGATTAAGGTATTTATCTTAATACACACTAGTTAACTTAGGTTATAATAATAGAGTAGAGAAGCCCACTAAAAGGCGTCTTTTAGCTAGTAAAACGCTACCTATTCTCTTACCCTAAATATAAACCTCCTAGTCTAGATGCTATTTTAACTACCCTTTATTAATATATATAGTAGTGCTATAATCCTAGAGTATTTATAGATAAACTATTAGTAAAAGTTATAAAACCCTAGGAAGGATTATATATTCTTAAAGCTTATAGGTTTTTTCTAATCCTAGATAGTAGTAACTTAGTAGGTATCTATTAAGATCCTATTAATAAAGAGAATAAACCCTAGGAACTCCACTAACTTCTAGTAGAATTTATATTTAGAGGGTTTTATATATAATTCTACCTCTCTTATATGCCCTAGGACTTCTTTAATATATATAGTATACTTCTCTTATATTTTTAAAAAGATAAGGATATTATCTAGATATACTATATAAATAGTATTAACTAGCCTATAAAGCGCTTTATAGATATAGTTCTAGAATATAGCTAGGGCATTTATTAACCTAAAAGGCATTATAAGATATTTATAGTGCCTATAATATATATAGAACGTGGTCTTCTATTTATTACCCCCTTTAATCTAGATTCTATAATAAGTATCCTTAATATTAATTTTTAAGAAAAAGTAAGCTCCTTAGCACTAGTCTAGGATCTCTAAAATTAGGGGGAGAGCATAGTAATTCTTCTATATTACCCTATTAAGACCCTAGTAATCTATATATAATTAGAGTGTACTATCTTTCTTTAGTATAAATAGGATAGGCATACCTATAAGGCTCTTTAATAGTCTTATCTAGCCCTTCTATAGGTTCTTATTAATATATTTATAAAGTTCCTTTAATTTACCTTAGGAAAGGGGGTAAATTAGTCTATATAGGGGTGTGGCCCCTAGTATTAGATTAATTACGTAATTAGTGGTCTTTCTTAAAGGTAAGCTTCCTACCTTAACTAATATAAATATATCTTTAAACTTATATAGTTCCTAGGGGATATCTTTAATAGTTCTATATACCTTTACCTCTTCTTTATCTCTAAGGGTAATAAACTTATCTTCTATAACCCTATTAATAGCATATATAATAGTCTTATTATATATAACCTTTATAAATTTATAGGGAGTTATAAGTAAAAAGGCCTTTCTTCTTTTCTTAAACCACTACTCTTATAAGTATAAGTAAAGGTAGATATATTCCTTAGTAAGTATATATATCCTAATTAATATAGGGCTTCCCTTAGTTCTTAGGTCCTTATTAATAGCTATATATAGTAGCTTAAGGTCCTTTTCTTCTTCTCTTAAGTCTTTAATTATAATAGGGACCTTATAGATACTATATTAGGGAACTATAAGGGCCCTTACTACCTTAATAATAGGTACTATAGCCTTAGCTTAGTTAAGTTTATAGGCTTATATAAATTTAGCGCTAATAATATTAACCTTAGTATAACTATTAAGATCTACTACTATTTTAATATCTATATACCTATAAATAATAACTAGTATATAAAATTAATACCCTATTAGTACCTTAGTGTTTAAGGTAGAGGTAAGGGTATTTACTTCTACCTTAAGGAGTTTTCTAGGTCTTATTACTCCTTCTTTAGCTTATTATATCTATTTATAAAGTACTCTATACTATTATAGTTAAAATACTACCTTTTATACCTAGGTTTATAGTTATTTAGGTAGGTAGTAAGAGACTTCTCTTAGTCCTTATCCTTCTAATCTTTATTAGACCTTTTACCTTATAGAAAGTTATATCTATAATATTAGGGAGCCTTATTTAGGCCCTTATTTTCTAAATACTTAGACTTTTACTTACTCTTTAGTATAGCCTCCTAGAGTTACTAAGTAAGTTATATAACCTTCTCTTATACCTTTTCTATAATAAAGGTATATAGATTAATCTAGTTTTATAGGTTAGGGAGTAGTTTTATAAAGAATATAAGAGCTTATAACTTTTTAGTAGCTCTTTCTAGGTATTTCTCTAGTAAATCTAGGTAAATACTAAATTTAATAGGACTCTAGCTCTTATATTACTTTATATTCTCTAGCTATATAGCTATTTAGGTATTATAGTTAGTAGTATCTTAGAGTAGTATAAGAGTCTAGGTCTTAAATATATCCTAGTTATCTTTAAGATTACTTTAGTTATTAGCTATTTATTTATTAAGATATTAGTCTTATCTTACCCTATAATTACTATATATATAGTTAAGTATAAAGAGGATTTTTTAGTAATTATACTAATACTTTTACTTTACCTTATTAAAGGTATAGTTTAGATTATTTATCTATATTTTATACTTCTATAGGTTTATAGGGTATTAGAGGTTAGTAATATTCCTAACTTTAATCTCTTAGTAGCTATTACTAGAGGAGAAACTAGATCTTTATTACCTTTTTATCTTCTCTTTCCCTCTACCTAGCTATAGAAGATTAATAAGCTCTTACTCTTATTCCTATAGTTCTTTAAGTTTCTTAAGCTAAGTAATTTACTTATTTATTACTATAGTATTAGCCCTAATATTAGAGGGTCTAGGTTTAGTCCTAGTTCCTATAGAATATAGTATATCTTTAGTAATAATACTACCCTTATTTAATTAACTTTAGTTATTATCTAATATTACTTAGGTTAATTAGGTAGTTCTTAGCCCTATATTACTCTTAGATAGCTAGTAGTAGAAGCTTTAGAATTATAAGGATAAAGGTAGCTAGGTAAAAGGATATAGGGTATACTTATATATTAACTAAAGCTTACTAGGTCTAAGTGTAATATATATATAAGTTACTAGTTTATAGCTAGTAGCTTGCTAATATTACATAGACCTAGCCCTTCCTTCTAGTGTTAGGCGCCGCGGTGCTCTGGCGCTGCGGTGCACGCATGCGCGTGGGTCATGTTGTGAGGGGCCTCACAGCAACCTTCCCCTAAGAATAGAACCCTCAGCCCCTTCCTTAAATACCTTAAGCCCCGCAAGCCCTTCCTCATCATCCCTAAGAACCTGTATTTACCTAGCAAAGAACCCCTGCTCCCTAATAATAAGCTATTCCTATTTACTAAAGAATAATACACAAACCTACTAATAATCCTCTATTTAAGCCTCTATAACTAATAGCGAAGTAGATCTTAGACCTTATTAAGATATACACGTCTAAGCAGTAATATAGCGCTAATAACTATAATATACTTAAACTAAAGCTCTAGATCTTTAGGCGAAAGTGTAAGCTTCTAGATATTAAACTAGAATAAGCTAGGTATGTGTTTAAGGTAATATTAAAAGGAAAAGCTTATTAGTACTACTTAGACTACCTCTCTAAACCTAGCAACCCTTAGGACCTTACTACCCTTATAAGGAAAATAAAGGAGAGGTATAAGACTAAAAATATAAGGCAGAAGTATCTCCTTAAATAGCATAACGCTTTGCTCTAGAAGACTATTAATAAAAACCCTAATAAATTAAAGATAGAATGCTTTAATAAACTTATTAAGAGGCTATTAATCTTATAGCAAGCTATTCCTAACGTAGGTTAATTAGAAAGAGCCCTTAGGAACCAGATTATAACCGCTTATAATAGGATTCCTAAGTGTAGAGGGTGCCTTACTAACCCTCTAGATAGCCTCTAATAATTCTATAAGCGTATATATATAATAATCTAGCTTATTACAGAGGAATCTAGTGGTTAATATTAATTCCCTACTAACACCTAGACTCCTAATGCCTTTTAGACTAATAAAAGGTATAATAATAAAGGCAAAGAGTTATAATACCCTCTATAAAGTTAGAAAGGTAGAAGAGGCCCTCCCTATATAAAGAAATATTATATATATAGTAAAGAGGGATACTAGTTAATAAAGTATACTAAGGAAGAGCATAAGAAGGCATACTAGTAATATAAGAACTATTACCTAGTAGATACCTTATTATCCTTACTAGCTTTATATAATACCTTTCTTACCTAGTATAAAGGTACCCTAATAGAAGATCCTACTCCTTATCTCTCTAAAGTTAATAAGGTTACCTAGTATATAATAAGCCTTAGATTTAATACTAAGCTAGAGGGAGAGGAAGAAGAAAGGGTGCCTATAAGCTTCTTTACCTATAGTATAACCCTTAATAGTTAGAAAATAGTTAAAGTCCTTATAAATTAAGCTATAATACACGGATTAAGCAAGAAGAATCTGTTTAATAATAGGAATGCTGCTAGGCCTCCTTACCTATTTCTACTTAAAGACTATTACTTATCTAAGGCCTTCTAAGGTATTATACTAGATACTAGAGCGGTATAGTTCTTAATAGTAGGCTAATCTTAAGTTATAGCACTATAGAAGATAATACTAAAGATTTATCTTAACACTATAAGGGTAGGTAAAGTAGTTATTATATTTAGTAGAGGCTAGCTAATTACATTACTTAGAATAATTAACGTGCCTATACCCTTTAGGGATATTACTTTTTATATAATACTAATAAATACCCCCTTCCTGCTTTACCTTAATAATATAGGCTAATTAAGAATTAACTTTATTACCACTAAGAATATCCTCTAGTAAGGGAATATTAAGGTGCCCCTAGTATATAAATAGGGCTATATATAGATACTATTAATATAAGATAAGAAGGTAGTAGCGTGGAATCACTTAACTAAGATTAAATTATAGCGTTTACACCGCTGCTTTAGTTATCCTTTAGTATACTAACTCTATAATCTCCTAAGTAGCGTAGGGTATAAGATTACCTTTAAAGCCATTAAGGTAATATTAAAGGTATGCTACTAGTGCTAGATAAATGCTAATAGCCCCTATTACTTTAAATTCACCTTTAAGGATAAGTATGCCTTTAACTTTAAAGTAATAGTTAATATTATATATCTTAATAGTAACCGCCTAACGCTCTACACAGTAGATATAGCCATGGCATTCTACGTAGCGAGATTCCTCCCTAATATCTTAGCTAAAATAACTTAGGAAGCCCTTAGAATATACTAGATTAATGTAAGGATAAAGGTAGCTAGGCAAAAGGATATAGGGTGCACTTGTATATTGACTGAAGCTTGCTAGGTCTAAGTGTAATGTGTGTGCGAGTCGCTGGTTTATAGCTAGTGGTTCGCTAATATTACGTAGACCTAGCCCTTCCTTCTAGTGTTAGGCGCCGCGGTGCTCTAGCGCTGCGGTGCACGTATACGCGTGGGTTATGTTATAAGGGGCCTTATAATTATCCCCCCCCTTATTACCAGGCTCCTAAATAGCTTTTACCCTATATTTTATAACTATTTGCTAACTAGTAGTTATATTAAAATAATAATAAATAATAATCTATAATAATAAATAATAGTTAGCGCTTTAGTATAAATTCAGCTCTAACTCTCTACTATATTATTCTATTTTTATTTCCGTATTATTAGCTAAATTATTACTTTTTTATAACACTATTATCTATCTATTATTAATTGCTAATATATTACTATAAGTGCTCCTATAATTCTTCTTTATAATTACTTATATATACACTACTTATATACTAGATATACTAAACATAAAAAGAGCCCCCTATCTGCCCCTAAACTCCCCTAGATTAATTATTAATTTATTACTAACCTATATATAGGTTAGTTAAAGATAAAGCAGTTAAAGCACTATATTTAGTATTATATATATAGGGATAGTTATAAGGCTATAAGTAGCTTACTTTTCCTTTACTCTTTAGTTTCTATTTACTAATAATTATATAGTCTATAGCTACTATATATAATAACTTCCTTAACTTATTAAAGGTACTAGATTAGGTAGATATCCTAATAGAGGCACTTAGTAATAAGGATAAGGATAATCCTAAAGACCTTATATTCTTAGAGGTAACTTAGTAGTGTTTTACTACCTATTATCTTTAGCTTATATAGGGCTTTAACTATACTAATATAATATATTATATTATATTTAGGTTAATAGGGGCTACTAAGGTCCGCTAGGTCTATATATTTCTTCCCTTTTTACTAGTTCTTTACTAATATATCTAGGTAGGATACTTTAATTATATACTAGTAGTATATAGTCTTCTATTAAACCCTTATAGTTACTATAAACCTAGCTCTAGTCCTAGGGATAGTAGGTTATATCTTAGCCCTATTTTACTATCTATTTACTAATATTTTAGTAGGCTAACTATCTATAACTCCTTACTATATAGAATATAGTAATAGTTTTATAGCTAAGGCTAAGTAATCTAGGATTTATTACCTAGGGAATAGTATTATATTATTTTTATTATAGAATAAGGGAGGTAGTTATAGTAGATAAGAATAACGCTAAGTATATAGTCTATAGGGGCTAAGTCTTTAGCTATAAGGGGGTAACTATAGAGGGATTTCTATTAACTCTCCTAAAGCTATAGATAGTTTCCTTTATTTTATTCCTTTATATTTTTTCTTTTATTTTTATATATAGTTTAGTTATTTTCTTTTATTAGGTATATTATAGTAGCTAGTAAGGCTATATATTTCTTATAAGAACTTTATACTCTTTTACCTATAACTTACTTATATATTACTATCCTTTTCCCTTAACTTATTCTAGTAGAATACCTAAATTATATACTAAGCTCCTTCTATATCTTTAATAGGAACCTACTAGTTATATTTACTTAGCTAATCCTTCTACTTTACTAGGTATTTATTACCTTTATAGGTCTTTCTATATTCCTTAACCTTCTTAACTTTATATTTATTATCTTTATTCTTAAGGTTAGGTATTAGTATTTTTTCTTTATCTATATTCTTATAATAGGTCTAAGGCTCTAGTAAGCTAATATAGAATATATTATATAACCTACTATATTTTTCTAGTAGTGTAAGCTAATATACTTACTTACTAATAGTATTAAGTACCTAAAATAGTCTAATAAACCTAGGGATTAGCTTTTATTTTACTTCCTTAAGCTATATATTCTTTACTAATAGTAATACTAGGTTACCTCTTTTAAGAGTAAGCGGTTAGTAATATTTATTATAGTACTTTACCTAGGATTTAGTAGCTTTTACCTAGTTTTACTTTAGCTACTCCCTAGCTTTATATAACTTTATAATATAAGTATAAGCCTCTAGTACCTCCCTTTCTATAACCTTATCCCTAAGAATTAGCTAAAACTCTAGTAAGTACCCTATAAGTATATAGTTTAGTAAATAGCCTATAGTTCTATTTACTATATTATTATAGGTAAATTATATAACTAGGAGTAGCTTAGGCTATATTTACTAGTTTTTAGAAGTAAAGTATTATAGGTAGTGCTTTAGTACCTAGTTAGTTCTCTTAGTCTACCTATTAGTTTAGGGGTAAAATACTATAAAAAGCCTATATTTTATATATAATAGGTAATATAGGTCTAACTAGAATTAGCTTATAAAAATAGATCCTCTATTAGATATAATACCCTTTAGTAGCCTAAATTATAGCTTAATTTCCTTATAGAAAAGTTCTACTAACTTAGCTATATTAATTATAGTTATTATAGGTAAGAAGATAGAGTACTTAGTGTATTAGTCTATAATTACTAGGATTATATTAGTTTCTTATTTACCTACTTATATAATAGGTAATCCTATAATAAAGTCTATTAAGATTTTTACCTATAGTTACTCTAGTATTAGTAGTAATTTAAGGCTCCTATATAGGTAATGCCTTCTTATAACTATTTACTAATATATCCTATAGCTTATAATATAGTCTAATATAGACTTATTTATAGCTAGCCACTAAAAGTAATACTTTAATAGCTTAAGTATTTACTTAGTCCTAAAGTAACCTACTAGTAGATTATTATAGTATAGCTATAGAAGCTCCTATTATAAGGTAGGCTCTTAGGGAATAACTACCTAGTCTTTATATATTAGAAAACCCCTTACACTATATAACTATAGACTAGCTTTCCCTCTCTCTAGGGAATTAATCTCTTTACTCTACCTTTATAGGTCTAGATCTTAGCTTTAGGCCTTCTATAGTAGCTATGCTAATAGTTTATTTAGGCTAGATTAGTAGGGATCTAGTAATATAATAGCCCCCTAGATCTCTTATACTATACTAGCGTCCTAGATATATATTACCTTCTCCTAGAAATTACCTTTATTTAGCTAACCTTTTACTAGATCTATAGTGGCTAACTAGCCTCTTAATATAGCTACTCTAGCCTTTACTATAGGGGCTAGGGTATTTTCCTCCCCTAAAGGTATCTTACTATACCTTTCTATAAAGACTAGGGTATTTTCCTCCCCTAAAGGTATCTTACTATATCTTCTTTAATATATTAGTATCTCTTCTTCTACTACTTCTTTAGTAGCTACTAACTTTTTCTTAAGTTCTAGTAGAAGTACCCTATTTATTAGGGGTTTACTCTTATAATTAGACCTTCTTAATAGCATATCTATAGGGTTACTTTTCCCTAGTCTATACTTAATTACGAAATTTAGTAGGTATAGGAATATATACTATCTAGCCTATCTTCTATTTAGCTTTTATTACTTTATAAAGGTCTATAGGTTATAGTAGTTTAATAGGACTTCTACTAGGGTCTCTATGCCTTTAATATAATATTACTAGTGTTTAAATAACTTAACTATAGCAAGTAGCTCTTAGTTAGGTATACTATAGTTTTATTTAGTATTAGTAAACTTCCTTAACTAAAAGGCTATAGGGTGCTAGTAGCCCTTATTATCTTATTATAATAAGATTCCTATTATTATAAAGATTAAGGTATCTATTTTAATATATACTAGTTAACTTAGGTTATAATAATAGAGTAGAGGAGCCTACTAAAAGGTATCTTTTAGCTAGTAAAACACTACCTATTCTCTTACCCTAAATATAAACCTCCTAGTCTAGATGCTATTCTAACTACCCTTTATTAATATATATAGTAGTGCTATAATCCTAGAGTATTTATAGATAAACTATTAGTAAAAGTTATAGAACCCTAGGAAGGATTATATATCCTTAAAGCTTATAGGTTCCTTCTAATCCTAGATAGTAGTAACTTAGTAGGTATCTATTAAGATCCTATTAATAAAGAGAATAAACCCTAGGAACTCTACTAACTCCTAGTAGAATTTATATTTAAAGGGTTTTATATATAATTCTACCTCTCTTATATACCCTAGGACTTCTTTAATATATATAGTATACTCCTCTTATATTTTTAAAAAGATAAGGATATTATCTAGATATACTATATAAATAGTGTTAACTAGCCTATAAAGCGCTTTATAGATATAGTTCTAGAACGTGGCTAGGGTATTTATTAACCTAAAAGGTATTATAAGATATTTATAGTGCCTATAATGCGTGTAGAATATAGTCTTCTATTTATTACCCCCTTTAATCTAGATTCTATAATAAGCATCCTTAATATTAATTTTTAAGAAAAAGCAAGCTCCTTAGTACTAGTCTAGGATCTCTAAAATTAGGGGGAGAGCATAGTGATTCTTCTACATTACCCTATTAAGACCCTGGTAATCTATATATAATTAGAGTATACTATCTTTCTTTAGTATAAATAGGATAGGCATGCCTATAGGGCTCTTTAATAGTCTTATCTAGCCCTTCTATAGGTTCTTATTAATATATTTATAAAGTTCCTTTAATTTACCTTAGAAAAGGGGGTAAATTAGTCTATATAGGGGTATAGCCCCTGGTATTAGATTAATTATGTAATTAGTGGTCTTTCTTAAAGGTAAGCTTCCTACCTTATCTAATATAAATATATCTTTAATACTTATATAGTTCCTAGGGGATATCTTTAATAGTTCTATATGCCTTTACCTCTTCTTTATCTCTAAGGGCAATAAACTTATCTTCTATAACCCTATTAATAGTATATATAATAGTCTTATTATATATAGCCTTTATAAATTTATAGGGAGTTATAAGTAAAAAGGCCTTTCTTCTTTTCTTAAACCACTACTCTTATAAGTATAAGTAAAGGTAGATATATTCCTTAGTAAGTATATATATCCTAATTAATATAGGGCTTCCCTTAGTTCTTAGGTCCCTATTAATAGCTATATATAGTAGCTTAAGGTCCTTTTCTTCTTCTCTTAAGTCTTTAATTATAATAGGGACCTTATAGATACTATATTAGGGAACTATAAGGGCCCCTACTGCCTTAATAATAGGTGCTATAGCCTTAGCTTAGTTAAGTTTATAGGTTTATATAAATTTAGCGCTAATAATATTAATCTTAGCGTAACTATTAAGATCCGCCACTATTTTAATATCTATATACCTATAAATAGTAACTAGTGTGTAAAATTAATACCCTATTAGTACCTTAGTGTTTAAGGTAGAGATAAGGGCATCTACTTCTACCTTAGGGAGTTTTCTAGGTCTTATTACTCCTTCTTTAGCTTATTATATCTATTTATAAGGTACTCTATATTATTATAGTTAAAACACTACCTTTTATACCTAGGTTTATAGTTATTTAGGTAGGTAGTAGGAGACTTCTCTTAGTTCTTATCCTTCTAATCTTTATTAGACCTTCTACCTTATAGAAAGTTATATCTATAATATTAGGGAGCTTTATTTAGGCCCTTATTTTCTAAATACTTAGACTTTTACTTACTCTTTAGTATAGCCTCCTAGAGTTACTAAGTAAGTTATATAACCTTCTCTTATACCTTTCTTATAATAAAGGTATATAGGTTAATCTAGTCTTATAGGTTAGGGAGTAGTTTTATAAAGAATATAAGAGCTTATAACTTTTTAATAGCTTTTTCTAGGTATTTCTCTAGTAAATCTATGTAGATACTAAATTTAATAGGACTCTAGCCCTTATATTACTTTATATTCTCTAGCTATATAGCTATTTAGGTATTATGGTTAGTAGTATCTTAGAGTAGTGTAAGAGTCTAGGTCTTAAATATATCCTAGTTATCTTTAAGATTACTTTAGTTATTAGTTATTTATTTATTAAGGTATTAGTCTTATCTTACCTAGTAATTACTATATATATAGTTAAGTATAAAGAGGATTTTTTAGTAATTATACTAATACTTTTACTTTACCCTATTAAAGGTATAGTTTAGATTATTTATCTATATTTTATACTTCTATAGGTTTATAGGGTATTAGAGGTTAGTAATATTCCTAACTTTAACCTCTTAGTAGCTATTACTAGAGGAGAAACTAGATTTTTACTACCTTTTTATCTTCTCTTTCCCTCTACCTAGCTATAGAAGATTAATAAGCTCTTACTCTTATTCCTATAGTTTTTTAAGTTTCTTAAGCTAAGTAATTTACTTATTTATTACTATAATATTAGCCCTAATATTAGAGGGTCTAGGTTTAGTCCTAGTTCCTATAGAATATAGTATATCTTTAGTAGTAATACTACCCTTATTTAATTAACTTTAGTTATTATCTAATATTACTTAGGTTAATTAGGTAGTTCTTAGCCCTATATTACTCTTAGGTAGCTAGTAGTAGAAGCTTTAGAATTATAAGGATAAAGGTAGCTAGGTAAAAGGATATAGGGTGTACTTATATATTAACTAAAGCTTACTAGGTCTAAGTATAATATATATGTAAGTTACTGGTTTATAGCTAGTAGTTTACTAATATTACATAGACCTAGCCCTTCCTTCTAGTATTAGGCGCCGCGGTGCTCTGGCGCTACGGTGCACGCATGCGCGTGGGTCATGTTATGAGGGGCCTCACAATTAACGTGTACTAAGGACCTCCTAATTAGATTATTACTAATACTAGCATAAACTTTTGTGGCGAAGAATTTCGCTAATTCGCGGCATTAATATTAATCTCCGTTAAAGAGGTCCTAATTAAGGCATATTATAGTATTAGAAAAGTTAAGAGATATTATAGGCCGCTCTGAAGAGCCTATAATATTATCTAAAGAGAGTATCTAATAACCCTAGAACCTATTACCCTATAGATAGCTATAAAAGCCCTTTATTGAAAATGGAAGGGAATCTGTACTAGAGGGATAGGAAGACCTCCCTAGTAGATTCAACGCGGCGGCTTCTAGATTCACTATAATACGACGATTCTTCAAGATATAGAGCTTTGATAGTTGAATATAGTAGATTTCAGCTAGACGAACGATCTGACGAGCAATAAGAGGATTTTCTGAGTCCCCTTATAGACCTACTAACTGTATTGATAGAAGGGGGTCGCTAGCCAGGCCTTAGGAGCTATTTTTTATTTTCCACAAAATTCATTTGTATATAAAAAGTAAAAAATTAACTCACAACCATATAATCTAGCCACCCACGTGCACTAACTAAGCAATCTAATAAGCAACCCTATAAATAAAATACATCATTAAATCCAGAAAAAATCAAGGATTTGAATAGTATAAGTCAGCCTTTTATACGACTACTAGTTCCCTAGTTATAGTTGATTTTAGCTTCCCTATAGGGTAGCCTAGTCGGCTTAGTTATACAAGCCTGTGGGTTGGTTGTGAACGCAGGTCACAGCCAAAACTGGCCGTAGCTAACAACGCTGCAGGCAACGCCTTGTAACCAACGTTGCAACAACGTAACTAGGCAACTAGTGGGCCTATAAAATAGTGCTATAAATAGCATAATTTTAACACTCCCTCTAGAAAAGTATGAGGTAACTAATTCGATACCTGAACTTAGCTCTTTAATAGATATCTAAGTTAACTATAAATTCAATAATAAATCCAATAACTTTTTAACTAAAATTAATAACTTTTTAACGGAATTCTAGTGTTTTTGTTGATTTTAAGATTTTTTGACTTTTTAGTTAGTTTTCTTTAAAACTAGGCCTTTGTGTTCGTAAGACCTAATAGTTGAATAAATTGTTGAAATTTATCGTTAGGCAGGGGCTTAGTTAAGCTATCTGCAGGCATCTCTTTAGTGTTAATATAGATAACCTTAGCTATACCCTTCTATACCTTTTCTCTAGTATAGTTGAATTTTAGCAGGGTATGCTTTATTCTACTATAAAGAGCAGGGTTATTAGCGGTTATAATAGCGCCTTAGTTATTACTAAAAATCGGAACAGGAGGTGCTATAGGTAGCTTTATCTCTCTAAAGAGACCGTAAAGCCACTCTAGCTCCCTAATAGCTTCACATAAGGCATCTAATTTAGCCTCTAATGTAGATAAAGCTATTGTAGTTGCTTTCTTTAATTTCCAGCTAATAGGTCCTTTAGCTAGCTTATAGAGATAAGCATAGGTTGATTTAGAGGACTTATCTCCCGCGAAGTCGCTATCACAGAAGCTAATAAGGGTTGTAGAAGCCTTAGTAGCGTGTTTAGACCTTCTATAAGTTATAGAATAACTCATAGAGCCTAGAAGGTATCTAAGCAGATGTTTAGCAGCATTTAAGTGCTCTATATAAGGCTTAGCTAACGCTGTTGAAAGCCACTAAACCAGAAAAGCAATATCAGGCCTTGTAAGGAGCATTAAGTACATAATAGTCCCTATAATACTCTGATAAAGCTTATAATTAGAGGAGGAAAGAGGTTTAGTTAGGTAGTTAGCTGCCTACTTTATAATTCCGGGTTGAAGAGGAATTTTAATAGGCCTAGCATCTTTTATGTTAAATCTCTCTAGGGCTTTAGAAATGTACTAGGACTGGTGGATAGTTAGGGTCCCTTTCTTTCGATTTCTAGTGATTTAAACGCCTAGGAAAAATTCAGCTGGCCCACGATCTTCTATAGGGTAAGCTTTATGTAATAGCTTCTTTAGCTTATTAATATAAGCTAGATCCGGTCCTATTAGAAGACAGTCATCCACATAGGTCGCTATGTATGTAGATATAGTTGGATTGAAGAAGATAGCTGGGTTAGATATAAGGGGGTGAAAGCCTAATTTTCGAAGAAGTTCCTTTAGAGCCTGCTGCCACTCTCTAGAGCTCTGTTTTAATCTATATAAAGCTTTTTAAAGGAAAATAACCTGCTTTTAAGAGGGATTATAACCATATTTCTTAAGTAATTTAGCTATTTTAGGCGAAGCAGCTTTGGCAAATTCAACGAATCCATTAGGGATCTGCATATAAATAGCTTCTTTTAATAAGCTGTTTAAGAATGCCCCTATAAAATCAACCTATTTAACTTCCCAGTTATTACAAGCCGCTAGGGCTAGTAATATCCGCTAACTAGGGGGGATACTAGTTATAGCATAGGTTTTAATATAATCTTAACCTTCTATCTGCATAAAGCCTTTTGCAATAAGTTAAGCCTTATATTTAATAGGATTATTTTCTTTATCCTTTTTAAGCTTATAGATAAGCCTATTTTTAAGAACTTTTCAGCCCTTAGGAATTTAGTCTATCCCTATAAATTTAAAAGTTCTAGCAGCTAATAGCTACTTAAATTCGCTAAAGGTTGCATTAACCTATTTTTTGCTATCCTTGCTTTTTAATACCTATTTCTAGGTCTTAGGCGTATCTGAATTGTTATTATTATTAGCTAATAATTTAGCCTTTTATTACGCCTTAAAGTATATCTCCTTAACGAAAGAAGATAGGTTAAAATCATTAATATCTATAGAATTAGGGTTAATTAAAGAATCCAAATCTAAAAACGGTTTTTTAATAGCACCCTTATTAGGGGCGCTAGAGCTTAGGCTCTCTAGGGGTAGCGCAGGGGGTACAGCGGTTGTCCCGGGCGTTATTATAGGCGCAGCGGGCGCTGCGGGCGCTAGAGGCTTTGGATAGCTATCCTAAACCTCTAGATTATCTTGTGAGATATTGGCTTCTCCCTCTAAAGGATAGCTCCCTAAAGGCTTAGGGGACCCTATAGAGCCTATATCCTCTATAATCTTAATAAAGCTAGTCTTAATAACTAACCTTTTAGAGGGTATATAAATAAGATAAACGCTAGAACCTAGAGTAGCAAGCAGCCGGCTAGGGATAGTCCTAGGGGCTAGCTTCTAAAGCTTTGATCTCTGCTCCGGAGGTATTAGAACCTTATAATAAGACCCTATAGCCCTAATCTTTAAAAAATCAGGCTTATAAGAGGTCTTAGGCTCTAAGTTAGCTAGAAATAGCTGCTTAGGGGTTAGAGGCTTAGTTATATTAGCGGTGATATTAACTAAGTCCACTATAGCTAGAAGGATATAAGACTATAGATATAAAGGCAGCTTAGACCACTAAAGTGTAGCTCTAAGCCGGTCTAGGATAACCCTAATAGCCCTCTTAACTAGCCTATTCTGTTCGTGAATATAGGGGCAAGAGGTGCTAAAGCAAATTCCTTTAGAAGATAACTAGTGCTAAAGTTTATTATTAATCTTAGTACCTCTATTAAAGTAAAGGTGCCTAGGATACGCATTATATTAGTTTTTTAGGGCCTTAAAGAAGCCCTTAATAGCAGTATAAAGGGTCTGACCTTCTTTATTAGCTAATAAAAAGCACTATTTATACCGGGATTTTCGATTAATAAGTATAAGGACTAGGGCCTTCTTATTATATGGTATAGGTTTGATTTTAACTATATCTCCCTCTAGAATATCTAAAACCCTAGGGGGGTCCTAAATAGGTCTTTTGGTTAGTCTTCTAATAGCCTTTAATTACATATAGGCTATGTAGTTAAAATCCTTTTCTTTAATAGCGGAAAAATCAGGGATCCCTTTAGCTAATTTCGAAGATTTCTTAAGTAAAGGGAGGCTAATATAGCCTAATTAAATGTGCTAAAGAAGGGCTAAATCTAGTAATTTCTTATAACTAGGATCTAGCTTTTTAGAGCTATTATCCCCTAGCTCCCTCTGTTACTAGGCCTCTTAAGAATCATAGGCCTCTAGGGGCAATAGATAGCTACTATTGTCACCTAAGTTATTAGGGTATGGACCTTCTAAACCCCCTATAGAAGATGCCTAACTAGGAGGAGCTTTGGTGGGATATAGGGCTGAATCTTCTTCTTCTTTAGAATCTAATTCTTTAATTTGTTAATATTCCTTAGGATTAAATGCTGGCTACGGAATTTGAACCTCTATAGGGTAGGAGAACCCTAATTTAGTCTTATAGGCTTGTTATTGGTTGTAATATTAAGAGCCTATAAAGGAGAGGTGGGTTAAATGCTTGTAGATCTTAGGAGTAGCTTGCCCCTTAATCTACAAAAAGAAGCTGTGTTTAGTAGGTTCTAATAACCTATAGGGACTTTTATTAGCTAGGAAAAGCTAATCTTTAGCTAGATAACCTCCCTTAAGATAGTGGGATAACCCGCTAACTAGGTTAGTATCTATACTAAGGAAATATAGGGTATCTAGTAGAGCTAAAGGCCTATATTCTAGTGGATTTTTCTTAACTAGAACATTAAAAACAGCGGTGCCTCTTCCTTTAGGATAAATAGGTCCTCCTGCTGTAATTATAGGGCTAGTTTAACCTTTCTTAAGAGGCTTAAAGTCCCTAAAGAAAGCTCTATTATTATAAATATAATAAGAAGAACCTGTATTATATAGAAGGGAGTTTTTAACCATATTATTAGAGTAGCTAAAAGTAGGCTTAGTAGTGTTACTAGTAGTAGTGGTACTAGAGGTATCTAAATTAGATTTAGAATCACTACTATCCTTGCTACTAGATTTACTAGAATCTAGTTCTTTAATATATCCTGTGGCTAGGCTATAGCCTAATATAAAAGTAGCTTCTTTTCCTTTATTATCCCTATTACCACTCTTCTTCTTCTGCTTTTTCTTCCTAGAGGCTTTAGAAGGGTTTAAATCCTTCTTATCCTACTCTTTAGTGGCATTAGTAGAGTCCTTCTTAGTATTAGGATTAGAAGATTTCTTTTCCTCGTCCTTAGAATTTCCCTTATTATTAGAAGCCTTATATCTAAGAGCTTTAGCTATAGGAGAGGTTTTATCCCTCTATTCTTCTAATAAATCCGCTATAAGGAACTGTAAATTTAAGGTATTTATAGGCAGCCCTTATGCCCTAGCAGCTCTAATAGTAAATCTTTATCTCTTAGCCTAGCTAGGAAAGGTCTGCTTTAATGTGTTAATATAATGGTTTACTTAATCTATAGGAGCGATCTCTACACTATAAAGTTATAGTCTAGCTAGTAAGTTATTAAAATTAGCATTAAAAGCCTCTAAAGATCCCTTATAATTTAAAAAATTTAGGGAGTAGTAGCTAGCGTATAGCGTACCTCGCTGGATTTTAGCACTCTACGAATACTACCTAATAAGGACTTTATAGGCTTCTTTAGGGGATTTTTGCTAATATATAGCTGCCTATAGTCCTAGTTAATAGCTATCTCTTAATATTATTAAAAGAATAGCTTAATCACAGTTAGCTAGATAGCCTGCTAAGCTAGGATTATCTATAAATTTAGGTAATCCTAGGGCTCTAAATTGTATACTTAGGGCTTGCTTCTACTAATTATAGTTTTTAGGGCCTTTTAGCTTAGCTCCCTTAGGAATAGAGTAAACCTTCTTATTTAGTTCCTTAATAGCCCCTATATTAAAGGTAGCTTATAAGTTACTAGAAGGTAAACTTATAGAAGTAGTTATAGTAGGTAGGTCTTCTACTAGAGCCTTAGTATTTTCTTCCCTTAGCTTAGTAGAATCCTAAAGACCTTATATAATAGTTATAGTTTGCGTTAATTTATCTAATAGATCTTTAATACTAGCCTTGTTTTTTAGATAATTTAACTTAGTATACTTAATAAAATCAGTTAAGGTCTTGCCTTATTATTTAATTTAGCTTTATATCTATTATTAAAAAGCACTAGCTTAAATAGCTAGACCTTCTATTTCTATCCTATTAGGGTCCCTAGGAGGGCTAGAAGGGCCTATAGTAGGTCCCTTACCCTTATAATTTAGTAGTGCTATCTCTTAAAATTCCCTAGGATCTTAAAAGATATCCTATATAAGATCTCTAAATTTCTTCCTATTATAAATAACATACACTAGAAGCTAGGTTATAGTGTAACCAGGCTACGCACGTAAATTATATAGCGGGGCTGTTTAAAAGGGTGCCCCTTAAGGTCTAAAAGTAGGTCTATAGTATACGCAGGTAGAAATAGACTAGAGAAGATTCTCTACGAAAATTTTCTTAACACTAAAAATAGGATTATAGGTAATAGGTATTATAGAAGCTATAATATAATATAATATAGTGTATAGTGCGTGTAACGTAGTATAATAGGTTAAAAAGCCTAGTATAGATATACTAGATATTTAATAATTTATAAAAGGAATATAGCGTATCTACAGAGTAGATAATATTAAATATAATAGTTATAGTAGTGAATAGAATTACTAAAAGAGGTTATAGTTATAACTAGATAGTTACGGTTATAATGTGGTGGTTATAGGTGTGGCTATAAATGAATTTTAATACTAAGGGTCTGGCGTTACAATGCGTGATACTAGCGGATAAAAAGCTTTAAATTCTAGCGGATTTCCTTTATAATCTAAGAGCCCATAGGTCTAGTAGAGAGTAACTAGTACCTAAAATTAAGCACTAATTACAGTAGAATAACGCAGTAATATAGTAATCTTATAGGCCTTCCGGGCTTATAACCTATTAAAAATAGAAGGGAATCTATACTAGAGGGATAGGAAGACCTCCCTAGTAGATTTAATGCAGCAGCTTCTAGATTCACTATAATACAACGATTCTTTAAGATATAGAGTGTTAATAGTTAAATATAGTAGATTTCTAGCTAGACAAACAATCTAACAAGTAATGAGAGGATTTTCTAAGTCCCCTTATAGACCTACTAACCGTATTAACGGAAGGGGGTCGCTAGCCAGGCCTTAGGAGCTATTTTTTATTTTCTATAAAATTCATTTATATATGAAAAGTAAAAAATCGACTCACGACTATATAATCTAGCCACCCACGTGCACTAACTAAGCAATCTAATAAGCAACCCTATAAATAAAATATATTATTAAATCTAGAAACAATCAAGGATTCGAATAGTATAAGTTAGCCTTTTATATAATTACTAGTTCCCTAGTTACAGTTGTTAAAATTATGCTATTTATAGCACTATTTTATAGGCCCACTAGTTGCCTAGTTGCGTTGTTGCAACGTTGGTTGCGAGGCGTTGCCTGCAGCGTTGTTGGCCGTGGCCAGCAGCTTTGGCTGTGACCTGCGTTCCTGCACACAACCAACCCACAGGCTTGTATGACTAAGCCGACTAGGCTACCCTATAGGGAAGCTAAAATCGACTATAACTAGGGAACTAGTAGTCGTATAAAAGGCTGACTTATACTATTCGAATCCTTGATTTTTTCTGGATTTAATGATGTATTTTATTTATAGGGTTGCTTATTAGATTGCTTAGTTAGTGCACGTGGGTGGCTAGATTGTATGGTCGTGAGTTGATTTTTTACTTTTCACATACAAATGAATTTTGCGGAAAATAAAAAATAGCTCCTAAGGCCCGGCTAGCAACCCCCTTCCGTCAATATGGTCGGTAGGTCTAAGAGGGGACTCAGAAAATCCTCTCATTGCTCGTCAGATCGTTCGTCTAGCTGAAATCTACTATATTCAACTATTAACGCCCTATATCTTGAAGAATCGTCGTATTATAGTGAATCTAGAAGCCGCCGCGTTAGAATCTACTAGGGAGGTCTTCCTATCCCTCTAGCTAGATTCCCCTTCCATTTTCAATAGGTTATAAGCCCGGAAGGCCTATAAGATTACTATATTACTGCGTTATTCTACTGCGATTAGTGCTTGATTTTAGGTACTAGTTACTCTCTA
The DNA here is from genome assembly GCA_023658475.1 of Epichloe elymi. Taxonomy (NCBI): domain Eukaryota; kingdom Fungi; phylum Ascomycota; class Sordariomycetes; order Hypocreales; family Clavicipitaceae; genus Epichloe; species Epichloe elymi. The sequence continues at coordinate 2,760,313 of CP098274.1, forward strand.
CTAGACCTGTGGGCTCTTAGATTACGAAGGAAATCCGCTAGAATTTGAAGCTTTTCATCCACTAGCTCTACGCATCGCAACATCAGACCCTTGGTGTTGAATTCAACTACAGCCGCACCTGTAACCACTATATTGCAACCGTAACTATCTAGTTACAACCATAACCTCTTTTTTAGTGATCTAATTCACTGCCGCGACCGTTATATATTGATATTATCTACTCTGTAGATACGCTGCATTCCTTAAATCATTGAACATCTAGTATATTAATACTAGGCTTTTTGACCTATTGCACTACGTTGCACGCACTATACATCACGTTACGTTGCGTTGTGACTACTGCAATAGCTATTATTCCTATCCGTTATTTTTGGTGTTGAGAAAATTTTCGCAGAGAATCTTCTCCGGTCCGTTTCTGCCCGCGCATACCGCAGACCCACTTTTAGACCTCGAGGGGCACCCTTTCAAACAGCCCCGCCGCACAATTTGCGTGCGCAGCCCGGTTGCACCACAACCAGCTTCTAGCGCGCGATATTTGCAATAGGAACAAATTTGGAGATCTTACACAGGATATCTTTTAAGATCCTAGGGAATTTTAAGAGATGGCACCACCGAATTATAAGGGTAAGGGTCCTGCTGCAGGCCCTTCTTCTAGCCCTCCTAGGGACCCTGATAGGATAGAAATAGAAGGTCTGGCTGTTCAAGCCAGTGCTTTGCAACTGTAACAGCAGATGCAGAGCCAAATTGAACAACAAGGCAAGACCTTAACTGATTTTATTAAGCATACTGAGTTAAATCGTCTAAAAAACAAGGCTAGTATTAAAGATCTATTAGATAAATTAACGCAAACCATGACTGCTATGCAAGGTCTTTAGGATTCTACTAAGCTAAGGGAAGAAAATACTAAAGCTCTAGTAGAAGACCTACCTACCGCTAATTCTGCGAGTTTACCTTCTAGTAACTTACAAGCTACCTTTAATACAGGGGCTATTAAGGAACTAAATAAGAAGGTTCACTCTATTCCTGAGGGAGCTAAGTTAAAAGGTCCTGAAAATTATAATCAGTGGAAGCAAGCCCTGAGCATTTAATTTAGAGCCCTAGGATTACCTGAATTTATAGATAATCCTAGCTTAGCAGGCTATCTAGCTGACTGTGATTAAGCTATTCTTTTAATGATATTAAGAGATAGTTGCCAACCTGGGCCACAGGCAGCTATATGTTAGCAAAAATCCCCTGAAGAAGCCTATAAAGTCCTTATTAGGTAGTATTCGCAGAGTGCTGAAATCCAGCGAGGTACGCTATACGCTAGCTACTACTCCCTAAATTTTTCAAATTATAAGGGATCTTTAGAGGCTTTTAATACTGATTTTAATAACTTACTAGCTAGACTACAGCTTTGTAGTGTAGAGATCGCTCCTATTGATCAAGTAAACCATTATATCAACGCATTAAAGCAGACCTTTCCTAGTTGGGCTGAGAGACAAAGATTTACTATTAGAGCTGCTAGGGCATAAGGGCTGCCTGTAAATACCTTAAATTTATAGTTCCTTATGGCGGATTTATTAGAAGAGCAGAGGGATAAAACCTCCCCTGTAGCTAAAGCTCTTAGCTATAAGGCTTCTAATAATAAGGGAAATTCTAAGGACGAGGAAAAGAAGTCACCTTCTAATCCTAATACTAAGAAGGACTCTACTAACGCCACTAAAGAGCAGGATAAGAAGGATTTAAACCCTTCTAAAGCCTCTAGGAAGAAAAAGCAGAAGAAGAAGAGTGGTAATGGGGATAAAGATAAAGGAAAAGAAGCTGCTTTTGCGTTAGGCTATAGCCTAGCCACAGGATACGTTAAAGAACTAGATTCTAGTAAGTCTAGCAGCGAGGATAGTAGTGATTCTGAATCTGATTTGGATACCTCTAGTACCACTACTACTAGTAACACTACTAAGCCTACTTTTAGCTACTCTAACGATGTGGTTAAAAACTCCCTTCTATATAATACAGGTTCTTCTTGTTATATTTGTAATAATAGGGCTTTCTTTAGGGACTTTAAGCCTCTTAAGAAAGGTTAAACTAGCCCTATAATTACAGCAGGAGGACCTATTTATCCTAAAGGAAGAGGCACCGCTGTTTTTAACGTTCTGGTTAAGAAAAATCCACCAGAATATAGGCCTCTAGCTCTGTTAGATGCCCTATATTTTCCCGGTATAGATACTAACCTAGTTAGCGGGTTATCCCACTATCTTAAGGGAGGTTATCTAGCTAAAGATCAGCTTTTCCTAGCCGATAAAAGCCCCTGTGGGTTACTAGAACCTGCTAAACACGGCTTCTTTTTGCAGATTAAGGGGCAAGCTACTCCTAAGATCTGCAAGCATTCAACCCACCTCTCCTTTATGGGCTCTCAATATTGTAACTAACAACAAAGAAACCAACAGTAAAGAGCCTATAAGACCGAATTAGGGTTTTCCTACCCTATAGAGGTTCAAATTCCGCAGCCAGCATTTAATCCCGAGGAATATCAACGAATCGAAGAATTAGACTCCAAAGACGAAGATTCAGCCCTATATCCCACCGAAGCTCCTCCTAGTCAGGCATCTTCTATAGGGGGTTTAGAAGGTCCATACCCTAATGACTTGGGTGACGATAGTGGCCGTCTATTGCCCCCAGAGGCCTATGATTCTCAAGAGGCCTGGCAACAGAGGGAGCTAGGGGATAATAGCTCTGAAAAGCTAGATTCTAGCTATAAGAAATTGCTAGATTTAGCCCTTCTTTGGCACATTCAATTAGGCCACATCGGCCTCCCTTTACTTAAGAAATCTTCGAAATTAGCTAAAGGGATCCCTGATTTTTCCGCCATTAAAGACAAGGATTTCAACTGCATAGCCTGTATGCAATCGAAGGCTGTTAGAAGACCTACCAAAAGACCTATTCAGGACCCCCCTAGGGTTTTAGATATCCTAGAGGGAGATACGGTTAAAATCGAACCTATACCACACAATAAGAAGGCCCTAGTCCTTATACTTATTAATCGAAAATCCCGGTATAAATAGTGCTTTTCATTAGCTAATAAAGAAGGTCAGACCCTTTATACTGCTATTAAGGGCTTCTTTAAGGCCCTAAAAAACCGATATAACGCGTATCCTAGGCACCTCCACTTCAACGGAGGCACTGAAATCAACAACGAACTTCAGTCTTGGTTATCTTCTAAGGGAATTTGCTTTAGCACCTCTTGCCCCTATATTTACAAACAGAATAGGCTAGTTAAGAGGGCTATTAGGGTTATCCTAGACCGGCTTAGAGCTACACTTCAGTGGTCTAAGCTGCCTTTATATCTATGGTCTTATATCCTTCCAGCCATAGTGGACTTAGTTAACATCACCGCTAATACAACTAAGCCCCTAACCCCTAAGCAGCTATTTCTAGCTAACTTAGAGCCTAAGACTATCTATAAGCCTAATTTCTCGAAAATTAGGGCTATAGGGTCTTATTGCGAGGTTCTAATACCTCCGGAGCAGAGATCAAAGCTTCAGAAGCTAGCCCCTAGGACTATCCCTGGCCGGCTGCTTGCTACTCTAGGTTCCAGCGTCTATCTTGTTTATATACCCTCTAAAAGGTCAGTCGTTAAGACTAGCTTTGTTAAGATTATAGAGGATATAGGCTCTGTAGGGTCCCCTAAGCCTTTAGGGAGCTATCCTTCAGAGGGAGAAGCCGATATCTCACGAGATCTAGAGGTTCAGGATAGCTATCCAAAGCCTCTAGCGCCCCCAGCGCCCACAGCGCCTACAGCGCCCGCCGCGCCTATAACGCCCGGGACGACCGCTGTAACGCCTCCAGCGCTACCCCTAGAGAGCCCAAGCTCTAGCGCCCCTAATAAGGGTGCTATCGAAAAACCGTTTTCAGATTCGGATTCTTTAATCGACCCTGATTCTATGGACATCGATGATTTTAATTTATCTTCCTTCGTTAAGGAGATATGCTTCAAGGCACAATAAAAGGCTAAATCGTTAGCTAACAACAACAACGATTCGGATACGCCTAAGACCTGGAAACAAGCTTTAAAAAGCAAGGATAGCTAAAAATGGGTTAATGCTACCTTTAGCGAATTTAAGTAGCTATTAGCTGCCGGAACTTTTAAATTTATAGGGATAGACTAGATTCCTAAGGGCCGAAAAGTTCTTAAAAATAGGCTTGTCTATAAGCTTAAAAAGGATAAAGAAAATAATCCTATAAAACACAAGGCCTAACTCGTTGCAAAAGGCTTTATGCAGATAGAAGGTCAGGATTATATCGAGACCTACGCTGCTACTAGCATTCCCCCTAGTTAGCGGATATTACTAGCCCTAGCGGCTTATAATAACTGGGAAGTTGAACAGGTTGACTTTATAGGGGCCTTCCTAAATAGCTTACTAAAAGAAGCTATTTACATGCAGATCCCTGATGGATTCGTTGAATTTGCTAAAGCTACTACGCCTAAGATAGCTAAATTACTTAAAAAATACGGCTATAATCCCTCTTAAAAGTAGGTTATTTTCCTACAGAAAGCTTTATATAGATTAAAACAGAGCTCTAGAGAGTGGCAGCAGGCCCTAAAGGAACTTCTTTGAAAATTAGGCTTCCACCCCCTTATATCTAACCCTGCTGTCTTCTTCAACCTAACTACATCTATATATATAGCGACTTATGTAGATAACTGTCTTCTAATAGGACCGGATCTAGCTTATATTAATAAGCTAAAGAAGCTATTACATAAAGCTTACCCTATAGAAGATCGTGGGCTAGCCGAATTTTTCCTAGGTGTTCAAATCACTAGAAATCGAAAGAAAGGGACCCTAACTATCCACTAGTCCTAGTACATTTCTGAGGCCCTAGAGAGATTCAACATGAAAGATGCTAGACCTGCTAAAATTCCCCTACAACCCGGAATTATAAAGCAGGTGGCCACCCACCTAACTAAACCTCTTTCCTCCTCTGATCATAAGCTTTATCAGAGTATTATAGGGACTATTATGTACTTAATGCTCCTTATAAGGCCCGATATTGCTTTTCTGGTTCAGTGGCTTTTAACAGCGCTATCTAAGCCTTACATAGAGCACTTAAATGCTGCTAAATATCTGCTTAGATACCTTCTAGGCTCTATGAGTTATTCTATAACTTATAGAAGGTCTAAAAACGCTATTAAGGCTTCTGCAACCCTTATTAGCTTCTGTGATAGCGACTTCGCGGGAGATAAGTCCTCTAAATCAACCTATGCTTATCTCTATAAGCTAGCTGAAGGACCTATTAGCTGGAAATCAAAGAAAGCAACTACGATAGCTTTATTGACATTAGAGGCCGAATTAGATGCTCTATGTGAAGCTATTAGGGAGCTAGAGTGGCTCTATGGCCTTTTTAAGGAAATTAAGCTGCCTATAGCACCTCCCGTTCCGATTTTTAGTGATAACTAAGGCGCTATAACGACCGCTAATAACCCTGCTCTTCACAGCAGAACTAAGCATACCCTGCTAAAATTTAACTATACTAGAGAAAAGGTACAGAAGGGTATAGCTAAGGTTATCTATATTAATACTAAAGAGATGCCTGCGGATGGCTTAACTAAGCCCCTGCCTAACGATAAATTTCAACAATTTATTCAACTATTAGGCCTTACGAATACAAAGGCCTAGCTTCAAAAACAACTAAAAAGTCGAAAAACCTTTAAATCAACAAAAACACTGGAATTCCGCTAAAAAGTTATTGATTTTAGTTGAAAAGTTATTGGATTTATTATTGAATTTATAGTTAACTTAGATATCTATTAAAGAGCTAAGTTTAGGTATCGAATTAGTTACCTCATACTTTTCTAGAGGGAGTGTTAAAATTATGCTATTTATAGCACTATTTTATAGGCCCACTAGTTGCCTAGTTGCGTTGTTGCAACGTTGGTTGCGAGGCGTTGCCTGCAGCGTTGTTAGCCGTGGCCAGCAGCTTTAGCTGTGACCTGCGTTCCTGCACATAACTAACCCATAGGCTTGTATGACTAAGCCGACTAGGCTACCCTATAGGGAAGCTAAAATCAACTGTAACTAGGGAACTAGTAGTTATATAAAAGGCTGACTTATACTATTTAAATCCTTGATTTTTTCTGGATTTAATGATGTATTTTATTTATAGGGTTGCTTATTAGATTGCTTAGTTAGTGCACGTGGGTGGCTAGATTGTATGGTCGTGAGTCGATTTTTTACTTTTCATATATAAATGAATTTTGCGGAAAATAAAAAATAGCTCCTAAGGCCCGGCTAGCAACCCCCTTCCGTTAATATAGTCAGTAGGTCTAAGAGGGGACTTAGAAAATCCTCTTATTGCTCGTTAGATCGTTCGTCTAGCTGAAATCTACTATATTCAACTATCAACGCCCTATATCTTGAAGAATCGTCGTATTATAGTGAATCTAGAAGCCGCCGCGTTGGAATCTACTAGGGAGGTCTTCCTATCCCTCTAGCTAGATTCCCCTTCCATTTTCAATAACAGTTAATTTTAGCTTCCCTATAGGGTAGCCTAGTTGGCTTAGTCATACAAGCCTGTGGGTTGGTTGTGTGCAGGAACGCAGGTCACAGCCAACAACGCTGCAGGCAACGCCTTGTAACCAACGTTGCAACAACGCAACTAGGCAACTAGTGGGCCTATAAAATAGTGCTATAAATAGCATAATTTTAACAATATATCTTAATAAGGTTTAAGATCTACTTTACTATTAGTTATAGAGGCTTAAAGGAAGGATTATTAGTAGGCTTATACACTATCCTTTAGTAAATAGGGAGGGCTTATTATTAAGGAGTAGGGATTCTTTGCTAGGTAAATGCAGGTTCTTAGGGATAATAAGGAAGGGCTTATAGGGCTTAAGGTATTTAAGGAAGGGGCTAAGGGTTTTGTTCTTAGGGGAAGGCTACTAATGTTACTCTTTGCGGAGGTTATGAAGGTTAGCGGGAGCAATAAGCAGTCCTCATGCTCCGTTAGTCCCAGAGGTCATCATCATCGTAGAGGTTGTCAAGGAATGTTGGTATCACCAGGTGCGATAATGGCTAATTATCTATTAGGCGCGCTCGTAATAGTATTAATTAAATAATCTATTATAAGCTATATCTTCTATAAAAGGAAGCTAAAAAGAGAGGGCTCTTATGAGAGGGAAAAAGCATCTATAGCTTATATTGGTCACGTGATGTGGGTGGGTCACGTAACCTAGGCCCTGCACTATTATAGGCCTGCTTATAGGCAGGAAGGGAGGCACGCGCACGCGCACGCACACGCGCGTGGCGGCTGACCTTCTTCCGGTTAGGCTGACCTTTAGCTAAAGGGAATTGCGGCTACTAAGCGTAATTAATATTATACTTATTCTAATACTAGGAACTCTCTTTTTAATATAATTATTAACATATAATATTAATTACTAATAAGGTAATAAATAATAATAGGAGGGGTTATAATCCCCTAATAAAGGGAACTAATAAAAAAAGAAAAGGAAGGGGAAATAGTATATACCTATAGCGGGTAATAATAAAGGAAAGTAATAATCTACCTTTAACCTCTTACTAAAGGGATAAGTAGGCCTCTTTTTAAATCCCTTTTCCTCCCTAATAATATTAATAATATCTATATAGTAACTCCCTTATCCTATTACCTCTTTTTCTCCCCTTTACCTCTCTCTTTAACCCTATTATCTCCTATATCTATCCTTCTATCCTTACTAAAGTAAAGTATAGATATCTTATAAATCTAAAGGAGGACCTCCCTTATAGCTATATACTCTATAGAAATAACATAGAGTTATAGAACTACTAGAGGGCCTCCCTAGAGGTCTAAGGAGAAGCTATATAGCTCCCCTTCTCTCTCCTTCTCTAACTACCCCTAGAGTATTACTCCTTCTCTAATTTCCTCTACTATCCCTAAGAGAGTAGGATCTATATTCTCCTATAGTATAGGGGTTAATAATCCCCTAATACTAGGGAGGATTATATCTCCCTATAGTATAGGGGTTAATAGTCCCCTAATACTACTACCTATAGGGGCTATCCTCCTTATAGGTTACCCTCCCGCTACTATTTATAGGGGCTATCCTCTATATAGGTTACCTACTGTCAAGGCTTCTGGGCCGAATAAAATGAAACAGGGTGATGGTATGATCAAGGTAGCAGCTATGTAGCTAGAAGGTAGGTGTATATGCTTAAAGGTTTTAATCTCTAGCCTCCTATATTCTATATATACGACCTTTGCCTAAATACCCCCTCTGCGTGCACGTGAATAGCTCGCGGTAACCTCGTAGCTAGGGCGCTGCGAGCTATAACTAGGCCCTACTATATATAATACTATTGCCTTTATAGCCTCTATTACTCTATTACCTCTATAACCCTAATATAGTTCCCCCTCTTCTTTATAATTACCCTTAATTATAACTAGCTACCTAGTTAGTATAAACTTACTATCTTAATTTCCTATATAACTCTAAATAACTTTTTATAGCTTAATATAACACATAGGGAGATATAATAGCCCTATTAATATAGGTTATAGATTATTCCGTACCTTACTTATAAGCTCTTAATTACTATATAATTATAGCTATAGAGTCGCTTTATAAATACTTATATTATCTTTATTATAGTTTCTATAGAAATAGATACCCTATATTAAATTTTCTAATTAGGCTAAATAGATAGGGTATTAGATACTATATATCTAAGTATTGAAAATGGAAGGGAATCTGTACTAGAGGGATAGGAAGACCTCCCTAGTAGATTCCAACGCGGCGGCTTCTAGATTCACTATAATACAACGATTCTTTAAGATATAGAGCTTTGATAGTTAAATATAGTAGATTTCAGCTAGACGAACAATCTAACGAGCAATGAGAGGATTTTCTGAGTCCCCTTATAGACCTGCCGACCGTATCAACGGAAGGGGGTCGCTAGCCGGGCCTTAGGAGCTATTTTTTATTTTCTGCAAAATTCATTTGTATATAAAAAGTAAAAAATCAACTCACGACCATATAATCTAGCCACCCACGTGCACTAACTAAGCAATCTAATAAGCAACCCTATAAATAAAAGACATCATTAAATCCAGAAAAAATCAAGGATTCGAATAGTATAAGTCAGCCTTTTATACGACTACTAGTTCCCTAGTTACAGTTGATTTTAGCTTCCCTATAGGGTAGCCTAGTCGGCTTAGTCATACAAGCCTATGGGTTAGTTGTGTGCAGGAACGCAGGTCACAGCCAAAGCTGCTGGCCACGGCCAACAACGCTGCAGGCAACGCCTCGCAACCAACGTTGCAACAACGCAACTAGGCAACTAGTGGGCCTATAAAATAGTGCTATAAATAGCATAATTTTAACACTCCCTCTAGAAAAGTATAAGTTAACTAATTCAATACCTAAACTTAGCTTTTTAATAGATATCTAAGTTAACCATAAATTCAATAATAAATCCAATAACTTTTCACCTAAAATCAATAACTTTTCAACGAAATCAATACTAATAACTTTTCAGCGGAATTCCAGTGTTTTTGTTGATTTTGAGTTTTTCGACTTTTTAGTTGATTTTTAGAGCTAGGCCTTTGTGTTCGTAAGGCCTAATAGTTGAATAAATTGTTGAAATTTATCGTTAGGCAGGGGCTTAGTTAAGCCATCTGCAGGCATCTCTTTAGTATTAATATAGATAACCTTAGCTATACCCTTCTGTACCTTTTCTCTAGTATAGTTAAATTTTAGCAGGGTATGCTTTGTTCTGCTGTGAAGAGCAGGGTTATTAGCGGTTGTTATAGCGCCTTAGTTATCACTAAAAATCAGAACAGGAGGTGCTATAGGTAGCTTAATTTCCTTAAAAAGGCCATAAAGCCACTCTAGCTCCCTAATAGCTTCACATAGAGCATCTGATTCGGCCTCTAATGTCGATAAAGCTATCGTAGTTACTTTCTTTGATTTCCAGCTAATAGGTCCTTCAGCTAGCTTATAGAGATAAGCATAGGTTGATTTAGAGGACTTATCTCCCGCGAAGTCGCTATCACAGAAGCCAATAAGGGTTACAGAAGCTTTAGCGTTCTTAGACCTTCTATAAGTTATAGAGTAACTCATAGAGCCTAGAAGGTATCTAAGCAGATGTTTAGCAGCATTTAAGTGCTCTATATAAGGCTTAGATAGCGCTGTTGAAAGCCACTGAACCGGAAAGGCAATATTAGGTCTTGTAAGGAGCATCAAATACATAATAGTCCCTATAATACTCTGATACAGCTTGTGATCGGAGGGGGAAAGAGGTTTAGTTAGGTGGGCTGCCTGCTTTATAATTCCAGGTTGTAGGGGAATTTTAGCAGGCCTAGCATCTTTCATGTTAAATCTTTCTAGGGCTTCAGAAATGTACTAGGACTGGTGGATAGTTAGGGTCCCTTTCTTTCGATTTCTAGTGATTTAAACGCCTAGGAAAAATTCAGCTGGCCCATAATCTTCTATAGGATAAGCTTTATGTAATAGCTTCTTTAGCTTATTAATATAAGCTAGATCCGGTCCTATTAGAAGACAGTCATCTACATAAGTCGCTATATATGTAGATGTAGTTAGGTTAAAGAAGACAGCCGGGTCAGATATAAGGGGGTGGAAGCCTAATTTTCAAAGAAGTTCCTTTAGGGCCTGCTGCCACTCTCTAGAGCTCTGTTTTAATCCATATAAAGCTTTCTGTAGGAAAATAACCTGCTTTTAAGAGGGATTATAGCCGTATTTTTTAAGTAATTTAGCTATCTCAGGCGTAGCAGCTTCGGCAAATGCAACAAATCCATCAGGGATCTGCATATAAATAGCTTCTTTTAATAAGCTGTTTAAGAAGGCCCCTATAAAATCAACCTATTCAACTTCCCAGTCATTACAAGCCGCTAGGGCTAGTAATATCCGCTAACTAGGGGGAATGCTAGTAGCAGCGTAGGTCTCGATATAATCCTGACCTTCTATCTGCATAAAGCCTTTTACAACGAGTTAGGCCTTGTGTTTTATAGGATTATTTTCTTTATCCTTTTTAAGCTTATAGACAAGCCTATTTTTAAGAACTTTTCAGCCCTTAGGAATCTAGTCTATCCCTATAAATTTAAAAGTTCTGGCAGCTAGTAGCTGCTTAAATTCGCTAAAGGTAGCATTAACCCATTTTTGGCTATCCTTGCTTTTTAATGCTTGTTTCCAGGTCTTGGGGGTATCCGGATCGTTGTTATTAGATAACGATTTAGCCTTTTGTTGCGCCTTAAAGCATATCTCCTTAACGAAGGAAGATAGGTTGAAATCATCGATATCCATAGAATCAGGGTTGATTAGAGAATCCGAATCTAAAAACGGTTTTTCGATAGCACCCTTATTAGGGGCGCTAGAGCTTGGGCTCTCTAGGGGTAGCGCTGGAGGCGTTACAGCGGTCGTCCCGGGCGTTGTTGTAGGCGCGGCGGGCGCTGCGGGCGCTGTGGGCGCTAGGGGCGCTAGAGGCTTTGGATAGCTATCCTGAACCTCTAGATCTCGTGAGATATCGGCTTCTCCCTCTGAAGGATAGCTCCCTAAAGGCTTAGGGGACCCTACAGAGCTTATATCCTCTATAATCTTAACAAAGCTAGTCTTAATAACTGACCTTTTAGAGGGTATATAAACAAGATAAACGCTAGAACCTAGAGTAGCAAGCAGCCGGCCAGGGATAGTCCTAGGGGCTAGCTTCTGAAGCTTTAATCTCTGCTCCGGAGGTATTAGAACCTCGCAATAAGACCCTATAGCCCTAATTTTCGAGAAGTTAGGCTTATAGATAGTCTTAGGCTCTAAGTTAGCTAGAAATAGCTGCTTAGGGGTTAGGGGCTTAGTTATATTAGCGGTAATGTTAACTAAGTCTACTATGGCTGGAAGGATATAAGACCATAGATATAAAGGCAGCTTAGACCACTGAAGTGTAGCTCTAAGCCGGTCTAGGATAACCCTAATAGCCCTCTTAACTAGCCCATTCTATTCGTGAATATAGGGGCAAGAGGTGCTAAAGCAAATTCCCTTAGAAGATAACCAGGACTAAAGTTCGTTATTAATTTCAGTGCCTCCGTTGAAGTGGAGGTGCCTAGGATACGCGTTATATTGGTTTTTTAGGGCCTTAAAGAAGCCCTTAATAGCAGTATAAAGGGTCTGACCTTCTTTATTAGCTAATGAAAAACACCACTTATACCGGGATTTTCAATCAATAAGTATAAGGACTAGGGCCTTCTTATTGTGCGGTATAGGCTTGATTTTAACCGTATCTCCCTCTAGAATATCTAAAACCCTAGGGGGGTCCTGAATAGGTCTTTTGGTAGGTCTTCTAACAGCCTTCGATTGCATACAGGCTATGCAGTTAAAATCCTTTTCTTTAATGGCGGAAAAATCAGGGATCCCTTTAGCTAATTTCGAAGATTTCTTAAGTAAAGGGAGGCCAATGTGGCCTAATCGAATGTGCTAAAGAAGGGCTAAATCTAGCAATTTCTTATAACTAGAATCTAGCTTTTCAGAGCTATTATCCCCTAGCTCCCTCTGTTACCAGGCCTCTTAAGAATCACAGGCCTCTGGGGGCAGTAGACAGCCACTATCGTCACCTAAGTCATTAGGGTATGGACCTTCTAAACCCCCTATAGAAGATGCCTGACTAGGAGGAGCTTCGGTGGGACATAGGGCTGAATCTTCGTCTTTGGAGTCTAATTCTTCGATTCGTTGATATTCCTCGGGATTAAATGCTGGCTGCGGAATTTGAACCTCTATAGGGTAGGAAAACCCTAATTCGGTCTTATAGGCTCTTTGCTGTTGGTTTTGTTGTTGGTTGCAAAATTGAGAGCCCATAAAGGAGAGGTGGGTTGAATGCTTGCAGATCTTAGGAGTAGCTTGCCCCTTAATCTACAAAAAGAAGCCGTGTTTAGCAGGTTCTAGTAACCCACAGGGGCTTTTATCGGCTAGGAAAAGCTGATCTTTAGCTAGATAACCTCCCTTAAGATAGTGGGATAACCCGCTAACTAGGTTGGTATCTATACCTGGGAAATATAGGGCATCTAACAGAGCTAGAGGCCTATATTCTAGTGGATTTTTCTTGACTAGAACGTTAAAAACAGCGGTGCCTCTTCCTTTAGGATAGATAGGTCCTCCTGCTGTAATTATAGGGCTGGTTTAACCTTTCTTAAGAGGCTTAAAGTCCCTAAAGAAAGCCCTATTATTACAAATATAATAAGAAGAACCTGTATTGTATAGAAGGGAGTTTTTAACCATATTGTTAGAGTAGCTAAAAGTAGGCTTGCTAGTAGTGTCACTAGTAGTAGTACTAGAGGTATCCAAATTAGATTCAGAATCACTACTATCCTCGCTACTAGATTCGCTAGAATCTAGTTCTTTAACGTATCCCGTGGCTAGGCTATAGCCTAATGCAAAAGTAGCTTCTTTTCCTTTATCTTTATCCCTATTGCCACTCTTCTTCTTCTGCTTTTTCTTCCTAGAGGCTTTAGAAGGGTTTGAATCCTTCTTATCCTGCTCTTTAGTGGCGTTGGTAGAGTCCTTCTTAGTATTAGGATTAGAAGGTGACTTCTTTTCTTTGTCCTTAGAATTTCCCTTATTATTAGAAGCCTTATAGCTAAGAGCTTTAGCTACAGGGGAGGTTTTATCCCTCTGCTCTTCTAATAAATTAGCCATTAGGAACTGTAAATTTAAGGTATTTACAGGCAGTCCTTATGCCCTAGTAGCTCTAATAGTAAATCTTTGTCTCTTAGCCTAGCTAGGAAAGGTCTGCTTTAATGCATTAATATAATGGTTTACTTGATCAATAGGAGCGATCTCTACACTACAAAGCTGTAGTCTAGCTAGTAAGTTATTAAAATCAGCATTAAAAGCCTCTAAAGATCCCTTATAATTTAAAAAATTTAGGGAGTGGTAGCTAGCGTATAGCGTACCTCGCTAGATTTCAGCACTCTGCGAATATTGCCTAATAAGGACTTTATAGGCTTCTTTGGGGGAATTTTGCTAACATATAGCTGCCTGCGGTCCTGGTTGACAGCTATCTCTCAATATCATTAAAAGAATAGCTTAATCACAGTTAGCTAGATGGCCTGCTAAGCTAGGATTATCTATAAATTCAGGTAATCCTAGGGCTCTAAATTGGATGCTCAGGGCTTGCTTCCACTGATTATAGTTTTTAGGGCCTTTTAGCTTAGCTCCCTCAGGAATAGAGTGAACCTTCTTATTTAGTTCCTTAATAGCCCCTGTATTAAAGGCAGCTTATAAGTTACTAGAAGGTAAACTCGCAGAATTAGTGGCAGGCAGGTCTTCTACCGGAGCTTTGGTATTTTCTTCCCTTAGCTTAGTAGAATCCTAAAGACCTTGTATAGCAGTTATGGTTTGCGTTAATTTATCTAATAGATCTTTAATGCTAGCCTCGTTTTTTAGATGATTTGACTCAGTATGCTTGATAAAATCAGTTAAGGTCTTGCCTTGTTGTTCAATTTGGCTCTGCATCTGTTGTTGCAGTTGTAAAGCACTGGCTTGAATAGCTAGACCTTCTATTTCTATCCTATCAGGGTCCCTAGGAGGGCTAGAAGAAGGGCCTGCAGCAGGTCCCTTACCCTTATAACTCGGTGGTGCCATTTCCTAGGATCTTAAAAGATATCCTGTGTAAGATCTCTAAATTTCTTCCTGTTGTAAATAACGCGCGCTAGAAGCTGGTTATGGTGCAACCTGGCTGCGCACGCAAATTGTGCGGTGGGGCTGTTTGAAAGGGTGCCCCTCGAGGTCTAAAAGTGGGTCTGTGGTATGCGCGGGCAGAAACGGACCGGAGAAGATTCTCTGCGAAAATTTTCTTAACACCAAAAATAGCGGATAGGAATCGTAGGTAATAGGTATTGCAGAAGCTATAACGCAACGTAACGTAGTGTATAGTGCGTGCAACGTAGTGCAATAGGTTAAAAAGCCTAGTATAGATATACTAGATGTTCGATGATTTAAAGGATGCAGCGTATCTACTGTTGTAGATAATATTAAATATAACGGTCGCGGCAGTGAATAGAATCACTAAAAAAGAGGTTGTGGTTGTAACTAGATAGTTACAGTTGCAATGTGGTGGTTGCAGGTGCGGCTGTAAATGAATTCAACACTAAGGGTCTGATGTTGCGATGCGTAGAGCTAGTAGATGAAAGCTTCAAATTCTAGCGGATTTCCTTCGTAATCTAAGAGCCCACAGGTCTAGTAGAGAGTAACTAGTACCCAAAATCAAGCACTAATTGTAGTAGAATAACGCAGTAATGTAGTAATCTTATAGGCCTTCCGGGCTCATAACCTATTGAAAATGGAAGGGAATCTGTACTAGAGGGATAGGAAGACCTCCCTAGTAGATTCTAACGCGGCGGCTTCTAGATTCACTATAATACAACGATTCTTCAAGATATAGAGCTTTGATAGTTGAATATAGTAGATTTCAGCTAGACGAACGATCTGACGAGTAATGAGAGGATTTTCTAAGTCCCCTCATAGACCTACCGACCGTATTGACGGAAGGGGGTCGCTAGCCAGGCCTTAGGAGCTATTTTTTATTTTCCGCAAAATTCATTTATATGTGAAAAGTAAAAAATCAACTCACGACCATACAATCTAGCCACCCACGTGCACCAACTAAGCAATCTAATAAGCAACCCTATAAATAAAATACATCATTAAATCCAGAAAAAATCAAGGATTCGAACAGTATAAGTCAGCCTTTTATACGACTACTAGTTCCCTAGTTACAGTCGATTTTAGCTTCCCTATAGGGTAGCCTAGTCGGCTTAGTCATACAAGCCTGTGGGTTGGTTGTGTGCAGGAACGCAGGTCACAGCCAAAGCTGCTGGCCACGGCCAACAACGCTGCAGGCAACGCCTCGCAACCAACGTTGCAACAACGCAACTAGGCAACTAGTGGGCCTATAAAATAGTGCTATAAATAGCATAATTTTAACACCTACTCTTATAGTATTAAAATAAATCTTTAGTATTATCTTCTATAGTACTATAACTTAAGATTAGCCTACTATTAAGAACTATACTACTCTAGTATCTAGTATAATACCTTAGAAGGCCTTAGATAAGTAATAGTCTTTAAGTAGGAATAGGTAAGGAGGCCTAGTAATATTCCTATCTTTAAATAGATTTATCTTACTTAGTTTATATATTATAGCTTAATTTATAAGGACTTTAACTATTTTCTAACTATTAAGGGTTATACTATAGGTAAAGAAGCTTATAAGTACCCTTTCTTCTTCCTCTCCCTCTAGCTTAGTATTAAATCTAAGGCTTATTATATACTAGGTAACCTTATTAACTTTAGAGGAATAAGAAGTAGGATCTTCTATTAGGGTACCTTTATACTAGGTAAGAAAGGTATTATATAAAGCTAGTAAGGATAATAAGGTATCTACTAGATAATAGTTCTTATATCTCTAGTATACCTTCTTATGCTCTTCCTTAGGATACTTTATTAACTAGTATCCTTCTTTACTATATATATAATATTTCTTTATATAGAAAGGGCCTCTTCTACCTTTCTACCTTTATAGATAGTATTATAACTCTTTACCCTTATTATTATACCTTCTATTAGTCTAAAAGGTATTAGGAGTCTAGGTATTGGTAAGGAATTAATATTAACTACTAGATTCCTCTATAATAAGCTAGATTATTATATATATATACTTATAGAATTATTAGAGGCTATCTAAAGGGTTAATAAGGCACCCTCTATACTTAGGAATCCTATTATAAGTGGTTATAATCTAGTTCCTAAGGGCTCTTTCTAATTAGCCTATATTAGGAATAGCTTACTATAAGGTTAATAGCCTCTTAATAAGTTTATTAAAGTATTCTATCTTTAATTTATTAGGGTTCTTATTAATAGTTTTCTAGAGTAAAGTATTATACTATTTAAGGAGATATTTCTACCTTATATCTTTAGTCTTAAACCTCTTCTTTATTCTCCTTATAAGGGTAGTAAGGTCTTAAGGGTTACTAGGTTTAGAGAGGTAGTCTAAGTAATACTAATAAGCTTTTCCTTTTAGTATTACTTTAAATATATACCTAGCTTATTCTAGTTTTATATTTAGAAGCTTATACTTTTACCTAAAGATTTAGAGCTTTAGTTTAAGTATATTATAGTTATTAGTATTATATTACTACTTAGATATATATATCTTAATAAGGTCTAAGATTTACTTTATTATTAGTTATAGAGGCTTAAAAGGAGGATTATTAGTAGGTTTATATACTATCCTTTAGTAAATAAGAAAGGCTTACTATTAGGGAGTAGGGATTCTTTACTAGGTAAATATAGGTTCTTAGGGATAATAAGGAAGGGCTTACTAGGCTTAAGGTATTTAAGGAAAGGGCTAAGGGTTTTATTCTTAGAGAAAGGCTACTAATATTACTCTTTATAGAGGTTATAAAGGTTAGTAAGAGAAATAAGTAATTCTTATACTTTATTAGTCCTAGATATTATTATTATTATAGAGATTATTAAGGAAGTTACTATTCTTAATTATATTCTTTTAGAAGTTATTATACTTCTTCTAGGTATTCTTTACTTCTTTTTATAATTAGAAGTAGAATACCTATTAGTTAAGGACTTCTTAGAGGTTTATTACTATATTTATATTCTAGTTAATTATTATATAGATTCTAGAGTTAATAAGGTAGTCCTATAAGTACCTTAGGACTATAACTAGGGTCTTAAGAAAGTTACTATAGGTTTATAAGTTAAAATCTTAAGTAAATTCTATAAAGAGTAATCTTCTATATACCTTTTATATTATATAGTCCTTAACCTAGGAGAGGATATAGGTTACTTATATCTTAGGTATATTATTATCTTTAATATTAAATTTATCTACCCTAGTAAGTATTTCTTCTATAATATACTAGTATAGTTACTATAGGATATAGAGAAAGGGAATAGTAAATTCTAGGGCTTTTAAGGGATTTACTTAAGAGCTATTATAACTTATTAGGTTTTATAGTTATTCCTTCTTATTAACTATTATAACCTATAGTATTAGAGAAGATAGAATAAGAAAAGTAATAATAAAGGGATTAGGGAAAAGAGATATAAAGGATTATAAGCTCTAGTAATTAGCTTTATATATAATAGAATATACTAAGTTAAAGAATAATAAGATAGCTTAGCTACTAGAGTTAAACTCTTCTTCTTAGTTTAGGCTTTAGCTTCTTCTAGCTACTCTTATTACCTTAATAGGCTAGCTAAATTACGCTACTTCTATAAAGGTCTCTTCTAGATAGAACCTAGCTAATCTATAGTGTCTTAAAAGATAGCGGGTATTTATAAAAAGTGATTATAAAGTTAACCACTAATTAGTGTTGGTATCACTAGGTATAATAATAGCTAGTTATCTATTAGGCGCGCTTATAATAGTATTAATTAAATAATCTATTATAAGCTATATATTCTATAGGAAAGGAAGCTAGAAAAGAGAGGGCTCTCGTGAGAGGGAAAAAGCAGCTATAGCTATGTGGGTCACGTGGTATGGGTGGGTCACGTGACCCGGGCCCTGCCCTATCGCAGGCCTGCCCGTAGGCAGGAAGGGAGGCACGCGCACGCGCACGCACACACGCGCAGCAGGCGACCTTCTTCCGGTCGGGCCGACCTTCAGCCGAAGGGAATTGCGGCTGCCAAGCGCGATTGATATCATGCTTGTTCTAACAAATGTTAATTTTACTTTTTTATACTCTACACACTCTTAATATTATTATAGTATATATTTAAGCTAGGTATAATTACCTAAGTACTAAGATAAAGGTATATAACTATTTAAGACATAATTATTATAGACATAATAGTAAATAGAGAGGCTATAGACTAGATATATAAGGTATAAGGTATATTTACTAATACTAATATGTATTTAGTGGCATATAACTTTAGTAGTAAATACTAGATATTTATAACACTAAAAGCAAAGGTATAATGTAAGGATAAAGGTAGCTAGGCAAAAGGATATAGGGTGCACTTATATATTGACTAAAGCTTGCTAGGTCTAAGTGTAATGTGTGTGCAAGTCACTGGTTTATAGCTAGCGGCTTGCTAATATCGCGTGGACCTAGCCCTTCCTTCTAGTATTAGGCGCCGCGGTGCTCTGGCGCTACAGTGCACGTATACGCGTGGGTTATGTTATAAGGGGCCTTATAATTATCCCCCCCCTTATTGCCAGGCTTCTGAACGGCTTTTGCCCTATATTTTATAACTATTTATTAACTAGTAGTTATATTAAAATAATAATAAATAATAATCTATAATAATAAATAATAGTTAGCGCTTTAGTATAAATTTACCTCTAACTCTCTACTATATTATTCTATTTTTGTTTCTATATTATTAGCTAAATTATTACTTTTTTTATAATACTATTATCTATCTATTATTAATCGCTAATATATTACTATAAGTGCTCCTATAATTCTTCTTTATAATTATTTATATATACACTGCTTATATACTAGATACACTAAACATAAAAAGAGCCCCCTATTTACCCCTAAACTCCCCTAGATTAATTATTAATTTATTACTAACCTATATATAGGTTAGTTAAAGATAAAGTAGTTAAAGCGCTATATTTAGTGTTATATATATAGGGATAGTTATAAGGCTATAAGTAGCTTACTTTTCCTTTACTCTTTAGTTTCTATTTACTAATAATTATATAGTCTATAGCCACTATATATAGTAACTTCCTTAACTTATTAAAGGTGCTAGATTAGGTAGATATCCTAATAGAGGCACTTAGTAATAAGAATAAGAATAATCCTAAAGACCTTATATTCTTAGAGGTAACTTAGTAGTGTTTTACTACCTATTATCTTTAGCTTATATAGGGCTTTAACTATACTAATATAATATATTATATTATATTTAGGTTAATAGGGGCCACTAAGGTCTACTAGGTCTATATATTTCTTCCCTTTTCACTAGTTCTTTACTAATATATCTAGGTAGGATACTTTAATTATATACTAGTAGTATATAGTCTCCTATTAAACCCTTATAATTACTATAAACCTAGCTCTAGTCCTAGGGATAGTAGGTTATATCTTAGCCCTATTTTACTATCTATTTACTAATATTTTAGTAGGCTAACTATCTATAACTCCTTACTATATAGAATATAGTAATAGTTTTATAGCTATAGCTAAGTAATCTAGGATTTATTACCTAGGGAATAGTATTATATTATTTTTATTATAGAATAAGGGAGGTAGTTATAGTGGATAAGAATAACACTAAGTATATAGTCTATAGGGGCTAAGTCTTTAGCTATAAGGGGGTAACTATAGAGGGATTTCTATTAACTCTCCTAAAGCTATAAATAGTTTCCTTTATTTTATTCCTTTATATTTTTTCTTTTATTTTTATATATAGTTTAGTTATTTTCTTTTATTAGGTATATTATAATAGCTAGTAAGGCTATGCCTTTTTTATAGGAACTTTATACTCTTTTACCTATAACTTACTTATATATTACTATCCTTTTCCCTTAACTTATTCTAGTAGAATACCTAAATTATATACTAAGCTCCTTCTATATCTTTAATAGGAACCTACTAGTTATATTTACTTAGCTAACCCTTTTACTTTACTAGGTATTTATTACCTTTATAGGTCTTTCTATATTCCTTAACCTCCTTAACTTTATATTTATTATCTTTATCCTTAAGGTTAGGTATTAGTATTTTTTCTTTATCTATATTCTTATAATAGGTCTAAGGCTCTAGTAGGCTAATATAGAATATATTATATAACCTACTATATTTTTCTAGTAATATAAGCTAATATACTTACTTACTAATAGTATTAAGTACCTAAAATAGTCTAATAAACCTAGGGATTAGCTTCTATTTTGCTTCCTTAAGCTATATATTCTTTACTAATAGTAGTACTAGGTTACCTCTTTTAAGAGTAAGTAGTTAGTAGTATTTATTATAGTACTTTACCTAGGATTTAGTAGCTTTTACCTAGTTTTACTTTAGCTACTCCCTAGCTTTATATAACTTTATAATATAAGTATAAGCCTCTAGTACCTTCCCTTCTATAACCTTATCCCTAAGGGCTAGCTAAAACTCTAGTAAGTACCCTATAAGTATATAGTTTAGTAAATAGCCTATAGTTCTATTTACTATATTATTATAGGTAAATTATATAACTAGGAGTAGCTTAGGCTATATTTACTGGTTTTTAGAAGTAAAGTATTATAGGTAGTGCTCTAGTACCTAGTTAGTCCTTTTAGTCTACCTATTAGTTTAGGGGTAAAATACTATAAAAAGCCTATATTTTATATATAATAGGTAATATAGGTCTAACTAGAATTAGCTTATAAAAATAGATTCTCTATTAGATATAATGCCCTTTAGTAGCCTAAATTATAGCTTAATTTCCTTATAAAAAAGTTCCGCTAACTTAGCTATATTAATTATAGTTATTATAGGTAGGAAGATAGAGTACTTAGTATATTAGTTTATAATTACTAGGATTATATTAGTTTCTTATTTGCCTGCTTATATAATAGGTAATCCTATAATAAAATCTATTAAGATTTCTACCTATAGTTACTCTAGTATTAGTAGTAATTTAAGGCTCCTATATAGGTAATGCCTTCTTATAACTATTTACTAATATATCCTATAGCTTATAATATAGTCTAATATAGACTTATTTATAGCTAGCTACTAAAAGTAGCGCTTTAATAGCTTAAGTATTTACTTAGTCCTAAAGTAACCTACTAGTAGATTATTATAGTATAGCTATAGAAGCTCCTATTATAAGGTAGGCTCTTAGGGAATAACTACCTAGTCTTTATATATTAGGAGACCCCTTATACTATATAACTATAGACTAGCTTTCCCTCTCTCTAGGGAATTAATCTCTTTACTCTACCTTTATAGGTCTAGATCTTAGCTTTAGGCCTTCTATAGTAGCTACACTAATAGTTTATTTAGGCTAGATTAGTAGGGATCTAGTAATATAATAGCCCCCTAGATCTCTTATACTATACTAGCGTCCTAGATATACACTACCTTCTCCTAGAAATTACCTTTATTTAGCTAACCTTTTACTAGATCTATAGTAGCTAATTAGCCTCTTAATATAGCTACTCTAGCCTTTACTATAGGGGCTAGGGTATTTTCCTTCCCTAAAGGTATCTTACTATACCTCTCTATAAAGACTAGGGTATTTTCCTCCCCTAAAGGTATCTTACTATATCTTCTTTAATATATTAATATCTTTTCTTCTATTACTTCTTTAGTAGCTACTAACTTTTTCTTAAGTTCTAGTAGAAATACCCTATTTATTAGGGGTTTGCTCTTATAATTAGACCTTCTTAATAGTATATTTATAGGGTTACTTTTCCCTAGTTTATGCTTAATTATGAAATTTAGTAAGCATAGGAATATACACTATCTAGCTTATCTTCTATTTAGCTTCTATTACTTTATAAAGGTCTATAGGTTATAGTGGTCTAATAGGACTTCCACTAGGGTCTCTATGCCTTTAATATAATATTACTAGTATTTAAATAACTTAACTATAGTAAGTAGCTCTTAGTTAGGTATACTATAGTTTTGTTTAGTATTAGTAAACTTCCTTAACTAAAAGGCTATAGGGTGCTAGCGGCCCTTATTATCTTATTATAATAAAATTCCTACTATTATAAAGATTAAGGTATCTATCTTAATACACACTAGTTAACTTAGGTTATAATAATAGAGTAGAGAAGCCTACTAAAAGGCATCTTTTAGCTAGTAAAATACTACCTATTCTCTTGCCTTAAATATAAACCTCCTAGTCTAGATACTATTCTAACTACCCTTTATTAATATATATAGCGATGCTATAATCCTAGAGTATCTATAGATAAACTATTAGTAAAAGTTATAGAACCTTAGGAAGGATTATATATCCTTAAAGCTTATAGGTTCCTTCTAATCCTAGATAGTAGTAACTTAGTAGGTATCTATTAAGATCCTATTAATAGAGAGGATAAACCCTAGGAACTCTACTAACTCCTAGTAGAATTTATATTTAGAGGGTTTTATATATAATTCTACCTCTCTTATATACCCTAGGACTTCTTTAATATATATAGTGTGCTTCTCTTATATTTTTAAAAAAATAAGGATATTATCTAGATATACTATATAAATAGTGTTAACTAGCCTATAAAGCGCTTTATAGATATAGTTCTAGAACGTAGCTAGGGTATTTATTAACCTAAAAGGCATTATAAGATATTTATAGTGCCTATAATATATATAGAATATAGTCTTCTATTTATTACCCCCTTTAATCTAGATTCTATAATAAGCATCCTTAATATTAATTTTTAAGAAGAAGTAAGCTCCTTAGCACTAGTCTAGGATCTCTAAAATTAGGGGGAGAGTATAGTAATTCTTCTATATTACCCTATTAAGACCCTAGTAATCTATATATAATTAGAGTATACTATCTTTCTTTAGTATAAATAGGATAGGTATACCTATAGGGCTCTTTAATAGTCTTATCTAGCCCTTCTATAGGTTCTTATTAATATATTTATAAAGTTCCTTTAATTTACCTTAGGAAAGGGGGTAAATTAGTCTATATAGGGGTATAGCCCCTAGTATTAGATTAATCACGTAATTAGTGGTCTTTCTTAAAGGTAAGCTTCCTACCTTATCTAATATAAATATATCTTTAAACTTATATAGTTCCTAGGGGATATCTTTAATAGTTCTATATACCTTTACCTTTTCTTTATCTCTAAGGGTAATAAACTTATCTTCTATAACCCTATTAATAGTGTATATAATAGTCTTATTATATATAACCTTTATAAATTTACAGGGAGTTATAAGTAAAAAGGCCTTTCTTCTTTTCTTAAACTACTACTCTTATAAGTATAAGTAAAGGTAGATATATTCCTTAGTAAGTATATATATCCTAATTAATATAGGGCTTCCCTTAGTTCTTAGGTCCCTATTAATAGCTATATATAGTAGCTTAAGGTCCTTTTCTTCTTCTCTTAAGTCTTTAATTATAATAAGGACCTTATAGACACTATATTAGGGAACTATAAGGGCCCCTACTACCTTAATAATAGGTACTATAGCCTTAGCTTAGTTAAGTTTATAGGCTTATATAAATTCAGCGCTAATAATATTAATCTTAGTGTAACTATTAAGATCTGCTACTATTTTAATATTTATATACCTATAAATAATAACTAGTGTGTAAAATTAACACCCTATTAGTACCTTAGTGTTTAAGGTAGAGATAAGGGTATCTACTTCTACCTTAGGGAGTTTTCTAGGTCTTATTACTCCTTCTTTAGCTTATTATATCTATTTATAAGGTACTCTATACTATTATAGTTAAAACACTACCTTTTATACCTAGGTTTATAGTTATTTAGGTAGGTAGTAGGAGACTTCTCTTAGTCCTTATCCTTCTAATCTTTATTAGACCTTCTACCTTATAGAAAGTTATATCTATAATATTAGGGAGCCTTATTTAGGCCCTTATTTTCTAAATACTTAGACTTTTACTTACTCTTTAGTATAGCCTCCTAGAGTTACTAAGCAAGTTATATAACCTCCTCTTATACCTTTCCTATAATAGAGATATATAGGTTAATCTAGTCTTATAGATTAGGGAGTAGTTTTATAAAGAATATAAGAGCTTATAACTTTTTAGTAGCTCTTTCTAGGTATTTCTCTAGCGAATCTAGGTAGATACTAAATTTAATAGGACTCTAGCCCTTATATTACTTTATATTCTCTAGCTATATAGCTATTTAGGCATTATAGTTAGTAGTATCTTAGAGTAGTATAAGAGTTTAGGTCTTAAATATATCCTAGTTATCTTTAAGATTACTTTAGTTATTAGCTATCTATTTATTAAGGTATTAGTCCTATCTTACTCTATAATTACTATATATATAGTTAAGTATAAAGAGGATTTTTTAGTAATTACACTAATACTTTTACTTTACCCTATTAAAGGTATAGTTTAGATTATTTATCTATATTTTATACTTCTATAGGTTTATAGGGTATTAGAGGTTAGTAATATTCCTAACTTTAACCTCTTAGTAGCTATTACTAGAGGAGGAACTAGATCTTTACTACCTTTTTATCTTCTTTTTCCCTCTACCTAGCTATAGAAAATTAATAAGCTTTTACTCTTATTCCTATAGTTCTTTAAGTTTCTTAAGCTAAGTAATTCGCTTATTTATTACTATAGTATTAGCCCTAATATTAGAGAGTCTAGGTTTAGTCCTAGTTCCTATAGAATATAGTATATCTTTAGTAGTAATACTACCCTTATTTAATTAACTTTAGTTATTATCTAATATTACTTAGGTTAATTAGGTAGTTCTTAGCCCTATATTACTCTTAGGTAGCTAGTAGTAGAAGCTTTAGAATTATAAGGATAAAGGTAGCTAGGTAAAAGGATATAGGGTATACTTATATATTAACTAAAGCTTACTAGGTCTAAGTGTAATATATATATAAGTCACTGGTTTATAGCTAGTAGCTTACTAATATTACGTAGACCTAGCCCTTCCTTCTAGTATTAGGCGCCGCGGTGCTCTGGCGCTGCGGTGCACGCATGCGCGTGGGTCATGTTGTGAGGGGCCTCACATATAATTATAGAATAATGCCTTCCTTAATAAATTCTTAGGATTTATAAAATTAATATTATAACTATTAAACTATAGAATAATAAAGAAGTTAGGTAATACTAATATAGTATAGGGTAGAGCACTTACTATAATAGCCCTAGCTAGATTAATCTAGGGAAAAGTAGCCTATAAGGGTAATTAAGTATATATAGTTAACTCTACTAAGTATACTAAGATATTAAATTAACTACCTATAGAGGTATATATAGGGATATAGTAAGAGGAAATATAAAAGTAAGTAATACTTATAAAGAATAGAAAGAGAAAGAAAATAAAAATATACTAACTAGTCCCTACTTTATTAGTATAAGTAATAGTAGTAGATATAAATATAGTAGTATTTATACTAATAAATAAACTATTAGGATTAAGCTAATTACTAAATAAACCACTAGAACTAAGTTAATTACTAGTTAGTAATAAGCTACTATCCCTAAGTTAATTACTAACTTTAAATAATAAACTACTAAAACTAAGTTAATTACTAGTTAAGTAGTAATAAGAGATATCTATTATAGTAAATAAAAGCCCTAATATTGAAAATGGAAGGGGAATCTAGCTAGAGGGATAGGAAGACCTCCCTAGTAGATTCCAACGCGGCGGCTTCTAGATTCACTATAATACGACGATTCTTCAAGATATAGGGCGTTAATAGTTAAATATAGTAGATTTCTAGCTAGACAAACGATCTGACGAGCAATAAGAGGATTTTCTGAGTCCCCTCATAGACCTACCGACCGTATCGACGGAAGGGGGTCGCTAGCCGGGCCTTAGGAGCTATTTTTTATTTTCCGCAAAATTCATTTATATGTGAAAAGTAAAAAATCGACTCACAACCATACAATCTAGCCACCCACGTGCACTAACTAAGCAATCTAATAAGCAACCCTATAAATAAAATACATCATTAAATCCAGAAAAAATCAAGGATTCAAATAGTATAAGTCAGCCTTTTATACAACTACTAGTTCCCTAGTTACAGTTGATTTTAGCTTCCCTATAGGGTAGCCTAGTCGGCTTAGTCATACAAGCCTGTGGGTTGGTTGTGAACGCAGGTCACAGCCAAAGCTGGCCACAGCCAACAACGCTGCAGGCAACGCCTTGTAACCAACGTTGCAACAACGCAACTAGGCAACTAGTGGGCCTATAAAATAGTGCTATAAATAGCATAATTTTAACACTCCCTCTAGAAAAATATGAGGTAACTAATTCAATACCTGAACTTAGCTCTTTAATAGATATCTAAGTTAACTATAAATTCAATAATAAATCCAATAACTTTTCAACTAAAATTAATAACTTTTCAACGGAATTCCAGTGTTTTTGTTGATTTTAAGATTTTTTGACTTTTTAGTTGGTTTTCTTTAAAACTAGGCCTTTGTGTTCGTAAGACCTAATAGTTGAATAAATTGTTGAAATTTATCGTTAGGCAGGGGCTTAGTTAAGCTATCTGCAGGCATCTCTTTAGTGTTAATATAGATAACCTTAGCTATACCCTTCTGTACCTTTTCTCTAGTATAGTTGAATTTTAGTAGGGTATGCTTTGTTCTGCTGTGAAGAGTAGGGTTATTAGCGGTTATAATAGCGCCTTGGTTATTACTAAAAATCGGAACAGGAGGTGCTATAGGTAGCTTTATCTCTTTAAAGAGACTATAAAGCCACTCTAGCTCCCTAATAGCTTCACATTGTTATGGACTGGCCCCTAGGCGACTGCGATAGGGCGTCGGTATAGTATTGAGAAACTTGGGGAAAGAGAAGAGGAAGGTAGGAAACCTATCCTTACTAGGGCTCTTATAACCCCCTAACTACCTTACACTTATCCTCTTCCCTATGCCTTCACATATGTAGTATATATGTATTCTGGACTCAGGGCCCTCAGGATTTGCCCCTGCATATATGTGACACGTGTGCACTTCGGCAGATGCTTAGGACTATCCATCCCTATGCATACGCGACACGTGTGCACTCTAGAGAATGCTTAGGCAAAGCCCAAGCCCTTACATATGCCCTTACTCCTCCTCTTTAATGCGTTGTGTAAGCCTATTGTTTTAATCCCGGGACTAGACCGGGCGCGTGACGCGGTTACTAAGCCCCGCGTCGTTGTTATGTTAACCCTAGCCCTATCTTGAACCTTCCATCCTATTGTTTTGTTTTAGTCCCGCATTGTTATCATATTAACCCTAGCCCTAGCCCCACTTTCTGTCTACTATTTATTTTATTATAACTTTCACTTTCCCCTATATAGAAAATTCTCTAAGACATCATAAACCCTATTATACCTTCCTATCACACCTCTCTAAACAACACTTCGTTTACCTATCGTCCCTATATCGCACCCTTATTAAACATAGCCAACCATAGCAGCAACCATTGTGGCGACTCCGGTCGCCGTCCTCCTCGTGTCCTGGCCATTCCCTCCACGCCTATAAATCAGTCTATTAGCAAGTTCCTTATGGAAGGAAACTTAGATAATAAGGAGCATGCTGCTCTATAAGCGGTGTGGCGGCCCTATGGGCCGTGTATTAAGAAATCCCTTACTATAGGCATCCTAAACTATGGTCCTCCCCCTAGCGGCACCTCCTGTCTCCTATGTTAGCGAAACTATATAACCTACGTTTAGATAACAAGGTATTTATCCGCA
Source organism: Epichloe elymi (assembly GCA_023658475.1). Lineage (NCBI taxonomy): Eukaryota > Fungi > Ascomycota > Sordariomycetes > Hypocreales > Clavicipitaceae > Epichloe > Epichloe elymi. Next base: position 2,788,681 of record CP098274.1, read on the forward strand.
GACCCTTGACTTTAATATTGCTTAAAGGATCTTAAGGCCGTAATTAAGGCGGGCGACCATATTATCCGGCCTGGTATCCTAAAGACAGCAGAAACTAAGAGACAAATGCCAGTGCTGTCCCAGGGCTTCCGCGCCCTCGTGAGTTAATAGAAAGCCCTTCTAGACCAGGCCTAGTTTAACCCAGCTCCTGTTTGTTCCGCCCTTAGGGCACCCCCTTCTTCTGCCTCCCCTGCTATGGCCCTGAATAAACTTAAGATTATTCCTTTTAGCCATAGCAGCCCCGCGAGCGGCTATGGCATAGCAGGGTCCATGCAGCAAGTCATAGGCATCCTACTCTAGCAGAACTAGCAGATTGTGGGCGGTCTAAATACTATGCGTTAGGAATACCGCGATTAATCCGCTCTCCTCCTTAAAGCTCTTTCTCCCTATTGCCGTAGCGGTTAGTGATACATTAAGTATAAAGACAACTTGCCTTCTCGTCATCGCCACGAACGCTCCTGACTTAGCCCTAACCTAGGGCCTATTAACTATTATGTCTAGCGCACCCTAACTAGTGGGCGCCCCCTAGCGCTAGACCCCGTTCTTTATTTGTCCCCTACTAGAGGCTAACCTAGAGACAGGTTAACCTTCACACTTACTGATTATTATTCCACCTACACTATCTAGAACCATAGAAATATCTATCCCCCCCGTTATAACACCGCCTATGCCCCTGTTGCACCTATAGTGACGCTAGCTACTATCCCCCTTAACTATAATAATGATTTAGTTAGGGGCTTAAGTGACATATCTGTTATAATAGGTAGAGAGTACTAAGTTTGCCCTAGTAGTTATCGCGAGTTAATAGGACGTGGACCGGGTGCGCCTTATGTGTTATTAGAAGTTTCTATGGAAGTACAAGTAGTTTGTAATTAATTTAGTCTATTATTATATCGCGTATCTCCCTACCTTGCCTTAAACTCGTTAAGGGCTTATGTCTATGCTATACTTTCTAATGGCTCCTATGTTAGCTAAACGTATCCTACCTATTTCACTAGTACATTATGTCTCCTCCCCTAACCTAGGGCATTCTATGCTACTAGAATCTATTCTACCTAGTACTCCTTAACAAGTTCGTTATTGTCCTCTATTAGGACCTATTCTAGCCCTAGGTAAGAGTCCTAAAGTCTCTAGCTAGGAAGAGGGTCCTCTGTGGCTTGTTTAATAAGGTCTATGTGGAAGACTAGATAGATACCCCTAGGGACGTCTAACCGTACTATTAGTAGCGTTAGCACTTCTAAGACTATGTATTTTGCCGTAACCTAATTAAGTTTCCGTGAGGGGCGGTTTGTCTTAATATTCTTTAGTAAAAGCTACACTTTATCCCCTACCTAGAACTGTTCCGCTAGCTATTAGGAGGCTAATATAGCGTCCTGCTATCTTTATTAAGTGTAGGCTATCGCAGCCTACGCTAGTTAAGTACCCTCTTATAGGTGCTTAAGGAACCGTATAGCTTGTCCCTTAGGTGTTGTTGTGGATGCTGACTAGTCTGGTTGTGTCTGAATAGGTTCTAAATCATAGCTATAAAGCAACTTATTTGGACTAACTCCTATTATAGAAGAGGGCCTATTGTTAATCGCAAGCTGACAAGCAGCTAAGTGCTCCGGCTAATCGAACTGCGAAAAGGAAACCATCACACATAATATCACCTAAACTTCTTAGTTCGCCCGCTCTATGCCGCCATTAGTCTGCGGGTGGTGAGATGTGGAGAGCAACTAGTCTATCCCTATAAGGGAGCATAACGTTATCCAAAATTTTCCTAACCAGTCTAACCCTTAATCCGTAATAATAGACTAGGGAAAACCCCGAAACCTCCACTAGACCGTTTTAAACCATTCCGCACACTCCTTGGCCCTAATAGAGGTTATGGCTTCTAACTGCACGAACTTTAAGAGTCTATCTGTGATAACCATAAGATACTGCGGCCTCTCTAGGGACGCCGCCGGTAAGTTCGTTATAAAGTCAATAGAGATCTAAGACTAGAACTGATCAGGGATAGGCAAAGGCTTTAGTAAACCCTGGCGCCATTGCCGACTCTTATAACTACTAAAATAATAATAGTTACGAATAAACCGAGCAACGTCCTGTGATATCCTATCCTAATGGAATTGTTGTTGTAATAATTAAAACGTAGTGTTATAACCTAGGTGCCCTACCACTGGCGAATCGTGGCATTGTTGTATAAGGGTTGTTATGAGCAGCTCCTAAGCTAGAATCTATGTATAGCCCCTAAACTAAAGCGCTCTGTGTGCACTTATAGAACAATCTGCGACCTATTCCCTTATTAGCGCCTCTAGGGGAAACCTTTAACCCCCTTCCTAGACGGTCCTTAATCGGATGCTATATATTAGGTCTGATATAATAGCCTGATCCTATAGGGACTAAAGGTGCTCAGTAGTAAAAAGGACCTCCCCTGCCGGTGGTGGCAACACTTGCGTGTAGTGCGGGGCCAGGTCGGCGTTGTCCCTCTGCTCCTTAGGCGATAGCAAGAGTTATATAATTATAATAGGTTACAGGATACGCCCTATCCTTAGAGGCGATCCAGTCTAGTCCTACTCCCTCTAGGAAAGGGCGTCTAGGCATTAGGCTTGCGTACTAGGTCTATATCATAGGTAAAAGTTAAATAGCGTAAGTGTGTCCGCCTACTAAGCCTATCTCTCTAATATTAACTAAGGAGTAGTAAAGTACTCTAGGTTCTTATAATCTATGTAGATAGTAAACAGACAGGGCATGCCTTGAAGTTCTACTAACCACGCCTTAAGGCAAGAGATAATAGCGAGTAACTCCTTATTGTAGATTATATAATTCTTCTATAAGGACATAAGGCTAGTAGAAAAGTAAGCAACTAGGTATAGAACACTATCAGGACCTTATTGTAAGAGGCACCTGCTAATAGCTTCACCTAAACAATCAGCTTCCACTACTGTTAGCCAGTCCGGGTCCCATTGCGCCAGTACTGGATATGTAATAAAGGCATCTTTCAACCTCTTAAAGGCCCTCTCTTCCTTAGGTCCCTATTAGAAAGGGACATTCCTCTTAGTAAGTTATATCAGCGGAGCCGCTATCTCTAAGAAGTCACTAACAAAATCGCGGTAAAAATTCGCAAATCCTAGGAAGCTATAAACCCCACGTAGTTTCGTAGGTGCTGCCTATTCCCTTATAGCCGCGACCTTTGCGGGATCTAGGCGGATCGAGTGGCCTGCCGTAATAATGTATCCTAGGTACTAAACCTCTTTCACAGCAAACACAGACTTATTAAGGTTAAGGTATAGACCTGCGGCCCTTAAGCGACCAAGGACTAACCAGACCTTCTTTATATAATCCTTCCTTAACCCCCCTAAATAAACCAGGATATTATTAAGGTAGGCTATAATAAAGTCTCCTAGCGTATCCCCTAAGGATTTATTAATATAACACTAGAAGGTTATAGGTGCGCCAGCTAAGCCAAAGGGGCAGACCAGCCATTCAAACAAACCAAACCTTATACAGAACGCTATGAGGTGCTCTTAGCCCTTAGCTATCCGTAGTTTATAAAACGCTACGCAGATATCTACCTTTATAAACCAACGCGCTCAGGATAGGGAACGTAGTGTCTCTTTAATTAGCGGGAGAGGGTAATAGTCTTATACTATTATCTTATTAAGAGCGCGGTAGTCCACGCAGAAACGCCAGCCGCTATTCGCCTTTTTAACAAGAAGGACAGGGGCCGCAGCCGCTAAGGAGCTAGCACGGATCTATCCCTTGTCTATTAGATCTGTGATCTAGCGCTAAACCTCTAAAAGCTAATCCCGTGGTATATTATATAAGGGTCCCCATAGGAGTGCTAGTTCAGACCTATCCGGGTTCTTACATATATATATATAGTGGTTAAGAGACCCTCTATAAGGGGGCAAGCCATTAGCCTTAGACTTATCAAAGAGGTCTGTAAAGTCCGCTAACTCCTTAGGCAGCGCTAATATGTTAGGAGTAGCTAGCTCTGTCTTAGGCGCCGTAATCTATAGTATTATTATTATCTCCTTTAAGCTTATAGTAATAAACCTTATAGTAGTGTCCTTATTCTAGTGTGCCCTATAAGCCTTAGCGGCGTATAGGGATCTAATAATTCCCTATATTAGGACCTCTGTTGCCTAAGTAGAGGACTTGGAAACGCAAAGGCCCTCCGTAGCTCTAATAACCAGTTATTATTGCGCCGCATGAATTACTACTCCACGCTGCTCTAACTAAGGCATTCTAAATATCACATCCCGGGTTAGGCTAGGGATAACATATAGGTACACAAATAACTCCTAGCTATCTATGTTAATTCCAGTGCGCACTATATAGGTTATAAAAGAGGTGTCTTCCTTAACCCGCTTTCCTTTCTATTCCGTTTCCACCGCGGTATAAACGCGCCTCCGTTTTAGTAACTATATAAGCTCTAGGCTAAGCTGTCTTACCGCTAATTCGCTTATAGCACCATAGTAATCGCAACCATAATTAATTTAGATATTAATAAAATAACATATATTAAAAAGTATAGAAATAAGGAATAGTAGTTAGTTTATGTATTTTGCTATATCCTATTCCGTTTCTATATAGCGGTTAAAATCATCCTATAATGTAGAAGTTAACTAGCCTATTAGCCCCTATGCGAGACTCTGCTCAGGGGCTACTTGTTTTCCGCAGGAGGGACATTCACCTCCTTGTCCGCGCTTTCCTTGTCCGCCCTAGATATATTAACACTAACCTACTAGCGCTAAGGCGGGAGCAGGGTGCATTCTTAAATAAAGTAGTCCTTAGACCTATATTAGAGGTAGTATCTTTCTTAGCGGTATCTAGCTAGTACCGCCTCTAATACCCATTTCGCCTATTCTATGTTTAGGGTAGCCTTTACTTCCTTACCCTTCTTCTTAGCCTATTTCCCTGGCTAGGTCCCTGCCGCGCAAACTCCTATTATTAGAGTGTTACCCTTGTGGTTAGTTAGGTTTAAGGGTTTAGGGTATAGGACCCCACGTCAGGTCTAATACTTATCCTCTAAGGCAAGGGCCTTAATATCAACCGCTATCTCGCAATATTATGTAACCGCCGTATGCTAATCACGATAGCTCACGCCCCGCCCTACGCTAATTTCTTAAAGGCGCTTATTAAGCGCGCGTTAAAGCTTCGCTAGCTTCATATTATCTGCCTAAAGATCCCCCCTAGCTAACAAGAGCTTATCTATAAAGCAAATAAAGAATACAGAGAACGCCTCCCTAGGTCCTTGTTCCATTTAGTTAAGCTCCGTAAGGGCTATCTCCTGTCTATATAGGTTAGCAAACACAGTCTTAAGATGCTCTAGGAACTTAAAGGGATTAAAGTTAATATTTTCACCTAACTTAAAGAAGTTAGCTACTTAAGACTGCACCTTAGAGGAGAGGTTCTAGTAAACAAATATCCACCTATCCTTATTAGTGCTAATAAAGTCCTTATCTACTAGTAGCTTATGCTCTATTAGGAGCCTCTATGCAGCAAACGCGGCCTTATTACTATTATATAGGTTACCTATAGGGATTAGTTTTCGCTTTAATTTGGCTACTGTAGCTACCTATAGGGCAGTAAACACAGTGGGGGTTAGGGCTTAGCGCCAGACCCTAGGGTTCGGTTAAGTTAGTTAGGCTAAGGGTCCTGCACAATCCGTTAAGGGTCCTATATAATTTATATTAACTTACTCCCAGAGTCATGCTATTTCTGCTATCTACTCATTTAGCATATAGTAAAGCGTTTTGAATTATGCTTACTAAGCTGCTAGGGGCGCCGTGGCATCGGATCCTAGGGTAATAGTCCCCTAGTTAGGACGATCCTAAGGTTAAAGTGTGTTTTGTGCACCTATTGGTGTGTCCATTAGTATATTAAAATCTATATTATTATCTTTTGGTAGCTATTATAAGACTAAAGGAAGTTTCTTAATTATTATAGACTAGCCCCTAGGCGACTGTAATAGGGCGTTAGTATAGTATTAAGAAACTTAGGGAAAGAGAAGAGAAAGGTAGGAAACCTATCCTTACTAGGGCTCTTATAACCCCCTAACTACCTTACACTTGTCCTCTTCCCTATGCCTTTACATATATAGCATATATGCATTCTAGACTCGGGGCCCTCGGGATTTGCCCCTGCATATGTGCGACACGTGTGCACTTCGGCAGATACTTGGGACTATCCATCCCTACGCATACGCGACACGTGTGCACTCTGGAGAATGCTTGGGCAAAGCCCAAGCCCTTACAACATAGAGCATCTAATTCGGCCTCTAATGTCAATAAAGCTATTGTAGTTGCTTTCTTTAATTTCCAGCTAATAGGTCCTTTAGCTAGCTTATAGAGATAAGCATAGGTTAATTTAGAGGACTTATCTCCCGTGAAGTCGCTATCACAGAAGCTAATAAGGGTTGCAGAAGCCTTAGTAGTGTGTTTAGACCTTCTATAAGTTATAGAATAACTTATAGAGCCTAGAAGGTATCTAAGCAGATGTTTAGCAGCATTTAAGTGCTCTATATAAGGCTTAGCTAACGCTGTTGAAAGCCACTGAACCGGAAAGGCAATATCAGGCCTTGTAAGGAGCATTAGGTACATAATAGTCCCTATAATACTCTGATATAGCTTGTGATCAGAGGGGGAAAGAGGTTTAGTAAGGTGGCCTGCCTGTTTAATAATTCCGGGTTGTAGGGGAATTTTAGCAGGCCTAGCATCTTTTATGTTGAATCTCTCTAGGGCTTCAGAAATATACTGGGACTGGTGAATAGTTAGGGTCCCTTTCTTTTGATTTCTAGTGATTTGAACGCCTAGGAAAAATTCGGCTAGCCCACGATCTTCTATAGGGTAAGCTTTGTGTAATAGCTTCTTTAGCTTGTTGATATAAGCTAGATCCAGTCCTATTAGAAGACAGTCATCTACATAAGTCGCTATATATGTAGATGTAGTTGGATTAAAGAAGACAGCCGGGTCAGATATAAGGGGGTGGAAGCCTAATTTTCGAAGAAGCTTTTTTAAAGCTTGCTGCCACTCTCTAGAGCTCTGTTTTAATCCATATAAAGCTTTCTATAGGAAAATAACCTGCTTTTGAGAGGGATTATAGCCATATTTCTTAAGTAATTTAGCTATTTCGGGCGTAGCAGCTTCGGCAAATTCAACGAATCCATCAGGGATCTGCATGTAGATAGCTTCTTTTAGCAAGCTATTTAGGAAGGCCCCTATAAAGTCAACCTATTTAACTTCCCAGTCATTACAAGCCGCTAGGGCTAGTAATATCCGCTAACTAGGGGGAATGCTAGTAGTAGCGTAGGTCTTAATATAATCCTAACCTTCTATCTGCATAAAGCCTTTTGCAACGAGTCAGGCCTTGTGTTTTATAGGATTATTTTCTTTATCCTTTTTAAGCTTATAAACAAGCCTATTTTTAAGAACTTTTCGGCCCTTAGGAATCTAGTCTATCCCTATAAATTTAAAAGTTCCAGTAGCTAATAGCTGCTTAAATTCGCTAAAGGTAGCATTAACCCATTTTTGGCTATCCTTGCTTTTTAGTGCTTGTTTCCAGGTCTTAGGGGTATCCGGATCGTTGTTGTTAGATAACGATTTAGCCTTTTGTTGCGCCTTAAAGCATATCTCCTTAACGAAAGAAGATAGGTTGAAATCATCGATATCCATAGAATCAGGGTCGATTAAAGAATCCGAATCTGAAAACGGTTTTTTGATAGCACCCTTATTAGGGGCGCTAGAGCTTGGGCTCTCTAGGGGTAGCGCTGGAGGCGTTACAGGCGTTGCAGCGGTTGTCCCGGGCGGTGTTGTTATAGGCGCGGCGGGCGCGGCGGGCGCTGTGGGCGCTAGAGGCTTTAGATAGCTATCCTGAACCTCTAGATTATCTCGTGAGATATTGGCTTCTCCCTCTGAAGGATAGCTCCCTAAAGGCTTAGGGGACCCTACAGAGCCTATATCCTCTATAATCTTAACAAAGCTAGTCTTAACGACTGACCTTTTAGAGGGTATATAAACAAGATAAACGCTGGAACCTAGAGTAGCAAGTAGCTGGCTAGGGATAGTCCTAGGGGCTAGCTTCTAAAGCTTTGATCTCTGCTCTGGAGGTATTAGAACCTCGCAATAAGACCCTATAGCCCTAATTTTCAAGAAATCAGGCTTATAGATAGTCTTAGGCTCTAAGTTAGCTAGAAATAGCTGCTTAGGGGTTAGGGGCTTAGTTGTATTGGCGGTGATGTTAACTAAGTCCACTATGGCTGGAAGGATATAAGACCATAGATATAAAGGCAGCTTAGACCACTGAAGTGTAGCTCTAAGCCGGTCTAGGATAACCCTAATAGCCCTCTTAACTAGCCTATTCTGTTCGTGAATATAGGGGCAAAAGGTGCTAAAGCAAATTCCCTTAGAAGATAACTAAGACTGAAGTTCGTTGTTAATTTCAGTACCTCCGTCGAAGTGAAGGTGCCTAGGATACGCGTTATATCGGTTTTTCAGGGCCTTAAAGAAGCCCTTAATAGCAGTATAAAGGGTCTAACCTTCTTTATTAGCTAATGAAAAGCACTATTTATACCGGGATTTTCGATTAATAAGGATAAGGACTAGGGCCTTCTTATTATGTGGTATAGGTTTAATTTTAACTGTATCTCCCTCTAGGATATCTAAAACCCTAGGGGGGTCCTGAATAGGTCTTTTGGTAGGTCTTCTAACAGCCTTCGATTGTATACAGGCTATGTAGTTAAAATCCTTTTCTTTAATAGCGGAAAAATCAGGGATCCCTTTAGCTAATTTCGAAGATTTCTTAAGTAAAGGGAGGCCAATGTGGCCTAATTGGATGTGCCAAAGAAGAGCTAAATCTAGTAACTTCTTGTAACTAGGATCTAGCTTAGAAGATCTATTAGGGCTATTATCCCCTAGCTCCCTCTGTTGCCAGGCCTCTTGAGAATCACAGGCCTCTGGGGGCAATAGACGGCCACTATCGTCACCCAAGTCATTAGGGTATAGACCTTCTAAACCCCCTATAGAAGATGCCTAACTAGGAGGAGCTTCGGTGGGACATAGGGCTGAATCTTCGTCTTCTTCAGAGTCTAATTCTTCGATTTGTTGATATTCCTCGGGATTGAATGCTGGCTGCGGAATTTGAACCTCTATAGGGTAGGAAAACCCTAATTCGGTCTTATAGGCTCTTTGTTGTTGATTTTGTTGTTGGTTGCAAAATTAAGAGCCTATAAAGGAGAGGTGGGTTGAATACTTGCAGATCTTAGGAGTAGCTTGCCCCTTAATCTACAAAAAGAAGCCGTGTTTAGCAGGTTCTAGTAACCCACAGGGGCTTTTATCGGCTAGGAAAAGCTGATCTTTAGCTAGATAACCTCCCTTAAGATAGTGGGATAACCCGCTAACTAGGTTGGTATCTATACCGGGGAAATATAGGGCATCTAGCAGAGCTAAAGGCCTATATTCTGGTGGATTTTTCTTGACCAGAACGTTAAAAACAGCGGTGCCTCTTCCTTTAGGATAGATAGGTCCTCCTGCTGTAATTATAGGGCCGGTTTAACCTTTCTTAAGAGGCTTAAAGTCCCTAAAGAAAGCCCTATTATTACAAATGTGACAAGAAGAACCTGTATCGTATAGAAGGGAGTTTTTAACCACATCGTTAGAGTAGCTAAAAGTAGGCTTAGTAGTGTTACTAGTAGTAGTGGTACTAGAGGTATCTAAATCAGATTCAGAATCACTACTATCCTCGCTGCTAGACTCGCTAGAATCTAGTTCTTCAACGTATCCCGTGGCTAGGCTATAGCCTAACGCAAAAGTAGCTTCTTTTCCTTTATCTTTATCCCCGTTACCACTCTTCTTCTTCTGCTTTTTCTTCCTAGAGGCTTTAGAAGGGTTTAAATCCTTCTTATCCTGCTCTTTAGTGGCGTTAGTAGAGTCCTTCTTAGTATTAGGATTAGATTTCTTCTCCTCTTCCTTAGAATTTCCCTTATTATTAGAAGCCTTATAGCTAAGAGCTTTAGCTACAGGGGAGGTTTTATCCCTCTGTTCTTCTAATAAATCAGCCATTAGGAACTGTAAATTTAAGGTATTTACAGGCAGCCCTTGTGCCCTAGCAGCTCTAATAGTAAATCTTTGTCTCTCAGCCCAACTAGGAAAGGTCTGCTTTAATGCATTAATATAATGGTTTACTTGATCAATAGGAGCGATCTCTACACTACAAAGCTGTAGTCTAGCTAGTAAGTTATTAAAATCAGCATTAAAAGCCTCTAAAGATCCCTTATAATTTGAAAAATTTAGGGAGTGGTAGCTAGCGTATAGCGTACCTCGCTGGATTTTAGCACTCTGCGAATACTGCCTAATAAGGACTTTATAGGCTTCTTCGGGGGATTTTTGCCAACATATAGCTGCCTGTGGCCCAGGTTGGCAACTATCTCTTAATATCATTAAAAGAATAGCTTAATCACAGTTAGCTAGATGGCCTGCTAAGCTAGGATTATCTATAAATTCAGGTAATCCTAGGGCTCTAAATTGAATGCTCAGGGCTTGCTTCCACTAATTATAATTTTCAGGGCCTTTTAGCTTAGCTCCCTTAGGAATAGAGTGAACCTTCTTATTTAGTTCCTTAATAGCCCCTGTGTTAAAGGCAGCTTATAAGTTACTAGAAGGTAAACTCGCAGAATTAGCGGCAGGCAGGTCTTCTACCGGAGCTTTAGTATTTTCTTCCCTTAGCTTAGTAGAATCCTAAAGACCTTGCATAGCAGTTATGGTTTGCGTTAATTTATCTAATAGATCTTTAATGCTAGCCTCGTTTTTTAGACAATTTGACTCAGTATGCTTAATAAAATCAGTTAAGGTCTTGCCTTGTTGTTCAATTTGGCTCTGCATCTGTTGTTGCAGTTGTAAAGCACTGGCTTGAACAGCCGGACCTTCTATATCCATCCTATCAGGGTCCCTAGGAGGGCTAGAAGGGCCTGTAGCAGGTCCCTTACCCTTATTATAACTCGGTGGTGCCATCTCTAAAAGTTCCTGTGCAAGATCTCCAAATTTCTTCCTGTTGCAAATATCGCGCGCTAGAAGCTAGGTTATGGTGCAACCGGGCTGCGCACGCAAATTGTGCGGTGGGGCTGTTTGAAAGGGTGCCCCTCGAGGTCTAAAAGTGGGTCTGCGGTATGCGCGGGCAGAAACGGACCGGAGAAGATTCTCTGCGAAAATTTTCTCAACACCAAAAAAAGGCGGATAGGAATCGTAGGATATAGATATTACAGCAGCCACAACGCAACGTAACGTAATGTATAGTGCGTGCAACGTATTGCAATAGGTCAAAAAGCCTAGTATAGATATACTAGATGTTTGATGATTTAAAAGAGAATGCAGCGTATCTACAGAGTAGATAATATCAAATATAACGGTCGCAGCAGTGAATAGGATCACTAAAAAAGAGGTTGTGGTTGTAACTAGATAGTTACGGTTGCAATGTGGTGGTTGCAGGTGCGGCTGTAAATGAATTCAACACCAAGGGTCTGATGTTGCGATGCGTAGAGCTAGTAGATGAAAGCTTTAAATTCTAGCGGTTCCTTTGTAATCTAAGAGCCCACAGGTCTAGTAGAGAGTAACTAGTACCCAAAATCAAGCACTAATCGCAGTAGAATAACGTAGTAATGTAGTAATCTTTAGGCCTTCCGGGCTCATAACCTATTGAAAATGGAAGGGGAATCTAGCTAGAGGGATAGGAAGACCTCCCTAGTAGATTCTAACGCGGCGGCTTCTAGATTCACTATAATACGACGATTCTTTAAGATATAGGGCGTTGATAGTTGAATATAGTAGATTTCTAGCTAGACGAACAATCTGATAAGCAATGAGAGGATTTTCTGAGTCCCCTCATAGACCTACTGACCGTATTAACGGAAGGGGGTCGCTAGCCGGGCCTTAGGAGCTATTTTTTATTTTCCGCAAAATTCATTTGTATGTGAAAAGTAAAAAATCAACTCACGACCATATAATCTAGCCACCCACGTGCACTAACTAAGCAATCTAATAAGCAACCCTATAAATAAAATACATCATTAAATCCAGAAAAAATCAAGGATTCAAATAGTATAAGTCAGCCTTTTATACGACTACTAGTTCCCTAGTTACAGTCGATTTTAGCTTCCCTATAGGGTAGCCTAGTTGGCTTAGTTATACAAGCCTGTGGGTTGGTTGTGAACGCAGGTCACAGCCAAAGCTGGCCGCAGCCAACAACGCTGCAGGCAACGCCTTGTAACCAACGTTGCAACAACGCAACTAGGCAACTAGTGGGCCTATAAAATAGTGCTATAAATAGCATAATTTTAACACCTAAACTATAGGTAAAGAGGCTATAATTAAGTATAGATATAACTAGATAAATTAGGGATACTAAATAAATAGTTAATATAGTAGGATAAAGTAAAATAGTATTTAAGAAGTTAGTAGAGGTAATTAAGAATAATATAGTAATAGTAATATAACTATAGTATAGTATAATTATATATAGGAATAGAAATACACTTAATATATAGATAAGATATCTTATATTCTAATTATAGAGGTTAGAGATAATTAATAGGAATCTAGCGCTATAAATATAGTATATAATAGGGATAGGCTACCTAGCTATAGACCTATAGGAAGTACTAGAGATTAAGAGGGATATATAATAGGAAGAGTATTTTAAGATAAAATAAGAAGAATAGCTTAAAATATTTACTTAATATAATTACTTAAGGAAGGAAAATAATACTAATTACTAGATAAAGAAGCATAATAAGGGCATTATTAATATATTAGCGGCACCTATTATAGCACGTGACCTAGTAGATAGCTATATTAGCACGCCACAGGCGCACTACAGATGAATTGATCAACCTTACCTACATACACCTCACATACAGCTTCGAACTGGCAAATCGCGGCTGAATAGCTACCTTTGCAGAATCGGGGCGGTGAGATCGGACAAGTGCGTGTGTGGGCCAGCCTTCAACGAAGAAGCGCTGAAAAGAAGCAGCTCGACCAAGCGACTTTTACCTGTTATCCCACTGTCCAATGGAGTACATTATTACCATGCGACCATTGCGAGAGTCATCAGGAAAGACAAGGCGGCAGCGCCTGATTTCTTTCTTGTTTTAGCTACGATCCTGAAGTTTCGAGAGCCAAAACAGGGGTTGGGAGATAGTCTCTACTACCGATACAGCCAAGACGGCATCGTGGAATGGTACTCAGAGACCCAAGCAAGCACATCCTCATCACAGCATCATGGTAAAGGTAAGGATAAGGGCATCTCATCCTCGTCTAAGCACAGTACTGCCAAGGGTAAGGGTAGCTCATCCTCAAAACATGACCGGAAGGGCAAAGGGAAGAGCGGGTTGAAAAGGTTGTGTTGTAGTGTGTGGTGGGGGCCTTACAGTGGTCCCAGAACAAGGCTCCCATTGTGGCCTTGTTTTTCAGGCAGAAAGCCCATGGTTTCCTTCCTGGCTTGGAGAGATTGTCTGGCTTCCACCTCACATTCTCTTCGCAATGTCGAGTCTAGTCGCGGTGTTCCGAAGGTTTCCGAAGGAGCTTTTTCGTGTCAATAATGGCTTCCACGTGCAGCTCCGAGAATTGTCCCCCAAGCGGCGCGTGTTTGACGTAAAAGTTGCCGAAGGATGGGTGAATCCCTTAGTACTCAACCCTCTGTCGTACCAAGGTAGGCGGTCGCCTGTGCCGACAAGGACATATCTAATTGTGGACCACGAACTAGCACCCAATGGCGCCTCAATGCGGCCAAACTCACCGTACCAGCAACAGCTCGTCTCTCGGGTGTTTAAGGGCCGCGACGTAATCGTCTACTCCATACCAGCAGGTGGGAGTCCCTGGAATCTCACCGGCCGCCGAACCCGAACGGACGCTAAACAACAGGGAAATAGGAACTCATCTACCAGAATATCTGCTCCTTGTCCATGAGCGCGCAGATCACTATTCCCTTCAACCGGCTAAAGCAATGAGACTCCAAGGTAAATTCAGTCGATCCAAGGACAACACCGTGTCTGACAGCAACAGATTTAAACGCACATATAACGGATTTCCTTTGGTGCAACGCAGCTGTCTATACAAGAGAGCAGTGGCTGCAGGCGTACCCAGAGCCGACCGATTTCACCCAGTCCAGAGGTCCGCATTGACCCGGAGCGATTAGGAGCTAGAGGAAAGGCTCCAGGCTGGTTCTTTCGAGAACAAAGCGTTTTATACCAGCATACCACTGCAAACCTAAGCATCACCATCGGCTCATTTTTGTGCCCATATTTGATCACCATCGTCCGTCATTGCAGATTGGAAGGGATGTTTGTCGAGCCACTCTTCAGCAGTCTCCTTCGTCGCGCGTTGATCCCAAAAATCGTCCAATTTCTTGTTGAGTTCTGCCGAAACTTAGCATCTAACCTTCTTGTGCATTTCGGGCTCTTGCGTACCTCGGAGTGACATGCCATACGATGGCTGCAGAGAGAAACGGGCCAAATATTCGTTGATAAGGATCAAATGACTGGGGATCGGCGTTCCTTGCCCATTATTAGAGATCGTCCGATACATCAACAGACAAAATATAGTACCTTTGGGTATTGTAAATATATATGGGATATCAACCTTTTCGCCATTCTCTTCGCGATCAAGGAACTCGTCGAAGTATCTGCGGACATACTCCTGCTGGGTAAACGTGTTCGGAAACATAGCCGCACCATTTGAGACTACTCCACTGATTAGGAGATGTCATAAGTAACTTCCCGCGAACCTACCGGAATGTTTGTGAACACCAGGATAGACAAGTCCGTCCTTCGCTATGACAACTCCTTCGTCGTACGCATCGTTAGGTCGGCTCTCGTTTTCCTCGTGATCGAAAAGATTCGAACGCTGTCGAGGGCTGTAGTACGTTAGTGATGCCGGAAATACCGAATGTATCGCTTTAACCGAGAAACCGCGCCGCTGGATTCCGCCAAACCCTGCTCTGCGAGCTTGCCCGAGCGCCCGAAGCATGTTGATGCTGGATAAACGAGACCGTTAACGTGACCACAAACTGCAGAAGAGAGCGCCATATGCGAGGGTCGGAAATTTGATTTCCCGAGTACGTCGGTCCGACTCGCACGTGACGTGTGATGGATCCCAGTCAACCTTTGCCGGCCCCATACGATGACTCAGTCACGAATGGTACGGTGACCTGCGTTGTGCACCCAACCAACCCACAGGCTTGTATGACTAAGCCGACTAGGTTACCCCATAGGGAAGCTAAAATTAACTGTAACTAGGGAACTAGTAGTTGTATAAAAGGCTAACGTATACCATTCAAATCCTTGATTTTTTCTAGATTTTATAGTATATTTTATTAATAGGTGTCACAGTCTAGCCCAAATGGCTAATCGCGGGTGCCTGCGCCACCGTGCGGGTGATATGCCCGATCCAACTGCGCCATAGGACAAAAGGATACGCATTGTACAAGTCATCCGTGACCTGTGCAATTGACACCTATATTACTAGGATCTGGGCAAAGCCCAGACCATCACAGTTATAAGGTGTAATGTTAGCAACGGCTGGCATTAGCGGATCTTTTGGTCTATTAGGGAATTCAGCACAGCTTCTGGGTTCTTATAGAAGGTAAGTAAAAAGGGGGAAAAGTAAGGCTATAGAAGCACTGCAGTGTAGGGGTAGCTAATAGAGTAGGGTAGCATATAATGCAGCTAATTACATCACATGTATCTATTTGGTGGCCTCACTCGTAGTCCGGTCTTTAGCCACGGTTGAACCAAAGAGGGCCCGAAGGTCCGAAGGAATCTACAGTAGTGGTATAATTTATATAAACCCTTTTTATATACCTTACTAAGGACTTTTAAGAAGAAAAGGAGAAGACTTTTTTAGAGAAAACAAATGTCAGAGACTAGTATTGGAGCCGAGCAGTATGTAGTCTGTCCCGCTTCTAATTATACAACATGCATGCTTCCCCCCCCCCTACAGTACACTACATCCGTATGCATCCCCAATATTCGTACAGGCTTCGTGGAAGGAAAGTTGCGTAGATTTGCGCCGTCGCTTAACGGGTGAAATAAAAACAAGTAGTTGGGAGAGAGGAAGAAAAAAAAAAGGAAGGACTGTCTCGATATGAAAAAGACCCTTCGTCGGTCGATATGCTATCCACTTGTGCTGCGCAAATTGCAAGAAGTCGTCATCTCATTAGCCATCAAAGACATCGTGCTGTAGCTCGATTCCATAGTCCTGCGCCATGCCGCGCATTCGACTCTCCATTTCGTCCTCCATGCCGCCGCCGAGTCCCAGCCACTGCCTCAGCTTGAAGAAGTAGAATGCCACGTCCGTCACGGACATGACCATCTTGAAGAGCACGTGTCTCCAGGCGTAGGTCAGTCTCTGCGGCAAGGGGAGGTTCTTGTCCTGGAAAAGGCTTCTGCTGGCCCACTCGCCCATCATTTTCACCCTGTTGACTGGGGATCCGAGGTACTGGTTATTCCCCTGGACGATGCGCATATTTCTGCCGATGAAGAGGAGCTCCTTGGGCCATTTCTCCTCGTCGGCGAGCATGTCCCGCACACTTTGCTTCATGAGCCTCTGCATGGCGTAGTGTCTCTCCTCGGGGGTCTTGCCGCCGAGCTCCTTGTTCAGTTTCTCGCGCATAGACGTGCCTTCTCCGCCTTCGTAGGGACGCATGAGGGTTGCGCTGGCGAAGAAATCGGCGCCCTTGATGCCCCACTCGGAGGTGATGCGGCCGATGGTCCTGTTGTCCAAGGTCATGAGGGCTTTCCAAAAGGCGCAGTACTGGTGGCGAAACTTGGGCGACATGTATACGTAGAGGCCGTGGTCGATGAGGACGAGCTCGGCGCGGCCGCTGGGGAGACGTCGGATGAAGATGTTGCCTGGGTGAGGGTCGCAGTGGACGACGCCCCATTTGAAGATCTGGGCCGAGAAGAGATCGATCATGGTCGTCATGACGTCTTTGGTCGAGAGACCGAGTCCGCCCCGGCCCCGTGCCCCCTTCCACTCCTGACGCTCTGGCTTGATGTTCTCCCGGAACGGCTGCGTGCGGAGCTCTCGTCGTGCTTTGTCCATGTCCAGTGGCGGAAGCGGGGATTTGGCACCTGGAGAGCCCTTGCCGTGACCGCCGAGCCATCGCGATGTCATGGCTCTCTTGTCCCATAGCCGGACGCCTTCAATCCACTCTGTGGTGAGCACCCGGCGGGTGGTGAGATCCGAGTACACCACGGGCACGTACACGCGGCCCCTGAGGCTCTTCTCGGCGTTGACAAGGTCCCTCATGGTTCTCGAGTTCTTCGCCTCGTTCAGAAAGTCTGTCTCGAGTTCCAGGCGCTCTGTGATGAAGGGCACGAGCGTATAGAGGGGAAGATCAAACCATTTCGAGTAGATCCAGGTGACGGTCCTAACAACCCAAGAATCAGACATCGGCAGTTCACATGTCCAAAAGCCGCATGGGTGCATTGGGACTTTTTGCTTGCTGACCTACCGGAAAGCCCACAGATCCCAGGCAATCTGTTTCGCAATCTCTCTCTTCTGGATCTTGATGGCTACCTCGCGGCCGTCAGGCAATTTCGCCCAATGGACCTGCGCGACACTGGCGCTCGCTCTGGCTTTGCGCTCCATGACGCCCATGCCATCCTTGCCCGTGAAGCTCACGCCAAAGACCTCCTCTACGCTCTTGCCGAAATCCTCCCGAATCACCTTCTCCACATCCTTCCAGTCGTCTTGCGGCGCATCATCAAACATCCTGCTGAACATCTTCTGGAACTCGGGCGGCAAGATTGCGCTCTGCATGGCAATCGCTTGGCCAATCTTGAGGTATAGGCCTCCATTTGCGCGAAGCAGTTCGAACAGCCTCTCTGCGTTGCGAGCGTGGAGCTCCGGCACAGAGCCCGTCACTACGGACTCTGGACGAAAATTCATCTTGTAGTCGAGCGCAACCAGTAGCGAGGTTGCGAAGGTGCGCACCGTTCTTGCAAACCCGGAGGCATATATCTGCCGATCGGCCACGTAGATCGTGCCGCCACTAACAAGAGCTACCGCCAGCCATCGTGTCCATTTTCTCCCCTTCTTGTACTGCTTCGCAGCTCGCGGGGCTCCGAGCTCTTCTGGCGACGGCGGACGAAGAGGCTGGAAGGCGCCAGAGCTCTGCACATGTCGGCGGCATGGGGCAGAGTCGGGATTTTGACGACCGGAGGCGTCATTGCGAAGAGCTATCCTGCGCACACGACAAGCTCCTATCGACGAGGGAACCGCTCTCGTCGAGAGGTGCAGCATGTTTGGGCGAAGCATGCTGGGCAGGATCACGTCTTTCTGTCCCGGCCCGTGTATGCGCCAGTTTGGATCAGTTGCAGGCGGGCACTTGGGTGATACGATGGAGGGAAGGGCAAGCGAACGACGTTGATCGGACTGCTGGGGTCTTTTTTTTTCGTGTCTCTCTCTGTCAGACGTTTTGTCATCGGAGGTACGGATTAATGCACCCCACTGTACTCCGTACATAGGTCCTCAGGTCTCCCTCCACACGTTGTGGCCAAGAATGGAATCACCGTGGCGGCAGCTTTACATCCGGCCCCCGGCCTTTGACAATGACCTGAATTCACACGCATCCATCGACGACGTCATACGAGTTGAAAGACCTTCATACAAATCGGCCCAGATCCCAAGATACATGCAGCCATGTGACGATGGCATCCGAATGGGAGAAGACTCTTGCAGCCTCAAGCAATAATGAGAAAGAGTTCTGCGCTGAAGGTGGTCCACGATTCGTTTCTCAGATGGCGCCCCAAGCGCTGCGCCGCGGTCCATGTCCAGTCAACTTCATCGCCGCAACATTGAAACTTGGCTTTTAGCCACCTTGAGCCAGAGGCTGAGATGACTCGGTGCTCGGTAGACTGTTCTTTAATTGGAGGCAGATTCGAGTGGAGCATGTGCACGGCTTGGCTTGGCTTGCTTGCAGCTTCTTGGATCCCAAACCAACGTTCTGCAGCATGCCGCCCACCCGAACAATCGATATTACAATACGGATTACGGAATAGTACACGTAATGATGGATGGTGGCTGAAGTGGGACTGCGATCATCGATGGCTCTCATTTGCTTTCCCGTCAGCCCGTTTGCCAGTCCAGCAAGCTGCTGCGTCAGATCCTGCCCACCCGTGAGCCTGATGATTCATGAGGCCCCCTCCTTTGCCAGAGATGGATGGGGCTAGTAGGGGCAGTAGGGGGCCAGCGGCGTGCTCATAGGCCAATCAGCCGGGGTCGGTACCTGCAACGGGGATTTCATGCTCGACAATGTCAGTTCGTGCCAGGGGGAGACCGGGTGACTAGTTCTAGTGCTGGTGCTGTGCTGTGAGATGGGGCCGGGGCCCTAGCAGCATTTGACGGCCCACTCGTTCTCAACTTCTCACACGCAGCCAACAAACCACCAAAACATAATACGGAGTACGGACGTAAAACATGTAGCAATACGAAGTACTCCCGGAGGTACGGAGTACATGGCGACGAAAAAGACGACAGCGAAAAGCGCTTCATAATGCCCCCATGCCAATGCAAAATGCCAATGCAACATGTCCATGCAAAATACCCATGCAAAATGCCAATGCCCTCGGTCGGTCGTGAGACACAACAGACCAGAGCAAGCACTGATGTCAGGTAGCACCAGGTGTGCGGTGCTTTCTGCGACAACAGCGAGCCACGCAGCACCCACGCAGCACCCCACAGCACCGGCCGGGGCAGTCCCCTCATTGTTCTGCGCGCCATGCCATTCCAAAAAACTCCAACCAACTCCAGCCAACTCCAACCAACTCCTTCCATAGCGACTCCGCGGTGCATCTCTCTCTTCAGCGACACGGCCGACACAGAACGTAGAGCCTAGTGCTGGATTGACTTCCACTGCTGCAATCGTCGGGAGCAGAGTCGACATCCTCCCCCTCTTTCATTTCGACCCGGCAACGCCGCACTATTTGTCCTTGGTCCTTTACGCAGATCCCCCCATGGCTAGCGAAAACGCTGACGAATCCTGATTGTCCGGCGCCCGTGGACGACTGCGACTCCAAAGCAGCCTGCCTCGACCTGGGACGACCGCGAATCTACCACTCGATCAATCAGTCTCCGTCTCTTAGCGTAGCTCGCTGTTGTCGTCATGCTGCGACCGGCAACACCATTGTCGGTGCTGCTGTTCGCCGCCTTTATTATGCTCCTCTTGTCGGTCATATCCATCCCAATCACCAAATTCGTTCCCCTCGGCGAAAACAAAAATGTCAAGTACGGCGTGTTTGGCTATTGTCAGGGCGACAATTGTTCGAAAATTGGCCTGGGCTATCCATCAGGTACGATTGATCATCATTCTGCGCGCTGTCATGCCTCCTTCTGGACGACGTTGCAGATGGCTAGTTACTGACGAGATGTCGTATCAATGTACTCCAGGCGGCGTATTGAGCGATGAAACTCAACAGTTCGATCTGCCGAGCTCGGTTCGACACACTTTATCCGCCATTCTTGTCATCCACCCTGTGGCTGCCCTACTTACTCTCATCATGTTCTGTCTAGCCGTTGCTGCTCACATGCACAGTTCGTCACACTCTGCCAGATTTCTTCTGGTTGTGTTCATCTTCACCTTGCTCACTTTTCTCGTCTGCCTGGCTGCCTTCGTTATCGATGTACTGCTGTTCATCCCCCATATGGCATGGGGTTCGTATATGGTCTTGGCATCGACCATCATCCTGGCTGTCTGTGCCATCGCTACTTGCGGCCTGCGACGCTCAGTTGTCGGCAGGAAGGCCCGGCAAAAACGTATCGCGGAAAACGCCGAGATGAGCGGCGAGAACTACTTCAACAGAGAGGGACAATTCAAGCCGGCACCAGTCATGGCCGATCGGCCAATCGTTCCAGGTGTCAGTGGAGGAAATCCTGGAGATAGGGATAACCTGCCGACGTTTGCTACATTCGACAGTCAGGGGAAAGACGACCAAGTCAGTGATGAGCGAATTCCCCTGACCCAGCGAAGTCCCGTGGAGAAACCCATCGACCCGGCGCGTATGGGCGATGCCGCCAACTTGGCTGCTTCCGGAAGATCGCCATCCCGCGACCGGCATGGAAACCCTCAAAATGGCGCGCCTGGTACCTTTGGATCCCAACCGAACGGAAGAGGGCGGGGTGGAGGCCAGCGCGGTGGCCAAGGAGGTCCGTATGTCCGAGGCGGCTTCGATGCCTATGGTGCAGCGGGACGAGGAAGAGGTGGTGCAAGGGGAGGCTACGGTCCGCCACCTGCAAGGGGAGGACCTCGTGGACGAGGTGGCTACGGACCTCCACCGCGAGGAGCGTTTGGACCCGGAGGTATGAGAGGAGGACGAGGCCCCCCTCCAGTCGCTGCCTACGGGAACGTGGCGCCGGGCCAATATGATCGTCGACCATCCGAAGAAGAGTACATGCAATACGGACAACCTCAACATGCACAAACATCGTCAGACCGTGGGTGGAATGTCAGCAATAATAATGGCTCGGCTGCAGATGCTTACGACCTCCCGCGCGCAGAGTCACCTCCACCACTACCTGGTCTTGCTGTGGGTGGTGGCCCGGCCATCGAAATGGATGCAGCTCCTCTTGCTCCACCAAACTCCTTTGGTCAGCATAACCAGCTTCGAGATAGCGATGCGGATGTTGTCGGTATGGTTGGCTTGCAACAAGATCGCGCCATGGTGGGCGGTGGACGTGACACCGTCCTGAGTGAGGGAAGCAGGTACAGTACAGATGAGTATGTCTACATCAAGAGCACAGCATCACGTACATGGACCCCAAAGCAATGCTGATGATGATTCGACAGGCAATATGCCCCACCACGGGCAGCATGGAACCAGGATTCGGGAAGAAACTCTCCCCGTGCGGCATCTCCAGCGCGCTCGTTCAGACCCGCCCCTGAACATTCCAATCCGAACATGTCCGTTGCTAGGATGGGCCCACGCAGTGATTATTACGAAGATATCGACCCCAGATTCGACGGGGGGCCACCTCCTCAAACTGGCCACGGGGGACCTATGCTGCATGCTCCTCTTAATGAACCTGTTTACGAGGATGTTCATGCCGTCGTTGGCGGAGCACGTAGTCCAGCCGAATCTGAGCGCTCCAACTTTACGTCAATATCTCAACGCGGCGTCAATCCACGTTGGGAGCCTCAACCCCCGATGCCGAATCAGGGCCCTCCTACCCGTCGCCCAGTGCAGATGAAGCAGCAAAGACAAGATGTGCTGTTAAACAACAATCCAGACTTCCAACTACCCGGTACACGAGGGCAAGGCCCCAATCGTGGCATACTAGGAATGATTCCTGGTAGTGCTTATCCGACCGGAGCTATCTAGCAAGTGCTAATCGCGGAAGCGACAAAAAAAAAGTCGACCGACCACTCACCGACCGACCACCTGTAGATAGCGAGCGGGAAACAAGGGCCTATATATCTTTTTCAAGACACTCCTTCAATCCTCGAAACATTTTCGGAATACCCAAGCAGAGCAGAAAAGAGGCCCCCGCCGGGGGATTGGACTTTTGAGCGTAATGCACCAGCCACAAACCTGCCTCAAAAGTTTGAGGTCAAATTTCTGTTCTTGTTACTCTACTCTTCTAAACTATCCCTCGACCATAATTCCGATTTGAAGGGATTATTTCGCACCTCTAGATGCTCCCTGGGGAACTTTTTCTTGTCTTTCCAATTGCGTCGAAACCGACTGACCCCTGAGATGCTTTTCCACGTATCGTGAGATTTACGGAAATACGCACGAAATGACCCAGTTTCAGGTCTCGAAATTTATTTAATTCATCGTCTTGTACAGTTGCTCTTTTGGCGTCTCGTCTGAATATCAACATGGATCGGATTCTGTTGCGTCGCCACGCACGGGGAATCTTTTGCATATTCGTCTGGTCGTCGAACTCATTGATATGGGCAGGATCAAGGCCACGCGTGATGCAGTAGAACAAAGTGTGTCCCTCACCGAGACTGAAACACGACGGAATCGTATCTTTCATGGTTTCCCATGAACAAAGAAATGGCTTGTGCGGTTTCGTAGAAGAAATGACAGCTCTATGTTGTCGTGTAGGTTTGGCGAGAGTGGAAGAGACGGGAGTATTCTGTACATGCCAATATATGGACGGCTAGTCTGAGTGGCGCGCGAATGACAAAAGTCTGGCGTCAATTTTATCGAGCCTGTTCCTCCCCCAGTGACGTGACACCGGTGTTCAACAATGTTCGCAGAGGCTGGGAGCCAACAGCGAACTTCGCCTTTGTCACCTGTTGACACTTGGATTCACAGCCAGCCAAGTGCCCGCGGTTGGCCAATGCAACAACAAGCTCGTGTCGCTTCTTTGGCTCTGGCCAGCTTTTGCCTCTTTCATTGTATCACGTCGCCTTCTCAAGAAAGAGCATTTATTTTTGGTTTATATCGTCGTTTTGAAGGCTGGACTGGACAACTGGGGGAGCGGTTTGGAAATGCAAACTCCGTGACCCTTTTTTTTTTGGAATTATTCTTGTTCACGCTAATGCATCTTTATAATATCTCTGGTAAGTGTTGTTCCTTTGGTCGAGTTCCTCACACAAAGATCGAGGGAAAGTCCTACCGGCGGCTCCTTCCCTCGGTTTCTTGGACTTGTCACTTTGACAGAACACGGTCGCTGTCGAGAGCGGTTGACAGCTCGCTCGCCACACGGGAGAACTGCTTCTTTCCTTCTTCGACATTGTTCTTCGCTTCAATCGCGCAATTTCTGAACCCATCAGGACCATCCCTTCATTTTCCAGTCCTTGAGTTACGACTCTTGTTCCTTTGCCCGCGAGAGTATTTGCCGAGAAAAAAAAAAGACATTCATTTAGCTGGATCCTGGAAGTCCCCTTGACCCCTAGAAATTAGACGCTTGTATCGAAGTTGCAAAGCCTTCCGGAAAGACAGTCTTTTGACATCATTAATGCTACAACTCTGGTTGACGACTCCATTGGTATCAATTCTAACTCGGACCTGCCTCCTCCAGATCTCTTTTTTTCTTTGACTCTCAAAACGAAGGCACGAAGACGGCTTTGTCTCAAGGGCGCCAAGTGTTCATACATGTATCTGGATACGATGGACAACCAGTCTCTTCCAGACTCTGCTTCTCCCACTCCTTCGATCAGTGCATCATCTGTGGCATCATCAAAACAACCGACTTACACCACTGCTGGAACGATCTATAAGCCCAACTCATCTCAGCCACTTCAACCGCCCACTCGTCGTGGTCGTTCGCTCAAGTGGCCCATTGGCAGCAGCCTGCATGCTGATCTTGCTGCTCTACCCAAGACGGGACTGTCCGGGCTCAAGGCTTCTGCCGGCAACCCATACTCAGCTTTGCAGCAGTATACGCCATTGCAGCAAAACTACGACCGGGCCATCAGCCCATCCAGCGACCAGGACCATATTCTTGCCAAGATGTCAGCAGACATACCCAGGATCCATATTTCCAATCTACTGAACCTCCAGTCATTTGGCATATCCGAAATACGAAACATGGAAAGAGTGATGAAAAACGAAGAGGAGGTCTTCTCAGGTAATTGTAGTGATGGCGAAGACGAGGCCAATGACGACGACGACGACGACGACGACGACGACGATTCCAATAACAATGCCCTGAAGAATCTACCGGTACAGTCGTTGAAACATCTGGCATCTTACTCGAATCCGACTCAGAAAGCTGCTCAAAGGGCGTTTCAACGCGGATCGAGGGCCAGGCCCTGCACGCTCAGTTCGTCCATGGGCAGTACTACATCAACTAGTTCCCCAGGCCCAGCATCTTTACGTACTTCAGATGCAACAATCGAAGTAGGACAGGGAGTTTCTGGCACAAAGATCCTCCCACAGACTGAATTATGTGCCCTGAAACGAGCCCAACACGACGTCATATCCAAGATTGACGGCGCATGGAGCACGAGGAACAGCACGCCAGCTCCAGCTTTCTCGATGCCTCCTAGAGCCAAGTCGGCCAGTAGCGAGGTTTCCAAGGCCTCGAACAAGCGTGTTTGCGAAAGAAGAAGTGTTCCGATGCCCCTCACTGCCGGGCCGCCGGGGCAGCGAGTGTTTCGTCCCTTGACTATTGAGAAGGCCCTCAAGGCCCTGGATGTTCGTTCCTCACCAGTAATCTGCAATGAAGAGGAGGATTGGGCGTCTATGATGACGACTCAGATTCTGAGACAGCGTGGAATCGAAGACTTTTGTGTAGTATCGGAGAGTTTGGATTCAATGCCAGCGGAAAGCACGCTGAGCCACCCAGTACAGATGCAAGGGGTTCAATTACCATCTGGCATCATTGAGCCCGAGGAAGAATTTTACAATACTTTTCAGCAGCTCCCTAATCTTATAGGCAGCAGGAAAGCGTGGGAGGAAAGGCCGCACCGACACACAAGTTGGCGGGACCAGTCTCCGGAGGTCCGCGCTTCGTATCATCCTGGAACAGATGGTCTTACAAATGAAGCACTGAAGGCGCACAATAAGAAACTCGAGGAGTGGTGGTATTCAGGTGTCAACAAAGCGTACAGACGGGCCGACACCACAAACTTGAGACACGTCGGTTCTCTCAGAGATCACGGGCTTGGGGCAATCGGTGACAACAGACCAACTGCTTTGGTCAGTCGCCTGGATACCATTGACATGGAAGAAGCAGCTATCATTCCTACGTCAGAGTACACTAGATCCCTGATGGAGATGGTGATCAATGCCCACAGCTCGGACAAGGGCGAACATTTCCCCTCCAGAAGGTCTAGCCCAGCCTTTATCCATTAGTCGAACGAGCTGATTAGTATCATTCGGACCAGAAGGAGGGGAGGCTCGCTTCTCGATGCTTTTGACACATGATCAGGTATTGCGTCATGGAAAATTTAAGACGTTGGGCACGTATATACTTTGGGGCTGGAGACAGAGAGGAACTTGTCAAACTTCTAAGCCCGTAACGATCCCTATGGACTATGACATACTAGATGTCGTTTTCAAGGTCAGAACCTCGCCCTTATTTGAGCCTTACTTAGGCCCAAGTACTGCAGATAGAATTAATGACACGAGCTAATATTGAGCTTGTGTACTGATATGATGTGATGGACCATGCCATGACGCTGCTTCAGCGTGAAGAAGCAGAAAAAAAAGGCGGCGCAATTCTTGGGATAGATCGGCACCAGCAAGATGACCACCAACATTGGGGGTAGTTGATAGACCGATGATGAAGAAAAATCCATGACTCTCGCAGACCGCAAGATGCTTGCAGTATATTGCATGTGGCATACTCAAGAATGGGAAACGAAGCTCGTATAAAGTTATCCAGCAGCCGTCAACGTAATCGTTAGATTGGACCGCGAGAGCGTGCCTCACATGTGCCCGAAGGCGAAGCAAACAAATGATGGCGAGGCTCATGATTGGGCAAATACGATGGCCTGATCCTTGTCACGACACATGCCATCTACTCCAGAGTCCAAGCCCTCCTCTCGGATGATCATGGTGGGACACGGTGCCGACGACCCGATAGGCGCCAACACACCTGTCAGTAAGAATTTCCATCTCTTTCAAGCAAAAGTTGAACATTGGCACGGAAGCATACGCAGAACCGTCCAAGTTAAAAGTGTGAGGTACCGGACGAGGGTTTCCACCCGGACAAGTGGCCGACCGATCATTGTTGGCCAAGACAGAGACGAGTGTTGAGGGATGTTTGGACTACATGCATGGCTTGTGTATGAATATGTACAAATAAATGCCTTTTTGTTTGCTTGTGCAGGACTTTTTGTGTGTACAGCAACGATTTGGCGTTTTCGGTCAAAAGGGGCCAATCAATTATCGATAAGCTCAATCAAACCCCGCCGAGGGTCACTTTCCCCATAAATAACTGCCCCTCCATATTGTAATGACTTGCAGTCAGTCCAGGACTCACTCCAGTGACCAACTAGTCGGTCAGTCAGTCAGTCAGTCAGTCAGTCAATCAGTCGCAAACTCTCGACCACTTCAAGCCAATTCGCGATCCAACGTGAGCATGACCATGCCTTTTTGAGTTACAGTTTTGCCTTGCGCCTCCCTCAACATCCACGGGCGCAACTGAAGCATCTCTCGCTCTCACCAACTTTGCGCTTCAGTCCAGGATGACGTCCGCCGGCGCCGAGGTTGAGCTGAGCCGCGAGAGGTCCAGAACCATGACCTCGACCGAGGAAATCAACAATACCATTACCCGACCGGGAAGTGTCAAGATCAACGTCAAGGGCGCATTCATCGTCGACCCGGATACTTCAACGCCGGCTGTGGGCGCCACCAACAGTTCTCAGGGCAACGGGCAAGGTAGTCCGACTCATCATGAAACGAGCGACATTCGCCTTCCGAACCACACCGCCGTGGTCAGTCATATTGCTGTTGATGTACGTATATGTTGCATACTTGACACGGTCCTCGGGTCATGTGTGGTGTGCTGTCTCTGAGTGTCCCCCCGGGTCCTTTTCTCTTCTTTCCCTTATCGGAGGGATGGCACATTGCGGCTAACAGCATCGATTTGTTGTACCTGCCACAGATCGGAGGTTCGCTCATAAAATTGGTCTACTTCTCGCGTGAGGTACATTCTACTGACTCTGGGGGACGTCTGAATTTCCAAATCTTCGAGACGGACGGGATCGATGACTGCGTGGAGTTCATGAAGCATCTTTGCGACAAGCAATTGGAACTGAACGGGTCCAAGCCCGGTGAGCTCTGTGTTATGGCTACAGGTGGCGGGGCATACAAGTTCTACGACAAAATACGAGATGCTTTGGGTGTGGACGTGCTGAGAGAAGATGAAATGGAGTGTCTTATAATTGGTGAGTCTCCAAGAGTCATTGGTGCCGGGGAGCCATCGTGTTGGGCAGGATTAGGACACCAAGGACCAAACCACCAGCCAGTACTGACGTGTATCACTTCTTCACAGGGCTCGACTTTTTCATCACAGAAATCCCGCGCGAAGTGTTTACCTATTCTGAAATCGACCCCATGCACTTTGTTAGTCCACGAGAGAAGATATATCCCTATCTTTTGGTGAACATTGGATCAGGTGTTTCCATCCTCAAAGTGGACGGGCCCCGGTCTTACCAACGAGTGGGCGGCACATCTCTGGGAGGAGGTACTCTGTGGGGGTTGCTGTCGCTCTTGACTGGCGCCAAGAACTTTGACGACATGCTGGAGCAGGCAGGCCATGGAGACAATGCCAACGTGGACATGCTTGTCGGCGACATATACGGCACAGACTATGGTAAAATTGGACTGAAGAGCACCACCATCGCGTCATCATTTGGCAAAGTTTTCCGCGAGAAAAGCTTGGCCGAAGCCGCGGGCGAAACGAAGAAGAAGTCTGCCTCGGGAGGCGACACTGGCTCGATCAAGCTGGGCTTCTCGGAGAGCGACATTTCAAGATCGTTGCTATACGCAGTATCGAACAACATTGGACAGATTGCCTATTTGCAGTCGCAAATCCACAACGTATCAGACATATACTTTGGCGGGTCTTTTATTCGTGGCCACCGTCAAACAATGAACACGCTGAGTTACGGGCTGAAGTTTTGGAGCAAGGGCGAGAAGCAGGCGTACTTTTTACGACATGAAGGATATCTCGGCGCCGTGGGTGCTTTCCTGAAGAGGCAGCCCAAGAACTGGGGTCGCCGGAACAGTCTGGAGGGCATGGAGGAGATTCTCGAACTCAGAAAAGGTTGCGAGGCAAAGGAGTCTGCCGCGTGAAGCAAGCAAGCAAGCAAGCAAGCGAAAGGAGTGTCTCTTTCTCTCAGGCACATGTTTTGGATTAAAACCTGTCAAGATTCAAACCGGCTTGCGGCGTTATCGTTTGGCGATGGAATGCCGGAATAGAACAAACCGCCCACCTTCAGACGGCATGGACTGAAGAAGATGGAAAATCGGGCGAAGAGCGGAGAGCAGCGGAATTTTGACATTGTGGTCGTGGGATCTCCAACAGTACTGTTTGCTGTCACTGGCGAAAGGTGTTGGCTCATTTCACGACACCGTATGTAGAAGCGCAAGCAGGCCAAGTCAGCAACAGTCTAGTTAAGAGGCCTCGCATCATTTAAATCTCGAATCTCGAAGACACGTTATCCACCCAGAATTCGTCACGTTTCTCTCCGTCTGTCTCCGCCTAGACTCTGATCTGCGTGGTTTCCCATCTTTACAAAGGGCCATCGATCGTGTCTGCCCTTGTTTGTCTCCGTTTTCTCAGTCTTTTCTTCTTCCCATTACTGGCATCGACTGCCAGTCTGGCACATGTGTGAAGGGCTTGATGAGGAGGGCTGCGACGGCAATCTGGGATGTGCGACGACGTGATTTACATGTGATTGGATTCTATTGTTCCATCTTACGGAATGAATGCAGTATATACGTGACGCCTTGCCGGTGAATCCGTGTCGGTAAATCGTGTCATGTATGGCTCATGGCTCATAGTGGGCGTTGGCATGAGTGAATAACATGCCGTTGTCGGCGCACATTGGCAGCGCGCGACTCATTTCCCCGATTTCCAAGCATGGCCGAGAACAGACGACGCTGTTGCCGAGAGAAGTACGTTGCAGCACTCCCATGACGACTCTCGTCGTCGAAACAACCGCCTTTGTAAGCCAAAATCAACAAGTTGTCGTTCGTACTTCTTGTTGTGTCGGACCGACCGGACCGCGCCTCACTTCTCGGGAGCTCCTCCTTCTTGAGCCGTCTCTTCTGCTGCAGCCAGCTGCCCCCCCGGCTTCTGCATACCCAACTTGTCCAGGACCGACGCCATCATCTTCTCCATCTCGTGCTCATCCTCCTTGGAGAAGTTCCCCGGCCGCCGCAGCGCAGTCTGCGTCCTCTCGCGCAGCTCCCGCAGCTCGCACAGGTCAAATGCCCACGCGATGCCGCCGGTCAGCATGATTCCGAAACTCGTCACGTTGAGCGTCGCGAGGCCGAGGGCCTGCACGGCCATGAGCGAGCGCTCGCCCGAGTCGACCTTGTGCACGACCCTGTTTCCCGAGTAGAACTTGGGGAAGCTCTCGAGTTGGCGGCGCAGGACGGACCGGCGCGCCACGGCGATGGAGGCGGCCATGAAGCCTGCGCCTGCGAAGAGGAGTCCGAGCTGCTTCACGTTGCGTTGGAGTGGTGTCATGGGCGGTGATGCATCTCGCGTTGGTGGTGCTGGCGCCGAGGTTGGCGAGGGTGCTGATGAGTCCGGCATTTGGGACAGGGAGTTTTCCAGAAGTCGCAGCAGGACGGGTGAGGACGATCCAGTCAAGGAGTCCTGGGGTTCCCTGTGCAGAGACAGGTTCGTCGGATGCGTCGTCGGTTGTTGTACCGCCTCCCGGTGCTGTTGCCGTCGTGTTGAGGGAAGGGCGAAGTCGGCGGGTTGAGTGTTGTCGAGGAAAGAAAAAAAAAAAGCCGTTGTTCAATGTTTGAAGGACGACCTTGTCGCGACAAGGTGATTGGCGGGAAGGGACCAACCAGAATCCCAACCCGTGAACCTGTGGACCCAGATTTGATGAGCTCGTCTTGCTATGAAGTTGGCCTCATCTATCTTCGCGAGACTACGCTGCAGGCGGCTCTGGGCATCTTCAAGCTATGAAACAAAAGACAATGCCCAAAAACAAGCCGCAAAAGCCTCCAAGGGGAGTCTCCGCGCTGTCAGCACCACCTCAACTTACCACACCGCCAGACTGGCCACAATTCAAACCGCCTCTGCCAGTCGTCGACCTAGTCCCCGAGTTACACCCGTTGACTCCCAAAATCGTAACCATCCCCTTCTTCTTCCCCAAGAGCCTGTGTCGAGACTACGTGACATTTCTCAAGACCCTCCCTTTGCAGACGACGCCCGGAAAGCCGAAGCGAGGGGAGGCGGTGCGTGTTAATGATCGCTTCCAGATTGACGACCCTGTTTTCGCTACTCGCTTGTGGGAAACGACGGGCCTCAAGGAGGCGTTGCTAGATAACGAAGATGCAAAGGGCCTTTGGTAAGAATGCAGAATCTCTCTGTTGGAGCCGCGGGAGGGTTAGCAGAGCAACCAACTCCATTTGACGTCGATGCTGATGAGATTGAGCAGGGGAGGTGAGCCAGCCGGTCTGAGTCCTAATATACGAGTCTATCGATACTCAAAGGGTCAATATTTTGACCGCCACTGTGCGTAAATATGCAGAGGGACTTTTCTTTTATTTTCCTGCGCACCTGACCTTGCAAGTTTCCTTTGGCATCGTTTACTCATTGCCGCAGATGACGATTCAAACAACTTGATGCTCCCTACGGCGCCGCCACTGCCTGTGCGCACAACGTGGACGCTACTTTTGTACCTCACATCCTCTACGGAAGGTTGTGTGGGAGGAGAGACCGTGTTTTACCCCCACGATAGGCCGCTGCCGTCGGAAGAAATAGCCGTGTCGCTGGAAACGGGCACGCTTCTGCTTCACAAGCACGGCGATGACTGTTTACTGGTAGGTGTCCATCTTGTTCCACTTGGAGGTCCATTCAACGACGCTGACCACGTTGGATAGCACGAAGGGCGGGAAGTCAAGGCTGGTGAAAAATGGGTTTTGCGAACAGATCTTTGCATTAAGCGACAATTCTGAATCTGGGATGGCCAAGGAGCGGCTCAATGCCAATATTGTCGCTTGTCAACTGCCGCCATGCCATATGGCTTTGTTGAAAAAAGGCATGTTCTGTTTGTTACTCTGGGGACTTCCACAAAGGAATCCATACCACTGAAACCCGACATCTGTGTACATGGCTGACGTGGCTAGGGGGAGAAACGCAAGAGACGCAGTCTCAAGAAGGCGAAGGTTGAGATGGACTCATACAGCAGCAACAAGTTTCAAGTTTTAATGGTCATCCGTATTGCTTGTTAATTTGTATGATGTGACAGCTTATATTGCATATAAGGTATAAGTTATATAAGTACAGGTTATAGGTAGTACGAGCCCTAATGTACACTCCACCGCGTAATCCAGCCGAAGTGGACCTGATTGGCTGTGAAATCCAACATTGCTGAGCCATTTATGACAATGTGCGAGTGTGGGCTGTGGGCTATGACAGGCGTCGTGTGGTTGGTTGGCTGGAGTGGACGGGGTTCCTGCCGGCTGCCGCTGCAGGTACATGTATGTACGCAGCTGTCGACAGGGTCTGGTCAGTATGTACAAACAACCGCCAGCAGCAGATGTCCCTGGGCTTCAAGACAAAGAAGAGAGGCTATTACAATTGCCCGCTTGAGAGAGTAAGAGCCTGCTGATGTTGACGACATCCATAACCAGTAGTGCCAGCCTTGAGGCCAGAGTTCACTCGCTCATATTGCACGAGCTTTTGATTCCAGAGCTGTCTCAGATGTGATGTGCGCCGTGCCCATGCCCATGCCCAGCCTGCCTCACCCGAGTCACCCCTCATCAGTGCTCTTGGGTGATGGGGTCTGGCATCTGCCCCAAACCAATAAGAGTACGGATTCCTGCGCAGTCTTTTAGTCCCTAATAACGGCCGACAATCAAGGCCTAGCCCGTTGCAACATTTGCCGAGTCAACATGGCCAATCAACCCACACAATTCGGACAACTAATAAACGCGCATCCGTCAAAAAATTCAATGTGCATCCGCCGTTAGTCCTAATCCGTCAGAACGATCCACCCACACTATTTCAAGTGTGGCAAATGTCCATGATTCTTCACACCTAATCCGTACCTATGAAGTCAATTATGGTGCCTATGATAAGTGCGTTTTCTATGTCTTTTCAAGCTATCGCGAGTGCCCTCCTAGCGGGTTATAGTAAGGACTACTAGAGAAGAATGAACTTTGCGTCAGTGAGAATATAGGCGTTATTATGTTACAATAAAAATGCTTGCGTTATGTTCAAATTGTCTAGCGAGGTATCTCATCTACAAAGCATATTAGTAACAAGATTCATAAGTGGGCTCTAAAGACAAACTAGGGGAAGCAACGGTTGCACATTTAATTTTTGACGGGATGCGCGTTTAATAGTCCGTAATAGTCCGTAGTTACTATGTTGCCCATGCAATTCCGACTCTCGCTGCTCGCGTGTCCTGCCTGCGCCTGCCCGTCTCCTTCTGCTTTAGGCCCCGTTCTCACTGCTCTGGCATCCCACCCACTCACTGTAAGACCGTAGGGGGGCAACCGTGACCAACTGGCCGCAAGCCAGCCAGCCCGGCCCTCCCTCCTTTGGCATCCTGCACCACTAACTTGACTTTTCATCGCAATCAGCAGGTTGCTTCGCCGTCTCTTGCGGCAGCTTCAACATTCATTTGCCAAGCTTTCATCAGCCTCGGCGCGTAGCCTGGCTTGTCCACGCCCATTGTCGAAACTGTCGATCCCTCGCGCCGCAGGCCGAAACACATCTGGCGGTCCCCAACTCCCACAACCGACCGCCGTGGTACTTCCCGCTTCCCTCCTCGCAAGTTATTCTCGCTGCACCAATGCTCGGGAGTTGCTTTGCTGTGAAACAAGGATAGCAAAAACCACAACACTGTCAGCTTGCTTGCTTTTTCTTCCTTTGACGCCACCCTTCTCGGACGCGCAAGTCCTGACTTTCTTTGGTGGCGCTCTTGCTTTCCCCCGGCGCTGTTCTGGTATTTTCGCGAGGCTTGCCCTTTGTCTCGGACATGGGGCATGTTGTGCTGTCCCTCCTTCGATCACAGACAACATTCTCGAGATATCAAGGACCCCGACTTGTGCCGACTCAATTCCGGACACAAAGTAGCGCAGCGCATCGTGCCGCCGCCGGTATCTTGGCGGATCATCTGAGAGAGCGAGTTTGGCATGGCCTATCAAGGAGGATACGGTGGCGGGAATGGTTCACAGCGTCCGTATGCTGGTCCAGCGGCGCAGCGACCTACTGCTCGCGGAGGTTACGGCGAGGATCAATCACAGCAGCAATACGGTGCCAGGCAACCTTACAACGATTACAACGACGGACATGGTTATGAGTCTCGGGCTAGACCGTACGAAGACAATGGATCGCAACAGTATCCAGATCAATATGGACCTCGTTTTGCTAAGGGGGGAGGTGGTCCGATGCCCCCCTATGCACGAGGAGGAGGCCCGATAGCCCGGTCAGGGACTGCTGACGGCAATCGTGGAGGACCTTATCCCCCACGAGGAAGGGTCCTGGGGCCTGGTCGAGGCATGCCATCACGAGGAGTTCCTCCCAGCGGGCGAGGTGGAGGTCGGTCTGATCATTATCCTCCTGTTGAATATGGCGGTAAGGACTTCTCAGCTTGGCGGGACCCGGTGTCTTTTGACCCTTGCCGACAAAATGACAAAAACGGTTTGCTGACTTTTAAAATCTTCCGTGTTTTTCTCCAGGACGACGACCTCCCCCGAACCAACCTGATGCTGCGTATGGTGGATATGACCAGGACCAGCGGTTGGCCGGCCAAATGTCCGCAATGGATCTGAATGCGCAACGACCGAGAGGCATAGACGAGTACGGACGGCCGATGAATGGAGGAGGTAGAGGGCATCCCGGATATGGAGGATCACAGCAAGGTATGCCTGCTGGACGGGCTGGGGTCGGTCATCATGCGGGCTACGATGATGGCCACGGTGGCGGCTCTCAGAACCCCACGAGGAATGCATTCGGTCCTCCCGGCAGAAGCATGACTATGCCGACGAATGACCCTGGGGCTACGTACAACATGGCCCCTCCGCGACGCGGTGGCACAACGCCGTTCAATGGAGCCGGCGATGTGGGCAGCATACCGCCGCGGCCTTCGACAGCGGGTGGCCACCGTCCGCCACCACAAAGGATATACCCCCCGAGCAAGCAGGGAGTGTCTCAGGGACAATACGGTGGTGGTGGTGGTGGTGGTGGTGGTAACCATTATGAACGAGGATACGACAACTCATCAGGACCGCCTGGCCCTGGCCCTGGCCCTGGCCCTGGCCCTGCTCCTGCTCCTTCAAGTGACGACATTTTCGATTCCTATTATTCCAGCCCACCGGCGAGCGGCTTTGATCAACAACAAAATGCTTTTGCAGCGCAGTCTGGGAGGTCGAGTTTTCCGGATTACGATTCTACATCAGCAGATAACGGACGCCGATCATATGAGCAAGCCTGGCGCGGGCCCACGGAGCAACCGCAACCTGGTGCTCATGGAACACCAAGGTTGCATCATGCTAGGTCCGAGGCGAATTTTCATGAGCCGCAGGTCGCTGTTTTTGAGATGGCCGGAGACATTCCATCCTTGCCTCCACCACCACCGCAAATCAAGCCCTATCAGCCAGAGTTCAACCAGGGTTATGGGGAACCACCCACCGGGTACGATCAGTTGCCTCCTCGGGGTCCGAGTGCCCCGCCTGTTCCAGTTCATGATGCTTGGCGAGGTGGTTTTGAGGGTGTTTCGGGCATAGGCAGGCACAATGCAGCACCATCGGTGGCTACGACTTCCGACTCCATCTCATCTCATCCTACACCCATCCGTCCGGGGTTGATGCCCAATTCCATGGTCAATATGAACGACAGGCCCCCGCCAGTACGAAACTATGGGGGCACGATGCAACAGTCGCAGTCGCAGCCGCAGCAGCCGCCAGCTCGAACCGCGTTTCCACCACCTGTGGAGGTTGGACTGGTTGAGGAACCGGTGACGGCACAGCAACTGGAGCGCTTGCGGATGGCAATCAAGGTGGATTCAAACGACCAAGAATCAGCCTTGAAACTGGCCAAGAAACTGATTGAAGCTGCGGACCATCTGGCGCCCAAAATTCCGGATCCGAAGCAGCGGTTGAGGGCTCGAGAACGATATCTCATGGATGCGCACAAGGTTCTCAAAAAGCTTGCCAGCGCCCAGAATCAAGACGCCATGTACACACTGGCCGACAGTCTCGGAAAGGGCATCTTTGGAAACGAGCCCGATAACAAAGAGGCTTTCACGTTGTACCAGTCGGCGGCCAAACTGGGCCATGCTCAGGCAGCCTACCGGACCGCAGTATGTTGTGAAATCGGGCATGAAGAAGGTGGCGGTACTCGCAAAGACCCTCTAAAGGCGATGCAGTGGTACAAGCGAGCGGCCACGCTGGGAGACCCACCAGCCATGTATAAGGTGGGTATGATACTCCTGAAGGGACTGTTGGGTCAAGCCAGAAATCCACGCGAGGCCGTGGGCTGGTTGAAGCGCGCGGCCGAGAGAGCGGACAGGGAGAATCCGCATGCTCTTCACGAGCTCGGGATGCTATACGAGTCGGCACAACCCAACGACGTCATCGTTCGAGACGAGCGATATGCATTTGAACTCTTCCAGCAGGCGGCTTCTTTGGGGTACAAATTTTCGCAATTCCGTCTTGGTCTTGCCTTTGAGCATGGTCACTTGGGTGTGGAGAGGGACCACAGACAGTCGATCTACTGGTATTCCCAGGCAGCTCAGCAGGAGGAGCACCAGTCGGAGTTGGCGCTCAGTGGTTGGTATCTCACTGGGAGCCCAGACGTATTGAACCAGAGCGACACGGAGGCGTATCTCTGGGCCAGAAAGGCGGCTGTTGCAGGGTTAGCCAAGGCCGAATATGCAATGGGATATTTTACGGAGACGGGCATTGGCGTGGCCGCCAACTTGGAGGATGCCAAGAGGTGGTACTGGAGAGCTGCAGGTGAGTTTCCTTATATGTCTGGATGGATGGAGCCTTGGGAGGTCCTCAAGATGATTGATTGGCTTTTGCTGACTTATTTGGTGACAGCCCAAGAATTTCCCAAAGCTCGCGATCGTTTGGAGGATCTAAAGCGCGTGGGCAAGAGCGGGCCGGCAAGACCAAGAGAACACATATCACGCAGCCGCATCGAGAGGCAGCAAGATGGTGACTGTACCATAATGTGAGGGGATTGCAAAAGCAAGACGTCGTGTGTGTTCAGCCTCGTTTTTTTTTTTTTTTGACTTTTTCATTGTTTGGTTCTCTTTTGAGAAAGGGAGACATTATGCAGAAGCGGAGTTCAAGGTGCAATAATGGCATGAAAGGATAGAGCATGACAAGGAACTGGCAGTTCAATATCCGTTTTGGATCGATACATTGGTCTAGGGCTAATAGGCTTACGAAGGTATGACCGGACTAGACGAGGGGGGGGGGGTCGTCAGTGGTCGTCAGTGGTTGAATAGTCGAGATAGGTGTATGAGCAGGATGAATGAAGAATGTTTTGGTCGTGTCCCGGCCCCAAGTTGCGCATGTGGCGGCAGTTGGAATTGAAAATGTTCATGAATAATGATACAGTCCAGTGGTATGCGAAAGATGAC
Source organism: Epichloe elymi (assembly GCA_023658475.1). Taxonomy (NCBI): domain Eukaryota; kingdom Fungi; phylum Ascomycota; class Sordariomycetes; order Hypocreales; family Clavicipitaceae; genus Epichloe; species Epichloe elymi. The sequence goes on from CP098274.1 coordinate 2,825,947, forward strand.
GGAAGTTTCTGACCGCCCCGGTATTATGTTCCAAGGTGTTGTTGATAATCAATCTCCTCAATCCATCTAAATTTGCCATCCGTATCCTCGGCCCCGCGGCTTCTTTTGCACCGACCGGCGCCTCAATGCCCAGGTTGCATTGCTTCACGTCAAGATTTCCCACCGCCAAACAACCCCCCGAACACAGACGACGACGACGAAGCTCCGCCTCGGCCTCCCCCGTCCCCCCGACCACCATGCCGTCTCGCCTCATTCCGGATCCAGTCCACGAGGAACTCCCTATCGGCCAGTTTCCGCGCATCGACGACCTTGGTGCCCGTCTGCGCCTCGCCCGCATCAAAGCTCAGCAGCGTGGGGATCGAAGTAATCATGTACGTCATGGCGAGGCTCTCCGAGTACGACGAGCCGGACATGATGTCCGGGCTGTCGAACTCGACGGGGGCAAAGGCCACGCCGCCTTCTGGCTCGCCGATGCCAGACTCGACGAGGGATTGGATCAGGGGGAGGACGTGCCGGCATGTAGGACACCAGGAGGCGGTCCAGAGGGTGAGGAGGGGGGTTCGCGTGGAGGATGAGAGGGAGATGTGGGTTGTGAAGGAGTCGGGGTTGCGAATACTACTTTATGTTAGGGCGTTGGGGTGTTGGGGGGGGGAAGAGGTTTCTCCTTCTTCTCTATTTTCTATTTCAAAGGATGGGAGGGGGGGGCTTTCACGTACGGACTATATGCTTGGTTCTTCACCTGGCGTGGTGTTGTGGATTGGAAGGTGCGGCGCCATGGTGCTGGTGCGCTGGCATGGCCGTGGGCGTGAGGCCGTGGGAGGGCTGAGGCGCATTTGGTCTTGGGGACGCTGGGCCGAAGGATGCGGGGCCCGAGGGCGTTGGTTGTGAGGGGATGCATCGTGCTTGTGGGAGCGATTGTGGTTGGAGATGAGTTTGGGAGACGTGAGCTTTAGCTTTTCAGGGCGTTGATGTTTAATGCTCGATGACGTTGGGTTGTGGCTTTGGAGTGCCTTTGGAGTGCCGTGGTTCTGGGGCAATTGTGTGGGGGGGGGTTGAGAAATGGGCATGGCCTTGTCTGGTTGCCACATGTGGAAAGCGCGGGACAATGTGTCTGTCTGGTTGGATAATGCCGGGCAATGTCTGTTTGCGCCAAGACGATGCTGGGTGTACAGATCACACACAGATCACAGATCAGCCGTTGCATTCAGACGCGGGGTGGAGCAGTTTTGGCGGTCAACGAGGCGCGCGAGGGGAATGCTGGGAATGCTGCTCTACATACTAGTCCGTACACCCACAGAGTTAATCCGAATGGGCCGCCATTGGCGCCGGGAAAATTGTTATCATGTTGATAACGGGTGTTTCAGTCTTGCGCCAGAGTCTGCTGTGTCCGACTCGCAGAGTTTTGTGGATGGATCGACGGGTGCAGGCAGCATGCATATGGCCACTGATGCATTTATTCGGAGGACAAGGCAATAACAAAGCCCAACAAGCCCAACAAGCCCAACAAGCCTGGTGTACGGAACATTGTTGCTTGCGGCACATTCCACGCCTGCCTTCTACTTGCACGTTCTATTATTAATCTCGTATCACCCTCCAACCGCTAGTCTGTGTTGCGTGCCACTTGCCACCTGCCTGCCACCTGCCACCTGCCACCTGCCACCTGCCACCTGCCACCTGCCACTTACCACGCTAGACCGTGCTCCTGCATCAGCAGCTTGCATTGCGTCCACACGTGGGTGGATGCATCCTCCAGGCATTGAGGCATTGAGGCATTGATTGACTCTTTCTTGGCTCTTTCTTGGCTCTTTCTTGGCTCTCTTTATCTCTCCGCTGGACCCTTCCTTCCCGCCCTTTGTTTCCACCAACTGACCAACACCATGTCTGGACCCTGAACGTCACTCGCCATCTCTTGTCTCCTGACAGTCTCCTGACACACACACCCCTCGCATCACCAAGACATTCCCTCACTCATCACACCTAGATGCCGGTGATCCGGTCCTCGAATATCCTCTCCTCCTACACTGGCCTATAAATCGCATCGTTATCACTGCGCTGCATAAGTTTTATTTTCATTGTTCGACTTCGCTCTACAGCAGTTTCGAGCGTACCCACCCATCCACAAGAGTCTGCATTTCATCTTCTCTTAATTAATCCATGATTTGACATCGTTGGTAGCGCTGCACAAAGTGCATCTTGTACCGGCACTTTACTGCTGGCAAGTGGCAGGATTACGACTACTTCATTCGCGTCACAGCACAATCAGTAAAACCAATGTCATCGACATCCGAGGACCCAAAGGATGGAGCCTCCCGCTGGAAAATCGCCCGCTTGTTTAAATCCAAGGCCAGCCAGAATAGCCAACAGGAGAAGCGACTGTCTGGTCATTCGAAATGGAGTTTTGGAGTGTTGAACGACCCGCGAACCGCCGAGGTCCCAGGTAAAATTCTTTGCCAATTCTCCGCTTGATTCTTCGCAGATCCTGGTAGGATGCATAGTTTGCTGACCACCACATGCTTCTAGGATCTGTTCTTCTTCTGGCTACTAACCGTAACGAACCTCTCGGTCTGCGTAATGTGCACGCAAGAACCTCTCACTCGTCTATGCCCGCGGGTTTCCCGGTTGACGTGCCTTTGACGCCTGGTGGCTCTCGTCCAGCCCAAGAAGCGCCACCTAGCACCCTCAAACCTCCGGAAACGGGTGATGGGAAGAAGAAAACAGAGGATGGCACCATCATTCTGGACCCTCAGCCCGAGGACTCCCAGAACGATCCCCTGAACTGGCCTGGTTGGCGCCGGGACACTGCATTGCTGTCTTTGGGCTTCTATTGCATGATCGGTGGCGGTATTACGTCCATATTGGCGGCTGGATTCACCAATGTCGCAAAGGATTTCGATGTCACCGTCGAAACCGTATCCTTGACAGTCGGTCTCTACATGATGGGCCTTGGTGTCGGTTCGGTCGTGGCATCGCCAACCGCCATTTTGTTTGGAAAAAGGCCTGTCTATCTTGCTAGTGTCATACTGTTCATTGCAACATGTATATGGTCGGGCTATTCTTCCAGCTTTTCATCGCTACTAGCCGCCCGAGTCTTCCAGGGAATAGCCGTCAGTCCTGTAGAGTGTCTTCCCTCGGCTACCATCGCCGAGATTTTCTTCCTTCACGAGCGAGCTTATCGTATTGGCATATATACGTTGTTATTGCTAGGAGGCAAGAATTTAATTCCCCTTGTCAGTGCTGCCATTATCGGCCGTTTCGGGTGGCGTTGGGTATTCTTGTAAGTTTCTTGGAAAAGATTTCCCGTGTGTCATGGCTCAAGACTCATCTGACTTTCTTTTCTCTCTTTTCGCAGTATTGTTGCCATGGTGGCCAGCTTGGGGTTTGTGCTTTTGTTCTTGTTCGTTCCCGAGACGTTTTGGGATCGCACGCCCACCCGAAAATCCTCTTCGCGTCCGTCCTTTCTTCGACGACTTTCATCTCGTATGAACGTAAACATCCCACGACAGTCTATGCACTCCGAGAGAATCATGCCCAGAACTCCCGAGAGGCCGCATTCACCTGGTGCCGCAGCACGCCAGAGAGATGTTCACGTTGGATTTGCGCCGTGCCTGCCCACCAGCAGTGCCTCTCGACATCAGGGCCAGGATAATGGCAACGCTGCCGGTGTGGCGACTCCATCGGCGACTCATCTCACTCAGTCATCTTCCCACCGTCATGTCGGATTCGCCGAGGCTGTCACTACAGAGAACGAAGAGGCGATGAGCCAACCAGCCACATCAGCCACATCAGCAAACGTACACGGTGAGACGCCTTTGGTTGTGGTGTCCCCGTCGACGGAAAAGCCCAGAGAGGCCTCGGAAGCCGACCCTGTCGCCTTGGACACGAGTGTTCCCCTCGTTTATGTGTCAGACGAGCATGCCGATACTCACGCCATCAGCCCTGTTCACAGTCCCACGCAAACGCCGGGGGCCGACGTTTCTCAGGCCCATGGTGAACAGGAAGGGCATTTGCCGTATCTTCATAATGCTACGGGCAGTGACAGCGACATGCAGTACTTCTCCCACGGTCCCAATCTGGACAATGAAAGAATCCCCGCATCAGCACTCAGAAGTCCGCCCAAAGTTCGAGCCTACACGCATAATTTGCGACATCAACCTGCCCGAACATTTACCCAGCAACTGAAGCCATACCATGGCCGCCTGAATAGCGACAAGTGGCTCAAGGTTATGATCCGGCCGTTCATCTTGTTCTCGTATCCAGCTGTCTTGTGGTCTTCTGCCGTGTACGCGTGCTCAATCGGATGGCTGATTGTAATATCAGAGACAATGGCTATAATATACCGGGATCCGACCATCTACAACTTTGATGCACTGCAAACCGGGCTTGTGTACATATCACCTTTCGTTGGGGGGGTGCTTGGTACAGGCGTGGCCGGCAAAATTAGTGATATCATTGTGCGCGCCATGTCACGCCGCAACGGCGGTTTGTACGAACCCGAGTTTCGATTGGTCATGGCTATTCCCATCATGATTACTACCTGTGTTGGGCTCATGGGCTTTGGCTGGTCGGCAGAAGCCAAGGACCACTGGATCGTTCCGACGCTCTTCTTTGGCATCCTCTCGTTTGGATGCTCTCTAGGCTCAACCACAGCCATTACATTTTGTGTTGACAGCTACCGCCAGTATGCGGGAGAGGCACTCGTCACGCTCAACTTTTCCAAGAACGTGCTACATGGACTTGTCTTTAGTCTGTTTGTATCACACTGGATGGTCGATGACGGACCGAAGACGGTCTATATCTGGCTGGGCATTATTCAGCTTATTCTTCAGCTAACAACGATTCCCTTGTTCATTTATGGCAAGAGGGCTCGTATGTGGACAGTAAGAAAGAACCTCATGGAGAAGTTTTGAGCATGCCATGACTTTCCTGTCGTGTCTGAGCGAAGGATAAGTCGAGCGAGATTGGCAATATGCACCGGCAGTTGTTTGGCAAGGGATTACATTCCCGGATACTGTTGCAAGAGGCGGCGTGGCATATTTAGTGCAACTATACACACTCAAGGAGCATTGGAATAATAGCTTGCATATTGCCTACTCTGTCATTTTTTTCGATTCTTTCTTCATGGTCAATCTCGACTTGGGATTGGGACCATTGGGTGTCTGGCGTTTCAATTTGTGGTATTCAATTCATTTAGTGGGTGGCATGCATCAGCATGTGTTGCACCGAATTAGATGAGACGCCGACAAGGCATGACGACAAATTGATGAATGTTTCCAACGAGCCGTTTCCTATTTGTTGCCTTGTTGGACGCAGAAGCTGGTGGTTCATGGGTGATGCCGCCCCACCACCACCATGTCAGTCGCCGTAATCCGTACAAAGTTTGGAATCTCGTTCTTGAGCATCTCCCGCCCAGATTAAATCCTTGATGCATTCTCTGCAAAGAACACGGAGACTTGCACGCAATTTCTCATGGCTTGAGAGAAAGACTCATCATCGCCTTTATTTTTTTACGATTCAAGATCTCTCAACCACCATTTCAAATTTTCGTTCCAATCCAAGCAAGCCCTTCATTTTCACCCTACCTTTGCCCGAAGCTCCAGAATGACATCGGCATCAACCAAGATTCCTCCGCTCCTAGAACCATACCTTGACTTGCCGCCAGAGCATAGCCTCGTCCTTGTCACGAGCGTGCTTGGTGCGAGCGCAAACTGGCTTGTCCTCCGATGGCTGTACAGTCTCCTGAAAGGGAGGAGCAATGTTGGGGGCGGGACGGACACGGCGGTCGTGCTGTGTAGTTTTTTGAGGGACGGGGCGTTTTGGAGGGAGGGCTGTGGCAAGATGGTAGGTAATTTTGCGAGGTATCCTTTTTGTATTCTTCTTTACAACGGTTTTTTTTTTTTTTTGCATGTTTCGATAACACACTTTCATGTGTACCCGAGAGTTTGGCATTCGGCAAGCTTGCTAATTGACGGAAGGCGCTCGACTTGGACACGTTCCAAAAGAGCAAGAGATTCGCGTTTGTCGATGGTCTCACGGGCCTGTGCATGCCTGATGCGCAGCCCGGCGGCGGGGGACGACTCGGCAAAGAAGATTATGTTCTTCGCGGGACTGCGGCGGGGGACGTGAGGGATGGGTTGGAGAGAGCCATTGCGGATGTATCGTCTTCCTGGGGGGCGGGGGGGAAAAGGGACGTCGTCTTGGTGCTGGACCAGATGGATGCTTGGTTGGCCATGGGGGACGCCGGTGCGGTGGAGGTGATGAATCTGCTGGTGGGATTGAGGGAGGTAATGTTTTTTTTTTCTTGCTTCTTGGCCCGCTTCGTCTTTCCACTTCATCTTGATTCCTGATCTTGGGGGTCGTGATTGGGGATTGACTGACTGACTGACTGACTGACCTGGGGAGAGAGTAGAAAGTCCATGTTACTGTCATGACAGTCTCGGCGGACGACCCGTTGCTGCATGCGCAGATGACGACGCTGGAGAGGGAGCACGCGGCGTTTTCGCTTTCCCTTGCGCACGAGGCGCGGTGTGTTATGGCGCTGCGTCTTTTGGATACGGGGACGGCGAGGGATGTGAGCGGTGTGGTGAGGATAACGGGGGGCGGGAAGGGGGCTGGCGGGGAGGGAGATGCCGAGTATTTGTATCATGTTTCTGGGGATGGGGGCGTGAGGGTGTTCGAGAGGGGAGCCTGACGTTGGGTCATCTTTAGGTGATGAAGGAGTGAGTTGTGTCGGGGTCGTGATGAAGCTATCGGTGATGTACGCGATAGGATGGGGGCGTTTGATGTGGAAATGGAGCTGTGCGAGACTCATGTTGAGCGGGAAAAAAAATCTCCCCAAGTTCCGTTTTTCGTGAGAAGCAATGTTGAGAAGCTGTGGTGTTTCCTGAGACCGGACATGTGTTTTTCTTCGTTGCAGATTAAGAAGAAACAAATTCATGTACATTATTACACTTTCTGCACAATTCGAGGAACCCAACTTCAAGAGCACACACATTCACGTACCACCAAACCAGTTCAGCATTGGCAAATCCTTTCTTTTAGCTTTGACACACTCTTCTCTCTCAAAAAGCTAAGAAAAGAAAAAGAATAAGGGCAGCCAGTCCAGTTCCTTGCTTCAAAACACCGTGTCCCATGCTCCATCCGAAAAGAGGTGCATTTGTTGATGCCCCTTCCCGCCGTAAAAGTACAGCAACAGCGAGGTAACAAGAGACTACCTAGCCGATGCCGTCTTTTACCAAATAAAAACCAATAAACGGCTCCCCCCAAAAAAGAAGAGTACCATGAAGGTACCTCTTTTTCCCCGTACACAGCCGCTCTCCGACATCGTCCTTTCTATCGCTATTCGCCCGGTTCTTTCCCTTGCAACAAGTCCCCATCTTCCTTTTTTTTTTCCAAGTCACAGTTGGCGTCAAATCGTGAAATGGATGCGATGTAGGGTAAAAAAAAAAAAAGGGCATTCTTTTATTCTCAAGTCAAATTCTTCCCTTTTTGAAATGATTTTTTGGAGGACTTGGCGAGTTCTAGTTTGGAGAAACTAAGAGGTCTTGGAACAAGACAGATTTACTCGGACTTGGAGGCAGGGCCGCGGGCGCCCTTGGGAGTTCCCGTCTGGAAACCGTTCTTGAATCGGCGCGATACATCCTTGAGGTAGCGGCAGCGGCCGGTGCCGACCGTCTTTCTTCGCTTGGCCTTCTCGCCCCAGTTGTCTGTAGAGATTGGTGTTAGCCTTGATTTCCTGACTGGACTGAGTCGAATGTGTCACTCGACCAGAATCAGGATCATCTGGGTATCGAGTCAAGGAAATCGGGAGAGTCAAGGTGAGAGTGCACAACGTACACTTGCGGGTCTTAGCAGAGGGGTAGCCGCAAGAAGAGCACTCGTGCTTCTGGATGTGCAGAGAGCGGCGACCTGGAATTGAGTCCCGTCAGTATCAAAGTCGTAGGCCACGTTAATGTTTGTGAGCCGGCGTGCCGCCTGCCATGTTGACCGAATCTTTCCGTTTCGAAACCCTGTCCCAGACCTCTGGGTTCATACATTTTCTGTCGTCATTTGCCTCCTTTTTCTCGGTCCCTAGATATTTGCACAGTGGAGTAGGCATCACTAACCGCATCGTCGGCACAAGGTGTGCGTCTTGTTGTGACGTTTACCGAAACTGGAGGTACCCTTCGCTGCACGACCAGACCTGTCAGTCAAAACAACATCTCCGGAGAGTAAAAACTTGCGTCTCTCTCTTCTTGCGTGTGAAGCTTGAGATTCGCATGGGAGCGTTCACGTACTCATTTTGGCGGTGGTGGTTTGACCTGTGGTTGAATGACGATCGAGGAGATTCTCGAATTGGGGGGGGGAGGGCTTTTTTTCGGTGGAGTTGTCGACCTGCGAGAAACTGAGCGGTTGCGGTGCTAAGCCCTAATTCGCCTTGTGCGCACAATTGGCTGGGTGGTTCGAGGCGGCGAGGTCACGTGATTGTACCCTTGGCGTGAATAATGCACGTGACTGCTTTTTCCACATCCTTGGCACGCCGATAGGTGGGACGTAGGACGCGACACGTTGGCTTCATTCAATTGGGTGCAATTCTTTTCCTTCGTATGAACTTTCAATTACAAGCATGTACATGTACAAAATTGTGGTATCTTAATTACTATTCATTCACACTGGACAACCCATCATTATATAGTAATTGTCTTGTCTCTTATAAATTAGATGCATTGGCCATAACCAATGACCCCAAAATAAATTGTTAAATCAATATATGCATGATAAAGAAGCTCTTATGCACAGTTCATCAATCAGGTATCTTTGCACAGTTCTTGCCAAAGCAAGCTTAAGGCACAGGTCCAAGCGAAGTCATATCGTTCCACGATCCCAGACTCCATATCCAAACGCAAAATAAGTTTCCCATCTCATACACATGATAATGTATCGGCAAGAATGTTCCAAGCATGGAAATGATAATGAACTCCCTTTACATAAATAACGACCAACATCTTAGCATGCTTGCTCTGCGTTTCCTCATTCGTACGACCCCAAAAACGCCAGTAATTGTCAATAATGCATCTCTTTTCTGATCAGGGGAAAACTGTAGGTCCAAACTCTTCGCCAGGAGCAAGATGTTTTGAAACTGCGTTGGCATGCCAATCGAGCGTGTTCGTCATCTCGTTGTTGCCCCACCATGAAGGGGCAGATGCGTTTGTCATGTACAGAGTGAAAAATATGACCAGTGTGCTAATGATCAGACCGCAGTCCATGGCTGCAGAGACGACGTAATTGTACTGAAGCCACCAACCAGTGTAGCGGCGCTTGACAAAGTAGTTGAACATGATGCCAACAACACCCCAGCAGAGAAAGATGTGAACTGTAGCGGGAGGTAGCAAGCCAGTGCCACCGTAGACGACAGGTGTACACACATATCGCCAGAAAGACTTGGGCCACCGTCTAGCAAGCAGCCATGTCAGGATGGGAGTGGTAGCACCAACAAGCCAGAACCACTGGAGGTTGGCATAAGTAGCGCCGTGGCTGAAAATGCGAGCAGGGCCAATGGCTCCCCAGATGACCGAGGCGGTGTAGTAGACATGGCCGCTCGGACAGCTGTAGTTGTCCTTTTGTCTCTCACTGCAAACATCGGGGATCTTCGCCAGAGCCCAGTTCATCACTCCAATTTGAACAATAGCTGACCAAATAGAGGCAATCAGCTGAGAGGAGAACATGACACGGGGTGGCACCTTCATGTAATGGCCAAGCTTGAGATCTTGAGCAAAGTACAATGCTTGTGACATGGAGATGTAGCCGTAGTTCTTGAACATCATCATGGTCATAGGTTTGCCGGGAACCATATAACCAATGATAAATTCAGTCAAGACATTGAGACCAAGTTGAATATTAGAAATACCCTGGATGATTCCAATGGGAAGAAGCCAAATAATTGGAAGCAGCAAGCACACCACAAAGGCCCATGCGGGAAAGCCAGTTGGCCAGCCGGTAACGACTCCAAATGAGATACCAACCATGGTAATGAACAAAGCTAACAAACATGTCAATCATACTTTCGTTGGGTTTTTTCCCATCATGTCAAGCAGATGCAAACTTACCAGCATACCACCAGTCCTCAGCGTCGCGATACTTCTTCATCAGTCGCATGTGAACGTCGTCTTCTTGATGACGAGCCATCTTGAATTGTCTCCAAATCTCCTTGCCGTGATACAGTGCGACATGAACGAGGACAGCCGACATGGCAGCGAAAGACAATCCATACGCCAGCGCGAATTGGGTCGACAAGTACAGAGGGGAGTACTCCTTGTATGCAGTTTCGTTGAGATTAAAGTTGCTGTCCAAAATACGGGACACGTTGTAAGTCTTGCCGGTATTGTCATACGCCTCGGATGACTGCACAGGCATGTAATCGGCGTACCAGGTGCCGCTGAAATGAACTCCCATCGAGACAATGACGAAGAAGAATGTAATACCGCCGAGCACATTCATGATGGCGTAGAAAGGGGGGATGAGAGGAGATCCAATGAAACCCGTGGCCACTGTCCAGTCAAAAGTGATGGGTATCAGCCCGTATCCGTGATTGTTGCCGAAGATTTTGTTGACGGATACACTGTTGGGGGCGATCCAGCAGGCAATGGCAAAGTAGGACAAGCCCTTGAAAATCCAACCAGGGAACCAGTACCAGACAAATGCGGCACATCCAACGATGAAGAAGAGCTTATAGCGGCCAACGGTCCAGCCGTTCGTCTTGGATGGGTCTGATCTGGAATGGTCATGTAGAGTGTAAAACAAGGCGCAATTGACTAAATCGGCGGGCCAAATCATAGCTGCGGGCCAGACGAGGAAGCGGCGAGCGAGACCAGCCATACCGTACCCAGTGCAAAGTGTTGTGATGCCGAAAAGGAGTTCAAACGCAATACCAAACTCCTGCTTGTAAAATATCTTTTGGGTCAACAGCACATCGGTTGCGTAGAGGGCACCACCACCATAGGCAGCCTAACGATGAACTTGTCAGTCATTGATCCTTCAAGTCAACTAGAATTCTCAATACACAGCGAACATCCCATGCTTTCGCAAACAACTTACATTCGACATGGCAACAATGACAACGTGCTCCTTGAAGTTGAATTTGCCGGGTCGCAAGTTGAACTTAACGCCGCAAACATTCAAAACCCTGTCTGGCATTACCATGTCCCATCCACGGCCGATGGGGTAGGCAATCAGCTGAACCACATAAGTTGTGATTGCAACCGTCGGGTTTCGCAAAGAAAAGAGCATGTTGACCCCAGAACCAATCGTGCAAAGTGAGAGGCCGATAACCCAGGCTCTGATGGTGTTGGCGGGTACATCAACATCATGGTTTCGTACAACAGCTCGGACCTGGCAATGAATTGTTAGAGACAAGAAAGTTGGGGTGGAAGGTGGGGGTGAATGACCTACCTCTGGATACGGACTATTATCCTCCATGAGAGCATGCTCAATTTCGAGACCTTTTTCAGCATTGCCAGTAGCCAGCGCGGCGTCGACATCGTTTAAGTCGTCCATGGGTAAGTTGGGATCCAACTTGTGCGCCTTCTCGAAAGCGGCGAGGTGTTTGAGGTGATCAACGCCCGATGAGTTCCCCCCCAGAGGCTCGGGGATGGGCATGACTTCCTCAACCTCATGGCGCTTTCTGAAGATCGACGGAAGCATTCTGGGCATTTTTGCAGTTTGCTCCAGATCAAGAGACAGCTACCAAGCTGGTTTGTCTCCAATCGAATGATCGTTCGTCAATTGTGGTTGAGTGTGGTTGAGTGTCTTGGCGGTTGTAACCAACTTTGTTGAAGACGTCTGTCTTTCGCCTACTCTGTCGCCGAACTCATTCGTCTCTTAGCCGCCGTCTATCCACCAGTCGCCAGTTGGTCACAGTGAGACACGGTCCAAGATAAGCCACCGTCTTGTCTTTTCGTGGTGGTAGACTCGACGGAAATGTCAAGACTCAAACATTCAAACTCATCTGCGGAGAGGGGTGGATAAGACGGAGAGACAGGCACGAGTCCGGAGTATGTAGTGAGAGATAAGATGTAGATGTGCTTTGTGTCGTGCTAAGCGGAGATAGTGGACTCGTGCGCCGGGGGTCAGGAGAACGAGGACGGACGAGAAGAATGGGAAAGGAATATAGCTCTGCCAACCTGGTTCTTTTGTTCTGGCCGGATGTGCCAAAACGGGGAGATGCTGGATGGCGAGGGGTGCAGCTCAAGTTCTCTCTCCGGCATTACGCCGGTCCTCGCTCTCGCTCATGTACGGTGGCTCATGCTATCCTACACAGTGCCTGTTCGCACAAGCGGTACCCCGGGCTTCTCAGGGTAGGCAACGTTACCCTCGGATGCATTAATGATTTTCGTCCTCTTTGGGGAAAAAATATCACTGCATTATAGAATTCAGAGTTGCACATGGGCAGTTCTCTGCGTCCCAACCCGAGCAATCCACCAAGGCACGAAACAGCCGACACTTCCTACCAGACACTGCTGGCCAGGATGCAAAGCGCACTGTACGGGTCACACCAGACGGGAAGCTATTTATTAGTCAGTCAGGTCTGTCTCGCACAACTGGTTGGATGGTCCAGGACTCAACCACAACCACCTTCCCAAAAGAGCGTAGTCTTGGCTCCTACCTCAAATGAATCCCTGCTCCAAGAAGACTGACGGACCCGTCTGACAGCCTCTTCTCAAACAACGCAGCTCGACTCCTTTTGCCTCCGGTGCCTCTATTAAAATGCGGCTGATTCGTACTTGTGGGCGGAACCAGGAGCATATTTACAGCAGCGTGGTGAGAAAATCTCCTCGAATAAAACACCACAGGGGGTGCAAGTCTTGGATCTGCTTGGAAGTTTCTACAGTACGAAGTGAACGAGAAACCCGACCGACAACTTGGCCGATAATCCTATCGTTCTCTCAAAAAATGGCCGGGCCCTCGACTCCAAGAGTTGAAGAATCGTCTTTCGAAATCTCATTGCTGCCCACTTCAACTATAAGACATATGGCGGCCAAAGTTTGTCGCGATGCCCAACCAATTGCTCAAGGCAATACTGCCGAATGAGACGACGGTGTCAAATTGAATTGGCTCAGCAACTCGCTGCCAGACTGAATACATTGGCATCATGTGTCAGTTGGTCCATGAGAACGTGTACCTGGTCTTGGACGCCTACCTGTTGATCTGCGGCAAGACGGATCCTCTGGCTGATTGTGTTCGGCTTACATCGGTTGGCCCACCGATATCAAGGTGAGAGCAGTTTCAGAATGGCTAAACCGAAAGCGTCGGCAATCTCTGCCTCCCACATCATCCCCTATTGTACGGTGGCGACTATAAAGCATGGATAACACGTATCAGAGCACATTCCACCTTTCAAACTAGATATCAAACGGACCACGGTGGGATTTATCCTTGACCTTGGATTCGAGGTGGCTCGATTGACTGCCTTTTGCTTCGTATTGTTCTTTGCGCTCCGTCACCAACCAATTGCGTTTCCGATGTCCCTACGCCGCTTAGTCTGGGAACTTTTGTCGCTGCGACTTGTTTCATACTTTACGCTTTCCTTGGCCACATCACATGGCGGGGAGCTGTGTCATCTGTGTCAACTTGCCCAGCAATGTTTTTGAAGATGGTATTTCTAACTGACCGAAAGGAAACCTACTTGAATGGGCCAAGAGTCAGACGAACGTTGCTTGGGCTAGAGAGCACGCGGCTTTTTCAAGATGCTATTCGCATACAGCACGATTCAACATACCAACTTGTATGGCTCTTGATGATTACGCCTAAGTGATGGAATGCAGACCAACCGTTATTGATGTCTTACGGTACAAAGTTTATTAAACATTACCTCACCCGACCCTGACCCTTACTCGGCTATCAGTTGGTGACCGGACCAAGTGACGCATTCGAGAACGTCGGTTGCCCTTGCGTAACCTGTTCCCACTCTGCCGTTTCCTTGACACTATTTGCATAAACCCGGACTCTATCTGGAATCAGATCAAGTCTTTCCAGATCCATCATTCTGGCGACCAACACGGCTGCATGGGCATCCAAAATCGTGGGCTGGTCGCCAAAGATCCATGCTTTGCTGTTACCACGATGCTCTTCTAAAAGAAGGGCAAGGTGTTGCATGAGGTCGCGAGTTTGATTTTCTACCTGTGCCATGTTGTCTGGCTCAAGGGCTCGACTATACTGTGAATCATGGCTATGGGCGTCATATGTTAGTTTCAGTCCCTACGTGGAATGCCCATGCATAGTTGTAATATCCAGTAGCATCGACTCACAACATGCTCTTTATTTCGAGAGCCCGTCGATGACCCTCGGACAATGACGGATTCTCTAAAAGGGCAGCAGCCTGGTTGGGGATCCCGTTTCTCATCACATCCGGAGTGGTTGAGAAGGCAATAGCATGGATTTCATACAGCTCGTCAAGCAGCTCGCCGATGGCCCGGCGGTGCTTCTCGGGCACAAGTCTCGGCTGCTGTTGACAAAGCCATCTGGAGATTTCATGGCTATCATCTATGGGCGTGACAAGCGTCGGGGATGTAAGGACTGGCACCTACACGAAAAGCAAAGTAAATTAGCACAGGCGACAGGGCATTTTTTACATGTTATTCTTGAGAGGTCATCATGTTCCAAGAGGCCGACAAGACGCTTTATACTCAAACGCCGAAAGAAAAGAAGAAGAACCCAAACCCCCCTCCCAACCGCCTTGTGGTTCAACAACCAGTGCCCCTTCCCGATTCTTTCTATCTGTTTTTGGTTTTTGGGTTTATATTCCCATGCCATTTGATGAGACGTCTCCTAGTGTCAAACCTACCTGTCCTTTCTGACTTATCTCAGTGAGATAGGGCTCCGACAGATTCTCCCCGGTCTCCAGGTTGACGTGCCGAATGTCGATCGCTGGAGCCGTTTCCGGATCAATACGCTGGCCAAGAACAAATGCAAAGTGGGCCATAAGAGAGTATAGGGAAAACGGCGATGTGTGCAACGCATATACCGAAGTGGTATCTTGATCCGCCATGGCTAAGAACATGGCCCGGCAATGGCGTTGGGCGTGGGAGAGCAGGTGTCGCGATCGTACACTCTCAGTCGACGTGAAGGCTGGGTGGGAGATGGAGCCTCCAGAACATGGACAGATTGGGCCGAATTATGGGCTTTTCTGTAAAAGCCAGGAAGGCAGCTTTTTGTGTAGGCTGGCTACTCAAGAGACTAGGTAAACCGTTACCCAATGACACTGGACGTTGATCACGATGGCGCATGCTGGAGGAGGAACGAAGTCGGGGCTACCCGTTACATCGCGGCGGCTTCGCCGTAAAGCAAAGAAAGCTACACATTCTGACAAAAGTGATTCACAAAAAAACGGATACCAGGTTTACCAACGCCGCTGCAGAGCACTGGACTCAATAACGTCAACTAACAGTAGTGGAAGCTGTTTAGACGGGCAGCGGGCACGCGGGCTCAATTAGTCTCAAACTTAGACCTGCTGCGCCTCGCCGCCGTCCCGCCATCACTGCCCTAACCTATGCCTTATGCTCCAGATCGCGCTGTCCGTAGCGCGCATTCTAAGACTTGACCTATTCGGCGCGGGCGGTGCATTCTCTTCGAGGCAAACTGCGCCTCCCTTTATTGTCGATTCCGGGCGTATAATGTGTTGAATTTATAAGAGAGATTATAGCCGCCCGTATTTACCCTGAGTGACACACCAGATATAACACCAAGTGAAGCACAATTCTCAAGCGGTTACAACCAAGTCTTCTCTTGGCCTCCAGTTGGATCATGTCTGGGGTCAAGTCGCTCGTCAAGACGGGTTCAAGTGTGTTTCGGAACGAGCAATCACGGCGGACGTTGACAAGTCTTAAGTCCGGGCAACAGGCCCGAGGACAACTCCCGAGAGCAACGGTGTTGGGCAATATGGATGGCGATGGATGAATTCTTGCATCTACGGAGTACATGTATATCATCACAAAGTAAGTACATTACACATCGTGTTCAAGCGATCATGGTGCCTCGGATCGGACATCACGGACGAGGGTTTTTACGTATAGAAAGGTTTAGAGAAGATGCTTTTATGGTACACGAACAGAATACTCCAAAAAAAAAAAAAAAAACACCCACCTTTGTAGCCCAGTATATATGTATCGACTATACATGTAAGAAACCTCTCCAGGCAGCTCCTAGCTCCCAGTCTCCATAAATGCACGAAAAGAAACCCAAGTCTCCTCCGCAGGGACGTACATATGTACAAGTTCCCGATCTTATGTGGGGCGCAAAAAAGGGGGGAAGGGGGATTTCACCAAAAAAACAAACAATTACATGTAAACAAAGCGCCTCTCAAGGTAGCACGGCATCCAAGTTCGAGTTCTGCCGCTCACGTCGCACTTTGCATCACCACCATGATCCTCGTATGGTCAAGCATAATCTTCGGGCTGTGCAGATGTAATTCGTACCGAGCACTCCGTACACGAGCACCTTTCCACGTTGGATATTTCCCATGGGATAAAGACGAGCATTTCACGTCACACACGATTGCGTAGGGACAGAAGGAAAGCGAAAAGAAAGCATTTCTCTGGCCATCATCACCGCTTCCGCATCCCCATTTCCGTACACGGCAAATCTTCCACCTCGGACAAATCATGCGGTACCACAAATGCCCACCTTGAGCCCCCCCCTCCATGTGCATGGCATCACACGAGGCGAGGCTGTTTTTTTCGTGCCCTGCCGTAGATTGTGGTTTGCCCATTTCAGCGACATTTTTTTTTAACTCCCCATTTACTCCGTACGCCACCCGGCTCTTGGAGCTCTCTTCGAGCAGATATGGCTCGCAGGACTTCTTTCTTGTGGGTGGCACCTCAATGTCTCGGCGGCAAATCCCAATTAAACGTCGCGCTGAATGAGTACTATTAGTTGAGAATGTGAAAGAAAAAAAGAAAAAAAAAAGGGGGCGGAAGCGAGAAAGCCACTGAAGAGGAATGGAGAAATGAAATGAAATGAAAACGCCCGTCATGCAAGTTGGCTTGACGTACGTATGGTACGTTGGGCGCATTATCGAAAAAGCCACCAATTTACACGATTTGCACGACGAGGCGACAACTTCGTCAACAAGCCCTATTCTTCTCCGTCGGGCATTCACGCGGTATCTTGTTCACACGCCCTCCCCCCCCCCCAAAATGGACCGATCTTCAATGCATTTCTGCAAGAAAAGCTTTTTGAGGAAATGGCCGTGCTGATGATGGCCGTCCTGTTCCTACCTTGGCCTTGGACTTTCACTGCGAAAGGACATGGGATGGCACTAATAATAGCAAACTGCATAGGTCCAAGATTCCGATACTGGTAAAGCGGACGAGGGAGTTCTCTACTTTATCCCACATCATGTCACGCGAATGATGAACCGGTCCTGTACCGACGTAGAAAGCGTGGAATCATCCTGTTGTCGAGATTCTTCCCGTCCCATCGAACCCGAGGCAACAGGGGGAAGGGGGTTTTCAGCGCTGCAGCCCGCGTGGGCGCCAAATCATCTGAACCCCATTGAGACGACTTCGCACACGGACGGAGTACAATTGCTTGACACCTCACCTCGGCGGACCGGCTCCGATCCCGATGCCACGACGAAGCTTCCATGCCACACCGGTGCCGAGCGCAGTCGAGAATTACGGGACGCGAGAGTTTCGGGAAGGAGAATTCTTCGCGTTCCTACTACGTACTACTTACTAGGAGCATTCGATATACATAGTCCGTACGTAGATCAGATCTCTTTGGTGTCGGTTGCATTTGTATCTTGACTCCGCCGTGCCCTTGTTCATGGCAACTCATAACCTGTACTCCGTAGACAGCGGTGATCAACCTGTCGGCAGACATCAAATCCACAGAATAGGTACCTTGTATCAATGTATATTATGGACATCTACGAAGCAAGGACTGAGAGCACGACAGAAAGGGGCTTGTGAGACACTTCTTTATCAAGTCTGACTACCCCGTACCCCGTTCCCAGCGCTCCTCACTTCCAACTAACTTATTATTGTGAAACGCTCTTTACCACAAACTTTGCTAGGCGGCTCTTGGTCGTCTTGGACCGTTGCGGATCGAGCCGTCCGGTGTGCCCCGCCGCGGCGCCGAGTACAGACGTACATAAGAACATCACGAGCGAGGTTTCAGCCCTTCTATTCCAGTCGTCGTCCGTACTCTGTACCGAGGACATTGGATGGCACAAAGGCACAAAGGCACGATGGCACGATGGCACGATGGCACAATGGCACAATGGCCAAATACACTTATTCGGTGGGGACTCCGCATGCAAAACTATGTATTGCAGATGGTCAAAAGTTTCGAACCTATCGGCTCGGACAGAGAGAGCACTTACATATTAGGGATACAGCACAGGCCAACAATCTAGCACAATTGGAAGCACAAGGGTGTGCGTCATCGACTTTAGTCGTATTCAAGTCGGTCCGCACGTGGGTGGAGTTGGCGTATCGTATTGCTTGACAAAAACTCCGTCCCCGCGCCTCAAAGTGAAGGTAATGCATGCATGGGCAGCAGAAATCCGAAGTCCAGTAATATGTAATATGAGTTAAGGGAAGCGAGAATATGTCCACCAGAGGCAGCCACCCGAAAATATAGACATCGACAGGGAATCATAGAACTTAGTTGGATGGCAAGATGACAGATGACGACCCCGTGCGCCCGCTTGCCAAGGGAGGAAAGGGGCAGAGGGGCGAGCAGCAATAAGTGAGTGGCACAGTGGTTGCCCAAGGCAATGTACCCGATAGGCACCAATTCCCACTTGCAGGTGAGATGAAGGCCCGATCGCCATGGGGGGGTGTTGTTGGACAGACATGGGAAAGTAAAGAATTCTGATCACGCACTTTCTGACCAATCTCCAACACCACCACGTTGAATTACCCCTGACCAAGCAGCCCGCTTCTCATCGCCGTTGCAGCCGAGCAGCCGAACTTGCCTGTGTCAGCGGCTCGTGTCCCCACCGTTTGTGCAGGCATTGCGGCGGCAAGTCGCTACATGCAGTTTTCTCAGGCACGAAAGCACCCAGGTACTGAGAGAAAAGAACATCTGGCTGCACTGATCAGCTTGGTCAGCTTGGTCAGCTTGGTCAGCTTGGTCAGCTTGGTTCGAAATACCGCCTCGTATTTGACAACCGTCGTCAACCGCAGCCCAGTGCTCCATCATCTTCTCATGGTAGCCATATCGCTGAGGCCTCTTGGAACTGAAGCTTGGTATCTGCAGAACGTAACGCGCCGAACGACGGCATAAACCCAAAGCGTCCAGTCTTACCTGCCAGATGTTGTGTTCCGGTCAAGGCAAAGATTTGTGCTCCTCCCAAGTAAGGCAATGTTGGGAGCCGCGAACATGAACTGCCATCAGGAGGTGAGGAATCATTTCCTCAAATACGGAGTAGCAGATCTCGAGTGGCGCGGCTCTTCAAAGTGTACCTGGAACGGGGTAGAGCGTACCTCGACTACTCCGTACAATATGATCCGGATATTTTGGAGCGGGCGTGGTTCCTCGGCAGGAATGCTTGCAATGAACACGGACCGTAATCCGTAGACTGGAGCATGATGGTAATAGCTGCCCACTGCCGCCTGGTGGTCGTGACAAGGCCCGAGACGCACACTCTGCACTCAAGCAAGCACATGTGACAGACGGCCAACAAGGAGTCCGGTCGATCTTTATGTGCTGCACGCCAGGTTCATCCCGAGTCTCCAGTTCCTCGCGGCAGTTATCGGGAAAGGGCACGGATGCCAGGGTCGGCAAGTTGCGCAACTTGCAAGCTCCTGTTTGACTAATAACAGAGGGAGTAGTCTGTAGTCTGTAGTCCGTCGCGCCAGCTTTCGCGCAGGTCATGATGTGACTGAGCAACCAAGGCTCATCTATCATGCATAGCTCGTTGTGACACCAGGGAGTACAAGGCTCGAAGCTATGAGCAGGACTCGGCTCGTGCCATATGTATGTATTTACTTGCCTGGTGGACTTGACGTCGCGAGGCTTGGTCCCTGGATCAACGGGGCGAACCGGTGAGAAATGTTCAACAATTGTCTGCTCCGTATTCTGTAGCGTGTGGGGTTCTCATTTTCTGCCTCTTTCCTCTCTGCTCTGCTCTCTGCTGCTGGTCGCGCCTGCCTCGCCGAACCATCAGCATTGACCAAGTGGCCTCAGGATGGCTAATACCTAATGCCCTAGCCAACACCAACTTCTCGTATTCACCTGTCTGGGACTCTGATGATGAGCCTTGCCCCGCAGGACGTCAATCAATTGGCAGAAATGAGCTTCACTCGCCGTCGTGTTCTTGCCTGAGTAAAAGCTTCCTGTTCCGCCGTGCGCACCGTGGAACGAACATCCCTCCTCCTTTCTCCTACCATCACTCTCAGTGCAGGCTCATCAGCGAGTCAGAGGCACTCGAAAGCACCAATTAATTGCGCGTCGGTCGTCGCTGCCCCGCGCGACACCCGATCTGGCCGAAGTTTATTATTTACGTTGCTCCATTTTGAGATCGAAAGCCTACACACATAATAGTGACTACGGAGTAGGACGGGTCCATTGTTATTCACGCCGTGACCTGCACTTGCCGATCCAATTCACACAAGAACCACACTGCCGAGAACCCGTTCGAAATCGCCCGCGAGCAAGAAAAAGAACGTCAAGAAGGCATCGAAAGCCGAGCTATTCGTTACACACAGACTGATGCCGGAAGTGCATTTTTGAACAGCTTTGGCAATACTTTGTGCTCGCCTGGTAGTCAGTCACATTGCCATCAATCGTGACTCCTCGTGTCTTCTGCTCTGAATTGAGAAGCACAATTTGCTGATCGACTCCAACATACGGTGCGTTTGTTTCACTATTGTATTGTGTGCGAAGCGAGCACATCTTCGAGCCAATTTTGGGAGAGTAATTGTTTTGCCCTTGTCGCCATACATTTCTCTCCCACGCCACTCCCCCAGCAGTTCCTTTTTCTTGTTTTCTTTTTGTCAATCGAGGAATCTTTTTATTGGGTTGATCTTAACTCAGATTTTCTTCCAAGTTTTTTTTCTCTGGGTCTTATAGACTTGACTCGTTTCGGCCGCTTGGCGAATTCGTAACCAGGATTGTGTTTTTTTTTCCCCCTCTAGTCGTCTGCGCCACATCCCCTACATGTATTGTACGTCAATTGGGGGGGGGGAGAGTGCTAACTGGATATTCGTATAGAACCGGGTTGAACTTTATCCAAGGGAATTTGCTGTGCCTGGCGGTGCTTTGTTCTGCAAGTCCATCTCGTTCCGAGAAGAGGACCTCCTCCCGCTCTGGACCCCTATTGGCCTCTGGGTCTGAAAGTCCGCCTCGGCCTTTTCGCGCGCAGCAAGCAGCAGAGAGAATCTGATCTGACCACTTCTGCAGAGCAACACGGAAAACAGCTGGTTGCATTGTTGGGACGGTCCCAGATTCGGGAGTCAAGTCTACCTCTGGTCTGACGCATTGTGCAGTCGCGCACAAGTACCGGTCCCTGCCAGGTAATATCGCCTCGAAGAAGAAAGCTGGTCAAGTGCGCGACCAAGACAGCAAGAGGACGGGAGAAATTACGAGCGAGGGGCCCGCAAGCTTGCCGCCCATCCGGCGTTGACCCTCTTTTGTAATAAGAGCAACCAGGCAGGACGTTGACACAGGACAACAGCAGAAGAGAGCAGGTACGTACTCGTTGCCACTGGCCCGGTGGCACGACTACGCATTTCGGCCTGGTTGATTGTCCGGCCCATTCACTCTTCCGCATTTTTGCTGGGTTGCCTTCAATCTCCATTGCAAACCCCGACTGAGAGCTTTCTCTGGTTCCATCGTTGCCAGCTTCCCCCCCTCTTTTTTTTTTCCTTTCCTTAATTCATTGTTTCCCTGCTCTCGCTCCCCCCTTCCTCGTCTTGTTTACCATCTCCAACTGACCCGCGGATCCACGAGGCAGTCACGGCCCACGCGCTCGATCGACACCTTCTTTCCAGCGGCAAGTGGTCGCTGACATCTGACGTGCTTGCTGGTTGGTGCGTGTGCGCAGCGTGTGCTGGCGGCGGCTGCGCTTGGCCCAGCCCGACAAGGTTCAACTTCTTGTCCTACAAACCCCAGATAATTTCCCACGCCCATCCCGTCCACTACCATCTTTCCATGTCCCACCGCCACTGGCACTTTCGTCCTTTTATTTGTCACATATTTGCTCCGTTCGTTCCTCAGCGCCATCGTTACTGGAAACTCGCCCCTGGACCCGGCCAACCATCTGTCCGAGCTTTTGCATTCGCTTCGCATTTGTCGCTCGTTGTCTGATCTTTTGATTGCACGCCCCGATCTCCCTCGAAAGCTGTGCTCGTCGCTGGGCGCACTCCTGACGAACCGGCCTTTCTGCCAACTTTTTTTCCCGTCGAGGGGCTTCTTCGCCGTCCCGTCTCTACACACCCCCTCTCTCCCTCAGCTAGGCTGTTGTCCTCCTGCCCAGTCCTCCATCAGCCTCAGCTCGACGGGTCCTCTCTGCTCGAGGTTGCAATCGCGCGCCCGCCTGTCCTTTCACATCACACATCCAAGTATCCATCATCAGATTCGGTACTTTGTCATCACAGGAGTCGTCTCCCGTCGTCACGTCGTGAGACAGGGTGACCGGGGGCTATCGCAACAGCCCGCACGCTGCAACGCTACGATTTCGATCTCGGCCAGCTCACTCATCCCATTGGGGGCCACGACAAGACCATGGCACCCATACAGCCCCGTCTCAGGATTCTTTCAGGTATGCTGTCCCACCTCCCGTCATCATTCTGCCCTGTGTCCACGCTACGTCTTTGCCCGTCCCGGTTCGTTGGCGCCTGAACGTGCTGCCCTGTTGCGCACTTCCAGGTCCGGCTAATCAGGATTGCCCATCTTTGGCCCTCTTCCCAACGTTGCCGCCATTTTCCCTCTCACTCATTTTTACGTCCTTTGCCGTTCATTACATCTTCTTCAGTCCACTTGTACGAAGAGCTGTTAGCGCAGTGCTTCCACCACTTCTGTCCGTGATGAGTGACGGCCCGCTAATGAACATTTGCTCAGTTGGCGGCAATCCCGTCTCTGCTTTCTTATCTTGGAGGCTGCAAGCCACTAATGCATGTGATGTGACCTTGGTCTGGAAGTCGGGATATGAGCATGTTGCTCAATATGGAATTTCCTTCAAGTGAGTCGTGGAGTCCCAACCGCTCTGCCCGTGTCTGTGAAAGGCGCGCTCGAACTAATACCAACTGTGCCTAGGTCGCCTGTGTATGGGAACGAACGATTCAAGCCTCGTCATGGTAAAGTCTCGTCCTAGAAATATATCTGTCCTTCCTGCAATGGGACGTTCATGGTTAATTAGTTCGTGCTACAGTCGTCCGAAATCCGGAAGATGCTGCTCATGCTCGAGATGGCCCATTCGATTACGTCGTCTTGTGTGTAAAAGCACTTCCTGATGTCTACGATCTTGCTGCCGTTATTGACTCGGTTGTCACGCCTCAACATACTTGCATACTTGTCAATACGACACACACATTAGGCGTCGAAGCCGCACTCGAGGAACGATTCCCTACAAACGTAGTCTTGTCGCTCGTTTCCGGTGCCGAACTGACCCAGCTAGGCCAGAGCGAGTTCGAACATAAAGGCTCAACGGAGGTCTGGGTTGGTCCCGCCAACAGAAGTGGCAGTATTCCCCGGGCAATCCAAGAAGACATGGCTCAGGCTCTAGCAATGACTTTAAGCACCGGACAAGTTGAATGCAAGGTCTCGTCGAATATCCGCCAACAGCAGTATGAACGAGTGATCGGGTGAGTGTCTGAGAAGCATTGCATTGAGCCCTTCATCACGTTTGTTAAAAATCTAACAATGTATGCACAGACCGATTGCTTTCCATCCTGTGTCGGTCATTTTCGACACACCAAATCACTCAGCCCTGCTCGAGAAGGTTGGAGTCAAGGATTTGATATCGGATGTCATTGATGAACTCCTTCGTCTTGCCGATGTCAATGGCTGCAAACTTGCGCCAGATTTCAAACAACGAACCATGGACGACATGTCCAAACCAAATCTGCCGGAAAGCATCATGTGGCAGGACTATGTGGCGAGACGACCCATGGAGATTGAGACATATCTCGGTTCGCCCATCAAACTGGCTCGCGAGTCTCAGGTTCCTGTTCCCCGGATAGAGACGCTGTATGCCATTCTCCATAATCTCAACATTGTCAACCGCTCTAGGCCTAAGCCTGGCGATGCTCCACCACCACCGAGCATGATGCCACCAAGCTCTCCTGTCTCTTCCCCGCAACCTCGTGTCGCTTCTCAAGCAGGTCACCGCCCAATGATGACCGGTATGCCGAATGGAAATGGCATGGCTCCTCGACAACCCCGGCCCCGAACCTCGTCAAACTTCGGTCCTCCAGGCATGCGACGACAACCTCCCCCGATGAATGGCGGTCCCACGAATGGCTATCCACGCCCCCCCCCTTCGATGAACGGCGGCTCGCGGGCGCCTTCACGACGAGGCTCAATGGACGGCAACGACTTGGAAGAGTTTTCACATCTTGTACTTTACGATGACATTCCTGAAGGCTCAGAGCCATCATTGGGGGGCGACTCAGATCTAGCTTTACGCGAGCGGGAATTGCAGCTTCGTCAACGAGAGCTTGCCCTAAGGGAACAAGAAATAAGAATGAGACGCGGCCCACCTGGTCCTCGTCGAGGCCCCCATCCCATGCGAAATAGTCAACAAGTCTTTGATGATGATGACGACGACGACGATTTCTTCGACCCCGCTGCAGCTGCAGGAACACCGACAATTGATCCCGATAATTTCGACATGATGAGTGTAACTTCAAGAAAGAATCGCAAAGCTTCTGGTCCATCCGCTTCCCAGTTTCGCAGGAACCCAGAAACAGACGGGCCCCCGCCGTCCCGAGGAAGCAGATTTCGACCCAACTTTGGACGAAATCGTACCAGCCAGGTTACACACCTTCCTACGACCAACGACAACATCCTCGACGACCCTATGCTGTCTTTTACCTCGAATCGATACGGCGCTGTTGATAGAGGCACCATGGGTGGTGGCTCCCGCGCAAATTCGCTGACAACTTCAAGGTTGGACGACACCCAATACGGACCCAGCCCCGGTGGACCGCCAGGAATAAACGGTGCATATCCACGCCGCGCAAGCCAATCCCCAGGCAATCCCTACGGCCCACCGATTCGAGGCGGTCGTCCCTCGCCCCCTAACGGCTACGCACCATCGATGAACGGGAGGCCCTCACCGCCAGATGGCGTTCGCCAACCTGTTCCTCGCTACCCGCCAGGTCAGGGCAACTCTATTGCCCCCCAGCAGGTAGAGCAACATGTAGGGGTGAGCGCCCTCCATCCACCTAAGCCTAGAAATGTTCGTAGTCTGACTGGTAGTGCGAGCGCCAGCGTGGGCAGTGGTGAAATCGACTCGGAACAGTCTGCACATAGTAGCCAAAGCAGTTTCAAGAACACGGCAACTATTGGGGTGCGCTGAAGCCCTGTGGCCGACCATCTGCTGAATGCAGCAGCCGACGGATCCTCACGTCCCCCGTGTCCCTCGACATCCACAACATATGAGTCAGCGAAACGTAACCAAAAATCACGGAAAATCAACAATTCATTGAGCAACATGCTGCACACTTAATCCACTCACAATCAGACAGACACATGGCTGGTATGCTGATCATGCTCTTTATTCATTTTTTATCTTTTGCAACGAGGCTTGGGCCCGAGAAGAAAACGGTTGAAATTTCGGTTCAAGTCAATCTGGACTAGTATTGGAACAATGGCGCTTTGAGGGTATACGAGCGGGCTCATTCGAGCCCAGTACATAAGCATGGGAACGTTTGAACAGAGCACAAAAATGGGGCTTATTTCGGGAAATATTGCATTGGGACCGGACTTCATATTCTTGCTCGCTTCTAGCATACGATCCATCATCCGACGACAACTGGCGGAACTCTTCATACTCGACCACAAGTGGCACATCCTACGACACCAGTACCTGCCGACGAGGCAAGGATCCTGTCAAGGGAACAAAACAAATAGAAGACATGCCTGGAACGACGGCATCGTAACGCCAGCGACAAATCAGGGAGAAGACTCGCTGATATGTTTTTTTTTTGGAGAGAAGAAAAGTTGTTCCCGACGAAGTCGGATACGGGTTCTACTGGCGACTTTGAACAGGTAGCACAAGGTATTTCTTATTTGTACGATGACACCTTTCCCACAAGGTGGATTACATACATAGCCATCGTCTTGACGCCAATCATAAAAGATGGAAGGGGCAGGATATACTGTTGGGGGTAGTACAGCGACATGTACAAGGTTTATTGGACGAGCCTCTGCAGTTTCAAACTTAGACGTTGGAAGGCATTAATTATTTTCTTACCGCGTTTTCTTTTTTCTCTTTCTTTTTTTTTCTTTGTATTTCCGCTGACCTGGTTCCGGACCGGTTTATTATTGTGTCTTGTACCCCTGTGTTGACACACTTCTCTGCGAACGACGGGAAGCGGAAGAATCACTGACAAAGTATGCGACTTTAGTTGGGAGGGCGCAGGAGGGAAGTTTTGGGCTGTAGCCCACAAAACCTAATGAAAGTGTTAGAGAGGAAGATGAGAACCTCGAAGCGAGGTCCAAACGCTTGAATAGCAAGTATCTGAAAACAGCACGGATATAGGAGGAAAAAAGAAGCAGCGTTTCACGATGAAAGCCAATGATACTATTAACATAATATGGTGACAACTTGACGTCTCTATTGCAGAAAGCTTATGTAGCTTTTAGTTGTCGTAGAAGGTCCGGCGCGAAATGGCCCCACCCCCGTTCGCTATACACAAGCTGCCTGCCCCGTGAAACATGAACCACACGACATCGGAACGCGTTCATCATAGAACTTGAATTGCTCAAATACCTAGATTACAGATTCTACCTACGCCTGTGGTCGCAAACCAGGAAACCAGCCCACCCCGAGATAAGAAATTTTCGCCCTCTTCCTCTGTTCCTCCGTTCGCAATTAGCATTCCTCAGTCAGGCCCGTGCACCGAGTCTGCTTCCTGATACAACTAAACAGCCAAACGAAATGGCAACGAGGAATTTCGGCGCAACGCAAAACTTGAACCGACAGAGCATGGCACCTGGAGGTGGGAACGCCACGCAGAGTAGACAATTGGTAATAGTGGAGAAGATTCTTGTGCTGCAGAGAGGCTCTCTTCATGGAAACTGACGCGCTTTTGAGTTCCACAGGCGCATCTCCAGGCACAGCTGGCTCAGCTATCGGGTAATTTGTCCGACACGGAGAATTTGTTGCGCATGACGAGTGTGCAGGCCGAGGCTATGAGGGGGCTGGGGAGCTGGCATGGGGGTTTGTGAGTATAGTACTTGGCTGTTGTTGCGTTGGAGGTTTCTGACCATAGCTGACTGTCTTGGTGTAGATTCATGGCGGCGAGTAAGGTGTTGGGGGAGGATAGTGTCAAGGATGGGAGGTGAGGATTTATTGGGAGATCAGACAATGTATATGACACTGAGAGTGAGACTGAGATGATTCATGGTAATGCACTGAGGGCAGTTTCTATTCAGAGAGGGAGGCTCATCAACGTCTCAGAATGCCGAGAGCCTTCTTGACAATAGATCGCTTCCGCAAGGTAGTTCCGCGCCATTTGTTCCTCTGGACTGGAATAGTACGCCATCCACAAGTTCATCTTGGAAACGAAACCAATCTCCATGCTGAAGCGTCTAATTGTGTTTGGAAACCTCGGCTCGTCTAGTAGCAGAGGCCCTTGACACCAGACTGCCATAGACATGCTCTATTAATTATTCATCTCTCCCAGTTATTCCTTATGGCCTTTTGTTTTCAATCGCGGTTGGTGCTTGGGTATAGTCCGATACTAGACACGCCCGTCAAGTATTGTCCTTGACTTCGTCAGTGCTCTCCCGTTTCTCACTATCTTGACTATTTGACTCGACTGAACGAAGACTTTTTCGCTTCTGTCGCGGGGCATCAACCGGAAATCGCTTGACATTGCCGCATGTCTTGCATTCGATTACCAGAACATCAGCCCAGGGCTTGCGGCCCCCTTTGCTTGAGTTCTCAACCGTCGAGCTACATGATCTGCCTTCCACTAACAACGTGTCGCAGAACTTGCAGACCGTTCTCTTCAACGCCGGGCTTTGACGTATTTGCGCCTTCAAAGAGACAGCTCGCATATCAGTTATGGCCATGCGAGACAGTTTCTCCATTGCTTCTTGCTGCTTGTTTTGCTGAGGATGGTCACTGTGCTCAGCCTTGCACGGTGTTCCTGTTGATGTAGAAGCATTTTCAGAACTGTCGACGCAATTGGATAGATAGTTGGCTGCTTGGTAAAGATATGATGCTCTGGAGTATATGATTCGATTCTGCACCCCAGGTTGCCCTTTGACTTTCGCCATAGTCTTGTTGGATCTCGTCGCGCCAACATGAAAGGTGTGAGGCGGTGGGCAGAAATATTACACATATAATGAATCCCAAAAGAAATTGACTTGATTTATCATGTGCATGCACGTTGTCCACACTGTACGGCGTGGCGGTGCGTGCTGCACGTGATATATGTGCACGAACCACGCCATTTCGAACGCGAGTCTCTTCTCTCCCTCGTCACGAAACGACTTGTGCCACTCTTTGTCAACATTGTCTGGACGTTGGGACCGACCCATCTTGGTTTCTCAAACGTCGTCTCTGTGGCAACATTTTCCCTTCTTCATCTCCGAGTTGCTGGATTACTGCAATTGGAAGCTCTTTGAATTTCATTACTCGCCTCAACAACTGGCTCGTTTGCGCCAAGGTCGCACTTCTCCAACAGCCAAAGCTTGGAAGCTTTCGATAACCGCTGCCATCTCTCTTGGTTCATTTCATCACAAACATCAACATGTCTCACGAGGAGGATCTCATCGACTACTCTGACGAGGAGATCGGCGCCAACGAGACCGCTGCTGCCGGCTCCAACGGTAAAAAGGGCGAGCTTGCCGCCTCTACTGATGTCGACAAGAAGGGTAGCTACGTCGGTATTCACTCGACTGGTTTCCGTGACTTCCTTCTGAAGCCCGAGCTTCTCCGAGCTATCGGCGACTGTGGTTTCGAACATCCATCGGAGGGTTAGTCTTGATCATCCCAAATACCATAAGTCATCAATCCCCTTCCTCCAAGATGCAAAGCGTCCGTCCGTCTTCGCAACGACATCAACGCGCGCGCGCGGCCTCGCCGCCGAGATGAAAGAGTTGAGCTATCTCGTAAGGCGATGGCACCCAGTTCAGACTTGCACATGAGTGGAGCAAATGCGGCATTGCAAGCCCCCATCCTCTGATGATTCCATGCCCGCCTGTAAGACGGCAACCCTGCGATACGTGGAGTTCAATGTTGGCTGTAAAGTGACCGTTTCCAGTGTACGCAGCCTGATATGCTTGGAATTGGACAGGGAAGATCAACACAGGCCGGGAAGTCTTTGTATCTGATCACATAAGACACCATGTCTATGAAATGATCAACATCGACAGGAATTACGATGCTGCCGTGTGCAAAAGCAGACGATGGCTCGAAATATACATGACGATGGTGGGACGACGCGCTCGACTCAGCGTTTTGACAAATGTTGAACCCACGCCGACCTGCCCGGCCTGCCATCGTTGTGACGATGGACGGACGGACACTCTGACGCACTGCATTCATGACTCGTTACTCGTTGACTATAAACAAATATCTAACTTCCGCTCGATCGACAGTTCAACAAACCTGTATCCCGCAGGCTCTTCTCGGTGGTGATATCATTTGCCAGGCCAAATCTGGCCTGGGCAAAACTGCCGTCTTCGTTCTTGCCACCCTTCAGCAGGTTGAGCCCGTCAATGGAGAAGTGTCTGTCGTTGTCATGTGTCACACTCGTGAACTGGCTTACCAGATTCGCGACGAGTACAATCGTTTCAGCAAGTACATGCCTGACATCAAGACTGGCGTCTTCTATGGCGGTACTCCCATCAAGACTGATATGGAGACTTTGAAAAACAAGGACACCTGCCCTCACATCATTGTTGGTACCCCTGGTCGACTCAAGGCTCTTGTCCGTGACAAGGCCCTGCGTCTGGGCAGCGTCCGCATCTTCGTTCTCGATGAATGTGACAAGATGCTCGATCAGCCTGGTAAGCATTTCCAACTCGAGTTCATAATTATGCAGTAAGATGCTAATCAGATTAGACATGCGCACTGACGTCCAGGACGTTTTCCGTGCCACCCCTACTCAGAAGCAGGTCATGATGTTCTCAGCTACCCTGTCCGAGGCCATCAAGCCTATTTGCAGAAAGTTCATGCAGAACCCTACTGAGCACTATGTCGACGAGGATACCAAGCTCACTCTGCATGGTCTCCAGCAATACTACATCAAGCTTGAAGAGAAGGAAAAGAACAGGAAACTCAATGAACTTCTTGATGACCTACAGTTCAACCAGGTTATCATCTTCGTGAGGAGCACCATTCGTGCTACCGAACTGGACAAGCTGTTGCGTGAATGTAACTTCCCTTCCATTGCTGTGCACTCTGGTGTCAGCCAGGAGGAACGGTAAGCTCGCGCACAT
This sequence comes from Epichloe elymi, assembly GCA_023658475.1. NCBI lineage: Eukaryota > Fungi > Ascomycota > Sordariomycetes > Hypocreales > Clavicipitaceae > Epichloe > Epichloe elymi. Next base: position 2,856,547 of record CP098274.1, read on the forward strand.
TGATCAAATATCATGCTATACTATGCCAAAGCGATTCTAACAGCCGATAGTATCAAACGCTACAAGGAATTCAAGGAGTTCAAGAAGAGAATCTGTGTCGCCACTGACGTCTTTGGCCGTGGTATCGATATCGAGCGTATCAACCTGGCCATCAACTACGATCTATCGGCTGATGCTAGCTCCTATCTCCATCGTGTCGGTCGTGCTGGCCGTTTCGGTACCAAGGGTCTTGCGATCTCCTTTGTCAGCTCAGACCAGGACCAGGAAGTTTTGAAGGAGATCGAGAAGCGATTCGAGGTTGCCCTGCCGTAAGTTCCACGTCCGTCTCCCTTCCCCATCCATGCATTTACTGACGGCCTCGACAGTGAGTTTCCCAAGGAGGGTGTCGATGCCAGCACCTACATGGCTTCGTAAACTTGACAAAGATGAGGACGGCGTACTACGGTTTGATGTGCTCAGATTAGCTAAGGAAGGCAGGGTCAATAGGTTCGGGTTTTCAAGATGCCATCTCTCAATCAGGTCATCGGAAACCAAAAATGAAAGCAGATTGTGATCCAAAGCTGCGTGTAGTCAATGTAATTCATGTTCACCGAGGTCCGGGGCTCCATGTTTCCTTGCGGTCTGTTTTGGTGCCCCAGTATTGCGATTCGACAGATTGTGTTGCTTTAGACTATCAACTCCTTAGCAGGGCTATCAGCTACCCTATGACGGACAAGTGGACATAATTTCCATGATCAATCAACCTGATTAAAATGTCATCTTTGTTCTCGATCCAAGTGTTTAATCTCAATGCCTGGATTTCAAGGGTCCGCATCTGGCCTCCATCGACAAGGTGGCAAGTGCGATGCCGAACACTCGGCGAGTCTTTCACGTCCACAATCTGGGGGTGGACCTGGTTCTAGAATGGGATTGTCGGACGCATCAGGCATGATGGGAATGGGTTTTCAAGTTGCAGCATGTATGTACAATGATGATTCGGACATGTGCGGAGTAGATGCTGCTTCCTTTGACATATGCGCCGAGAGCAAGCGAAGACTAGCTTTGCTTAGTTTCATTTTATCAGGGAAGGCGGAGCTTTGCCTGCGTTTTGCGTAAGTCAGTTAAAAAGTCAGTCAAATCGTCAGTTAGAAAGTTAGTCAGAAAGTCAATCAAATCGTCAGTCAGTTAGTTAATCAGTCAAATCATCGAATCAGTTAAATCATCGAACGAGTCAAATTATCAGTTCTTATACTATATAAACTTCCTCGAATTTACGTACAGATTTAATTCGCTTTTAGGTGCATGCATGATAAATGCCTATACTCATCGACTAATAGCAGAGGTACGTCGAAGTCGCCGCGGTACACCGACATTCAGAATTTTGGATAAAGAACACTCACCAGGGCCTGCGGATTGGCGAAAATCGGTCGCTGATTGATTGCCCTCTCCGATCTCCGAGTCATTACGAAGACGAGTGAGAAAAGAGTGGGTATACTAGTTCAAACCTGAAGGGCCGCTATCAATGACAGGATCCAATGTAACCAGAGGATATCGTCAGATGTTGACAAATCGCTGACGGAGTTGAGGATGAAAGTCGGACGGAGGTCGAGTTAGTTAATGGGTTCGGGCTTTAGCTGAAGTCTCATCCGCCCTAGCCGAGAACCGTGGTGCTCCGCTATCGGCTTGGCTTGCTAAGTGGATCACAGCTTGTACGAGAGTAAGCTTGCTTGTCTGACAGGGATATTCTCATTTTCAAGCCCCACAAGTGGCCCGGATTTGAGATCAAAAGTAGCAACGAGATGACGTGCCGGGCGGTATGTGGCCTGTCAAGACGGCGGATTTGTAGAATGGTTACGGTATTGTCCTAGAGCACAAGCTAATCATTTCAGGATCTGGCCTACAGACAGTCAGCACTACAGGGACCTACAGACAGTCAGCACTACAGAGACCTACAGACAGTCAGCAACTACAGAGAGAGACCAGCTTGTCCACTCGCGTGCCATGTACTTGTACAAGTACCTGCAAGAAGTGTTTCGGTCAGGGACCGACAAGAGAATCGCACCCCGTTTTCCAAAGCGGGCCGCTCCAGGGAGGGGGTGTATGGTGTAGGGTGGAGAACGTGGAGGAGGATGCAGATGGGTGTTGCAAGAAAGGTTGAAGCGGAACATGTACGGACATGTACAGGTACTCGCGGCTTGTCGCTTCGCTCGGGCGTACGGGCACGGCTCACAAGGACGGAGGACACCATCTCACACCAAACCACACGCGTCTTCTACATGAGAAGAAAAAAAAAAAAGAAAAAAAATTTGGTTATACCTTGAGTAACTCAAGTCAGCTTACAGGGACGGCCTCTCTGCCGGGCGGCTTAACTTGTGCATGCGGAGCTGCAGTGTCAGCTCAGCGTCAAAACATGTATATCCGGAGAACAGCGAAGAACCCCGTCATTACGTCAAAAAGAACAAGATCCATACCGTCAAGTTTTGTTTGGTAAAAAGATTTAGGATGCTAGCAAGCAGAAACGCAGAGATACTTCGAGGACAGTGGACTTATGACGACACAGCAAAGATTTGCAACGGGCACATAATCCTTCCCTTTTCATTTTACCTCGCATTTCTCTCCCACATACTTTCAATTTCACTTTCCGTTCCCTTCTCGGGCTCCTTTTGATACCGTAAATTTGGATCCATAGCACCATCAACATGTTTGCACCGTCCAAATTCCAACTGAGCGGCCTGGTGTCGGCTCATCCAACAACTCAAGAGGCTGTACACCTCATCAATATGACAGAAAGTAGCATTACGCCGCGAAGCATCAACGAGCTTAATTTAACCGTGCCAACAGATCTGGCTTTAGAACATGGACGGGAAAAGGGACTCAAGGGGATATGCGGCATGCTAGCTAAGAGGTACAATGTTGACGTCGATGAGATTCTCCTTACCGCGGGAGCTTCGTCAGCCATCTACTTTGTGCAGACTGCGCTGCTAAATCCGGGAGATCACCTTGTCATCATGCGACCAAACTATCCTCTAAACATTGAGGGTGCTCAGACGACGGGCTGCGGCATCACCTGTGTGGACATTGACTTCTCAAACGGCTTCCGTGTCGACGTGGACAGGATCGCCGCGGCTGTTCGACCAGAGACGAAGCTCATCAGCATCTGCAACCCCAACAACCCCGCTGGAACAGTCATGTCAACTGAGGAGCTCCAAAAGCTGGCAGAAGTTGCCAAGAAGAACAACTGCCATCTGCTCGTTGACGAGACGTACGGCGGGCTTCTCTACGACGGCCAGATGCCCACCGCGGTGAAGCTGGGCCCTCATGTCATTGGCGTCTCGTCCATGTCCAAGACTTGGGGTGTTTCTGGTCTCCGTGTGGGCTGGATCACCACCACCAACAAACAGCTGATGGATACATTCGTTGCCGCTAAGCAAATTATCAGCATCACCGCCGGTGTGCTGGACGAGACGCTCTGCGAGCAGATCCTGGCCAAGGCCGAAGAGCTGCACCCACCAATAATTGCCGAGCTCAGGCGGCGCCGCGACATCGTCGAAGACTGGGTTAAGTCCGAATCAGACCTGCTCGAGTGGATTCCACCCGTCGCTGGTGCCACTGCCTTTATCAGGATGAAGAAGGACCCTCCTGGAGGAAAGGTGGCATTCTACGAGCGCCTGCGTCGCGTTCAGAAGGTCGCCGTCATTCCGGGCCACTGCTTTGAGCAGTCTGATGAATTCTTCCGCTTGGGATTTGGATACCCGCCGGCGAAGCAGGTGGAAAAAGGCTTGGAGGGTATTTCAAAGGCACTGCGTGGATAGACGTATTCCGATAGGTAGAAAGCTTACTGTCTTGAGACTTACTCCGCCCAGCTACCCAGCCTGTGCCGTCGCTCACCCAAAGAGTATTACCATGTGATCTATTAGAATCAGTTAACAGACGTCGCAGTCTTGACTAGGCTGCATTGCATGAGTAGGGTAGTTCACGCAAGTCCGATATGGTGACAGATTGCTAAAGTGCACAAGAGCCGACGCTTCTCGCGACAAAATCGTGTCGCTGGAAAGAACCCAGCAGCGTGAGTGCTGTCCTACTGAGACCACTCACGCTGCGAGCTCTGAAGAAAATAAAGAAAGTGGCTCCATCAAGTCTAATCCCGGGCACAGGATGGGCTCCTAGCTGTGAAAATACGTGTATCAAATTTGTCCAAATCTCTTCAAATCCAGAAAATTATTCCTTGATTTGTTTGACAGGGTAACCTTGAAGGATTTGATTGCTTTATTTGAAATATTTGTCAAATCGATTTGATTTACGAGCAGCCCTGCGAAAGGGTAATCTGGAAGGATATCAAGTTAGCAAAGCTCCGCCTTGCAAGTCTTTTGTGAATCAGGTACGAGAGCAAAGACAGAGTCATATGTCTGCTTAATTGATAATGTTATATCCTCATGCGTGAATCGGACATTTGCGATACATGTTTGTATAATCATCCAGTCTTTAAAGAAGGCCAGCAGCGCGTACGTACCGGACTTCAAGGGACTAGTGACTCTAGTGCGAGCGATCTGATACAAATAAATATTCATCAGATGGACTCCGTCCGCGTTCCAGCTCCGCCTTCGCCATTGGGCTTGGGAGAACGCATCAGGAATTGACGAAGCCCGCTTGGATGGAGCTAGGTTCGGTTCGGTTGCCAAAGGTTTCGGGTTCTGAGAATGGACAGAGAGCAGACTTGGGGGGGGGGGCTGCTTCATGCATGTGGAAAGAGTTTTTATATTCGTTCCCTGTTGTTTTTCCTTTGACACCGCTCACCGCCTCAGGCGAACAGACTATTGCTCCACCTGTTCCTGTGCTAAAACTTCCACCGCTGTCATCTTCACTTTCCAAGCCCTAATCGTGCCACGCCCCACTTCTTTCGGTTATCGCCTGCCTCTAACCACCCACCTTCGTGACAAAGACTCACAGACAAACCGACGTTCGCTGGATACCCGGACACACCAAGATTCCCGGAAACGAGCAGGCTGACGCGCTGGCGAAAGCAGGCTGCTCCAGACCAGAACGAGGAGACGCCGTACTCATACTGATCTTCTTGCGTAGAACCACTAGACAGCGGTCCACAAAGCTGGGGTATATATCATCAATTTCTAAAGTAAGTCCGGGTACGTCGAGCGCTCAAAATCTGATGGAGTAAAACGAACGGGAGAAACGTGAGGCACAAATTAAAAACAAAATAACAAAACGGAAGCCATCTTCTCCAACGTTACCAACAATGTGTAACAGTCCTCAAGCCTTGGCTTGTCTTGTAAAAATGTCCTTGGACGGTCCATCATGAGAAAAATATCCAATCTCCATCAGATACTTGACATTGCTCACGACGGCTGCCTCGACCTCGCTCATGCGTTTACTGTCAGTGTCTGCGTTTTCATCTGTTTGGTCACCACCCAAGATGGCTTCATCATCATCGTCAAGGAAGCCTTGGACCGCAAACATGGGATGATTCTGCCCAAGTTCGGTAAGTCTTGCTTGCATCTCGTCTCGCCACCCTGTCACAGAGTTCTCCTTCAAGGGAACAGGAAGTGCGCTGTTGACAGCCTTCCAGAAGCGTACCGGATCGAGACCACTCCAGATAGGCCGTGTCAGAGGTCTCTCATCAATGTGGTCGGCCAGAGATGAGGCGTGACTTCCCTTGAACATGGATGCAAAGGTTCCATGGCTTGCCATCGTGAGAGTCTTCCAGAAGCGTGCTGGATTCAGAGCACCCCAGAGACTTTGTGTTGGAGGTGCCTCATCGCGGTCGGCACGAGGCGAAGAGAGATTTTCCTCGACAATGGACGCGAGACTTCCACAGCTTGCTATATGAATCCATGCATTTTCTGGTTCCACGGGATAGGAGCCAATCGTAATACTACCAGCCACAATGCGCCAGAGATAGTCGTCCACGTTGGCAATGCCTTGAGGCGAATCACCAATGATGAAACCGGGTTTCACGACGCAAATGCAATCTCGGGACACAATTTGCTGCGACACAGCCTGAAGTAACAGGTACTCTGCAACCATCTTGCTTTGGGCATAGCCGCCGGTGATGCTTAGTTCATGGCGCAAAGCTTCTTCAGTGCAGACCTCGCGCTCAATGTCCAGGTCAGGCGAGGTGGAGACGTACACAAGCCGCGACAAGGATGGACTCGTTCTTGCCACCCCAAGAAGTCCATGGGTCGAAGCAACGTTGACAGCTCGAAGCGAGTCGTAGGTTCCCAGCCAGTCCACCGCCGCGCCGTTGTGGACGATGCCGTCGATGTGTTCAGAATCATCAGAATCGCTAGCACCAGCCAGGGCTTTCCAACATGATGAATCGAGACCCAGTCGCGGCTTGCCCAAGTCGCCAAGCCAGACACTGACTCGCTTTAGGAACTTGTCGTCCCACCACTTGGCGCGAACTGCAGTGTCGATGACACGTCGCCAGGCCTTCTCAGTGGAGGAAGCTCGGACAACTACAACCACCTTGTCGATGGCCCGGTTGCTCAGCAGTTTATGCAGAATGATGGTGCCTAGATAGCCAGTTGCTCCCGTAAGAAGCACTCTGCGTGGGAAAAAAGCTCGAGTAGGTTTGACAGCGGCCTCGCCGCGTGGCAGGACTTGCACTTCCTTCAGGAGATTACCGACGTTGGCGAGTATCGGAGTGACGTCGGCCTCGGAGCCATCTTTGTTGGTGGCGCCGGCTTGTTGCAACCTGACTATCTCGTTGCTGAGGGAATCTAGGGTTTTGCTTTGGAGGAATCGATCTACTCTCAGGTTGACGCAGAAAGTTTGCTTGATCTTTCGAACCAGAACCATGACCTTGATCGAGTCACCGCCAAGTCGCATGAAATCGTCGTCGAGGCCGATGTCATCAGCAGACATATTTGTAATATCCAACGACTCGGCCCACAACGCTCGCAGTTCCAACCCGACGGCTGTGGTCGGTGCTCGTACTGGGAGTCGCGAGGGGACAAAACGGGCCCACGCCTCGGGACCCAAGGCAGAGACGATTTGCCGTAGCTTTTTCCGGTCTGCTTTCCCGGTCGGCCCCAGCGGAATCTTGTGAACGTGTATGTATAGTGATGGGACGGCATAGCTAGGGACCAGCCCAGGTAGCTGCTCTTCCAGCGTGGCGACCAAGTTCACGTCGCCGTTGACATCGACCAGGTCACTCGGATCGACACTTGCAGCAAGACGGTCGGCGCTGCCATCTGCCGCCAAGAACACGACGAGCCTGCTAGAGCCCAGCTTGCTCTCATGGGGCGTAGCAGCCTCGGCGATGATTCGGGCGTCAGGATAGCATTTCTGCAAGCACTGCCGAGCATGATGCTCCACGTCGCCGAGTTCGACACGCTGGCCACGAATCTTGACTTGTTCATCCTTGCGCGAGACAAAGGTGAGGGTGCCATTGGCGTTGTAGTAGACCAGATCACCGGTCCTATACAGTCGTCCATGGCGGCCAGGGTGCCCAAGGCCTCCTCCTCGTAGCAACCAAGGCGGGTCATGGACGAACGCAGCCCGGGTCTTGTCCGCATCTCCAAAGTATCCGCGGCCAACGAGAGGACCCTCGAGCCACAGCTCGCCAACGGTTCCAATGGGAGCAAGCTGAGTAGCTTCACTGTCGTCGCCTTGAACAACCCAAGTGTTGAGACCTATTCCTCTTCCTAGACAGTTTGGGGGCATGCCCCCAGTCCCCACATCCCAAATGGTTGCTGTCGGTGTACACTCTGCCGGCCCGTACACGTTTTTCAGAGCGGTGATGCCTTTGCAAAGGGCAGCGTAGTCATCAGAGAGGGCTTCACCACCGACAAGCATGGTCTTCAGTTTTTTCAGCGTTTCCAAGGGTAGAGTGGCCGCCACCGATGGGGTAATGTCAATGTCATTGACACGTTGCTCTTCAATGTGTTCTGCGAGACCGCCAGCCCGAGCAGCATCGGATGGTATGCAGAGACAGCCGCCGTTGGCCAGAGTGTGTAGGGAGTTGTTCCACGACGCGTCGAATGCGTACGACGCAAAGTCTGACACACGGGACCAAGTCCCTCGTCCCATGGCAACGTGCTGATGACGGATCGCGCTGCTGAAGTTGCCGTGAGTGATGGTTACACCTTTGGGTACACCCGTAGTACCAGACGTGAAGACAATGTAGAGGATGGAGTCAGGATCAACTTCTGGCAAGAGAACATTGTGGTCTGGGATTGACTCGATCATGTTCTTGCTGACCTCCAGAATCGAGACGTCTCTCCCACAAATCTTCTGGGCGAGTTGCTGCTGAGTACCAGAATGCAATGCTACGACAGGGTTCACAGTCTGCACCATGGTTCTGAGACGCTCTTCCGGCTGGGCCATCACATCGAGTGTGACTGAGGCACCGCCAGCCTTCATCACAGCAAGCATGCAGACTGTCGTGAGCATTGACTTCTCAAAGCAGAGGGGCACGATAACGTCACGTCCGACGCCCATGACGATCAGCTTATGAGCCAGCCGTGTTGAGAGCCAATCCAGCTCGTTGTATGAGAGCTGACCATCCCATGCGTCCACAGCTGGCCGGTAGGGATACTTGCGAACCATTTCAGCAAAGATACCGTGGACTGGCTCCCTGAAAGTCTCTGGCACATGCGCGTTCCAGTTCCAAATCTTGTGCAGGTGCCGAGGCTGGGTGGTGCAGAGCTCATTCACAGGACGCTCCAGGTTGTCATCCAAGGTGAGCTGCTGGAGGATGTGTGCAAGCTGGCCTAGCAGGCCCTCGGCTCGATCCTGATCAAGGACCTTGTCATCGTAAATGAGAGAGAGCTTGACGCCATCCCCACGCAGAGAACAGATGAGGTTGAGTGCGTATGAGTCAAACGATCCAACATCTGCGCTCTCATCCTCGGGCTCGAAGGCATCTGCAAAAAGCCCTGCGCCGAGTTGTTCACGCTCCTCGGGTTGGACCACGACGATGCTTTGGAACTGGCAGGCCTGATGCGCTTCAGCACTCATCTTTTGGATTCGTTGGAGCCCAGTCTGCTCATACTGGCCTACCTCGATTATCTGAGCTTGAAGTGCGGACAGGAAATGATCAACTTTCTTGGTATTTGCTACTTGAACCCGCAATGGAATTGTTGCAATCGTCGGTCCGACGATCCTTTCAATCTGTGGCACTGCTGCTTGGCGTCCAGAAAGCGTAAGTCCAAAGATGACATCTGGAGAGTTTGTGTATTGCATTGTCACCATGGACCACGCTGCGAGCAGCATAGTCGAAGCCGTTGCGTCGGTCTGCATATTCTTCCACTGTATGGGTAGGTCCTCAACAACGGATCTGTTTGGCCGAACTTGGTAGTCTGGCGACAAATTGGTCAGAGCCGGGAAGATTGGTGCTGATAGACCGTCGAATTGCTTTGTCCAGAACGCCTGAGCTTCCCTTGAGTTGATGTTCACAACATGTTTGACAAACCTCTGGAAAGGTGGGAACTGTGAGAAAGAAGCAGAAGCAGAAGCAGAAGCAGAAGCAGAAGCAGAAGCAGAAGCAGAAGCAGAAGAAACATAAGAAGAAGAAACAGAAGAAGAAGAAGAAAGCGGTGACGGTGGTGGCGGAGTCAAGTCCCGGTGCGCTTGCACGAGAGCCTCGCACACTAGGAGCAAAGACCAACCATCATACAGCGCATGGCTCATACACAAAGTAAAGGTCAAGCCTTTAAAGCTGGACGATGCATCATGTCGTGATAGAGCGAAGCGCAATAATGATGTGCAGAGACCCATGTCCGCCATCAGTGGGTTGGATTCTCCGCTCCGATCTGTCGCATCTCCATCTGTCCACTTCAGACGCTCGTCCACGACGACTTGCACCAGCCCATGCCCAGGAAGAGGGACAATCCTGGTTCGGAGGATGGGCAGTTGCTGGAGAACGTGTTCCCAAGCCCTTTGGAACCGCCCAACCTGAACATCCTCACGCAGGTTGAAGTCATAACGCGCGATGTAATCGCCTTTGCCGGAGGACTTTGCCGACAGGGCCAAAAACCCTTCTTGCAGAGGCGTACAGGGAAATATATCTTGGATCCGGGATGCATCGGCTTCAAGCAAGCCTGCCACTGTTGCAATAGCTTCCCGTTTGTTAAAGGAGGGGCCCATCAAAGAGAAAGGCTCGATGGGAAGATTCTGCTCTGCCAAGGTCGTTGTGGCAGCGCTGGCAGACAGCTCCCTCAAGCGCGGATTTCTCAGGACATCCGCGACGGTGAAGGAAAGACTGTGCTTCGAGGCGTGAGAAACCAGCTTCATCGCCATGATCGAGTCGCCGCCACGCTGCAAGAAACTGTCGTTGGCAGCAATGTCCGCTTTGGAAATCTTGAGCACAGACGCCCACAGCGCGGCCATGGCGTGCTCCGTATCCGTGGAAAGATCCTCGGGCTCTTCACGCAGGGGATCTAGCGCCATGATTTGGCTGTTGGTCATGGCTTCGACCAAACCTCGTAGCTTTCGGCGGTCTGTCTTGAGAGTAACTGTCATCGGGAAGCCCCTGATCAACACCAGGGCGGAGGGGATCATGTATCGCGGCAGCTGCTTGGCGATGGTCTCACACACAATCTGGCTCAGTGCCTTTTTTGTCTCACGGGCATCATCATTCTCCGTCGCGTCTGATCCCGCCGTTGGAGCCGCTCCAATGTCGAAAAACGCGACGAGCATGGATTTGTTACTGCCGGTTGGCTTGGCCATATCGACAGCTATGCTAATAGCAAGAGTTTCCGGAACCGCGCGTCTCAAAGCGCCCTCGATCTCGCCAGGCTCCACTCGTTGACCATTGATCTTAACTTGAGAATCGGCGCGTCCCATGAAGCTAAGCGTTCCGTCAAGATTATATCGCACCAGATCGCCGGTTCTGTAGAGGCGTCCGGGTCTGCCGGGGAAACGTGGCCCGTCACCACGAACCAACCATTTAGGGTCTTTGATGAATGCCTTGTTCGTTTTCTCTGGGTCATGGAGATAGCCTGGCCCAACGAGCGGGCCCTCGAGGAGTAGCTCGCCAACGCACCCGATGGGCAACAAGGAGTGGAAGTTGTCCGGGTCAGTAATCCAGGTGTTCAGGCCGTATCCTCGTCCAATGCTTCCCGGGAATGATCGCATGTCCTCGATGGTGGCGATGGTGGCACTTGGGCTGCACTCACTTGGCCCGTACATGTTGATCACAGTTGTATTCTGCGCCGCCCATTGCTCTGCATCTTCGAACCGTACGGCTTCACCTCCAAGCGTTAACCACCTGAGGCTCCTTATGGTCTCAATAGGCAAGGCCTTTGCGACAGATGCTGTCAAGTCGACGTGTGTGGCCTTGAAACGAGCAATGGACCCTGCCATGTCGTTTTGGCGATCATGATCGTTCGGAATACACAAGCAGGCGCCAGCAACACTGGCAACAACAAAGTTGAGCCATGCAGCATCAAAGGCGTAAGAGGAGAAGTCAAAGACCCTCGCCTCCGAGTCATAGCCATAGAGATGCTTTTGGTGCTGCACAGCACTGCTCATATTCCCATGAGACACCATGACTCCCTTGGGCTTTCCAGTCGTCCCCGACGTGAAGATGAGGTATAATAAGCTGGCGGGGTCAACCACCGGAAGATGGACGCTGGCAGCGTCTTGTTGATCATGATGGATGTTTGCATGGTCGGCAATCATGACACGACAGTCGCAGATCCGTGCAGCAAGACTCTTGGCGGACGCAGATGCCAGGACGACATCAGGTCGGACTGTGCGAATAATGCTAGCCTGGCGTTCCTCTGGCTGGTTGACGTCAATTGCAACGGAGGCACCGCCAGCCTTCATGACGGCAAGCATGGCCACAGGCATCCAAAGAGTCTTCTCAAAGAAGAGAGGCACAATGACTCCCGGTCTACTCCCAACACCAGCTTGAGCCACCAACAGCCTGGCCAGCCGTGTCGAGAGAACATCAAGCTCGAGGCATGTCAGATTACCGTCCCAAGCGCAGACTGCCTGTGCATTGGGGCTGCGGCGGACAGTTTGCGCAATGAGATCATGTATCGGTCGAGTCGAGGCAAGGGGAATATTTCTGTTCCAGGACCAGAGTTGCCGCACGTCACCTGAGTGAAGAAGATGAATTTCGTTCAGCGGTTTACCGTCGAGACGAATGTTGCGGGGTGCGCAGACCTCCTCAAGCACATGCTTCAACTGGCCCATGATGCGTCCAGCCTGCAAAGCATCGACGATGTTGTCATCATAATTCAGTTCAAGTGCCACTCCGCCGTCCTGGAGTGAGCAGATCAAATTGAGCGCATAGGTATCGAACGCTCCAACCATGTCATCGTGGTCCTCAATTTCATGCAACGTCTTCTTGAAAAGGGTTTTGCAAGGCAGATTCTCATCGTCGTCTGCCCTTGGTTGCACGACTACGAGACTTTGGAAGGCTGCTGCGTCCTTCATATCCGCAGGCAAATACTGCTTGATGTTCTGCAGACCCGTCTGCTCATGGCGAACTAGGTCAGCGGCCTTCGCCTGCACCGCCCCCAAAATCTCCGCAACGCTCTTTGAGTAGTCGAGCATCAGTCGTACTGGTACTGTGGCAATGGTTGGTCCCACCATGCGGTCTACTCTCGGAATCGTTGCTCCATGAGTCTGCCGCCCTGAAAGAGTCACACCAAAGTTGACGTCTTTTGATGCGGAGAATTGCGCGACCACGATGGCCCAAGAGGCCCATATCACTGTTGAAGGTGTTGCATCTAGTTGTGGCCAGTCCAGCCCAACGGTTTGGCGGATGGTTTGGTTGACTTGTACTTGATAGTCGGGGGCTGGCAAGCTTGGAAAAAGCGGCGCAGTCGAGTCTGCAAATTGAGCGGCCCAGAACGCAGCAGCTTCGTCCTTATCAGCGTCAATGACACTATACTTGACAAATTTTTGGAATGGCGGCGGCTGAGACACCTGCAGAGAGCGGCCAGATTCGTCCGCGTATGCCTTTTCCAACAATTCGAAGAGAAGAGGCACGGAATATCCATCGTAGAGAGCGTGATGGATGATGACGGATAAACAAGCCCCGCTCATGGTTGATCTCATTTGGTATTGAAGTAACGGCGTTCCGAGGCCCATTTCCTTCTTTCGTGGGCCAAGGCTTGATTTGGATGCGTCCTCTGGAGGAGTATCAAAGCCCGCGTAGCTTGTCGTGTCCGTCCAAGAAGGCTGCTCGTCCACAACTACCTGCATCAGTCCACCATGATGAGGCAAGTCGATGATCCGTGTCCGCAGTATAGGCAGAGACACAACTAAACTTTGCCATGCTCTTTGCAGGCGAGCAGTGTCGGTAGAGGGGCAGAGATCCATGGCCCAATGGGCCACGTAGTCGCCAGGATTTCTTGTCGTAAGAGCCATGAGACCTTCTTGCAACGGTGTGCAAGGGAAGATGTCTTGAATTTGGTTCTCATCAACACCGCATTGCCTTGCTGCCAAGGTGATGACGGTGCTTATAGGCTGCCCCTGCCATGAAGAGGGCGCCAGCAGGGAAAAGGCCTCAACGACAGCATCTTCTTCCTCAAGCTCACCATCATCCATACCACGATGCTCTGCGACCCGCGCCAGCTCTTCTAACTGCGGATGCTTCAAGACATCTGCCGACGTAAAAGACATGGCGCTGAGCTCTCGTGCCAGACCGGCCAGTTTCATAGCTAGGAGAGAATCGCCGCCCATTCTTATAAAGCTGTCGTCCAGACCAATCTCACTCTCGTCCACAGGAAGCACCTGTGCCCACAACAACGCCAGAGCCCGCTCAGTGTCTGAAGATGGCAGCCGTCGTTGTGAGGCCAAGGCTGAGAATAGCGGGTTCAAAGCGACCAGCTCTCGCATAGTGTGGACTTGGAACGTGTCTCTCAGCTTTCGCCGATCTGCTTTTCCCGTTGCCGTTACTGGGATGGTATCGATGGGGACATATACAGAAGGCACTTCGTAGGCAGGCAACGACTCTGAAAGCCGACTCTCCAAAGTAGCCACCGCTGCCGAAATCCTCGTTTTTTCTTCTGTCTGCCCTTCCAGGACGATCGGTTGCGTTGGCTGAGTTATCTTCAAGAATAGGGCAAGAATCTTGCTGATGCTATTCAACGGCGTAATGGCTTCTGCGACCACCTGAGCATCAACTAGCCCCAGCCGCTGGAGGTACTTCCTTGCGTTATCCTCAACGTTGCTCAGCTCAACGCGCTGACCACGAATCTTGACCTGCGTGTCTCTCCGTGACACAAAAGTCAGGGTCCCGTCTGAGTTGTAGCGGACTAGATCACCAGTCCTGTACAGTTTTCCGCAGCGGCCTGGGATTGCAAGTTTGGCGTGCCCGCGGGACAGGAATGGCGGGTCTTGGACAAAAGCTGCTCCCGTCTTTCCCGGCTCTTTGAAGTATCCTTGGCCAACTAGAGGGCCTTCCAGCCACAGCTCACCGATACTCCCGATTGGGGCGAGCGTAGGCTCACCATCTGCAGTGTCTACCCCATCCTGCCCATCCTGAACAATCCACGGATTCAAGCCATAAGTGGGCCCGAGGTATCCCAAGTGTTCATCTCCCTTGATGTCGACGACTGTGGTCGTGATTGTGCACTCTGCAGGACCATACGTCTGGATGAGCCTGACGTGACTGCTCCACAGCTTGGCCTGATCGACAGGAAGTGTCTCGCCTCCCACGATCAACACATCTAGATTTCCAAGCGTTGGCAATGGCATCGCAGAGACAACGGATGGAGTCATGTCGGCATGGTCGATCTTCTGCTCGGCGATGTACTGGTCCAGTAGAGTCAAGGAAGTTCTGGTCTGTTCTGATGGGATGCATAGACAAGCACCCGATGTGAGAGAGCCTAACAGGTTCGTGTACGACACATCAAACGCGTACGAAGCAAAGTCCAGTATCCTTGACTTGGAATGGAAGCCCTGTTCTTTATTGTTGAAATGAAGACCACTGCTGACATTGGTATGGCTGATGACGACGCCTTTCGGTTTGCCAGTTGTGCCAGATGTGAAAATGAGGTACAGCATATTCGACGGATGGACTGTAGCCAAAGAGGTGAGAGGATCTGGAAGCTCTTCCACCATGGATTCATTGACAACCAACACATGGCAGTCACCACAGATATCCGAAACCAGCTGCCGGTTGGAGGGCGAGCAGCCTACCACAATTGGACTGATTGTCTCGATGATGGCGGCCAGCACTTCCTCGGCATGTGTGGTATCCATGGCAGCGCATGCGCCGCCGGCTTTCATGATGGCCAGCTGACATACCGACGTCCACATAGACTTTTCGAAGAAGATGGGCACCACGATGTTTGGGCCCACTCCATGGCTTTGGAGGTGATGGGCTAGTCGTGTCGATAAACGATCTAGCTGGCTATATGTCAAGTCGCCGTCCCATGCGCATATGGCTGGATCTCCAGGTCGCTGGTAAACCTGATCTTGGAAAATCTCGTGAACCGGCCTAGCGACCGTGTCTGGGACTGACCGATTCCATGACCATATTTGTTGCAGGTCAGCATCACTGATGGCGGTGCAGATGGACGATTCAGCGATGGCCATCTCTGTATTTGCTAGGTCTCTCAGAGACTCCGCTGAAGTGTGACGATGATGATGGATTGTTGGCGTCGTGCCTGTCGTACCGCCACTGTCCCTTTGCAAAACCCCCACAGTGATACTTTACACGGCCAAAGCGAGATGTTGATTATGACAACAAGTTGGAGAAAGTTGGAATAGGTTTCTTTAACCTTTTGGGACTGAAGAAAGAACCAGGCTATTCTATCCACGAAAGAGTTCTTCAGCCTGCCTGTACAAACACACAATACTTTGTCACTGACGGCTCTTGTATAATAATATGCTGCATATATGCGTATCAGTCGATGAATTAATTACAGCACAGGGTAGGTCAGGCCATCGACTGTTGGCCGATTTCTGTACCTAGTAGTACGAAGAAGTACAAAGTCGAACGGCGAAGCCCAGGACTCACTCCTCTTGGGGCTGCTTATGACGGCACTATGCATGGCGGCGGACTTCAAAGGAGGAATTCGCCTAGGGCTGTTTCGCTGTTTTTGACAAAGCTCGGACCGGTCGGCCTTCATGCTGTGCCGATCGTACCGGTATAGCCCTGACGTGAGGCGCTAAACTGTCACCTTCGTGCTGACATGTTAGACGTTGGACCCAGAAACTCCACAAGGGAAGCCCTGCAAGGCTGTGTACATGTACGGTACCCACACAGCGGGGCAGCCGGTCAATAGGCAGGTACGGACTACCAAGGGTGCAAGCGGGGAAAACGGCGGAGCTGTGGGGTTTTGTGGGGGTGGCTTCGTTAGACCGACCCTACCTATGTATGTATAGGTACACCCCACTGTACTGCGTTATCTGACAGTACTGTACTCATCCACAATGTCAAAAGTGCATGTAATACATAAAGCTGCTTAATCACGTAAACACCAATTCAAGATGAGGCCTACGTACTCCGTATGTACGACAGGAATCGACCCACAGCTCTTGCTCCACCTGAGACCGCAGCAAGATCAACTCACATCCCGAATCGCCTTGGGGGGTGTACATGCCGGCACATCTCCGAGCAAAGCTGTCTGGGATCACCCCGACAGGGTCATCGCTGGTCCGACAGCCAGAGTTGATGATGGGCTTGAACGCATGCTTGAACAGAAAGTGTTCCCTCACCTTTCACCAGCCTTTTGTCTCTTCCACCTCGAGACCATCATAACAGCGCTAACTTGTAGTGAATTATTGCGAAGGCTGACGTGGGCACGGCGTAACATAGTGCGTCCGGACCTCCTGTATCCCGATGGCAACATTTAGGGACTCGGAAAGATCATGACTCTGTTTGGTGTTCGCTTAGAGCACCAAAAAAAAGGATGATGACAGCGATGGCAACTGTCAGCTCGGGCATCTTTCCCTGACCCTTGCATCGTTACGATGCAGGGATGCTTCAACCCTACCAGCATGAAGTAAATGTACAAGTCTCTCGGATGCTTGCGAAAGAATGGCGTCAAGCTAAACCTACAGTAACAGAAGTGACATCTAATAGAACCTTGCATCATCACTCATAGGATGCGGCTGCTCTTTCGTGCGTTCCAATACATACTCTGCAAGAACTTTGCATGCCTTGTGGAAGTATAGTCTTTGGCGTCTCTACCGTTGTGCTACTTAGCAATTTGACTGGAAATATTGTTCATCGCAGAGCTAAAGACGGAAAGGTGTTATCCTAAATCCTACAGATATCCTCCCTTGAGCTAGTTGTCTTTCTGCTTCCCACCTCTCCCTCCCCCTTCCCCGATCTATTCTTCTTCGTCAGTCGTTTAAAGCATCGAAATCTTGGGGAGGATAAAGCGCTGATAGCAAACGAGCAAGGGAAAGCAAGATGGGGCGTTGGGCAGCAGCTTTGATCATTTTCGTGGCTAGTTTGCTGTTTTTTCTGGCCAAAATCATCTATGCATTTTTCTTCTCTCCTTTACGCCATGTACCCGGTCCGTTTCTCGCCAAGATAACCAGCCTCTTGGTAGGATTCTACGATGTGCGGTTGCAACGAAATCGCAAGATCTACGAATGGCATCAAAAATACGGGAACATTGTCCTGATCGCCCCGGGAAAGGTCTCTGTCTCGAGCCTGTCAAGCACCAGGGAGATATATAGCATTTCTGGCCGGCATCCCAAGAGCACCTATTTTGACCACTTTTCGGTATTCGGAGCTCGCTGCATCTTCACGACTCGTGGGTGTCGGGATCATCAGAAGATGCGCAAGAGAACCTTTCAGTTGTACCAACCAAAGTCCATATATCGCCCCGAAATTGTTGAGCCTATTCGTGAGTTGGCCGAAGAAGTGGTTCAACAACTATGTGCACCCACCAAGAATAGCAACGAGGGAGAAGCAACTGTAAACATCTGGATACAGTGCAATCGGTACTCTTTTGACAACTCTACTCGGCTGGCGTTGGGACCTAAGCATTCTTCTCGTGTGATGAGGGGAACTTCAGATGAGAGCTGGATGCTGGACAGGTGGGAGGAGACTGAGCTATGGGATAACATGGCTGCCAACCTGCCCCTTATCCATTCTTCCATCAAACATATTTACCGCAGCTTCACTGGAGACCGAAACTTCTTGTCTAACAACGAGCGGCTGGAGAAGTGGACCGCGCAGCAGCTTCACTTGGCTCTCAAAGAGACTGACATTGTTACAAAGCACTGTCTCCTAGGATGGCTTCTCGAGGCCACGGGCGAGGAAGGCCAGGGGCTGTCCGTGAACGAAATAGGTGAAGAGATCATGGACAATATCCTCGCGGCCATGGCTACCGTCACCCTGGCCCTGACCTTTAGTCTCTGGGATTTGGCTTGTCACCCGACGTTGCAGCACGCGTTGCGTGAGGATCTTCGCCGGTTGCCGGTTAGCAGTCAGAACGGTCTCCCCACCTTTGAAAGTATCATGGATTGTGAGATACTCGACAGTTGTGTCAGGGAGTCGAGCCGCATCCATCCCTTGTCCAGCGGTCATGCCGAGAGGCTGGTTCCTACGGAGAAGCCTTATGACGGAGTGATGCTTCAAGTCGGTGTAAGCTTTTCCAGCTTGATCCTCTTGACTTTTGTGTGTGATTGAAACGGTTCATTGACAAGAAAACCCAAATCCAGGTCAATATTTCTGCTTCGACACTGGCACTGCATCACAACGCCGAGGTGTTCGATGACCCATTCGCGTTCCGCCCTGGTCGATGGATGGGAGCAGACCCAGCCCACCGTTCCCTGATGAACAAGCACTTCATTCCCTTCGGATATGGAGCGCGCTTCTGCTTGGGGTCCACGTTTGCTCTGGTGCAGATCAAGACCTTGGTTGCCTTTGTCGTTCTCCGTCTGCATCTTTGCCAGGACCCAGGGTCTCAAACTAGCCGACACAGTATGAACCAGCTCGACACACAGAATGCGCTGCCAAGAGGTCTAAGGTGTGACGTGGCCATTCGGGAGATTAAATTTTGACTTGCGCTACCAGCAAAGAAAGTAGTTGTTGACTGACAAGCATCTAAGGATTGGCTAAGATACGGTTAGATGACAGGTCACGGAGAAATGGAGAAGTACTACGATCATGTAGTCAATCGGTTTTTTTTTTGGCGTTCCTATATAATAAATGCTCCGTCCAGGCGTTACATTCATTGCTTAGATAAGCGCGAGGCATCTTTTGAACCAATTTAGTGAATCGTGGTGACATTATTTTCCTGAACAGATAAAGGACCGCATTATGAAGCTGTCTTGATATACGTCCATGCATAATAAGGCGTTGGATGGTAAAGTACAATCGAAGATCTATTGAAAGGTTTGATTTCGTGGTGGTTTCTATAGAGTGTAGTTTTCCTTGCAGTGTAAAATTCATATAAAAAGAATATTGCTAACTTCATCATCTCTCGTCCACTTATAAGTAACACTCATGCAATATGTCATCCTTTCAAATTCTACATCTTTTATAACACTAAATCCACGGTTGTTCAACGATGGCCGGTTCCCACTTCCGCGAGTGATCTCTTGGCCGCTTTTCTTCGACCGAAATCGTCATGGGGTTCGGGTCGGTTGTCCAGTATGTCTTCAATCTCATCCATGATCTCTTGTGTCAACTTGGTTCTGATAAATTGCCGGCAGATTGTGCCATCGAAAACACACCAAAATCTGGTCGCAGGTGACAGCTGACTACAACAAGAACAATAGAGTGAATTATTCGTTCAATCAAATTTAGAACAGTGCGCCTTGGTCGCTGTCTTCTACTTCTCAAAAGGCTACAAGCTCTGCCGCATAATGTGACCGCAGCAGTAAACCTAAGACGATATTACATCCCAATCAGGTCAAGTTCCCGCAGAACTAGCTTGTCCACATTTACCTTCAGATAACGTTCAATGCCACAATACTAGATGTAATATCTCTTTGCTGCCCATAAGGCACCCCCTTTTGCCAGCCAGGAAAAGCTTGTGGGCAGCAAAGAGATAAGGTACTAATAAATTCCCGCTTCGGGAAGCCGTCATCGGGAAGCCGTCATTCATCTCACGTAAGAATCTGGCACAGTGGGGTAGGGGTAGTAAGCACGGACATTTGGAGGGCGACAAGGGTACAACCTGATAACCAAAAAAAGTGGGGCGTGGCACGATCAAGGAGAGCAACATCTGCGCCAAACAAAATCCAGCCCTCTTGGGTTTCCCACCGGCCGTAATAAATGAATAAATAAAATCCTCCTTAACGCTATACCCAGGCTGAGAGAGGCCGCGGGCAAGATGATTTTTCAATTCTTTCATATTCTTCCTCCCTCAAAGTACGCATTAGCGCGTAGGCTGCACAACAGACACCATTTGGGCACAGCCTCAGCGACCACCCTCTCTTCTTTGTTTCCTTTCCGCAAGATTCTTCCACAACACTACACCTCATCACGAGCCTACATCAATAGGCACAATGTCTCCTTGGCCAATGTCTTCTACCGGTTGTACCATCGCCGTGGAGGACCGCTTTGGTCCGGTCGTCGGAAGCTCTTGTTTGGGTGGGTTCGACTTTACCCTGCTTTTCGAGGAGTCCATCCTTACAATTCTGCCCTTGGCTTCCGCTGGTGAGTTCTTTTTGACCGGGAATTTCTTCTACCGTGGGTTTTTAAATTGTTTCTCGGCGCTGTCTAACGAATGAAACAATCTAAGTTCTCATCGCGCTGATCCAACTATACACACTACGAGAGGCGCAGGTCAAAACCAAGCATTCGTATCATGGGCCGTGTAAACTGGTAAGATTTCTTGCCCCCACCCTCTCTGTCAGGGTAAAATCACATTTTCGAATAGGGAATCGGGACTCATCGGAGATAATATGCAACGTTTAGTTGGCCTATCTGGCATACGTGGCGCTGCAGACAGTGCTCTTGGTGTTATGGGCAAAGCAAGATGTCGCAAAGACGCGAGCAACCCTGGCCACCATCTCCGTGTCCCTCGCTGCCTTTATTCCGTTTACCTGGCTTTCATATTGGGAGCACAGGCGCTCACTGCGCCCATCGAGTCTTTTGACACTGTATTTGGGTCTGTCAGTGCTGCTCGATATTGCCCGTGTGCGAACGCTCTTCCACGTCAACGACGTCGGTCATACCATAGCCTCGGTTTCCCTGGCTAGCTACTGTGTCAAGATCGTCCTCTTGGGCCTGGAACTGCTCGAAAAGCGCCATTTGATACTGGACGACTGGAAAGAAGAGGATGTGCTAGAAACCACGGCCAGCGCGTATCGCCGTGCCCTTTTTCTCTGGCTAAATGGTCTCTTCGTTACGGGCTACCGCAGTTTGTTATCCGCCGATACGCTACCAAAGATTGATTCGGAGATTCTATCTGCTTCCGACCCCAACGTACTCAAGGCCAAGTGGGCACGAGGTAAGACAAATTGCCCTACTTACCGCCTCCAAGTAATCTGTAATCTGTTTCGTTGGCTTGCTGATATGTGAGACGCCTACAGCGAACAAGTCAAGTAAATATGCCCTCCTTTGGATATTCACAACCCACTACAAGTGGACTGTTCTCGCAGCACTTCTTCCTCGCCTCGTCTATACGGGCTTTACTTTTGCACAGCCATTTCTCATCCACAGAGTCCTCTCGTTTACCTCGTCAGCGGCGCCCAGATCCGCAAACGTTGCGTACGGGCTCATTGGTGCCTACGCCATCGTATATATTGGCTCTGCTCTATCTTTAACGCTGTACGAGCACAAGGTGTACCGTACTCTAAGCAAATTCCGCGGAAGCTTGATCGCCATGGTTTACGGCAAGACCTTGAGGCTCAGCTCGTCGTCCGGCTCTTGGAATGCGGAAGCCATCACCCTTATGAGTGCCGACATCGACAGGCTTGGTATTTGCGCGCAGGATGTGCACGAGATATACGCTGGCACTATCGAGGTGGGATTATGTCTCTGGTTGCTCTATGTCTATTTGGGTGTCGCAGCAGCTGCAGCTGCAGTTTTAAGCGTGTGTAAGTTTGTTGTTGACCTCTCTGACCTTCAAACATCCTTTTAAAATCACTCGGCTTTTCGTACTCACCTAGTTTCATCTTGATAGTATGTCTCGTCTTGAGCGTACCCGTTGCGACTGCTGCAGGCAAGGCTCAAGTTCCCTGGTTAGATGCAATCGAGACTCGTCTGACCGAGACTGCACGCACTCTTGTTAACTTCAAGCTCATCAGAATGATGGGGCTCACCGAAGAAGTCTCGTCGGTCTTGAGAACTTTGAGGATGTCAGAGATCGCGGCTGCCCGCCGGTATCGAATCCTCAATGTATGCCTCAGCTTTCTATGTAAGAGTCACGATATTGGATGATATTATCTCGGTTCTGTTCTCCCATGGATCAAACATGGGTATATTATGCGTCATTTCCTCCCATATGCTAATACAGGCCCACAGACTACTTGTCGTACGCATTCTCTCCGGTTTGGGGATTTGGTGTATATATTCTGTTGGCTCGAGCACGTGACTCCGGTACTTTGCTCCAAAGCACTGCTTTTGCAGCACAAGCTATTTTCACACTGCTCAACAAGCCTACTGTCAAGGTTATTGATGCAATCGAGCACCTGCAAATAGTCATGGAGTGCTTTGGACGCATGCAAGAATATCTCACCCGCGAAGAGCAGGAGGCGTATAGAACCCTAGCTCCTGCAGAGAAGGCAGAACTTAAACACCACAGAGGAGACGACGACGCTACTTCCGAAAAAACGATGCAGCCCGAGCAGTCAGCCCAATTGGAATCAAATGATTTCTCACTCACTGCGGCGGCTGTCATGCGCCATGTATTGCTTCGATATTCCCCAGGACAAAAACCAGCCCTACAAGACCTCAACTTGCGTATTCCCAATTCTCAGACTACCATGATTCTAGGTCCCGTCGGTAGTGGGAAGACGACACTGCTCAAGCTTTTGCTAGGCGCCGCCCCGGTACCTGAGAAGAGTACTGATGATGATGCATCGTACTACTACAAAACCAACTTTACGAGGGCCGCGTACTGTGCCCAACAGCCGTGGATATCAAAGGCCACTATACGAGAAAACGTTGTCGGCATGTCCTCGTGGGATGAAGCATGGTACGAGAAGGTGCTTCAAGCTTGCGCTCTGGTGACCGACTTGAATGATCTTCCCAACGGTGATCATACCCAAACTGGAGGACGTGGTAGCGCTCTGAGCGGTGGGCAAAGGATCCGCGTGGTCAGCTCTTTCTTCCTCCACCCCTTTTTTTCTCTTTCTACATACAACTCATGCTGATTGAGTACATGCATGATTGCACAGTCACTGGCGCGAGCACTGTATTCCAGATTGCCAGTCTTGATCCTTGATGACGTGCTCACGGGGCTTGATCCGGTGACGGAGCAAAACGTTTCAGCCGCTGTTTTTGGACCATCAGGTCTCGTCAAGCGCTACAAGCCAACAATCATCATGGCATCTAGTTCAGCCCAACACGTTCGCTTTGCAGATCATGTCATTGTGCTCGAGAAGGGTGGCAAAGTGGCTCAAGCCGCTCCGGCCGAGGAGTATCATTCAACTTCCTTCAGTAGCATCGCCGATCTTGATAAGATAGATTGTGGGGGTGAAGGCAGGAACCAGTCTTCGACACAAACGTCGCCAAAGCAAGGGCCTGCTGCTGAGTTGGCATTGTCCGAGATGGAAATCCCTGATGAGGAGCAAGATCCTATCGCAGCGGGTAGCCGGCAGAAAGGTGACCTTCATGCATATGTGTACTACAGTCAAATTGCCGGGTGGAAAAACATTTCGATCTGGCTCTTCTTTAGTTGCGTCTTCATGTTTGGGCTCAACTTTCCCAGTAAGTGTCCACCATTCAATCACGTAAGACACGCTATACTGACCCATGATCCCATTCTCTCAGCTGTGTGGCTCCAGTGGTGGGTTGATTCCAATGCTCAGGATCCAAATAACCGCGTTGGGTATTGGCTCGGGGTGTACGGTGGCCTTGCCGCTCTAGCCCTAGTGACCAACATTATTTCTGACGGGTATGTCAATCGGGGGTCTTCATCAACGTCGCCTGCTTTCTTTGCCATCAATGATCTAAATGCCAGTTAGATGGGTGCAATTAGTCGTTGTGCCCAAGACGTCGGCCGGATTCCACGACCTTCTTCTCAAAACGACAACACGGTACGTGATGTGAACCTTTTCCTTCTTCAACATGAACAAACATTTTCAACTTGGCCAAAGAAAGGGTTACATGGCTAATAAATATGGCCTCCTAGAGCACGCACTGTATTCCTCGCATCTACACATGGTGGTGCTATACTTAACCGGTATGTCTTTCCTTGTTTATCTCCCTTACCAGTACAGGAACAAGAAAGAAAGAACCTGACAAAAACCGGGTGGCGATATGTACCTATAGATTCAGCCAAGATCTCGAGTTGATTGACAGTGATCTTCCTGGGGCAATCGACAAGACCCTCTTCTCCGCCTTACAGACCATATTCACAACTGCTCTCGTTTTCGCTGGATCCGGTTATCTGTCATGTACTCTTCCCGCTTGCGTCTTGATCATTTACGGCATTCAGCATTTCTATCTACGCACCTCTCGTCAACTCAGGCACGTCGACATTGAAGCCAAGGAGCCTCTGTTCTCTCACTTCCTTGACACGGTGATGTCAGTCGACAGTATCCGTGCCTACGGCTGGGAGGATGAATACGAGCAGAAGAATCGAGAGGCACTCAACGCATCCCAGCCGCCTTACTACCTGATGTGGACAATTCAAAGATGGCTTACCTTGGTGCTCAATCTCTTTGTCGCCGGTCTCGCCATTCTTCTGGTTGCCCTCGCCACAACCATCCGAAATGGCTCTACCGAGTTCCTTGGAACGGCTCTCTCCAATATTGTGAATTTCGGTACCACTCTGCAGCTGCTTGTCGTCGATTGGACGCAACTCGAGACAGCCATATGCGCTATCAGTCGTATCAAGACTTACGTGAAAGGAACTGAACCTGAGGAAGAAGAGGAAATCCATCATCAAGAAGCTGTGGCGCCTCCGTTCAATTGGCCTACGAAAGGTGAAATCATTTTTGAGGGCGTACAGGCTTGTTATCCATCCCACCCCAACAAACCGGTGTTGGAAAACATCAATCTCGAGATCTCGCCAGGTGAGAGAGTGGCGGTGTGTGGTCGAACAGGAAGTGGGAAATCGACGTTGATGAGCACGCTATTACGGCTGGTCGATCTCGACTCTGGCAAAATCATGATTGATGGCACAGATATTGCGAGCATGTCGCGTGAGACTGTTAGGCGCTGCTTGACAACTATGCCACAAGAGACATTCTTCTTTACAGGGACTATACGACAGAACTTGGATCCCTTCCATCTTCTTTCACCCGATGACGACCAGCTGATGATGAACATCCTCGAAGATCTCGCATTGAAGGAAGCCATAAACGAGGCGGGCGGACTGGATGCTGTACTGACTGCTGACGATATGCTTTCATCCGGCCAGCAGCAGCTTTTCTGTCTCGCACGGGCCATTGTTAAAGGCGGCCAAATCCTACTCCTTGACGAAGCCACTAGCAGGTACGTACACAGACGAGAGACAGTAGGAGAATCTTCTTTTCGGTATCAAAACCTCGACGAAACTGATACAATAGTGTCGTCTAGCGTCGATCAAGCTACGAGCGGACTAATGCAATCAGCGCTCCGCAAGACGTTTAGCGCAGGGAACAAGAAGACCGTCATTGCAATTGCTCATCGCCTTGAGACCATTCTCGATTTCGATCGAGTCTTTGTTTTGGACAAGGGTAGAATCATGGAGTCTGGGAATCCTAAGGACTTGCTGCAGACAGCTGGCTCTGCGTTCAGGTCTCTGTCAAATGGCATGATGAGCGATGATGTTAGTTCTACAGAAGAGGAGGGGTAGCAGTCTGATCCTTTCTCTCCGTCTTCTTTCCGATGTAGAGGTTCAACTGTCTCGATTGAACGTCATCAACTCAATCTCGTGGCAAGATGGTTCAACTCCACGCTCCACTGGCGAAGATGCTGAGGGGCGAAATATTCGGAATCGAATGGATGACCACCCCGGTCTGTTTACGAATAATAACGTGCTATTTTCTCACGTTTTCTCATCCCTTGCCCTGTGCATGCCGACCCGAAGCGGATAACCAAGTTCTTGATTGCATGCATGTGAGGAGATCCTTGTCAGCAAAATTCCCGCACCGGGCGGAGCCAGCAGCCGCCCCCAGCCGCCCCCAGCCGCCCCCACACGTCGGGCCTGTGACGCTACTGCAAGTACGGAGTACGGATCCGTGAGATCTACGGATTACCTGCCCCACTAATCCGTACGACAAATCCTCCCTCTTCCGACGCACACCGCACGGCCCCCCTCTTGACATGGGATGAGGATTTCATTTCGCCCCGAGGGTGGCCTGCTGGGAATAGATACGTGTACTGCTACAAGGACATGGAAGAGTTGTGTGATCAGGGTCAGATCAGGTTTCCGAGTTGCCGCCATCTTCTCTGGCTCCAAGTCTGCTGTAGAATTCGATGTATTACGTATGTCATCGGATGGATGTATGCTGGGCACACACATGTACGTATCGCACAGAAACAATCATCCTTTGTCCCCGCCAGCAACGACAATTGAAGGCACATATTTAAATCCCAACAGAGTGTTTTGGCCTATATTCAAAATTTCCGCTCCGATAGAATCCCCCTTTCTCTTCGAAAATTGCGCCACGCCTCTGTTGATTTTCCACTAGGCATGTAGTTAATATGGCTTCGTTATATACAATGTGGCTTGTAGCGGGAGCCGCGATTGCTGCCTTCTTTTACAACCATTATCAGCGGCGGTCTACCCTCTCCAGAGCACCTGCAAGATGCCCTGTCATGGAGAAGAAGAGGAATACGACAAACCCTTCATGGGAAAGGTTGGATTCGAATGCTCGCGCTGAGGAAGAAGCCAAGAAGAAGGCCGAGACAAAGTCATACAAGAAGCTATACTATGAAGTTCAAAACTTGGAAAAGTTCCCCGATAGTATTCCCTTTGCGCGGCAAACCCTCCTTTCTCTTCTCCGGCAAGCGGTTTTGAACGCAAAGCTTCAGATTGACAGTCGACTCAACATTCTCAACTTGGGAGATGACCACAGCCCTGAGAGGCTGGCCGCCTATATGGCTGGCATGAGACACAAGACACATGTCGACTGGACCGATTACCAGCGGCGTCGCCAAGCTGGAGGCGGGCCGGAAATGTTTGCTGATGGAGAGGCTGCCCGTCAATGGATCAAAGAGAATGCCCCGTTGCAGCTTGTTGACGGGGCGTGGGTGGCCCGTGTCCATAATGTTACCACGCCTTTTGCCCTCAGAGGTATCACCAAGAACGCGTGGCAGACATATTGCGAGGAACTTGGGGATGGCGAGCTGGATAAGAATCATTGCCACATCTACAGAGAGCTGTGTCGTTCCGTTGGACACAAGTTCCCCAATCAAAACGATGTCGATTTCATCCACCCTAGACACGGGCTGGACAATGATCGAATCTGGAGAGCCAGTGCTGGACACCTGCTCATCTCCCTGTTTCCCAATGACTTCCTCCCCGAGATCCTGGGCTTCAACCTTCACTACGAGTCGTTGGCGCCAGGCACGTTGAAAGCTGCGCATGAGCTGCCCGAGTTCGGCATTTCAGGCTATTACTTTGCCCTTCACATCTGCATCGACAACGCTGATTCGGGTCATTCAGCAATGGCCGAGGCGACCATCAACGCTTACATTGAGCACGTCCGAAGGACCGGCATCATGGACATCAAGGAGGCTTGGAGACGTGTGCAAGCTGGATTCCTACTATCCGAGTACCTGGACGGCGATGATGATGTCAGCAAATACAGAGATGCCGTTGCAGACATGATGCACACCAAGGTCGGTGTGGCAGGTCATGTCCACTGCACCAGCCGAGCTCGCATCGGAGGACGAAAGCTGACCGATTGGTTTTCCAACGACACGCTCTCCAGTATGAGCAGCAGCTGCTGGAAAGACGGGTTCATCACCGCCCTGACACATTCCAAGCCATGGGTGTACCCTGGGGATAGTGAACGAGGTCTTCTGCTCAGGGAGCTCTCTTGGAAGGGCCGCATGTTCGGTGCCTTTACACATTACGAGGTTCAGTGCCTCCGTACATGGATCGACCTTCTGGATGATGATCCGGCCAGAATGCAAGACAAGTACTGGAAGCTCGTTGGGCGAGCGGACGAAGCAACGCCAACAGCAGCATCACTGGCGGCGAGCGCTGATGTTGATGCTTCTACTACTCACCCGGCGTTCCCACCACAGATGGGCATACCAGTTCCTACGCCATCAGGAAGCAGCAAAGACTTCGTCCCGTCCTCACCACTGCCAATCACAAGCAACCAGAAGGTCGACTTGGATGCACTGCTGCCCCTGTGGTTCATGCATCCTTGTATCCTGGAACAAATCGTCATGTCTCCCTACCGCACCGTCAGGCCACTTGGATCCATCGTTCTGCAGCTTCTGCGAGCCGAGTCAGGTTATATGCCGGAGAGTTCAGGTGTCGCGGGCATGGACGAGCAACGCCGCGATCCGGCATCTCTCATCTCTTCACTGACAGAACTTGGCTTGGAAATGTGCCGAGAGAACAACCTGCCCGAGCCCACGTGTCTCAAGGACGTCCTGCAGAGCCGCAGCAGCAGCAATGCCAGTAGCTCATCTTGGGTGGCGTCCGTGGACTTTGCCTACATGGTGCTCAGCTGGGCAGCCCGGCCCATTGAGAACGAAGCCTTTCTTCTCGGGCTGTCTCGTGCCTTTTTGGACCTCGAGAAATATGTGTCCGCTACTACTGACCAAAGTCTGCTGCTCAGTAGGCAAGCACGTCACGGCTTGGAAAATATGATTGAGAGAAAGCAACATGGCTTCGAGAGGATTCTGTCAATGATAAAGTCGGAGTCTGGGGACATGGAAAAGTTCAACGCGGGCTATGAATTCGGCCGGCAGAAACTTGAGGAAGTTGTTGGTTTGAAGAAGTGAGCTCTCTTGAGAAAAAGCCGCATATTTGGGGCGCTTGTCTACAACCCCAAGTTCAGCGGCTTGGAACGTGGGCGTATCCTTTTTCGCTTATATTTCACGAGGAATGCAACTCGAGCAAAAGGGCAGACTGTGTGCAATTGACGTTGTCATTTCTGGATACAAGCTGGACACGGGAGTAAATCGTGATGGGAGAAGAAAAACAGTTCATGTTGGTTATCAGACAACAGACTACTCCGTGTAGTGAAACAACTCGCCAATATACCAAAAGACGGTTCATTCGAGGCACAGGACTATGTCAGGAGGACTATTCGAGGGTAGAAATAAACCTTTGCCTCGCGTAGTGCTTTGCGTTTCAATTTTCTTTTGGCAAGGCACACCCGGCAGGTTTCTCTTCGCGGAGCTGCTATATTGTTGACGACAATGTCATGCTCAAGATTTGTGCATAAATTGATGGGAAAATAAATCCACGACTCTCGTTTGGAGCTTCAATTTTGCTATACTTGAGCTGATCCAAGGGTGACTTTTGATTTTTCTGGGGTCATGCCTATCTATGGAGCGTGTGACACTTTTGCCGTGTCTGTAATTTTTGGCGTCATCCTCGAGTCTGCCGCACATGCAAGTCGGTACCGGTAATTCCGAACACCCACCAATAAGAGGTGTCTTGTTTGCTTCCAGATTGCCGGGCAGGTGCCCCTGACTTCTTCGCGTGCGGCGTCAGTGAACGAGCCCCACTCTGGACTTGGCCACCACCCCACGTCGGCCCCTCCAACCAATCAGCAAGGCCGCAATCATGGTGGGCGTGGACCAGGTGAAGTGATTGGAAGTATCTGCGCCCCCTCCTTTCTGCCCAATCAGACGGTCGGTGTGAAGAATAAAGAAAGTTGCTGCTGCTCTAGTCAATTCGCCGCAGGGTAAACCTCAATGCCCCGTAGGCAATTCTGGCACGTACGCCCATGTTCTTTCTGGTCTCTTGGGCCCGGGATAGAGAAGGAAGAAATCCAGAAGCACAACTTGTAAATATTAATGACCACGGCATCGGATACACCATTTCATCGCCATGCCAGCTCTGGAAGTGTTAAACCCTGCACGGAAGCCCAAGCAACGTGGCGGGACGAATGTGGATGGGCAGAAATAAGGCAGAGCAGGAAGAGTCATTCCCGTAATACTGCTGCTAGTCATGGGAAATGCAGCAGCAACTAAGCCTAAAGCGGTATAGCTAGGTGGTTTTTTTGACAAGAGTTCAAAGCATTACAAGGGACGTCCTACATGTACATAAGGTCTTGATTGACAAAGGTCCTATGTATGTACAATTAAAGAAGGTTGCGATAGTGGTGCAAGGCCTTAACATTAAGGTACATAGGGGTTTCTAGGTACTGTTCCTAGCAAAATGCGTGTAAGAATACTTTGCTGCTGCGCATCGCGTTTACGTAAACTCCTTTCCACGACTTCTCGCAGCCTTGCGCCCCTGGCACGCTTTCGAAGGCCACGGGTTCTGGCCGACCAGGTGCCTCGCCGCTATGAAGAAGCTGAGAAGAGAAACCTTGTGGAGACAGATTGGCCCAATCACCAATTGCCAAAATGCAGATTGGCCCGCTGGAGCCAATGGCGATGAGAGTGGTGGGGGATAAGGGGGCCATCGGAAGCCGGTACTTCGTCACAGTTCACATTAGAGCAGCCGGTACCTGGGTACCTGGGGATAGACCGGACACTCGGGCAGGCAGAGCACTTCGTGACTGCCTGAAGGCCGTACCCAGTACGAGACTCGAGCCAGGTCGGTCGGTACCTGCCACCTCTTTTCGCCTGAAATGGTGAGTGCCACACTCCAGCTGGAACATGATGCAGCGCACACCCCCGTCCGCCGCCTCCGCCGCCCCTCGCCCCTCGCTGAATGGGCTCACTGACTGACTGACTGACTGACTGACTGACTGGCTGGCTTGCGCGCTTCGTCCCAATCGTCCCCCCCTGAGGAGTCTCGAGGTTGCTTGGCTGGTCATTCAAAACCCTCAGCATCTCGCGAGAGCTCTCTATTTTCCCTCCACCATCGAACTCCAACGTCAAGATGAAGTTTGGTTACGCCCTGTAAACGGTACTAGCGACTCTCGCAGTCTGCTCTGGTTTCTCTCCACTCCACGGCGCTTTCTGGTTTTTCCCGTCCGTTTGTTTTCATTCTTGTACTATTTGCCTCTCTCTGGCGGCACCTCTTCTTCAGCATCGACGCCCGACTCGTCTCTTGTGCTCGCAGCGACATTCACTTGTACCTTGCGACAATCCTCGAGAACGAACAAACACAAACAACAACAACAACAACAACAACAACAACAAGAAATACCCGCAATACCACAATACCACAACACCATCTCACCACGAACTGCTCGCACCGCGCAGTCATCAACTCGAGTCTTTTACTGGACAGCGAAACGACGAACTGGCCAGCCCCGCGTGTAACTCGACAACTCGACTTGCACTCTCTCTCAGTCTCCCTAATCACTGTTCCATCATTCGACCTCACAAAACGCACACGCAAACGCTGCTCGCACCCTATCCACCGTCTTCGCCACATCCAGACCTCAGCCAGAGCCACTTGTCGGTTCCAGGCTCGCCCCCTCCGAAATCGCCATTTGCCTGCCACTGGCCCGCCCGGCAACACGCTGGTCGCCACCGCACCCACGCAAATCGAGTCACACCACCGACACCAGCCAGTCATCCCATACCCACACGGTCCACTCTCAGCCAAGGCTGTCACTGTCGCCTCCCGTGCCTCGCCTCTCAGGCTACGTTGGCAAGAGTCACATCATCGGCCACGTCTTGGATATAATTGCTACAGTTCCAGGCACACTTGGATACACGCTCTGTGAGCGCCGCATCCCCGTTCCTGCATATCGTCCGCTAATTCCCCGCCCCAAAAAGCGCGACGAACCCTGCACGACAAGTCATCCGTCACCAGACACTGGGTATAGTGCTGCATCATCTTCGACAACGCCTTGGTGGTCTCGCCACTTCTTGAATCATCCTCTTTTCACAGCCTGTCTTCCCTCGCTGCCTCATCCGCCGATGGTAGTCATCCTCTAAAGACTATCAACTTGTCGCTGAAGCATTTGTCGCAATGCCTCTTGCAAGTTGTCTTCTTTTCACTCCAGTCGCCGTCTCAGCTTCGTCTACCGGTCTGATCCCTGTTGTAAAGTCGGCTGTCGACACCCTTGTCTAAACTGCCTCTTCACTTCACGCCCGGGTTTTCGCTTCCGCTTGCCACTTGCAGCTATATGACGCTGTTTGCTTGAAGCTAGCCCATTCGACACGGAATCTCTGATTGCTCTTCGGTAAAACCTTACAGTTCTCCCATCGGTCGACTTAGCCTGACGGCGACTGGAAATTTGACACACATACCGGCTTGGATTCTCATTCATTCTCAGGCTGGTAATATTCTCTCATGCAAAACTACCTATCTACCAAGATGAAGTACGACGCGGATGATTCACCCGCCTTCGTCGCATCCTCCTCCACCTCCCGGTATGCTCCTTATAGCTCTACTTTGAGCCATGCGGCATCCACCTCTTCCGCCTCCGTGTGGTCTGACGGCGCTTCTCAATCATCCGACGATACCTCCATTTCAGCAAACACGTCCGACTCCGACTCGTGCGACTCTTACTGTCTCTCAAAGCGGGCTGCCACCACTGCTCAAAATGTTGTCAACTATCGCCGTTCTCTTCATGAGCGTGGGACCAAGACTGTTCCGGCCGAGCTGCGACAGAACCCCAGACGCAGTGCCCCCGGTACCCATGCTGGTCGAGGAAGCTGCCCCCCTGCGCTCGTGCGACAGTCAGATCGCAAAGTCAACTTCGTCGACAGCCTTGTTGGTATGTTATAATAACCACTTCTCCGTGATTCACTGAACCAATGCTCAGCCTTGGCCCTTTGCAGATTCTTCTACCCAGATCGTCGAGGCGATTTGGCCTCTTTCCTCCGCTGTATGCCGAAGTGAGTTGGGCAGCAAAGCTGTCTTGCCACTGCGCACCTTCATTCAGGAGACTCTTCGGCGCTCAAGAACCAGCTACTCTACATTGCAGGTTGCACTGTATTATCTTATTCTGATCAAACCCCATGTCCCCCAACACAACTTTACTACCGAGCAGCCCGATGACAGACATGCTGACCGGGCTCTTCAATGTGGACGTCGCATGTTCCTTGCTGCTCTGATACTCGCCTCCAAGTATCTCCAAGATCGCAATTACTCGGCCCGGGCATGGAGCAAGATCTCCGGCTTGAACACTCAAGAAATCAACCAGAATGAAATTGCCTTCCTCGTCGCTGTCAACTGGAAACTACATATCACAGATGGTGTCTTCCAGCGATGGACAGATATTGTTCTCAAGTACACTCCGCCCCCGTCGCCACCCACGCCTGGTGCCATTTCACAGGCCTATGCTCGGCAATCTGTTGAGTGGAAGCGCATTATTTTGCAACTTGAGCCGGAGCTCAACAACATTGAGGGCTTGTTTCCCGTCGCCCCTATCAGCACCACCGCCAGTGACTTGTGCGTGCTCTCTCCACGAAGCATTCTCAATCTTCCTCATGAGGGTCGCAGCTCAGCTGCCCTGGAAGCCTCAATGACCACGCCTGTGTCAAGGACCTGCAACGCCCCCATCGTCATGGAGCCTACACCCACCACTGTCTACACACCCGGCCGTTCAGCTCCTGCCATGAGCCTCTTGCCAACTCCGCGTCTCACCCCGCAGACAAGCGGATTCTGCACTCCTGCCGTGAGTGTCGCTTCCCAGATTCTCGGAAAGAGCAACGCAATGGGGCTTGCCATGGCCCAGGCCAGCAGTGTCAGCACTGCCCAGACAACTATGGATCGTTTCCCATGCGCAGTTGGCTCTTCACCAAATGGGTATTCTCCAGTCCGTCAATCCTCGCTCGCCAACTCTGTGTCAACTGCGTCTTCTCCCGAGTCCATGGTTTCGGACTCATCGCGCTCCTCACGCTCGTCCTCAATATCCTCTGCTTCTAGCCTCGCTAGCGCGACCCTCTACAATAATCGTTGTAGTGTGCCGTCGCGATCTCGAGTCGCGAAGCTCTGGAACGATAGAGTGAGCTTGAAGCCTTCCGTTCCATCGGTTCCTGAGGACTTTGATGAGTACTGCCAAAAGTCTTCCGGGTTTTATGTTGGCCCCGAAACCAAGCTCGGTGACTTGACTCTGGACGCATCATCTGCCAAATCTGGGCTGCCTCTGGAGGAAATGGTGTGCGATGCTGCATCTGATGCCGCCAGAGCCCTGCAGGACCTGCACAATCATGACATCTCTGGCAGTGTTACGCCTACGGCCACCACGGGTCGCAAGCGAAGCCGTGCCATTTCCATTGACAATTCCCTGCATGAGAATGTCCGTGAGATTCTCATCCGCCAGTGCGGAACTGCTGAGCCATCCTCGCCCAATACGCCAGCGCGTTTGCGTGGCATGGCTTCCGATCCGCACTTGCAGATGCCCACCCACACTTCCTTTGTACGCACCGCTAAACGAGCATGTTGCTCGACTGAGGCGGCCAGTGGTTACCATGCTGCCGGCGTTCATTCCACCATGAGCTTTCGTGGACGAGGAATGTGGGATAGTATTCTCAATTAGAGGCCAATACATTTCACCATTGTTATCAATCATGACAATGCATTCGACTGGAGAACAACACCAGCAGCACACGTGATCGTTTGTGCGTCACCATTTGGTCCAGACAGTAACATCTAGAACCATGACTTTGTTTTTATGCCTGTCGCTGTTTCGTTTCGAATTTTGTTCTTGCGGGAGTTTTTTTTTTCTCCCCACATGTCGTGCTATACTTTGGAACACCTGGGTGGAAGACAAAGAGGAGTCATTTGCCAAATGGGGCTTTTCAATACCACACAACCTTGGACGAGCTCGTTGCATCTCTTCGTTCTATGGAACATGTAGATGGCGCCCATGGGCACGTGCTGAAAAAAGAAGCGCTTGAATTTAGCATGCATCGTCTTAGGACTTGGCGTACTGATGAAGGGAAAGCAGAAGCCAATGATTTACTGGTTCTTTTTATGGAAAGTGCAGTGCGGATGCCGGAAGCAAGCTGAGAGGGGGAATGGAATGGCTTTGTACGACTAGAGGAACCCACGCATCTTGGCTTGTTTGCTATTCGTTGTTTGAGGAAGGATAATCAAGAGAAGCATGTGACCTGGAGAGGAAACAACGCCCATGACGTTCAACGCCCATGACGCAACGAAGACTCAAAACTGCAGAACCTCTCTTACCCGCAACCAGACAAACCAAGGGAAACAATCATCAACTTGAACTTGACTCTTCAAGAACGCATGCCTCTTTCTACTAATGACGGCTTGACCTCCTCGAAAAGGCGGATCTTGTGCTACTTGTGAATGACGGGAGTCGATTTACCAGAACAAGGGAGCAAAAGGCACAAAAGACGGAAACAGCACTCATGGGAACACGAGAGCTGAAAAGTCGAGAACTGCTCTACATCAAGGAGAGCGATGACGCTATGGCGAAATCCAATAGCCAGCTTGGAAAAGTCGCGCTCACGAGTCAAGTTGAGGAGAGGCAAAAAGAGATGATTTGTTCCATCTTGCCATGGGCGTGAAGCCAGTGTATGTATGTGTAGTAAAGTAATCATGTACGGCAGACCCTGTTCGAGTTGAGTCCAGAACATTCCGAGAAACGTGGAGCGAGGGGGGTTTTGTCGTCTGGCAGCAAAGAAGCCACGGTTCCTTCCATCCGTGTGAGTCATTGTGAGCGTGTGGCACGACTTGGCCTGGCTCACTTGCCGCATTGGGTGGGGTGGGGAGATTGGAACCAACCATTTGACTGATTCGTGGCTACACCAACAACAACACACCAACAATAGCAATACCCACTGATTGATGAGGAGTGCAATCTGTCATTTGTCAGTCTCAACGTCAA
The DNA here is from genome assembly GCA_023658475.1 of Epichloe elymi. Taxonomy (NCBI): domain Eukaryota; kingdom Fungi; phylum Ascomycota; class Sordariomycetes; order Hypocreales; family Clavicipitaceae; genus Epichloe; species Epichloe elymi. The sequence goes on from CP098274.1 coordinate 2,892,415, forward strand.
AGCCTGCTAGCATAGCCACGCTAGGCTAATATTCCCAAGTCCTATTACCACCCGGTCCTAGATAACTACAAAGGCCTGCCTGTATTTAGAGGCACCTGTGCCTGGCCCAAATGCACCACCCAAATGCACCACGCCCACGGTAAGTCACATGGTTGGACACGGCCTTGGCGCCTGTGAAGATGGGAACGTGATCCCCATGGCTGCCTACTTGACGGGTCGGGATCGTGGACTGGCCCAGACTTGGGTCCGGGTGGCATCGCCGTCAAAGACTCCGCTATGATATTGGATTTGATGGCATCCCAAAAGGACTTTGGAGGAAGTGCAGGAGTGCAGGAGTGGATGCACAGATAGATGTGGCCGCCTCGGAGCGTGTTTGGATGGGACGCAGGAGATGGGGATCGGGTTGGTCTCATTTGGTCTCAGTTGGCATGATGAGTTGGATTCACGGCACGAGTGAAGATGGGCTGTGCAACTCGGCTCAAGAATCTGCTTTTGATGGCTACAAAGCTGGCAAAGAGAGCCGTGCAATTGCAGTTGTTGAACGTGAAGCCCACGTGCTTCAGCGACGTGTCCTCGCACTTCACTTCGAGTCGTAATCCTGCTCCCTCCCTGTGAGTGGACAAACATAGACGTTCACACTATGGACCACTGTCATTGTATTTCTGCACAGGCTGTTTGATGTTGTCTTGAAGAGAAAAGAGGTGTCCTGGCACGGAGAGATCGCACGTTGACAGAATGTTCGCATTTCTACGGAACGGACTGGAACAAGTACCCAGCAATAGACAACACTTCGGCGCCAGCTTTGGAATTGGCACAGTCATGTCTCAATGTTGGTCTCTCAGCCTTCCTGAGAGGCATAATGTTTTGCTTGTTCTTCGCCGGTCTTAGTCACACCGGCGAGCTCTATTGGGGTGCAGGCGGGGGTATCAGACAGCTCAACATGACACCTTTGCTAAGGTGCCACGGTCGATTCCCCTGAACTAGCCACCGTCATGCAGTGATCCTTGAATTTTCTTTGAACAGTTGAGTCATATCTCATGCCGTCTTCGCCGCGAGTTTGCTCCTCGATGACAAGGGTACATCAGCTTGATGAAGCTCCAAGCAGGGGTGGGTGGCAGTGTCGTATTCTGCCAGTAGCAACGCATTGCTTTGAGGATTCCTCGCCTGTCGAAAACATACTTTGGACGCCGAGTAATGTGTTCTGGCGTTTGTGCAATATCCCTGTGGAAACGCGGTGCGCCCATGTATCCCAAGGTATCCTTTCCACTCATATCGCTGGCCCCCAGAATCGTCTTTAATTCAGAATCTCAGAGGATGGATGAATAAGATGCGGGTAACATTAACCTGGAATACGATCGTACTGAGGAAGCTGCAGGTCAAGGTTCAGCGCAGTTGCTATGCGCCTGAGAATTTCCTTGCTTTCGGGGGAGTCGCCGCGCCATTCGATACGTCTGCTCAATTGAACAAGTTGCTTGCGCACAATATCTTCGGGCAAGTCCTTGAATATCCAGTCGCTGATAAGGCAGTTTACGATGAGGGGATCCAGCTCTTCAGCAGATATTACCGCATTGTCAAGACAGGCAAGTTTAACCTCCCAAGGGACTGGGGTCTGACCCTTCGCTCCTAACCGGATACCTCCACGGGTGAGCCAAAATATACGACGCCTCTTTTCCTCATTCCATGGCCCTGTGATCAAATCCATGGGCATGCGCACGTGTGGATGAACATCCCGTGTTCCCCAGGTCATGCTTGTGGTCTGGAAAGCTGGCCACTTAAGAGCTCGCTCATAGTCCGCGTCAAAGCAAGCGCGGGATTTGAAATGAGAGAAGCCCCCTTGGTGGTCATGGTTGAACTTGCCCTCTCCTTCTGCGAACGGGACACTGTGTTGATACCATCGATCTCGGGCATATTTGTCTGCCCAAGCTTGTTGCGCCTGGAGGATGAAATCGATGTCAACCCAGGGCAATTCCAACATGTCGGACTAGACAGGTGTCAGCAGAGCCAAGGCAAAAAACGCAAGTCGAGCTTTGCGCGGGAATTGGATCTTGAGACTGACCTGGAAAGAAACATCGCCCTCGTAGACGAAGAAGATTTCGTCTTTCAACCTCGGGCCTTGAAGCTGTAACCTTGGAATGCCGAACCATTGGTCCCAGGTTTCATGGAACACTGCAATGAACAATCGAAGAAGAGTAGCCTTTCCAGAAAGTTTAGCTCCTATCAAGTGGCTGGCACGAGGAAGAGAGAGATTGGCGGAGTACAAAAAAATGCTTTCGAGCAATTCCACAGGCAAACTCTGTAGTGTAGGACGGCCGCGAGTTGAGCGATTGGCGCGTACTGATGCCAAGGACCTTTTCATCTTTTTGGGATCCAGAGGGCTGTCCATGGCCAACATGGGAATGGTGGACGATGCCGATTTACGTTTTCCCCTGACATGAACTGGTGTAAGGCTCATCTCGTTGAGACTTCCCACGAACCCTCGGATGGAATGATGCCGGCAATTATCTGACCGGAACGAGACTGACCACCAGAGTTCATGATATAGAGCTTCTTTCGTGCTCGGTGAGAGCTGACGCTTTCATCAATTGCCCATCTCCATCCAGTATCAAGCCGCTCAGTTGTCGCAAGAAATCTCAAGGAGACATCATTCTGTATTGTGCATCGAGACTGGAAAACTTGGAAAGCAAAGTCAAGAAGAGGAATTTCCCCATCATTACTCCGTAGGTCGTAGGTGGCCTCGAATTGACTATTTCTGGCCCCACATGGGCAGGTGGGTCTGCTTGATGCCGGCCCGGCCACGGCTGGCAGCTGGCAGCTGGCAATTGGCAACCCGTCGAGTACGGAGTAATAAGTCACTTTTCCCAGGAACCTCGTTTTTCTCGTCGGGGCCGGGCGAGCGACATTCAGGACTCCGCAACAGCGACAAGCAACCACGACAGCTGCCGGTCTTTGACGCGTAGCCATTGCCGCTATCGTCGTGCCCAATGCTGGACACCTGGATGCTTGCGTTATTCTGCCGCCCAAAATCAAAGTAATTCGCGATGCCGCCTACCTTGGCATCGCCCGTACCGTCCCGCACTCTTCTTCGCTTCCTCAAGTCGCAGTCCGATGCTGCCTTCTCAATCCACGGCAGTCCCGGCTCACTCGCAGCTTACGATACAATTTTTTGCCGACGAGCCAGAGTGACACGTTTTGCGAACGAATTCAATACCCGATTCTTTACCACAACTATCCGCCCAACTCGCTCAAGCGTCACAGCTCGGCACCAGCCCAAGCGAGTAGGAACACTATCGAATAAGCCCTTGAGATATAAGTTTTGCACCACGACGGCCACGAGGAAGCTGTTCGAACCGAAATCGTCCAGCGAACCTACGTGGCAGGAAAGGCTTTGGGGGACCAGTGCAAAGAAGGGCGCCAAGCCGCTGAAGCCAGACGACCTTCCAGCACACGACGACTTCGACCATGGCTCGTCCATGTTTACCAGCCGTCGAGTCTTGTCTGCCAAGGCGGCGCTCGAGCCCCGACTTCGATGTACCGAGGTGGACGAGCATGGGAAAGTCATTCTCGTGGACGGAGAGTTTAAGAAGACAGAACTCATTGCCAAGGTAAGATGCGTGGCGCCGTTCTTCCTGTGACAGTCGCATCTTTATATATACATCCAATGCTTACACAGCCCTGCTTGACAGTTCGGTCTTAATCCTCGCGATCTTCGAAAAATTGACTCGTCTAATTTGCCTCATATTCTGGTACGGCCGTCCGCCATTCTACTCAACCTTTTGCATCTCAAAGTTCTTATCAAGCACGACCGGGTCCTTCTTTTCGATGTATACGGCTCCAAGACATCATACCCGCAGTCCGCATTCATGTATGACCTCCAGGGCAAACTACAACAAAGGACGCATCAGAACTCCAATGGTCTTCCCTATGAGTTTCGCGCCCTGGAAGCTGTCTTGACTTCTGTGACCTCGGAGATGGAGGCCGATTTCGAAGCCGTGCGGGAGCCCGTCATGCGCATTCTCAGTGAGCTGGAGAACGACATTGACCGAGACAAGCTGCGTATCTTGCTTATCCTGTCGAAGCGGCTGAGTACGTTTGAACAAAAAGCCAAGCTGGTCCGAGATGCTCTCGAAGAACTCCTCGAGGCAGATGACGACCTGGCGGCCATGTATCTGACTGAGAAGACGCACGACCTATACAGAGCGCTGGATGACCACACTGAAGTGGAAATGCTACTCGAATCATACAACAAACTTACCGACGAAATAGTGCAAGAAGCGGGCAATCTGGTGTCTGGAATCAGAAACACGGAGGAAATGTAAGAAGCTGGATGGAACCCGAGACCCGCATAACTTGCCTTCACTAGCTAACGTCGCTCTAGTGTTCGTGCCATTCTTGATGCAAATCGAAACGCTCTCATGTTATTAGGTCTCAAGTTTAGTGTTGGAACCCTCGGCCTCGCCATGGGCACCTTCCTTGCCGGCCTGTACGGCATGAATCTCGAAAACTTTATCGAAGAAACGAACTGGGGCTTCGGCGCCGTCATGGGTATCTCGAGTATCGCGTCCATTATGGTATGCTGGTACGGCCTGATCAAGCTCCGCAAAGTCCAGCGAATTAAGATGATGCGCAACGAGAGGCCCCATGTTCCTCGAACAACCCAGTACCCCTATCAATATCAATATCAATATCAGTATGGGGATGAGAGCGCTCTCGGGCTTCTCGATTCAAGAAACAGAGAGGTACTCCGTCGTGCGCATATGCAAAAGGCCATTTCGACGAGACGAAGCTGGTTCGCCTTTTGGAAGTGATGAAAGCTCGCTTGGGTTGAAAGCATTTACCGCGGTAACTAATTTGAGCGGCATGTAGATGGCGTCGGAATTTTTTTTTTTTCTTTTCATTCATCTTGACGGATGTGTTTCTGGTAGCGGAGATTTGGCATTTTCTGTATTATAAGCGTACAACTCGCCTCACTTGTTTTCGTGGCCATGTACGCGCATCATCTAGCCTATCGTGATCCTGATGTCACTTGTGATGAGTGCGAGAATCAATTGTAGGCAAGTGTTGGCATTTTTCGCCCAAGTGTTCCCAGGTTTCACCATGCTCACCAAAAGCCAGCGAGGGAGTATTTTTCCACGCGGTTCTTCCATCATCATCCACCCGTCCGTGGCACCGTTATTCTAGCGTCGGACGGTTTTTTTTTTTTTTTTTCTCCAGAGAATGCGGGGGGGCAAACCAAACGACCAAGCCATCGCCTGTCAATTAGGTTCGCTTACTCCGCAGTCCCAGCTAGTACATACAATCTGACAAACTAAACAAGATTAAAGTTGCGGACAGATCAAGGGGGTCTCGAGAACTTGAAATTTAACCTTCTTCCTTCATCCCATCTAGGCAAACAGCACACCACGTCTGCTTCAACTCTCTCTCTCTCTCTCTCTCTCTCTCTCTCTCTCTCTTTTCCCCTCATTCCCCATTTTGAGAAATTTCCACCTGTCGGTCGGTGGCACGGTTCTCAGCCAGGCCACAGGTCCCCGCCACAATCAAGTCTCCTGACTTTGATGTAGCCGCCAGGATTGCGGTTCAAACATGTCTGTCGTCATCCCGCTCCATAACCAGGGATACATTTCCCCCAAAACAAGCTTCTGCTTGCTCCCAGCCCGCTGTGACGCCACATACCCCCCACATACCCCCGCCGCATGTTGTCGATTTTCACAGGCCCGGAGCGAATGCGACGGCAAGTGAGCAGAAGATCGAGATATTGCTCAGGTTGCGGTCGTTGCCCACAATAGGGAAATTCTCTTGGCTTTTTTTTCTTTCGGGGGGGCGGTTGGCGCCTCAATGTCTGACCCAGGCCAGGTCTTGTGATTAATTGGTATGAGGGGCCGCGTTCTCGTGTTTGGTTGGGTCTTTGTGCGCGGGACTGACGTCAGGATGGCGTTGTCCAGTCAAGTTCCTTGGACCTTTTTTCTTTCTTTCTTTTCTTTTCTTTTCCCCTTGACGTATTGGGCAGGGGGAGCTTGGCATGCTTTCTGGCTGGAGGGGCAACAATATATAATGCCATGACCGTCGTTTGTTGCTTTGAAAAAAAAAAAAAAAAATCTCCATCATTTTTCAAGTACGGATTCACGTACTCTATTTTTCTGAAATACAGAATTTCTGAACAGAACAAAAAAAAGATCCAACTCGATTCTTCATCGCAACTTACAGTCGTCATCATGGGCGGCATACTCTCTTGTGTAAGGATGCTTCTCGTCGCTGCGAGACTTGCAACTACATGTCCTCCTAACACTTGTGTAGATCAAATCTGCCTTCGCCACTATCGGCAACTGCATCATGGCAGTCATCAGTGGCATCGGAGGCATCCTCCAGGCCATCATCAGCGGCATCGTTTCCTTCTGCGGCATCATTGTCCGATTCTTGACGTGCGGCTACTGCGGGCGATCACGGGGAGGCGGACGAACAAGGGCGAGTAGGGTCTAGTCCTGGGCTTCCTTGACGGCAGCGCTGGGGAGAGTCACGGGAAATGAATAATTTGGTCAAGCGGCGGTTGGGGGAGGACAGAAGGAGATTGATTTGATACCCGGTGCGAGGGGAGGTGCACGAATCGAGAGAGATATATACCCTGGTTGCGGTAGTTCCTTCTGAATCACGAATTCATTCAATCATCAAGATCCTATTGTTTTTCAATTCATCGTGATAAAAGACTCCATCCAAAGTCCGCATTGCCTTTACTCGTCTTCTTCCATGACATTGCGATTGAAGAACCCGTGGATTGCTTTACCAGCAGCTTGACCCACCAAGGGCTGCAGTTCACTCTGCGACATGTTGGCCACCTCTTTGATGTTTTCCGTCCCGAGGACCAGGTTTTTGATGTTCTTGGGCGTGACGCCAGGTACTTTGGCAAGCATCTCCTGCGGCTCCTGGTTGAAGGCTTGGTCCTCGACCTTCATGTCCTTGTCAAGACCGGCTTGCACCGCTGCGATCGGATCCGGCTCTTCTTCCTGCGCCTTGAGGGACTCGAAGATCTCGGCTGTTTGATAGGGAGATGATGACCAGATGATACGAAGTTTGGGAAACGCCAGCGTCAAGAGCACGAGCTTGGACTGCAGATCCGACGAGACGTTGGTCGGGGCGACGCTGCTCAAACTACCGGAGAGATCGGCAAATGGCTCGAGCGTAAATGATTTATTCTGGTCAAATTCAATGAGAAGCATGACACTCTTGTAGTGCTGGAACATGGTTTCAGCCTGTGTGAACAACCTGCCGTCTTTGAAGGACGAGATCAAGTCATTGATGGACTTTCGCTCCACGCATATGTTGGGAGATAAGATGTAGTCGCCGACTGTGAGCATGCATGGCACGACAACCATGGAGCGTCCGTGGAGAAGAGACGGCAGTGAGGATCGGAACTCGCGAACATCCACCACCACGCGTGGTGGTTGTGCTGTGGCAGCAAGACGGCCACCACCGGCGATTCGTGTGTTGACTGTGCGCAAGAAGACCTCCTGAGGATCTTCGATGCCGTGAGGGTCGACCGTCATGACGAGAGACATGCTTGCTCGTTCTTTGATTAATCTGGTAAAGGCGTCCTTCTCTCGTCGTACCGACGATAGGTAGCGCTGCTCTTCGACCGACCCGCCGTAGTACACAAAATAGACCCTTACGTTTCTGTCGTTGTGCGATGACCGGTACACCTCCACTCTACGAATGAAGCTCGCGTCCGGCTCGTACATGATGATGTACCTAGGCTTGACTTCCTCCAGCACATGCTCGTCTTGATCGCCGTCGTAGGCGTGGATGACGACAAGATCCTGCATCTCGTACAGCTGAAAGTAGTCCTCCATGTCATCGAGAGGATCGGCAACAACTTCGTCCTTTTGCTGGGCTTCTTCTTCGGTAATTTGTACCTCGGCCATGAGATCAGCTACCTCTCCTGGTTTCTCAAAATACTGAGCGATGACGCCCGTCTCTGTTCGGCCCGCAGAGACTCCCATGTTTCCTCCTCCTCGAACTCGTCTTCTCTTGTTTGATGGTGCCTTGCCGCCTCTCGTCGTGCCATGACCAGGGCGGGAGTCGGCTGCGCCGTTTATGGCTTTTTGGTTCTCTGCGAACAACGTCGCACTGACTTGGGCGAATTGTCTTTTCCAATTCAAGTAGCCGCGCAGGCGCCTCCTCATCATGAATGCCGCTGATGGCTTGTGAGCATCCTCTGCAGCGTCCTCGTCCGGCTGAGCTGAGGCCGTCGCGGCTTTGGGCTTCACATGCATTGTTTGCAGGTAGTCGCGGAGCTGTCGGCAGGTATCGGTGTTGGAGCACATGATTAGAATTGTGCCGTTGGAGTCATCTCGGGCCGGGGGCTCAAAGTAGAGATCACGATCAATTTCTTCGAGAACCTCAGCCAGGAGAGCCCATTTGGGAAGCTCCTCAAGAACCGGCCGCAATGAGTCAATGTTACCACCGCTTTGCGACACCGTCTTCGCATTCGCCGAGTACACTCTTCTGCGGGCCGTGTCGAAAATAGTCTGGGCTGCGTCGAGGAAGAGCCAAGGAGATTGATTCTGTCGCGTGGAACCCGGCGGGGGTGAGTGGGCGGCGTGGATGGTGTCTAGATGTTGAAGGAACGACACGGCATCATAGGCCAAGACTGAAGTCAGCAATCCTCGAAGGATGGTCAAATCATTGACAATCTGCCGAGTCTTCCAACTGACTCGATGCCAGTTCGGATCCAACTGTCTGCGAACAATGACGTCGAAGCTTTTGAGGAGAGCGCTGTCAAGATTCCAATCATCCATCTCCAAGCCTGGATTTCCCTTTTTGAGCTCATGGATACTGACTTCGACACATTCCATTATGGCATTCTGAATGTCCTTCATGGAATCCGTCATGGGCACCTCCAATTCGATGACCTCGGCTTTCTTCTTGCCTTCGAGGGACTGTGCCACGGTGACATGAAATCTTGGCCAAAGGGATGCCTTTTTCAGGAATAGATTGCGCATCATGGTTGACAGAGGAGAAAACCCGGTGGTGAATGGGTCCGGATTGTCGGCAAAGGCTTTGAGGAACCCCATCTTGTTCTTTTGTCGATAGACTCGGAGGATGAAGGCCTCTAGCGACGTGGCAATGGCACGGTCAGCGTGCAACACTATCAATCCGGTTATCGACTCAGGATCCAGGAGTCCAGTGAGAAGATCAACAACCAAGATACGCGAAGTGATGCTGAAGATGCCACCCCCGGAATACATCTTCTCGCGAGCCCCGACACTCTGGAAATCAGTGTTGACAACGGTCAGACCACGAGCTTTGGGGGCAACGCTGATGGCGGCGTGCTCGGCCAATGCCTCTCCGATCCAACCATTTTCGCGCTCTTCAGCTCCTACAATGACGATGAGGTTGTTTCCAGCTGCGTCGTAGGAATGCAACAAGTTTGTAACAAGTCGTAGAAGCCCTAGACCGCGGGCAAGAACAACAAGCTCATCTTCTGCACGAAGCTCCTGAAAGAGGTTCTGCTGATACTCCTGTTGGCATTGATTAGCTGTCTGGTCTGGTCTGGGGTCAATGACGAGAGTGAAATCACCAGAGGCAGAGAGAGTTTGACTGGCTGCGGAGCATTGCTCGTCGACATGCGGGCAACCGTGAGCGCTGGGGACAACACAGTGAATGGGGACGATGAAGATTCCCGGCTGGCGAGACGATGTTTGGTGGCGTCTTATTAAACTTGATTTAAGCTGGCGCAGGGTAGGTAGGGTGAGGACTCGGGAGCCGTGGGAGCCATGACCCCGCTGCGGATATGTAAAGATGCCTTCTTGTTGGCTGTGAACCGGAGAAAATCACCAAAGATACATACATACATGCCTAGGCAGGCCCAGGCTCGGGTAGCCCTCCCGATTAGCCGTGCCAACCTTTTGAGCGCATCTCGGAACTGGAACACTTGGGTAGATCGGGTCACACCAACTTGCACGTCGACGACAAAGCATGGAAATGGCGCCAACGCCTCGGGGGGGCTATCAAACGCTAAAACCAATCACCACCAGCGCCTGCCCCCTCAAAGGTTCTCTCTCGAGGCACCTGATGGCTGTCGAAAGCTGGGTCGAAGCGGCCGACGTCATCATCCATCGATCCGTTTGGTGCCATCGGGCGGTACCAGGCAGCTTCGTACAAAACGAACTCGATACGCACACCACATGAATGGCATGGTTCTCAACCCAGACTCTACTGCAAACACAATCATACGATACAACCTAGAGCTCCTCCCCGCCACGAACAAACACACATCATACAAAGGCACTACTCCGCACAGAAAAGTACATCTGTCTACAACATCATCATGGACTCCAAGGATCAGAACAAGAATGGCAATGATGTAAGTTGCTCTCTTCCCCCGTCTTTTCATCCCCCCCTTGGCCGATGCCAGAACAAAGACACACAGGCATCGCATACAGACAGTTGGTGAATCCACACTGACCTGCATCTTGTCCTGCATCTTGTTAGGCCGAGAAGGAATTCTCGATCCAGCCCATCAAAGACAGTGGTAATAGCATCGACCCCAAGTTTGCGCCGCACCAGGCCCACCCCGGCCCGGCCGTGACCCAGAACATGCCTGCGCACGAGGGCAGCAAAGAGGATCGCCAGGCCAGAAAGGAAGAGTTGAACAAATAGACGAGTGCGAGACGGGCATGGAGAACTGGCCGGAAGTCCAACACTATAGAGCTATGACATTGACGTCTTCAAACATCCACCCTCTGTAAACTGGATCGATCTTGACTTTTGTTTCCAATCAACTGACTGCCGTTCGAGTCGGCCTATGCATGATTCTGCATCTGCTGTGACATGCATTGTTTTGCCTGTGAAATCTGGCCAAGCCGTCGTGCAGTGATGACGCCAGCAGTGACAAAGTTCTGGGTCCGTTGACGTGGCTGTGCGGCCTGGTAATTCGCAGCGTTGCTGGTCGCTCGCTGGTGGCTGATGCGGCCAGTGCTGACGCTGCCCTGACGCGGCATGCTCAGTGTGGGGCCACACTCACTGACAGGTTGACATTCTCGACCACTGTCACCGCAGCGGACGACGAGCTCTCTACGACTTCTCCTACGTACCCGAACACCAGCAGAATTCACGGCGCCAGTAGTTCGCCAGTAGTTCGTTCATACCCGCTTGACATCTTGGGCCATAGCGAGCTATAACCTTGACCTTTCCCCGTGCCCGTCTGCCTGTCGACGAACCAGCTGCCCGCACCAGCTGCCCGCACCCGCACCCGCACACACGATGCCGTCGATCCTGAACGACGATGACAAGGACACCGTCAAGCGGTTCGTCCCGAAGCAATCCAACAAGATTCATGCCGTTGCCGTTGCTAGGTTATACGTCGCATATCCAAACAGATCAAAATGGACATACTCCGGACTAGAAGGTGCTATTGTTTTGGCCAACGACTTGGTCGGCAACACTTACTGGCTTAAGATGGTAGACATCTCGGTACGTTCCCACAACCCTTCGCCTTGACGAGACGGATGCAAGACGGATGCAAGACGGATGCAAGAACGGATACGCAAATAGTGAGTGGAGATTGACTGACTTACCCGGGTATTTTCTTTAGTCTTCCAACCGCGGCGTAATTTGGGATCAAGAGATTTTCGACACCTGGCGCTACAGCCAAGACCGCACCTTCTTTCACACCTTCGAGCTGGAGGATTGCCTGGCCGGGCTGAGCTTCGTTGATGAGAAGGAGGCAAAGCAGTTCAAGAAGAAGATGGACGAGCGAGAAAAGAATGCGAGCCGAGCCACGAAATCAACACCATTCGGAGGTGGATCTCAGCCAGTCCAGAAGCATGGCCTGTTGGGCGGGCTCTTTGGCCACCGACACTCATCCGCTCCATCACCTGCTGATACGAGAAATGCCATTATCCCGCCGCCTTCGTCTCACTATTCTCCCACGTCCTCGCAGAGCCAGACCGGAGGCTCTGTCCCTTCTCAGTTTCCGTTGCTGGATGCCTTTGATCCCTCGTGGAGAGAGCACTTTGGTCAGGATCTCACAGATAAGGGTCTCACAGATGATTTCATCAAGGACAACCAAGAGTTCATTGTCGATTTCCTACGAGAAGAGCAGAATAAAGCGAATAACTCGACATTGCCGCCAGCACCTCCTACAAATGGAGGAGATGCAAAGACCGGCCGGGCACCACCACCACCACCACCGCCGCCGCCTCCACCATCCTCAACATCCTCAACATTAGCATCATTCTCATCAGCGAAACGGGGAGCTCCTCCTCCGCCACCGGCACCCAGACGTTCAGGCAAAGGTGACGGGCCAGCGAAGGAAGAGAGCCCTCCGCCACCGCCGTCCCCTCCTCGTCCCAAGTTCAATGCTCCTCCGCCTCTGCCAGACGCAGGAAAGTTTGCCCATGTCGAGCAGCCCAAGCGAAAGCCAGTATCGACCCCATCCGTAACAGCAGCGAGTGTGTCGCATCCTGGTCCTCCTCCCCCTCCCCGACCGGGCAAAACACCAATCGAGCCGGAGAACTCTGGCCACAGGTTCAGCGTTCCTCCTGCCTTCCCCGGTCCGCGTGTTCCTCCTCCGACACCAGTTCGTGGCCCGGTGCCGCCTCCTCCTCCACCTCGAGCCAACGATTCTCATTCAGCACCTCCTGCCCCTCCGCCATTGCCTCCGAAAGTGCCAGTCGGGAATGCTCCTCCGCCTCTACCACCATCCAGCTCACGACCTGTGCCACCCCCGTCCTCAGCGGTCAACCCCCCCCCGCCGCCTCCTCCGTTGCCTTCCTCAGATGGTCCTCCTCCTCCTCCTCCTCCACCACCACCACCACCAATGCCAGCCTCGAGTGGTGGTGGTGCTCCTCCTTCTCCACCACCCCCGCCTCCCCCGCCTCCCCCGCCGAACCGCGACTCGGGCTATTCATCAGGTGTTCCTGCTGCGCCCTTACCCGCGGCAGACAAGAGCCGATCGGCCATGCTGGGAGACATCCAAAAGGCAGGAGGCATCGCCGCCCTCAAGAAAGTCGACCGCACGCACATCAAGGACCGCAGTGCCGCTCAAATCGGCGGGGCTTCTGGCTCTAGCGCCGCTGGTGGACTGGCTGGAGCAGGAGCAGGAGCAGTTGCTGCAGGTGGCGGCGGCGGCATGGCCGATGCCCTCGCTGCTGCGCTGAAGAAGAGAAAGGACAAAGTCAGCAAGAGTGGTGAGCTCGCCCATTTGTGCATCTATTCTTGACGCCAATGAAACGTGTTGCTTACTAACCATGCTGTAGATGACGAAGGTGATGATGATGGCTGGGACTAAATGTCCCTTTATTTGTTTTCAAAAATGAGTGAACGTACCTGGTGTAGCCCATCATGGTGTATCTATCCCCTTCAAGCCATGAAATTAACGCAATACCTGGCTTTATTTTCCATTTTAGATGATAAATAAGTCAACCCGGAAGATGGACGAAAAGAATGCCAAGGGCGTCAAAAAAAAAAAAAGCTGACAAGCAGGCATAGACAAAATGACTTTTGGGGCGGAATGATTTCGAGCTGTGTCAAGCATGAAAAATCGAAGACGTGGTTCTAAAAGTAGCGAGACCTATGGCGGGTGGCAAGGGACGGTGAGAATTTACCGGACTTGATGACCGAAGACTCGCTGGACGTGGTTCTATCTAGCCTGCGAGGTATTTGACTTGCACACTCCCATGGAGATGGAAATGAATAACGGGGAATTTGACAAGGCACTACGCGAGTCTTTTCCAATGCTCATCGGTCTAACCGTAGGGACGAGTTACCCGTGCAAGGTAGTTGGCCAACGGCAAAAGGGGTTTCAATACGCCAATGACGCAAATTTCTCATATTCATATTCATAAAAAATGCAAAGAAGACAACAAAGTACCAAGGTTTTGCTTGACGTGAACAACCTTTTATAAGGAAAGAGAAGAGAAAAACATGACAGATGGACGCGCCGTGACGTCTCTCCCACCACGGCGGTCCCCAAACCTCCACTCCTGCTCGAGGAAACTGTCGCGGGACCCGAGGAAATAAGCCGGACAAGAAGGAACCGGGTACCTTCATGTGCCGGTTCCCAAGGGCTTGAGAGAGAAGACAGTATAGATGATGGATGTGTCGTGTGCGCAAGTTGAACTTGGGGTAATGACGAGACTCCCTGCCGACCCTGCGCTTGCGAAATGCCAAGACAGTGGTAGTGAGAGCCCCCAAAAAAATGATGCACACCGAAAAATGATGGAAAGGGCAAGAAGTGTGGCCAGCCGTGTTTCTCTCTTCTTTGTTGATTCTCTTCTTGAGTCAGTGCAGTTAGTGAGCGATGACGGACGATGCAATGCCGACACCGAGCCGACAGACACCTTGACCAATTTAAATTTTTTTTTCTTTCGCCGGTTATAAGCTCCTTGAGTAAGGCGGAAGAAAACGACAAGTCGTCGTCCTTTAAATGTCGTCAATGTCGACGTCCTTCTTCTTGCCATCCTCGTCAGAATCCTCATCCTCGTCAGCGTCACCGAACTCGAAGTAGGCCTCCCCGTCTTCGCCTTGGCCGAAGGTATCGGTCTCGTTGATCTTGGCGTGTTCTGGTAGCTCTCCATATAACTTCAGGGAGCGAGCCTCGTCGGAAGTGTACTTCAGAATAACATCGCCCTTGTTGTCCTGGAAATCACGAAGAGACAAAAGGATGATATCGCCCTGGTTGATCCAGACCTTCTTTCGCATCTTGCCACGGATCTGTTGAGTGCAAGCGTTAGCAATGTGAAGAGAGGAGGATGAGGGTTTGAGAATGACTTGTTGACATGATGAGCTGGAGTGGTCACGGGGTCACATACGTTGGCGAGACGCTTGCTGCCATCAAAGCAGAGGGCCTCGAGACGTCCGTTCCCGAGCATCTTGATGACCTGAGCGTACTCCTGGCCGTCCTCCTTGAAGGTCAACTCACGACGCTGGTCGTCGTTCTCCTTGGTGCCTCGTCTGCGGTTCTTGCCGCCCTATTTTTTTTTTTCATGTCAGCAACTATTTTTAATCGATTCCCTCTGTTCTCCTGTGCTCTCGGGCCTGGTCCATGGAGACAGGTCCTGGATGACGAGGGCAGCGAGACGGCGTGCGCGCGCGATAGCGGGGGCGGGGCAACATGGGCGACTGAGACCATGGGAGGGTTTTTCTTCGTGTCAACGTACCTTTCCCTTGTTCTTGGGCATATTCGCTTCGGGTGGTGAGGATGTGCGTTATGTGTGTGTAGAAGTTATCGAGCTGCGTTTGCGCGTAAGGGAAGTGGTCTGGTCGAGAGTAGAGAAGATGAGGTTGTGAGGTGGAAGGGGTTGGCGATGTGGAAGGAGAATCGGTGAACCTTGGCAAGTTTTCCGGGGCTTCTACCTTGTAACCTTGAGCAACATGCAGGAGTCACATATGTGTGGACGGAGCATGTGCGTGTGTGTTGTCGTGTGGGTTCTTAGGCCCCGACGTGATGCCAGTGCCAGTGGGCTTGCCCGAAAAAAAAAAAAGGTTGGACCCACATAGCCAGCCAGGGCGTTCGTTAGTGAAAGACCTTTTTTACCACACAATATTCGATTTCGGGTAACAGTACTGCCTTAGCAAGCTTTGTGTCAAGCTTTCAATCTTGGACCTAGATACCTAGGTACCTGACGTATTACCGAACTTTCAGTCTGCAGTGGAAAGTCAATACAACATCCCGACCGACTTCCTTTGTCAACGAGGCCTTCCATCCGTAATTCAACAGCCCAATCTACTGCCTTTGGGTGTAAACATGACCCGTGCATCAGTCCCCGACCACATCTTCACATGGCGATAGCCGGAGCTGCACGGCGACCTCTGGTCGCTTGCTTGAAATCGTACGCGGAGCTCGTTCCCATGGCACCAACCCCTCTCCTGCGCCATGTCCACATCGCCACAAGAGCTCCGAAAAGTAAAATCAGGAGCAGCAACCCAAAGACGGTGAAACGATTCATCCCCGAAGACGTCAAGCGATTCGTAAGACCGGACGGCAAGCTTCTGACGAACCGTGAGAACCGAGACTTCTTGCTCGAACACGATCTAGAGCCTGATAACGGGCGAATGATGCGGTTCTCAGCTGGCTCAGAGCTAGCTCGCCTCGAGAGAGACTTCAATGCCACGTTCGCCTACAGTCACAAGCATGTCATTCATCCCTACGACCTCCGCTTCTTCGAGCCTCGTGGCCATCCCATGTCGCCCATGAAACGAGCCCAATACGCTCGGAAGAAACAAGACCAGGCAATGTGGATCTTCGTCACCAGTGTCGGCGGCGCGTCAGCCGTAGTGCGGACTCTTACACAGCGGAGGTTAACCCGGTCTGCTTATCAGGCGCTGGGCGAGCTTGGCTATCGACCGACGCCCGGCAGCGACGAGGGCGAGAAAATCCGGGGCACTCTCTGGATTACGCTCCATAACCCTACCAAGGCTGCTGGACAGCCACCGGAACGGTTCGGGAGAGTCGTTGCTGATGCTCTAGCAAGGCATTGTAGTCGCCAGCGGGGATGAGTTGTGCAACAGCTTCACCAAATCTCCCAAGGGGTGGGTCGGCTGAGAAGGCGTGGAGGAGTTGGCCTTCTTTGAATTCATCGGTTGAGCACACATTTCAACGCCACGTGGGAAGAGCCCGCTTGCATTTGCAGACTGTAGATCAGCATGACACCCTATGAAAGCCGAGCCGTGAGGAAATCTCGATGCTCTGTGTCCACCTAAATAGATGGATCATGGCATGCCGCATCTCGTGTGCCCAGACATTCAACGACCACGGGGGGACTCCAATAGAGACGCAAAAGTCGATATTCACATCTTCGCAGCCACGGCATTCACTACCTCTGCTACTTGCCCAACCTGAGATATGCCCACACTGTCTTCAAAATGCCTCTCCAAGTGACTCGTTCTATAGAAGGACTTGCGCGATGCCGAAGAAGAAGAAAAAAATGGGAAGCGGGGTGGTCGACTGGGGGTCTTGAATGGCAAACTTCTCACTTTGCCTTTAAGTACATATGCAATCAACTTGTTCATACGTGGTTTTCCTATTTTGGTATATGCTTGAGTTGTATTCATTCTTTTTGCCTCCAATGTTTCAAGAGGATCACGTAAATGTTCTGCTCATTCATCGAACCATCGTCTTGAACATGATGATAGCCGCTGGAAATATCACCGGTTGCCGAAGTAGGTTCTGCCATAGACAAGACGTCTCAAACGGACGCGCAAGGAGGAGTGGATGAGGCGAGGCCGGTCCTATTGAAAGAGCGCCCTCCACGTACATGGGGCGGTGCCACCATAGCGTACGGAAATCAGACACGTCAATTCACTCACTCCCGAAAATACTTGCACCATTTCTGTTGGTTCGTCTTAAGACGCTTCAAGCTTTTTTCATCAACAGATCAAGATCTGGCTTCCATCCGTCCCATTTACGACAGCCATGAAATTTGTACAGATGCTGCCACATGTGGTCCTTCCTGGTAAAGCTCCTGTCCTGGACCGCACGTTTAGCGCACGATTCGAATTCATGTGATTGCATATGCTCCTCATTGGGCATTGCTTGGCCGCAGAAGATGCACTCTGCTTGCGTTTGGCCAAGCCTCCAAATGAGATGAGGCTGCTCGGGTGGTAGAGGTATCGCGCACACCCATGACGTATCGCCCGGAGTATGGACCGACCGCTCGTGCCGAAGCCAGTCATACTTCTTGGAAAAGCCACGCAAGCAATACGTACAGGTGAATGTTGGCGATTTCGACTTTTTGGACCTTGCCGACGCTGACTTGACCCACGCAGGTTGAGCCCTGTGCTCCGGGCTCCTGCCCGACAACACCGCGTCACTGCTGGCGGATACCTGGGAGAAATTGGACGTGGAGCCATCGGTCGAACAACAAAACGCAGACTGAGCGTACAATATTGGCTCCGTGTTTGCTGAAGAACCTGCATCATCCTTGGGGAGCAGCATCGTTTCATCATTGCCCAATGAGCCGCCTTCTTGGGTGGTGTTCGCATTCGACCAGATGGCCCGTCGAATGACATCTTCTGAGACGGGTTCATTGTCGGGTGGTGAATTTCTCCATCGTTCAAAGGGCGTCATATGGGAGAGTAAAGACTGGGGCATCGGCGATCCAGTGCGAAATGTCCTACTGTTTAGCATTGGCTGAGTCGATAGTCGGTGACGACGTCTTGCGTTGGTGAACCAGTTGATGACCTGCGTGCGGCTCAGTCCTGACCGTTGGGCAAGTGACATCTTTTCTTCATCTGTTGGATAAGGGTGTTGTATGTTGACTGTGAACCAATCGCGCAGGACCTGGGTTCTCCTGACGGAACGAGAGCTCGATCGCTTACTCGCTCCTGATGATACGGGTACTGCCGTAGAAAATGGCTGGACAGAGATTGACAAACTGTGATCCCAGGATGAGTGATTCTCCTCCTCGTTGACTCCGTGTAAGTGCCCGATGACGGGATGGGCCGTCTCAAACTGAGAATGGCCACGCTTGGAACGCTCGGCGAGACTACAAGTCCGAAACAAGGCCACGCAACTGGAGCACGAGTTGACGGGATTGGGATTCGCTTCAGTGGTCTGCAAAATAAAGCATTGTAAGCGCGAACGCCTGCAGTGCACGCAGGGCTCTGGTGGTCGCCAAGCACCATTCTTTGCGAAGAACTCTTCCATTGCCTCTTGGTACAAGGCTGGCTCCAATCCAGCAGCGGGTTGTTGAGCGGCTGATGGCATGCTCTCGCTGCGACAATCCATTTCTGGCGGTGGAAAAGAAAGGCTCGTCCCATGGTGTTCCAGGCCGGGCATAATGTACGGGAATTGCGGGAATTGCGGGGAAAGGACATCAGAGGTTTCCACGCCGGCGCCGAACAAGAAAGAAAACGACCCAGTCCAGTCCCAGTCGGCAGACATGATTGACGAGACCGGTCCCGTGGTCATCTCTGAGGCCATCATGACGGTATGCTGGTCCCAAGGTCCTAGGGCCTCGAGGCCAGGTAAAGTTGCGGCGGCTCGGCGGTTGTCATCCTCGTCCGCGCCCTTCTCTGACGACGTGGGGTTGGCGTCTCGTGGATAAAGAAGAAGATTGTGATCGGACATGTGCATCATCTATGCGCGTCTCTACTACACCGAGGGGCGACTCGAGGAAGCAGCGCCGAGAGATGACATGTCAAAGTCAAAGCAATTGGTCCAAAAGGAAAAGGGCCGCGAGGTTGAGTGTACAAGGAAGGCACGAGTTGGCCGAGAACACATCGGATATCGGGGCCATGGACGTTCCACTTTTCAAAAATTTCATAGATACCCCCACTAGAGTGAGTAGTGAAATACTGAAATACTGTTTTCCTCGGAAAGATTCTAGCAATGTTTGGTGGCTTGTTCCTGCCAACTACTACCTATGTAGGTAGGTATATAAAGTGTACAGTGTGTATATCCTACGGCAGATTTATCGATTATCGAAAAGCATGCCGCACCGATCAGCTTTGGTGGGTCAACAACGCCACCTGATGTTTGGCATCCGTAATCCGTACAAGACCAGACCGTCCGTGTTCGTTTCGGTCAGCTCTTCTTCCACGGCTGACAGGGCCTTCAGGCTGGCCAACAGTCTGGTGCTCGGCCATATTGAATATTGAGACCAAGAAGGCTCCGAGTGCCGTTGATTGTCAAGGAGGGCCCTTGGCGGATTGGTGCGAATACCTCTCCCCACGACGGTGATAGGGTCTTTGCTCATTGGATGCTGGCTTGGGTAAGCTCGTTTTGTCCTGTCCAAAATGGGCATCGTATCGGCTTTGGGATTTTCTTCATGTCTTGCTATTTCTCTTCATTGTTTCCATGTCAGCGACATCGTGTCTGTATGCGTGTCTGTATGTACTTGAACGATGCATTGTCGTCCATCTCATGGAAGCTCGGGTGGAGCCATGACGAATCACCAGCCAGCTCTCGTCCCGCGCCATACAAATGTGATTGATCTCTTGCCCACGGACCAGCTTGTCGCGCGACGTGTAAACTCGTCTCATCCAAAGTCACCCACACACCATACACACCCACCATACACGCCATACACACCATCCATACCATCCATACCCCAAAGTCATCTCAGGAGAAACCGTCCCAATCTGCGACTGCATCGTCGGGGGAAGAATGCTCGTATCCCTTACCGTCGGCAAGGTAGACGCCGGCGTCACTGTCCTGCTGACGCCGGACAAGCGACTGGTTTGTTTTGCGCTGTCCCATACTTTAAATCGTCTTCTTTCCCTTCTTCTTCTTCTTCTTCTTCTTCTTTTTTTTTTTTTTTTTTCGGAATCCGCAGACCACCTAACCTCTCCACCCGTTGAATTAGATCGAGTTCCCCTCCATCCTCCTCCCCCCCAACATCTCCTCCGGCAGCATCGTCGACATCGCCGTCTCGCAGAACAAAGAGAAGGAAAATGCCGAGGAGCAGAAATTCCGCGCCTTACAAGATCGCATCTTCCATTCTTTCGGCGCCTCGGAGCCCTCGAGTCCTGCCCTCCGCTGCCGCAATGCCACACAGACGTCCGTGGTCCTCGAATGGGATCCGATTGAGCTTGCCACGGCTGATTTGTTATCTCTGAGTCTGTACCGGAACGGCCAAAAGGCAGGCAACATCCCCCGTCCCTTGCAAATGCACAGCACCAAGATCAGCGGCTTGGCGGTCGATACCGAATACACTTTCCATCTGGTTCTGAGAACGACGGCTGGCACGCGGACGAGCGATAAGGTGACGGTTCGCACGCACAAAATGACGGATCTCAGCGGCATCACCATCACGACGGGCATCATGCCGGCTGCTGCCAAGGAAACCCTGTCCAAGGCCGTGGAGCGCATCGGAGCCAAGATTGTGGATGGCGTGCGCATCGACACGACGCATTTCGTGACCACAGAGGGACGAGGCACGGCCTGGGAGAAGGCTGTTGAGACAAACATACCCGTGGTGCGGCCGGAATGGGTGGATGCATGTGAGAAGAATGGCCGCATCTTGGGCGTAACCAAGTTTTATTTGGACGCAATGAGGCCTGGTCCCCCTAGCGAAGACCAGATCTCCTCGCCGCCGGCTCCCTCCAAGGACGAGGCGCCTTCAGCAAACCCCACCAAGCCAGGCGAAGAAGCCACCAAGACTGGCGAAAGGGAGGACGACGAGGATGATGACAGGGACAGTGACAGGGACAATGACAGGGACAATGACAGGGACAATGACAGGGACAATGACAGGGAGATGGATGGCGACGCTGACGACGAGCCCGAACAAAAAGCCAAGACGCGCTCACACCCAGATGACCAGAAGATGAGACTGCAGGACAAGGAGGAGCGACAGTTTGCCCTGCGTCCAAGCTCATCTAGCAAAGAAGCCGACCAAGACGACCAAGACGACGACAGCGACGGCAAGAAAGGCGCAGGGGTGAAGCCCGCCGGCACACCAGATGGTGCGTCGTTCCAAGAAGTCGAGTTGTAGAGGAAAACTGAAAGGAGGGGTGTCTAGACCAAGCTCTATTGATGGAAGCAATGTACATGAGTCTACGGAGTAGCTAGTCCAAGGACCCAAAAGCCCGAACTGAAACTGAAGCGCCTCTTTGGTTGTGCGGTGATGTCGTTGGCCAAAACACCAAAACACCACAGTAAAAACAGCAGTTGGCCCATGCCTTCCTCCCCTCACGGCGGAACCACGTCGCCCTTCCAATCCAGACACTTGCCCCGATGACGCACGTCCAAGCCCTCGACCACGGCGGCCATCCTCCCGACGGCGTATTCCGGCCCAAACAGCTTCCCCTCGGGCACGCTCCCCCAGAACGGCCTGCTAAACTCGGTCTTGACGGTGCCGGGATGGTACGCCACGGCCAGGGCCTTGTGGCCGCTCCTCGCGCCGAGCATCACGTCCAGGCTCCGGGCCACGCTGTTCACGGCGGCCTTGCTGGCGCGGTACGAGAACCAGCCGCCCGACCGGTTGTCGGTGACGGACCCCACCCTCGCCGACATGAAGACCCACGTCGCGTGCCTCGCCAGGCCCCGCGGCTTCCGCGCCGCCGCCGCCAGGTCGTCCATGTCCATGTCCATGTCCGTCGACCTCCGGGGGAGGAACTCGGCAAAGTGCTTGGCCAGCAGGAGGGGCCCCGCGCAGTTCACCTGGAACATGGCCATGCTCGCGCGGGCGTCGATCTGCGAGGTGTTCCTCTCGGGCGTCAGCACGCCCGGCATGGCGCACGAGAGGTGCAGATGGTGGGTGCGGGGGGGGAACAGCTCCCTCGCGCGGCGGGAGGCCGCCTCGATGGACTGCTCGTCCGTCACGTCCACGCGGACGAGGTGCAGTCTGCGCGAGACGTCGTCGTCGTCGTCGTCGTCGTCGTCGCCGTGCTGCGACCGCGGCCGCGACAGGATGATGGCCTTCTTGGCCGACGCCAGGTCTTGCTGGCGCGTGGTCGCGAGGATGGGAAGGCTCGTCGTTTGGAGAAGATGGCGCGTGAGGTGGAGGCCTATGCCGCGGCTGGACGGGCAGATGAAGATCCAGGGCTGTGAGGGCATACTGACGATCCCCCCCCCCAAAAAAAAAAATTAAGAAAAAAAAAAAAAAAAAGAGTTCCGCATGATTTATCAGTGGACGGGTGCTGGGCTGGCGCTGCGACGCGTCATCGACTTTTGATCAAGTCTGGTTGGTTGGTTGGTTGGGGTACGGAGTGGGTAGGACAGACGGCGCAGCCGGTCGATGGATGCTTGTTTCCGAGTCTCTCAAAGAGTTGGACACTCTACGTAACAAGCGTGCAGGCCATTCCAGCAATGATTGTTCCTTGTGACCCTGTGCGAGTCTCGAGGGAACAAAAGGCATTGGCATTGGGGAGGGATAATACCGCACTACTTCGTCAAAATTGAGGGAGAAAAGGAAAAGATTTGTGTATCAGTCATTGAGCCGCCCGCGAAACTGCGTCTCCAATCCCCTCTTCCGCTGTTTCCTACTACACTGAGTACACTCAGACATGTCCAACTCTTTTTTTGTTCTACGACCCATTGGTTAATGAAATTGGCCCTGAAATTGTACATTCGAAAATCCCCCTGTTTTTACAAAAAGGAAAAAGCGCTTTGCGTGCCTGGGTCTCCAAATTCGCTCAGCCACACCCCCTTCCCACACCAACCATATTAAAACTGTTCGTTCGTCACCACCGGCGACTGCGTTGTCATGCCTTGCCAGCGCCTCGACTCCCCCGCAAGCTCTCTCATCAGAGGCTCAATGGTTCCAAACCCGCTGGCGTCGTCACTCCTGCTGACGCTATCGCTCCAAGCATCATCGCTGTACCTTCCTCCTGCCAGCTTCTCCAGCAGCCTGCCTTGTGATAGGCTTGAACTTCTTGTTAGTTTCCTTTTCTGCATGTCCCAACTCGCGCGTTCCGCACCGGCGGGTGTTTCACCATCGGAAGCCCAATCCCTCATGTCTCCCACGGGCTGATTGTGAGCTGCCGCCAAGGTTCTATTCATGTTGTCCAAAACAGGAACGAGAGCCTGCAGCCACACGTCGCCGTTCCTTTCCAGCCTGCGCAGACGCCGCTCCATATCTCGGAGACGATGTTCTCTATATGCTTCGTACAGCCGCAGCGCGTCTTTGTCTGCCTGCGGAACTACACCGTCTTCGTGCACTACTTCGCCAGAGGCTAGTTGCTGCGCCGTTGCTTTGGCCACATTCATGGCCTCGCGTGCTTTGCTTTCTTGGTCCCTAGTGGCCTTCCGTTCCCGTCGACGCGTCAGTAAAGTCCGGTCCGATGCCCTCTGTCTCTGCGGCGGCGACCCGTTCGGCGACGTTGGAGGTGTCGGCATGGTCGGCTCGTTCACAGTTATCCATTGTACTGGGGACTCGGCCTGCTTTTTAGCGCAGGATACTGACGGCCTTGTCTCCAAACCCGGAGCCATTTCGGGTTGGGGAGGAGCTGTTGGCTCCATGTCCATCACTACCATGAGATTGCTAAGTGTCAGGGTTGATCCCAATTGTGTTCTGGCCGATTCCAGCCCCTCTCCTGCCAGAGTCGATGCATGTGTCGTTGAAGCCTGTTGGGCTGTCTCACGCTCAACTTTTATCGGCTCATGTTGTTCCCTCGCTTGGGCATGCCGCATGGCCTCTATATCCCTTCGTTTTTTCTCCCTGACAATATCCTTCCTGCTTCTCGTTGAGCTGGGCGTTGGAGGACAAGAGTCGCCCTTTTTATATCCCATAGACGCCGTTGGATTGCAATTATGGCTGCCATTTCGATTCGAGACTGGACGGATATCTTGACTGTATAATGAGCTGGACGTGTTTGACCTTTGATGACCGAGTTGATTAGCCTTGCCCTCCACCTCGTTGTTATTTGTGGCCATGTCTTGCCGCTCAACGTCGTGGGAGTCTGAAAAGTAGCGGCCTCGCGAAACCATGGGCACATTGGGCAGTGGCTTTTGATGATGCATCACGCCATCAATGGAAGGCGGATTTCTGTCTCTTGCGGCGCGGCCGGCAACCATGCTTGAAGCACGAGCAGGATAGGTAGCTCGTTGAAAAAGTTGCTGGTCTTGTTTGGGTTGAGCTTTCCCCTCGCCTCTTGGTGGAGCTCGAGGAATGTGCCAGGGCGCGGAGCTATCGTCCAACAGTGGTGTATCGAATCTTGTCGGGAGTACGCCAATGTAGTCGTGAGGCGGGCTGCCTGCGCTACTGGTAGGCTTGTGAGGTGGCAGTGGAGGGGGCCTCAGCCCGTGAGAATTTGCGTACGGAGGAGAACGGCATTTCGATGCTGTTGACCCATGGTCCGCCTCTTGTACCTCTGTAACAGGCCGTAAGACAGTGACGACGCCCTTTTCGTTCTTGTAAGTCCGAGTCGATTCCTTGCTGGGCGTGCCCACCTGCATATCGTGATTGAAGACAGGATATTGCGACCTCATGTCTTCGCCAAACGGAGTGGCTTCCCAGGGAATGGAAATAGAAATGTGTCTGTGCCCGCCGATGGTTACACCAGCTACTGCAGAATCTGGAAGTCGAATTCGCTGTGGCTCTCTCGGCATCGACTTGCTTCTTTTCGCCATGCTCTTGATCTTGGACCATCGGCCACGGTTATCATCTTCCTCTCCCTCATATGGTATTGACATGAAATTGTCCGGGGGAAGGGGATGGTGCTTCAAGAAGTCTACCAGAGCGGCCACATCATCTCTCGCCTGGCGAGCACGGATCTTCTCTCCTAGCAGCATTGTGTCATGCAAGTCCCCGGCATATAGATTACTGTGGATACTCTGAAGCTGTGAGCTGGGTTGAGGATGCGCCCACGTCCTTTCAATAAGTTGAGGCTCTTCCACACCTGCGTGCCTCCGACGATGGAGTGGAAAAGGATGAGAGCCTAGTGGTGATAAGGATGGAGCGGCGTCATCGAACGATGACCCCGTATGTCTCCTACTCGGGGGCGATGAACGAGCCATGACGTGCCACCCTCTATTGGTACGAGAAGGAAATATTCGTGAACAGTGAACTCTTTCCCGCACCGAGTCCAAGCCCACCATGACATGCACGTACCTGGAAGACGGTCAATGCTGTTGCGGGACAGATTTGGAATACGAAAGCTCTTGTCCAGAACCTAGCAACGGGCGAGTTTCGAGACGAGAGACAACCATATGCGCACCTGCCTGCTCGGCAGCTCCGGTCCCAGAGTTGTCTCACTGGGGTGAGTCACCACACACCAGCAAACCAAGTGATTGGTTCTGGATCCAATGCAGGGTTCTTGGTCCCGGGGCGAATAAACAAACGGGTTTGCGACAAGAAAGAATAGAGGATACGTAGCAAGGCTGGCGGTCTAGTATGAGAAACCCAACGAACCGTCAAGCAATGCCGAAGTCGTACAGTAGGTGGCGGGAACCTCTCAGATGTCTGCCAAAAGGAGAAGGAAAAGCGAGCTACCGAAGAACACTCATACCACTGTATCAATGTAACAGAACAAGAAAGCGAGTACTTCGTATGTGCTGATATGAAAGGAGAGGTAATTTCAGACACGAGAAATAAAAATGACGAGCTGCTGATGAAGAAATGGCGGCTTGGCTTGACCGGAAAAGTCGGGAGTGATCGGCAAGCCTGAATGCTCTACGTAGAATAACCCGCGAGCTGTGTACATGAGGATGGCAACGGAACACTCCGTAAAGGGTCGGAAATTGATTCGTGTTGAAGGTGCCAACAGCCAGGGAACAAGGCTGCAATTCTCTTCAGCTACGGAGTAGTATTCTGCCCAATTCTGGGCTTCTAGCTGTATCTGGACGAAACCAATCAACGGGGGGACGTTGTTGTATCCGACAAGGGTGGCACGGTGGGTTGAGTTGATGTGGCTGGAGACCAGCAAATCCCGAATCGCAAAAACCAGTTGTTGGTGCTAAAGAGCAGTGGGCTGATGAGCCGGTTCATTAAATTGAATCATATGGGCGCCAGGGGTTTGAGCAGCCACCATGTTCTGTTTCGACACTTTTGGCTCCCCTGCTTCGAGCAGGCAGGCACAGACGATACATAGAGAATCGGGGACAGTGCGGTGGAGTAAGTTAATCTGATGACCTAGCGGGCTAGCTAGAAGAATAAAACGGCGAAATTTCCTCATGGCAAGCAAGGGCAAGGAATCAACGGAGTCGTTTGCCTTTGACCGTCCTTCGTAACTGACCCCGCGCCATGGCGGACCGTTGATACACCTCTGGCCCGAACAGCAGCAGACGAAATGTACATAATCGACGGCGGTATTGCTTTTGGAGGCTCTGCGATCTGCGAGGAGAAAAAAGAAACTCCTGGTCCTAGCGTGACGACCAACTCCCAGCCCCGAGCAGGGATTGAGTGATTGAGAAGATGATGGAGGTCGACCAGTACCGCGGCCCACTTGAGGTTGACGAATAGAGTGGCGCACGATGGCAGGCAGATGGCTTTTCCGTTGATCCGTAATCCCTACGATGCCCGCATCCGAGTGAGTACATACTTACTCCGTAATAATGTCCATGTGACATGTGACGTTGAGGAAGAAGTTGAGGAAGAAGTTGAGGGTGGTGTGCCGTACCAGTGTGTACGGAACATTACAGCCCGAATAACCGGCAACGCGATTTGAAGTCCATTTCGTCCGTGCGGCAGCTCACCATCTGGTGCGCGTGTCTTATGTTTGTGTCTGGTCCATTCGGTCAATGGCAATAGTGACGACGACGACAAGACGATTGTAGAATAGTACGGATTAGAATAGTATGGAAGAGTTTTAATGTTGCCGTGCTTGCTCCAGTCACATGCAGCCAAACCCGGATCACAGTGGGGCAACGTTACAGTAATCAGACTCCCTGCTAGACCCAAGGAAAAAAATTCGCTTGCACAGCCCTAGCTTCTCCATTTGCCCCCTTTTTTTTTTTGGCGCTGCCGTGGAGCTGACCCTGGAGCCCGGTGTTTCGATGGGGTTCGATGTTCGGACCAGCACTTTTAATGCAGGCAGAGACGAACTACGAACTACGAACTACCGAGTGCCAGCCAAGCTCGGTTGAGCAAAGCCGTCCGCCTTGTTTCGTACTATCCAGTGTTCGTGCCAGACGGTCAAGACGGTATAATAAATTTCATAGCATAGAATAAGTTTCACAGAATAATAGCGCAGCGTTGATGGCAATAATACACATCACCATCCATCCCCATGACGAGTAGTCCGCCGAATGCGCGAATGCACGCCTGCACGCCGCCTGCACGCCGCCTGCACGCATCTCATTCCTCATCTCAGATCTTTCTCCAAAGGGACTGGGGGTCCCTGTCTGATGTGGAGCAGGCGTTTCCCCCCCGAATGGTTTTCCCGCTGAGGCAGAATAGCTGCTCGATACGAAGCTTGGATGCGGGCTGGCTGACCTTGCCACTATCGTGAACCTTCACAACCTATTCTACGGCTTTGAAAAAATAAAAGGAGAAGAATAAAACACCGAACTTATTTCCCCAAGCAACCCTATGGGTGAAGAACTACTACACACTATGTGCATAGCCCAAAGAACGCCTGGTAAATGCATCCATCCGTCTACTGGGTAGAACGCCATCGCAATGCTGATACGTCGACTAACCGTGAATTCCAAACGGGGGCGCTGAACGAAAATTGTAGACTTGTGCAAATCTTTTCCTTCCATGGCCTGCTACAACATCACCTTTTCTTAGGCATGAACAGACTCGGTTTTGCCTTCTTTCGTGGGCCTGTTGGTGGAGGTTTGTTCGTAGGCTAGAGGAGAAGATCAGCATGCAGGCAAAGTGTGGTCAGTCACTCGATGCTTACCTTTGTACTGCTCATGGAGCCACTAGGTTGATTCGATGACGACGTCGATCCAGTCGGTACATGATTCATTGGTATCGCTTTCGGATTCATCGTCACTTGGGCTGGCGGCCGTTCTGGAGGCACCATCCCCAGAACAGACATTGCTGAGGGATCTTTGGGCTGCTTCATTTGCGTCGTTGGTTTCTGGCCAAACTTGCCCATTAGACCACCTCGAGGTTTGCTGTTCGCAATCTGTTCCATCATCAGAAATGTGGGTTTGAACGCTGACTGTTCGCTCAGCCAGTGGTCTGTCACATACCCTTTTAGAAGCTTGTTGCCCAAAATCTGACCCGTCCAGAGGTCTTTTATGCTCAGAGCCTCGAGCTTCTGATGTGTGGATGATGGGAAGACCGCCCTCGTGTGGCAAAACGTTGGGTATAACACTATCGATGCTCCTTCTAGGTTGGTTCGATTCGGCAGCTGGGGCAGAGGGGGGCATTGCGGTAGTGTTAGTAGCAGAAGTATTTGGTCTCAAATTCTGTGTGGCAGCCGAAGGATCACTCCCGGTTGGTGGTGCATCGGCCATGTCGACGTCTTTGGTAGATGGATTCTGTGTGGGAATATGGGCCGAAGGGCTAGCTTGCTGTAGAGGTCGCCTGAACAGGCCCAGAATGTCTCCCTTTGTGTATCGATCGCGAGCTTTGGCATCCTCAATCAATTTCTTCCAGAATTCACCCTGGACCAAAGCTCTAGAGTCTCCAAGAATCCACAAGGACGATTTTGCACGCGTAAGACCAACGTTCATTCGTCGAATATCTGTCATGAAACCAATGCCGCCAGTTGAGCTGGCTCGTACGCATGAGAATATGATAATCTCACATTCACGACCCTGGAAAGCGTCTGTAGTGTTGAACTCAATAATGTCTGTAATGCTCTCACCATATCGACCTTTGAAGCGCCTCCGCAATTCAAACAGCTGCGCTTTATAGGGTGTGATTATGCCAATCTTGCCGGTCAGATCGCACTGCCTGTACTCCCTGCTAAAGCGGTCATACATCTCCACGGCCACGTCCAATTCTCTGGTATTGACCAAGGACTGCCCTTTGCGGCCCTTTGCCTGTACACCCTCCACGTCGAAGAACCGGTACGGGCCAAGCAAAGCACTATTATGCCATGGCTGGTGTCGGAGTTTGAACATATCCTGCCCGTCTTGGAGTTGTCCTTCATAAAACTCTTTGCTGGGGAATTGACTGATTTCCGGATGCATTCGATATTGCATGTCGAGCAGATGCACGGATTTGGGATGGTTTTGCTGCATTCGCACGAACAGACTCTGGTCGTAGCCAAATCTCGCGGCAGATTGCGACAGAACTGTCGGGGGAAGTTGCTTAGGGTCACCGACAAGAATACACTTGCAGCAACCGTACTTCAAGGGAATCAAAGCACTAAGCTCAACACACTGGGCTGCTTCATCGATGATGACTGTCTCAAATTCCACGTCGAGGTTGCGGAACATTTCATGCCCACTACCGCTGAGTGTAGCACAGATAACATGTGCTGAGTTGAGAATCTCTTGCTGCACCTGCCGTCGACGCATTTCCATTTCTCGAGCTAATGAATTCCCACTGTCTTTATTGGCGTCGATCTGCTTCCCGATTTGCATTTGTTGTTTCTTCAAGTCGTCGAACTTTCTGGTTAGAGTGCTCACAGTGGCAAGGTCGTTCTTCGCGCGTGCTTCGTCCGAACGCACTCGAATCTCCGAGAGTTCCTCTTTGAGTTTGGCTGCATCCTCGTGGAGCTTGTCCCGCTCTGCCTTGGCCTTATCCTTTGTGTTGTCACCTTCCAGTCGGCGACGGACAAGCTCATCGAGAGTAACATCCTTCACGCCAGCATTGATGGCGTCGCTTCTGCCAAGACGAAGCACATTGATGGGCTTCGTCTTCCCGCTACTTGTTATTACACCGGCCTTGAGACGGATTACCAATTCATCAACAGCGGCGTTACTTGGGGCGCAGACAAGAAGCTTCTTGGGGCGTCCCTGAGCCGCTGGTGTCAATGATGCCAAGGGTCGCAATGGGCCGCCTACAGGCACACCATTTGAAGTCTGAGCCAGCTGCTCAGACAACAAAGAACCGACCATTGCGGTGATGGTTTTGGTTTTGCCCGTTCCGGGAGGTCTGCAGTCAAGTCAGCGTCGATCAGTCCCGCGATTCTCGATGGAACGTACCCTTGGATGAGTGTAAACCCGTCGTTCTCATAAGCACCAAGCACCGCCAGTGCTTGGCCGCGATTGAGTGCCCAGTTCTGCATAGCATTTGTTATCCTCTCATCTCCATAACGAATAATCGGCGACGGCTCGGCTTTCAAGATTTCATCCATCAGGTCATAGTATTGGAGGCTTTCCAGGGCAGCATACTCTCTCTCGATTGTTGTCATGTTTGTCACCTTGATACCATGTACGCTAGTCCCTGGCGTCAATATGAGTGACAATGGATTATTCCGAGAGGCGACACGGTACGTGATCTCAATCAAGTCTTTCTTGTATGTTATTCGATGGACTCTTGCCAAGCAGTGTTTTGCGTCTGGACTGTTCAGCGGATTTTCGGCTTCAGACACAAGCAGGATATCCCCTTGCGAAACGCCTCTTTCTCGATTCTGAACAACAGGCATTGTGAAAGCCACTTCTAAAAAACTGTCCACGCTTGCGCGGCTCGTAACTTTCATACCAAAAGGCTGGGATGTGATCTCATCCTTGGCTGTTACAAAAGAGCGCCACGCCTCCGACGCCAGCAAAGGGAAAAAGGTGGACTGATAAGATCGAGGGTCAGAATACTTCGTCGCAACCTCAGAGGCTGCTGGCCCATTTGGTGGGTCGTTGCCTTCGTGAAAGATGTCCCAAGCCAGGATGGTGTTGTGCAGTCTGTCCATCGGAGGTATCAACCGGGCTCTCATCTCCTTGACAGACCGTTGCTGTCGAACCTTCTTCACAGGCCGGCGAAGTCTGTCTCGTAGGGCTTGTTGTCGTCTTTTCTCATGTTCATTCAAGCCCTTCTGACCACCAGTGCTCAGATTGGCGAGTTGTTCATCAGAATCAGAGTCCTCACCGTCAGCATCCGAGTCTTCGTCGGAGCTATTGACCATGATTTCACTTCGGCCGTGATCTTTCCCAGTAATACCAAGACTATGAATGCCCGAACCCTCGCCAGCCACCAGCTCTCCTCGAATCTTCTTGGCCCTTGCAATTGCATCGGCATCCCTCTTGGCCTTCTCGGCCTTCTCCCTTTGTCGGCTCTCCTTGAGTGCTGATATAGTCCTGTGATCGGGGACCTTGGCCTTTGCCTTGACGTGTTGAGCGGCGAGCTGTTTGAGAATTGGGCTGTCTGCAGATCGACTGAAGTCCAGGACATCATCTCGGTTTGTTCTTGCAACTTTCGTTGGCTCGGAGGCCATGCTACCTGGCGGTGCCGATTTTGACCAAGCGTCAAGCTTGCTTTGCTTCTTGGCTTTGGCATTGCCAAGGATGGAGGTGCGGTCTGACGAATCCGATGACACGCCGAGCTGGACAATTTGAACTTCTTCATCGTGACCAAGTGCCTGAAGCAGCTCTGCTCGTTGTTGGTCGTTGAGGTTCGTGGAGCGGATATACTTCCCCAAAGTGCCAGTAGGAATGCAAGCATCTGTTATTAGTTTTCGAGATCCAGCGTTGATTTCCAGTTTGTTTTCTCGGAGCCGTGTCAAGATCTTGCAGAGCACTCTGACCGTGACATCAACAAGCCACCTATCCTTAAGTCGAATCATATTTTCCATTCCTCGGAAATTGTCCTTTGCTGGCCCCAAAATGATAGGCATCACGTCCCGTTCTTCCTTTCCCAAGGCTGTGGCGGAGGTTAGCAGACCATCTTCTGCAATAAGGGCCTCGGCCAATTCCATAATTTCTCGACAAAATTCTGTCATGGTACTATTTGGAATGCAAAATGACCACGACTCGATGTTCAAACAAGATTTGGAAACGAATCTCCATTGCTCATTCCACCAACGGAGCACTATAGCGACAGATTTTGCATTGAGCTCTCTCGTTCTGAGAACTCCAGTTGATGTGTTCGATAAACCTTGGAGAACGTCTCGGTTCATGTTGAGAAGTGGGCGGATCGGACCCCATGGGAAGGGTGCTTTAAGAACTCTGTCCAGTGTCCAGACGATGGAGGACAAGGTTTGCTCTGGGTGATGCTCTGACATATGTTGCAATGCCGCACTTCGTGAAATCTCTCCGGTCCAGCTTTTGAGTATCTCAGCCGACCCCTCAGCAAGATCAGAATAGTCGTGCACCGAGAGTCCTACGATGACCTGGAAAGGCAAGCGATCAGTGAACATCATGTTTAGGTCTGTTGTATCCATTTCGGAAATTCGTGTCAGAATACGTGTCAACGCACTGGCCGTGGCACTGAGAGATTTGTTGAATCGGTTGCTCGACTCATCCAATTTGGTGACGGTCTTGCGCGGCCGGACCTGTTCCACCGAAATAAGGGGTCCGAGAGATATTACGATGTCCTTTGCAAGAGAAACTTGGTCCACAGAGGCGTCGAACATTTCGACAACGCTTTCCCAGAACATCTGGGAATCCCGAACAACTGTTGACTGTAACTGCTTGCTACTGTGGATGGCTTGAAATTCGTCCGAAAACATCTTCATATCCAGTCTCATAGCCGCTTGAAGGACGGATTTTGCAGCATCTGAAACCTTGAAAGTGGTCCAGCCTTCGCATTGATCTCGTGGACGCAAATTGACCATTATGAGATCTTTGTGCTTTCCAACAAGATTGAATGCTGCGCTTGCGTACAGATGGACAGTCCCGGACACAATCTGCGTTGATGGATCCAAAAATGACTTCATGGTAAAATTCATGGCATCGAAGCCAGCCCGTATACACGCTGACCGGCCTGCTTCGCTGATAGAAGGGTCATTGATCATTTTACCTAGCAAAGTTTGCAGAAGGACCTCACAAGCGTCGTATCTACGATCTCGCGTCAACGATGTAAGCCAGGGCTGGATCCAAGAAGTAGGGAAAGGAGTGACATCCGCATCAGGGGTGAACCCGGTCCAGCAGTCTTCAAGGGATTGATTGAGTAAGTTTTTGTAGAGTGGACTGCCGAAAAGTAGATCGGCGATCACGTTTGGCCTCGCATCGCCAACGACATCCCAAATGGCTTTTGGAGACTGCTGCAGGAATGTCGTCAGAACGCGAATTGTCACAACTAAAACTCCTTCAGAGCGGCAAGAGATATGGCGGAAGAGTAAATCATAGATGTTAGCACTGCCAGCCCGCAACTCCATGCTGCGGAGGCGACTGAGAATAAGAGATTCTGGAAGCTTGGTTAAAATGGTTTCAAACCCCAGCCAAAATCTCTCAATCTCCAAGAAAATTTCCGGCGGAGGCTGGTTGACATCTTTGCGGCTTATCTCATCGATGGCGGAGATCAAACCGGTGCTCACTGCCCAGTCAAACTGATCATCAGTGATCGATTTAGCCTCGACCGCCTTCCAATTTTCCTGAGCCCACTTCCGACGGTCGTCATTTTTTTGGTCGAACAAGAAATATGTCATCCCCGGTAAGGGATCTTTAGTCCCAAGTTTAAGGTAAC